>CAJQUN010000084.1:0-1276117 GCA_907163345.1 Haberlea rhodopensis | reverse complement strand
GCTGCACTTAAGTACTTACTTGCAAAGAAAGATGCCAAACCACGCTTGATTAGGTGGATTTTATTGTTGCAAGAATTTGACTTAGAGATAAGAGATAAGAAAGGTGTTGAAAATGTGGTTGCAGATCATTTATCGCGAATTGAGAACATGACTGATACAATTGACAATGAGGTAGTTGAGATTAATGAGAATTTCCCTGATGAGCAATTATTTAGTGCTGAATTGTTACCTTGGTATGCACAGTATGCAAACTATATTGTTAGTGGTATCCTCCCACAAAATCTGACTTTTTATCAAAAGAAAAAATTCTTTTCTGAGGTTAAACATCTGTTGTGGGAGGAACCATACTTGTTTAAAGTCTGTGCAGACGACATCATAAGGCGTTGTGTCCCCAAGGAGGAGATACAGGATATTTTGCAGAAATGTCATGATGGGGATGCTGGTGGACATTTTGGAGCTACTAAAACAGCGGCTAAGGTACTTGCTTCTGGATTTTATTGGCCAACGCTGTATAAGGATACATTCAGGTATGTTTCTACATGTGATAGATGTCAGAGGGTAGGAAATATTTCTAGGAGGAATGAATTACCATTGATCAATATGCTTGAATG
This sequence comes from Haberlea rhodopensis, assembly GCA_907163345.1. Taxonomy (NCBI): domain Eukaryota; kingdom Viridiplantae; phylum Streptophyta; class Magnoliopsida; order Lamiales; family Gesneriaceae; genus Haberlea; species Haberlea rhodopensis. The sequence continues at coordinate 1,275,506 of CAJQUN010000084.1, read as the reverse complement.
TGAAATTTTTGATGTGTGGGGAATAGAATTCATGGGACCTTTCCCAAGCTCTTGTTCAAATAAATACATACTTGTTGCAGTAGATTATGTGTCAAAGTGGGTAGAGGCGGAAGCTTTGCGCACTAATGATGCTCGAGTGGTTGTGCAATTTTTGAAAAGAAAAATTTTTACTCGTTTTGGCACCCCTCGAGCAATCATTAGTGATGGTGGCACTCATTTTCGTAACAAACAATTTGAAAAACTTTTGAGTAAATATGGTGTCACCCACAAAGTGTCTTCTCCTTATCATCCACAAACCAGTGGGCAAGTAGAGGTTTCAAATCGAGAGTTGAAGAGGATCTTAGAAAAGACAGTGACTCTAAGCCGAAAGGATTGGTCCTTACGCTTAGATGATGCACTATGGGCGTATAGAACTGCTTTTAAGACACCCATTGGCACATCACCTTATAAGTTGGTATTTGGTAAGGCATGTCACCTCCCTGTTGAACTTGAACATAAAGCATATTGGGCTATTAAATGGTTGAATTTTGACTGTCAGGCTGTAGGTGAGAAGCGTCTTCTACAATTGAATGAGATGGAAGAATTCAGGAATCAAGCATATGAGAATGCCAAGATTTACAAAGAGAAAACTAAGAAGTGGCATGATTCGCGTATACAACAAAGGGAATTCAAGGTAGGAGATGTTGTACTCTTGTTCAACTCCAGATTGCGACTCTTCCCAGGCAAACTACGCTCTCGTTGGTCCGGACCATTCACCATTGCAAAATCTATCCCTCTGGTGCAATTGAAGTTACTGATCCTAGCAGGGGAACATTTACAGTGAATGGGCAGCGCTTAAAGCATTACCACATGAGCAATGAAGTCCAAACGGTTACCTCTATAGTCTATCTTGACGACTAAGAAAGAGGAGATGACAGTCCAGCTTGGGACTATAAATCAAGAACTCTTTCTTTATTCCCTTTGTTTCTTTTTCTTTTCTTTAGTGTAGTTTTATTGACTTTGTTATTTTGTTTACTTTTGTTTTGCAGTATGAATCCATGTGTGGCGAGGAGCACCACTACCCAGTTCCCCCTCCGGAGCATGATGAGGATGACGATCAGTGACGATCGTCATCATGGTATGTGTCTTTGCCTTGGCATTTATTTTTCTTGTTCATTGAGGGCAATTCACATGCTAAGTTTGGGGGGGTTTTTGAGTATTTGTACATAATCTTGCTTTTGCACATCTTGCTACTTGTTTTGTTTCCCTACCTTGCATGACTGCATGATGTTGAGACTAATTCGTCCTTGAGCATCACCAACAAAATTTTTTTTTTTTTATGGATTGAGTTATTCTTGAGAATTGTTGAGTTGGAATTACAATGGTAATACATGATGAAATTAATCCTCATCTAGATAGGAGTCATGAAAATGTTTAACTTTTTTGTATATATCCTTTGTTAACTACATGTCAAAACTGAGGAATACTTTGAGCACTTATTGAGTCATGATTGAGTGAAGTATGTATTGATTAAATTGAAAACTTGTGTTAACTATGATGAGTCTTGAGTATCTTAGAGAACTCTACAGTTTAGTTGAAAGCACTTTGAGGCGAAATTTATAATTAGGAACTAGACTTGGAGATGATTTAGGCGATCTTTGGACCGTTTGAGCCTTTCAAGCCTACATGTTATATATTATTCATTAGTGTCCCCTTTTGAGCCTTATTGAAAAAGAATGGTATATGCATTGCATATGATTAGACCCCCATTCGACATTCTTGGCAACTCATTATACCCACCTTGGTTTGAGCCTAAAAGAAAAATTTTACCTACCCCTAGGAGAGTATAATGAATCTCATTCATTGCACAGAATTGTTATATGCAAATGAGTTCAAAAGGAACAAAAGAATGAGCAAAGAAAAAAAAAAAAAAAAAGAAAAGATGTAGAGAAAAGCCTTGAAAAGAAAAATTCAAAATAAGACCCAAAGTGGCCAAGGCTAGAAAAAAGTTGAAGAGAAGCTCAAAAAAATAGTTGAACTGATTTTGTTATACTCTCTTCTTTGAATTCATCCTACCTTTTCTTTGAAGCCGACACCAAAAGGCCTAACGTTATAAGCTTTTAAGACCTTTTGATCCAAGTCTAGGGAACAATTACATTAGTGGAGAAGTGCTGGATAGTAAACTTGTAGAGTATTTCAAAGTAATCTTGACTAGGAGTTAATATGGCACATGTTGATGTTAAAGATATATATGTAACTCATGTTTGACAATAGCACACACGCACGTTCCGATGTTGCGATGTATTATTTAACTTAGGAGAAAATGCTTCTTGTTAAATGTTGATTGACTTCTATTGCTGTGTAAGTAGGATTTCTGAGCTGTTGCATATGTTGTAAGAATGATTCATGCTTAGTATCGAGTTTAACTTTTCTTTTTGAGTTTATTGCTTGCTCGAGGACGATCAAGTCTAAGTTTGGGGGAGTTGATAGGCTTAGATTTTGAGTGATTTTAACTGTAATTTCTTCCCATTTTCCGTACTTTTTCCTGGATGATATTATGCTTTTTGGTGTTTATTCGTTTGTTTCAGGAAATTAGACCGGAAGTGGAAGAAATGAGCTTACATGAAGATAACGGGCGAAATCGAGGCATAAAAGATGATGAAAATATTGAAGATGGTTTCTTCAGATCTCGATCGATCGAGATTTATTCTCGATCGATCGAGCCAGCCAGAAGCAAGAGTCTGATTTTTCGAAGGCTCGATCGATCGGTGGAAATATCGATCGATCGAGCAAGGCAGTAACCTCGGAGCTGAAATTTTCAAATTCTCGATCGATCGGTGGAAATTCCCGATCGATCGAGCGAGGCCGTAAGTTCCAAAAGCTGGCGTGAACAGTGCACCGATCGATCGGTGAAATTCTCGATCGATCGAGACGCGAGATCTGAAGATTTTATTTTCCTTTTTTATCGTGATTCTGGAGGGCTATTAAGGGGGATTCTCTTCTACAAGAAAGTAGGACGAATTTTACAGAGAATATCAGACATTTTTAGGTCAAGAGCAGCCGCCCTAGCCGCCGCCCAAGGAGATCCAATCTCCGTTCTTCGTCCAAAGTCGAGCCTATCCGTTCCGGAGTGCAAGGAAGGAACAAGAGAAGAAATCACGGTGCAACGCACGGATTCATCCATCGTTTATCGTATTTCTGAACTTTAGTTTATTTGATTTTCATTTTCATTTGTTGTTTTTGAGGTCGAGAGACAAGAAAACTCATCTGTATTTGATTTGAATTGAATTTGGTTTATATTATTGAAGTTTTAGTTCGTTGTGTTTGATATATTGATTCATTGGTATTTGAGCGCATTGATATTTATTGTTCATAGATTAATTGCTTGTGTAGATCAAAGTCTAGCTAGCTTTGATTGAATTTGAGGGTTACAGCCGAGATCGAGAGATAACGCTGTAACACGCTCCATTAATTTATGATGCATGTTACGATTGAGATCGAGAGATGATTTCGCATACGTGAGAACTGGAAATCGAAAGATTTAGAGTTAATAGGTTTTGATGATTTAAGCAACTTTGAATTAGTAAATAGGTGCACGAGAGTGACTTATTCTAATTTATTGTTAGTTTCGTTACAGCTCGAGAGAGTGTATCGAATAATAGTGAAAACCTTTCACCGTTAAAATCAATTGAGTGATAATTTGAGAATTCCGTTGAATCAATAGAGATAATATAATTGAACGACGAGTTTGGTAATTTTCTCGAGTGACTTACCTTCGCATTTCCGGAACCATTCTATTCTTTGTTTTTAGTTTAATCTTTATTCTTTAGTTTAATCTAGCTTTAGTTAATCAAACTCCTTTAATCGTAGGCTAAATATAATTTGATTGATCGTATTTGGTACTTATACGTTAGTCCCTGTGGATTCGACAACCTTTACTAAATTTTCACTATACTAAAACTTGACACCGTGCACTTGCGGTAGAATCGCTTCAACCCATTCTTTGAAATATCTTTTGTTAAAAAAATAAGCGGTCAGAAGTTTTAGGACTTTTAGACTGATATTCTAACCTACACAATCATCCTTCATCCTATCCATCAATCTCCAATCATCCATACACCAGAAAACCATTGAAGAAGAGAAGCATCAGAGAAGACGGGACGACGGAGCAACGCAAGGAGTCAACATCTCTCATTATTTCCATATTTCTAACTTTTGTTCTATATTTTCATTAGATTTTGATGTTTAGAATGTTGCAAAACAATTTGATGCATTATTATTTGATGACGATTGTTGGCTAAGTTTGTTGTCAAGACTTAGGAGATCCTTTATATGAACCCATAATTCAAATTTAAGGTTTTTGATTGATTCTTATTTATCTAAGTGCACAAATTATTGTGATTCATGCTTTTGAGGGTTTGGCCATCCTTGAATTATAATTTATTATAATTGAGATCGAGAGATAAAATTGTAATACGATATAGTAATTTATGGCGTGGATTTCAGAGATCGAGAGATAAAGTCAAATTCACGTGTGATAGCAATAGATATCTAGTAATAGAAGGCTAGTATTTTTCAGAAATCGACATACAATATTGATTGTTCAATAAGGATACGAGAGTGGCTTATTGTAACGTTAGTATTAGATTTGTTATAGCCGGACAAAGGTATAACAAGTGCATTAGGAAAACTCGTCACCTTAGAACGTTTGAATTAAATTCTTAACTAATAGGCGAATTATGGGGGATTACACGATTGAACCAAAGTCTTGATAATTGTATCTATTGATCTTATTCTTATTCATTACTGATTGTTTGGGTTTCATTTTGAGTTATTAGTCAATTTAGCTAAATAATCATAACCAGTTTTTGTAGACTAAATATAGTTAAACTAGTTCAATTTGGTACTTATTTTCTAGTCCTCGTGGGTTCGACAATCGTACTTTTCATATTATTATACTAAAACTTGACACCGTGCACTTGCGGTACATAATCGCTACACTGGAAAATACTGTTTTAAATAATAGCGATCAAGTTTTTGGAACAGTTGCCGGGGACTAGTTAAATAATATCAGACGAGATTAGTTGGTTGTAGTTTAGTCATTTGTTTTTTTTTTTATTGTTATTTTTGATTTTTCTGTTTGTTTCTCTCCACACTTCTACAGTTTGTTTCTTGTGTGGGTCTTAACTGGTTGTTATCTCTTGATGCATGCTAAGGAGTAGCAAGCCTACACTTGAGCCTTTTGACCCTGAGATCGAACTCACTTGTCAAAAGAGGCTAAGGAAAGCAAGAACACTCGTGGCTAATAGCGAGGAGGTTCCAGTAGCACCAGTTGCAAGGTCACTCATGGACGATGCTCATCCTTCATTCCATGGATCACTATCTAGTATCACGAGGCCAACCATCCAGGCTAACAATTTCGAGATCAAGCATGCTATCATATAAATGATCCAATACTCGGTCCAGTTTAGGGGAGAAGTTACTGATTATCCGAATGCCCACATCTCCAACTTCTTAGAGATTTGTGATACCTTCAATCACAATGGTGTTACTGACAACGCCATCAGGTTACGTTTATTTCCATTTTTTACGTGATAAAGCTAAATCTTGGCTGCAATCATTGCCTAAAGGTTCTATTACTACGTGGGATGGGATGGCACAATTGTTTTTATCCAAATACTTTCCACCATCTAAGATGGCCAAGATGCGCAATGACATCACCACTTTTACCCAACACGATCTCGAGACATTGTACTAGGCTTTGGAGCGCTTCAAAGATCTACTGCGGAGATGCCCACATCATGGCCTCCCTATCTGGCTGCAGGTACAAACTTTTTATAACGGTTTATTTTCTGATAACCGTTCTATGATTGATGCAGCATCAGGAGGTACTGTGATGAGAAATATGCCCGAGGAGGCTTGTACGCTGTTGGAGGAGATGGCTGCTAATAGTTGTCAATGGCAGTCCGAAAGGAACATGCCGAAGAAGCAAGCTGGAGTCCATCAAGTGAGTGAAGTCACTGCCCTAGCTGCCCAGTTGGAAGCACTGAACAAGAAGGTAGACAGTTTGAGCATGCATGGAAGCCGTTACATGCGAGCATTGCCAAGGAGGACACACGAGCCCTGAATGCCAAGTAGGTAATCCTTTTGTTAAATCTATTGAGAGTGCTAACTTTGTAGGGAACCGACCATCACAGAACTACCCATACCCAAGCACATACAATATGGGGTCGCGGAACTATCCCCAACCACCACCGGGGTAAGCACAAAAGCCAAGCATGGAGGAGCTACTAACCAAGTTCATATCATGAATGAAAAATCACGAGGCGTCGATAAAGAACTTGGAAGTTCAGGTGGGATAGTTAGCAACAATCCTACACGGATGAACACAATGATCACTACCTAGTGACATAGAAAAGAACCCTAGGGAGCGAGTCCATGCCATCACGTTGAGGAGCGGAAAGGAGGTCACTGAGAAGAAGGATGCACATGTTGAGCACAAGGGCCAGGCGGACACCACGTGACAAAGGTAAGTCTACTAAGACCACTACACCCATCACACCTACTAAGGTAAATATCCCACTCCCATTCCTGGCTGCATATAAGAGAGCAAAAATAGATGCTAAATTTGCTATGTTTTTAGACTTGATTAAGAATCTCCACATAGATATGCCTTTCATTGATGCTATCTGGCAAATGCCGAACTATGCCAATTTTTTGAAGGAGATAACGTCAAAAAAGCGGAGAGCATGAGATGATAAACTTAACTGAGGAATGTTCTGCTATCATTCAAAATGATTCACCTCCAAAGTTAAAGGATCCAGGGAGTTTCACTACCTTGCAAAATCAACTCTATCTCTTAAGAAATCTTTATGTGATTTGGGTGCATAATGCCTTTGTCTGTTTACAAGAAGCTGGGTTTAGGAGAGCTCAAACCAATCAATGTGTCACTGCAGATGGCGGACAAGTCCATCAAGTACCCTCAAGGAATAGTTGAGAATGTACCACTCAAGGTTGACACCATTCCGGTGGATTTCATTGTGTTGGACATAAAGGAAGATGCGGACATGCCATTGATTCTAGGAAGACCTTTCCTAGCAACTAGAAGGAGATTAATCGATGTCCAAGAAGGGAAGTTGATCCTCCAAGTAGGGGGGATCAAGTTATTTTTGATATGTTCAAGACTTTGAACACTACACACATTGAGTACCAATGTTGCAATATCAATGTAATTGATCCATTATCTGTTAATGTGACGCAGGTATCAGGGAAGGAGAAGAAAGTGGAGGTCACATCAAATGCCCAGCAGAGAGGAGGCGAATTCCGTAAGGGTGACTTGGTTCTAATGAATAGAAAAAAAATGCGACAATTAGGCGTGATATTGTCACCAAGAATGCATTGTATAGAAAAATCATGAGATGTTGGGAAATTTAATTTTGAAATCAGTCCCCATGTCAGAAAAAACTAATTCAAACTCATTACTGCAACTTAAAGTTTTGTTCTAACTCCCTATGACTAGAATACCCCTCTGCTAAAAGTTAAACTTTTAATTTTGAGAAATCATTACAGTCGGTACGAAACCTATAAAATTTTGGTACACGTTACACATAAAATCGGTATGAAATCTATACAATTTTGGTACAAGTTACACATGAAATTGGTATGAAACATATACTAGGTACTTATTACACGTGAAGTTGGTATGAAACACATACAATTTTGGTACTAGTTACACATGAAGTTGGTATGAAACCAATACAATTTTGGTACTAGTTACACATGAAATTGGTATAAAACATATACTATATTCGGTACGTATTACACGTGAAGTTGGTATGAAACCTATACAATTTCGGTACTAAATATACATAAAATTGGTATGAAACCTATATAATTTTGGTACTAATTACGAAAAAAAATGGTACGAAACTTAGACTATTTCGGTACTTGTTACATATGAAATTGGTATGAAATATTTACAATTTTGGTATTAGTTACACATGAAATTTGTATGAAACCTATACAGTTTTGGTACAAGTTACACATGAAATTGGTACGAAACCTATACTTTCTCGGTACTTATTACATATGAAGTTTGTATGAAACATATACAATTTTGGTACTTATTACAATTGAAGTTGGTATGAAACATATACAATTTTGGTACTAGTTACTTGTGAAGTTGGTATGAAACCTATACTATATTCGAAACTTATTACACGTAAAGTTGGTATGAAATCTATACAATTTTGGTACCAACTATGCATAAAATTGATATGAAACACATATAATTTTGGTACTAATTACGAATAAAATTGGTACGAAACCTATTCTATTTTCGGTACTTAATACAAATGAAATTGGTATGAAATCTTTACAATTTTGGTACTATTTACACATGAATATGAAACATTTACAATTTTGGTACAGTTATACATGAAATTAGTATGAAACCTATACTTTTTAGGTACTTATTACACATGAAGTTGGTATGGAACATATACAATTTTGGTGCTTATCACACTTGAAGTTGGTAATGAACATATACAATTTTGGTACTAGTTAAACGTGAAGTTGGTATGAAACCTATACTATATTCGAAACTTATTACACGTAAAGTTGGTATGAAACCTATACAATTTCGGTACTAAGTATACATAAAATCCGTATAAAATCTATATAAATTTGGTACTAGATACAAGTGAAGTTGGTATGAAACTTATACTATATTCGAAACTTATTCCACGTAAAGTTGGTATGAAACCTATATAATTTCGGTACTTAGTATACATAAAATTGGTACGAAACCTATACTATTTTTGGTACTTAATACATTAAATTATTTTGAATTTTTTACAATTCTGTTACTAATTACACAAGAAATTGGTACGAAACCTATACAATTTTGGTATAAGTTACACGTGAAATTGGTATGAAACCTATATTAGTTTCAGTACTTATTACACGTGAAGTTAGTATGAAAGATATACAATTTTGGTACTAGTTGCACATGAAGTTGGTACAAAACCTATAAAATTTTGATACAACTTACACGTGAAATTGGTATGAAACCTATATTAGTTTCGGTACTTATTAGACGTGAAGTTAGTATGAAAGATATACAATTATGGTACTAGTTACACATGAAACTGGTATAAAATATATACTATATTCGGTAATTATCACACGTGAAGTTTGTATGAAATCTATACAATTTCGGTACCAATTACATATGAAATTGGTACTAAAATTATACAATTTTGGTACTAGTTACATATAAAATTGTTATTAAACATATATCATCTTGGTACAGTTACACATGAAATTGGTATTAAATCTATACAATTTTGGTACTAGTTACTCATGAAATTGATATTAAACTTATACAGTTTTGGTACTAGTTATACATGAAATTTGTATTAAACGTATACAATTCCGGTACTAATTACACATCAATATTGATGTTAAATTTCTATATCGAATAAACAAACAATATCAAATTCAAAAAAACAATAACAACATTTCTATCGAATCTTCTATATTAATGTTAATCTTCTATATCAAACAAACAAAAATATCAATTTCAAATAACATCAATTTCAAACTTTACAAATAATATTTGTTTGTTCTGGTACTAGTTGTAAGTAATCCTTAGAGCATACAACGCAGCGGAATAAAATTTATGGATTACTAGAACAATGGATCTATACATAGGATTTCATATCGGATAAAGGTTTACAAAAGTCTCACCCTTGTAGCGTGTTTGAGCAGATTCCACGGTGCAATACGTCCAACGATCCCGAGTCACGAGCAACACCTCCAAGGTCTTGCCTCAACGGTATCCACAATCAAATCGAAAAGGGATGTTCAAGAACAAGTTGCTAGACTTATTCTTGAACCAAAACTGAACTCCCGGTTCAAAACCGACCGACGACGGCCAACCAAAACCCTAACTACAACCGACGGCGGCCGTGAGGGGTGAAGGAAGAGGCGGCCGAGTGGAGCTCTTGTGTGGCTAGGTTTTTATATCAAGCTATGATATAAAAGTATGATTAACAATTAATCAAACCATGTATTTATATTATAAGGCTTTTAATTAAGGTTCAAGACTTTCTTAAAGTCTTATGGGCCCAAACCCATGATTTAATTAAAACCTTTTAATCACTTAATTGAGACTCTTCTTAATTAATTAATTCATCCAATGAATTTAATTTCCCTTATCGATTTAATCTTTTGTGCGACCCGATAGGATCTTGTAATGTTGGCAGTGACATAAAATCTCATTTTATGTCGCAAGCAAGGAGCGGTGTCTAGCAACACATCGAGGCTACCCAAATCACAAGAATGTCAATGACTCGACATAACCTTTAGAACTTGTGATAATATTAACCATGTAGCTTAATCCCTTTGTCCTTTGTGTTTAGATTGAACACGAGTCATGGAATAGTCATACTCGTATATTCAATCTCTATTTCTTGATCCCCAAGTAGAACTAGAATAAACGAATAAGGTCGATATCTCATATCGACTCATTCGAGCATGGCCATGCATTTTAGTTCTCACTTGATCAAGGGCCAAACACATCTCCTGTTATATAGGAGGGACAAATCCTATCTCGATCAGTCAACATCCCTCTACATAATTCGTAATGTATCCAATAGTCGCCTTTATAGATTACCCTGTTACGGGTAACGTTTGACGATATCAAGATACATAACTCCTTATGTTGGGATCTCTGATGATCACAAGTCGTAAGGATTACATACATTATTATCACTATGAGAATTGCATATGACGATCATATAACTATCCATGTTGCATTCTCATGGTGGGTCTGTCCAGTACATCGTTCTCTAACATGTACCCATGTGTTGATTTGATATCTCATATCAATGAACAATTCATCAATCAACACATACTAGTCTCTACGAATTATCATTATCCCTATTCATGATAATACTTGACTAGGGACATCTTTTAAGAATAATACAATATTATTCTAAGGACATTAACATATATATTAATTCACATTGCACAGTTAAAAGAATAATATATAATAATGAATTGCCATTCATAAAATCACATTACATTGTATGTCATAAACAATCATCTAATGATATGTCTTAGGGCATATCCCAACAAATCTCCCACTTGCACTAAGACCACTCAGACATATACCTAATGCCTAGAGATCTAGTATGACGATCATGCTTCTGCTGTGACAGTGGCTTCGTCAATGGGTCAGATACATTATCATCTGTTGGTACATTGCATATTTTAACATTTCCCCTTTCAACGATTTCTCGAATGAAATGGAAACGCCTAAGTATGTGCTTGGATCTTTGGTGAGATCTTGGTTCCTTAGCCAATGTGATCGCTCCATTGTTGTCACAATAGAGTTCTATCGGATCTTTAATGCTAGGCACCACTCCAAGTTCAGAAATGAACTTCCTCATCCAAAAAGCTTCCTTTGCTGCATCCGAGGCAGCAATATACTCAGCTTCCGTTGTAGAATCGGCTACTGTTTCTTGCTTTGAACTCTTCCAGCTCATAGCACCTCCATTTTGGCAATACACATATCCGGATTGCGATCGAAAATCATCTTTGTCAGTTTGGAAGCTTGCATCAGTGTAACCCATTACATTGAGCTCATCCTCACCTCCATAAATCAAGAATGTATCCTTAGTCCTTCTCAAGTACTTTAGGATGTTCTTGACAGCAATCCAGTGACCTTCACCTGGATCAACTTGATATCTGCTCGTCATGCTCAAAGCATACGATACATCGGGACGAGTACATATCATGGCATACATGATAGATCCAATGGCTGATGCATATGGAATCTTACTCATGCGTTGTCTCTCATCTGGTGTTGAAGGATACTGTTCCTTCGAGAGATAAATGCCATGCGTCATAGGCACGAATCCTTTCTTTGATTCTTGCATGCTAAACCTTTTAAGCACCTTGTCTATGTATGTACTTTGACTTAGACCAAGAAGCCTTCTCGATCTATCTCTATAGATCTTGATTCCTAATACATAGGTGGCTTCTCCTAAGTCTTTCATCGAAAAGTCGTTCCCTAGCCAAATCTTTACAGATTGCAAGGCAGGGATATCATTTCCAATAAGAAGTATGTCATCTACATACAACACTAGGAAAATGATTACGCTCCCACTGACCTTCTTGTAGACACAAGGTTCATCTTCATTTTTGATAAAACCAAACTCTTTGATTGCATCATCAAAACGAAGATTCCAACTCCGAGAAGCTTGCTTCAATCCATAAATGGATCGTTGTAGCTTGCATATCTTTCCAGCATCCTTTGGATCGACAAAACCCTCGGGCTGTGTCATGTACACATCCTCGAGCAGATTTCCATTAAGGAAAGCTGTTTTGACATCCATCTGCCAGATTTCATAATCATGAAATGCAGCTATTGCAAGTAAGATCCTTATGGATTTAACCATGGCCACTGGTGAAAAGGTTTCATCATAGTCAATACCATGAATTTGTTTGAATCCTTTTGCAACCAGCCGACCTTTATAGGTTTAACGTTACCATCCATATCGGTCTTTTTCTTGAAAATCCATTTGCACCCTATGGGTCGTACCCCTTCAGGTGGATCAACCAAAGTCCATACTTGGTTTGCATACATGGATTCCATCTCAGATTTCATGGCCTCTTGCCATTTCTCAGAATCATTGCCCATTATAGCTTGTTGATAAGATGACGGCTCATCATCATCAATAAGTAGTAAGTCACCTTGTTGAGTCACAAGAAATCCATATCTCTGTGGCTCCCGTGGTTCTCTTACAGACCTACGCTGGGCTTGTGTCTCTTGAGCAGGTACTTCTTCCACAACAGATTGCGGTGCCTGCTCTGTTTCCATCTCAATCTCAGGTTCAGTGTTTTCTTGTGGTTGAACTTCACTAGGTTCTATTTTTCTCCCACTGGTTTTTCTAGAAATAAATTCTCTTTCAAGAAATACACCAGTCCGAGCAACAACTACTTTGTTCTCGGTGGGATAATAGAAATAGTATCCTTTCGTTTCCTTAGGATACCCCACAAATAAACACTTATCAGATTTGGGTCCAAGTTTATTAGTGGCATGACGTCTAACGAAAGCCTCACAACCCCAAATCTTCATAAAAGACATACTAGGACGCTTCCCAGTCCATATCTCATATGGTGTCTTTTCCACTGATTTAGATGGAACACGGTTCAGTAAGAAAATCGTTGTTTCTAGAGCGTGTCCCCAAAACGATATCGGAAGATCTGCATGACTCATCATTGATCTAACCATGTCCAACAAGGTTCGATTTCTCCTCTCGGATACACCATTCCATTGTGGAGTATACGGATGAGTGAGTTGTGGGACTATCCCACACTCCTTTAGATAGTCATGAAACTCTTGGCTTAAGTATTCACCTCCTCGATCTGATCTAAGGATTTTGATACTTTTGCCAAGTTGGTTTTGTACTTCATTCTTGAAATCTTTGAACTTTTCAAAGGTTTCATGCTTATGCTTCATTAGGTACACATACCCATATCTACTGAGGTCATCAGTAAATGTAACGAAGTATTGAAAACCACCTCTAGCTTGTGTACTTATTGGACCACATACATCACTATGTATTAGTCCCAATAAAACATTTGCCCTTTCAACATGTCCCTTGAAAGGGGCATTAGTCATCTTGCCCATTAAACAAGATTCGCATGTTTCATATGATTCAAAATCAAATGAATCTAATACTCCATCCTTATGAAGTTTAGATATGCGGTTCTCGTTTATGTGGCCCAAGCGACAATGCCAGAGAAAAGTCGGATTACAATCATTATTTTTAATACTTTTAGTATTTATGTTATAGATAGGTATATCAAGATTTAATAAATAAAGACCATTCATCATTTGTGCACTAGCATAAAACATATCATTTAAATAAATGGAACAACAGTTGTCCTTTATAATAAATGAGAATCCATACTTGTGGGGTCTTCCCACCTTAACAGTGTTTTAGAGACATAAGAAGGACTAATCATGCATTAATAACATGTTAGGGTTCTAGTTGTTACATGAGCTAACAGAATTACAGGTCAAATAAAGCTTCAAAGCTTATTAGTTACATTCCCATAATGAATGTTATCATGTTAGATTTATACTACTCCTACAGTAGATACTAAACAGAAGCTGAATCCTATACGTTCCTGTGTTCCTCGTAGCTCACTGCCTCAACCCGACCCTTAGTCCAAAAGTGTACCTACAGGAACAACCCATCATAAGCATATACATCATTACTTATCATCATAAGGCAATGGCATATAAATAAATGCATGAAAATAATTGGTCACGTATACTTCCTAGTTAATCGCATTAACCCTCTTTGGTTGTCCCTGTTTCATAGTCATGCATAAAAATCATAATTCTTGACATGAATGATTAAAATCATCATCTTATAAATATCATCTTATAACATCATCATCATATAAGCATCATCATTTTACAGCATCATCATCTTGTAGCATCATCATCTTATAGCATCATCATCTTGTAGCATCATCATCTTATAGCATTATCATCTTATAACATCATAACAAAATATAACAGTAAATGTATGACATCTTAGTTAAGTGAACATGCTGGTTATTCGTTACCTTCTTCTTGTTGTTCCTGATTCATAATCATGCATATGGGCATCTTACCCTGTGGCATCTTACCACATTATAAACATCGCATGGCCTCTTACCATGTGGGGCATCTTACCCTGTGGCTTCTTACCACAAATAAACATCGCATGGCCTCTTACCATGTGGGGCATCTTACCCCGTGGCATCTTACCACAAATAAACATCGCATGGCCTCTTACCATGTGGGGCATCTTACCCCATGGCATCTTACCACAATAAACATTGCATCACATCATCATATAAACATCGTATAAACATCATCATATAAACATCGTATAAACATCATCATATAAACATCGTATAAACATCATCATATAAACATCGTATAAACATCATCATTTCATCGTATATATTCATGCGATAAATGCATAGTCATAGTGTAGGGATGTGTTTTACCGTCCGATGCCCGTACGTCTCTTACGTACCTTTTCAAAAAGAGGGGGATTCAACAGACTTATCTCCTTGATTGTGCTGGTACCTGGGATGGCTCTACACAACCACATAATACAATTTTAGGCACCGAAACCAGAATCGAAATCAAATTACAAAAAGAGAACATAAAATTTTATCACACATGAACAGTGACTACCGATCGATCGGTCTCCCTTACCGATCGATCGCTAACTGTTCATCATTTTCTTCATTTTGCTACGGCATTTGCCGATCGATCGGTGTTCATCACCGATCGATCGGTCGTTGATATTCATGCGAGATTTTCCAGAAATCTCGAACACCTTAATTCACACCCTTCAAACTACTTCATAACATACATACTATGCCTAAACAAGCATATCAATAGCTTCACCATACTTCCATGCATGTATTAAAAATAAAGGTTCACTCATAACTTAAATCGTCATGCATTAAAACTACCCCTTTTTTATCAATACTCGCTCAACATTTCTGAAAAACAGGGCATAATTTCATAGCCCAGAATTATTGAACATACATCTTTATGGCAACGAAACTACCACATAGCCCATAGTTAATGCTTAAACAAATATGCTGGCATTTTCACTAAACTTCCATGTTCGTAATCACGTTAAAGGTTTACCCATAACCTAAGCTAGCATGCTTCAAATCTTCATAATAAAAGCCCTACCCAACATACAAACAGGGCACTTCCTTGCCCAGATTTTCGAGGAGCCCTTTTTACAACCGAAAATCTAACACATAAAGCATGTACGTTACTTAACAAGACATGCTAGGGGCTTCATAAACATCATATAAAAGTACTCATAACAATATTTCATCGAACACTACACTGGCATGCCAAATATGCTACAAAGAAAACACATGTATAAAACGAAAAAGCTGGTGAACCAGCGTGATTCCTCACCACTTTTGCTCTCCGATTTTTGTCAAGAAGAGACAAGGAATTTCTGATCACTTTCCTCCTAGTAGCAGTCCAGATTTTGGACGAAAAGAAGGGAGGAAGAAGGAAGTGTTTGGAAGAGACAAAGTGAGAAATATCTAAGGGCCAACATGCCTACTTGGTCAACTCTTTTCCAGAAAAACAGGGGAGGGGCGTGGGTTGCTGCAAGTGGGGGGTGGGTGGTTGCATGTAGGGTGGTTTTGTGGTGTTTAATTGTGTCCGGGTATTTCATACGATGTATATAAATATCTCCCCTTGATATTTTATAATTTTACTACATCAATACAACAATTAAAAACACCTAACATGCCCTCTAAACCATATCATCATATCATAAATATAACCCCCAATTAAAGTACCACAACCCTCTTAAACACATCGTAAATCATCATCGTAGCACATAATCATATAACATTTCGGGGGTATTACATTACTCCCCTACTTATAAGATTTCGTCCTCGAAATCCACATGCATCATCATAACGGAACTAAACATAAAAACATACCAGAAAATAGTTCCGAATAGTGCTGCACCATATGCCGTTCCGTCTCCCATGTAGCCTCCTCGACACCCCGACGATCCCACTGAACTTTGACCATCGGTATAACTTTGCTTCGTAGTCTACGATCCTCTTGATCCAGAGTCTTAATTGGTCGTTCCACGCAGGACACATCTGAGTCTATCTGAACTTCAGTAGGCTGTAAGACATGAGACGGGCCTGGCTCATACTTCCGTAACATAGAGACATGAAAAACATCGTGTATGCCAGATAAAGACGGCGGTAGAGCCAAACGGTAGGCCAATATACCGATACGCTGTAAACTTCATACGGCCCAACACACCTCGGAGGTCATCTCCCCCGCATATCAAACCGGGCTACACCCCTAGAGGATGAGGTTTTCAAGAAGACCTTGTCTCCTAATTGGAATCCCAGTGGTCGTCGCCGCTTATTGGCATAGGCAGCTTGCCTATCCTAGGCCGGTTTCATCTTTTGGCGCAACAACTTAATCTTTTCTTCCATATCCTCAATCATACCCGGTCCTCCGACCGCTTTACTAGCCAAGTCCTCCCAATACAGCGGTGATCTACATCGTCGTCCATACAGAGCTTCAAAAGGAGCCATTTGAATGCTCGCCTGATAACTGTTATTGTAGGAGAACTCCATCATTGGCACTGAATCTTGCCACGGAGTATCATACTCCTAAACACATGCCCTCGACATGCCCTCGAGCGTCTGAAGGGTACGCTCTGTCTGGCCGGCTGACTGAGGGTGATAAGCTGCACTCAGTATCACTTCTGTGCCCAAAGTTGTCTGAAGATCCTCCCAGAAATGTGAAGTGAACCTTGGCTCTCTGTCAGACACAATCGAGACTGGAACTTCATGCAACCTCACCACATCCCACACATATGATTGGGCCATCTTTAGATACGGAAAAGTCATACAGTAGGGGATGAAGTGAGCTACCTTCGTTAGCCTATCCACGATCACCAAGATCGCATCAAATCCAGAGGCCGTCCTTGGTAAGTGGGTCACAAAGTCCATAATGGTATGCTTCCACTTCCACTTAGGTACCTTCAAGCTCTTCAGCTCGCCACCATGCCTCTGCCTTTCTGCCTTTACCTATTGGCAGATCAAACATCTTTTAACGAAGGCGATCACATCGTGCTTCATGCGTCTCCACCAGAACTGACCACTTAGGTCCTTATACATTTTCCTTCCTCCTGGGTGGATACTGAACCGACTACTATGAGCCCGTTCCGATATTCCTTTAAGCAACTCCGGCGTATCTGGGACTACCCATCGGTTGCCCAGCCTCAAGAAATCATCTTCTGCCATTCTGAACTTTGATGGCTGTCCTCGAAGTACTAAAAACGACCACCTCGGAACCTCATCATCTGACCTCTGGGCTTTCCTAATAGCCTCAAATATGTCTGGCTCAGCCAACAAGGTCGACACTCGCACCGGCAACGTGTCCACATCAAAATCATAGCCCAAATGGCAACAAGAGGTCATCATAGCTGATAAACACATAGCGTTCTCAGCAGTACTTTTCACTTCCGACTTAAGGCGTCTGCTATCAAATTTGCTTTACATGTATAGTCCATCCATCTTCTTTGTTGCCTAATTAACTCAGCCTGTGTGACCAAAATTTCAGGCTCTTATAGTCCGTGTAGATGGTAACGACGTACCATGCAAGTAATGCCTCCAAATCTTCAAGGCAAATATAACGGCTGCCAGCTCCAAATCATGGACTGGGTACCTATCCTCATGTGGTTGCAACCGCCTCGATGCATAAGCCACCACATGCTTATCTTGCATTAACACACAGTCCAAACCCTGCAGTGATGCATTCGTGTACAAGGCATCCCTATTATTCTTAGAAGGAATCACCAACATAGGTGTCGTAGTCAAACGACGCTTCAATTCTTGGAAGCTTTCCTCACAAGCTTCGAACCAATAGAACGACACTCCTTTCTGAGTCAGCTGTGCCAGGGGTCTGGCAATCCCTAAGGATCTGGAGTACTGTTCTCAAGTGCTTCACGTGTCCCTCTTCAGTTCGAGAGTAAATAAGCATATCGTCCATGAAAACTATGACGAACTGTTCCAAACATGGTTGGAGCACCCTGTTCATCAGGCTCATAAAACAGCTGGGGCATTCGTCACCCTAAAAGGCATGACTAAGAATCTGTAGTGCCCATATCTAGTCCTGGAAGTTGTCTTCTGTACATCATCCTCTCGAACTCGAATCTGATGATACTCCGCCTCAGATCGATCTTACTGTAGAGCCTCGTACTCTGCAGCTGATCAAACCAATTATCAATCCCCGGAAGCGGATACTTATTCTTCATCATGGCTTTGTTCAGTTGTCTGAAATCGATGCCAAGCCGCATCGAACCATCTTTCTTCTTAACAAATAAAACTGGTGCACCCCAGGGCGATACACTAAGGCGTATATAGCCTTTGTCAAGGAGCTCCTGCAACTGGACATTTAACTCCTTTTGCTCCGTTGGTGCCATCCTATACGGGGCACGAGAAATGGTAGACGTCCTTGGTAGTAACGTAATCCCAAACTCGACCTCTCTCGTCGGTGGGAATCCGGGAATCTCTTCCGGAGATACACCAGGAAACACCGCCACTACGGGCACATCTTCAACCCTTAACTCTTCCCTCTTTTGAGTAATAACAACAGTATAGCTGAGATATCCTTTGTGGTCTCATTCCAATAACTGTGCCATCTTGATAGCAGATATCAACGGAATCTTTGGACGAGAATCATCTCCAAAGAATGTCCACTGGACTCCCATATCAGACCTGAATCGGACAGTCTTTGCCTGCAGTCCCCAACTGCCTGATACTTGTTCGGTACACAGATGAACATATGCATTCGGAGTTTGACATTCCCAGAACAATCAAGTCCGTTCTCAGCACGTTACCCTCAAAATAAATGAGGCCATCATAAACAATCTGATCGGTGATCATCCTTCTTTCAGCGGGTGTCGAGACTACAAGAGGCATGGGCGACGGAGAAGTGCGTATGAAATCGCATCACCTACTTCAGTATTTGCTGCTATGCTGCAACACAAGGGTTAACAACAATACCCAAAAGCAGTTCATAAAGTACATCGTTAGATAATTAAACATGTTAGTATAACATCCTCTACTTCATACGCAACATACATATAAAACATGTTCAAAAGTAAGCACCTAGCCAACTTATTGCTAAGGCTACCCTTCACACATTCCCGAGTTATCTAACCACTGCTCTGATACCACTAATGTGGGGTCTTCCCACCTTAACAGTGTTTTAGAGACATAAGAAGGACTAATCATGCATTAATAACATGTTAGGGTTCTAGTTGTTACATGAGCTAACAGAATTACAGGTCAAATAAAGCTTCAAAGCTTATTAGTTACATTCCCATAATGAATGTTATCATGTTAGATTTATACTACTCCTACAGTAGATACTAAACAGAAGCTGAATCCTATACGTTCCTGTGTTCCTCGTAGCTCACTGCCTCAACCCGACCCTTAGTCCAAAAGTGTACCTACAGGAACAACCCATCATAAGCATATACATCATTACTTAACATCATAAGGCAATGGCATATAAATAAATGCATGAAAATAATTGGTAACGTATACTTCCTGGTTAATCGCATTAACCCTCTTTGGTTGTCCCTGTTTCATAGTCATGCATAAAAATCATTAATTCTTGACATGAATGATTAAAATCATCATCTTATAAATATCATCTTATAACATCATCATCATATAAGCATCATCATTTTACAGCATCATCATCTTGTAGCATCATCATCTTATAGCATCATCATCTTGTAGCATCATCATCTTATAGCATTATCATCTTATAACATCATAACAAAATATAACAGTAAATGTATGACATCTTAGTTAAGTGAACATGCTGGTTATTCGTTACCTTCTTCTTGTTGTTCCTGATTCATAATCATGCATATGGGCATCTTACCCTGTGGCATCTTACCACATTATAAACATCGCATGGCCTCTTACCATGTGGGGCATCTTACCCTGTGGCATCTTACCACAAATAAACATCGCATGGCCTCTTACCATGTGGGGCATCTTACCCCGTGGCATCTTAACACAAATAAACATCGCATGGCCTCTTACCATGTGGGGCATCTTACCCCGTGGCATCTTACCACAATAAACATTGCATCACATCATCATATAAACATCGTATAAACATCATCATATAAACATCGTATAAACATCATCATATAAACATCGTATAAACATCATCATATAAACATCGTATAAACATCATCATATAAACATCGTATAAACATCATCATTTCATCGTATATATTCATGCGATAAATGCATAGTCATAGTGTAGGGATGTGTTTTACCGTCCGATGCCCGTACGTCTCTTACGTACCTTTTCAAAAGGAGGAGGAGTCAACAGACTTATCTCCTTGATTGTGCTGGTACCTGGGATGGCTCTACACAACCACATAATACAATTTTAGGCACCGAAACGAGAATTGAAATCAAATTACAAAAAGAGAACATAAAATTTAATCACACATGAACAGTGACTACCAATCGATCGGTCTCCCTCACCGATCGATCGCTAACTGTTCATCATTTTCTTCATTTTGCTACGGCATTTGCCGATCGATCGGTGTTCATCACCGATCGATCGGTCGTTGATATTCATGCGAGATTTTCCAGAAATCTCGAACACCTTAATTCACACCCTTCAAACTACTTCATAACATACATACTATGCCTAAACAAGCATATCAATAGCTTCACCATACTTCCATGCATGTATTAAAAATAAAGGTTCACTCATAACTTAAACCGTCATGCATTAAAACTACCCCTTTTTATCAATACTCGCTCAACATTTCTGAAAAACAGGGCATAATTTCATAGCCCAGAATTATTGAACATACATCTTTATGGCAACGAAACTACCACATAGCCCATAGTTAATGCTTATACAAATATGCTGGCATTTTCACTAAACTTCCATGTTCGTAATCACGTTAAAGGTTTACCCATAACCTAAGCTAGCATGCTTCAAATCTTCATAATAAAAGCCCTACCCAACATACAAACAGGGCACTTCCTTGCCCAGATTTTCGAGGAGCCCTTTTTACAACCGAAAATCTAACACATAAAGCAATGTACGTAACAAGACATGCTAGGGGCTTCATAAACATCATATAAAAGTACTCATAACAATATTTCATCGAACACTACACTGGCATGCCAAATATGCTACAAAGAAAACACATGTATAAAACGAAAAAGCTGGTGAACCAGCGTGATTCCTCACCACTTTTGCTCTCCGATTTTTGTCAAGAAGAGACAAGGAATTTCCGATCACTTTCCTCCTAGTAGCAGTCCAGATTTCGGACGAAAAGAAGGGAGGAAGAAGGAAGTGTTTGGAAGAGACAAAGTGAGAAATATCTAAGGGCCAACATGCCTACTTGGTCAACTCTTTTCCAGAAAAACAGGGGAGGGGCAGTGGGTTGCTGCAAGTGGGGGGTGGGTGGTTGCATGTAGGGTGGTTTTGTGGTGTTTAATTGTGTCCGGGTATTTCATACGATGTATATAAATATCTCCCCTTGATATTTTATAATTTTACTACATCAATACAACAATTAAAAACACCTAACATGCCCTCTAAACCATATCATCATATCATAAATATAACCCCCAATTAAAGTACCACAACCCTCTTAAACACATCGTAAATCATCATCGTAGCACATAATCATATAACATGTCGGGGGTATTACAATACTTGTCCAAACAAGAAATAGAAATAATGTTTTTAGTAATTGAAGGCACAAAATAACAATCTTTTAAAATCAACAATAAACCAGAAGGCAAAGATAAATGATAATCCCCTATAGCTAATGCAGCAACTCTTGCTCCATTCCAACTCGGAGATCAACTTCGTCTTTCGCCAACAATCTACTCTTTTTGAGGTCCTGCACATTTACACAAATGTGAGATACCCATGATGAAGAAGTAGATAAATTGACTTCTATAACAAAAATACCTGAAGCGGAAGTCACACTTCCTTTCTTTAGATCCTCCAGATATACTTTGCAGTTTCTTTTCCAATGGCCGGTCTCACCGCAATGGAAACAGTTCCCTTCCTTCGCTATCCCCCTTTTTGGCTTTAGTGCATAAGACTTTGGCTTAGATTTAACAAAGACCTTCTTTGCTTTCTTGTTGCCTTTAGCTTTGGCCCTTCATTTGCCCTTATTCACAATAAGAACATTTGTGGCCTTAGTCTTCTTTGTATTTGCTTCATATGTTCTCAACATACCAAGCAATTGTGGTAGAGTCTTTTCCATGTCAGTCATATTGTAATTTACTACAAATTGACTGAAGCTCTCAGGCAACGATTGCAAGATCACATCGGTGGCCAACTCTTGGTCCAATGGAAAACCCAGCTTGTCCAGATGCTCTATGTACCCAATCATCTTGAGCACATGAGTTCCAACTAGGCTTCCCTCTACCATCCTGCACTGGCCCTCTACGATCGATCGGGACAGAAGGGATCGAGGGCCGATCGATCGAGCATTCCAGTAAGAGTTTCTCTCATTTTTCAGCCTTGCTCGATCGATTGAGCAGTCTGCTCGATCGATCGAGACAACCAGAATGTTTTCTGTGCCTTTTTCAGCTTCTGGCGAGTTTTGTATTTTGGCCGTAACTTTCTCATACAAACTTAGAATTTGATGAATCAGCTGTCCACGCGAAGATAAGAGAAAGTTCTACAACTTTTATATGGACCACCGTTCCAAAACTTGGCTCGAACATATAGTAATTTGAGGAGAAAGGAGCAACATGTGTCTTGGATTCCGGTTTTTTCCTCTTTTCTTCAACTTTATTCATTCTTTCATCATTTTAGCTTGATTTCTTCACCTTTCCGTACATTTCAACATTGATTCCTGAAATAGAGAAATATATACCATAAACCGTAAAATAATCCAAGAATCAACACGAAAACATATACATATCAAAGCATAAAAACGCGTAATATTCAACCCTATCAACTCCCCCAAACTTATCAATTAATCGTCCTCGATTAAGCATTAAAATCACAAGGTAGAGTTCATTCTTGATACTTGAAACAATTATTTCATGACTTTTTTTATTCTCAGAAATCTCATGCACATATACAAAAGTTGACAATACATGTTTTCTCCTAAATCAAGTAACACATCTCAAATCGGAACGTGTGTGTGTGCTATAGTCAATCTTAAGTTTCATGCACATATTCAAGATCAAATCATGTTAATCAACTCAAAGTCGAGATTATCATCAAGCACCCCATAAGCCTATTTTCAAACAACTTCTCCACTAATGATAGTTACTCCTTAGACTTGGATCAAAAGGACTTTTTAAGCTTGTAATGTAAGGCCTTTGGTGTTGGCTTCAAAGAAAAGATAGGATAAGCGCAAAGAAGAGAGTATAATCATTTACAATTCAAATTTTTCGCACACATCGAGCTTCTCTTCTTTTTCTTTTATAGCCTTGGCCACTTTGGGTCTTATTTAGTCAATCTTTTTCTCAAGGCTTTTTGTCTATCTTTTTCTTTTCTCATTCATCAATTTTTTTTTTCAATAAGCTTATCAAGATATAACAATTCAAGTGCATCGAATGATATTCATTATACTCCCTTAGGGTAAGGATAACTTTTTCATTTAGGCTCAAATAAGGGTAAGTATAATGAGTTTGCCAAGAATGTCGAATGGGGTCTAATTATATGCAATGCATATACCATTCTTTTTTCAATAAAGCTCAAATGGGACACTAGGGATTGATATGAATCATGGTAAGCTTGAAAGGTTCAAACGTGTCAAAGATCGCCTAGATCATTTCCAAGTCTAGTTTGTAACTATAAAATTTCGCCTCAAAGTGTCATCATCAAATAGTTTCTAAGGTACTCTAAGATTCTCAAGACAAATCATCAAGTTCACAACAATTATCACTGTTCAACATGCAATTCACAAGATCATGACTCAATGTGCTCAATAGATTCCTCATTCTTGACATTGCTAACTCAACAAAGGATATTCATGTACAAGTCTAACAATCATTAAAACTCAAGTCCGTATGCATAGTGAGATCAAAATCCTCATTGAATAGTCACTACTATAATTCATTCTTTTCTCAAGTTTGAACTCATAAAAAAAAAAAAAATTAGCTCATAATAATCAGACGATTCAAGTGTCATTTAAGCACACAACATGTGGTTAAAACAAGTAAACATGCAAGCCACTCCCCCAAACTTAAATCAAACATTGCCCTCAATGTTCAAATGAATCAAAAGGGAAAAAGTTAACTCCCCTGATCAAGACGCTTGCATGAGGGTTGAGGAAGATTCGCTTTTGAAAGCTCCCCTGTTGTAGGGGTTCATCTCTCCAACTTAGTACCTAGCAAGAGAAGAATGTAAATGGTAAAATATTCGACTCGAGAGATAAACAACTAAAATGCAAAAACTAAAAAATAAAACAAAACTAAATAACAAAAGGATACGCTTGGGTTGCCTCCCAAGAAGCGCTGATTTTTGGTCTTCGGCTTGACCATCAGAAGCAACCATCAAAGAGCGGCTGCCGCCGATAGTAAGTATCGTATGATACCACTAATGGGTCTTCATTCAATATGCCCTCAAGATTGGCAAGATTTTAGCAGTGTAATCTCGTCGCTCCAACAACATTCTTGAATTGGTAGGCATGGGAGAATGATTCTTGACTTGGCTTCAAATCTTGGAGGATGTAGTGCGGTGAAGTTGGCATCGATGGAAAATACGGATCCAATATGACATAGAACATGTCTCCATCGATGGACTCAAATCGGAATCTTCGCAAGTCTCTTCCTTCTCCAACATCACATTCGACTCATCTTCATATGGGAACTCCTCGGATGACATCTCTGAAGTAGGCTCAATCTCTTGAAGAGGCTCAAGTTCCTTTGAATCTTCCACACTAGGAGGATCACTCCCCAAACTTGGTTGGTTGAGTGATCATCATCATATAACCAAACTCGATTTGTCGCCACTTGATTTGTAACTCTCGTCTCTTCCTCCTGGCAGCTAGTTGAAATTGTTTCCATAAGGACCGCCATTTGCTGCTCCAGGTGGCGCATAGAGTTGGTTTGGCACTCCAAACTGTTCTCAGTTGATGCCATGAATCTCACTAAGGTATCCTCCAACTGAGTTGTGACATCTGCAGAACTATCTCTCCTCTCTTCGCGATGTTCAAATGGTTGTGGCGTATCAATAGGGTAGTGAGGCTCCGGTGGGTATTAATGACTCCATCCTTGTAGTGAAGGATCACAATGCCAGTGATGATCGAAGTCCGCCATATCATTGAACAGGTGCAATACACTGTCTTCATCTCTTTCAACCAAAGGACTTCCAGTTGCCAGTGCTCCGCTCAATACCCATTCTCGTGTCTGTGCATCCAACCCTTTGAAGAAGTATTGCAGGAGAGTATAGTTCGAAAAGTTGTGATACCGGAATGTGTTGGCCAATTCATTGAATCTCTCCCAAACAGCGTAGAACGGCTCGGAACGTTGTTGGGCAAAGCTTGTGAAGGCTTGTTGATGTAGCATCTCCAAATACCTCACAAGACAAACAAAATAAATATATATAATTATTATTATTTTTTTTTTCGAAATAAAAAAAAAAACAAAAATGGTTAAATTACAGTCAAAGAACCTAGTATGATATTACTAAATTTAGTCCCCGGTAACGGAGCCAAAAACTTGATCGCTTATTTTTTAACCAGAAAATTCTCAGTGTAGCGATTTTAGACCGCAAGTGCACGGTGTCAAGTTTTAGTATAGATAGGAAGAATACGGATTGTCGAACCCACAGGGACTAACAAGCAAGTACCAAATAAGATGTCTTTTAGCTATATTTAACCTACGATAATTAATTTATAATTAACGACTAATTAATTAATATAAACTACTAATCCAACCAAGTCAATAAAAGTAAACGAGAAAATCCACTAGAGAAGATTATCGAGACTTTGGTTCACCAATGCAATTCCCTACAATTCTCGATTGAATATTCAAATATTTCTAAGGTGACGAGTTCTCCCAATTTATCTAATACACTCTATCGAGCTATATTAAACCTAACGCCGA
This sequence comes from Haberlea rhodopensis, assembly GCA_907163345.1. Lineage (NCBI taxonomy): Eukaryota > Viridiplantae > Streptophyta > Magnoliopsida > Lamiales > Gesneriaceae > Haberlea > Haberlea rhodopensis. The sequence goes on along the minus strand of CAJQUN010000084.1, from coordinate 1,248,791 downwards.
ATTGCAGTAAGTAACTCTCGTTCACTTATTTAACAATTCAGTGTTGCATAAGATCCATGAAAACTCATAGCTTTCAATTACTAGATATCTATGGCTATCACGCATGTATTTGACGTCATCTCTCGATCTCGGTCTGAAATCCATGGTATGAGTTATTAATTCAGTATCATAAAATCATCTCTGGATCTCAATTACGATACTAACATCATTCAAAGGTGATCAATCCTCTAAAAGCATGAAGAACATAAAACATACGCAAAGAACTATAAGAATTCAATCATTAAATCATCAAATCGAAGGTTCATAACAAAGGATTCTCCTAGCCTCGATAAATAAACTTAGTTCATACTCATAAATAAATACCAATACTCAAACATGTCTTGCAACAATCCAAGCATGATAAAATCAAAACAAAACAAAACTAAAGTCTAAAAGTAAGAATAAACTCCCAGCGTCGACTCCGGTTGTAGATCCTCGCTCCTTCTCTTGCTTCCTTCTCGATCGTCTCTTTAATCGCCTTGTTGGGTTGTTCCAATTCCTAGGATGAATAGGTGAAGATGGATGAAGGTGATATGGAGTATGGAGGTGTGGAGGCTATTCCTAGGTTACAAAGTATCTTTCTTTTAGAGGCTAATATTTCGAGCTATATAGGTTTGGAGGCTAGGAGGTGGAATAGAATCCAAGTTGGAAGGCAAGAAATCATGTTTCCATGTTATTCAAAACGCCGAGCGATCGATCGGGACAGAAGGGCCGATCGATCGAGCATTCCAGTAAGATTTTCTCTCATTTTTCAGCCTTGCTCGATCGATCGAGCAGTCTGCTCGATCGATCGAGCAGTCTGCTCGATTGATCAAGACAACCAGAATGTTTTCTGCGCCTTTTTCAGCTTCTGGCGGGTTTCGTATTTTGGCCGTAACTTTCTCATACGAACTTCGAATTTGATGAATCAGCTGTCCACGCGAACATAAGAGAATGTTCTACAACTTTTATATGCACCACCTTTCCAAAACTTTTCTCGAACATATAGTAATTTGAGGAGAAAGGAGCAACATGCGTCTTGGATTCCGGTTTTTTCCTCTTTTCTTCAACTTTATTCATTCTTTCATCATTTTAGCTTGATTTCTTCACATTTACTTACATTTCAACATTGATTCCTGAAATAGAGAAATATATACCATAAACCGTAAAATAATCCAAGAATCAACACGAAAACATATACATATCATAGCATAAAAACGCGTAATATTCAACCCTATCAATAAAATATCCTATATTTTAAAATATAAAATAATATTGAAACCAAAAAGAAGTATTAACCGAAACAAGGCACTTTCCTTCCCAAAAAAAAAACAGAAGCAAGGCACAATAAAAACAGAAGTAATCAAATTCAAATTTCGATACATTGATTACTTATTATTTATAGAATGATCTAATAATTAATAATTAATTATTAATTATTTAAAAATCAGTAAATATTTTATTAGTTTAGTCAATAAACAAAAGTCAGTATACTAGCATATTCAAAATTAGAAACAATTTTGAATTATTAAAATAATTGGGGTATAAAAGAAAGAAAGCATATTATTTGATATTGTTGTCATGTGAAATAATGTGATATATAAATCCTAAATATAAGATAACAAATCAATGTAAAATCTTATTATAATTGAAAATAGGGAGACTTGATGAAAAATCCCGAAATCCTTTGTTATTTCAGTGTTCAGTCCCCATGTCATAAAAAATATGTTTGAACTCTCTAACACAATATTTCTTTTGTAATCAGTCCCTAAATGCTTTAATGACATATATACCCTCATAGTCTTCTTAAAATAATATCTTTTTCTCTCAATTTTTCTCTCTTCTACCTGTCGATTAATTTTATTCTCACTTTCATTCACATGTTTCTTCCCCAATGCTAAATTCAATATCGTGTAAACTCAAGAACTTAAACATGGCTGAGAATGGCGGCAGAAGAAAGAAGAGGGAGAAGACCAACATACAATTACGGGAACGTCTGGGACAGGCAAAACGACTTTCGCGGAGGCGACCAATTTCAGACAAATCAATATTGGGAATTTGATATGAGGGCACGTTCCTAATGTGGTGTTTAATTATTTCAGACAAATCAATATTGGGGATTTGATGTGAGGGCACGTTCCTAATGTGGTGTTTAATTAACACATAATGATTAAGTTGCGTAAACAGCGAAAGATTTATTTCAAATGTCCTGTCAAATGGCCCTAAATTTTTTTCGCTTTTAGGTGATACATATATAGTGATACTGAAAATATGAAATTCCAGTTTCCTAATTCAACATGTTGCTCATCACATAAGCTAGTATATAACCAATCAGTAATAAAATACTTAAAATACAGATACTCGAGGCATACCCCGGTAATTTAAAATGTAATTAAAAGTAATCTACCAATTACTGGGACTCAAAACTTAAAACATAAACCTGAGCTCGCTCTCACGAGCTCTGGTATTCATCAATGCTTCACATCGAGCATCCGCAGTACGTCCACCTGTACCACCTATCAAGAGTGACAAAGTATCATGCAATGCATACCATGTATTTTGCGATGTATGAATGGGTATAAAGAATGGAATCTCAAGATACCAATATCGGAGTCTAAAGGAAGGTATCATCAATCAATATCAGCTCGAGCAGAGGGTGACAGAACACACACTTTGTGCTAGGAGAATCATCATGTGTTGTGCTCGTATCCTTCGTGTCTAGGTCCGATAGCAACGCGCGTGACTACAGTCGCTACCTAAGCTGCCTGTCATCGCCGTGCCCGTCGTCCCCGACACTCAGAGTAAATCAACTCAGTAATCATCATGGATATCAAAGAAATGGATAGATCAATATGATATGCCCATGAATAATCTATGCATCATATGACATATGCAACTCACTATATCATGCAATCTCATTTGAAAATCAATACATATCATGTAATTCACATATCATGTTGGACAATGTATCTCATCATATCATGTAGTCACATAAGAATCATGTAGTGACAATTAACTCATATAAATCAATTAATGACATATAGAATCATACAATAATATCATTACACGTCTTCGTCAGACGTCATGATAAAACTCATTTCTGCGTACCTCGGACCAGAACTAACTTTACCGAGTACTCCTCAACAATACTGGGATTATAAAACCTGGTCATATATACTACAAAATTATCACTAAGTGTTTAAGTAGGCACAATACCTAACTCAAGTTTTAAGGATGATTCCTAATGCTTTCCTTCAAAAATTCAGACTGACCCTTCTTTTTACAAAATTCATAATAAATTCATCTGATGTCCAAATGACTTGATTCTAGTGCCCAAAGTTCAAAAACTTGATGGAATTCATTTCTTATTTGATGATGTCAAGCAGGTTTCTTCATCTAAAAGTAGTTAAACACTAAAAGCATAGACTTTAAAATTCTGTTTTCCAGCCTGAGCGGTTTTAGTACAATAGCCATAACGTTTTCATTTTAATTCTAAATTGGGTGATTCCAGTGGCAAAAGACAGCCAACTCAAAGCAATAAAATTCTTATTTCTAGGCATTTTCCGGAATTCCTAGCCAAAAATGCTCAGGAACCCGAAGAACACGCTGCATGGGTTTCTTCACCCACATGCAGGACACAGATTGAACACTTAAAGTATAAAATTCATAACTAGTAGAAAATGAGTCCGAATCTGTGATGCTCGGGAATTAATGGTGTTAATCCCGGTGTGGTAATGACCCTCAATAGTTTTTAATTGTAGCAATTATGACTTAATTACGGTGTTGGAACACCGGAGGGTGTTAAATCGGGTATTTGGGATCGTTGGATCCAAAGGTTGAGATTGTATTCTCATCGTGGTGAAAAAACTTGGAATTGGGTTTTTGGTGGTATCTGGGGTCTGGGGTACTTTGTGTTGGGGCTGGTATTGGAAATTGAGGTTGGAGAGATAATTATTGAAAACAGATGATTTTTAAGGAATCATGATGTATTTGTGGGAGACTCGTGATTTTTGAGCCTTGGTACTATATATACCAAGTGGACTCGGTGTTCAATCATTTGGATCTCATTTCTCCCTCCTCTCACCAGCGTTCCCTTCCCCAAACCCATTTCCCCTCTTTTCTCCTCCCATGGAAGAATCGAGAAAGGCTCGATCTCGGAGCGAGATTTCTCGAAGATAATCAGGTATTATTCTCCCCCTCGTCCTTATATTCGATTTGATAGTAGTTTCGTAGTGTTTGGTTGTGAGTTATGTTGGGTTTGAGTTTTGAAAGTTTTAAAGATTTTGGGGGTTGGATGTTTAAGGGTTTATATGATGTTTTTGTTGAGGATTAATTGTTTAATTGGTGTTGGGATTATTTTTCGTGGAGTTTTTAACCCTAAAACGCCATTTTTAGGCATGTTCAGAGCTCGCTGATCGATCGGCGTGAAAGGCCCGATCAATCGCGCATATTTTCAGAAATGGGAAGGCAATGAACAGTAATTGGCGATCGATCGAGCGAGACTACCGATCGATCATGAGTGCGTGGCGATCGATCGGTAATTCTCGTCGATCGATCGAGCGCGGAAGATTTTTGGTGCCAACCTTTGCTGTGGCTCTCGATCGATCGAGGGTTTATGTCCGATTGATCGAGAGGCCCCGTTTCACGGTACATTTTGGGTTGATGTTATGGAATCGATGCATGCTTCGCCCGAGGTATTTTAAAATGAAAAATCATTAATTGATGATATATTTGGGGATTGTAAACGTGCTTGGGCACGTGGTTGCATGCTTGTAATTAATAGTGATTTATTAATTGTGTTTAGCACATAATTCATTGGTCACGGGACCAAGGCAATGTTTGATTCGGACTACGAAATTATCAGGTACGTATAACGTACGAGCATAGCTTCAAATATATTATTGCAATTGTTGTGCATGAATAATATATGATGTTGCAATCACTTGATGTGAATTGGGAATTATATGGTGCCGCTTCTGAGCGAGCAATGATTGGATGTTGTCGCTGTTGAGCGAACATCGATTATGACGCCGCTATTATAGAGCGAGCGACGGAATAGAAAGAGAAATATATATGGAATATCTGTAATCATTGTTTAATGATTTGATATTATTGATTATAGTATTAGTATATGGGAAACGGATTAGTTAACCAATGTAATGGTTAACTGGCATTTGGGAATTTGATGGTTTCGGTTATTTTGAGAACGGGACAGCACAGGGGATCCGGATGAGGATGATGCCATCCAGGGAGTGTCTTTTAATATTCATAGCCTCTACATTGTATAAATTATGAATTGTAATATTGTGCTTATTGGATTTGAGATGTTGGTATGCTCACCCCGTGTGGGGGCTGTCTCTGTTGGGGCAGGTGAATAGGTACATTGATGGCTTTGGAGTTGAGCTCGAGCTATGGGTTGGAGGTGCTTCCAGGATCGAAGTACCAGTGACGGTATTGAGCACAATGTTTTATACATTTGGTACACATATATTTATTTGATGCTCGCATGTGAGCACTAATATGTGTATATGGTTTGTATAAAAAGGCAAGGGCCTTTCTCTTTTCATTTATGTGATGCATGCAATTATTTAGGAATTGTAAAATGAATTGAGAACGTGTTAGTGTATTACAATGGTGCATGATATGTTATATGGACTTGGTTGGGAAGAGCTAGACTTTAATGAAAGGATGCAAGAAATTTTACACATGGTATTTTATGCCATGGTTGCATGTAGTCTTTTTCTCTGATAACATAATTGTATGCACTAACTACATGGGTTAATACACTAATAATGGGTTAAGGGCACGTTGGTCCTTACATTAGTGGTATCAGAGCAGTGGTATGCTCTTTGGGGCTGTTGAGGGCCTAGGAACATGTTGATGGAAATGGGTAGCACATACTTATGCATGATATTAGTTAGTGTTGTGTGACACAACTATTTCGCTTATGTGCATTTATGATATGTGGTCATAAATGGAATGGTTATATGTCATGACACTTATGGAACCGTAATATAACCCATTGATTATGATTATGAGTGTGGTATAGGGACAACCAAGGGGAGCATCTTTAAATGCATTAGAATACAGGAAGTACTTTATACTCATGATTTATGCATTTACTAATTATAATCATATTGTGGTGAATATGGATTATTATATGCTCATGGTTTGGAAATCGTTCCTGTAGGGACGCTTTGGCATGGAGGCTAAAGCCAGGATTGACAGGCACCAAACGGTAACATGTATTTTATATACATCTTGGATTATGCATTGTGGTTGCATATATATTTGAGTGATAATTTTAATGCTTTGCCGCAAAATGTTGAAGCGATGGTAGATTCCGCATGTCACATTTGAAGGGAGGTGCATTAAAATACACTCATATCGATGTATATTGGATATGGATTATGCATTGTGGTTGCATATATATTTGAGTGATGATTTTAATGCTTTGACGCTAAATGTTGAAGCGATGGTAGATTCCGCATGTCACATTTGAAGCGAGGTGCATTAACATACACTCATAGCGATGTATATTGGATATGGATTATGCATTGTGGTTGCATATATATTTGAATGATGATTTTAATGCTTTGCCGCTAAATGTTGAAGCGATGGTAGATTTCGCATGTCACATTTGAAGCGAGGTGCATTAAAATACACTCATAACGATGTATATTGGATATGGATTATGCATTGTGGTTGCATATATATTTGAGTGATGATTTTAATGCTTTGCCGCTAAATGTTGAAGCGATGGTAGATTCCGCATGTCACATTTGAAGCGAGGTGCATTAAAATACACTCATAGTGATGTATATTCGAATATGGGTTATGCATTGTGGGTGCAGGTATAGATTGGATGCTTGATGAATATCCCATGAGTCGTTGTTATAGACGAGTGATGATTTTAATGCTTTGCCGCTGTCACTTGAAGCGATGATATAATACTTGCTGCTGTCATATCATAAAGAGGAAAGAATATTTGCCGCCAAATGTTGAAGCGAGGGTATTGCCGCATGTCGCATTTGAGCGAGGTTATTCAATGCCGCTGATATGTTGAAGCAAGGGGTATTAGTGCCGCGGTCATGACAAGCGAGGTGCATTAAAATACACTGCTATAACAAGGCTAGGGATTGACTATTCTATTGGCGATGGTTCATGCCGCCTGGTATATATACAGCGATGGTTCATTCCGCTATTCTATTGGCGATGGTTCATGCCGCCGGGTATATATATAGCGATGGTTCATTCCACTATTCTATTGGCAATGGTTCATGCCGCCGGGTATATTTATAGCGATGGTTCATTCCGCTATTCTATTGGCTATGGTTTATGCCGCCGGATATATATATAGCGATGTTTTATGTCGCTGACTCTATGGCAAGGGATCATGTCGCTGACTCTATGGCAAGGGATCATGCCGCTGACTCTATGGCAAGGGGTCATGCCGCTATCTACGTAGCACTTGATTGTGCCGCCCACGAGCTATGGGTGTTGATTATGTACCGCTATGACGACGGAGACAAGTATGCCGCTATCTTGTTAGCGATGATTTATAGTATATTGCTATTTTGTTAGCATTAGTGTTGATGTCATGTGTTGACATGTACCGTCACGTGGTTGATGATGATATTATGGATGTCATATATTGACTTATACCATCACGGGTTAACGAGGACATTGTGGGTGTCATGTATCGACACGTACCGTCATGAGTTGACGATGTTATTTTGGATGTCATATGTTGACATGTACCGTCATAGGGTGACGATGGCATGGTGTGTGTTCTATATAGACGCATGTCGTCATTGCAACGAATAATGCATGTGGGTATATGTGTTGATCGTATGGCCTGGAGTGTCGATGGTGGGCACAAAGTGGTATCTGCGTCACGGGTTGACGAGACCATTATGCCGAGCAGGTTTGCTCGATGAATTATTGGATGCGCCGTACAGGAAGTGTACCGCAACGCACATTTGAGGTAAATATTTACGAGTAGTGATACCTTTGGGTATACTAATTGGGATGGCTATGGCCAAGCAATTGGTGGTAAGAGTAGTTATTGAGGAAACTACTTGCTGGTATCGATGTAACGCGTGGTAGACATGGTCACACCCACCCATGAGGGTGTGGAATAAATCCTAATGGAGTAGGATTGCCTTGTGGTTGAATGAGGACACCGAGATGTCCGTTATGCATTGGTATTAGGGAAATATTGGGTGATAACCCAATACTCTAATTGGTTGTGTGGTATGGTTTACCGGGATGGAACGTATGATACATTGGCAGGTTTGGTACAAACCTAAGGGGGCAGCGATTTGCTAGCCAGGTATTGTTGCAGTGTTATAGTGTGCTTGTTGTAGCCATTATACTGCTCGTTGGAACCGAGTTTGGTAAATCGTATGATGATACGATGAGTGTTTATGGTGGACTCTTGTAGTCACTATGTGGCGTGAGGTTTGGACCAGGGAATACCTCACGGGGACGTTTATACGTCAAATACTTTGAGAGAGTTGTACTGGATAGCTCAGTTTTGTTGGAAGTACCAGCGTGAGTGTCAACAAGTCGTTGTTCGCTCTGGTTGATCATCTTTGCATATGAAATGCAATGGGGAAACACAAATGGAATTGTGGGATATAGTTAGTGGGGTAGCACTACTATATTGATTGTATCTCTTGGAGAGATTTAGATATACTGTCATGGAGACAGCTGGTATCGATCGTGGGTTGATTGTGAATCAGCCATGGTAAGCATCATTGGTGCTGGAAGTAATGGCTTTTTATTTTCCGAGAAACGTACGAGGATACGTCTCCGGGGAAATGCTCGAGATTGTGGAGTATTATGGTATTAGTACAGAGCATCGTTAGAATGAATATGCGTGAAATATTCGGGTTTCAATTTGGTAATAGTTGCATTGATGCACTATTCTGAACCACTTGTGTATTTATTGGTTCCGAGATATATTTTGGTATAAATGTATCTAAAGTTTCCGAACGGTGGTTCGAGATTGGAGGGTCATGATTCATGACACTTTCCTTACAAGGAAGGCGGTATTGGTATACCAAATGAGAATCTTTAAGAGATTCGATGAGTCGGTTTGTGTGGAGTTGATGTTGGAATCACACCATTGGTCGTTGGTCCGTCAATCATTATTCTCCGCGGGGTGAGAATAGCTGGGGATTGACAATTGTAATTGGGACTTCTGGGTATGATTGGTGATACCCGAGTCGATTGCATTGAGTATGCATGTAGTATTGGTGCTTAGGCATGTATATCGGCGTATGTATACGAATGCCAGCATTTTTGGTACTTGTCGAGCATTGGATTAGTATGCTTGGATGAATGAATCTCGGGTGAGAGATTGTGGCACCTGGAGATTGGCAATCTCAATGGCACGATGTATTCTGGGAATGATCGTGAGGTCCGGTTGACTTCCTCTGAGGAGGGATTGTGGTATTTGGGATCATGGTAGATCATTACTAGGTAATCTGATAGCATTCCTGTGTAAGGATTGTTGAATCCTAGGATAAACAAGGGATGACCAGGTTTTGGACTTGTTGGGTGTCGATGTTGACACGAATGGTGAGAATGCAATTGATGTTGTTTCTTGCATGTTCTCTATGGCACTTGAGACTTTGTCGAGTCTTTATAGTGTGTTTGGACCTAGATGTGATTTCTTGGAACACACGAATGTAGACATCTTTGGAGATGTGTTTTGTGTTGATCGGTGGCCGTGATGTTGCCCGATCTTTGTTGCAATGTGATGTAACTACTCCTTTGATGGAGATGCATTTGGAAAGTAGAAGCCGGATGTAGTCTAGGTACACTGTTGTGTACTGGTGGCTTCTTTGGTAGCGATGTATGTTTAACATCGTTGGCTAAGTCATAGAGATATCATTGGGGTGATATCTATGTTGGAATCACGAATGATTCGTTTGGTTAGCGATTAAGGTTGACTGACTTCTTTTTAGGTGGTTAGCATCGGAGTATGTTGACGTTCTTTTGAGATGGTGACGATCTGGGAGATTTACTCCATTCCAGGTTTTGGTGCGAGGTCGGTGTCCTCGCGGTTGGGGTGTCGTTCATGATATGTGATCGCTTTTATTTTAAACAATTAATTCCAATCTAGCGATTTTAGACCGCAAGTGTACGGTGTCAAGTTTTAGTATAGCTAGGAAGAATACGGATTGTCGAACCCACAGGGACTAACAAGCAAGTACCAAATAAGATGTCTTTGAACTATATTTAACCTACGATAATTAATTTATAATTAACAACTAATTAATTAATATAAACTACTAATCCAACCAAGTCAATAAAAGTAAACGAGAAAAATCCACTAGAGAAGATTATCGAGACTTTGGCTCACCAATGCAATTCCCTACAATTCTCGATTGAATATTCAAATATTTCTAAGGTGGTGACGAGTTCTCCCAATTTATCTAATACACTCTCTCGAGCTATATTAAACCTAACACCGAATTGCAGTAAGTAACTCTCGTTCACTTATTTAACAATTCAATGTTGCATAAGATCCATGAAAACTCCTAGCTTTCAATTACTAGATATCTATGGCTATCACGCATGTATTTGACGTCATCTCTCGATCTCGGTCTGAAATCCATGGTATGAGTTATTAATTCAGTATCATAAAATCATCTCTCGATCTCAATTACGATACTAACATCATTCAAAGGTGATCAATCCTCTAAAAGCATGAAGAACATAAAACATACGCAAAGAACTATAAGAATTCAATCATTAAATCATCAAATCGAAGGTTCATAACAAAGGATTCGCCTAGCCTCGATAAATAAACTTAGTTCATACTCATAAATAAATACCAATACTCAAACATGTCTTGCAACAATCCAAGCATGATAAAATCAAAACAAAACAAAACTAAAGTTTAAAAGTAAGAATAAACTCCCAGCGTGGACTCCGGTTGTAGATCCTCGCTCCTTCTCTTGCTTCCTTCTCGATCGTCTCTTTAATCGCCTTGTTGGGTTGTTCCAATTCCTAGGTTGAAGTGGTGATGGTGGATGATGGTGATATGGACTATGGAGGTGTGGAGGCTATTCCTAGGGTTCAAATTCTTATTTGGGTTGTAATTTTCGTGTATAATATATAGGGGAAGGGAATCAAGGACTTCCTTGATGGACACAAACTCTATAAGGAAGTTATTTTTCTGAAAATTCCTTCCGCCGATCGATCCGAACAAAGCGGCCGATCGATCGAGCCTCACAGTAAGAATTTTGTGGCTTTTTCAGCCTGTCTCGATCGATCGGAAATGCTCGCTCGATCGATCGGCAAGACCAGAAAGTTTTCTTCGCCTTTTTAAGCTTCTGTCGAGTTTTGTATTTTGGCCGTAACTTTCTCATAAGAACTTCGAATTTGATGAATCAGCTGTCCACGCGAAGATAAGACAAAGTTCTACAACTTATATATGGACCACATTTCAAAAACTTGGCTCGAATAGATAGTAATTTGAGAAGAAAGGAGCAACATGTGTCTTGGATTCTGGTTTTTTCCTCTTTTCTTCAACTTTATTCATTCTTTCATCATTTTAGCTTTATTTCTTCACCTTTCCCTACATTTCAACATTGATTCCTGAAATTGAGAAATATATACCATAAACCATAAAATAATCCAAGAATCAACACGAAAACATATACATATCATAGCATAAACACGCTTAATATTCAACCCTATCAACTCCCCCAAACTTATCACTTAATCGTCCTCGATTAAGCATTAAAATCATAAGATAGAGTTCATTCTTGATATTTGAAACAATTATTTCATGACTTACTTTATTCTCAGAAATCTCATGCACATATACAAAAGTTGACAAGACATGTTTTCTCCTAATTCAAGCAACATATCTCAAAATCGGAACGTGTGTGTGTTATAGCCAATCTCAAGTTTCATGCACATATTCAAGATCAAATCATGCTAATCAACTCAAAGTCGAGATTATCATCAAGCATCCCATAGGCCTATTTTCAAACAACTTCTCCACTAATGATAGTTACTCCCTAGACTTGGATCAAAAGGACTTTTTAAGCTTGTAATGTAAGGCCTTTGGTGTTGGCTTCAAAGAAAAGATAGGATAAGCGCAAAGAAGAGAGTATAATCATTTACAATTCAAATTTTTCGCACACATCGAGCTTCTCTTCTTTTTCTTTTATAGCCTTGGCCACTTTGGGTCTTATTTAGTCAATTTTTTTTTCAAGGCTTTTTGTCTATCTTTTTCTTTTCTCATTCATCAATTTTTTTTCTCAATAAGCTCATCAAGATATAACAATTCAAGTGCATCGAATGATATTCATTATACTCTCTTAGGGTAAGGATAACCTTTTCATTTAGGCTCAAAGAAGGGTAAGTATAATGAGTTTGCCAAGAATGTCGAATGGGGTCTAATTATATGCAATGCATATACCATTCTTTCTTCAATAAAGCTCAAATGGGACACTAGGGATTGATATGAATCATGGTAAGCTTGAAAGGCTCAAACGTTTCAAAGATCGCCTAGATCATTTCCAAGTCAAGTTTGTAACTATAAAATTTCGCTTCAAAGTGTCATCATCAAATAAGTTCTAGGATAACTCTAAGATGCTCAAGACATATCATCAAGTTCACAACAATTATCACTATTCAAAACATGCAATCCACAAGATCATGACTCATTGTGCTCAATATATTCCTCATTCTTGACATGCTAACTCAAATTAGGATATTCATGTACAAGTCCAATAATCATCACAAATCAAGTTCATATGCATAGTGAGATCAAAATCCTCATTGAATAGTCACTACTATAATTCATTCTTTTCTCATGTTTGAACTCATAAAAAAAATTTAGCTCATAATAATCGGACGATTCAAGTGTCATTTAAGCACACAACATGTGGTTAAAACAAGTAAAACATGCAAGCTACTACTCCCCCAAACTTAAAGCAAACATTGTCCTCAATGTTTAAAAGAATCAAAAGGGAAAAAGTAAACTCCCCTGATCAAGACGCTTGCATGAGGGTTGAGGAAGATTCTCTTTTGAAAGCTCCACTGTTGTAGGGGTTCATCACTCCAGCCAAGTACCTAGCAAGAGAAGAATGCACATGGTAAAATATTCGACTTGATAGAGAAACAAAACTAAAATGAAAACTGAAAAATAAAACAAAACTAAATAACAAAAGGATACGCTTGGGTTGCCTCCCAAGAAGCGCTGATTTTTGGTCTTCGGCTTGACCATCAGAAGCAACCATCAAAGAGCGGTTGCCGCCCATAGTAAGTGTTGTATGATACCACTAATGGGTCTTCATTCAATATGCTATCAAGATTGGCAAGATTGTAGCAGTGTAAGCTCGTCGCTCCAACAACATTCTTGAATTGGTAAGCATGGGAGAATAATTCTTGACTTGGCTTCAAATCTTGGAGGATGTAGTGCGGTGAAGTTGGCATCGATGGAAAATACGGATCCACATATGACATAGAACATGTCTCCATCGATGGACTCAAATCGGAATCTTCGCAAGTCTCTTCCTTCTCCAACATCACATTCGACTCATCTTCATATGTGAACTCCTCGGATGACATCTCTGAAGTAGGCTCAATCTCTTGAAGAGGCTCAAGTTCCTTTGAATCTTCCACACTAGGAGGATCACTCCCCCAAACTTGATTGGTTGAGTGATCATCATCATATAACCAAACTCGATTTGTAGCCTCTTGATTTGTGGCTCTCGTCTCTTCCTCCTGGCAGCTAGTTGAAATTGTTTCCATAAGGACCGCCATTTGCTGCTCCAGGTGGCGCATAGAGTTGGTTTGGCACTCCAAACTGTTCTCAGTTGATGCCATGAATCTCACTAAGGTATCCTCTAACTGAGTTGTGACATTTGCAGAACTATCTCTCCTCTCTTCGCGATGTTCAAATGGTTGTGCTGTATCAATAGGGTAGTGAGGCTCCGGTGGGTATTGGTGACTCCAACCTTGTAGTGAAGGATCACAATGCCAGTGAAGATCGAAGTCCGCCATATCATTGAACAGGTGCACCACACTGTCCTCATCTCTATCAACCAGGGGACTCCCAGTCACCAGTGCTCCGCTCAATACCCATTCTCGTGTCTGTGCATCCAGCCCTTTGAAGAAATATTGCATGAGAGTATAGTTCGAAAAATTTTGATACTGGAATGTGTTGGCCAATTCATTGAATCTCTCCCAAACAGCGTAGAACGGCTCGGAACGTTGTTGAGCAAAGCTTGTGAAGGCGTGTTGATGTTGTGATGACCAGAGATTAGGGATGTTAATCCCGGAGTGTTAATAACCCGTAAAGTTGTTTTACGTGGCGAGTTGGAGTTTAATCACGGTGTTCGGCCTTCTGGGCTCATTTATTTGAGTAGTTGGGATCGTTGGATCCCGAGGTTGAGATCGTATTCTCATTTCGGTGAAAACCTGTGAGTTGGGTTTTTAGTGTGACTCAAAATCTCGGGTGCTTTGTGTGGGCACCGGTAGGGGGTTTTTGAGTTAGAGAGAGAATTTTTGAAAACAGATGATTTTTAATGAATCATGATGTATTTGTGGGGCTATTAGTATTTCGGGGTATTTTTGCTATAAATACCAGTTAAACCCGAGATTTTAATTATCGGAACCATTTCTCCTCACCAGTTTCTCTCTCCTCACCCGCGACCACTCCCGATCCCCTTTGACCCCCACGCACAAAAGTGCTTCGGCCGCCGCCGTCCGGCCGCCGTTTGGCGCGTGCCACCCGCCGTTGGATTCGTCTCTTCCAGGCGCTCCTACCCATACCATCAATTTGAAGTTTGGTCGCGATTTGAGCTCGGATTTCTGCAGAAAGCGTAGGGTTCGAAAACTGGAGTTCATCCGATTTTTGGGGCTCGATTTTGGTATGTTTTTGGTACGATTATTCTGGTGTTTTTGGGGCGTTTTTGAGCTGATTTTGAGTCGATGATTTCAGACTTTTGTGGTTCGAAATATTTGTTGCATTTGGTTCGAATTTCAGCTCGATTTTCATGAGTTAGGGTTCGAAAATTGGGGTTTTTGACAAGGAGTGATGATTCTTGTTAGTAATTGTTTAATTCATGTTTTAGATGCATTATGATGCTTGATTGTGTTCGAAATTGAGGCATTGGATTCGAATTTAGGGCTTTGAATTCGAATTTTTTTGGGGGTTTTGGCATGTGGGGCGATTATTCATGTTGTTGATTGATTAATTCATGTTTAGATGAATTATGGTGTTTAATTGGGTTCGATTTGTGTTGTGAAGGTTCGAAAATTTGTGGGGAATTCTTGAGCAATTTTCGATATTGGTTTATTGTCGTGTGTTGACTATATTTTTGAGGGTTATGGGTGTGCTTGAGCATGGGTTGCATGTTCGTAATTAATTGTGAATTAATTTATCGTGTTAGCACATCGTTCCTCGGAGCATGGAACTCGAGCAAGGTTTGGCTCGGACTTCGGAGATTTAAGGTACGTGCGACGTACGAGCATTACTTTATATGAGAGCATTTGTGAAATGCATAATGTATATTGACTTCATCGATGGTTGTGCGCATGTCTATATTTATGTGTTGATATATATGGGGTACTGGGCCTATATGACTATTGTACGGCATTTGAGATGCCTGAGAATGATCGTGGGATCATGTACTCATTATAAGACATGTGAGATGTCTAGGTATAATGGAAAATTGGTAAAATAAATGCTAGGCATTTGAGCTATCTATGATTGATAGCGAAATTGAGAAATCAGTACTAGATATTGAGATATCTATACTTGTATGTATAATGAACTTGGAATCATTGATTATTGATACTTGAGAATCAGGCATGCTATGAGTTAAATCAATGTGTTGATTTACTGATTTATGAGATTTGATGAGTTTGATGATTGTGAGAACAGGGACAGTACACGGAATCCCGGATGAGGATGTTGCCATCCAGGGAGTATCATTTAAAATCCATTAATATTTACTTGTGTTGTAAATTATGAATTTCATTATTGTGATTATGAGATTTTGTGTATTGGTATGCTCACCCCGTTGGGGGCTGTCTCTGTTGGGGCAGGTGAACAGGTGCATCGATGGCTATGGAGCTGGGCTCGAGCTGTTGATTGGATGCACTCACAGGATCGTGGTACCAGGGCTTGATGGAGCACGGTATCGTATAGAGTACTTATATACACCCGAGGTTTATATACACATTTATGATGCTCGCTTGTGAGCATGGTATTCTTGTATATGGGTTGTATATAAAGGCATGAGCCTTTCTCTCTTTCATTATATGTTGCATGCAATTGTGGTAGAATTGCTAATGATATGAGAGTCGTTAGTGTATTATGTGGGTGTTGAAACCCACTTTTGTCGTCTTATGTGTGGTGTCTTCCCTGGCTGGGAATTTACTTTGTGTTCAGTATTCTGTTGGGTATTGTGTATTCCCTGGCCGGGAATTATATTATATGATGTGATTTTGTTTTGGGATAGCTCAATTTACGGGGAGACTCTGCCCAAATTTTTATAAAAGTCGACAATGTGAAAAGTGGCAAAATGGGGATGGTAATGGGCAACTCTATGAGTCTATATGTTAGTAGAGATGATCTTATAACGTTGAATATTAAAGGAATTTTGTAAGCATCATTTGAGCTTCCCGATTGACTTTTTATTGAAAGCATGTGCCACACATAATGGTTAATACACTAATTAAGGGTTAAGGGCTTGGGGTCCTTACATTAGTGGTATCAGAGCAGTGGTTAGGTCTTTGGGGCTGTTGAGGGCCTGGAACATGCTGATAGGGATGAGTAGCACATATTTATGCATGATAGTAGTTAGTGTGGTGTGATACAACTATTTTGCTTATGTGCATTTGTGATATGTGATCATAGTGAAACGATTATATGTCATGACATCTATAGAATCATAATATAACTTGTTGATTATGATTGTGAGTTGTGACACAGGGACAACCAAGTGGAGCATTTTGAAATGCATTGGGATACAGGAAGTACTTTGTACTCATAGTTTATGCATTTACTCATTATAATCATATTGTGTGGAATATGGATTATCGTATGCTCATGGTTTGGAATTGTTCCTGTAGGGACACTATGACGTGGAAAGGCTAAGGCCATGGTTGAAAAGACACGAAACGGTAACCTGCATTTTATATACATCCTGGAATTATGCATTGTGGTTGCATGTATACATGTAGTGATGATTTTAATGCTTTGCCGCCAAATGTTGAAGCGAGGGGTGGGAGTACCGCATGTCGCATTTGAGCGAGGTGCATTAAAATACACTCATGATGATGTATGTTGGTATATGGATTATGCTTTGTGATGCAGGTATGGATGAAATACTTGGTGAATATCCCATGAGTCATTGTTATGGATGAGTGATGATTTTAAATGCTTGCCGCTATTTATTATTTTGTGCCGCTAAAATGTGAAGCGAGGGGTGGGAGCGCCGCATGTCACATTGAAGCGTGGTTAGCATATGAGGCGAGGAAAGAATATTTGCCGCTAAAATGTGAGGCGAGGGGTGGGAGTACCGCATGTCCATTTAAGCGAGGTTATTCTATGCCGCCTATATGTTAAGCGAGGGGTGGGAGTACCGCATGTTTTTACTTGAGCGAGGGGCATTAAAATACACTACCGTGACAATGACTAGGGATCGGCTATATTGACTGGCGATGGTTCTTGCCGCCATGTATATTGATAGCGATGGTTCATTCCGCTATATTGACTGGCGATGGTTCTTGACGCCATGTATATTGATAGCGATGGTTCATGCCGCTATATTGACTGGCGATGGTTCTTGCCGCCATGTATATTGATAGCGATGATTCATGCCGCTATATTGACTGGCGATGGTTCTTGCCGCCATGTATATTGATAGCGATGGTTCATGCCGCTATATTGACTGGCGATGGTTCTTGCCGCCATGGATATTGATAGCGATGGTTTATTCCGCTATATTGACTGGCGATGGTTCTTGCCGCCATGTATATGGATAGCGATGGTTCATTCCGCTATACTGATTGGCGATGGTTCTTGCCGCCGGATATATTGCTAGCGATGCCTCTTTCCGCTATTATGTGGACGATGATTCATGCTCAGATGTATAGCGAGGTTTCATGCCACTTATTATATGACGATGTATCATGCCGTCGATTCTATAGCGATGGATTGTGCCGCTATGTGCTCAGCACAGGATTTTGCCGCCTTCGAGCGATGGGTGCTGACTACGTACTATTATCGAGCGACGGAGACAGGTATGCCACTATATTGATAGCGATGAGGTATGGCATATTACTTGTGTTAGCATTGTTGTGGATACTATGTGTTGCTATATATATGCCATGTGTTTGACGATGAGATTATGGATGTCGTGTATTGCCATGTACCGTCGTATGTTTGACGATGTTAGTTGGACGTCATATGTTGACATATGCCGTCACGGGATGACGATGACATAGTTGATGTTCTATGTAGACGTGTGGCGTCGTTTTGATGATTAATACATTTATGTTATGTATTTGGTTATATGGTTTGAGTGCCTTGGTGGGCACATGGTAGTGTCTGAGTCACTAGTTGACGAGACCATTATGCCGACCAAGTTGCTCGAGGAACTATTGGGTGCGCCGTATAGGAATTATACCGCAGCACATATTCGAAGTATATATTTGTCGAGCAATGATACCCTTGGGTATGCTCGTTGGTTTGGATAGGGCCAAGTGATTGGTGGTAAGAGTAGTCATTGAGGAAACTACTCGCTTGTGTTGTGATATAGGGTAGACATGGTTACACCCACCCTGAGGGTGTGGGATAAGTCTTAATGGATTATGATTGCATCATAAGTGAGCAAGGACACCGGGTTGTCCATTGTGCTTGGTATTTTAGAGATATGTTTGGCGATGACCCATTACTCTAACGGTTTGTACGGTATGGCATACCGAGATGGAACATATGGTTTGTTGGTGGACTTGATATGAACCTATGGAGACAGCACTTTGCTAGCCAGATATCGTAGTGATGATATAGTGTGCTTGTTGGGGCCATGATACTGCTCGTTGGAACCAAGTTTGGCAAATCGTAAAGTGATACGATGTGGATTGTGGTGGACTCTAGTAGTCACCACGTCAATTGTGGTTGAGGTTGTGCATGCCTCACTGAAACGTGTATACGTTGATGTTAAATCTTGGTGAGACTTGTCTGGGACAGCTCATAATGTTGAAGTACCAACAAGAGAGTCATCAAGTCGTTGTTGACTCGATCTGGGGAATCCGTGCATTTGGGATGCCATGGGTGTTATTGTATCCAGTTTTTCCGAAAGGTGGTTCGAGACTAGCGGATCTCGAGTTCGATAGCACTTCTCTTGTGGGGAAGGAGGTAGTATTATACCTATTTGGGAATCTTTGAAGGATTCGGTAAGTTGGTACGTGTGGTGTCGATTTTGGGAATCACGACGTGTTGTTGATCGTCGATTATCATTCTCCACTGCAATGGAATGACTCAGTATTGACAGTTGTGTTTGGGGCTTAGGGGTATGTTGTAGATACCCGAACCAAGTGTATTGAGTATGCATGTGATGTCCATGCATAGGCAGGTATATCAGTGAGTGTACGGATGCCAGTTATTGATTTCCTTTTGACAAGCATAGAGTTATGCTATTTTTGGATGGTTAAATCTCTGATGAGAGATATGGAACACCTTGAGATTGGGAATCTCTATGGCACGATATTTATGAGAAACAATCGTGGAGTTAGTTGACTCCCTTTGAGGAGGGGTTATCTTGTGTGGGTTAAGGTATTTCCTTATTGGTGTTTTTCTCCGAGTTGTGCGATAGCCTTCCCAAGTTTGGATTGTTAAATCCTAGGATTATCAAGGGATGGCAGGAATTCGGATTTATTGGGTGTCGCTGTCGACACAAGCGTTGAGGATGCAATGTGTTTATTGCATGTCCTTCCAAGATTTGAACTCTGTGGAGTCTCGATGGTTTATTTATGATCAGGATGTGATCCTTGGAATATCCGGAGGTGGACATCTTGTGAGATGTCTTTTGTGTGAATCTGTGGCCGTGAGTTGCCCAAATTGAGTTGCAATAATGCGACTGCTCATTTGATGGAGGAGGTTTGGAAGTGGAAACCAGGTTTGGTATGTGTACACCGTGGTATGCTAATGTTTCCCTCGTAACGATGTATGTTAGACATCGTGAGTCATGATAGAGATGTCTTTGAATGATATCTACGATGGAATCGGGAACAATTCGAATACTTGCAGTTTCAGTTGACTAACTGCTTTTGGGTTGTTAGCGTTGAGTGGTACTGACGCTCTTTGACGTTATGATGGATTTGGAAGTCTATTCCACTCCAGAGTTTGACACGAAGTCAACGTTCTCACGGTTGAGGTGTCATTCATGATGCGTTCTTACAAGTGGTATTAGAACGAAGGATGACTGTCCGATCTACGGTCGTAAATATTGGTTGTTTTGCAGTCATGAGGGACTGACTTTTGAGATGACCCGCATCGAGGTACGTTTTGCCTCTTGGGTGTTATGTTGGTTTTGGTAAGTCGCTCTGTTTCAGAGTTTGAAGAGAGGTAAGTATCCTCGCGGTTTTTAAGACGATCCTGATATGGTCAAGAATCGAGGTTATGACTTCATGTTGTTGTGTAGCCTGGGTGTTACGTGATACACCGGTGCTAATTTCGAGGACGAAATTCTTTTAGTGGGGGATATTGTGATGACCAGAGATTAGGGATGTTAATCCCGGAGTGTTAATAACCCGTAAAGTTGTTTTACGTGGCGAGTTGGAGTTTAATCGCGGTGTTGGGCCTTCTGGGCTCATTTATTTGAGTAGTTGGGATCGTTGGATCCCGAGGTTGAGATCGTATTCTCATTTCGGTGAAAATCTGTGAGTTGGGTTTTTAGTGTGACTCAGAATCTCGGGTGCTTTGTGTGGGCACCGGTAGGGGGTTTTTGAGTTAGAGAGAGAATTTTTGAAAACATATGATTTTTAATGAATCATGATGTATTTGTGGGGCTATTAGTATTTCGGGGTATTTTTGCTATAAATACCAGTTAAACCCGAGATTTTAATTATCGGACCATTTCTCCTCACCCGTTTCTCTCTCCTCGCCCGCGACCACTCCCGATCCCCTTTGACCCCCGCGCACAAAAGTGCTTCGGCCGCCGCCGTTCGGCGCGTGCCACCCGCCGTTGGATTCGTCTCTTCCAGGCGCTCCTACCCATACCATCAATTTGAAGTTTGGTCGCGATTTGAGCTCGGATTTCTGCAGAAAGCGTAGGGTTCGAAAACTGGAGTTCATCCGATTTTTGGGGCTCGATTTTGGTATGTTTTTGGTACGATTATTCTGGTGTTTTTGGGCGTTTTTGAGCTGATTTTGAGTCGATGATTTCAGACTTTTGTGGTTCGAAATATTTGTTGCATTTGGTTCGAATTTCAGCTCGATTTTCATGAGTTAGGGTTCGAAAATTGGGGTTTTTGACAAGGAGTGATGACTCTTGTTAGTAATTGTTTAATTCATGTTTTAGATGCATTATGATGCTTGATTGTGTTCGAAATTGAGGCATTGGATTCGAATTTAGGGCTTTGAATTCGAATTTTTTTGGGGGTTTTGGCATGTGGGGCGATTATTCATGTTGTTGATTGATTAATTCATGTTTAGATGAATTATGGTGTTTAATTGGGTTCGATTTGTGTTGTGAAGGTTCGAAAATTTGTGGGAATTCTTGAGCAATTTTCGATATTGGTTTATTGTCGTGTGTTGACTATATTTTTGAGGGTTATGGGTGTGCTTGAGCATGGGTTGCATGTTCGTAATTAATTGTGAATTAATTTATCGTGTTAGCACATCGTTCCTCGGAGCATGGAACTCGAGCAAGGTTTGGCTCGGACTTCGGAGATTTAAGGTACGTGCGACGTACGAGCATTACTTTATATGAGAGCATTTGTGAAATGCATAATGTATATTGACTTCATCGATGGTTGTGCGCATGGCTATATTTATGTGTTGATATATATGGGGTACTGGGCCTATATGACTATTGTACGGCATTTGAGATGCCTGAGAATGATCGTGGGATCATGTACTCATTATAAGACATGTGAGATGTCTAGGTATAATGGAAAATTGGTAAAATAAATGCTAGGCATTTGAGCTATCTATGATTGATAGCGAAATTGAGAAATCAGTACTAGATATTGAGATATCTATACTTGTATGTATAATGAACTTGGAATCATTGATTATTGATACTTGAGAATCAGGCATGCTATGAGTTAAATCAATGTGTTGATTTACTGATTTATGAGATTTGATGAGTTTGATGATTGTGAGAACAGGGACAGTACACGGAATCCCGGATGAGGATGTTGCCATCCAGGGAGTATCATTTAAAATTCATTAATATTTACTTGTGTTGTAAATTATGAATTTCATATTGTGATTATGAGATTTTGTGTATTGGTATGCTCACCCCGTTGGGTGCTGTCTCTGTTGGGGCAGGTGAACAGGTGCATCGATGGCTATGGAGCTGGGCTCGAGCTGTTGATTGGATGCACTCACAGGATCGTGGTACCAGGGCTTGATGGAGCACGGTATCGTATAGAGTACTTATATACACCCGAGGTTTATATACACATTTATGATGCTCGCTTGTGAGCATGGATATTCTTGTATATGGGTTGTATATAAAGGCATGAGCCTTTCTCTCTTTCATTGTATGTTGCATGCAATTGTGGTAGAATTGCTAATGATATGAGAGTCGTTAGTGTATTATGTGGGTGTTGAAACCCACTTTTGTCGTCTTATGTGTGGTGTCTTCCCTGGCTGGGAATTTACTTTGTGTTCAGTATTCTGTTGGGTATTGTGTATTCCCTGGCCGGGAATTATATTATATGATGTGCTTTTGTTTTGGGATAGCTCAATTTACGGGGAGACTCTGCCCAAATTTTTATAAAAGTCGACAATGTGAAAAGTGGCAAAATGGGGATGGTAATGGGCAACTCTATGAGTCTATATGTTAGTAGAGATGATCTTATAACGTTGAATATTAAAGGAATTTTGTAAGCATCATTTGAGCTTCCCGATTGACTTTTTATTGAAAGCATGTGCCACACATAATGGTTAATACACTAATTAAGGGTTAAGGGCTTGGGGTCCTTACAGATGTAGCATCTCCAAGTACCTCACAAGACACACAAAACAAAAACAAAATAAATATATATAATTTTTTTTTTTTCGAAATAAATAAAAAAAAAATTGGTTAAATTACAGTCAAGAACCTAGTATGATATTACTAAAGTTAGTCCCCGACAACGGCGCCAAAAACTTGATCGCTTTTATTTTAAACAATTAATTCCAATCTAGTGATTTTAGACCGCAAGTGCACGGTGTCAAGTTTTAGTATAGTTAGGAAGAATACGGATTGTCGAACCCACAGGAACTAACAAGCAAGTACCAAATAAGAAGTCTTTAAACTATATTTAACCTACGATAATTAATTTATAATTAACAACTAATTAATTAATATAAACTACTAATCCAACCAAGTCAATAAAAGTAAACTAGAAAAATCCACTAGAGAAGATTATCGAGACTTTGGCTCACCAATGCAATTCCCTACAATTCTCGATTGAATATTCAAATATTTCTAAGGTGACGCGTTCTCCCAATTTATCTAATACACTCTCTCGAGCTATATTAAACCTAACACCGAATTGCAGTAAGTAACTCTCGTTCACTTATTTAACAATTCAATGTTGCATAAGATCCATGAAAACTCCTAGCTTTCAATTACTAGATATCTATGGCTATCACGCATGTATTTGACGTCATCTCTCGATCTCGGTCTGAAATCCATGGTATGAGTTATTAATTCAGTATCATAAAATCATCTCTCGATCTCAATTACGATATTAACATCATTCAAAGGTGATCAATCCTCTAAAAGCATGAAGAACATAAAACATACGCAAAGAACTATAAGAATTCAATCATTAAATCATCAAATCGAAGGTTCATAACAAAGGATTCGCCTAGCCTCGATAAATAAACTTAGTTCATACTCATAAATAAATACCGATACTCAAACATGTCTTGCAACAATCCAAGCATGATAAAATCAAAACAAAAAAAAACTAAAGTTTAAAAGTAAGAATAAACTCCCAGCGTCGACTCCTGTTGTAGATCCTCGCTCCTTCTCTTGCTTCCTTCTTGATCGTCTCTTTAATCGCCTTGTTGGGTTGTTCCAATTCCAAGGTTGAAGTGGTGATGGTGGATGATGGTGATATGGATTATGGAGGTGTGGAGGCTATTCCTAGGGTTCAAAGTCTAATTTGGGTTGTAATTTTTGTGTATAATATATAGGGGAAGGGAATCAAGGACTTCCTTGTTGGACACAAACTCTATAAGGAAGTTATTTTTCTGAAAATTCCTTCCGCCGATCGATCCGGACAAAGCGGCCGATCGATCAAGCCTCACAGTAAGAATTTCGTGTATTTTTCAGCCTGTCTCGATCGATCGGAAATGCTCGCTCGATCGATCGGCAAGACCAAAAAGTTTTCTTCGCCTTTTTCAGCTTCTGGCGAGTTTCGTCTTTTGGCCGTAACTTTCTCATAAGAACTCTGAATTTGATGAATCAGCTGTCCACGCGAAGATAAGAGAAAGTTCTACAACTGTTATATGAACCACATTTCCAAAACTGGGCTCGAACATATAGTAATTTGAGGAGAAAGGAGCAACATGTGTCTTGGATTCTGGTTTTTTCCTCTTTTCTTCAACTTTATTCATTCTTTCATCATTTTAGCTTGATTTCTTCACCTTTCCCTACATTTAAACATTGATTCCTGAAATAGAGAAATATATACCATAAACCATAAAATAATCCAAGAATCAACACGAAAACATATACATATCATAGCATAAAAACGCTTAATATTCAACCCTATCAATATGTTCATGACTCGACAATGTAGATCCGTTTGGTTTGTGTGGTCTCGGCGTTATTTGGAGTACGCCGGTGCAAATTTCGAGGACAAAATTTTATTAGTGGGGGATAATTGTGATATCCGAGAATTAATGGTGTTAATCACGGTGTGATAATGACCCTCAATAGTTTTTAATTGTATCAATTATGACTTAATTGCGGTGTTGGAACACCCATGGGAGTCAAATCTGGTATTTGGGATCGTTGGATCCAAATGTTGAGATTGTATTCTCATCATGGTGAAAAACCTTGGAATTGGGTTTTTGGTGATATCTGGGGTCTGGGCTACTTTGTGTTGGGGCTGGTATTGGAAATTGAGGTTGATGAGATAATTATTGAAAACAGATGATTTTTAAGGAATCATGATGTATTTGTGGGAGACTCGGGATTTTTGAGCCTTGGTACTATATATACCAAGTGGACTCGATGTTCAATCATTTTGGATCTCATTTCTCTCTCTCTCACCAGCGTTCCCTTCCCCAAACCCATTTCCCATCTTTTCTCCTCCCATGGAAGAATCGAGCAAGGCTCGATCTCGGAGCGAGATTTCTCGAAGATAATCAGGTATTATTCTCCCCCTCGTCCTTATCTTCGATTTGATAGTAGTTTCGTAGTGTTTGGTCGTGAGTCATGTTAGGTTTGAGTTTTGAAAGTTTTAAAGATTTTGCGGGTTGGATGTTTAAGGGTTTATATGATGTTTTTGTTGAGGATTAATGGTTTAATGGGTGTTGGGATTATTTTTCGTGGAGTTTTTAACCCAAAAACGCCATTTTTAGGCATGTTCAGAGCTCGCTGATCGATCGGCGTAAAAGGCACGATCGATCGCGCATATTTTAGGAAACGGGAAGGCGATGAACAGTGATTGGCGATCGATCGAGCGAGACTACCGATCGATCGCGAGCGCGTGGCGATCGATCTGTAATTCTCGCCGATCGATCGAGCGCGGAAGATTTTTGGTGCCAACCTTTGCTGTGGCTCTCGATCGATCGAGGGCTTATGTCCGATCGATCGAGAGGCCCCGTTTCATGGCACATTTTGGGTTGATCTTATGGAATCGATGCATGCTTCGCCCGGGTATTTTAAAATGGTTAATCGTCATTAATTGATGATATATTTGGGGATTGTAAACGTGCTTAGGCATGTGGTTGCATGCTTGTAATTAAATAGTGATTTATTAATTGTGTTTAGCACATAATTCATTTGTCACGGGACCAAGGCAATGTTTGATTCGGACTATGGAATTATAGGGTACGTATAACGTACGAGCATAGCTTTAAATATATTATTGCAATTGTTGTGCATGAATAATATATGATTGTTGCAATCACTTGATGTGCATTGGGAATTATATGGTGCCGCTTTTGAGCGAGCAATGATTGGATGTTGTCGATGTTGAGCGAAAATCGATTATGACGCCGCTATTGTAGAGCGAACGACGAAATAGAAAGAGAAATATATATGGAATATCTGTAATTATTGTTTAATGATTTGATATTATTGATTATAGTGTCAGTATATGGGAAACAGATTAGTTAACCAATGTAATGGTTAACTGGCATTTGAGAATTTGATGGTTTCGGTTATTTTGAGAAGAGGAACAGCACAGGGGATCCCGGATGAGGATGATGTCATCCAGGGAGTGTCTTTTATTATTCATAGCCTCTACATTGTGTAAATTATGAATTGTAATATTGTGCTTATTGGATTTGAGATGTTGGTATGCTCACCCCGTGTGGGGGCTGTCTCTGTTGGGGCAGGTGAATAGGTACATTGATGGCTTTGGAGTTGAGCTCGAGCTATGGATTGGAGGTGCTTCCAGGATCGAAGTACCAGTGACGGTATTGAGCACAATGTTTTATACATTTTGTACACATATATTTATTTGATGCTCGCATGTGAGCACTAACATGTGTATCTGGTTTGTATACAAAGGCAAGGGCCTTTCTCTTTTCATGTATGTGTTGCATGCAATTATTTAGGAATTGCAAAATGAATTGAGAACGTTTATGACTAATCAAATTGAAGTGCGGGAAAATGGTAAATTCCAAATATAGTCCCATAGGATATGAGTTTA
Organism: Haberlea rhodopensis; assembly: GCA_907163345.1. NCBI lineage: Eukaryota > Viridiplantae > Streptophyta > Magnoliopsida > Lamiales > Gesneriaceae > Haberlea > Haberlea rhodopensis. The sequence continues at coordinate 1,221,674 of CAJQUN010000084.1, read as the reverse complement.
ATAAAAGTAGTAAGAACGTTTATGACTAATCAAATTGTTCCCATAGGATATAATTTTGATCAATAGTAGTCTCAAACGTTTAGACTAATCAAAAGTCCAGGAGCATTAATCTCAACTATCCCAATATCAAACCGAACTAACCATAGAACCCAAGGATTCCGGAAAAGGAAATACAGATTCATTGAGAACTAATACGATTATAACAACACTCATCATTAAAGTGGTCTCACAGAACTTTTGTTTTATCAAAAGTGGTCCGATAATTGAAAAGGGGTTTTGAGACAACTTTTAGTTAAACTCGTATCCTACAGAACCAATTTTGATTAATCCTAAATATATGAGCCTACTATTGATTAAACACAAATCCTATGAGACCAATTTTGATTAATCCTAAATGTTTAGGACTACTATTGATTAAACACATATTCTATGGGACTAATTTTGAAATTTCACGTGCGGGGAAATGTAGATAAGGAGCTAAATAACGATTAAAATTACCCAAATGAGCTAACAGTCAAAGGAAGGACAAGAATCTTGAACAATGGAAAAATCTAAAAAGCGCGATCGATTGGCCAAAGCATCGCGTTCGATAGGCTAGGGAAGAAAAATGCATCATAGCACGATCGAAGTCTAAGGAGCGCGATCGATCACATGGCGGTAATATGCCCAGATTCTTTACTTTTAGAGTTTGAGTTCAACAAGGAACATACATTCCCTTATGCAACTATAAAGGGCGACCATATGGACTCTCTATCATATTTTGCCCACCATAATTCACGTCAATTTAACCTAGGACACGCCTCCATCTCACCATCACCATACACATCCTAGGCTTTGGAACAAACCAACGAGGAACTGAAGAGGCAAAATGGAGTCGACACCGGGAGTTTATTCCTATATTTTAAACTTTATTTTTATTTAATTTTGTTTTATTCATGTTTGGATTGTTGCAAGACATGTTAAAGCTTTGTTTTTTCAATTTAATTATGAACTAAGTTTGTTCATCAAGATTATGAGATTTTTTGGTTTGAACATATGCTTTGATTGTTAAATATGATTTATTTCATATAGTCTATGTGCATTTACTGTTCTTTATGCTTTGAAAGGAGTAACTACCTTCGAATGATTCTACAGATCGTAATTGAGATCGACAAAGATATTACGATACGACATAGTAAATTAGGCCGTGAATTTCAAATTGAGATCGACAGATGAAATCGAATACACGTGTGATAGCCATAGATATCTAGAATCGAAAGCTATGAGTTTTTCATTGCGTCTCATGCAACATTATTTTGTTAAATAAGTACACCACAATGACTTACTGCAAATTGATGTTAGATTTAATATAGCTCGACAGAGTATATTGAATAAATTTTGGAAATACTCGTCACCTTATAGATATATGGATAATCAATCAATACTAATAAAATAATTATTGGAGATTACATTGGTGAATTAAAGTCTTGATAATCCTCTCAAGTGAACTTTTCCCGTTATCTTTGACTTGCTTGGTTGGACTAGTGGTATTTTAATTTAGTTAATTAGTTATTAAACTCAATATCATAGGTTAAATATAATTTAAAGCAACTTATTTGGTACTTACATTTAGTCATTGGCTCGACAACCATGTTCTTATCACTATATTAAAACTTGACACCGTGCACTTGTGGTTATATCGTGCTAATCTAGTTTATTTGCTAAATACCGAGCGATCATATATGATCTGATAAAGTGTCCCTTATGTCGTGCATAATGTTTCTTTTATGGTTGAGGAGAGAGAGGATGTTTCCTTGTTGGACTCAAACTCTAGATGGCAAGATTTGTGATAATCTTTGTCGGCCGATCGATCGCAAGGATGTAGCCGATCAATCGGGGGGAGTAAATTTTATTTTTTAACATTCTACCTCGCACGATCGATGGGCGGGAACTTCCCGATCGACCGCTAGATAAGAATTTTCAATGCTTGAGTTTCGACTTCACGCGATCGATTGACTCTTGCTTCAGGATCGATTGCGGATATCAATTTCTACCAATTTGGTCTACGCTTCACAGTGTTGGCTTGTTTGATTCCTTTTCATCATTAGTTGACTCATTTTCTTCATTTCCTCGCACTTCAACCTGGATTCCTGAAACATGCAAACTCATACCAAAACCACAATATCGTTCAATAATCACTATAAAAAGCAACGATAAAACATAGAAATATAAGTGCAAAAAATGACAATTATCACTCCACACAAAGGAGGGTGTTGGGTGTTGGGGCTCCCCAGCGCCTCCTAGCATTCTTGGGGCCCCGATATCTTGATCATTTCATCTTTTTCATCCCCTTCGACTTCTCTTCATGTCTTTCTTGCTTGATTACAATTCAATAAGTATAAATTTTCAACAAATATAAACACCAAAACATAATCAAAGAGTAAATACAGATTAATTTTAATTGTGGTTGGGACAAATTAAATATCCTTTGCCAAAATCCAAGCTTAATCGGGACCAATTGAAAAAACATTGATATCATTATCACATTCAGGTGAGGTATTTAAAATGTTCAAATGAGACATCCACAAATACATCTAATCCACATGTTAGACGAAGGACGAGAATAGAAAAAAACAAAAACCAAAATGACTTAAAAGTTTATAATTTTGTAGAATCAAACGTTTATCATTTTATCAAAAAGTTACAGCTAGTGGTAATGGTATAACTCAAATCTTTTAAACCTTAAAACATCATAAGTGCCACTATTTGATTGCTTTTCCAACAAGGGCAATTATTCCCAAACAATCAGGGGGAATCTAGGAATTTTGTTGGGGGCAAAAATTATGACATAAATACTAAACAAAAAGGTTACGATTAACATCTGAATTTAAATATTGTACGTAAAAAACCAAAAGGTAAATAATTACAATTGTTCTCGACGAGACCTCATAGTTGTATATCGTTGTGTAATTGTTTCATTGTCTATCTCAACAAAAACTGTTTTTTCAATATATTTAACCAAACCAATCATCTCTCATTCGGCTATGCAATCGATTTTTGACAGTATTCATCACAAAAAATCATCTCTCTAAGCTCGAATACATTTTAGAATCATTTGTAGTCTTACGAACTTAATATATTTTGATTGAACAAAACTGATTTTTATCCATTTATGTACTACGAGACTTGTTGATTTCGAATTATATTTGAAATCAACACCAACGTCGAACCTCTGGTCTCATGACACGATATATATGCCCACACCTCTTTGATAAAAATGGTACACTTCAAGAAACAACAACTTAAAATAAAGAAGTACGTAAAGAATCTATATTAATAAACTAATTTCATGGCAACGATTTCTTAATACAATGATGTCTTTTTCTAATATCAAAAACTATATTTTGAGAAAAAATGGCAATCTATTGTACCAATCCAATAATTTAGTCTTGTTGTGACATCTATAATAAAATTAAAAAATTATAGATGAAATTTGAATTTTATGGATCTTCTAGTGGTTTCGGGGACCAACCCAATTATTTGTCATTGTAGAAAAAATTCCAAGTGCAGTAAAAACGCCATGACCATATCCATTACTTGCGATTCATCTTCAACCGGACATACCTTAGTCCATAATTTAACAAGGGAACTAAAACTATTTCAAAAAATTTAACTTTACTGTTTTTGCAAAAAATATATTAGATTATCATTCTTGTAAAAAAAAAATTGAACTCATTTGATATGTATTATTATGTGGTTTAAAATTAGATAACAACCCTGCAGGATTTCTGCCTTGGGTGATATAAGTTGTCTTCATTTTATAATAGTTAAAAATTAGCAATAATTTTTTTCCCACCAATTAATTAATACCCCTCAACTCCATGATGACTCGCCCATGCCAATAATTCTCCTCACAATAATTATATTATCTTGTACTTTTTGGGGATCAAACATATGAGATTGGCTTGCACAAACTGTAAGATCAAACACTTATAGTTTACTAAAAGAGAAAAATATTTTTTTGTACCAAAAAAAATTATTATGCATATCTGTCAAATTATTAAGACTTTTGAAATCAATAATTTATAATAGATTGATTGGTCGACACTTATACGTGGAGAGTTTCCAAGTCAACAAAGCACTGAAACAAAAAGAAGCTGCCAAGCCACGTTCACATTTCAAGTTGCTGACTTTATGCCCCGATAAATGTCATATAGTCTTCGTGTTATATCACAATCTTACTTTTAAATTAGGATAAACAAAATATAATTAAACAAATTAAATATACTATTACGTTAAAGAAATGCGAGGTGAGAAGACTAAAATTTGTTAAGGGTCTACTCATAAAGTCCAAAATTGTAGACAAATGACTAGCCCATCTCATATGGATTTAAATATATATTTTAAATTATTTATAAAGAGTTACATCCTAACAGGGGACGACTATACTTGTTCAATTTATCTTTTTCAATTTGGATCCCACGAGATGGGCCTTTGAAAGTTTTGATTATGCAAACGAACCAAATAATTATGAAATCATATTGACATCCTCTACCCTTGTTCTAGCTCGGCGGAGAGCTAAATTTGCCTCGAACTTCTATAACTATTTGGGCTGATAATTTTCATACGAGAATGGCTACGAAGAATTATTACTATAAGAGTTCATTGAACAGTTGTACTTACATGTGTGCCTGAATCCGAGATGTGGCAGTATAGGTATTGCTACACCTGCTAAGCATAATCCATGCCAATATTTCAACTCATGTATTTATGGAGCCTAATTATTATATACGTGCTTCTACACATGTATTAATTGTCGTATGTTTACTTATATTGTACGGCGGTCCTTAGGGAGTGAGATTAAAAGAGAGATTTAGAAATAATTTTTCATTTAATGCTCTTTGAAGACTCCGGTTTTTTCTTGCAACTCTCATGTTGAGAGTGGAATATTATATAATTGCTTACCCTTATGTTTACAATAGTAGTCCAAACGTTTGGGACTAAACAAATATGCTCCCACAAAATTATTTTTGAACAAAAAATGATCTCAAAATCACTATTACAAAACGGAACGGACATGCATAGCAAGAATGCCAAATTTACATTTGCATGTTATATCCATTTTTTAAAGACAAAAACCAAACCAAACAAACAAACAAACAAAACAAAACAAAAGTGAGTTTTGAGATCATTTTTATTAAAAAAACAATTTATATGAGACTAAATTTTGGATTACTTTTATTAAAATAATAATTCATATATGATTATATTTGTTTAGTATTAATAGTTTGGGCTACTACTTGTTTATAGGGCAAATTTTAAAATTAATTTCGTAGGATATGAGTTTGAGTAATAGTATGATATGAGTTTGTGGTACTTGGATTAATGCCCAATCCTAAATTTTGAAGATTAGGGTTTTGATATGGACAAATTGGTTTTCTTGCTAGCAAGAATTATAAGAACTGCATACGGGGGGAAGACAATAATGAAAAATGAGTAACCACAACAGCCCGATTTAAAAATAATTACTTTTTTTAATGAAATAAAGCTAATTATAATTGCCCGGTAGCAAGAAAACAATGTTGAGACAAAATCATAAATAAGAAGAAACCAGTTGTTTCTATCCGGTTTGGGTGTTATTATACAACTTAATATTTGTAAGGCCTCAAATACCTTAAGTATGCATTTGGACAAAAGTGTACACAATTTAAAAAGAAGAAAATGAGGTTCTAAAACAGAACACCGGCATTGGATGGGTTTACAAATTTCATAATCAAAATGATTACATCTTCAATACAAGAACATGATAATCTAGTAGTTCATCGTACTAGTTTCAAAAGGTTCTAATCAAAATATTTTCGCTCTTATATATTGACGCGGTCTTTATCCTCTATGCTCATCAGACTCTATCATTACCTCAAGTCTTCCTTGCCAAAAGTTCCTACAGGAATAACCCACCGTCCATGAGCACATACATCGTTCATTAACAAAACTCAAGAGCAATAATATAAATAATTTCATAAGACATTTATCAGGTATACTCCCTGAAATGATGCATCAACATATTCTCGTCGGTCATTCCTGTTCCATAACTCATGTACATAATCATTAGCTCGCAATATAAGTATTCAACTCCAATTCATTCATATGTAACGGTACATATCTATATCCATATATCTCAAGCAACTATTCCGATCTTGATATAAAAGCGGTAATTTAGCACCCCTCGCTTCGACATATAGCGGCATTATATATATAATACCCCTCGCTTCGACATGACAGCGGCATGATCATCGCTTTGATATGACAGCGGCAAGTATCATATTTCCATCGCTTCATATGACAGCGGCAAGTACCCTATTCCTCGCTCAAATATAACAACCACACGGAACATCCAAACATACTCAAACACGTATCAATGCACATTGCATAACTACAATAGTATAATTGCACCACCCATTGCTCGTACGTCATTCTACGTACCTGTTTGTCGTTTTCACAAAATATGAGACAATTGAGATTATCCCCTTGTTTTCCTTGTGCTTGGGAAGGCTCTACACAACCCAACAATAACATATTAGAAGCCATAATATATTACATTTCAAAAATTCTCAAAAAAATCAATTTTTCAAAATTCAGGGGCTCGCGATAAATCACCTATACTTCACGATCGATCGCGAAAACCTACTGTCCATACGCGATCGATCGCATATTTTTAGGTGATCGATCGCCAAGCTGTTTTCTCGCAAAATCATTGGAGGGCGTCGCGCGATCGATCGCGCATAACTCAGCGATCGATCGCCGAGCTCTGTAACTTCCGAAAAATTCTACTTTCTTGCATCACTTTCCATACCATGCTCATATACATGTATAAATCTAATATCCCAACATCAATACACCAATACACTATATAATACTTCATTTTTCAACATTAATCTCCATTTTCTAGCAAGAACTTCAATCTATGTTCAAAATGAAAGTAGGGAGGAAAAATGCTAAGCAAGAATACAAACAACACTAAACACATTCTTAGACACATGATTTCATACCTCTACACTTCTTCAATTCCAAGTCCTTGGGGGAGGAAGTTCAAAATCTCAGCTAGCAAGAAGGGATGAGGAAGATGGAGTGTAGAGATTTTGAGGTGAAAGTGGTGTGGTGTGTGTGAGAGTGTAGATTTGTGTCGATAAAAAGGGGCTTCATGTCCAATCTAATGCCATCCACTTTATCACCATAATGCTAGTCAATTAGAATTTAAGTTTAATTGCTTAGCAACATTATTATATCAAAGATATGATTAGGCTTTAACTCCTATGATCATGTATAATTATTTATAATCTGTTCCATTTCAGCACACTTCAAAATCATCAAGATTTTATTCATCTATTACTCAAGTTCTCATTTGATTATTACAAGCCAATCTATACTGGGTTTACCTCTATACCGAGTGTACTTACAATTACATAATTATTCCATAATTACCACAATCAAGTCATAATTCATTTAGTTATTTTCGAGTATCACATTTCTTCCCCAATAACAAATTTCGTCCTCGAAATTATATAACTTACTGATACTTTCAAATAAACAAAGACACCAAATTCACATACCAGAAAATAGTTGTGGATAGTGTTACATCATATGCCGCTCTGTCTCTGTGATATTCCCGAAAGGCTTATGTGTATGCATGCTATCAAGTGTTGATAATTATGTGTTAGGGGCGATTTAATTTGGGGATTATTTGTGAAGTTTATGTGTTTAAATGCATGTAATCAAAATGAGGAAAAATAAGTATGTGGTTAGTGTCAATTAAAGAAGAATGTGGGGTATTTAAATGATGTATTTATGTGGTAAATTATAAGATATCAAGGAGGGATATTTTAATACATCGTATGAAATACCGGGATACAATTAAACACCACATGACCACCCTACATGCAACCCCCCCCCCCCCCCATTCAGTACAAACCCATGCCCCTCCCTTGAAACCTGCAGCATGGGTTGATCAATCATGCACTTTCACTCATTGATTTCCCAATTGCTCCTTCTCGAAAACCCTCTCTTTTCTCTTTGAAAACTCGCCCAACTTTCCAACTGAGCATAAGAGAAGAGATCTGGAGATTTGTTGAGCAAAAGTTGTTAAAAATCGAAGAGCAAAAGTGGCAAGGAATCACGCTGGTTATACCAGTTTTGCATGTTTAAGCATGTGTTTTCATTAAAGCAGAAATGACATACTAGCTTAGGTTTCTTTAAACCTTCGATTTAAGTGCTTACATGGTGTTGTTATGAAACTCCCAGTATTTTTCCTTGAGCATGTTTCATATGTTATGTGAAGGATTTAAGCATGTAAAATGTAGTGTTCGAAAACCTGGGTAGGGTGAGTGCCGTGTTTTTCTGAAAAATATGGGATGGGAGTGAAGTTTGTGAAGATGTTATTATGCATGTTAGCTAGGTTTTTGGTAAACCTTTGATATGAATACATTCATGGTAGTACCTAGTAACTCTTAGCATGTTTATTCAAGCATGAGGTGTGCCATATATGCTAGATTTGATGGTATGAATATGAGTGCTCAAGAATTCTGGAAATTGCATTTTTACAGGGTAGCTCGATCGATCGAATTCCCTTCTCGATCGATCGAGCGGGGCAGAATATTTTTAAAGAAGGGGTTCGATCGATCGGAAGATTTCTCGATCGATCGCTGAAGGTCCTCGATCGATCGGTGATACCATTTCGATCGATCGAGTGAGGCAGAACTTGGGCATGGAATTAAGTGTTTTCTCGATCGATCGAGCTTGAAGTGCCGATCGATCGAAGGTCACAGAATGTGGAAAAATATAAATTGCCATGTTTTGCTTAGTTTTTGATATTGGATCATAATGAGACATCTAATATTGTGTTGTACACTTGTGTAGAGCCATCACATGTAGCCACACAACGCAGGGGATAGAGTCCTGCAACACACTATATTTTGGAAAGGTACGTAAGCGACGTACGGGCACCCAACGGTAACATGTACTTTATGTTGTCTATTTGATACATGATGAATGCAAGGTGATGCATTAAGAGTATGATACATGTTATTATGCATTGTGATTGCATATTGTGCTGTGGAATAAAAGAGGTGTATCCCACGAGTCAGGGGTGATCACAGTGAAGATTTTAATGCTTACGCTTATACCGCTAAAAATGTGGAGCAAGGCTTGCACATGGAGGCGGGGTATACCATACTAAGCGGGGAAGAAGGTACCGCTAGTATGAAGAGCGGGGAAGAAGGTACCGCTAGCGGGGAAGAATGTACCGCTTGTTATGAAATAATGAAGCGGGGAAGATGGTACCGCTCATTATGAAGTTAAGAATTAAGAAGCATTAAAATACACTGATGATAAACTGACTAAGAAAGATTTAAGATTAATAAGTGAAGTTATGTCATGACATTTATTTAAGAAGCCATAATTTCATATAATGATTTGATTATGAGTTATGATACAGGGACAACCAATGGGCGTATTAAATGCATTGGGAATACATGAAGTATTTTATGTTATGATTTATGCATTTATGCTTTACATTCATATTGTGTTGAATATGAATTATGATGTGCTCATGTGTTGGGGGTTGTCTTTGTAGGTGCTTTTGACGATGAGAACCAGGGCCGGGGTTGGTACTATGAGCTGTAAGGAGTGCTACAGGATTAGCATAATAAAGAATTCTTTTTTATAGCTTCTACAAGGAGTACAGTAAAGCTATAATGTAGTACCTTTTGTAGGAATATGTATAATTCATTTTTGAACTTTTGGTACTGTAATCTCTTAAGCTCGGGTAAATCAACACGGCCTACTACTCTGATATATGAAAGCTCTGCTCACAAGTCTAAGACCAATAAAATGGTACTCCTTTCTGAGTCAATTGTGTCAATGGCTTCGCAATTTTTGAGAATCCTTCGATAAAACGTCGGTAATAACCGGCTAATCCAAGAAAGCTTCGTATCTCGGGCACGGAAGTAGGCACAGACCACTCCATCACTGCCTCTACTTTCCTGGGATCTACTGATATCCTATCGCTAGAGATAACATGCCCTAGAAACACTATGCTGTTCAACCAGAATTCACATTTACTGAGCTTTGAAACAATTGATTATCTCTGAGAATCTGGAGCACTATTCGCAAATGCCTCTCGTGCTCCTCCTCACTCCGGGAATAAATAAGAATGTCGTCGATGAACACAATGACGAACTGATCAAGGTACGACTGGAATACCCGATTCATTAGACTCATAAAGACAGCCGGGGCATTCGTCACTCCGAACGGCATGACCAAGAACTCATAATGTCCATAACGAGTCCGAAACGCTATCTTCTGAATGTCCCCTCCTCTAACCCGTATCTGATGATATCCGGATCTCAAATCAATCTTGGAATAAATCGTTGTGCCTTGTAACTGATCAAACAGGTCATCAATTCGCGGGCGAGGGCACCTGTTCTTTATCGTCACTTTGTTCAATTGTCTATAGTCGATGCACAATCGCATCGAATCGTCTTTCTTTTTCACAAATAAGACCGGTGCACCCCAAGGCGACACGCTGGGACGTATGTATCCTTTATCAAGAAGCTCTTGTAATTGAATCTTCAAATCCCTCAATTCTGCCGGTGCCATTCTATAAGGGACACGGGAAATATGAGTTGTACCTGGTATTAATTCAATCTAGAATTCAACCTCACGACCCGGAGGAAAGCCTGGAATTTCTTCCGGAAAGACATCCACAAATTCAGCAACTACCGGTATCTCCTCAATCTTTACTTCCTTTTTCTTTTCAGCAGTATCAATCGCATAAATCAAATAGCCTGAATGCTCTTGTTCTAATAGTCGTGACATTCAGACGACAGATAGTAAAGGAATCCTTGGACGAGACCCCTGCCCATAAAACATCCATCGCTTTCCCTGCTCAGATTGAAAGCGAACTGTTCTTTGACAACAATCTACAACTGCCCGATAATGGCTCAGCACATCAATTTCCACAATACAATCAAAATCTTTCATCTCTAATACAATCAAGTCCGTCTTCAAGCTATCACCCTCAAAATAAATGAGGCAATCGGATACTACCGGTTAGTGATCGTGTTCTCTCCCGTGGGTGTCGAGACAAGGAGAGACGTGGGTAAAAGAGACGAACATATATGATACTTCTTAACATATCAACAGAAATGAAGGAATGGGAAGCGCCCATATCTATCAACATAAAGGCAGGGTAAGTAAATAAAGAACATGTACCCGCAATCACTATTCCTGGAGCTGCCTCTGCCTGCTCTCTAGTCAATGCAAAAACCTGGCCCGGAGGCGGCCCTGACATCTGACCTCCCAATAGTCTCGGCACATACTGTTGTCTCTGTTGTACTGCCCTATCTGAGAATCTCCCTATAGTGTCTTGTTGCCCTCCTCGGTTAGGACATTCCCGAGCAATGTGGCCATTTTTGCCACATTCATAGCAAGCAGTGCATTCCCTTATTGGATGAGGTCCTCCACAATGATAGCACTTGATTCCTCCAAACCTACTTAGTTGCGTCTGTCCCCTATTTGATTGAGTATTACTCCTGCGGTCTCCCATGTGACGAAATCAGGTCGTCGACCACTGAATCTAGAAGACGATGAAGCTCCTCTTGACTTAAATTGGTCACCTCTTTGTTTCAGACTATCAGGGGTTGACTTCTGTGGGGACATGGTGGTGGTATTGAGTCTGCATTTGCACCCACTCCCAACTCTGCTAATTCAGCTCGTGTGAGTGCGTCGTCAAAGGAAGTAGGGCCATTAGTGATCACCCTGTCATATAGCTCGAGCCTCAAACCTTTCAAGAAGTGCCTCATCTTTGCTTGAGTATTAGTGGCGATGTGAGGCACATATCTTAGTAGCAAAGTGTAGTGAAGAGTATAATCTGATACTGCCATGTTGCTCTGTTTCAAATTGGTGAATTCATCCTCTTTAATTTGTCGTGCAGCAGCTGAGAAGTATCGGGTTAGGAACCGAGTCCTAAATAATCCCCAACTTATTTCATGTCCTTGAGCCTCTTGTTCCATCACTGTTGTTTTCCACCACATCAACACCTTTGTAATACCCCCGAAATGTCTATGTGTTTATGTGTTATCATAAACGATTATGTTGTGTTTTAAGGGTTGTGGTACATTTAATTTGGGGGTTATGTTCATGTCTTATTTAATGGGGTGTGATGTATGTTATGATAATATGGTTTAGGGGGCATGTTGGGTGTTTTAAGGGATGTATTAATTAAGTAAAGTTATGAAATCGAGTGAGGATATTTTAATACATCGTGCTAAATACCGGGGCACAATTAAACACCACATGGCACCCCAACCCACACCACCCCACCCTCAATCAATCAGCCACCTCCCCCAAGTGCAACCCATGCTCCACTTGCTAGCAACCCATACCCCTTACTCATCACCTTGTCATCACCATCATTCCCTCTCTCTATCATTCCCTTCTCTCCTTCTCACCCCCAAAAGAAACGTCCAAGATTCAGCAAGAGAGGAAGGATTTAAAGTAGGTGAAAATCCTTGTAAAGAAGAAACAAAAAGGGGTAAGGTTAAGCACTCTGTTTTTTTCTTAAGATTTTGGATGAGTTGTGTTAAAGTTGGGTTGCTTTGAAGCATGCTAGCTTAGGTTTGGGTGGAACTTTGATTTGAGTACATGCATGGTAGTATTTTGTAGCCCCTAACATGTTTATTTGAGCATGGTGCATGTTTAATCGGATGGATTTGTTGGTATGAAAAGAAGTGCTCGAAAATCTGGGGGAGTCCCGATTTTTCAGAGTGCTCGATCGATCGAGATTTTGGTCCCGATCGATCGAGCGAGGCAGAAGATTTAAAGCATTGTTTGAAATTCAGGGGCCGATCGATCGAAGGAATTTCCGATCGATCGGTGAAGTTCCTCGATCGATCGGTAAAAACATTTCGATCGATCGATCGAGGCAGAAAGTTGGGAACTGTTTATCATGCTTTCTCGATCGATCGAGACTTGGGTGCCGATCGATCGAGAGAGGCAGAATCTTGGCAAATATTTTAATTGATTTATTTTGAAGAATTTTGACAATGGTTCTTGAAATGGAATCTAATATTGTATTATGTGGTTATGTAACCATCCCAGGTACCAGCACAATCAAGGAGATAAAGTCTATTGACTCCTCCACCTTTTGAAAAGGTACGTAAGAGACGTACGGGCATCGGACGGTAAAACACACTTCTATACTATGATTATGCAATGATTGCATAAGTATTTATGATAAGATGATGATGTCTATAAGATGATGATGTTTACAAGATGATGATATTTATAAGATTATGATGTTTATGATATGATGATGATGATGTATGTTTAACTATGTTATTGAGAATGGTAGAGTGTTCTGGTAGTTGTTATGGGAAAGCGAGGAAGGTACTTACCGCTGACATAGCTAGCGAGGAGATACATCCGCTATCAAGGTGTAGCGAGGGGTATCACAGTACCGCTATATGTCGAAGCGAGGGGGCCAATTGTTCCGCTGACATAACAAGGCCAGAAACATCCCCATTTCTAATTAACATTGTTGATTATGGGCATATAAGTGAAGTATGATGTTAATTATTTATGTCAAGTACTAATGATTACATGCATGAATGTGAATCAGGGACAACAAAAAGGGGTTAACGATTAACCAGGAAGTACATGTTAACAGTTATTGCATGCATTTATTCATATGCCATTTTCTTATGATGTTAAGTAATGATGTACATGCTCATGATGGGTTGTCCCTGTAGGTATGCTTTTGGACTGAAGGGCTAAGGGTCGGGTTGAGGCAGTGAGCTAAAAGGAGCACAAGGATGGATAGGATTCAGGATATGATTAGTATATACTCTAGGAGTATTATAAATCTAAAATGTTAGCATTCGTTTTTATGAATGTAAATGATAATTTTTGAAGTTTTATTTTTGGCTTGTAATCCTGTTAGCTCAAGTAACAACCGGAACTCTAAGATGTCATTAATGCATGTTTAGTCCATATTTTGTTATTAAACCACTGTTAAGGTAGGAAGACCCTACAACCTTCTTGGCAAGTTGGAACTCTGCTAATCTGATCCAAGCCGACTTTGCACAAGGAGCTGCTACAAAGATCTGTTCTACTCATTCCAACCATTCTTCAGCCTGTGCCCCTGTCTCAGTCCCCTAAACATCGGTGGTCGGAATCCAAGGAATTGGGTCAAACTCAATTCTCCTGGTAGTAATTGTTGCTCAGTAGGTTCTTGACCCACAGCATGTGGCGGTAGAGGATTGGTATGCCCAACACTTGCATTAACACTTACTGCATCGCCTATCTCAATGTTTGCTGACATGCTATTACATAATGGTTAACAATAGAAATCTACTATCCATAATCTAAACCAAGTTAGTTAACAAAACACCATCAATCAATCATTATCAAGCACGTCAGCATAACATATTTATACTTGGCATAACACGCATGAACATGCTCATAAGTGGACATTTAATCAGTCTATCCACTAACACTACCCATTTCCCAGTCCTGGTTATCTAACCACTACTCTGATACCACTAATGTAAGGCCTCAAATACCTTAAGTATGCATTTGGACAAAAGTGTACACAATTTAACAAGAAGAAAATGAGGTCCTATAACAGAACACCGACATTGGATGGGTTTACAAATTTCATATTCAAAATGATTACATCTTCAATACAAGAACATGATAATCTAGTAGTTCATCGTACTAGTTTCAAAAGGTTCTAATCAAAATATCTTCGCTCTTTTATATTGACGCAGTCTTTACCCTCTATGCCCATCAGACTCTGTCCTTGCCTCAAGTCTTCCTTGCCAAAAGTTCCTACAGGAATAACCCACCGTCCATGAGCACATACATCGTTCATTAACAAAACTCAAGAGCAATAATATAAATAATTTCATAAGACATTTATCAGGTATACTCCCTGAAATGATGCATCAACATATTCTCGTCGGTCATTCCTATTCCATAACTCATGTACATAATCATTAGCTCACAATATAAGTATTCAACTCCAATTCATTCATATGTAACAGTACATATCTATATCCATATATCTCATGCAACTATTCCGGTCTTGATATAACAGCGGTAATTTAGTACCCCTCGCTTCGACATATAGCGGCATTATATATATAATACCCCTCACTTCGACATGACAGCGGCATGATCATCGCTTCGACATGACAGCGGCAAGTATCATATTTCCATCGCTTCATATGACAGCGGCAAGTACCCTATTCCTCGCTCGAATATGACAACCACACGGAACATACAAACATACTCAAACACGTATCAATGCACATTGCATAACTACAATAGCATAATTGCACCACCCATTGCTCGTACGTCATTCTACGTACCTGTTTGTCGTTTCACAAAATATGAGACAATTGAGATTATCCCCTTCGTTGTCCTCGTGCTTGGGAAGGCTCTACACAACCCAACAATAACATATTAGAAGCCATAATATATTACATTTCTAAAATTCTCAAAAAAATCAATTTTTCAAAATTCAGGGGCTCGCGATCGATCGCCTATAATTCGCGATCGATCGCGAAAACCTACTGTCCGCACGCAATCGATCACATATTTTTAGGCGATCGATCGCCAAGCTGTTTTCTCGCAAAATCATTGGAGGGCCTCGCGCGATCGATCGCGCATAACTCAACGATCGATCGCCGAGCTCTGTTCTTCCGAAAAATTCTACTTTCTTGCATCACTTTCCATACCATGCTCATATACATGTATAAATCTAACATCCCAACATAAATACACCAATACACCATATAATACTTCATTTTTCAGCATTAATCTCCATTTTAACAAGAACTTCAATCTACGTTCAAATTGAAAGTAGGGAGGAAAAATGCTAAGCAAGAATACAAACAACACTAAACACATTCTTAAACACATGATTCCATACCTCTACACTTCTTCAAATCCAAGTCCTTGGGGGAGGAAGTTCAAAATCTCAGCTAGCAAGAAGGGAGGAGGAAGATGGAGTGTAGAGATTCTTAGGTGAAAGTGGTGTTGTGTGTGTGAGAGTGCAGATTTGTGTCGATAAAAAGGGGCTTCATGTCCAATCTAATGCCATCCACTTTATCACCATAATGCTAGTCAATTAGAATTTAAGTTTAAGTGCTTAGCAACATTATTATATCAAAGATATGATTAGGCTTTAACTCCTATGATCATGTATAATTATTTTTAATCCCTTCCATTTCAACACACTTCAAAATCATCAAGATTTTATTCATCTATTACTCAAGTTCTCATTTGATTATTACAAGCCAATCCATACTCGGTTTACCTCCATATCGAGTGTACTTACAATTACATAATTATTCCATAATTACCACAATCAAGTCATAATTCATTTAGTTATTTTCGAGTATCACAATATTAAAACACATCATATTTTAAATAAAAATAATAATAAATTAACATACCAACAATTTCAGACAAATCATATTTAGTTGGTCCATAGGTAGAGCTCAACACCAGGTCCATATAGCATTTCCTTGCTTACGATCTTCTCGTCGTCGTCCTCTTATCGTTACATACTTTTTCGTTTTATTACAATGGGACATGCTATTTTTCCTATCATCTACAGCCTCTCCCTTAGTGGGAGTCTGGAGAGGAGTATGTTACATCGACCCAACGGATGGTGGCTTATCATCACTGAGTCTGAGTTAATCAATGGGGGATTCATGTTTTCGATATAGTGAATTAATTTTTTTTTATTATCTTTATATATGTAAAGGAGTTTCTTCCTAAAATACAGTATTTCTTTCCTAGGGATAATTAATTATTTTAAATGTATATTAAGTTTCTTTCGAAAAAAGGTTTCTTCCTAAAAAAGTTTCTTTATCGTAACACCTCTTGACACTGGCACACATAAGATGTCACATGTCAAATTTAAATTGGATGATGAAATAATTAATTATTTTAAGGTAAATTACAAAAATATCCCATTAATTAATAGCGTGTCAATAATAGTCCTAAATTTTGGAGCTAAACAAACATATTGAATAATTTTGGATACTGTGGAACCAATCAGAAAAGAAAGGCAATGATGATTAATTACATCGAGTTCGACACTTATAAAACTTTAATTTTAGAGTTATTTCACTCAGTGACGAACGCAGAAATTTGACGAAGGGGGACAAAAATGTTAAAAAAAAAATTTAGGCAAAAAAAAATCTTAGGGGTCAAAATATAATTTAAGGTTATGCAAAATGTAATTTTTAAGCGGTAAACTACAATTTTTTAATTTTGCAATTTTAAAAAAAATTATTCGGTAAATTTTCTTTTTTTAGCTTGCCCCCTTCCTCCTGTGTGTGTTCGCCAGTGACTTCACTTATAGATATGTAAGATGTATATGTACATCAAAGGATGAGTATCACGAAAAGTTATTGATATATGACTTGAGTCGTCATTTCAAAAATGGATATGTAAGATGTATGTGTACATCAAGGCATTTTTCATGCACTAAAACATGCAAAAACACACACACATCTCGCGACTAAGATTTCCCCTTCTCCTTTCCCGTTTTCGCTCTGACCACCACTCACAAAAGTTGTGCGCACGCCGCCTTCCGGCCACCACCTGACTAACTCGACCTACCACTGTGTAGCCAACTCAACGGGGCACGTTTCCATACCAGGCAATCGCCACACACCGTCACGAAGTCGTCATATTCTGTCTAGAAATAAGCGAGTTTGCGCTTCTAGGGTTCTTCACATTTTGGTGAGATTTCTTCGTCTCAACCATGAATTGGTTCGAGCATGCATGTCTAATCCCTTCCCCTCATCTTGACTGACGTTTTCCCTCTGGTCTCCACCCTTCTAGCCGCCGTGAACGGCCAAAAACTGCCGTGAAACTTTCGCTTACTGTTCACGCAAAATGGGGTAAGCTTGGTTTCGAATTTCCAGCTTTTAAATTGAAATTTTGGCCTTCATTTTGAGCTTTAATTATTAACTGAATTATGGTATGATTTTGTCATGGTTTTGGAGCAACTTTTATGTCGACAATTATGCTGCATGTGGTTCGAAAATCTGCTACATTACGATTCAATTATCTGTTGATATATTGGTGCAAAGATAATGCTTGTTTACGATTTTCTGTGTTGAATTCGGAAAATCAGTTCCATGTTGGAGCGATAATCTTTGTTGTTGAAAATTGTAGAAACACTGACATAAAAGAAATTGGATTGAATTATGTTAATTACTTCATATATTAGCTTACTAGCGAATGAAATTGTACATGACAAATAATTAAAGGATGTAGTAAATTTACATGGGTTTGCTAAGAATATTAATTGCAACCATAAATGGAACAAGAAGGGTACGAAAACAAGAAGATTTGTTAGATTTATGGATTTTCAATTTATTTGTTGAGTTTGACATGGCTTTTATGAGAAAATCATGTTAGAGAACTTGAGTAATAGATATGACAAGAGAATTAGGTTATTGGAATTTGACATGTGATTCTTTTCAAATAACGAAGTTAATTAATAAGATAAATATCAAGAAAGCCAACTTTTGCATAATAATTCCTCAAAAATTAAGTCATTGCATTCGTTAAAGCGAGAAAGAAAATTAGCTTAATTAAGTAGATGAATTTGATTGATACTATTGATTGAATGTCTATATAATTGTGTAGATTGATTTTCTATATTGGAATTTCATCCACTTAGTGACATCGAGTCGGGAATGAAAAGAAAGTAAAGGTATGTTGTGATCGGTAACATACGCCATATATCTGTATTATTTGATACGTGATATGTTGTACTTATGTGAATTACGTGAAATTACTTGGCTATGTGATTTTAATTGAATTATGGAGCAATCATAGCATTCGTAATTGTTATATCGATGTATGAAAATAAAAGTTTTGTTAACACACATCATTTTGGTAAATATACATCGATATATGACATGCACTTTGGACATATTAATACATTGAGCTGCATCATATGAGATTACATGATACATTGATGCATGCACATTGGACATATCATGTTGATCCTACCGTTCCTTTCATTCCATTTGATATTGATGAGATCTATAGTGTCATGGGGACGCTGGGCACGTCGATGACAGACAGTTTAGGTAGCAACTGTAGTCACGCGCGTTGTCGCCAGACCTAGATACGAGGGATGCTGGGCACAACACAGGATGATTCTCCTAGCGCAATGTGTGTGTGTCGCCTCCCTCTGCTCGAGCTTGATATTGATTGATGATACCTTTTGTTGGACTCCGATATTTTGTATCTTGAGATTTGATTCATTGTACCTTACATGCATTGCATTCTAGTTCTCGGCAACGGCGCCAAAAACTTGATCGCTATTATTTTAAACAGTATTTTCCAGTGTAGCGATTATGTACCGCAAGTGCACGGTGTCAAGTTTTAGTATAATGATATGAAAGTGCGAGTGTCGAACCCAAGAGGACTAGGAAATAAGTATCAAATTCAAGTTTAACTATATTTAGTCTACGATAACTGGTTGTGATTAATTAACAAAATTGACTAATTAACTCGATAATCAACCCAAACAAACAGTAGTGACAAGGAATAAGATCAATAGAAACAATTGCTCAAGATTTTCAGTTCACCCATGTAATCCCCTGTAATTCGCCCATTAGTTAAGAATTGAATTCAAACGCTCTAAGGTGACTAGTTTTCCTAATGCACTTGTTATACCTTGGTCCGACTATAATAAATCTAATACTAATGTTTCAATATGCCACTCTCGTATCCTTATTGATCAATTAATATTGTATGTCGATCTATAAAAACTTCTATCCTTCGATTACTAGATATCTATAGCAATCACACGTGTATTTGACGTCATCTCTCGATATCAGTCTGAAACCATGGCATAAATTACTATATCGTATTGCAATTTTATCTCTTGATTTCTTACAATTAATTATCATTCAAGGATGGCCAAACCCTCAAAAGCATGAAGAACAATAATATATGCACTTAGAAATATAAGAATCAATCAAAAACATTAAATTTGAATTATGGGTTCATACAAAGGATCCCCTTAGTCTTGAAAATATAGAACTAGAGTTAGAAATACGGAATAATGAGAGGCGTTGACTCCTTGCGTTGCTTCGTCGTCCTGTCTCTTCCAATGCGTCTCCTCTTCAATGGATTTATGGAGTATGGATGGTTGGGGAAGATGAAGAGTGATGGTGGCTGAGTATGCAGGGTTGAATATGAGCCAAAAAGTCTATTTTACATCCAATTTAATTCCTTTAATAAGTGTGGAGGAGTTTTGCATTCTTTGGACACCAAAATAACCAATATGGAAACCAAATCTCGAGTTTATCGGGTCTGGAGATCGATCGCTACAAAGTGCCGATCGATCGCCAGACTATTCTGATTTTTAATTTTCAAACACTTCATCGCTGCAATCATTCACTGGTATTTCCTGATCAATCACGAAATAGTTCTTCCTCAATTGATAGCCTAAAAATCCCGATCGATCGCTAGTCATGAATTCAAACTATTTGCGATTTCGTCCCTTCTTTTCCGCGTTTGCTCGGTTTGGTCATTTTTCATCAATTATAGATTATTTCCTCCATTTTTATGCATTTGGACCTAGATTCCTGAAATATACAAATATATACCAAAACGCGTAATATTTTTCAGGAATTTCTACAAAAACGCCCCTAATCTTATATCAAATTAAGTGTAAATACCATACTTATCACGTGTATTTATAGAACATACATCTCTCTTTCAGATATCTTCTAATAGTTTTTACGACTTAATAATATATTAGTTATTCCTGATAATTCTGTTTGACCTCTGTAATTATTTATGAAGTTCATGACCGTACAGACCATGTCTACCCTGAAGCCGAAAGATATATATGACTCTGAGACCTCAATTTTGATAGAGATGTATAAGATGAGGCGTTACTGAATTTATTTTCAAATGTTGAGGTTGTCAGTAGGTTTAAACCAAATGAATAAGACTCGGAGGGTTTCTTCATGGCCTTGACAGTCCCCAATGGATTGAGAACATATTACTATAGATTTTGTGGCCCATCTTCCTCGATCACCCAAAGACTTTGATGTTGTTTTGAACATTATTGATCTACTTCCTGAATCTGTATTTTTCTTTCCGTACTAGCGGACTTATCCTTATACGAATATTACTTTGTTTTTTATCGATGATATGTTTCGTACTATGGCGAACGATTTAACTATGGAGAGCAGGAAGATTTGCCGTTAATCAAATTTTCCTACAAATTATTTACCAAACGAGCATAGGTTTGACACTTTCTGAAGACTTTCAGGAGAGAAAATGTGGATCACCTCTACTCTAGAAAGAAATCGGTGAAAAACCAGTTGAGTGGACCTGATATACTACAAGAAACGAATGATAAGTTTCAGTTGTTCAGTTAGCAGATGATGATCACACAGAATCGTCAAACAAGTTATGCTTCAAGAGACGACAACCCATAGAATTTCACTTAGGAGATTGTGTGCTTCTGAAAATTTCTCCTTTGGAGACACTAATCGTTTTGTCATGCGACGCAAACTATCACCTTGTTACATTAACCGTGCAAGACCCGAGATCGATTTAGAAATCTTGCCTATAGATTAGCATTGTCATCAGCTTTATCGGTCACTCGCGATGTATATTTTTTCATGTTTTTATGTTGCGAATATATTAATCGGATATATCACATCTTTCAGCCCGATAAAATTAGACTTGATCGTTCTTGTCAAACATCTTGTTTACATTTTGGATCGAAAGGATATATACATATTCCATTGTTTCAATATATCATGTCGTGTATTCTGATCCATACGTTGTTTTCAGCGTTGATCTGTATCTATGTTTTAGATTTTGAGGACAAAATATGTTTAAGTGGGGGAGAAATGTAAGGCCCTGAGATTTGATTAATGTTAATTAAATATAATTTGGAAATTAATTATTAATTAATTTGAAGATTAATTAATTAGAGGTGAAATTGACAATATGAATGTCAATTGACAATTAAATCGGAACATGAGATAATTTTTTAATGGTCGAATAAACTCCATTTTAAAAATAAATTATGAAAATGAAGAATTTAATTTTTTGTATTATAGTAGTGAATATAAATCTCAGGTGTCGACTATACAATTAGTGTATCAGTACACCAGAGACACTCCAATGTACATAACTGAGCTATGATACTATTAGTTTGTGTGCAAGGCATTTATCATGCACTAAAACGTGCAAAAACACACACCCATCTCACGACTCAGATTCCCCCTTCTCCTTTCCTATTTTCGCGCTGACCACCACATACAAAAGCTGTGCGCACGCTGCCGTCCAGCCACCACCCGGCGAACTCTACCTACCACCGTGTAGCCAACTCAACGGCGCACGTTTCCATACCAGGCAATTGCTGCGCACCATCGCGAAGCCATTGGATTCTATCCATAAATCAGCGAGTTTGCGCGTCTAGGGTTCTACACATTTTGGTGTGATTTCTTCGTCTCAACCATTTATTGGTTCGAGCATGCATGTCTAATCCCTTCCCCTCATCTTGACCGACGTTTTCCCTCTGGTCTCCACCCTTCTAGCCGCCGTGAACGGCCAAAAACTACCGTGAAACTTTCGCTTACTGTTCACGCAAAATGGGGTAAGCTTGCTTTCGAATTTCCAGCTTTTAAATTGAAATTTTGGCCTTCATTTTGAGCTTTAATTATTAAATGAATTATGGTATGATTTTGTCATGGTTTTGGAGCAACTTTTATGTCGACAATTATGCTGCATGTGGTTCGAAAATCTGCTACATTACGATTCAATTATCTGTTGATATATTGGTGCAAAGATAATGCTTGTTTACGATTTTCTGTGTTGAATTCGGAAAATCAGTTCCATGTTTGGAGCGAGAATCTTTGTTGTTGAAAATTGTAGAAAAACTGACATAAAAGAAATTGGATTGAATTATGTTAATTACTTCATATATTAGCTTACTAGCGAATGAAATTGTACATGACAAATAATTAAAGGATGTAGTAAAATTTACATGGGTTTGCTAAGAATATTAATTGCAACCATAAATGGAACAAGAAGGGTACGAAAACAAGAAGATTTGTTAGATTTATGGATTTTCAATTTATTTGTTGAGTTTGACATGGCTTTTATGAGCAAATCATGTTAAAGAACTTGAGTAATAGATATGACAAGAGAATTAGGTTATTGGAATTTGACATGTGATTCTTTTCAAATAACGAAGTTAATTAATAAGATAAATATCAAGAAAGCCAACTTTTGCATAATAATTCCTCAAAAATTAAGTCATTGCATTCGTTAAAGCGAGAAAGAAAATTAGCTTAATTAAGTAGATGAATTTGATTGATACTATTGATTGAATGTCTATATAATTGTGTAGATTGATTTTCTATATTGGAATTTCATCCACTTAGTGACATCGAGTCTGGAATGAAAAGAAAGTAAAGGTATGTTGTGATCGGTAACATACGACATATATCTGTATTATTTGATACGTGATTTGTTGTACTTATGTGAATTACGTGAAATTACTTGGCTATGTGATTTTAGTTGAATTATGGAGCAATCATAGCATTCGAAATTGTTATATCGATGTATGAAAATAAAAGTTTTGTTAACACACATCATTTTGGTAAATATACATCGATATATGACATGCACTTTGGACATATTAATACATTGAGTTGCATCATATGAGATTACATGATACATTGATGCATGCACATTGGACATATCATGTTGATCCTACCGTTCCTTTGATTCCATTTGATATTGATGAGATCTATAGTGTCATGGGGACGCTGGGCACGTCGATGACAGACAGTTTAGGTAGCAACTGTAGTCACGCGCGTTGTCGCCAGACCTAGATACGAGGGATGCTGGGCACAACACAGGATGATTCTCCTAGCGCAATGTGTGTGTGTCGCCTCCCTCTGCTCGAGCTTGATATTGATTGATGATACCTTTTGTTGGACTCCGATATTTTGTATCTTGAGATTTGATTCATTGTACCTTACATGCATTGCATTCTAGTTCCCGGCAACGGCGCCAAAAACTTGATCGCTATTATTTTAAACAGTATTTTCCAGTGTAGCGATTATGTACCGCAAGTGCACGGTGTCAAGTTTTAGTATAATGATATGAAAAGTGCGAGTGTCGAACCCAAGAGGACTAGGAAATAAGTACCAAATTCAAGTTTAACTATATTTAGTCTACGATAACTGGTTGTGATTAATTAACAAAATTGACTAATTAACTCGATAATCAACCCAAACAAACAGTAGTGACAAGGAATAAGATCAATAGAAACAATTGCTCAAGATTTTCAGTTCACCCATGTAATCCCCTGTAATTCGCCCATTAGTTAAGAATTGAATTCAAACGCTCTAAGGTGACTAGTTTTCCTAATGCACTTGTTATACCTTGGTCCGGCTATAACAAATCTAATACTAATGTTACAATAAGCCACTCTCGTATCCTTATTGATCAATTAATATTGTATGTCGATCTATAAAAACTTCTAGCCTTCGATTACTAGATATCTATAGCAATCATACGTGTATTTGACGTCATATCTCGATATCAGTCTGAAACCATGGCATAAATTACTATATCATATTGCAATTTTATCTCTTTATTTCTTACAATTAATTATCATTCAAGGATGGCCAAACCCTCAAAAGCATGAAGAACAATAATATATGCACTTAGAAATATAAGAATCAATCAAAAACATTAAATTTGAATTATGGGTTCATACAAAGGATCCCCTTAGTCTTGAAAATATAGAACTAGAGTTAGAAATACGGAATAATGAGAGGCGTTGACTCCTTGCGTTGCTTCGTCGTCCCGTCTCTTCCAATGCGTCTCCTCTTCAATGGATTTATGGAGTATGGATGGTTGGGGAAGATGAAGAGTGATGGTGGCTGAGTATGCAGGGTTGAATATGAGCCAAAAAGTCTATTTTACATCCAAGTTAATTCCTTTGATAAGTGTGGAGGAGTTTTGCATTCTTTGGACACCAAAATAACCAATATGGAAACCAAATCTCGAGTTTATCGGGTTTGGAGATCGATCGCTACAAAGTGCCCATCGATCGCCAGACTATTCTGATTTTTATTTTTCAAACACTTCCTCGCTGCGATCATTCACTGGTATTTCCTGATCAATCACGAAATAGTTCTTCCTTAATTGATAGCCTAAAAATCCCGATCGATCGCTAGTCATGAATTCCAACTATTTGCGATTTCGTCCCTTCTTTTCCGCGTTTGCTCGGTTTGGTCATTTTTCATCAATTATAGATTATTTCCTCCATTTTTATGCATTTGGACCTAGATTCCTGAAATATACAAATATATACCAAAACGCGCAATATTTTTCAGAAATTTCTACAAAAACGCCCCTAATCTTATATCAAATTAAGTGTAAAAACCACACTTATCACGTGTATTTATAGAACATACATCTCTCTTTAAGATATCTTCTAATAGTTTTTACGACTTAATAATATATTAGTTATTCCTGATAATTCTGTTTGACCTCTGTAATTATTTATGAAGTTCATGACCGTACAGACCATGTCTACCCTGAAGCCGAAAGATATATATGACTCTGAGACCTCAATTTTGATAGAGATGTATAAGATGAGGCGTTACTGAATTTATTTTCAAATGTTGAGGTTGTCAGTAGGTTTAAACCAAATGAATAACACTCAGAGGGTTTCTTCATGGCCTTGACAGTCCCCAATGGATTGAGAACATATTACTATAGATTTTGTGACCCATCTTCCTCGATCACCCAAAGACTGTGATGTTGTTTTGAACATTATTGATCTACTTCCTGAATCTGTATTTTTCTTTCCGTACTAGCGGACTTATCCTTATACGAATATGACTTTGTTTTTTATCGATGATATGTTTCGTACTATGGCGAACGATTTAACTATGGAGAGCAGGAAGATTTGCCGTTAATCAAATTTTCCTACAAATTATTTACCAAACGAGCATAGGTTTGACACTTTCTGAAGACTTTCAGGAGAGAAAATGTGGATCACCTCTACTCTAGAAAGAAATCGGTGAAAAACCAGTTGAGTGGACCTGATATACTACAAGAAACGAATGATAAGTTTCAGTTGTTCAGTTAGCAGATGATGATCACACAGAATCGTCAAACAAGTTATGCTTCTAGAGACGACAACCCATAGGATTTCACTTAGGAGATTGTGTGCTTCTGAAAATTTCTCCTTTAGAGACACTAATCGTTTTGTCATGCGACGCAAACTATCACCTTGTTACATTAACCGTGCAAGACCCGAGATCGATTTAGAAATCTTGCCTATAGATTAGCATTGTCATCAGCTTTATCGGTCACTCGCGATGTATATTTTTTCATGTTTTTATGTTGCGAATATGTTAATCGAATATATCACATCTTTCAGCCCGATAAAATTAGACTTGATCGTTCTTGTCAAACATCTTGTTTACATTTTGGATCGTAAGGATATATACATATTCCATTGTTTCAATATATCATGTCGTGTATTCTGATCCATACGTTGTTTTCAGCGTTGATCTGTATCTATGTTTTAGATTTTGAGGACAAAATATGTTTAAGTGGGGGAGAAATGTAAGGCCCTGAGATTTGATTAATGTTAATTAAATATAATTTGGAAATTAATTATTAATTAATTTGAAGATTAATTAATTAGAGGTGAAATTGACAATATGAATGTCAATTGACAATTAAATCGGAACATGAGATAATTTTTGAATGATCGAATAAACACCATTTTAAAAATAAATTATGAAAATGAAGAATTTAATTTTTTGTATTATAGTAGTGAATATAAATCTCTGGTGTCGACTATACAATTAGTGTATCAGTACACCAGAGACACTTCAATGTACATAACTGAGCTATGATACTATTAGTTTGTGTGCAAGGCATTTATCATGCACTAAAACGTGCAAAAACACACACCCATCTCACGACTCAGATTCCCCCTTCTCCTTTCCTATTTTCGCGCTGACCACCACATACAAAAGCTGTGCGCACGCTGCCGTCCAGCCACCACCCGGCGAACTCTACCTACCACAGTGTAGCCAACTCAACGGCGCACGTTTCCATACCAGGCAATCGCTGCGCACCATCGCGAAGCCATTGGATTCTATCCAGAAATCAGCGAGTTTGCGCGTCTAGGGTTCTTCACATTTTGGTGTGATTTCTTCGTCTCAACCATGAATTGGTTCGAGCATGCATGTCTAATCCCTTCCCCTCATCTTGACCGACGTTTTCCTTCTGGTCTCCACCCTTCTAGCCGCCGTGAACGGCCAAAAACTGCCGTGAAACTTTCGCTTATTGTTCACGCAAAATGGGGTAAGCTTGGTTTCGAATTTCCAGCTTTTAAATTGAAATTTTGGCCTTCATTTTGAGCTTTAATTATTAAATGAATTATGGTATGATTTTGTCATGGTTTTGGAGCAACTTTTATGTCGACAATTATGCTGCATGTGGTTCGAAAATCTGCTACATTATGATTCAATTATCTGTTGATATATTGGTGCAAAGATAATGCTTCTTTACGATTTTCTGTGTTGAATTCGGAAAATCAGTTCCATGTTTGGAGCGATAATCTTTGTTGTTGAAAATTGTAGAAACACTGACATAAAAGAAATTGGATTGAATTATGTTAATTACTTCATATATTAGCTTACTAGCGAATGAAATTGTACATGACAAATAATTAAAGGATGTAGTAAATTTACATGGGTTTGCTAAGAATATTAATTGCAACCATAAATGGAACAAGAAGGGTACGAAAACAAGAAGATTTGTTAGATTTATGGATTTTCAATTTATTTGTTGAGTTTGACATGGCTTTTATGAGAAAATCATGTTAGAGAACTTGAGTAATAGATATGACAAGAGAATTAGGTTATTGGAATTTGACATGTGATTCTTTTCAAATAACGAAGTTAATTAATAAGATAAATATCAAGAAAGCCAACTTTTGCATAATAATTCCTCAAAAATTAAGTCATTGCATTCGTTAAAGCGAGAAAGAAAATTAGCTTAATTAAGTAGATGAATTTGATTGATACTATTGATTGAATGTCTATATAATTGTGTAGATTGATTTTCTATATTGGAATTTCATCCACTTAGTGACATCGAGTCTGGAATGAAAAGAAAGTAAAGGTATGTTGTGATCGGTAACATACGACATATATCTGTATTATTTGATACGTGATTTGTTGTACTTATGTGAATTACGTGAAATTACTTGGCTATGTGATTTTAGTTGAATTATGGAGCAATCATAGCATTCGTAATTGTTATATCGATGTATGAAAATAAAAGTTTTGTTAACACACATCATTTTGGTAAATATACATCGATATATGACATGCACTTTGGACATATTAATACATTGAGTTGCATCATATGAGATTACATGATACATTGATGCATGCACATTGGACATATCATGTTGATCCTACCGTTCCTTTGATTCCATTTGATATTGATGAGATCTATAGTGTCATGGGGACGCTGGGCACGTCGATGACAGACAGTTTAGGTAGCAACTGTAGTCACGCGCGTTGTCGCCAGACCTAGATACGAGGGATGCTGGGCACAACACAGGATGATTCTCCTAGCGCAATGTGTGTGTGTCGCCTCCCTCTGCTCGAGCTTGATATTGATTGATGATACCTTTTGTTGGACTCCGATATTTTGTATCTTGAGATTTGATTCATTGTACCTTACATGCATTGCATTCTAGTTCCCGGCAACGGCGCCAAAAACTTGATCGCTATTATTTTAAACATTATTTTCCAGTGTAGCGATTATGTACCGCAAGTGCACGGTGTCAAGTTTTAGTATAATGATATGAAAAGTGCGAGTGTCGAACCCAAGAGGACTAGGAAATAAGTACCAAATTCAAGTTTAACTATATTTAGTCTACGATAACTGGTTGTGATTAATTAACAAAATTGACTAATTAACTCGATAATCAACCCAAACAAACAGTAGTGACAAGGAATAAGATCAATAGAAACAATTGCTCAAGATTTTCAGTTCACCCATGTAATCCCCTGTAATTCGCCCATTAGTTAAGAATTGAATTCAAACGCTCTAAGGTGACTAGTTTTCCTAATGCACTTGTTATACCTTGGTCCGGCTATAACAAATCTAATACTAATGTTACAATAAGCCACTCTCGTATCCTTATTGATCAATTAATATTGTATGTCGATCTATAAAAACTTCTAGCCTTCGATTACTAGATATCTATAGCAATCACACGTGTATTTGATGTCATCTCTCGATATCAGTCTGAAACCATGGCATAAATTACTATATCGTATTGCAATTTTATCTCTTGATTTCTTACAATTAATTATCATTCAAGGATGGCCAAACCCTCAAAAGCATGAAGAACAATAATATATGCACTTAGAAATATAAGAATCAATATGGGTTCATACAAAGGATCCCCTTAGTCTTGAAAATATAGAACTAGAGTTAGAAATACGGAATAATGTGAGGCGTTGACTCCTTGCGTTGCTTCGTCGTCCCGTCTCTTCCAATGCGTCTCCTCTTCATTGGATTTATGGAGTATGGATGGTTGGGGAAGATGAAGAGTGAGGGTGGCTGAGTATGCAGGGTTGAATATGAGCCAAAAAGTCTATTTTACATCCAAGTTAATTCCTTTAATAAGTGTGGAGGAGTTTTGCATTCTTTGGACACCAAAATAACCAATATGGAAACCAAATCTCGAGTTTATCGGGTCTGGAGATCGATCGCTACAAAGTGCCGATCGATCGCCAGACTATTCTGATTTTTATTTTTCAAACACTTCATCGCTGCGATCATTCACTGGTATTTCCTGATCAATCACGAAATAGTTCTTCCTCAATTGATAGCCTAAAAATCCCGATCGATCGCTAGTCATGAATTCCAACTATTTGCGATTTCGTCCCTTCTTTTCCGCGTTTGCTCGGTTTGGTCATTTTTCATCAATTATAGATTATTTCCTCCATTTTTATGCATTTGGACCTAGATTCCTGAAATATACAAATATATACCAAAACGCGTAATATTTTTCAGGAATTTCTACAAAAACGCCATTAATCTTATATCAAATTAAGTGTAAAAACCACACTTATCACGTGTATTTATAGAACATACATCTCTCTTTAAGATATCTTCTAATAGTTTTTACGACTTAATAATATATTAGTTATTCCTGATAATTCTGTTTGACCTCTGTAATTATTTATGAAGTTCATGACCGTACAGACCATGTCTACCCTGAAGCCGAAAGATATATATGACTCTGAGACCTCAATTTTGATAGAGATGTATAAGATGAGGCGTTACTGAATTTATTTTCAAATGTTGAGGTTGTCAGTAGGTTTAAACCAAATGAATAAGACTCAGAGGGTTTCTTCATGGCCTTGACAGTCCCCAATGGATTGAGAACATATTACTATAGATTTTGTGACCCATCTTCCTCGATCACCCAAAGACTTTGATGTTGTTTTGAACATTATTGATCTACTTCCTGAATCTGTATTTTTCTTTCCGTACTAGCGGACTTATCCTTATACGAATATGACTTTGTTTTTTATCGATGATATGTTTCGTACTATGGCGAACGATTTAACTATGGAGAGCAGGAAGATTTGCCGTTAATCAAATTTTCCTACAAATTATTTACCAAACGAGCATAGGTTTGACACTTTCTGAAGACTTTCAGGAGAGAAAATGTGGATCTCCTCTACTCTAGAAAGAAATCGGTGAAAAACCAGTTGAGTGGACCTGATATACTACAAGAAACGAATGATAAGTTTCAGTTGTTCAGTTAGCAGATGATGATCACACAGAATCGTCAAACAAGTTATGCTTCTAGAGACGACAACCCATAGAATTTCACTTAGGAGATTGTGTGCTTCTGAAAATTTCTCCTTTAGAGACACTAATCGTTTTGTCATGCGACGCAAACTGTCACCTTGTTACATTAACCGTGCAAGACCCGAGATCGATTTAGAAATCTTGCATATAGATTAGCATTGTCATCAGCTTTATCGGTCACTCGCGATGTATATTTTTTCATGTTTTTATGTTGCGAATATATTAATCGGATCTATCACATCTTTCAGCCCGATAAAATTAGACTTGATCGTTCTTGTCAAACATCTTGTTTACATTTTGGATCGTAAGGATATATACATATTCCATTGTTTCAATATATCATGTCGTGTATTCTTATCCATATGTTGTTTTCAGCGTTGATCTGTATCTATGTTTTAGATTTTGAGGACAAAATATGTTTAAGTGGGGGAGAAATGTAAGGCCCTGAGATTTGATTAATGTTAATTAAATATAATTTGGAAATTAATTATTAATTAATTTGAAGATTAATTAATTAGAGGTGAAATTGACAATATGAATGTCAATTGACAATTAAATCGGAACATGAGATAATTTTTTAATGGTCGAATAAACTCCATTTTAAA
This sequence comes from Haberlea rhodopensis, assembly GCA_907163345.1. Classification (NCBI taxonomy): domain Eukaryota; kingdom Viridiplantae; phylum Streptophyta; class Magnoliopsida; order Lamiales; family Gesneriaceae; genus Haberlea; species Haberlea rhodopensis. The sequence goes on along the minus strand of CAJQUN010000084.1, from coordinate 1,190,070 downwards.
AATAAATTATGAAAATGAAGAATTTAATTTTTTGTATTATAGTAGTGAATATAAATCTCAGGTGTCGACTATACAATTAGTGTATCAGTACACCAGAGACACTTCAGTGTACATAACTGAGCTATGATACTATTAGTTTGTGTGCAAGGCATTTATCATGCACTAAAACGTGCAAAAACACACACCCATCTCACGACTCGGATTCCCCCTTCTCCTTTCCTATTTTCGCGCTGACCACCACATACAAAAGCTGTGCGCACGCTGCCGTCCAGCCACCACCCGGCGAACTCTACCTACCACCGTGTAGCCAACTCAACGGCGCACGTTTCCATACCAGGCAATCGCTGCGCACCATCGCGAAGCCATTGGATTCTATCCAGAAATCAGCGAGTTTGCGCGTCTAGGGTTCTTCACATTTTGGTGTGATTTCTTCGTCTCAACCATGAATTGGTTCGAGCATGCATGTCTAATCCCTTCCCCTCATCTTGACCGACGTTTTCCCTCTGGTCTCCACCCTTCTAGCCGCCGTGAACGGCCAAAAACTGCCGTGAAACTTTCGCTTACTGTTCACGCAAAATGGGGTAAGCTTGGTTTCGAATTTCCAGCTTTTAAATTGAAATTTGGCCTTCATTTTGAGCTTTAATTATTAAATGAATTATGGAATGATTTTGTCATGGTTTTGGAGCAACTTTTATGTCGACAATTATGCTGCATGTGGTTCGAAAATATGCTACATTACGATTCAATTATCTGTTGATATATTGGTGCAAAGATAATGCTTGTTTACGATTTTCTGTGTTGAATTCGGAAAATCAGTTCCATGTTTGGAGCGATAATCTTTGTTGTTGAAAATTGTAGAAGCACTGACATAAAAGAAATTGGATTGAATTATGTTAATTACTTCATATATTAGCTTACTAGCGAATGAAATTGTACATGACAAATAATTAAAGGATGTAGTAAATTTACATGGGTTTGCTAAGAATATTAATTGCAACCATAAATGGAACAAGAAGGGTACGAAAAAGAAGATTTGTTAGATTTATGGATTTTCAATTTATTTGTCGAGTTTGACATGGCTTTTTTGAGAAAATCATGTTAGAGAACTTGAGTAATAGATATGAAAAGAGAATTAGGTTATTGGAATTTGACATGTGATTCTTTTCAAATAACGAAGTTAATTAATAAGATAAATATCAAGAAAGCCAACTTTTGCATAATAATTCCTCAAAAATTAAGTCATTGCATTCGTTAAAGCAAGAAAGAAAATTAGCTTAATTAAGTAGATGAATTTGATTGATACTATTGATTGAATGTCTATATAATTGTGTAGATTGATTTTCTATATTGGAATTTCATCCACTTAGTGACATCGAGTCTGGAATGAAAAGAAAGTAAAGGTATGTTGTGATCGGTAACATACGACATATATCTGTATTATTTGATACGTGATTTGTTGTACTTATGTGAATTACGTGAAATTACTTGGCTATGTGATTTTAGTTGAATTATGGAGCAATCATAGCATTCGTAATTGTTATATCGATGTATGAAAATAAAAGTTTTGTTAACACACATCATTTTGGTAAATATACATCGATATATGACACGCACTTTGGACATATTAATACATTGAGTTGCATCATATGAGATTGCATGATACATTGATGCATGCACATTGGACATATCATGTTGATCCTACCGTTCCTTTGATTCCATTTGATATTGATGAGATCTATAGTGTCATGGGGACGCTGGGCACGTCGATGACAGACAGTTTAGGTAGCAACTGTAGTCACGGGTGTTGTTGCCAGACCTAGATACGAGGGATGCTGGGTACAACACAGGATGATTCTCCTAGCGCAATGTGTGTGTGTCGCCTCCCTCTGCTCGAGCTTGATATTGATTGATGATACCTTTTGTTGGACTCCGATATTTTGTATCTTGAGATTTGATTCATTGTACCTTACATGCATTGCATTCTAGTTCTCGGCAACGGCGCCAAAAACTTGATCGCTATTATTTTAAACAGTATTTTCCAGTGTAGCGATTATGTACCGCAAGTGCACGGTGTCAAGTTTTAGTATAATGATATGAAAAGTGCGAGTGTCGAACCCAAGAGGACTAGGAAATAAGTACCAAATTCAAGTTTAACTATATTTAGTCTACGATAACTGGTTGTGATTAATTAACAAAATTGACTAATTAACTCGATAATCAACCCAAACAAACAGTAGTGACAAGGAATAAGATCAACAGAAACAATTGCTCAAGATTTTCAGTTCACCCATGTAATCCCCTGTAATTCGCCCATTAGTTAAGAATTGAATTCAAACGCTCTAAGGTGACTAGTTTTCCTAATGCACTTGTTATACCTTGGTCCGGCTATAACAAATCTAATACTAATGTTACAATAAGCCACTCTCGTATCCTTATTGATCAATTAATATTGTATGTCGATCTATAAAAACTTCTAGCCTTTGATTACTAGATATCTATAGCAATCACACGTGTATTTGACATCATCTCTCGATATCAGTCTGAAACCATGGCATAAATTACTATATCGTATTGCAATTTTATCTCTTGATTTCTTACAATTAATTATCATTCAAGGATGGCCAAACCCTCAAAAGCATGAAGAACAATAATGTTGGGGTTCAACAATTGCCTCTGCTTTGTGATCGGTCGAACACGTGGCGTTTGTGCCAGTGTATGGTTGAAAAGATTGATGTTGCGCCATTACCCTTAACTATAGTTATTGGTAAAGCGGTAAGCGCTCGATCCTACAATTGGTATCAGAGCCAAGGTCGCGTGTTCGATTCCAATGAGTTGCAGATAGTGCAATTATTGGGGGAGGGATTGTTGGGGTTCAACAATTGCCTCTGCTTTGTGATCGGTCGAACACGTGGCGCTTGTGCCAGTGTATGGTTGAAAAGATTGATGTTGCGCCATTACCCTTAACTATAGTTATTGGTAAAGCGGTAAGCGCTCGATCCTACAAATAATATATGCACTTAGAAATATAAGAATCAATCAAAAACAATAAATTTGAATTATGGGTTCATACAAAGGATCCCCTTAGTCTTGAAAATATAGAACTAGAGTTAGAAATACGGAATAATGAGAGGCGTTGACTCCTTGCGTTGCTTCGTCGTCCCGTCTCTTCCAATGCGTCTCCTCTTCAATGGATTTATGGAGTATGGATGGTTGGGGAAGATGAAGAGTGATGGTGGCTGAGTATGCAGGGTTGAATATGAGCCAAAAAGTCTATTTTACATCCAAGTTAATTCCTTTAATAAGTGTGGAGGAGTTTTGCATTCTTTGGACACCAAAATAACCAATATGGAAACCAAATCTCGAGTTTATCGGGTCTGGAGATCGATTGCTACAAAGTGCCGATCGATCGCCAGACTATTCTGATTTTTAGTTTTCAAACACTTCATCGCTGCGATCATTCACTGGTATTTCCTGATCAATCACGAAATAGTTCTTCCTCAATTGATAGCCTAAAATTCCCGATCGATCGCTAGTCATGAATTCCAACTATTTGCGATTTCGTCCCTTCTTTTCCGCGTTTGCTCGGTTTGGTCATTTTTCATCAATTATAGATTATTTCCTCCATTTTTATGCATTTGGACCTAGATTCCTGAAATATACGAATATATACCAAAACGCGTAATATTTTTCAGAAATTTCTACAAAAACGCCCCTAATCTTATATCAAATTAAGTGTAAAAACCACACTTATCACGTGTATTTATAGAACATACATCTCTCTTTAAGATATCTTCTAATAGTTTTTACGACTTAATAATATATTAGTTATTCCTGATAATTCTGTTTGACCTCTGTAATTATTTATGAAGTTCATGACCGTACAGACCATGTCTACCCTGAAGCCGAAAGATATATATGACTCTGAGACCTCAATTTTGATAGAGATGTATAAGATGAGGCGTTACTGAATTTATTTTCAAATGTTGAGGTTGTCAGTAGGTTTAAACCAAATGAATAAGACTCAGAGGGTTTCTTCATGGCCTTGACAGTCCCCAATGGATTGAGAACATATTACTATAGATTTTGTGGCCCATCTTCCTCGATCACCCAAAGACTTTGATGTTGTTTTGAACATTATTGATCTACTTCCTGAATCTGTATTTTTCTTTCCGTACTAGCGGACTTATCCTTATACGAATATGACTTTGTTTTTTATCGATGATATGTTTCGTACTATGGCGAACGATTTAACTATGGAGAGCAGGAAGATTTGCCGTTAATCAAATTTTCCTACAAATTATTTACCAAACGAGCATAGGTTTGACACTTTCTGAAGACTTTCATGAGAGAAAATGTGGATCACCTCTACTCTAGAAAGAAATCGGTGAAAAACCAGTTGAGTGGACCTGATATACTACAAGAAACGAATGATAAGTTTCAGTTGTTCAGTTAGCAGATGATGATCACACAGAATCGTCAAACAAGTTATGCTTCTAGAGACGACAACCCATAGAATTTCACTTAGGAGATTGTGTGCTTCTGAAAATTTCTCCTTTAGAGACACTAATCGTTTTGTCATGCGACGCAAACTATCACCTTGTTACATTAACCGTGCAAGACCCGAGATCGATTTATAAATCTTGCCTATAGATTAGCATTGTCATCAGCTTTATCGGTCACTCGCGATGTATATTTTTTCATGTTTTTATGTTGCGAATATATTAATCGGATCTATCAAATCTTTCAGCCCGATAAAATTAGACTTGATCGTTCTTGTCAAACATCTTGTTTACATTTTGGATCGTAAGGATATATACATATTCCATTGTTTCAATATATCATGTCGTGTATTCTGATCCATATGTTGTTTTCAGCGTTGATCTGTATCTATGTTTTAGATTTTGAGGACAAAATATGTTTAAGTGGGGGAGAAATGTAAGGCCCTGAGATTTGATTAATGTTAATTAAATATAATTTGGAAATTAATTATTAATTAATTTGAAGATTAATTAATTATAGGTGAAATTGACAATATGAATGTCAATTGACAATTAAATCGGAACATGAGATAATTTTTGAATGGTCGAATAAACTCCATTTTAAAAATAAATTATGAAAATGAAGAATTTAATTTTTTGTATTATAGTAGTGAATATAAATCTCAGGTGTCGACTATACAATTAGTGTATCAGTACACCAGAGACACTGCAATGTACATAACTGAGCTATGATACTATTAGTTTGTGTGCAAGGCATTTATCATGCACTAAAACGTGCAAAAACACACACCCATCTCACGACTCAGATTCCCCCTTCTCCTTTCCTATTTTCGCGCTGACCACCACATACAAAAGCTGTGCGCACGCTGCCGTCCAGCCACCACCCGGCGAACTCTACCTACCACCGTGTAGCCAACTCAACGGCGCACGTTTCCATACCAGGCAATCGCTGCGCACCATCGCGAAGCCATTGGATTCTATCCAGAAATCAGCGAGTTTGCGCGTCTAGGGTTCTTCACATTTTGGTGTGATTTCTTCGTCTCAACCATGAATTGGTTCAAGCAAGCATGTCTAATCCCTTCCCCTCATATTGACCAACGTTTTGCCTCTGGTCCCCACCCTTCTCGCCGTCGTGAACCACCGGAAACTTCCCTGAAACTTTCAGTTACTTTTCATGCAAAATGGGGTAGGCTTGGTTTCGAATTTCCAGCTTTTAAATTGTAATTTTGGCCTTCATTTTGAGCTTTAATTATTGAATGAATTATGGTATGATTTTGTCATGGTTTTGGAGTACCTTTTGTTGAAAATTATGCTGCATGTGGTTCAAAAATCTGCTACCTTACGATTCAATTATATGCTGATATATTGGTGCAAATATAATGCTTGTTTGCGATTTTCTGTTGTTGAATTCGGAAATCAGTTGCATGTTTGGAGCGATAATCTTTGTTGTTGAAAATTGTAGAAAAACTAACATAAAAGAAATAGGATTGAATTATGTTAATTACTTCATAAATTAGCGTACTAGCAATAATTGATTTGAGTGGAAGGAATGAAATTGTACATGACAATTAATTAAAGGATGTAGCATTTAGATGGGTTTGCTAATAATACTTATTGCAACCATAAATGGAATAAGAAGGGAACTAAAACAAGAAGATTTGTTAGATTTAATGGATTTTCAATTTATTTGTTGAGTTTGACATGGCTTTAATGAGAAAATCATGTTAAAGAACTTGAGTAACATATATGACCAGAATTAGGTTATTGGAATTTGACATGTGATTCTTTTCAAATAACGAAGTTAATTAATAAGATAAATTGGAATTTGACATGTGATTCTTTTCAAATAACGAAGTTAATTAATAAGATAAATATCGAGAAAGCCAACTTTTTCATAATAATTCCTCAAAAATTAAGTCATTTCATTCGTTAAAGCCAGAAAGAAAATCAGCTTAATTGATACTATTGATTGAATGTTTATATAATTGTGTAGATTGATTTTCTATAATGGAATTCATCCACTGATCGAGTGACATCGAGTTTGGAATGAAAATAAAGTAAAGGTATGTTGTAATTGGTAACATACGACATGTATCTGTATTATTTGATACGTGATTTGTTGAACTTATGTGAATTACGTGAAATTACTTGGCTATGTGATTTTCGTTCAATTATGGAGCATTCATAGCATTCATAATTGTTAAGTCGGTATATGAAAATAAATGTTTTGTTAACACACATCATTTTGATAAATATACATCGATATATGACATGCACAATAGACATATTAATATACATTGAATTGCATCATATGAGATTACGTGATACATTGATGCATGAACATTGGACATATCATATCGATCCTACCGTTCCTTTGATTCCATTTTATATTGATGAGATTTATAGTGTCATGGGGATGCTGGGCACGGCGATGACAGACAGTTTAGGTAGCAACTGTAGTCACGCGCGTTGTCGTCGGACCTAGACACGAGGGATGCTGGGCACAGCACATGATGATTCTCCTAGCGCAATGTGTGTATGTCGCCTCCCTCTGCTCGAGCTTGATATTGATTGGAGATACCTTTCGTTGGACTCCGATATTTGGTATCTTGAGATTCGATTAATTTTAACTGACATGCATTGCATTACATCATATATCACATTTTATAGATACATGTTGTAATTACTTTATAGTTCCATATTGGGCTTTGGCTCACCCCCAATGAGGTTGTTGTTGTCTTTGTGTGTAGATAATGAAATGTATTACAGTTAACCAGGATCCCAAAAAGGGAATGCTCAATGGAAGCCTTCCTGAGGTTTTTTTTTCTGTCTATCCTAGTCATAGGATAGTTAATTTATGTCAGGTTGTGTCCTATAATACATAACTATGGAAATTAAGTTTATTTCAGTCAATCTTGAATAGTTGTTGAGATTCAGTGTTTATTTACCGCTGATGGTATTATGTAAATATTTTGAGTATGAAATGTGTGTTGGAGGCTTATTGTGCATGCTATGGTATGATGCAAATATTTTTAGTATGGATTATGTGCTGGATGCCTATTGTGCATTATATGGTATTATGAATTTACTTTCAGCACTGGGGATATTCTTGTATGTGTTTTCAATTTTTTTGGTATGTCCTCGTGCGGGGAGGTCATGCCAAAATTTTTAGGACCACGTGTTGGTAGAATATCAAATAATTTTCCGCTGTTCATAGTAACATAATCATTTTGTGATAATTAAACACTTGATTAGGAACGAGTCCTCACAATAAGTGCCATGGTGGATGGTTTGATAAACCCCTAGCTATTGATTAGATAGAAAAGAGTACAGTGCATAAGAGTGTAACTAGGTCAAAACCTATCGATAACACATGTATACACAACGTATATATCGCGTTTTATTAACAATAAATTCTATCGAGGCACGCTTTGACTCAATAACACGATGTATACCGCAAGTGCACGGCTGTCAACTTTTAGTATAAATTATGAGAAGTAAGAGTGTCGAACCCACATGGACTTACTATAAGTACTAAATATGTCGTTTAAAACTATATTTAACTTATGATAATTAATTGAATAAAATATAGTTAATTAAAGAACTACTAATGAACCAAACAAGCAAACCGAAGATGACAAAAAAAATCCACTTGTGAAGATTATCAAGGTGTCGGTTCACCAATGTTATCCCTTACAACCTTCGATTTAATATCCATATATCTCTAAGATGACGAGTTCTCCGATATTATCTAATATAATCTATCGAGCTATATTAAAACTAATATCAAATTACAGTAAGTTGTCCTGCATTGACAACTCGATATTGCATTAAAATCTGTGAAAACCCCTAGCTCTCGATTCTAGATATCTATGGCTATCACATGTATATTTGATATCATCTCTCGATCTCAATTTGAAATCCACGGCCTAATTTACTATGTCGTATCACAATATCATCTTTCTATCTCAATCATGATAACTAATAGCAATTCAAAGGTAGCTACTTCCCTAAAAACATTAAGAACATAAAATGCACATACGATATATGTATTCAATCAATAACCAATAATCAAGCCATAGGTTCACAACAATGGATTCTCTAATCTTGATAAATACTTAGCTCATAATATATTGCAAACTAAACAAAATTAATGTCTAAAGGATAAGAAATACCCACGGCGTCGTGTCCGGTCGTATATTCTTGAATCCTCTATTGCTTCCTTCTCGATCGTGTTCTTCAATCTCCTTGTTGGGTCGTCAAATCCGAGGATCTATATGGGGTGAAAATGAATGGTGGATGATGGCTCCTAGGTTTAAAATTGATGTGAATTATGGTTCAAAGTCTAATTATTTCATCCATATGTCGCCCTTTTATAGTTGCACAAGGGAAGTAGGTTCGTTGTAGGATTCAAACTCTTAAAAATGTAAGATTTTGTGAAGATATCCGTCTCGTGATCGATAGCGCTCCTTCAAAAAAAAATTCTCAAATTTCTAGATAGCATAATCAATCATGCTCTTGAGCGCGAACGATCGCACTCTCAAGACTGGTCAATCCCCTCCTAGACCGATCAATCCCGCTAGGCTTATTTCTCCAACTTCGAGATTTCCGTCGTTCTTCAACGTCTTGGTTCGTTTGGTGGTTTTTTCACCTTTTGAACATTATTTCAGGTCTTTTTGTCAATTCATCGCACTTCCACCTAAATTCCTAAAACATACAAAGTTCATACTAAAAGTGGCATTTATCAACTCCCCAAAACTTATCAATTGTTCGTAATCGAGCAAGCATTAAACTCAAATGTCGAGTTCATTATTGATACTTGAAACGAATTAGTTTGCAACTCAATGTAAAGCTCATAAATCTCACTTACACACAAACAAGAATACATCCAAAAATCAAACAAAACATGTTTTTTGCTAAACCAAGCAACACATCGTCAAATCGGAACTTGTGTATGTGTATGTTTCATGCATATCTCCTAGATCAAATTATCTTTATCAATTCAAAGTCAAGATTATCCTCGAGCACCCCATATGCCTACTTTCCAAATGCTTCTCCACTAATATAGTTACGCCCTAAACTTTGATCAAAAGGACTTTAAAGCTTGTATTGTAAGGCATTTGGTGTCGATTTCAAAGAAAAGATATGAATAACAAAATGAAGAGAGTATAATAACAGTTTTCGTACAATAGGAGCTTATTTATACTCTTCTTTTCTTTTCTTTTACAGCTTTGGCCCTCTTGGGTCTCATATTTTTTTCTTTTATTAAAGGCTATTCAACTTTTTTTCTTTCTTTTGAATCATTTTCTTGAGGCACTTCTTTTTTCTTTTTTTTAATCACATTTATAGGATCTAATGAGATTCATTATACGCCCTTAAAGTATGGATAAAATTTCAATTTAAGCTCATAAAATGGTAGGTATAATGAGTTTACCAACAACTGTTGAATATGGGCTAATTGTATGCAAAGCAAAACATACCCTATTCTTTTTCAATAAGGATCAAAGTAGGACATTAGATATTAATGTATACAAGGTAAGCTTGAAAGGCTCATACGTATCATAAATCACTTAGATCATTTCTAAATCTTGTTTGTAGTTATAAAATTCAACTCAAAGTTCCCTCAAATAGGTTACAGGATAACTCTAAGATGCTCAAGACAAATCATCAAGTTCACAACAATTATCACTATTCATCATGCAATCCACAAAGATCGTGACTCAATTTGCTCGAAGTATTCCTCATTCTTGACATACAAACTCAACAAAGGATATTCACATAAATGTCAAACAATTTTTAGGACTCAAATTGAGATGTAAAGTGAGATCAATTTCATCATGTAACAAAGTCACTATTGTAATTCAATTCTTTCACATATTTCAACTCATATTCCATTTTAAACTCATAATCGGACAATTCAAGTTCTTTCTTCAGCACATAGTGATAAGGGCCATTTTGCACTTATATTTATCTGTTTTCTCATATTATTTTACTACGATTCTTAAACAATATTGCGCTTTTTGGCATTAATTTGCATGTTTCGGAAATTTAGGTGAAAGTACAAGGAAATGAAGAAAAATAACTAAAAACGTTGAAAGGAGAAAGAAAATGGAAGAAAAGATAAGAAGCCGGAATCTAAGACACGTGCCACTTCTTTCTCCTCAAATTCCTTCATGTTCAAGCCATATTTTGGAAATTTGGTCAGCAACAAAGTTTTAGAATTTGATGTTATGTTCGTGTTGATAACTAATTCGCTTAATTTGGAGATCGTATGAGAAATGTATGACAAAAATACCAGGCGCCTGTCAGCAGCTGAAGCAATAAAAATCCTGAAACGAAGATTGATCGCCTACTAACAAAGATTGATCTCCGATGACGTCGAAGATCGGTCGGCGGAAGTGAAGATCGATCACTGAGGAGCGAAAGTTGAAACATAAAAGGTTGCACGGGAAAATGAAGATCAATCGCCAGGCGATGAATTTTCATAATTTCTTTCCTTTTTGAAGAGTTTGAGTCCAACAAGGAAACTTCTTCCTCCCCCACTATCAAAACAAATTGATGGATAAAAATTAGGACATTTGGCACATATTTTTTAGACATAATATCAGCCTCCACACCTCAAGCCATTCAAGAGCAAGACCAATTGGAAGAGACGGGACGACGCGAAACGCAAGGAGTCAATACCTCGCGTTATTTCGCATCTATAAACTGAGTTCTTCGTTATTTGCAGATTTTTAATTTTTAAATTGTTGATAGACATATTTTTACATTATAATTTGAGCATGGTTGTTGGCTAAATTTTATCATCAAGACTAGGGGATCCCATGTTTGAACCCATTATTTAGATAACGGTTTTTGATTAATTCTTACAATTCTTTGGGCATAAATTATTGTTCTCTGTGCTTTTGAAGGACTGATCACCTTTGAATGATTAAATACATCGTGATTGACTTGACCATTAGGTATTGCGATACGACATAATAAATTAGGCTGTGGGTTTTAGATTGAGATTGACCACGTAAAATCTAGCACATCTGTGATAGCAATAGATTTACAAAAATCGAAGACTAGTAGTTTTCATAAATCATTTTTTGATATTGATTGTGTAATAAGTACACGAGGGTGGTTTATTATAACATTAATATTAGAATTATAGCTTGACCATAGTATAACAAATACATTTGGAAAACTCGTCACCTTAGAAAGTAGGATTTTAAATCATAACTAATAAAAGAATTTGGGGATTACATGGGTGAACCGAAGTCTTGATAATTCTTTTACTGATTTCTTAAACTTTTCATTGCTAGTTTGGGTTGGCTACCATTCTTGGGTTATTTTAGTATAATTTTCACTAAATATTCGAAGGTTAAATATAGTTAAGCTAAAGGAATTTGGTACTTACTTTCTAATCCCTGTGGGTACGACATCCTTACTTTCACAAACAATATTAAAACTTGACCGTGCACTTGTGGTATAATCACGTCACACTAGAAATTTTTGTTTAAATAAATCACGCTCAAGTTTTTGGCGCCATTACCGGGGATTAGTTTAAGTAATATCATAAGAGTTTAGTTGCCTGTAATTTAGCCATTTTTTATTTACTTTTGTTATAATTTTATTACACTACTACTGTTGTTTGGTTGACTTTTGCAGGTTAGTCGTAGGGGAACGATCTGTCGAAGCAGCATTAGTAGAAGACGGTTTCAGAAGGGAGTCCATTATGGCTAGGTATACGGAGATTTTGTTTCTTAGTGCATGCTATGGAGTAGCAAGCCTACACTTGAGCTTCTTGTTCAAGAAATTGAGAGAACTTTTCTTAGGAGATTACGGGAAACTCGATCAATGGCGGATAACAACCAAGGAAGAGATGGAGAAGATGAACAAAGGAACGAGGAGGTATCTATTAGACGATCACTTGTGGATTATGCTCATCCATCGTTCCATGGATCATTGTCTAGTATCACTAGACCCAGCATTCAGACGAATAATTTTGAAATCAAGTCTACTAACATTCAAATGATCTAGCACTCAGTCCAGTTTGGGGGAGTGGCTAATGATGATCCCAATGCTCATCTCTCCAACTTCCTTGGAGATTTGTGATACCTTCAAGCACAAGAGTTGGTTGCATTCATTTCCTGCAGGATTGATAACTACTTGGGATGGGATGGTGCAAGCATTTCTATCAAAATATTTTCCCCCATCCAAGACTGCTAAGACGCGCAATGATATACCTACATTTCTGCAACACGATCCTGAAATATGAATCATGGGAGTGATTCAAGGATGTATGAATCATGGGAGCGCTTCAAGGATTTACTGAGGAGATTCCCACATCATGGCCTTCACATCTGGCTGCAGGTACAAACTTTTTATAACGATTTATTTCCTGATAACCGTTCTATGATGCAACATTAGGATGTACGATTATGGGGAAGACGACTGCAGTGGCTTATGAATTTATGGAAGATATGGCTTCTAATAGCTATCAGTGGCAATCTGAGAAGAATGTAACTAAAAAGCAAGATGGAGTTTATCAAATGGGGGACATCACTGCTTTGTCTGCCCAAATTGAGGCATTGAACAAGAGGCTAAATAACATGAGCAATACAGCGATGCAAGTTCAATTCATCACTTGTGACTTGTGTCAAGGACCACATTTGAATGCCAAGAAGGTAACCCCTTTGTTCGAACAAATGAAGCTGTCAATTATGTAGGGAATAGGTTAAAACAGTACAACCCATACTCGAACATGTACAATCCGGGAATGAAGAACCATCCAAACTTTTCATATGCCAATCAGCACAACTGCTCCCGAAATTTCAAGGAGATAGAAAGCCGAGCATGGAGGAAATCCTTACCAAGTTCATGTCTACAACTGAGACAGTAATGCAAAATGAAGACGCAGCAATAAAATTTTACTAGTCCAAATGGGGCAGTTGGTGAATGCTTTTGTTGGGAGAACTCAAGGCACAGTACCGAGTGACACAGAGAAAAAATCGAGAGAGCAAGTCAATGCCATAACACTGAGGAGTGGCAAGGAACTTGCCCCAGAGCATGATGAAGGGAACAAGCGAGACAGTGACCGAGTTGCAACTGAGGTTGCACAACCACCATTAAGCAAGAGACTGTCAAGGACGAGCCAAAGGAAAAAGCAAGCGATAATGGTAAGTCTTCTAACACCGCATCTGTCACACCACACACGCAAGTACATATCCCACCTCCATTTCCCGCTGCATTAAAAAGACCTAAAGTAGATAATAGTTTTGCAAAGTTTCTTGAAATTATCAAGAAGTTACATATTGATATAACATTTGCTGATACTATTTCAAGTACCATGTGGGGTCCTCGTTACTTAATTCATTATGTATCATGTTAACATACATATGTGAGTTTGAATTAAGTAAGCACATGCACTAATGTGGGGTCTTCCCACGTTAACAGTGATTAAGAGACATAAGAAGGACTAATTATGCATTAAAGTAACATCTTAAGGTTTTTGGTTGTTACACGAGCTAACAGGATTACAGGCCAAAATACAAAACTTCAAAAAAGATAATTCATTACATTCTAAAAGAATGTCATTTAGATTTACACTACTCCTAGAGTAGATACTAATCATAACTTGAATCCTATACATTCCTGTGCCCCTCGTAGCTCACTGCCTCAACCCAACCCTTAGTCCTTCCGTCCAAAAGTGTACCTACAGGGACAACGCATCATTAGCATATATAATCTTACTTAACATCATAAAACATCATAGTAAATGCATGAAACATTGGTTAAGTAAATATGCTGGTTATTCATTCACTTCTTATTGTTGTCCCTGATTTAAAATCATGCATATGGGGCATCTTACCCCCGTGGCATCTTACCACAATATCATCGTATGGCCTCTTACCATATGGGGCATCTTACCCCGTGGCATCTTACCACAATACATCGCATGGCCTCTTACCATGTGGGGCATCTTACCCCGTGGCATCTTACCACAATACATCGCATGGCCTCTTACCATGTGGGGCATCTTACCCCCGTGGCATCTTACCACAATTACATCGTATAAATGTCATCATATAAGTATCGTATAAGCAATAAACATCGTATAAGCTTCATCGTGTAAACATCGTATATCAACAATGTCATGTCATCGGGAATACTCATGCAATACAAGCATAGTCGTAGTATAAAGATGTGTGTTACCGTCCGATGCCTGTACGCCTCTTACGTACCTTTTCAAAAGGAGTAGGAGTCAACAGACTTTATCTCCTTGATGGTGCCGGTACCTGGGATGGTTCTACAAGACCACATAATACCATATTAGATGCCTCAAAACCATCTTACATCATAAACTTAACAAAATAAAACATCACCATATTTTCCAACTTTCTGCCTCTCTCGATCGATCGGACCAAGGTCTCGATCGATCGAGACACTGTGCACAAACAGTGCCTTAGCTTCCTGCCTCGCTCGATCGATCGAAGCATTTTACCGATCGATCGAGGAGCCTCACCGATCGATCGAGAAATCCTTCGATCGATCGGCACCAAAATTTTGAAAACATGCACTAGGCCTTCTGTCTCGCTCGATGTAAGCACTTCATAAAATATCCATGTAAGCACTTAAATCAAAGGTTTAACAAAACCTAAGCCAACATGCATCATAACATCATCATAAACTTAGAGTTCAACCATCTTACAGAAAAACAGGGCATCATGGCATTACCCAGATTTTCGAACACCTAGTTTCAAGGCCAGCATTCTATCATATAAAACGTGTAAGGTGTTCGATCTATCATGCTATTAGTTACATGACACTAACATATGAGCACCCATATCAAAGTTTCGACCAACCCTTACACTAGCATGCTGAAAATCACTCAACCAAACCCTAGCTTAACCAAGCTTCCAGAAAAACAAAGTCATGGATTACCTCACCCTTTTTGCTCCCTTTTTGGCAAGGATTTCTCAACACATCAACAAGCCAAATCTCCTCTTGTCTGCAGCTCTTCCTGGGCGATTTTTGGGAAGGAGAAGGAAGAGGAAGGAGTGTTTGGAGACAATGAGTGAAGCATGGGTCAAGGAAGTGATGGGGCATGGGCTGCCAAGTGGGGGTGGGGCCGAGTGATAGGGATGGGTGGTGTGGGTTGGGTGGTCATGTGGTGTTTAATCGTGTCCCGGTATATCGTATGATGTATTAAAATATCCTCACTCGATATTGCTCTAACTTCGTTTAATTAATACATCTTTTAAAACACCCAACATGCCCCCTTAAACATATCATTACATCATAAACAAAATCCCCAATTTTAAATACACCACTACCCTTAAACACATCATAAATCATCATCGTAGAACATAATCATATTACATTTCGAGGGTATTACATTACTCCCCTACTTATAAGATTTCGTCCTCGAAATCCACATGCATCATCATATCGAAACTAAACATGAAAACATACCAGAGAATAGTTCCGGATAGTCTTGCACCATATGCCGTCCCGTCTCCCACATATCCTCCTCGACACCCCGACGATCCCACTGAACTTTGACCATCGGTATAACTTTACTTCGTAGTCTACGATCCTCTCGATTCAGAATTCTGATCGGTCGTTCAACGTAGGACACATCTGAGTCTAACTGTACTTCAGTAGGCTGTAAGACATGAGACGGGTCTGGCTCATACTTCCTTAACATAGAGACATGGAAAACATCGTGTATGCCAGATAAAGATGGCGGTAGAGCCAATCGATATGCCAAAGGACCGATACGCTGTAAAACTTCATATGGCCCAACATACCTCGGAGATAACTTTCCCCGCATCCCAAAACGAACCACGCCCCTGAAGGGCGAGATCTTTAAGAAGACCCTGTCTCCTAACTGGAATTCTAGCGGTCGTCGCCGCTTATTGGCATAGGCCGCTTGCCTATCCTGGGCCGCTTTCATCTTCAGGCGTATCAACTTTATCTTACCCTCCATATCTCTGATCATATCCGGTCCTCCGACCGCTTTGCTAGTCAAGTCCTCCCAATACAGTGGTGATCTACATCGTCGTCCATACAGAGCTTCAAAAGGGGCCATTTGAATGCTCGCTTGATAACTGTTGTTATAGGAGAACTCTACCAGCGGTACTGAATCCTGCCATGGAGTATCAAACTCCAGAATACATGCCCTCAACATGTCCTCGAGCGTCTGAATGGTACGCTCTGTTTGGCCGTCTGTCTGAGGGTGATAGGCCGTACTCAGTCTCACCTCTGTGCCCAAAGCTGTCTGGAGACCCTCCCAAAAATGTGAAGTGAACCTCGGGTCCCTGTCAGACACTATCGAGACTGGAATACCATGCAATCTCACCACATCCCGTATATACATTTGGGCCATCTTTAAGTATGTATACGACATACTGTAAGGGATGAAATGAGCCGTCTTCGTCAGCCTATCTACGATCACCCAGATCGCATCAAATCCTGAGGCCGTCCTCGGCAAGTGGGTCACAAAGTCCATAGATATATGCTCCCACTTCCATTCAGGCACCTCTAAGCTTTTCAGCTCTCCACCAGGCCTCTGCCTCTCTGCCTTTACCTGCTGGCAGACTAAACATCTTTTAACAAAAATGATTACCTCACGCTTCATGCGTCTCCACCAGAATTGATCGCATAGATCTTTGTACATCTTCTTTCCCCCTGGGTGGATACTGAAGCGACTACAGTGAGCCCGCTCCAATATTCCTCTACGCAGCCCTGGTGCATCTGGGACTACCCATCGGTTGCCCAGTCTCAAAGAATCATCTTCAGCCATTCTGAACTTGGATGGCTGACCCTGAAGTATCAATGATGTCCATCTCTGAACCTCACTATCTGTCTTCTGGGCCTTCCTGATCGCCTCAAATATATCTGGCTCCGCCACTAAGGTCGACACTCGCACAGGCGACGTGTCTACATCGAAGTCATAGCCCAGATGGCAGTAAGAAGTCATCAAAGCTGACAAACACATGACATCCTCTGCAGTACTCTTCACCTTCCGACTTAAGGCATCTGCTATCAGGTTCACTTTACCTGGATGGTACTCAATTTCACAATCATAGTCTTTGAGCAAATCCATCCACCTTCTTTGCCTCATATTCAACTCTGCCTGAGTGAATAAGAACTTCAGGCTCTTATGATCCGTAAATATAGTGAAAGACGTGCCATACAAGTAATGCCTCCAAATCTTCAAGGCAAAAATGATGGCCGCCAATTCCAAATCATGCACTGGATACCTGGCTTCGTGTGGCTTCAGTTGCCTCGATGCATAAGCCACCACATGCTTATCTTGCATCAACACACAGCCCAAGCCCTGTAATGACGCATCCGTATACAAGGCGAACCTCTTATCCTCAGACGGAATCACCAGCACAGGCGCTGTAGTCAAACGACGCTTCAGCTCTTGGAAGCTTTCTTCACAAGCTTCAGACCAAAAGAAGGGGACTCCTTTCTGAGTCAGCTGTGTCAGGGTTTGGCAATCTTCGAAAAACCCTCAACGAAACGTCGGTAATATCCTGCCAAACCGAGAAAACTCCTTATCTCAGGTACAGAAGTGGGTGCAGCCCACTCCATCACAGGTTCAATCTTCTTGGGATCCACAGATATCCCCTGGCTAGATATGACATGGCCTAAGAATACCACGCTGTCCAATCAGAACTCGCACTTACTAAGCTTTGCATACAACTGATGATCCCTAAGGATCTGAAGCACTGTCCTCAAGTGCCTTACATGCTCTTCTTCAGTCCGAGAGTAAATAAGTATGTCGTCAATGAAGACTATGACGAACTGATCCAAATATGGCTGGAATACCTTGTTCATCAAACTCATGAAGACAGCTGGGGCATTCGTCACTCCAAAAGGCATAACCAGGAATTCATAGTGCCCATATCTTGTCGTGAAAGCCGTCTTCTGAACATCATTTTCTCTTACTCGAATCTGATGGTACCCCGACCTCAGGTCGATTTTACTGTAGAGCTTCGTACCCTGCAACTGATCGAACAAGTCATCGATCCTCGGAAGTGGATACTTGTTCTTTACTGTAGCTTTGTTTAACTGCCTATAGTCAATGCATAGACGCATCGATCCATCCTTCTTCTTAACAAATAAGACAGGCGCACCCCATGGCGATACGCTAGGGCGTATGTAGCCCTTATCAAGGAGTTCCTGCAACTGTATCTTTAACTCCCTTAACTCTGCTGGTGCCATCCTATACGGGGCACGAGAAATTGCAGACGTCCCTGGTAGCAGCTCAATCCCAAACTCGACCTCTCTCGTCGGGGGGAATCCGGGAATCTCCTCCGGAAAGACATCATGAAACTCCGCAACTACGGGCACATCCTCAACCTTTAATTCCTTCCTCTTTTCCGTCATATCAACAGCATAGATAAGATATCCTGTATGACCTCGTTCCAATAACTGCGCCATCTTGACAGCAGATATTAACGGAATCTTCGGACGGGAACCATCCCCATAAATGTCCACTGGACTCCCAATACAGATCTAAATCGGACAGTCCTCTGCCTGCAGTCTACCACTGCCTGATACTTGTTCAGAACATCGATGCCCACAATGCAATCGAAGTCTGTCATTCCCAGCACAATCAAATCTGATCTTAGCTCATTATCCTCAAAATAAATGAGGCCATCGTAGACAATCTGGTCCGTAGTCAAACTTCTTCCAGCGGGGGTCGAGACCATAAGAGGCATGGGGGACGGAGAAGTGCATATGTGGTGCCTTTCAACAAAACTTGTCGACACAAAAGAGTGTGACGCACCTGTGTCTATCAATATAAGAGCAGGGTGCGTAAATAAAAGACACGTACCCGCTATAACTTCCTCCGGGGCCGCTGTAGTCTGCTCCCTCGTCAAAGCATATACTTGTCCCTGAGGTGGCCCCGCGGGCTGACCTCCATACTGTCTTGGCACAAAAGGTGGCCGGTGTTGTGCCGTTCTGTCCGCAGGTCTCCCCGTAGAGCTCTGCTGTCTTCCCCTGTTGGGACACCGCCGCGCAAAGTGGCCTCTGTCGCCACAGACATAACATCCTACGCAGTCCTTTGCCAAATGTGGTTGCCCACAAAGAGTGCACTGAACTCTTCCAGATCTGTCTCCCTGAGACTGTCCTCTCCCAGATGGAGCATCATTTCTACCTTTCCCTTTCCATCGATTCTCGGGCCTCTTGCCACTGAATCTCGATGCTGAAGTGTTCCCCCTAGGATTAAACTGATCACCCCTGGGCTTCAAATTATCAGAAGTGGATCTCTGAGGGGGTGCTGGAGGTGGCACTGCATCAGGATATGCACCAACTCCCAGTTCAGCTAGCTCAGCTCGTGAGAGTGCATCATCAAAACAGGCAGGGCCATAAGTGATCACCCTGTCATACAGCTCAGGCCTTAAGCCCTTCATGAAGTTCTGCATCTTCGCTTGAGTGCTTGCAGCAATGTGTGGCACATATCGTAGCAAGGAGCAGTAATGTAGAGCATAGTCAGATACAGGCATGGTACCTTGTCTTAAACTGGTAAACTCATCCTCTTTGGCCTGTCTTGCAGCGGCTGAGAAATAGCGGTTTAGAAACCGCGTTCGGAACATCTTCCAATTCACTTCCTGTCCCAGAGCCTCTTGCTCAATCACTGTGGTTTTCCACCACATCAGTGCCTTCTTGGACAGCTGAAATTCTGCTAGCCGGATCCAGGCCGTCTTTGCACAAGGAGCTGCCACAAATATCTGTTCGATCCTCTCTAACCATTCCTCAGCTTTCTCTCCTGATTCAGTTCCCTCAAACATCGGAGGTCGATACATCATAAACTGAGCCAAGCTCAATTCCCCAGGTAGCAACTGCTGTTCAGAGGGTTCCTCTCCCAAGGCTGGTGGTGGCAATGGATTCGTACGCCCAGCACTTGCATTTACACTAATGGCGTCACCCACTTCTATGTTTGCTGCCATGCTGCAACACAAGGGTTAATAACAACACCAAAAGCAGTTCATAAAACTCATCGTTAGATAATTGAACATGTTAGCATAACATCTTCTTCTTTATGAAATAACATACATATAAATATGTTCAAAAGTAAGCACCTAGCTAACTTATTGCTAAGGCTACCCTTCGCTCATTCCCGAGTTATCTAACCACTGCTCTGATACCACTAATGTGGGGTCTTCCCACGTTAACAGTTATTAAGAGACATAAGAAGGACTAATTATGCATTAAAGTAACATCTTAAGGTTTTTGGTTGTTACACGAGCTAACAGGCCAAAATACAAAACTTCAAAAAAGATAATTCATTACATTCTAAAAGAATGTCATTTAGATTTACACTACTCCTAGAGTAGATACTAATCATAACTTGAATCCTATACATTCCTGTGCCCCTCGTAGCTCACTGCCTCAACCCAACCCTTAGTCCTTCCGTCCAAAAGTGTACCTACAGGGACAACGCATCATGAGCATATATAATCTTACTTAACATCATAAAACATCATAGTAAATGCATGAAACATTGGTTAAGTAAATATGCTGGTTATTCATTCACTTCTTATTGTTGTCCTTGATTTAAAATCATGCATATGGGGCATCTTACCCCCGTGGCATCTTACCACAATATCATCGTATGGCCTCTTACCATATGGGGCATCTTACCCCGTGGCATCTTACCACAATACATCGCATGGCCTCTTACCATGTGGGGCATCTTACCCCGTGGCATCTTACCACAATACATCGCATGGCCTCTTACCATGTGGGGCATCTTACCCCCGTGGCATCTTACCACAATTACATCGTATAAATGTCATCATATAAGTATCGTATAAGCAATAAACATCGTATAAGCTTCATCGTGTAAACATCGTATATCAACAATGTCATGTCATCGGGAATACTCATGCAATACAAGCATAGTCGTAGTATAAAGATGTGTGTTACCGTCCGATGCCCGTACGCCTCTTACGTACCTTTTCAAAAGGAGTAGGAGTCAACAGACTTTATCTCCTTGATGGTGCCGGTACGTGGGATGGTTCTACAAGACCACATAATACCATATTAGATGCCTCAAAACCATCTTACATCATAAACTTAACAAAATAAAACATCACCATATTTTCCAACTTTCTGCCTCTCTCGATCGATCGGACCAAGGTCTCGATCGATCGAGACACTGTGCACAAACAGTGCCTTAGCTTCCTGCCTCGCTCGATCGATCGAAGCATTTTACCGATCGATCGAGGAGCCTCACCGATCGATCGAGAAATCTTTCGATCGATCGGCACCAAAATTTTGAAAACATGCATTAGGCCTTCTGTCTCGCTCGATCGATCGGGACCAAATCTCGATCGATCGAGAGCTCTGAAAAAATCGGGATTTCCCCAGATTTTTGAGCACCTCCTTTCACACCATCTTTTCTACTTCATAACACATCTTACTTGCTGAAACTAACATGTGAGGAACTTCATAAAATATCCATGTAAGCACTTAAATCAAAGGTTTAACAAAACCTAAGCCAACATGCATCATAACATCATCATAAACTTAGAGTTCAACCATCTTACAGAAAAACAGGGCATCATGGCATTACCCAGATTTTCGAACACCTAGTTTCAAGGCCAGCATTCTATCATATAAAACGTGTAAGGTGTTCGATCTATCATGCTATTAGTTACATGACACTAACATATGAGCACCCATATCAAAGTTTCGACCAACCCTTACACTAGCATGCTGAAAATCACTCAACCAAACCTTAGCTTAACCAAGCTTCCAGAAAAACAAAGTCATGGATTACCTCACCCTTTTTGCTCCCTTTTTGGCAAGGATTTCTCAACACATCAACAAGCCAAATCTCCTCTTGTCTGCAGCTCTTCCTGGGCGATTTTTGGGAAGGAGAAGGAAGAGGAAGGAGTGTTTGGAGACAATGAGTGAAGCATGGGCCAAGGAAGTGATGGGGCATGGGCTGCCAAGTGGGGGTGGGGCCGAGTGATAGGGATGGGTGGTGTGGGTTGGGTGGTCATGTGGTGTTTAATCGTATCCCGGTATATCGTATGATGTATTAAAATATCCTCACTCGATATTTCTCTAACTTCGTTTAATTAATACATCTTTTAAAACACCCAACATGCCCCCTTAAACATATCATTACATCATAAACAAAATCCCCAATTTTAAATACACCACTACCCTTAAACACATCATAAATCGTCATCGTAGAACATAATCATATTACATTTCGGGGGTATTACAGATTTAGAGTATCTTACTAGTTAAGTTGTTACAGATGTACTAAACCACTAGTACAAAAACCAACTAACTTTTTCTACATATACATTACATGTAAAATTAACAACCTAAGCCAGTACAACTCCTATGCAGTGGTTCACCTCGCAGCGGAATAAGACTCACGATTCCCACGTTTATGAAATCCTACAGAAACATTCACAAAATGTGAGTATAGATAAACAACTATCTCAGTGCGATATCAAAACACAATGTCAATAACAATGATAAAGCACAATACATCTAATGTGAATGTTCTGTATCATGCATCCACAAATGCACCATGTCATGACATGTCTCAACAATTACCCTATTATCACGAGACCAAAATGATATTCCTATTCAGCTCAATATGTCAGTGGAACCACTTCACATCTTCATATTAGCAGCACATATCATAGTACCGTCCTCAAATGATAATAGCCAGAGCATATACCCAAAAACCGGCGTATATCTCTATATAGCATAACCGAGCATATACCCAAACCAGGCGTATATCTCTGTCACATAACCGAGCATATATCCAAACCAGGCGTATATCTCTATGTAACATAACCGAGCATATACCCAATACCAGGCGTATATCTCAAATACATAACCGAGCATATACCCAAACCAGGCGTATATCTCTAGCACATGATATCCATGAATGTACAGGCATATGATACTACCAATCATATGAAACTAACATAACACAATTCATATGATATCAATCTCATAACATCATCACACAATATCTATACTCCGTACGTCAACACGTACCTGTAAAGCGACACAAAAGCGATAAATCAGGCGTTGATGGTTAATTGCCTCTTTGCCCTGTCCCCTGTGATGATGCTACAAGCACATGAACAATAGACCATGTTATAAGAGGCTTCAATATCAAAAGCTACAAAAAATATAACATTTGAAGTCTACCGATCGATCGGTCTCGCTAGCGATCGATCGGTCCAAACAAGTAA
This sequence comes from Haberlea rhodopensis, assembly GCA_907163345.1. Taxonomy (NCBI): domain Eukaryota; kingdom Viridiplantae; phylum Streptophyta; class Magnoliopsida; order Lamiales; family Gesneriaceae; genus Haberlea; species Haberlea rhodopensis. The sequence goes on along the minus strand of CAJQUN010000084.1, from coordinate 1,166,330 downwards.
CCCTAGCGATCGGTCGGTCAAAAGCTAGCGATCGATCGCTTAAATGTTTGAATTTCTAAAAATGCTACGGCATTTCACCGATCGATCGGTCGCTTTCAGCGATCGATCGGTACATGAACCGCCTTACTTTCCCCTGTTTTACCGATCGATCTGTACGATCCTAGCGATCGATCGGTCGATGACAAAATTTTGAAACCATGGCGATTTTGAGCTTATCTTCCAAGCTCTTCTCCTACAACTCGAAATTCAACATGTAAACAAGGTTCATGCACTCTCTACTACCATAACAATATGTTTCCACCATCTTAGAATCCAATTACTAGCATAAAACCATGATATGATTCTTCACATGCATGCTTTCTATGCATGCTTTCATGCTTCCAACTTCAAACAAAATCAAAGAACTTCTAAATTGCATGATAAAGTAATGAAAGTTTAGCCTCCTTACCAAGTAAATCACTTCCTTAGTGTTTAAAGATCTTTGAAAGTGAAACTCTAAATCAAACCCTCAAAAGCTTCCAAAGAACATGTAGAGATTTGTAGGTGAGTTTAGGTGAGTTGTGTGTTTAAAATCTGATTTTACATCTAAATACTCACCTTTAATTCCAAACTCACATGCACATGTAATTCCCTTCAAACTCATGTCAAATGTCTTATGGAATGCAACTCACATGTACATTCTAATGCACCTTCAAATGCATGCTACATGTACACCAATGGTATATTCTACTATACATGTATTAATTCATTCTTGGTTCCACCCGAACCCCCAATAGCATACCGCCAATTGATATAATTACACTATAATCATATCACACGTGTATAACACAAATCGAGGCATTACATACCGAGTTTTTCTAAGTTCGTGAAAGAGATCTTATCGAAAAGTGGAATCTGGGTGACAATAGACTGTAAATTTAACTGAGGAGTGTTCAACAATATTGCAACATAAATCGTCTCCTAAGTTAAAAGATCTAGGGAGTTTCTCTATACCTTGCACTATTGGGTCCTTTTAATTTTCAAAATCTATATGTGTTTTAGGTGCAAGCGTTAATTTAATGTCTTTGTCGATTTTCAGGAGACTGGGGTTGGGATAACCAAAGTCTACAAGAGTGGTGCTACAAATGGCGGACAAATCCATCAATCATCCACGTGGGATCATTGAGGACGTACCTGTTAAGGTAGATAAATTCATATTCAGTGGATTTCTTGGTATTGGACATGGAGAAAGATGCAAACATGATCTTGATTTTTGGGAGACCGTTCCTAGCTACCGGAAGGGCATTGATCGATGTTGAAGAAGGGAAGTTGATTCTCTATGTAGGAGAGGATCAATTCACATTTACTATGTTTCAAACTCCACTACACGCACACGTGCTTTTGATGTGGTGCAAGGAGATGCCAAGGGCGATGGGGAGAACAAGCAAGTGAGCAAAGGAGATGTATACAATGACAAGAAGATGAAGAAGAAGATGAAGAAGAAGAAGGAGAGGGGAAGAAAAATCTGAGAGGGAGACGTTGTTGAATTGCATAAAGCTCCACCACCTCGCATTTCAAAGAAAGCGAAAGGCTTCATGGTTTGGAACATTCACTGTTACTAAGGTATATCCTCATGTAGCATTAAGGTAAGTGATCATATTCTAGGTACTTATGTGGGTTATTTAATTAAATAACCTAATTTTTAAAAATATTTAACGAAATAACCTAAAATATAAAACCTTAATTTTCTGACCCAAAACGCCAACTCGGTTGGCGTGTTCAGGAGTCACGCCAACCAAGTTGGTGCGGCCAACTTTCCAAAATTGGCCACGGCAACTTTAGTTTAGTTTTTTTTTTTTTAACATTTGTTCTTTTTTTAATAAAAAAAATTAAAATTAAAATATAATACATAAAATATAGAAATCAACTACTACTTTTGCACAGTGATTAAATGTACACTTACTGCAAAAGCAACTACCAAGTCCATACATGAGTAGCAATCTTTCAGGAGTCACCCAGCGGGCCTAGTGCGTGGAAATACTTGTATGGACTTTGTTTGCGCACAACTTATAAATCAACTCAATATGATTAGTAGAGCCATCTAGAAGATGATAGAGTCATAGACGTGATTGTGGAACTGAAAGACATATTTAAAGGTTAATATAAATATAAATTCAGTTTGTACTATTTATATCAAAATAAAAATTTGCTTTAAATATTATTTCAACTGTTTCAAACCTTTATTTTTCTTTCAGTTGTATATGTCTATAAATTTTAATTTCAATATTCAAACTTATCCAAAAAAACCCAAACATTACTAAACCCTGAACCAAATTTGAAAACAGAATTTGACGGAAAAGAAATGAAATTCAACAAATGCACGACTAACATGCGTTTTTTCAATATTTTTTTTCTTTTCTAAATTCACCAAGAAACGCAATTTGATTTTGAGTTACTTAAATATAATTTTAAAAAAGTTATAACTGTTGTATTGTTGTGATTTTTTTTAAAATTAATAATGATTAAATAACTAAGACCCCAAATAATTCATGAAAAAAATAAGGATGTGTCATTTTCTTGAAGGTATAATATATATCACATGTGTTGTTTGATATTTACTAGTGTTGATTTAGAAAATGACAGCTCATAGGGTACACTCATGCACAATTCAATATGTTAAGAAAACTTGAGATGAACTTTTGCAGATGGTAGTGCTTCTACATTGGTAAGGAGTTTCTAACTTTTTACAGTAAGTTTACATTTAATCACGGTGCAGAAGTGGTCGTTGATTTCTATATTTTATGTATTATATTTTAATTTTAATTTTTTTTATTAAAAAAAAAGAACAAATATTTAAAAAAAAAAAAAAACTAAACTAAAGTTGGCTTGGCAAACTTTGGAAAGTTGGCCACGCCAACTTGGTTGGCGTGACCAACTTTTCAAGTTGGTTCCGCCAACTGGGTTGGCGTGACCCCTGAACATGCCAACCTAGTTGGCGTTTTGGGTTAGAAAATTAAGATTTTATATTTTAGGTTATTTTGTTAAATATTTTTTAAAATTGGGTTATTTAATTAAATAACCCCACTTATGTGGTTAATGATGAACGGTTGCGGTGTTACTCAATGGACCCCAGAAATTCGTGCACCGCTAACCACCCCAATCATTGAGCAAAATTGGTAAAAACTCCAGCTTGAGACTATAAATTAAGAACTTCTTCTTTCCCTTATCTTCGTTTTTTAATTCCATAGTTGTTTTCATTTTTTTTATATTTTTGGTTAGTGACAATGTGTGCGCTGCTAATGTTTTCAAATCATCTTCCCCACTAACTGACAAGGAGGAGGAGGACGACTACTGACGGTCGTCGCCACAGGTATTTGCTTCTCTTATTTTCTATGTTTAGTACATTGAGGACAATACACAATTTAAGTTTAGGGGAGTAGGTTATCACTGTTGCATGTTGTTACCGTTTCTTGTTTTGCGTGCTAATTATGATAGAATTATAGTTGTTTCTTGAGCACCAACAAATTTTTTTTTGAAAATGAGTTCAAACTTAAGAAATAATTGAATTAAAATTGTGACTGTAGTACATGAAGAAACTAGACACGCTTTACATCTCAACTTGAGTCTTGAAATTTTTTGACATGTATGTGAATATCCTTGTTGAGTTAGTACTTCAAAATTGAGAAATATTTTGAGCACATTGAGTCATGATTTTGTGGATTACATGCTGGAAAGTGAAAATTTTTGTAAACTATTTGTCTTGAGGCACTTTGAGGCGAAATTTTATATTATGAACTTGACCTGGATATGATTTGGCGACCTTTGGAACGTTTGAGCCTTTCAAACCTACATTGTCTATATCATTAGCCACCATTCGATTTTTGTTGCTTTATATGAGCTTGAAATTAATTTTTATCCTTACCTTAATGAAGTATAATGAATCTCATTCGATGCACGTGAACTATTATATCTTGATGAACTTATTGAAAAAGCTTGATGAATGAGAAAAAGAGGGGAAAAAAAGATGTAAAGAAAGAGCCTTGACAAAAGAATAATAAGACCCAAAGTGGCCAAGGCTAGAAAAAAGAAGGGAAGCTCAAGATGTGCTAAAATATGAACTTTATATGATTATACTCTCTTCTTTGTGCTTATCCTATATTTTCTTTGAAACCGACACCAAAGGTCTAACATTACAAGCTTAAAAAGTCCTTTTGATCCAAGTCTAGAGAATAATTACATTAGTGGAGAAGTGATTGAAAAAGTAGGCATATGGAGTACGTGATAGTAATCTTGACTTTGAGTTGATTAACATTATTTGATCTTGGAAACATGCTTGAAGCTTAAGATTGACAAAAGCACACATCACGTACCGATTTTGCGAAGTATTGTTTGGTCTTAGGAGAAAACAAGTCTAGTTGAATTTTGGACTGACACTTGTATGTGTGCTAAATGAGATTTATGAGCTAAACATTTGAACTGCTAGTTAATTCTTTTAAAGTATTAAGGATGAATTCTATATTTTGATCTTAATGCTTGCTCGAGGACGATCAAGTTTAGGTTTGGAGGAGTTGATTAGGGCCATTTTTGCACTTATATGTATATGTTTTCACATATTATTTTACTATGTTTTTTGAACAATATTATGATTTTTGGTATTAATTTGCATTTTTCAGGAATTTAGGTGAAAGTACGCGAAAAATAAAGAAAAAGAGCTAAAAACGATGAAAGGAGAAAGAAAGTTGAAGAAAAGATAATAATCCGCAATCCAAGACACATGCCACTTTTTTCCCCTCATATTTCTTCATCTTTGAGCCATATTTTGGAAATTTGGTCAGCAACAAAGTTGTAGAACTTTCTGTTATCTTCACGTGGACAACTAATTCGCTTAATCCCGAGATCGTATGAGAAAGTTATGATCAAAATATGGGCATGTCAGCAGCTGAAGCAACAAAAATCCTGAAACTAAGATTGATCGCTGACTAACGAAGATTGATCGCCGATGACATCGAAGATCGATGGGCGGAGGTTGAAGATCGATCATCAAGTAGGGAAAGTTGAAAATAAAAGGTTGCATGTTGAAGATCGATCGCGAGAAAATGAAGATCGATCGCCACGCGAAGAATTTTCAGAATTTCTTTTTTTTTAAAGAGTTTGTGTCAACAAGGAAACTTCTTCCTCTCCCACTATAAATACAAGTTGATGGACAAAAATTAGGACTTTTGGCAAGTATTTTCCTGACCTAATAGCAAGACCAATTGGAAGAGACTGGACGACGCAACAACGCAAGAAGTCAATACCTCGTGTTATTTCCTATTTTTAAACTGTGTTCTTCATTATTTCCAGAATTTTAATGCTTAAATTGTTGTTAGACATATTTTACTTTATTATTTGAGCATGATTGTTAGCTAAGTTTTGTTATTGAAACTACGGGATCCCATGTTTGAACCCATTATTTAGATAACGGTTTTTGATTAAATCTTACAATTCTTTGCGCATAATTCTTTGTTCTCTATGCTTTTGAAGGATTGATCACCTTTGAATGATTAAATACATCGTGATTGACTTGACTATATGATATTGCGATACGACATAATAAATTAAGCCGTGGGTTTTAGATTGAGACTGACCACGTAAAATCTAGCACACGTGTCATAGCAATAGATTTATAAAAATCGAAGGCTAGTTTTCATAAATCATTTTTCGGTAATGATTGTGCAATAAGGATATGAGAGTGGTTTATTGTAACATTAGTATTAGACTTGTTATAGCTTGACCATAGTATAACAAATGCATTAGGAAAACTTATCACTTTAAAACTTATGATTTTGAATTATAACTAATAAAGAATTGTGGGGGATTACATGGGTGAACCGAAGTCTTGATAATCGTTTCTACTGATTTCTTAAACTTTTCATTGCTTTTTTGGGTTGGCTACTTTTCTTTGGTTACTTTAGTATAATTTTCACTAAATATTCGATGGTTAAATATAGTTAAGCTAAACGAATTTGGTACTTACTTTCTAGTCCCTATGGGTTCGGTATTCTTACTTTCACAAACTATACTATAATTTGATGACCGTGTACTTGTTGTATAATCGCGCCACACTGGAAATTTTTGTTTAAATAAATCGCGATCACACATAATGTAAATTAAACAAGTAAACATGCAAGTCATCCCTCGAGCTTAAATGAGGCATTGTCCTCAATGTTAAAAAAAAATTAAAAGGGAAAAGTAAACTCTCCTGTATAATCCACTTGCATGAGGGTTGAGGGTGATTGACTTTTGAAAGCTCCGCTGCTGTAAGGATTTAATGCTCCAACTAAGTACCTAGCAAGATAAGAATTCAAATAGTGAAATAGTTGACTCGGGAGATAATAAAAACTAAATGCAAAAATTGAAAAGTAATAAAGTAAACTAAAAATGACATGGCTTGGGTTTCCTACCAAGAAGCGCTTGATTTATAATCTTCGGCTCGAACATTAGAAGAAATCATCAAAGAGTGGCTTCCGCCCATAGTAAGTATCATATGATATTACATTTGAGTCTTGGTTGTGTATGCCCTAAAGCTTGGCAAGATGATGACAATTATACGTTCGCCGCTCCAAATACTTTCTTCATGAATTGGTATTCATGGGAGAAGGATTCGAAGTTTTGCTTGATCTCTTGGAGGATATATTGTGATGAAGTTGGCATCGATGGAAAGAAAGGATCCACATATGGCATAGAACATGTCGCTATCGATGGGACCAAGTCAACATTTCGAAAATCTCCTCCTTCTCCAACATCACTGTGATATCCGGAGATCAATTGTGGTAATGATGATATGATTATCGAACTAAGTTTTTATGGGATTATTATCCATTGTCGGAATTGTTGGATTCAAGATTCGAGATTTATTCTCATTGACTTGTTGAACCTTGGAATCGTGTTAGCAATGGTATTTAGTGTCTGGTGAGCTTAAGATTGACTTTGTAATGTATTTTAGTGAGTGAGAGATAATTATTGAACACGCATTGTTATTAAGAGTTTTGATACGAGTATTGGAGACACGGGTTTTTGGAGCCTTGGTACTATATATACTGTGAGACCCCGTTATCTAAACACAATACTAAGGCGCAATTAAGAGAACTAATCATTCATGTACATATCAGAGTAGTAGGCCGTGTTGATTAACCTGAGCTTAAGAGATTACAGTACCAAAAGTTCAAAAAGGAATTATACATATTCCTACAAAAGGTACTACATTATAGCTTTACTTTACTCCTTGTAGAAGCTATACAAAAGAATTCTTTATTATGCTAATCCTGTAGCACTCCTTACAGCTCATAGTATCAACCCCGACCCTGGTTCTCATCGTCAAAAGCACCTACAAAGACAACCCCCAACACATGAGCACATCATAGTTCATATTCAACACAATATGAATGTAAAGCATAAATGCATAAATCATAAGCATAAGATACTTCCTGAATTTCCAATGCATTTATAACGCCCATTTGGTTGTCCCTGTACCATAACTCATAATAAAATCAATACATGATATTATGGCTTCTTTAAATAAATGTCATGACATTACTTCACTTCTTAATTCTTTACTTCAATCCTTAGTCACTTTATCATCAGTGTATTTTAATGCCCCTCGCTTCATAACTTCATAATAAGTGGAACTCTTCCTTCGCTTCTTCATACAAGCGGTATTTCTATCCTCGCTTCGTATGGTAAACCTCGCCTCCATGTGCAAGCGAGCCTCCCCCCTCCCGCTCCACATTTTTAGCGGTATAAGCGGTAATCATTTAAATTATCACTACGATAACCCTGACTCGTGGAATACACACTCTTTATTCCACAACATACATATGCAACAACAATGCATAACAACATGTATCATACACATAATGCACAACTTTGCATCTATCATATGTCAAATAATGAACATTTAATACATGTTACCGTTGGGATGCCCGTACGTCGCTTACGTACCTTTCCAAATTATGGTGTGTTGCAGGACTCTATCCCCTGCGCTGTGTAGCTATCTGTGAAGGCTCTACACCAGTGTACAACACAATATTAGATGCCAATATATAGACCAAAATCCAAAAATCCAACAAAACTTCATTTTTCATTGTTCTGCATCTGGCGATCGATCGCTACCTCGAGGCGATCGATCGCCAGACTTCACTGGCCCATGGCGATCGATCGCGCCATTCATGGCGATCGATCGCCTTACTTTGATTTTGGCCACTGGCCTTCGGCGATCGATCGCCTCGTTTGTAGCGATCGATCGCCGCACGCTCTGTGCGTGATTTTTCCAGATTTTCGAACACTCATTTTCATACCAACAATAAATATGCCACAACCCCAAATTCCCAACATATAACACATGCACCCTGACATGCATTTCCCCAATATTATTAATTCAACCCCATGAATTAACACTAAAATCCTCATAACAAATTAATGATTAAAATCACAATCATTTCGGGGATATCACATATACCAAGTGGACTCGGTGTCCAACCATTCTCTATTTCACTACCCTTTCTCCTCCATGCCTCTTCTCTCCCCTACTCTCCCCTCTTTCCCCTTTTTCTCCCATGGAGAAAAATCGAGCAAGGCTCGATTTTGGAACGAGATTTCTCGAAGATTGTTTGGTAAACTCCTTCACCTCGTTAATCTTTGTTTTGATAGTAGTTTTGCGAAGTTTGGTTATGGTTTGAGTTGGGTTTAAATTTGGGGTTTTTTGAACAATTTGTTATATTGTTGTATTGGGTGTTTTTATGAGTTGTAGTTGAGTTTATGAAGTATTGTGGGTGTTGGGCGTGTTGGAATTGAGTATGGGTTTGAAAAACACCATGGAAGCAAAAACATTTCGGAAAATCGCAGGTTGCAATCGATCGCGGCACTCACACAGATCGATCGAGGCGAATCGTGGAAAAATGGAAGGCGATGAATAGTTCTGGCGATCGATCGCGCGTAGCAACCGATCGATTGTGGGGTGTCTTGGGGTTGATCATGAGGATAGTGTATACTTATGTTAGTTGAGTTGGTTGGGAATTTGACATTAAGAGGATTTATGTCAAAAAATTTATAGACGACATTCGATTGTTATTTAACCATGTAATGAGAATTTCCTAAAGCTATGAATGTATGCATTAATATAGATGATAAATGCACTAATCTCAGGATTGGGACGTGGGGTCCTTACATTAGTGATATCAGAACAGTGGTTTGCTCTTTGGGGTTGTTTGAGAGCCTAAGGATGTATTAGCAGAAATGAATAGCACATAATTTACGCATTATTGCAGTTTAGTACCAGCGTGACATGAAATTTATATATACTCATGTGCATAGTATGATATGAGGTCATGAATGAAAATGTGTTATTGCTAACCATCGTGGTTGCGGGCTCGTATGGAATACGATGAAAGTGATATTGAGAAATAACCGGTGATAACAATGAATATACGCACCGAGAGTGATATTATTGAAGTGTGATATCAATCGGTTATGTATTTAAATAGCATATCTGTTTTGATAGTAATGATGTTGCGCTGGATGAAAGACAATTGATATTCTATGTTGATAGGTACTAGTAATTTGTTGTAATAATAGGTGAAATAGTAAATGATGATTGATTGAAATGATATGCGCCTTGTATATGTAACAAGTGCTAAGAAATGTGATGTTGTAGGGAAATCAGGAAATGGGAAACAAGATATGTTGTCTGAGGACATGAAATTGTGGACAACATGATACTGTGGATATGTGACAACAGACGATGTGATGATCAGGTATGGTTATATTGTGGATATGAAAATGCAGGTATATGTGAATATACACATACATTGTTATTGACTTGTCGTTGTGATATGCGAATACTTGATATTGCCATTATGCGTACAAGTGTATTGTGATGCTACGGTTATACCGAATAGCGATGGATCAAAATATTTGCCACTGTCATACCGTAGCGCGAGACGCTGATATGTCGAGCGAGGGATATTAATGAGCAGCTGATATAACGTAGTAGGAATTGTAAAGATTGTAAGATGTTATGTTGATTTGAGTACTTTGAGATCATTGCGATGATACATATATATTGAGCATCGATGGATCAGAATATTTGCCGCTGTCTAATCGAGCACTGAATCAGGATATTTGATGCTGTCATATCTTAGCGCAGGTCGCTAATATGTCGAAGCGAGGGATATTTATGGAGCCGACGATAATTCAAAGCTAGGGATATTATTGAGCCACTGATGTATAGAATATTTGTCGCTGTCTTATTGAGCGATGAATCGGGATATTTGCCATTGTCATATCGTAGCACGAGACGTTGATATGTCGAAGTGAGGGATGTCCATGGAGCCGCCGATAATTCGAAGCGATGGATATTATTGAGCCACCGACGTACATGATTATACCGTTGTATACGTAACGATGGGTTATGCCGCTGTATACATAGTGATGATGTTATACCGATGTATACGTGATGTTATACCGATGTATACGTGATGATGGGCTATACCGCCGTTGGGCGATGAGTATTGATTGTGTACCACCGTTGGGCGATGAGTATTGATTGTGTACCACCGTTGGGCGATGAGTATTGATTGTGTACCACCGTTGGGCGATGAGTATTGATTGTGTACTGCCGTTGGGTGATGAGTATTGATTGTGTACCGCCGTTGGGCGATGAGTATTGATCGTGTACCGCTGTTGGACGATGAGTATAGATATGCCGCTATTATGTTAGCGATGGGTATTACTATACTGTTATTGCATTAACGATGTGTATTTATGTGGAAGCATGCTAGGTTTTGTATATGTTGGATCAATAAGCGATCAATCACTTGTTGTATTGAACTGAATATAATCATGTGGGAATGAGATGAATGAGTATGTCACGTGTTGACATGTACCATCACAGGTTGACGAGATATTTTATGATGATACAGTATGACGGGCGATGGGTGTATATATTGAGTTATAAGGTTTGAGTGCCACTGGTTGGCGTAAGATGGTATGTGTGTGTCACAGGTTGACAAGAGACCATTATGCCGAGCAGGTTCGCTCGATGGAAAAATGGTTGTGAGGTGCAGATAAATGTACTGCATTGTAAGGACCCTAGTTCCCTAAGTACGGATTAAAGGCATAATTAGAGCTAACATGCATTATCAGAGTATAAAAGTCCGTGTTGAGACTTTGAGCCTTTAAGAATTACATGCCAAGTTAAGGACTTTCAAATGGATTAATTACATTCCCTAACAAATGAATGTTAATCGCTATAGCTTTACACTACTCCTAGAGTAGACACTATACAAAATAATCATGTCCTTCCTTTACAAAAGCGCTCTTCACAATGCTCACCGCCTCAACCCGTCCTTAGCCCATTTCTCATGCCAAAATGTACCTACAAGAACAACCCCCAAAACATGAGCATATAATAATCCATATTCAACACAATATGAATATAAGGCGTAAATGCATAAATCGTAATAAGACACTTCCTGTTTTTCTCATGCATTTTAAACGCTCCCATTTTGGTTGTCCCTGTACCATAACTCATGAGTATAATCAATAGATTATTTAATGGTTCTAAAAATGTCATGACATAACACCATTTCATTATCACCAATCACCAATCCCTAGTCTGTTATAATAGTGTATTTTAATGCACCTCGCTTGTCATGACAGCGGCACTAATACCCCTCGCTTCGACATATTAGCGGCATCGAATAACCTCGCGCAAATGCGACATGCGGCAAAACCCTCGCTTCAACATTTGGCGGCAAATATTCTTTCCTCGCTACAATATGACAGCGGCAAGTATTCTATCATCGCTTCAAGTGACAGCGACAAAGCATTAAAATCATCACTCTATATAACCATGACTCATGGGATGTGCACCAAACAATTATCATATACATATGCAATCACAATGCATAATTTAACATGTATTTGCATCCACAATGCACAATTCCATATATACTTGCATCCACAATGCATATTCAAATGAGTATATAAGATACGTGTACCGTTGGGTGCCCATACGTCTCTCTACGTACCTTTCCAAAAGTAGGATGTGGTAGGACTTCACTTCCTTGGCCTTGTTGCCACCTGAGATGGTTCTACACATTCACACAAACCAATATTAGGAGCCAATAATAGTCCAATACCAAAAATCTCACAAAAATAACCAAAAACGTGTTTTTGGTGTCTCGCGATCGATCGTCGCAAGGCCCCGATCGATCACGAGATCACACTGCTCGGGTATCAAATTCTCTGCACTCGGCGATTGATCGCCACATTTGGCGCAATCGATCGCCGGCCTCGCCGATCGATCGCCCAAAAGTGGCGATCGATCGCCAAACGCTACTGGACCGTACTAGTTGAACGCGATCGATCACCGCTACCTGGACTTCGAAAATCTCCATTTTTGCACCATATTTTCTTCCCCATCTTCACCAACACATATTCCATCAAGCCAAAAACATAAAGACACCATAAACCTTCAACATACACTACCAAAAATCCAACATCCAATCAAAAACAACACCAACTCAAAACAAACCCATTTCAAAAACTCAAATGCCAACTCAAATCAAAACCAAACACCATTAAAACATCAAGGAGGGTTCCATACCTCTATGGACTCCAAATCTCACTAAAAATCTTACAAACCAAGCTTTTGTAAAGATTTCTCCTTCCTCGTTTAGCCAAAAACGAAAATGGGTTGGGGATAGGGTTTTGGAAGAGTGATTTGGGGATTGGTAAAGTGATGGGTATGGTGGGGGTAGTGGGGTATAAAGGGGTTGGAATTAAAACATGTACCCCAATAATTAACATGATGTATAAAATACCCCAACATGATATTTTAAAAGCATTTTACCAAAATGCACCAAAACCCCAATTAAAACCATGCTTTACCAAATAATTATCAACTATCACAATAAAACCATGATAACCCCCAAATTTCCCAACATGCATAACATGCACCCTGAAATGCACCACCGGGTCACGCCTACCATGTGACTAAGCATTTCACCAAGATAATTAATTCCAACACATAATTTAATTATCACCATAATTAATCACATAAACATAATTAATGCCCAAATTGCAATTAATTATTCTGGGATATCACAATACTCCCCTACTTATAAGATTTCGTCCTCGAAATCGCATGTACTTACCCAAAACGAAACTAAACATAAATCACATACCAGAAAATAGTTCCGGGTAGTGCTCCACCATATGCCGCTCCGTCTCCCACGTGGCCTCCTCGACACCCCTGCGATCCCACTGAACCTTGACCATCGGTATCACTTTGTTCCGAAGTCTGCGATCAGCTCTATCCAGAATCTTGACTGGCCGTTCCTCGTAGGACACATCAAAATCTAACTGTACCTCAGAAGGCTGCAACACATGTGACGGATCCGGCTCATATTTCCGCAACATAGATACGTGGAATACGTCGTGAATACCAGATAACGACGGTGGTAAAGCCAAACGGTAAGCCAATGTACTGATGCGCTGTAAAATCTCATACGGTCCCACATACCTTAGAGACAATTGCCGCGCATACCAAACCGCACAACTGCTTCAAACACGCTACAAGGGTGAGACCTTCGTATACCTTAATCCGATATGATAACCTATGTATAGATCCGGTGTTAGTAATCCATAAATTTTTATTCCGCTGCGTTGTATGCGCTTGGATTACTTACAGTGGTATCAGAGCCGTGTACAAGGCTCATATCGGATTTATGTGATTAAATTGTGTTAATCATATTAGAATTAATATTGCATGCTATTTAAAATTGTATATAATCATATATGATATGATTAAATTGAGTTTGTGAAAATCATCGTATAATTATATTTGATATAATTGGCGAATAATTGTATACGATACACGAAAGCGTAAAATCGAGGTGTTAGCTCATGCATGGCTCACGGCCGCAGCCACCGAAGGGCTAGGGTTTCGAACCCTAGTCACCATGGCTCACGGCCGAAGCCACCAAAGGGATAGGGTTTCGAACCCTAGTCATCATGGCTCACGGCCGCCGCATGTTGCTAGGGTTTCGAACCCATTGGCTCGTGCATGGCCGAGCAGTCGCCGCATAAGGGCTAGGGTTCGGACCCTGGCTCGAGCGTACGATAATTTTTCAAAAATTATTTTACAGTTTTAATTAGAATTAAATTTAAAATGTTTAGAATTTAATTAATTAAATGTTAATGCATGCTTTATGTGTTGTTTGAGCATGGTGCGTGGTTATAGCCCTTTGACCTATTAGATAGGATTTGTGAATGTTTGTAATTTTTAATACGACCTGCGTGTCGTGCCTTCTCTATTTCATTCTAAATGTAATCCCCCCCCCCCTGTGTTCCCCTCGAATGTGAATCGAGGAATTCTATATCTTGTAAATAGTGTAGTTTATTTTATTGATGGTGATCAATGAAGATGGAGCATCGTGCCGGGATGAGGAGGCCATTCACAAATTGGAGCCAAAGGAAGGTGCTTGTGAAGTTACCTTAGGTTGACTCATAGGATTTTCTCATTGGCTTGAGAAAATCATTAGTAGGGGCTATAACCATGTCACGTTTAATTATGTATGTTGATGCATGATTTATCTTATGTTTTAATTTGATAATAGTATTACACATATATGTAGATATGTATACAACTATATGTAGTGGACATATTTTAAATTATCAAATTAATCATGAGATCAATAAATCCCTCTAAAATATTAAGTTTTAGATGCCTTCCAAAATAAAAAGTACTCGTCAATAACTTTGATTGTACATGTGTGGGTTTGCCAAAGCAAAGCACCGTGGCAATATTAGTAAGGCGCGAAAGGATAAATGTGATATCCGTTAATACTTAAAATTGGGTACGACTTAACTAAGTTATCTCAATAGGATTGGGAACTTAGAGGCATGGGTTGGATTATAATTCATTTGATGAATTGAACAAAGTGTTGTTCGTCCAACTATCCAAGAATTATATGTGATGTAATTGACAAAGTGTTGTCTACCTAAATAACCGAGTCTTGGGCGATTAGCCAAAGCTAACTCAAGATTAGGCGAAATATGGATCTTGGCCCACTAAAGGTTTTGAGGGTTGATATTTTTTAAACAAAATAGTGGGAGTATCATTTAATATAAGACCATGTTAAATGATTAAATCATAAACTTATTTTGCATATTTATATTGTAGATATCCATGGCAACTAACAACCTTACTAGCACTTTATCACTGCGATCGGTCCTTGAGAAGGACAAATTAAATGGGACAAATTTCCTAGACTGGCATAGGAACTTGAGGATAGTCCTCAAACAAGAAAAGAAACAATATGTCCTAGAGGAACCCTTACCCGCTGAGGAACCTCCCCTAACAGCTACAAGAGCTGATAAAGATGCTTACAAGAAGCATCAAAGTGACGCACTTGATGTTGGGTGCCTTATGCTTGCCACCATGAACTCTGAGCTTCAGAAGCAACATGAGGAAATGGAGGCGTTCGATATGATCGAACACTTAAAGCAGTTGTACCAACAGCAAGCAAGACAAGAGAGGTATGACGTCTCTAAGGCGTTATTTCAGTGCAGGATGGTAGAAGGAAGCCTAGTTGGAACTCATGTGCTCAAGATGATTGGGTACATTGAGAATCTGGACAAGCTGGGTTTTCCATTGGACCAAGAGTTGGCCACCGATGTGATCTTGCAATCGTTACCTGAGAGCTTCAGTCAATTTGTAGTAAATTACAATATGACTGACATGGAAAAGACTCTACCACAATTGCTTGGTATGTTGAGAACATATGAAGCAAATACTAAGAAGACTAATGCCACAAATGTCCTTATTGTGAATAAGGGCAAAGGAAGGGCCAAAGCTAAAGGCAACAAGAAAGCAAAGAAAGTCTTTGCTAAATCTAAGCCAAAGTCTTATGCACTGAAGCCAAAGGGAGGGATAGCAAAGGAAGGGAACTGTTTCCATTGCGGTGAGACCGGCCATTGGAAAAGGAACTGCAAAGGATATCTGGAGGATCTAAAGAAAGGAAGTGTGACTTCCGCTTCAGGTATTTTTGTTATAGAAGTCAATTTATCTACTTCTTCATCATGGGTATTAGATACTGGATGTGGATATCACATTTGTGTAAATGTGCAGGATCTAAAAAGGAGTAGGACGTTGGCGAAAGGTGAAGTTGATCTCCGAGTTGGAAATGGAGCAAGAGTTGCTGCATTAGCTATAGGAGATTATCATTTAGCTTTACCTTCTGGTTTATCATTGATTTTGAAAGAATGTTATTTTGTGCCTTCAATTACTAAAAACATTATTTCTATTTCTTGTTTGGACAAGTATGGATTTTCATTTATAATAAAGGACAACTGTTGTTCTATTTATTTAAATGATATGTTTTATGCTAGTGAACAAATGGTGAATGGTCTTTATGTATTAAATCTTGATATGCCTATCTATAACATAAATACTAAAAGGATTAAAAATAATGATTGTAATCCGACTTATCTCTGGCACTGTCGCTTGGGCCACATAAACGAGAACCGCATATCTAAACTTCATAAGGATGGAGTATTAGATTCATTTGATTTTGAATCATATGAAACATGCGAATCTTGTTTAATGGGCAAGATGACTAAAGCCCCTTTCAAGGGACATGTTGAAAAGGGCAAATGTTTTATTGGGACTAATACATAGTGATGTATGTGGACCAATAAGTACACAAGCTAGAGGTGGTTTTCAATACTTCGTTACATTTACTGATGACCTCAGTAGATATGGGTGTGTGTACCTAATGAAACATAAGCATGAAACCTTTGAAAAGTTCAAAGATTTCAAGAATGAAGTACAAAACCAACTTGGCAAAAGTATCAAAATCCTTCGATCAGATCGAGGAGGAGAATACTTAAGCCAAGAGTTTCATGACTATCTAAAGGAGTGTGGGATAGTCCCACAACTCACTCCTCCGTATACTCCACAATGGAATGGTGTATCCGAGAGGAGAAATCAAACCTTGTTAGACATGGTTAGATCAATGATGAGTCATGCAGATCTTCCGATATCGTTTTGGGGACACGTTCTAGAAACAACGATTTTCTTACTGAACCGTGTTCCATCTAAATCAGTGGAAAAGACACCATATGAGATATGGACTGGGAAGCGTCCTAGTATGTCTTTTATGAAGATTTGGGGTTGTGAGGCTTTCGTTAGACGTCACGCCACTAACAAACTTGGACCCAATCTGATAAGTGTTTATTTGTGGGGTATCCTAAGGAAACGAAAGGATACTATTTCTATTATCCCACCGAGAACAAAGTAGTTGTTGCTGGACAGGTGTATTTCTTGAAAGAGAATTTATTTCTAGAAAAACCAGTGGGAGAAAAATAGAACTTAGTGAAGTTCAACCACAAGAAAACACTGAACCTGAGATTGAGATGGAAACAGAGCAGGCACCACAAACTGTTGTGGAAGAAGTACCTGCTCAAGAGACACAAGCCCAGCGTAGGTCTGTAAGAGTACACCGGGAGCCACAGAGATATGGATTTCTTGTGACTCAACAAGGTGACTTACTACTTATTGATGAGGATGAGCCGTCATCTTATCAACAAGCTATAATGGGCAATGATTCTGAGAAATGGCAAGAGGCCATGAAATCTGAGATGGAATCCATGTATGCAAACAAAGTATGGACTTTGGTTGATCCACCTGAAGGGGTACGACCCATATGGTGCAAATGGATTTTCAAGAAAAAGACCGATATGGATGGTAACGTACAAACCTATAAAGGTCGGCTGGTTGCAAAAGGATTCAAACAAATTCATGGTATTGACTATGATGAAACCTTTTCACCAGTGGCCATGGTTAAGTCCATAAGGATCTTACTTGCAATAGCTGCATTTCATGATTATGAAATCTGGCAGATGGATGTCAAAACAGCTTTCCTTAATGGAAATCTGCTCGAGGATGTGTACATGACACAGCCCGAGGGTTTTGTCGATCCAAAGGATGCTGGAAAGATATGCAAGCTACAACGATCCATTTATGGATTGAAGCAAGCTTCTCGGAGTTGGAATCTTTGTTTTGATGATGCAATCAAAGAGTTTGGTTTTATCAAAAATGAAGATGAACCTTGTGTCTACAAGAAGGTCAGTGGGAGCGTAATCATTTTCCTAGTGTTGTATGTAGATGACATACTTCTTATTGGAAATGATATCCCTACCTTGCAATCTGTAAAGATTTGGCTTGGGAACTGCTTTTCGATGAAAGACTTAGGAGAAGCCACCTATGTATTAGGAATCAAGATCTATAGAGATAGATCAAGAAGGCTTCTTGGTCTAAGTCAAAGTACATACATAGACAAGGTGCTTAAAAGGTTTAGCATGCAAGAATCCAAGAACGGATTCGTGCCTATGACACATGGTATTTATCTCTCGAAGGAACAATGTCCTTCAACACCAGATGAGAGACAACGCATGAGTAAGATTCCATACGCGTCAGCTATTGGATCTATCATGTATGCCATGATATGTACTCGTCCCGATGTATCGTATGCTTTGAGCATGACGAGCAGATATCAAGTTGATCCAGGTGAAGGTCACTGGATTGCTGTCAAGAACATCCTGAAGTACTTGAGAAGCACTAAGGATACATTCTTGATTTATGGAGGTGAGGAAGAGCACAATGTAATGGGTTACACTGATGCAATCTTCCAAACCAACAAAGATGATTTTCGATCGCAATAAGGATATGTGTTTTGCCTAAGATATGCAAAGTACCAACAGATGATAATGTATCTGACCCATCGACGTAGCCACTGTCACAGCAGTAGCATGATCGTCATACTAGATCTCTAGGCATTAAGAGTATGTCTGATTGGTCTTAGTGCAAGTGGGAGATTTGTTGGGATATGCCCTAAGACAAGTCATTAGATGATTGTTTGTGACATATTCTGTAATATGGTTTTATGAATGGCAATTCATTATTATATATTATTCTTTTAACTATGCATTGTGAATTAATATATATGTTAATGTCCTTAGAATAATATTGTATTATTCTTAAAGATGTTCCTAGTCAAGTATTATCATGAAAGGGATAATGATAATACGTAGAGACTAGTATGTGTTGATCGATGAATTGTTCATTGATATGAGATATCAAATCAACATATGGGTACATGTTAGAGAACGATGTACTGAACAGACCCACCATGAGAATGCAACATGGATAGTTATATGATCGTCATATGCAATTCTCATAGTGATAATAATGTATGTAATCCTTACGACTTGTGATCATCAGAGATCCCAACATAAGGAGTTATGTATCTTGATATCGTCTAACGTTACCCGTAACAGGGTAATCTATAAAGGCGACTATTGGATACACTACGAATTATGTAGAGGGATGTTGACTGATCGAGATAGGATTTGTCCCTCCTATATAACAGGAGATGTGTTTGGCCCTTGATCAAGTGAGAACTAAAATGCATGGCCATGCTCGAATGAGTCGATATGAGATATCGAGCTTATTCGTTTATTCTAGTTCTACTTGGGGATCAAGAAATAAAGATTGGATATACGAGTATGACTATTCCATGACTCGTGTTCAATCTAAACACAAAGGACAAAGGGATTAAGTTACATGATTAATATTATCACAAGTTCTAAAGGTTATGTCGAGTCATTGACATTCTTGTAATTTGGGTAGCATTGATGTGTTGCTAGATACCGCTCAATGCTTGAGACATAAAATGAGAGTTATGTCACTGCCAACATTACAAGATCCTATCGGGTCGCACAAAAGATTAAATCGAGAAGGGAAATTAAATTCATGGGATGAATTAAATAATTAAGAAGTGTCTTAATTAATAATCATAATGATTAATTAAATCATGGGCTTAAGCCCATGAGGCTTTATGAAAGCCTTTAATTAATTATATAAAAGATGATTACAAGGTGTTTAATTAAAAAGACAATTTCATAACACAAAACCCTACACAAGCAAGAGGCATTCGGCCGCCTACATTGATCAAATAAGCTCTCGGCTTCTTCATCAATAGCCGAAGGAGACTTGTTGGTTTTGTGGCGATTATTCGATTGTGAATCGAGTTAGCTTCACCCGATTTGATCGTGTGGATACCGTTGAGGCAAAACTCATCGAGTTTTGCTAGTGACTCGGAGAAGGCGTAGGACGTGGTGCTGCTCCGTGGATTCTGCTTCAAACACGCTACAAGGGTGAGACCTTCGTATACCTTAATCCGATATGATAACCTATGTATAGATCCAGTGTTAGTAATCCATAAATTTTTATTCCGCTGCGTTGTATGCTCTTGGATTACTTACAATTATCAATCTTAGTTGCTTCGTAAATTCGATTAATCAAACAATTATCAAATTTAGCATTAGATTACATGCAAGTTATTAGGTTGTCAATCCAATAAAAAAACACAAATCATATCAATAAAATCAGAAAAACAATGATATTCAATAAATCGGTAAACAAAAGCGTAGGAATCTCCCCAAGATAAATAAATCCAAGGTATTAGTCTTCCTCAACCAAGAATTAAAACTAGCTACACATAATTAAAACAAAACTATAAATAAAAACAAGGAAAGAAAACTAATCCGATCTCCGCTCGTCAAGGTGTCAATCCCGCCTTCGCTTCGATCTTCGTAGGCGTCTTCAACAAAATTGAAAGAAAATATAAAACTAGTCTAAAACTATTCTACCCCTAACAATCAAGATGATTTCAAGTCTGGAATTCGAGTTCTATATGTAGGGAGGCTAGGAGGTAGGTTAGAATCCATGTAGGAAAGAAAGAAATCAAGAATCCAAGCTTCAAAAACTCTGCTGGCGATCGATCGCCAGCCTTTATTTTTCAGGCAGAATGTCTCGCGATCGATCGCGGATTTTCGCCGATCGATCACCGAGCCTTAACATTTTCTGGCGAGTTTCGTATTTTGGCCATAACTTTCTCATACAAACTCAGAATTTGACGAATCATCTGTCCACGCGAAGATAACTCAAAGATCTACAACTTTTCTATGGACCACAGTTCCAAAACTTGGCTCGAACATATATAAATTTGAGGAGAAAGGAGCGACATGTGTCTTAGATTCTGGTTTTTTCCTCTTTTCTTCAACTTTACTCCTTCGTTCATCATTTTAGCTTGATTTCTTCACCTTTTCCTACATTTACACAAATATACGATTAGGTAGCATATGTATCAATTTATCCATCAGAATATACCAAATCGTAGACAATTAAGCGCAATAGATGTGTCTATTTCTAGTCACATCAAATACCCCCATACTTAAACTTTACTCGACCTCGAGTAAATCAGACAAAACTACAATCTTTTTATTTGGCTCATAGCATCATAACAAAATAACTTGTTCTCATTTTAATGCCTCAATAATTTTAAACACGCATATTAATGAAAGGAAGTGAAAAGTTAACAGTGGAACAAGTTCAATCCCTAAACATTTCGCACCCAACAAAACAGTGAATGTGCATGTGTGGTCATAAACAAATGTCATATGCAAATTATAGATCCAATTAATGTAAACTCACAATAGTTCAAGTCATACACCAACACAAGTATAAGCTCACTTGCACACTCTTCTCCACTATCTTAGCCACTTGCAAACACAAATCAAGTAGGTCTTTATTAGCTTGTAACTTGGCCTAGGTATTGGCTTATGAAAGAAAGGTAAGGATATATCAAGCAAGAGAGTATGATGATACGCACAATCTAAACTTCTATTCTTACATGATTTTTTTTCCAAACCTTGTTCATTTCTCAAGGTTTAACTCAATTCTTTTCTTCTTTTGTGCCTTGGCTCCCCTTGGAGTCATATTTTTAGCCATTTTCTCAAGGCATCCCTATTCTTTCATGCATCTCATTCTTTTGACAATAAAGTCACAAAACATTTGAATCATTGAAAACATAAGTGCATGTGAATGAAATACATCATACTCCTTTCAAAGGTGTGGATTAAAATCACATTTAGGCTTATTAAGGAAGGATGATAAGCTAGTCAAAGAATGTCGAATGAGGGTCTTTTGTATGCTTAGCATACAACCATTCTTTTGCATTAATGCTAAAAAAAAAAGTACTAGTGATTGATTTTCTTTACATGGTAAGCTTGAAAGGCTCAAACGCATCAAAGATTGCCTATATCACTTTCATGTTCGCAAGTAGTATAGACATACGCCTCAAAGAGCATGTAGTTAAGTTCTAGCATGCATTAGAGACTTCTTAAGACTATCACAAAATTTACACAATCTTCACTAAGCTATGCACACTTCACAAGTCATGACAATAATGTGCTCAAAATATTCAACTACTATGTCAAAGCAAAATTTGCATTAGAGTTCAAAGTGTTCCAAGGTTAACAATTCACCTATGTTCAAAAGCATGCATGATATCAATTAGGTTTCATCATGGGCTAGTGACTCTAAGCATCTGTTCGTTACTTAACTATGAGCTCAAAATTTTCAAGTTTTTCTATTTTTTTGTATTTTTGTAATAGAAAAGCAATAACACACCACTAATCCCTCCCCATACTTAAATCTTACATTGTCCCCAATGTAAGGCAAAAATACAAGAAAAAAGAAAAGTCTAACTATGAAAGCAATAAAAAAAAAAAAAAAGGAAGAGGGAAACTAACTCCCCTTGGGTTGCCTCCCAAGCAGCGCCTCTGTTTAACGTCGGTGGCCCGACTCCAATGCTCGTGCTCATGGTGGGTCATGTTTGGTGTCCAATGCCACCTTTTCCCACCTCAGTATCCTTCTGACAGCTCGAAGCCGATGTCTATTCGCCTTATACTTCTTGGAGGTCCTCAACCCTTTTTGCATCCCCTCGTTTTCTATTGATGTATCGTGAGGTTCAGGAGGAAGTTTCAGCTCAACATCAGGTACCTGCAATTCAAAATTGAGATTTTTAAAAGGAGAATTTGGTAAAGCAGTAGTAATACATGAAGTATCAGTCAAAATTTCTCCCATACCTCCTTCGTGTACAGGTCGATCAGTAGTTACCCCATGTTCATGCTCAGTGACAGTATGTGATTTTTCTAGTGATACGTTATGTGTGATGCCAATAGTATAATCAGTAGTAGGATGAACGGGATCATGAGTATTGAACTTAGCTACCTCACCATTAAACTCCATAGTAAAAGCACCACCACTTACATCTATTATGCACTTGGAAGTTTTCAAAAATGGTCTCCCTAACAGAATAGGGCTGCTTTTATTATCATTTTCCATGTCAAGTACGTAGAAGTCAGCAGGAAAGACCAATTTATCGACTTTCACTAGAACGTCCTCAAGTATTCCCCTAGGATGCACAGTAGACCTATTTGCTAATTGAATACCAATTTCAGATTTTTTAAGAGGTCCTAGGTCTAAAGAGGTGTAGATTGAATAAGGCATAACATTTATTGCTGCTCCTAAGTCTAGCATGGCCTTATCAATTCTATTATTTCCAATCATGCATGGGACAGTGAACATACCAGGATCCGTGCATTTTGTAAGGGTTTCCTTCTCCTCATCGTCAGAGAAAAAATCGTCAAACATGTCCATTTCATCACAGTATTCGACCTTCGGTTCCTTTTTCTCTTCAAAAGGGTTCATGATCATATTCAACATAGGGGGTTGTTGGAGACATACCTTGTGGAGATGCATGATGTGCAAGCTCCTCTTCTTCTAGTGGCACATGTGTCTCCTCTTCTAGCTTGGGTGGCATCAGTACCACCTCCCCCGGGGTTCCTACCTATTCGTCACTCCTTGAGGCGATTGCAACCATGTTCTCTCGTGGTGCCTCCATCGTCCGGGAGGGTATAAAGTCGGTGGGTTGTGCTGCTATCTGATCGACTGATTTAGTAAGTTGCTCGATTTGGTTACCCAAATTCTGAGTGCTAGCCCTGAATTCCTGTTGAAATTGCAAAGTATTGTCATTAAGTGTTAAAACAAGATTCTCTAAAGACTCACCATGGGTATGGTATTGAGGTTGTTGCGGCCATGGCAAATATTGTGGTATGTATGGCGGTAGATATGACTGCATGTAAGGTGGAGGTGGGCTCATCCATTGATTGGCATAGTTGAGATTGGGATGATCACTCCAACTTGAGTTGTATGCACTTTGTCCACTCTCTACGCCAAGTTGGTGCACAAGATACTCCAATTCGTCTAGTCGCCTATAGTCTTCCATGATAAGATCCGATTTTTGAGAAATCAACCTGTAAGCACGAACAAACAAGAGTAGCGGTGGTGGAAAAGAAAGAAAGAAAAATAAAGAGAAAGAAATAAAACAAAAAATATTAACACAAAAATATACAACACCTCCCCGACAACGGCGCCAAAATTTGGTAGTTCTTATCGTGTACGCCCAAATTAACCCCACTCAATCCTCAAGATTGATAACAATAATGTAGTAGCGTGAGTAGGGATCGATCCCACGAGGAGGTGTGAATCTTTGTCTTAATGAAAATCAAAATCAAAACAATAAAAGATGGGGTTGTGAATGAATTATACTAATTAAAATTAAAACTAAAGATTAACAAATGAAAGCGATTCTTGGTATCGGTCGACTCTACCTTGGAATTATCATCTATTTCATCGATTCTCAAAAGACTCAATTTTACTTGAATATTCATCAATTGGAAATCTAATTCCTCCCTCACCTTATTCATAGTCAATTAGTCCAAGCGTCCTAATTTAACTTTCATCAATCAATCAATATCTAAATGCATATTCAAGATTAAAATCAGACACCATTCAAAACTAGTGAGCGATGAATCAAATCATATAAACACAAGCGGTTCATATAAATTTAGTCAATTGTTTTCCCTAAGAAATTAATAACACAAACAACAGGCAATTATCAATCTTAGTTGCTTCGTAAATTCGATTAATCAAACAATTATCAAATTTAGCATTAGATTACATGCAAGCTATTAGGTTGTCAATCCAATAAACAAACACAAATCATATCAATAAAATCAGAAAAACAATGATATTCAATAAATCGGTAAACAAAAGCGTAGGAATCTCCCCAAGATAAATAAATCCAAGGTATTAGTCTTCCTCAATCAAGAATTAAAACTAGCTACACATAATTAAAACAAAACGATAAATAAAAACAAGGGAAAGAAAACTAATCCGATCTCCGCTCGTCGAGGTGTCAATCCCGCCTTCGCTTCGATCTTCGTAGGCGTCTTCAACAAAATTGAAAGAAAATATAAAACTACTCTAAAACTATTCTACCCCTAACTATCTAGATGATTTCAAGTCTGAAATTCGAGTTCTATATGTAGGGAGGCTATGAGGTAGGTTAGAATCCATGTAGGAAGGAAAGAAATCAAGAATCCAAGCTTTCCAAAACTCTGCTGGCGATCGATCGGCGATCGCCAGCCTTTATTTTTCAGGCAGAATGTCTCGGCGATCGATTGCGGATTTTCGCCGATCGATCGCCGAGCCTTAACGTTTTCTGGCGAGTTTCGTATTTTGGCCATAACTTTCTCATACAAACTCGGAATTCAACAAATCAGATGTCCACGCGAAGATAACTCAAAGATCTACAACTTTTCTATGGACCACATTTCCAAAACGTGGCTCGAACATATATAATTTGAAGAGAAAGGAGCGACATGTGTCTGAATCTGGTTTTTTCCTCTTTTCTTCAACTTTACTCCTTCGGTCATCATTTTAGCTTGATTTCTTGACCTTTTCCTACATTTACACAAATATACGATTAGGTAGCATATGTATCAATTTATCCATCAAAATATACCAAATCGTAGACAATTAAGCGCAATAGATGTGTCTATTTCTAGTCACATCACATACCTCAATAGTGAAGAATAGTGCATGGCATAGTCTGATACAGTCATGCCTCCTTGCTTCAAGTTTGTGAACTCAGCCTCCTTTATCTGTCTCGCAGCCGCAGAAAAATACCGGTTCAGAAACTGGGTCCTGAAGAGAGTCCAATCAATCAACATACCCTGAGCCCTCAATTCCATCATCGTCGTCTTCCACCACATGGAAGGCTTATTTGCTAGTTGAAACTCCGCCAACCTCAGTCATGCCGTCCGAGCACAAGGAGCGGACACAAATATCTGCTCCAGTCTCTCAAGCCACTCCTCAGCTTCTTCCCCTGTCTCGGTCCCCTCAAATCGGGGCGGGTGGAAAGTCAGGAATTGAGTCAGACTAAGCTCCCCTGGTAGTAACAACTGGGCTACCGGTTCCACATCCACAGCCAGTGGAGGTAAAAGGATTTGTCTGACCAATACTTGCATTCACGCTTCCTACATCACCTACCTCTTCATTGAGGTTCCCCAAGTTCATAGCCGCCATGCTGTAACACAAGGGTTAACAACAAATCCAAAACAATACATACGCTATACCGTTAGATAACATAAGCAACAATAAGCATGTTAGTATAACAATATATACATCAATATGCACCACATGGATAAACATGCCCAAATATAAACGCCTAGCCAACCATGCTAAGGCTACCCTTCACTCGTTCCCGGGTTCTCTAACCTGGCTCTGATACCACTAATGTAAGGACCCTAGTTCCCTAAGTGCGGATTAAAGGCATAATTAGAGCTAACATGCATTATCAGAGTATAAAAGTCCGTGTTGAGACTTTGAGCCTGTAAGAATTACATGCCAAGTTAAGTACTTTCAAATGGATTAATTACATTCCCTAACAAATGAATGTTAATCGCTATAGCTTTGCACTACTCCTAGAGTAGACACTATAAAAATAATCTTGTCCTTCCTTTACAAAAGCGCTCTTCACAATGCTCATCGCCTCAACCCGTCCTTAGCCCATTTCTCATGCCAAAATGTACCTACAAGGACAACCCCCAAAACATGAGCATATAATAATCCATATTCAACCAATATGAATATAAGGTGAAAATGCATAAATCGTAATAAGATACTTCCTGTTTTTCCCATGCATTTTAAACGCTCCCATTTTGGTTGTCCCTGTACCAGAACTCATGAGTATAATCAATAGATTATTTAATGGTTCTACAAATGTCATGACATAACACCATTTCATTATCACCAATCACCAATCCCTAGTCTGTTATAATAGTGTATTTTAATGCACCTCGCTTGTCATGACAGCGGCACTAATACCCCTCGCTTCGACATATTAGCGGCATCGAATAACCTCGCGCAAACGCGATATGCGGCAAAACCCTCGCTTCAACATTTGGCGGAAAATATTCTTTCCTCGCTACAATATGACAGCGGCAAGTATTCTATCATCGCTTCAAGTGACAGCGGCAAAGCATTAAAATCATCACTCTATATAACCATGACTCATGGGATGTGCACCAAACAATTATCATATACATATGCAATCACACTGCATAATTTAACATGTATTTGTATCCACAATGCACAATTCCATATATACTTGCATCCACAATGCATATTCAAATGAGTATATAAGATACATGTACCATTGGGTGCCCGTACGTCTCTCTACGTACCTTTCCAAAAGTAGGATGTGGTAGGACTTCACTTCCTTGGCTGTGTTGCCACCTTGGATGGTTATACACATTCACACAAACCAATATTAGGAGCCAATAATAGTCCAATACCAAAAGTCCCACAAAAATAACAAAAAACACACATTTTGGTGTCCCGCGATCGATCGCCGCAAGGCGCTGATCGATCGCGAGATCACACTGCCCGGGTATCAAATTCTCTGCACTCGGCGATCGATCGCCACATTTTGCGCGATCGATCGCCAGCCTCGCCGATCGATCGCCCAAAGTGGCGATCGATCGCCAAACGCTACTGGAGCGTACTGGTTGCGCGCGATCGATCGCTTGCTTCGGGCGATCGATCGCCGCTGCCTGGACTTCGAAAATCTCCATTTTTGCACAATATTTTCTTCCCCATCTTCACCAACACATATTCCATCAAGCCAAAAACATAAAGACACCATAAACCTTCAACATACACCACAAAACTACCAAAAATCCAACACCCAATCAAAAACAACACCAACTCAAAACAAACCCATTTCAAAAACTCAAATGCCAACTCAAATCAAAACCAAACACCATTAAAACATCAAGGAGGGTTCCATACCTCTTATGGACTCCAAATCTCACTAAAAATCTCACAAACCAAGCTTTTGTAAAGATTTCTCCTTCCTCCTTTAGCCAAAAACGAAAATGGGTTGGGGATAGGGTTGTGGAAGAGTGATTTGGGGATTGGTAAAGTGATGGGTATGGTGGGGGTAGTGGGGTATAAAGGGGTTGGAATTAAATCATGTACCCCAATAATTAACATGATGTATAAAATACCCCAACATGATATTTTAAAAGCATTTTACCAAAATACACCAAAACCCCAATAAAACCATGCTTTACCAAATAATTATCAACTATCACAATAAAACCATGATAACCCCCAAATTTCCCAACATGCATAACATGCACCCTGAAATGCACCACCAGGTCACGCCTACCATGTGACTAAGCATTTCACTAAGATAATTAATTCCAACACATAATTTAATTATCACCATAATTAATCACATAAACATAATTAATGCCCAAATTGCAATTAATTATTTCTGGGATATCACATGCATAGTGTATTGAGATAAATGTGTTACGAGTAGAGGTACCTTTAGGTATACTCGTTGAGCTATTTATGACCAAGCGACTTGTAGTGTATGTAGTTGTCAAGGAACCTACATACGTATATGGATATTGTGTATAATGGATATTGTTGCATATACATGTGAGAATATGTAGATAAATCCTAATGAATTAGGAATGAGATGTGATTGGCTTAGGACATTGGAATGTCCCTGGTATATCGATATTAGAGAAACGTTAGATGATGATCTACTATGTCTAATTGTTTGTACTACGATAAGTAGTTCATGACGTGAATCGTGATTCGTGAATTGTGAGAGTGGTAGTAGTACGGTAATGGTATGGTATTGTATACCGGGATTCAACGTATGACACGTTGGTGGTTTTGTATAAACCTTAGGAGGCTGCGATTTGCTAGCCAGGTATGATGAATTATGCAATAATACAGTGAGCTTGTTGTAGCCACTATATTGCTTGTCGGCACCGAGTAGGGTGAATCATATGATGATATGATGGGAGGTTATAGTGAACTCGGTGTAATCACTATAATGCTTTTGAGCCTGATGTAAGAGATACCTCAAGAGAGCATTCTTACGTATAAATGCATTGAGGAAATTGTGTTGTGACAGCTCAGTTTTGTTGGGAGTACCAACGTGAGTGTCAACAAGTTATTGTTATCTATATTTGAGTATTCTTGCATTGAGGATGCAATGGTGAACCATAACCGGAGTTGTGGAATATAGTTAGTGTGGTAACACTACAATATCGATTGTATCTCTTGGGGAGATAGTATTGTTTGTTGATATTTGGTTTGGAGCAATGATATGCGATTGTATCTCTTGGGGAGATAGTGTGGCATTGACACACTATCATGAGTTAGCTATGTATTTATTGGTTCAGGGATGCATTTCGGTATAAATGTATCTAGATTGTTCGAACGATGGTTCGAGTTTGGAAAGTCGTGGATGCATGATACTTTCCTTGTAAGGAAAGAGGTATTGATATACTTATTTGGAATATTTGAAAGATTCGATGAGTTGGTGCGCGGGGTGTTGATGTTGAATTCACACCATTAGTCGTTCGTCGATCATTATTCTACGGTGTGAGAATAACTAAGTGATTGACAGCCGTGCCTGAGGTTTGTGAGTATTATTGGAGATACCCAAGTCGAGTGGCCTTGAGTATTGATGTGACTAGAAATAGACACATTTATTGCGCTATTGTCTACGATTTTGTGATATCCCCGAAATAATTGATTGCGATTTGGGCATTAATTGTGTTTATATGATTAATTATGGTGGTAATTAATTATGTGCTGGAATTAATTATCATATGGGAAATGCATGGTCACATGGAAAGAGTGACCCGGGAGTGCATTTCAGGGTACATGTTGGGCATGTTGGGAGAATTAGCATGATTTATTTGTTATGGTTATCAATTAAATGGAAAGCATGAGTTTAATTGTGATTTTGGTGCAATGTTTTAAAATACCATGTTAGGGTATTTTTATAAATCATGATTATATAGTGGATGTGCAAATTTAATTAATTCCCAAATAACCCACTAATACCCCCCAACCCCACTTCAACCATCACTCTTCCTTTTCCCCAAAATCATCCCTCCAAACCCTCATTTCTTCATATTTTCGTTTTTGGCTAAAAGTGGTGGGGAAAATCCTTGCAAAAAGCTTGTTGGTGGAAATCTTTGTGAGATTTAGAGTCCCTAAGAGGTATAGATACATCCTTGGTAATTTTATAGTGTTTGGTTTAGTTTTGAAATGGTTTTGAAATGGGTTTGTTGTGGGTTGGTGTTGTTTTGGTTGAGGGTTGGATTTATGGTTGTTTTGAAGTGTATTTTGGAGGTTTATGATGTTATTTTTGTTGGGGGTTTGATGGTTTAAGTTTTGGTATGGTTTGGGATGGTTTTGGTGTGCATTAATGGTGGAAATCGCGAGTCTGTGCGAGGCGATCGACCGCCTGAAATGAGGCGACCGATCGCCAACGGGCAGTACCAAAATCACAGAGTAGGCGATCAATCGCCTGAAATGGCGCGATCGATCGTCCAGGGGCAGTGTCAAAATATGAGGTAGGTGATCGATCGCCATGTTTGGCGCGATCGATCGCCACGAAGCAAAAATTGAGGCGATCGATCGCCTCAGCGAAGCGATCGATCGCCAGCAGTGAAATTTTGGCAAATGAATTCTTTTGACGAATGTTTGGTATTTGACTATTATTTGGCTTCTAATATGGGGTTGTGTGATTGTGTAGAACCATCCCAGGTAGCGATGCAACCAAGGAAGTGAAGCCATATCAATTCCACTTTTGGAAAGGTACGTAGAAGACGTACGGGCACCCAACAGTACATGTATCTAATATACTCATTGTTTATGCATTGTGGATGCGAGTATATATGGGATTATGCATTGTGGATGCAAATACATGTTGAATTATGCATGATGATTGTATATGCATATGATGATTATTGGTGCACATCCCATGAGTTGTGGTCATCCCTTGATGATTTTAATGCTTGCCGCTATTTGGTTTGTTGTCGCTAAATGTGAAGCGAGGGGTGGGAGCGCCGCATGTCACATTTGAGCGTGGTTATCATATAGGGCGAGGAAAGAATATTTGCCGCTCAATGTGAAGCGAGGGGTGGGAGCGCCGCATGTCCATTGAAGCGAGGTTATTCTATGCCGCCTATATGTAAATAAGCGAGGGGCATTAAAATACATTGTGATGAACAGACTAGGGATTGGTGATTGGTATTTGGTAATGATGAAATGGTATTATGTCATGACATGTGTAGACCATTAAATAATCTATTGATTATACTCATGAGTTATGGTACAGGGACAACCAAACTGGAAGCGTTTAAAATGCATGGGAAAAACAGGAAGTGTTTTATTGTGATTTATGCATTTACGCCTTATATTCATATTGTGTTGAATATGAATGATATTATTGCTCATGTTTGGGGGTTGTCCTTGTAGGTACACTTTTGGCATGATAAGAAGGGCTAAGGCGGGTTGAGGCGGTGAGCTTGAGAAGAACACTTTTGGGAAAAGAAGGATAGGATTACTTTTCTATAGTGTATACTCTAGGAGTAATGTAAAGCTATAGTTGATAACATTCATTTTGATTTGGAAATGTAATTAATCCATTGATAGTCCTTGAATTGGCATGTAACCCTTAAGGCTCATAGTCTCAACACGATTATTCTACTCTGATAATTTATATTAGCTCTAATTATGCCCTTAATCCGCACTTAAGGAACTAGGGTCCTTACATTAGTGGTATCAGAGCAGTGGTTAGAGAACCCGGGAACGAGTGAAGGGTAGCCTTAGCATGATTGGCTAGGTGCTTACATTTGAAGCATGTTTATGCATGTGGTGCATATTGTTGTATATACGGTTATACTAACATACTTATTATCATTCCTGTATCTAACGGCATAACATATATATTTGTTTTGGAATTGTTGTTAACCTTTGTGTTACAGCATGGCTGCTATGAACGCGGGGAACCTTAATAAAGGTTGGTGATGTTGGGAGCGTGAACGCTAGTATTGGTCAGGCAAACCCTCTACCTCCACCAGCTGTAGGCATGGAACCAGTGGCTCAGTAATTACTACCTGGTGAGATCAGCTTGACTCAGTTTCTGTCTTACCACCCGCCGTGGTTTGAGGGGACAGAATCAGGAGAGGAGGCTGAGGAGTGGCTAGAAAGGCTTGAACAGATATTTGTATCGGCTCCTTGTGCTGTTACAGCATGGCTGAGGCTGGCGGAGTTCCAGTTGGCAAAGAAACCTTTAATGTGGTGGAGGAGCACGGTAATGGAACTGAGAGCACAGGGTGCAGTGATCGATTGGACGCTCTTCAGAACCCGGTTTCTGAACCGGTACTTCTCTGCGGC
Source organism: Haberlea rhodopensis (assembly GCA_907163345.1). Taxonomy (NCBI): domain Eukaryota; kingdom Viridiplantae; phylum Streptophyta; class Magnoliopsida; order Lamiales; family Gesneriaceae; genus Haberlea; species Haberlea rhodopensis. The sequence continues at coordinate 1,133,770 of CAJQUN010000084.1, read as the reverse complement.
GGCAAGACAGACGAAGGAAGACGAGTTTGCAAGCTTGAAACAAGGGAACATGTCAGTGTCAGACTATGCCATGCATTATTCCTCGTTGCTGAGGTATGTTCCACACATTGCCACCAGTGGACATGCAAAGATGAGGAACTTTATGAAGGGGTTGCGACCGGAGCTTTTTGACCGGGTTATCACTAATAACCCCACTTCTTTTGATGATGCTCTCACAAGAGCAGAGCTTGCGGAGATTGGAGTTGGAGCCTATCCTAGTGCTATACCCCCACAAGTACCACAACAGAGGCAAGCTACTGATAGCTTGAGGCCCCGGGGGGAGTCATTTAAACCTCGTGGTGCCTCTTCGTCCTCACGGTTCAGTGGAAAGAAATCTTATGGTAAGAAGCAAGAGAACAAGAAGAACAATTGGTCGGCCAACCGAGGGCCTGTGCAAGGAAATAGATCGGGGGAGCCAAGGTGCGACAATTGTGGAGGGCCACATTCTTCGAGTAAGTGCCCTGCCTGTTATAGTTGTGGCAAGATGGGCCACATCTCTCGGTATTGCCCCACTCGGGGAGGACAATCAGAGTTTCAGGGAAACAGGCCGAGATTTGATGACAAGACAGTGCACCAGAGGCAGCAGTTTGTGCCTCGACAATCGGGAGGTCAGACAGTGGGACCGTCCCAGGGACAGGTGTATGCACTGACCAGAGAGCAGGCGCAGGCAGCCCCGGAGGAGGTGATCGCCGGTACGTGCCATTTATTTACGTACCCTGCTTTTATTTTGGTAGATACAGGTGCCTCCCACTCTTTTGTATCTGTGGGCTTTGTGGAAAGACACAATATGCGCACGTCTTCTCTACCCACGCCTCTCATGGTCTCGACACCCACTGGAAGGAATGTTATTGCTGATCAGTTTATGGCAGATTGCCTCATTTATTTTGAGGGCAACGAGTTGAAGGCAGACTTGATTGTGTTAGGCATGTCAGACTTCGACTGCATCATGGGTATTGACATTTTGAACAGATACCAGGCAGTGGTAAATTGTCGACAGAGAACAGTAAGGTTCAGATCTGATTTGGGTATACAGTGGACCTTTTATGGCAACGGTTCTCGTGCGAAGATCCCGTTGATTTTGGCAATCAAGATGTCTCAGTTGTTGGAACGTGGCCACACGGGCTATCTCATCTATGACGTGGACACGTCTGGAAAGAATAAAGAATTGAGAGTTGAGGATGTACCAGTGGTAGCAGAATTCGGTGATGTATTCCCAGAGGAGATCCCAGGTTTCCCACCGGCTAGAGAAGTCGAGTTTGGGATCGAGTTGTTACCAGGGACGTCCGCTATTTCTCATGCTCCTTACAGGATGGCACCGGCGGAGTTGAGAGAATTGAAGGAGCAGTTGCAGGATCTCCTTGACAAGGGATATATACGCCCGAGCGTATCGCCATGGGGCGCACCGGTTCTCTTTGTAAAGAAGAAGGACGGTTCGATGCGGTTGTGCATCGATTACCGGCAACTGAATAAGGCCACAGTGAAGAACAAGTATCCTCTCCCAAGGATTGATGATTTGTTTGATCAGTTGCAAGGTACCAGGTTATATAGCAAGATTGATTTGAGATCCGGGTACCATCAGATTCGAGTCAGAGAGGAGGATGTGCAGAAGACAGCATTTCGGACTCGATATGGACATTATGAGTTCCTAGTGATGCCGTTCGGCGTGACGAACGCCCCGTCTGTCTTTATGAGCTTGATGAATCGGGTGTTCCAACCCTATCTTGATCAGTTCGTCATTGTATTCATTGACGACATTCTCATCTACTCCCGGAGCGAGGAAGAGCACGTGAAACACTTGAGGACAGTGCTCCAGATTCTCAGAGATCACCAGTTGTATGCCAAGCTCAGCAAGTGTGAATTTTGGTTGAGCAGTGTAGTATTTCTGGGGCATGTCATATCGAGCAGCGGGATATCAGTGGATCCCAGGAAGATTGAGGCTGTGATGGAGTGGGCTGCACCCACTTCTGTACCTGAAATACGGAGCTTCCTTGGCTTGGCCGGTTATTATCGACACTTTGTCGAGGGATTTTCGAAGATCGCCAAGCCATTGACGCAGTTGACCCAGAAGGGAGTACCATTCTTTTGGTCAGAAGCTTGTGAGGAGAGCTTCCAAGAGTTGAAGCACAGGTTGACGACGGTGCCAGTATTGGTGATTCCTACAGAAAACTCCAGATTTGTTTTGTATACCGATGCATCACTTCAGGGCCTTGGGTGTGTACTGATGCAAGATAAGCATGTGGTAGCTTATGCGTCGAGGTAGTTGAAGCCGCATGAGACTAGATACCCAGTCCATGACTTGGAATTGGCGGCTATCATCTTCGCCCTGAAGATTTGGAGACATTATTTGTATGGTACTTCATTTACCATTTACACGGATCACAAGAGCCTCAAGTTTTTATTCACTCAGGCGGAGCTGAACATGAGGCAGAGAAGGTGGATGGACTTACTCAAGGACTATGATTGTGAGATTGAGTACCATCCCGGAAAAGCTAATTTGACAGCAGACGCTTTGAGCCGAAAGGTGAGGAGTACTGCTGAGGACGTCATCCATTTGTCGGCTATGATGACCTCCTATTGCCATCTGGGCTATGATTTTGACATAGATGCATCACCAGTGTACGTATCGGCCTTATTAGCTGAGCAAGATATCTATGAGAATATTAGAAGAGCTCAGAAGTCAGATGATGAAATCCAGAGATGGTTATCTTTATTGCATCTCGGTCAGCCAACGAAATTCAGAATGGCCGAGGACGGATCTTTGAGATTGGGTAACCGTTGGGTGGTTCCGAGTACGCCGGAGTTGCGTAGAGGGATCTTGGAGCGAGCTCATAGTAGCAGACTTAGCATCCACCCAGGCGGGAAGAAGATGTATAAAGATCTACGTGGTCAGTTTTGGTGGAAGAGAATGAAGTTTGATGTCGTCGCTTTTGTTAAGAGGTGCTTGATCTGCCAGCAGGTTAAGGCAGAGAGACAGAGACCTGGCGGCGAGTTGAAAAGCTTGGAGATACCGAAATGGAAGTGGGAACATATTTCCATGGACTTCGTGACTCACTTACCGAAGAGTGCTTCGGGTTTTGATGATATTTGGGTGGTTGTGGATCGATTGAATAAGGTAACTCATTTCATCCCCTATAGCATGACTTTCACCTTTTTGAGGATGGCGCAGTTGTATATTCGAGATGTGGTGAGATTGCATGGAATCCCCATTTCCATAGTGTCGGATCGAGATCCACGATTCACATCTCATTTTTGGGAGGGTCTTCAGTCAGCCTTGGGAACTGAAGTTAGATTGAGCACTGCATATCATCCTCAGACGGATGGCCAAGACCGAGCGTACTATCCAGACGCTCGAGGACATGTTGAGGGCTTGTGTATTGGAGTTCGATGTTTCTTGGCAGGATTCGGTAGCTTTGGTAGAGTTCTCTTATAATAACAGCTACCAGGCGAGCATTCAAATGGCTCATTTCAAAGCTCTTTATGGCAGATGGTGTAGATCACCCTTTTGTTGGGAAGATTTGGACCGCAAATCGGTCGGAGGACCGGAACTGATCCGAGAAATGGAAGAAAAGATAAAGGTGATAAGGCAGAAAATGAAAGCAGCCCAGGACAGACAGGCAGCTTATGCGAATAAACGGCATAGACCGTTGGAATTTCAGTTGGGAGATAAGGTCTTTTTGAAGATCTCGCCTTTCAGAGGAATTGTGCGATTTGGGATGCGCGGAAAACTGTCTCCGAGGTATGTTGGACCGTACGAGATTTTGCAGCGCATTGGCACCTTAGCTTACCGACTGGCTTTGCCACCTTCTTTATCTGGTACATGATGTGTTTCATGTATCGATGCTGCGGAAGTATGAGCCGGATCCATCTCATGTGTTACAGCCTTCCGAGGTCCAGTTGGAATCCGATGTGTCTTATGTGGAACGGCCTGTTAGAATTCTGGATCGAGCAGACCGTAGACTTCGGAACAAAGTGATACCTATGATCAAGGTTCAGTGGGATCGCAGGGGTCTCGAGGAGGCTACGTGGGAGACGGAGCGGCATATGGTGCAGCACTACCCGGAACTATTCTCTGGTATGTTATTTATGTTTAGTTCTTATTGGGGTAAGTGCATGTGATTTCGAGGACAAAATCTTATAAGTAGGGGAGTATTGTGATATCCCCGAAATAATTGATTGTGATTTGGGCATTAATTGTGTTTATATGATTAATTATGGTGGTAATTAATTATGTGCTGGAATTAATTATCATATGGGAAATGCATGGTCACATGGAAAGAGTGACCCGGGAGTGCATTTCAGGGTACATGTTGGGCATGTTGGGAGAATTGAATATTAGCATGATTTATTTGTTATGGTTATCAATTAAATGGAAAGCATGAGTTTAATTGTGATTTTGGTGCAATGTTTTAAAATACCATGTTAGGGTATTTATATAAATCATGATTAATAGTGGATGTGCAAATTTAATTAATTCCCAAATAACCCACTAATACCCCCCAACCCCACTTCAACCATCACTCTTCCTTTTCCCCAAAATCATCCCTCCAAACCCTCATTTCTTCATATTTTTGTTTTTGGCTAAAAGTGGTGGGGAAAATCCTTGAAGCGAGGGGTGGGGAAAATCCTTGAAGCGAGGGGTGGGAGCGCCGCATGTCCATTGAAGCGAGGTTATTCTATGCCGCCTATATGTAAATAAGCGAGGGGCATTAAAATACATTGTGATGAACAGACTAGGGATTGGTGATTGGTATTTGGTAATGATGAAATGGTATTATGTCATGACATGTGTAGACCATTAAATAATCTATTGATTATACTCATGAGTTATGGTACAGGGACAACCAAACTGGAAGCGTTTAAAATGCATGGGAAAAACAGGAAGTGTTTTATTGTGATTTATGCATTTACGCCTTATATTCATATTGTGTTGAATATGAATGATATTATTGCTCATGTTTGGGGGTTGTCCTTGTAGGTACACTTTTGGCATGATAAGAAGGGCTAAGGCGGGTTGAGGCGGTGAGCTTGAGAAGAACACTTTTGGGAAAAGAAGGACATGATTACTTTTCTATAGTGTCTACTCTAGAGTAGTGTAAAGCTATAGTTGATAACATTCATTTTGGTTTGGAAATGTAATTATCCATTTATAGTCCTTGAATTGGCATGTAACCCTTAAGGCTCATAGTTTCAACACGATTATTCTACTCTGATAATTTATATTAGCTCTAATTATGCCCTTAATCCGCACTTAAGGAACTAGGGTCCTTACAGATTTGGTATGTTTTGATAGATAATTTGATACACAGCTAATCGTATATTTGTGTAAATGTAGGTGAAATCGAAGAAATCGAGCTAAAAAGGCGAATAAAGATCAAGAAAAGATTTGGAGATGATAAGGACTCAAGGGGAATCAAGAAAAAGGCTTAAAATGTAATTTTGGAGAAGAGATTGATTGCATTGAAGAGGAGATTGATCGCCTATGGATAGAAAGTTGAGCAACAAAATATGCGAGCAAGCGATCGATCGCCTAGAAGAGGAAATCTATCAAGAAAAGACTGCATTCACATGACCCTTTGGGACTTTCGCTTATAGGCAATGCCCTTTGGGCTATGCAACGCACCTGACACTTTCAAAGGTGTATGCTTAGTATATTTTTTGAGTACACTGAGCATATATTAGAGGTATTCATGGATGATTTTACTGTATATGGTGACTCATTCAAAGCCTGTCTAACTAACCTTACCCTTGTCCTAAAGCGTTGCATAGAAACAAACCTTGTGCTAAATTTTGAAAAATGGCACTTTCAGTTTGGAACAATGCTGTCGTAGAGACAGTTGGTATCGATTGCGTGTTGATTTGTGAATCAACCGTGGTAAGCATTACTGGTGATGGAACTAGTATTTTCTTCGAGTTAATTATGAGATGTACGATGAGAAGTCCCTAGAGAGATGCTTGAGAGTGTTTGAGTACTATTCTGTTAGTACGGAGCATCGTCTGGATGTGGTTCTCACATTTGTGTTAATGTGCAGGATCTCAAAAGGAGTAGGTTGTTGGCGAAAGGCGAGGTTGATCTCCGAGTGGGAAATGGAGCAAGAGTTGCTGCATTAGCTATTGGAGATTATTCATTAACTTTACCTTCTGGTTTATTATTAGATTTACAAGACTGCTATTTTGTGTCATCTATTACTAGAAACATAATTTCAATTTCTTGTTTGGACAAGATTGGTTTTTCATTTATTATAAAGGACAAATGTTGCTCCATTTATTTGAATGAGATGTTTTATGCTAGTGCACAATTGATTAATGGTCTTTATGTTTTAAATCTAGATATGCCTGTCTATAACATAAATACTAAAATGATTAAGAATAATGATTTAAATCCAACTTATCTCTGGCATTGTCGCTTGGGCCATATAAACGAGAATCGCATATCAAAACTTCATAAGGATGGAGTATTAGATTCATTTGATTTTGAATCATATGAAATATGTGAATCTTGTTTAATGAGCAAGATGACTAAAGCTCCTTTCAAGGGACATGTTGAAAGGACAAATGATTTATTGAGTCTCATACATAGTGATGTATGTGGACCAATAAGCACACAAGCTAGATGTGGTTTTCAATACTTCGTTACATTTACTGCTGACTTCAGTAGATATGGGTATGTGTACCTAATGAAACATAAACATGAAACCTTTGAAAAGTTCAAGGATTTCAAGAATGAAGTACAAAACCAGCTTGGCAAAAGTATCAAAACCCTCCGATCAGATCGAGGAGGCGAATACCTAAGCCAAGAGTTTCATGACTATCTAAAGGAGTGTGGGATAGTCCCACAACTCACACCTCCGTATACTCCACAATGGAATGGTGTATCCAAAAGGAGGAATTGAACTTTGTTGGACATGGTTCGATCAATGATGAGTCATGCAGATCTTCCGACTTCCTTTTGGGGACATGCTTTAGAAACAACAATATTTATACTGAACCGTGTTCCATCTAAATCAGTAGAAAATACACCATTTGAGATATGGACTAAGAAGCGTCCTAGTATGTCTTTTATGAAGATTTGGGGTTGTGAGGCTTACGTGAGACGTCACATCTCCAATGGACCAAAATCTGATAAGTGTTTATTTGTGGGGTATCCTAAGGAAACGAAAGGATACTATTTCTATTATCCCACCGAGAACAAACTACTTGTTGCTCGGACTGGTGTCTTTCTTGAAAGAGAATTTATTTCGAGAAGAACCAGTGGGAGACAAATAGAACTTAGTGAAGTTCAACCAAAAGAAAACATTGAACATAATATTGAGATGGAAACAGAGCAGACACCACAAGCTGTTGTGGATGAAATGCCTGCTCAAGAGACACAAGCCCATTGTAGGTCTGTAAGAGAACACCGGGAACCACAGAGATATGGATTTCTTGTGACTCAACAAGGTGACTTACTACTTATTGATGAGGATGAGCCGTCATCTTATCAAGAAGCTATAATGGGCACTTATTCTGAGAAATGGCAAGAGGCCATGAAATCTGAGATGGAATCCATGTATGCAAACCAAGTATGGACTTTGGTTGACCCACCTGAAGGGGTGAGACCCATAGGGTGCAAATGGATTTTCAAGAAGAAGACCGACATGGATGGTAATGTACAAACCTTTAAAGGTCGACTGGTTGCTAAAGGTTTCAAACAAATTCATGGTATTGACTATGATGAAACTTTTTCACCAGTTGTCATGGTTAAATCAATTAGGATCTTACTTGCAATAGCTGCATTTCATGACTATGAAATCTGGCAGATGGATGTCAAAACAGCTTTCCTTAATGGAAATTTACTTGAGGATGTGTACATGACACAACCTGAGGGTTTTGTCGATCCAAAGGATGCTGGAAAGATATGCAAGCTACAGCGATCCATTTATGGATTGAAGCAAGCTTCTCGGAGTTGGAATCTTCGTTTTGATGATGCAGTCAAAGAGTTTGGTTTCATCAAAAACGTAGATGAACCTTGTGTCTACAAGAAGGTCAGTGAGAGCATAATTATCTTCCTAATATTGTATGTAGATGACATACTTCTAATTGGGAATGATATCACTGCCTTACAATCTGTAAAGATTTGGCTAGGGAATTGCTTTTCTATGAAAGATTTAGTTGAAGCCACCTACGTATTAGGTATCAAGATCTATAGATATAGATCAAGAAGATTGCTTGGCCTAAGTCAAAGTACATACATAGACAAAATGCTAAAACGGTTTAGCATGCAAGAATCAAAGAAAGGATTCGTGCCTATGACACATGGGATACATCTCTCGAAGGATCAGTGTCCTTCAACACCAGATGAGAGACAACGCATGAGTAAGATTCCATATGCGTCAGCTATTGGATCTATCATGTATGCCATGATATGTACTCGTCCCGATGTCTCGTATGCTTTGAGCATGACGAGAAGATATCAGGTTGATCCAGGTGAATGCCACTGGATTGCAGTCAAGAATATCCTGAAGTACTTGAGAAGAACTAAGGATACATTCTTGATTTATGGAGGTGAGGAAGAGCTCAATGTAATAGGTTACACTGATGCAAGCTTCCAAACCGACAAAGATGATTTCCGATCGCAATCAGGATATGTGTTTTGCCTAAATGGAGGTGCTGTAAGCTGGAAGAGTTCAAAGCAAGAAACAATAGCCGTTTCTACAACTGAAGCTGAATACATTGCTGCCTCACATGCAGCAAAAGAAGCTGTTTGGATCAAGAAGTTCATTTCTGAACTTGGGGTGATGCCTAGCATACTAGATCCGATTGAACTCTATTGTGACAACAATGGAGCCATCGCATTGGCTAAGGAACCTAGATCTCACCAAAGATCCAAGCATATACTTCGGTGCTTTCATTTCATTCCAGAAATCGTTGAAAGAGGAGATGTAAAAATATGCAAAGTACCAACTGATGATAATGTATCTGACCCACTGACGAAGCCACTATCACAGCAGAAGCATGATCGTCATACTAGATCTCTAGGTATTAAGTATATGTCTGATTGGTCTTAGTGCAAGTGGGAGATTTGTTGGGATATGCCCTAAGACAACTCATTAGATGATTGTTTATGACATACATTGTATTATGATTTTGTTAATGGCAATTCATTATTATATATTATTCGAGTATCTGTGTAATATGAATTAATATATAAGTTAATGTCCTTAGAATATATTGTATTGTTCTTAAAGATTGTCCATAGTCAAGTATTATCATGAATAAGGATAATGATAATGCATTGAGACTAGTATGTTTTGATTGATGAATTGTTCATAGATATGAGATATAAATCAACAGATGGGTACATGTTAGAGAACGATGTACTGGACAGACCCACCATGAGAATGCTACATGGATAGTTATATGAACGTCATAAGCAATTCTCATAGTGATAATAATGTATGTAATCCTTACGACTTGAGATCACCAGAGATCCCAGCATAAGGAGTCATGTATCTTGATATTGTCAAACGTTACCTGTGACAGGGTAAACTATAAAGACAATCATTGGATACACCACGAATTATGTAGAGGGATGTTGAGTGATCAAGAAAGGATTTGTCCCTCCAATATAACAGGAGAAGTGTTTGGGCAATTGATCAAGTAAGAATAAAATGCATGGCCGCGCTCGAATGAGTCGATATGTGATATCGAGCTTATTCGTTTATTCTAGTTCTACTTGGGGATCAAGAAATAAAAGATTGAATATATGAGTATGACTATTCCATGACTCATGTTCAATCTCAACACATTGGACAAAGGGATTAAGTTACATGGTTAACATTATCACAATCCGTAGGTTATGTTGAGTCAATGAAATTCTTGTAATTTGGGTAGCCTTGATGTGTTGCTAGATACCGCTCATTTCTTGTGACATAAAATTAGATTTTATGTCGCTGCCAACATTGCAAGATCCTATCGAGTCACACAAAAGATTAAATCGATAAAGGGAGATATAATTCATTGGATGAATTATTTAATTAAGAAGAGTCTTAATTATAAGTATTAGATGTATGGATTTAATTAATATATCGGGTATGGGCCAATGAGGCTTTGAGAAAGCCTTTAATTAAATCTAATATGCATATATAATATGATAACAAGGTTGATTAAGGGTTAATCAATTTTATCAAACCTAATAGCCTCCACAAGCTCACTCTCGGTCGTCTCCTTCTTGTCCCTACACGCCGCCGCCGCCGCCGTGTTGTAGTGGAGTTTTGAAGGCCGTCGTTGATCGGTTTTGAACTGTGGGTCTTGTTTTGGTTTAAGAACGAGTCTAGCAACTTGTTCTTGAACACCCTTTTGATTTGATCGTGTGGATACTGTAGAGACGAAGGTGCAAATCTTTGTTCGTGACTCGTGGTCTTGCAACGAGGATTCTGCTACAAACACGCTACAAGGGTACGATTCTTCATCAATCTCGGTATGATTAACACCAGTGGTAGGAATTAAGTTTTATTAGCCGTTGTCTTTATAGTTTACCCTGTTACAGGTAACGTTTGACAATATCAAGATAGATGACTCCTTATGTTGGGATCTCTGGTGATCTCAAGTCGTAAGGATTATATACATTATTATCACTATGAGAATTGCTTATGACGTTCATATAACTATCCATGTAGCATTCTCAAGGTGGGTCTGTCCAGTACATCGTTCTCTAACATGTACCCATGTGTTGATTTGATATCTCATATCTATGAACAATTCATCAATCAAAACATACTAGTCTCAATGCATTATCATTATCCTTATTAATGATAATACTTGACTATGGACAATCTTTAAGAACAATACAATATTATACTAAGGACATTAACTTATATATTAATTCATATTACACAGATACTCGAATAATATAGAATAATGAATTGCCATAAGTTCATGGATGCATGATAGTTTCCTTGTAAGGAAGGGGGGATTGATATACCTGTTTGGAATATTTGAAAGATTCGATGAGTTGGTGCGCGGGGTGTTGATGTTGAATTCATCATTAGTCGCTCGTCAATCATTATTCTACGGTGTGAGAATAACTGAGTGATTGACAGTCGTGCCTGAGGCTTGTGAGTATTATTGGAGATACCCAAGTCGAGTGGCCTTGAGTATTGATGTGACTTGAAATAGACACATCTATTGCACTTAGTTGTCTACGATTTGGTATGTTTTTATAGATAATTTGATACATATGCTACCTAATCGTATATTTGTGTAAATGTAGGTGAAATCGAAGAAATCGAGCTAAAAAGGTGAATAAAGATCAAGAAAAGATTTGGAGATGATAAGTACTCAAGGTAGATGATGAAAAAGGCCTAAAATGTAATTTTGGAGAAGAGATCGATCGCCTATGGACAGAAAGTTGAGCAACAAAATATGCGAGCAAGCGATCGATCGCCTAGAAGAGGAAATCGATCGCCAAAGTTTACTGGAGCCAAGAGATCAATCGCTACAAAGAGGCGATTGATCGCCCAAGGAATCTGCCCGAAAAAAATAAAGGAGCAATCAATCGCTACTTTATAGCGATCGATCGTCAGGGAGTCCGAGAAAAAAAGGAAACTTGATCTTTTTACCATCTTTGGAAGATTTTTACCTATCCTAGCATATTCCCTAGCCCTATAACTCAAAAATTAGCCTCATAACACCTGGATCCAGACTTGAGAACACAGTTTAGACATTAGAATAGATTTTCTCTCAAACTTTTGAAGAACGACTTGAAGAACAAAGACGGAATTGACGCTCCAAAATCGTGCTTCCCTTTAGTAATTCTTTCTTTTACTATTAGTTGAATGTTTTCTAGATTAGTTTTGATTGTTTTTAATTTAGTTATGAGTAGCTAAACACCTTTGTGGTTCTCGGTTGAGGAAGACGATACATTGGAGTTTACGATTCTTGTGAGATTAAGTTTTGATTGTTGATTTTCATTGAGTATCAATTGTTTTTCTGATTTTATTGCCATGTTGTTATGTTTGATTGTTAGATTAATCACCTAGCTATTGTTCATACAATTTAACACTAAATTAGATATCAAATACTGAATCGTTTGATCTCTCTAATTTACGAAGCAACTAAGAATAATAAAATTCCGCTTGTGAGTTTGTTAAATTCTTAGGAAAAATAGTTTACTAGATCAAACATAGACACTTGGATTATGTTGTTTAGTTTCATCGATCTCACTAGTTCATATGCTATCATCGATTTAAATCTTAATCTTTTGTATTTTGATTGATTGTTTGATAAGGGTTAAACTAGAACGCTTGGGCTACTTAACTAAACTTAAGATGGGATAGGACTTTGATTATTGGATTAAATGTACAACGATGAATATTCATATGAAAATTGAATCGTATGTGAAGATCGATGATCGAGATAGTAAACATCAATTGTAAAGTTAACCGAAAACCGAGAATCGCTCTTTTCTCATAAGTTAATTCATCTAGTTAATTTTGCATATTAGTTTAATTTTGTATCATAGTAGTAATTCAATTAATTTCAAAATCCTTTTTATTTTAGTTTGCATAAGTTAACACAAAAATATAACCTTTCTCGTCGGATCGATCCCTACTCATGCTATTAAATTCACAACTGTTATTAACTTGAGAGGGTTAATTTGGGCGTACGTGATAAGCGCTACCAAATTTTGGCGACGTTGCCGGGGAAGGGCGTTTTTATTAATTTGTTTTAACTTTTCATCTTCCCGTGCTTTTTACCTGTTTGTTCATGCACGTAGGCGATATTTCATCAGAGGAGGACGAACATCAATATGATCCCGAGATAGAAAGGACTTTACATCAACTAAGGAGAGAAAATCGAAGGAAACTTAAAGAAGAAGAAGAGGAAAGGACTATCATGGCGGAGAATCAAAGCCTATGACAGCTAGCGAATCCTACCTTGGATCAACAACCTCTCTGCATAACATTTCCTACACTTGCTACTAATACAAATTTTGAATTAAAATCGGGCGATAAGAGACTAATAGGTGCGATTAAGAGAACTAAGCATTTCAATATCAGAGTATTTAATCGTGTTGACATTTTGAGCTTAAAGTTCAAATGTACCCATAAAATTTTCAACAGATAATAGTTACATTTCTCAAAACAATAGGAGTGACACTATAGTTCTACTCTACTACTTGTAGAGACTACGCATAAGAACTCTGTCCTGCTATTGTAGTAGCACTCCGTACAACTCAAAGTATCAGCCCCGACCCTAGTTCTCCTTAGCAAAAGTACCTACAAAGACAACCCCCAACACATGAGCACATAGCTATCCATATACAACACAATATGAATACGTAAGGCGTAAATGCATAATCATAAATACAAAACACTTCCTGTATTTTCATCGCATTTACAATGCCCATTGGTTGTCCCTGTACCACAATTCATAATCAAAACACTATATGAATGTATGGCTTCACTAATAAATGTCATGACATATCATCTCTTTTTCTTGAGTCAGTCATCATCAGTTATTTTAATGCTTCTTCGCTTTACAATCTCAAAACAAGCGGTATCTCATCCTCGCTTCTTCATACTAGCGGTATCTCATCATCGCTTAGTATGGTATACCCCGCCTCCATGTGCAAGCGAGCCTCCCCCCTCCCGCTTCACATTTTTAGCGGTCAAGCGTAAGCATTAAACCTTCACTGTGATCACCCCTGACTCGTGGAATACACCTCTTTATTCCACATCACAATATGCAACAACAATGCATAATATGCAACAACAATGCATAATAACATGTATCAACTCTTAATGCATCACATTGCATTCATCATGTGTCAAACAGACAAACATAAGTACATGTTACCGTTGGGATGCCCGTACGTCGCTTACGTACCTTTCCAAAATGTAGTGTGTGGTGGGACTCTATCCCCTGCGTTGTGTAGCCGTCTGTGAAGGCTCTACACTAGTGTACAACACAATATTAGATGCCAATTTATGATCCAAAATCAAAAATCCAACAAAATATCAATATTTCAAAATTTTGCCTCTGGCGATCGATCGCTACCACTTGGCGATCGATCGCCAAACTCCACTGTCCCATGGCGATCGATCGCGCCATCCATGGCAATCGATCGCGTGCCTTTGATTTTGGCTACTGGACCTCGGCGATCGATCGCGCCATTTGTGGCGATTGATCGCCACATGGTCTGTGCGCGACATTTTCCAGAATGCTCAACACTGATTTTCCCACCTTTCATCCTAACATGTAAGACATACAACATGCCTAAACAAACATGCTAGTAGCTACAATACACTACCCTGAGTGTAATCATACAAGATATATATCCCAACCACAAACCCACATGCATTAAAAGCACCCTATAACATCAGTACTCAACCAACTTTTTCGAAAAACAGAGCATTGTCTTCCTGCCCAGATTTTTGAGTACCCACTTTTAAGCAATGAAATCTACCACATAAGTCATGAATATTGCTCGAACAAAAATGCCAAAGGCTTCACAAAACTACCATGCATATTTTCACATCAAAGGTTTACCCTAAAACCCATCTAACATGCATAATATCACCTCCTCAAAATCACTCCCAGTCCACATTTTCCAGAAAAACAGGGCATACTCTTACCCAGATTTCCGAACACCCTACTTTACATGCTTATTTCCTCAACATAAAACATGTAAAATACATAAGGAAAAATACTGAGAGTTACATAACAACACCATATAAGCATTTAAATCGAAGGTTTTAAGAAACCTAAGCTTACATGCCATTTTTCACACCAACAAAAGTATGAACTCAACAACTAAATTTCAAACCCAGAAATGGTTTCTCACCCCTTTTTGCTCCGATTTTTGGAAGCTTTCCAGGCAACAAAAATGGTGGATCTCCTTCTTTTCTCACTTATCAGGTGTTGGACGAAATATGGGAGAGAATTGGAGGTGTTCCAGCTATGACAAGGTGGAGTGGGAGATGGGGCAAGGGGCATGGGCAAGCAGCTGCAGCTGGCAGCAGGGCATGGGTCAAGGGGGGTGGTGGGGTAGTGGGTTATGTGATGTGTTATGTTTTGGTCCCGGTATTTAGCACGATGTATTAAAATATCCTCACAAGATATTTTATAGTATTTTCTCAATAAAATACTTCAACTCCTATTTAAAAATGCTTTACCAAAACAAACAACACACACCCCAAATAATAATGCCACAACCCCAAAATCCCAACATATAATACATGCACCCTCACATGCATTTCCCAATATTATTAATTCAACACAAGAATTAGTACCATAATTTTCACAACAATGATTAATGTTTAAAAATAACACTTAATCATTTCGGGGATATCACAATACTCCCCTACTTATAAGATTTCGTCCTCGAAATCAGCATGCTTACCAACATGAAGTAAAACAAAACATAAACGCATACCAGAAAACAGCTCTGGATAGTGCTGCACCATGTGTCGCTCTGTCTCCCACGTGGCCTCCTCGACACCCCTACGATCCCACTGAACCTTGATCATAGGAATAACTTTGTTTCTCAGTCTGCGATCTGCCCTATCTAAAATCCTGATAAGCCGCTCAACATAGGAAACATCTGACTCAATCTGCACCTCTGAAGGCTGCAACACATGTGAAGGATCCGGCTCATACTTCCTCAGCATAGACACATGGAATACATCGTGAATGCCAGACAGAGAAGGCGGTAAAGCTAATCGGTACGCCAGAGTACCCACACGCTGTAAGATCTCATACGGCCCCACATATCTCGGGGACAACTTCCCCCGCATACCAAACCGTACTACGCCTCTGAAAGGTGAGATTTTCAGAAAGACTCTGTCGCCCAACTGAAACTCCAACGGCCTACGCCGCTGATTGGCATACGCTGTCTGTCTGTCCTGAGCTGCCTTCATCTTTTGCCTTATCACTTTTACCTTTTCTTCCATCCGGATCAAATCTGGTCCTCCGACTGATTTGCGATCCCCGTCATCCCAACTCAAGGGTGACCTACAACGCCTACCATAGAGGGCCTCGAAAGGAGCCATCTGTATGCTTGCCTGGTAGCTGTTGTTGTAAGAGAACTCCACCAAGGCTATCGAGTCCTGCCATGAAGTGTCGAACTCTAGCACACAAGCTCTCAACATATCTTCGAGCGTCTGTATTGTACGCTCGGTCTGTCCGTCCGTCTGAGGGTGGTAGGTTGTGCTCAACCTCAACTCTGTACCTAGAGCTGTCTGCAGACCCTCCCAGAAGTGAGATGTGAACCGGGGATCTCGATCGGACACTATCGAAACAGGGATCCCGTGCAGTCTCACTATATCTCTGACATATAACTGTGCCATCCTCAAGTGCGTATATGTCATACAGTAGGGAATGAAATGAGCACTCTTTGTCAATCTGTCGACGACTACCCATATAGCATCGAAACCTGAAACAGTCCTCGGTAAGTGGGTCACGAAGTCCATGGATATGTGCTCCCACTTCCACTGTGGTATCTCCAAGCTCCTTAGCTCACCTCCAGGCCTCTGCCTCTCGGCCTTTACCTGTTGACAAATCAAACAGCGCTTGACAAAAGAGATGACATCTTGTTTCATACGCCTCCACCAGAACTGGCTGCGTAGATCCTTATACATCTTTTTCCCGCCCGGGTGGACACTCATCCTGCTGCAATGAGCTCGCTGTAATATACCCTGACGCAACTCGGGTGTATCTGGAACCACCCATCTGTCGCCAAGTCTCAGAGAACCATCCTCAGCCACTTTGAATCTCGATGGTTGCCCTGAATGAACCACTGACATCCATCTCTGAACCTCTGTATCGGTCCCCTGAACCTTTCTGATGTGATCATAAATAACAGGCTCGGCTAACAAGGTCAAAACCTGTACTGATGAAGTAGACACATCATAATCAAATCCCAAATGGCAGTAGGAGCCCAACATAGCTGATAGACACATGGCATCTTCTGCTGTGCTCCTCACCTTCCGACTCAAAGCGTCGGCTGTCAAGTTTGCTTTCCTGGGATGGTATAGGATTTCACAATCATAATCCTTCAGCAGATCCATCCATCTCCTCTGCCTCATGTTCTGCTCAGCCCGTGTAAACAAGAACTTCAGGCTTTTGTGATCAGTGAAGATGGTGAATGAGGTACCGTATAAGTAGTGTCGCCATATCTTCAAGGCGAACACTATAGCTGCTAGCTTCAGATCATGGACCGGATACCTCGTCTCATGTGGCTTCAATTGTCTCGAAGCGTAAGCCACAACGTGCTTATCCTGCATCAGCACGCATCCTAAACCCTGAAGCGATGCGTCGGTATAGAGAACGAACCCTTTGTTCTCCCTGGGAATCACCAAAACTGGCGCTGAAGTTAATCTGTGCTTCAACTCCTGGAAGCTCTGCTCACAAGTTTCCGACCAAAGGAATGGAACTCCTTTCTGAGTCAGCTGTGTAAGTGGCTTGGCGATCTTTGAGAAACCCTCGACGAAACGTCGGTAATAGCCAGCCAGACCAAGGAAACTTCGAATTTCACTGACTGAAGTAGGGGCAGACCAATCCATAACTGCCTCTATCTTCCTCGGGTCTACTGATATCCCCTCTCGTGATATGATATGGCCCAAAAATGATACACTGCTCAGCCAAAACTCACACTTGCTGAGTTTGGCGTACAACTGATGATTTCTGAGAATCTGAAGTATTGTCCTCAAATGATCGGCATGTTCCTCCTCACTCCTTGAGTATACGAGGATGTCATCAATGAATACGATCACAAACTGATCAAGGTACTCCTGAAATACTCTGTTCATCAAGCTCATAAAAATTGCAGGTGCATTTGTCACTCTGAATGGCATCACTAAGAACTCGTAGTGCCCATACCGAGTTCTAAAAGCCGTCTTTTGGACATCGCCAGCTCTAACCCGCACCTGATGATAGCCTGACCTCAAGTCTATCTTTGAGTACACCTCTGTACCCTGAAGCTGATCGAACAGGTCATCAATCCTCGGAAGTGGATACCTGTTCTTCACTGTGGCCTTGTTCAGTTGCCTGTAGTCAATGCACAAACGCATTGAACCATCCTTCTTTTTCACGAACAAGACTGGTGCACCCCAAGGCGATACAATAGGACGAATGTATCCCTTGTCAAGGAGCTCCTGTAACTGTACTTTTAGATCCCTCAGCTCTGCCGGTGCCATCCTGTAAGGGGCACGAGAAATAGCAGAAGTCCCCGGCAGCAGCTCAATGGCGAACTCAACATCCCTGACAGGCGGAAATCCCGGAATCTCATCTGGGAACACATCAATGAACTCCGCCACAACTGGAATGTCCTCGGCTCTCACTTCCTTCTCTTCCGATGCATTCACGGCATAAATAAGGTACCCAGTGTGGCCACGTTCCAATAACCGCGACATCTTAACCGCTGAGATCAATGGAATCCTTGGACGAGAGCCGTCCTCATAAAAAGTCGACTGGAACCCCTGATCAGATAGAAAACGTACCATCCTCTGTCGGCAATCTACCACAGCTCGGTATCTGCTCAACACATCAATGCCGATAATACAGTCAAAGTCCGCCATCTCTAACTGAATCAGATCGGCCCTCAGATCATTGCCCTCAAAATAAATGAGGCAATCAGATAACAGTCGATTCGCAATCACATGCTTTTCCGTGGGTGTCGAGACCATGAGAGGCGTGGGTAACAGAGACGAGCACAAGTGGTGTCTCTCCACAAAAGCAACAGATACAAAAGAATGAGAAGCACCTGTATCTACCAAAATAAATGCAGGGTACGTAAATAAATGACACGTACCAGCAATGACCTCCTCCGGGGCTGCCTCAGCCTGCTCCCTAGTCAGTGCATACACTTGTCCTTGCGGTGGTCCTGTCGCCTGACCTCCCTGTGGTCGAGGCACAAACTGTTGCCTCGGTGGTGCCGTCCTAGCATCAAATCTTGGCCTATTCGGCCCTGAGTCTGCCTGATTTGCCCGATTGGGGCAATTCCGAGCTAAGTGGCCCACCTTGCCACAAACATAACAGCCTCGGCAGTCACGTGACAAGTGAAATCCTCCACAGCGGTCACACCTGTCCCCTCCTGCCTTACTCCCCTGTGTAGGTCCTCGATTGCTCTGCTTCTGACTCTGAGATTTCTTCCCGCTAAATCTGGAAGATGATGAGGCTCCACGAGCCTTGAACTGATCCCCTCGTGGTTTCAAACTATCAGTAACAGGCCTCTGTGATGGCACGGAAGAGGGTACAATGTCCTTATATGCTCCCACTGCAATCTCTGCCAGCTCTGCCCTAGTCAGGGCGTCATCAAAAGAGCTGGGGTTGTTGGAAACAACCCGATCAAACAATTCTGGCCTCAGTCCCTTCAGGAAATGCCTCATCTTTGCATGGCTGCTCACAGCGATATGGGGGACATACCTCAACAGTGAGGAATACTGCAAAGCAAAGTCTGAAACTGACATGTTGCCCTGCTTCAAATTAGTGAACTCGTCCTCCTTGACTTGTCTGGCAGCGGCAGAAAAATACCGGTTAAGAAACCGGGTCCTGAATACAGTCCAGTCCACTACCATACCTTGAGCCCTCAGCTCCATCACAGTGGTTTTCCACCACATAGAAGGCTTCTTCGCCATCTGAAACTCGGCTAACCTCCGTGCACAGGGCGCAGTCACAAGTATCTGCTCTATCCGTTCTAGCCACTCTTCGGCCCCTTCTCCAGACTCGGTCCCCTCAAACATGGGTGGACGGAAGTTCAGAAACTGTGTCAAACTGAGCTCCCCTTGTAATAACATCTGTGCACTGGGCTCCACTCCCACAGCTGGTGGCGGTAAAGGATTCATATGAGCAACACTAGCATTCATACTGCCCATATCCCCTACCTCTTCATTGAGGTTCTCCGGGTTAATAGCCGCCATGCTGCAACACAAGAGTTAACAACAATACCAAAAGCAGTTCATAGTATAAGCCGTTAGATAACAAGAGTATCATATTCAAAGCATGTTAGTATAACACTTATACAAAAATATGCATCACATGCATAACATGCCCAACAATGGATACCTAACTAACTTGTCTCTAAAGGCTACCCTTCACTCTTCCCTGGTTATCTAACCACTGCTCTGATACCACTAAATGTGAGACCCCGATATCTCAAGATACTAATAGGTGCGATTAAGAGAACTAAGCATTTCAATATCAGAGTATTTAATCGTGTTGACATTTTGAGCTTACAGTTCAAATGTACCCATAAAATTTTCAACAGATAATAGTTACATTTCTCAAAACAATAGGAGTGACACTATAGTTCTACTCTACTACTTGTAGAGACTACGCATAAGAACACTGTCCTGCTATTGTAGTAGCACTCCTTACAGCTCAAAGTATCAGCCCCGACCCTAGTTCTCCTTAGCAAAAGTACCTACAAAGACAACCCCCAACACATGAGCACATAGCTATCCATATACAACACAATATGAATACGTAAGGCGTAAATGCATAATCATAAATACAAAACACTTCCTGTATTTTCATCGCATTTACAATGCCCATTGGTTGTCCCTGTACCACAATTCATAATCAAAACACTATATGAATGTATGGCTTCACTATAAATGTCATGACATATCATCTCTTTTTCTTGAGTCAGTCATCATCAGTTATTTTAATGCTTATTCGCTTTACAATCTCAAAACAAGCGGTATCTCATCCTCGCTTCTTCATACTAGCGGTATCTCATCATCGCTTAGTATGGTATACCCCGCCTCCATGTGCAAGCGAGCCTCCCCCCTCCCGCTTCACATTTTTAGCGGTCAAGCGTAAGCATTAAACCTTTACTGTGATCACCCCTGACTCGTGGAATACACCTCTTTATTCCACATCACAATATGCAACAACAATGCATAATATGCAACAACAATGCATAATAACATGTATCAACTCTTAATGCATCACATTGCATTCATCATGTGTCAAACAGACAAACATAAGTACATGTTACCGTTGGGATGCCCGTACGTCGCTTACGTACCTTTCCAAAATGTAGTGTGTGGTGGGACTCTATCCCCTGCGTTGTGTAGCCGTCTGTGAAGGATCTACACCAGTGTACAACACAATATTAGATGCCAATTTATGATCCAAAATCAAAAATCCAACAAAATATCAATATTTCAAAATTTTGCCTCTGGCGATCGATCGCTACCACTTGGCGATCGATCGCCAAACTCCACTGTCCCATGGCGATCGATCGCGCCATCCATGGCAATCGATCGCGTGCCTTTGATTTTGGCTACTGGACCTCGGCGATCGATCGCGCCATTTGTGGCGATCGATCGCCACATGGTCTGTGCGCGACATTTTCCAGAATGCTCAACACTGATTTTCACACCTTTCATTCTAACATGTAAGACATATAACATGCCTAAACAAACATGCTAGTAGCTACAATACACGACCCTGAGTGTAATCATACAAGATATATATCCCAACCACAAACCCACATGCATTAAAAGCACCCTATAACATCAGTACTCAACAAACTTTTTCGAAAAATAGAGCATTGTCTTCCTGCCCAGATTTTTGAGTACCCACTTTTAAGCAATGAAATCTACCACATAAGTCATGAATATTGCTCGAATAAAAATGCCAAAGGCTTCAAAAACTACCATGCATATTTGCACATCAAAGGTTTACCCTAAAACCCATCTAACATGCATAATATCACCTCCTCAAAATCACTCCCAGTCAACATTTTCCAGAAAAACAGGGCATACTCTTACCCAGATTTCCGAACACCCTACTTTACATGCTTATTTCCTCAACATAAAACATGTAAAATACATAAGGAAAAATACTGAGAGTTACATAACAACACCATATAAGCATTTAAATCGAAGGTTTTAAGAAACCTAAGCTTACATGCCATTTTTCACACCAACAAAAGTATGAACTCAACAACTAAATTTCAAACCCAGAAATGGTTTCTCACCCCTTTTTGCTCCGAATTTTTGGAAGCTTTCCAGGCAACAAAAATGGTGGATCTCCTTCTTTTCTCACTTATCAGGTGTTGGACGAAATATGGGAGAGAATTGGAGGTGTTCCAGCTATGACAAGGTGGAGTGGGAGATGGGGCAAGGGGCATGGGCAAGCAGCTGCAGCTGGCAGCAGGGCATGGGTCAAGGGGGGTGGTTGGGTAGTGGGTTATGTGATGTGTTATGTTTTTGTCCCGGTATTTAGTACGATGTATTAAAATATCCTCACAAGATATTTTATAGTATTTTCTCAATAAAATACTTCAACTCCTATTTAAAAATGCTTTACCAAAACAAACAACACACACCCCAAATAATAATGCCACAACCCCAAAATCCCAACATATAATACATGCACCCTCACATGCATTTCCCAATATTATTAATTCAACACAAGAATTAGTACCATAATTTTCACAACAATGATTAATGTTTAAAAATAACACTTAATCATTTCGGGGCCGTTCCAACCCCAACACCTGGTGAGTATCTAGAAAATATTGTTAAGGAAATTGCTAATGGATCTGTGAAATTTCAACAAGAGACAAGAGCAAGCATTCAAATCTTGAGTACAATGGGACAGTTGGCCACTGCAATAAATCGCATAGAGTCTCAAAGATCAAGCACCTTACCACCACAACCAGTAGTGAATCCGAGGGAGAATGCTAGTGCGATTAAACTAAGGTGTGGGAAAGAACTTGAGACACAAGATAAGGAGAAACCGATGGAGACTACACATGAAGAGGAGAAAGAGATCGAGCCCACAGGGAACGATTCCATACAAAAGGAGGAACAAAAAGGTAAATTCCCTCTAATTTCTGAGTATAAGATTGAACCACCTTTCCCTCTTGCATTTCAGGAAGATAGGAGGAATGAAAGCATCAAGGACCTCTACGAAACCTTTCGGAGATGTGAGGTGAACATTCCACTGTTGGATGCTATCATTTAGGTGCCATGAAATATCCTTGTGACGACGATGATACTGTATACTCTATCGATATTATTGATTACTTGTCCCAATGCATTTTGAGATTGCAGGTAAAGAAGAGTTGGAGATAGCCCTCACCACCCCTCTAGACCATTTTGAGGAAGAGTTGCCACTTGGAGATGAGGTGGAACACAACATCACCGCTTTGGATACCACGCCTAGGATACAAGGTAATGTTTTATTTGTGTCATTGCCTATTCCTAACACTAGGCCTCTTCCATCTGTATCGCAGGCACCCACTGTTGAACTGAAGCAGTTACCAAGCCACCTAAAGTATGTGTTCCTTGGAGAAGGAAATACACTACCGGTAATAATCTCTAGCAAGTCAGGGGATGGCCAAGAGAAGGAGCTCATTCACGTGCTAGAGGAGCACAAGACCACCATAGGATTGACCATTGCTGACATTAAAGGAATAAGCCCCTCTACATGCATGCATAGGATTCTACTTCAAGAAGGAGCCAAACTACACGCCAACCGCAAAGAAAACTCAATCCACTGATGATGGAAGTCATTAAAGAGGAGATCTTAAAGCTTCTTGCAGTTGGAATGATATACCCCATTTCGGATAGCCAGTGGGGTCAGTCCTGTCCAAGTAGTTCGAAAGAAGACTTGCATCACAGTGGTGAGGAACAAAGACGATGAATTAGTAACCACCCGCATTCAAACTGGATGGAGAGTTTGCATTGACTACCGCAAGTTGAACACCGTGTTGGGATATTCCCTAAGACAAATCATTAGATGATTGTTTTGACATACAATGTTTATGATTTCTTGAATGGCAATTCATTATTATATATTATTCTTTTAACTGTGCAATGTGAATTAATATATATGTTAATGTCCTTAGAATAATATTGTATTATTCTTAAAGATGTCCCTAGTCAAGTATTATCATGAATAGGGATAATGATAATACGTAGCGACTAGTATGTGTTGATTGATGAATTGTTCATTGATATGAGATATCAAATCAACACATGGGTACATGTTAGAGAACGATGTACTGGACAGACCCACCATGAGAATGCAACATGGATAGTTATATGATCGTCATATGCAATTCTCATAGTGATAATAATGTATGTAATCCTTACGACTTATGATCATCAGAGATCCCAACATAAGGAGTTATGTATCTTGATATCGTCAAACGTTACCCGTAACAGGGTAATCTATAAAGGCGACTATTGGATACACTACGAATTATGTAGAGGGATGTTGACTGATCGAGATAGGATTTGTCCCTCCTATATAACAGGAGATGTGTTTGGCCCTTGATCAAGTGAGAACTAAAATGCATGGCCATGCTCGAATGAGTCGATATGAGATATCGAGCTTATTCGTTTATTCTAGTTCTACTTGGGGATCAAGAAATAGAGATTGAATATACGAGTATGACTATTCCATGACTCGTGTTCAATCTAAACACAAAGGACAAAGGGATTAAGTTACATGGTTAATATTATCACAAGTTCTAAAGGTTATGTCGAGTCATTGACATTCTTGTAATTTGGGTAGCCTCGATGTGTTGCTAGACACCGCTCCTTGCTTGCGACATAAAATGAGATTTTATGTCACTGCCAACATTACAAGATCCTATCGGGTCGCACAAAAGATTAAATCGAGAAGGGAAATTAAATTCATGGGATGAATTAAATAATTAAGAAGAGTCTTAATTGATAATTATAAGGATTAAATTAAAACCATGGGCTTAAGCCCATGAGGCTTTATGAAAGCCTTTAATTAATCATATATAATTTGATTGCATGGTGATTAATTAGATTAACACATCATATCATTAAAACCTAGAATTGGTGAAGCACACGGCCGCACGATAATCTTGAGCTCTCGGCTTCTTATAGCCGTGTGGTTCTTGGTGAGTTTTGGGCCATCTTACGATTTAGAATCGAGTGTGTTTCTTGTTCCGGTTTAAGAACTTGTCTAGCAACTTGTTCTTAAACTATCCCTTCACCCGATTTGATCGTGTGGATACCTTGGAGGCAAAACTAGACAAGTTTTGCTAGTGACTCGAAGGAGACGTTGGACGTGGTGCTGCTCCGTGGAATCGGCTCAAACACGCTACAAGGGTGAGACTTTTGTAAACCTTTATCCAATATGAATCCCTATGTATAGATCCATTGTTCTAGTAATCCAAAATATTTTATTCCGCTGCGTTGTATGCTCTAAGGATTACTAACAGTGGTATCAGAGCCGTGTACAAGGCTCATATCGGATTTATGTGATTAAATAGTTTAATCATATTAAATTAATATTGCATGCTATTTAAAACTGTATGAACATATATGATATGTTAATATTTAGTTTGTGAAAATCATCGTAAAATTGTATTTGATATAATTGGCGAATAATCAAATTTATTGGGCAATATTTTCGGCCATCACCATCACAAAGGACACCACGGCTAGCCACATGAGGGCTAGGGTTTTCAAACCCTTGGCTCGAGATGGCTTAGTCGTTGTGGCTAATAATTGTGCATGGAAGTGTCGAAAATTGATTAGGGTTTAGAACCCATTGGCTCGTGACGGCTAGCTCATGACGGCTAGGGTTTCGAACCCTAGTAGCCATGCATGGGCTCGGCCATCGTCGCCTCTTATGCTAAGGTTTTGAGACGTGGATGAGTTTTGAACTCTTTGGCACGCATGCATGGATTAGTAGCTTTACCACATGAGAGCAAGGTTTTTCTAACCCTTAGCTCGAGATGGTTGAGCCAACCCCGTGCATGGCCTGACCATGACTCGTGACTAACAAATTCCGGCGTTTCGAACAAGATGGCTCAATGAAAACCCAAGGTGGTGCGTGGCGGCTAGGGTTTGGAACCCTAGCGCCGCCGCAGCTCGAGCTTGGTTCGGCCATGGGCTAGGGTTTCGAACCCTAGGCCCAAAATTGGTCCAGCCGTGTGCTTTTGTGGTTCGAACCATGGTGGTTCGTGGCTTAGTCGCTTTAGTTCATAGCATGTGATGTCCCGAGCGTACGATAATTTTTCAAAAATTATTTTACAGTTTTATTTAGAATTAAATTTAAAATGTTTAGAATTTAATTAATTAAATGTTAATGCATGCTTTATGTGTTGTTTGAGCATGGTGCGTGGTTATAGCCCTTTGACCTATTAGATAGGATTTGTGGATGTTTGTAATATACAATACGACCTGCGTGTCGTGCCTTCTCTATTTCATTCTAAATGTAATCCCTCCCCTATGTTCCCCTCGAATGTGAATCGAGGAATTCTATATCTTGTAAATAGTGTAGTTTATTTTATTGATGGTGATCAATGAGATGGAGCATCGTGCCGGGATAAGGAGGCCATTCACAAATTGGAGCCAAAGGAAGGTGCTTGTGAAGTTACCTTAGGTTGACTCTTAGGATTTTCTCATTGGCTTGAGAGAATCGTTAGTAGGGGCTATAACCATGTCACGTTTAATTATGTATGTTGATGCATGATTTATCTTATGTTTTAGATTGATAATTGTATTACACATATATGTAGATATGTATACAACTATATGTAGTGGACATATTTTAAATTATCAAACTAATCATGAGATCAATAAATCCCTCTAAAATATTAAGTTTTAGATGCCTTCCAAAATTAAAAGTACTCGTCAATAACTTCGATTGTACATGTGTGGGTTTGCCAAAGCAAAGCACCGTGGCAATCTTAGTAAGGCGCGAAAGGATAAAAGTGATATCCGTTATACTTTAAATTGGGTACGACTTAACTAATTTATCTCAATAGGATTGGGAACTTAGAGGCATGAGTTGGATTATAATTCATTTGATGAATTGAACAAAGTGTTGTTCGTCCAACTATCCAAGAATTACATTTGATGTAATTGACAAAGTGTTGTCTACCTAAATAACCGAGTCTTGGGCAATTAGCCAAAGCTAACTCAAGATTAGGCGAAATATGGATATTGGCCCACTAAAGGTTTTGAGGGTTGATATTTTTTAAACAAAATAGTGGGAGCATCATTTAATGTAAGACCATGTTAAATGATTAAATCATAAACTTATTTTGCATATTTATATGGTAGATATCCATGGAAACTAACAACGTTACTAGCACATTATCACTGCGATCGGTCCTTGAGAAGGACAAATTAAATGGGACAAATTTCCTAGACTGGCATAGGAACTTGGGGACACGCTCTAGAAACAGCGATTTTCTTACTGAACCGTGTTCCATCTAAATCAGTGGAAAAGACACCATATGAGATATGGACTGGGAAGCGTCCTAGTATGTCTTTTATGAAGATTTGGGGTTGTGAGGCTTTCGTTAGACGTCACACCACTAACAAACTTGGACCCAAATCTGATAAGTGTTTATTTGTGGGGTATCCTAAGGAAACGAAAGGAAACTATTTCTATTATCCCACCGAGAACAAAGTAGTTGTTGCTCGGACTGGTGTATTTCTTGAAAGAGAATTTATTTCTAGAAAAACCAGTGGGAGAAAAATAGAACTTAGTGAAGTTCAACCACAAGAAAACACTGAACCTGAGATTGAGATGGAAACAGAGCAGGCACCGCAAGCTGTTGTGGAAGAAGCACCTGCTCAAGAGACACAAGCCCAGCGTAGGTCTGTAAGAGAACACCGGGAGCCACAGAGATATGGATTTCTTGTGACTCAACAAGGTGACTTACTACTTATTGATGAGGATGAGCCGTCATCTTATCAACAAGCTATAATGGGCAATGATTCTGAGAAATGGCAAGAGGCCATGAAATCTGAGATGGAATCCATGTATGCAAACCAAGTATGGACTTTGGTTGATCCACCTGAAGGGGTACGACCCATAGGGTGCAAATGGATTTTCAAGGAAAAGACCGATATGGATGGTAATGTACAAACCTATAAAGGTCGCCTGGTTGCAAAAGGATTCAAACAAATTCATGGTATTGACTATGATGAAATCTTTTCACCAGTGGCCATGGTTAAATCCATAAGGATCTTGCTTGCAATAGCTGCATTTCATGATTATGAAATCTGGCAGATGGATGTCAAAACAGCTTTCCTTAATGGAAATCTGCTCGAGGATGTGTACATGACACAGCCTGAGGGTTTTGTCGATCCAAAGGATGCTGGAAAGATATGCAAGCTACAACGATCCATTTATGGATTGAAGCAAGCTTCTCGGAGTTGGAATCTTCGATTTGATGATGCAATCAAAGAGGTTGGTTTTATCAAAAACGAAGATGAACCTTGTGTCTACAAGAAGGTCAGTGGGAGCGTAATCATTTTCTTAGTGTTGTATGTAGATGACATACTTCTCATTAAAAATGATATCCCTGCCTTACAATCTGTAAAGATTTGGCTAGGGAACTGCTTTTCGATGAAAGACTTGGGAGAAGCCACCTATGTATTAGGAATCAAGATCTATAGAGATAGATCGAGAAGGCTTCTTGGCCTAAGTCAAAGTACATACATAGACAAAGTGCTTAAAAGGTTTAGCATGCAAGAATCAAAGAAAGGATTCGTGCCTATGACGCATGGCATTTATCTCTCGAAGGAACAGTGTCCTTCAACACCTGATGAGAGACAACGCATGAGTAAGATTCCATATGCGTCAGCTCTTGGATCTATCATGTATGCCATGATATGTACTCGTCCCGATGTATCGTATGCTTTGAGCATGACGAGCAGATATCAAGTTGATCCAGGTGAAGGTCACTGGATTGCTGTCAAGAACATCCTGAAGTACTTGAGAAGGACTAAGGATACATTCTTGATTTATGGAGGTGAGGAAGAGCTCAATGTAATGGGTTACACTGATGCAAGCTTCCAAACCGACAAAGATGATTTTCGATCGCAATCTGGATATGTGTATTGCCTAAATGGAGGTGCTGTGGGCTGGAAGAGTTCAAACCAAGAAACAGTAGCCGATTCTACAACGGAAGCTGAGTATATTGCTGCCTCGGATGCAGCAAAGGAAGCTGTTTGGATGAGGAAGTTCATTTCTGAACTTGGAGTGGTGCCTAGCATTAAAGATCCGATAGAACTCTATTGTGACAACAATGGAGCGATCGCATTGGCTAAGGAACCAAGATCTCACCAAAGATCCAAGCACATACTTAGGCGTTTCCATTTCATTCAAGAAATCGTTGAAAGGGGAGATGTTAAAATATGCAAAGTACCAACAGATGATAATGTATCTGACCCATTGACGAAGCCACTGTCACAGCAGAAGCATGATCGTCATACTAGATCTCTAGGCATTAGGTATATGTCTGAGTGGTCTTAGTGCAAGTGGGAGATTTGTTGGTATATGCCCTAAGACAAATCATTAGATGATTGTTTTGACATACAATGTTTATGATTTCTTGAATGGCAATTCATTATTATATATTATTCTTTTAACTGTGCAATGTGAATTAATATATATGTTAATGTCCTTAGAATAATATTGTATTATTCTTAAAGATGTCCCAAGTCAAGTATTATCATGAATAGGGATAATGATAATACGTAGAGACTAGTATGTGTTGATTGATGAATTGTTCATTGATATGAGATATCAAATCAACACATGGATACATGTTAGAGAACGATGTACTGGACAGACCCAACATGAGAATGCAACATGGATAGTTATATGATCGTCATATGCAATTCTCATAGTGATAATAATGTATGTAATCCTTACGACTTGTGATCATCAGAGATCCCAACATAAGGAGTTATGTATCTTGATATCGTCAAACGTTACCCGTAACAGGGTAATCTATAAAGGCGACTATTGGATACACTACGAATTATGTAGAGGGATGTTGACTGATCGAGATAGGATTTGTCCCTCCTATATAACAGGAGATGTGTTTGGCCCTTGATCAAGTGAGAACTAAAATACATGGCCATGCTCGACTGAGTCGATATGAGATATCGAGCTTATTCGTTTATTCTAGTTCTACTTGGGGATCAAGAAATAGAGATTGAATATACGAGTATGACTATTCCATGACTCGTGTTCAATCTAAACACAAAGGACAAAGGGATTAAGTTACATGGTTAATATTATCACAAGTTCTAAAGGTTATGTCGAGTCATTGACATTCTTGTACTTTGGGTAGCCTCGATGTGTTGCTAGACACCGCTCCTTGCTTGCGACATAAAATGAGATTTTATGTCACTGCCAACATTACAAGATCCTATCGGGTCGCACAAAAGATTAAATCGAGAAGGGAAATTAAATTCATGGGATGAATTAAATAATTAAGAAGAGTCTTAATTAATAATTATAAGGATTAAATTAAAACCATGGGCTTAAGCCCATGAGGCTTTATGAAAGCCTTTAATTAATCATATATAATTTGATTGCATGGTGATTAATTAGATTAACACATCATATCATTAAAACCTAGAATTGGTGAAGCACACGGCCGCACGATAATCTTGAGCTCTCGGCTTCTTATAGCCGTGTGGTTCTTGGTGAGTTTTGGGCCATCTTTCGATTTAGAATCGAGTGTGTTTCTTGTTCCGGTTTAAGAACTTGTCTAGCAACTTGTTCTTAAACTATCCCTTCACCCGATTTGATCGTGTGGACACCGTGGAGGCAAAACTAGACAAGTTTTGCTAGTGACTCGAAGGAGACGTTGGACGTGGTGCTGCTCCGTGGAATCGGCTCAAACACGCTACAAGGGTGAGACTTTTGTAAACCTTTATCCGATATGAATCCCTATGTATAGATCCATTGTTCTAGTAATCCAAAATATTTTATTCCGCTGCGTTGTATGCTCTAAGGATTACTAACACACCGTGACCCGGAAGGACCACTTTCCATTGCCCTTCATTGATCAAATGCTTGAAAGGTTAGCATGTCATTCTTATTACTATTTTCCCCTTTGAGACTTTCGCTTATAGGCGCATGCCCTTTGGACTATGGAACGCACCTGACACTTTCAACGGTGTATCACTAGTATATTTTTTGAGTACACTGAGCATATATTAGAGGTATTCATGGATGATTTTACTGTGTATGGTGACTCATTCAATGCTTGTCTAACTAACCTTACCCTTGTCCTAAAGCGTTGCATAGAAACAAACCTTGTGCTAAATTCTAAAAAAGGGCAGTTTCAGTTTGGAGCAATGCTGTCGTAGACACAGTTGGTATCGATTGCGGGTTGATTTGTGAATCAACCGTGGTAAGCATTACTGGTGATGGAACTAGTATTTTCTTCGAGTTAATTATGAGATGTACGATGAGACGTCCCTAGAGAGATGCTTGAGAGTGTTTGAGTACTATTATGTTAGTATGGAGCATCGTTGGAGTTTATATACGCCGTGTATACGGATTTGAGAGTGATTTTTGTTAGTGGCATTGACACACTATCATGAGTTAGCTATGTATTTATTGGTTCAGGGATGCATTTCGGTATAAATGTATCTAGATTGTTTGAACGATGGTTAGAGTTTGGAAAGTCGTGGATGCATGATATTTTCCTTGTAAGGAAAGAGGTATTGATATACCTGTTTGGAAAATTTGAAAGATTCATGAGTTGGTGCGCGAGGTGTTGATGTTGAATTCACACCATTAGTCGTTCGTCAATCATTATTCTACGGTGTGAGAATAACTGAGGGATTGACAGCCATGCCTGAGGCTTGTGAGTAATATTGGAGATACCCAAGTCGAGTGGCCTTGAGTATTGATGTGACTAGAAATAGACACATCTATTGCGCTATTGTCTATGATTTGGAATGTTTTGATAGATAATTTGATACATATGCTACCTAATTGTATATTTGTGTAAATGTAGGTGAAATCGAAGAAATCGAGCTAAAAAAGGCGAATAAAGATCAAGAAAAGATTTGGAGATGATAAGGACTCAAGGTAAATCAAGAAAAAGGCTTAAAATGTAATTTTGGAGAATAGATTGATCGCATTGAAGAGGAGATCGATCGCCTATGGATTGAAAGTTGAACAACAAAATATGCGAGCAAGCGATCGATCGCCTAGAAGAGGAAATCCATCGCCAAACTCTACTGGAGCCAAGAGATCGATCGCTACAAAGTGGTGATTGATCGCCCAAGGAATATGCCCGAAAAAAATAAACGAGCGATCGATCGCTACTTTATAGCGATCGATCGCCAGGGAGTCCGAGAAAAAAAGGAAACTTGATCTTTTTACCATCTTTGGAAGATTTTTACCTATCCTAGCATATTCCCTAGCCTATAACTCAAAAATTAGCCTCATAACACCAAGACTCGGACTTTAGAACATAGCTTAGACATTAGAATAGATTTTCTCTCAAACTTTTGAAGAACGACTTGAACAACAAAGATGGAATTGACGCTCCGGAATCGTGCTTCCCTTTAGTAATTCTTTCTTTTACTATTAGTTTAATGTTCTCCAGATTTGTGATGCCCGTGGATTAATGGTGTTAATCCCAGTGTGGTAATAATCCTAATGGATTTTAATTGTGGCAATTAGGAATTAATTGCTGTTTTGGGACTCCCAGGATTTTAAATCCGGTATTTGGAGTCGTTGGATCCAAGGGATGAGATTGTATTCTCATCATGGTGATAACCTTGGAATTTTGTTTTTGGTGGAATCTGGGATCCAGAGTACTTTGTACTGGGGCTGGTAATGGAATTTGAGTTGGAGAGATAATTATTGAAAATAGGTGATTTTTAATGAATCATGATGTAGTTGTTGAGGTATTGATATTTTGGAGCCTTGGTGCTATATTTAGCAAATGGACTCGATATTCCGTCATTATGCGGAATCTCTTCTCTCTCTCCTCTCCCTCACGCCTCTCTCTCACCCCAAACCCTTCCCCTCTTTTCTCTTGGAACAAATCGATGGGGGCTCGTCTTGGGAGCCCGATTTCTTGAAGAAAAGCTGGTAATCTTCTTCTCCTCACCTTTAGCTTCGATTTGATTATGGTATTGTGCTTGTTGGTCAAGTTTTGGGTTGGTTTTGAGAATTGGGGGTTTTGGTTAAAAATCTAAAAAGTTGTTTTTAGTGTTTTTATTGAGTTTAATTGGTGTATTGGAGGTGTTGAGGAAGTTAGGGGTGTTGGTTTTGAGTTTGGGTGTCAAAAACACCATGGAAGCTCGAATTTTTCGGAAACCCGCAGGTCGCGATCGATCACGGCTTGGCGCTGATCGATCGCGACATGTTACTGATTTGGGAAGGCGATGAGCAGTAGCGGCGATCGATCGCGAAAAGTGAGCGATAGATCGCAGGGGCCTTGGCGATCGATCGCGGCAAGTTTATTTTTGGGCAGTGGGATTTGGCGATCGATCGCAGCTTGGCGCCGATCGATCGCGGCACTGTTCCCCTTTGATTTTGGAAAATTTTGGATTATGTCGGGATTTTGGAATCGAGGTTTAAGTGGCCCATTTCCGGGGCAATGTCTACATTCCAATGGGAATGCTATACTTTTAAAATGGATTGGTTGGAGCCAAAGTTTAATAAAACGGAATTCTCGGTTGAGTTTTTGGCTATCATTTAAACTTATAAAATGGAATATTTTGGGTATTATGCATGCTTAGCCGTGGGGCTTTTACATTGATAATCGTCATGGATGGACGATAGGTTTGGAAGTTGTGAACGTGCTTGGGCACGTGATTGCATGACTATGTTTAATTGAGAGTTATTTGCATGTTAGCACTTAATTCATCGGGTCGCGGGACTCAGTCAAGGTTTAACTCGAACTACGGAATTATAAGTTACGTATAATGTACGAGCATAGCCCTTTTATGTAATTGCATTTGTTGAATGCATGGTACATTATATTGTAATAAATGGATAGACATTGGGAATTATATGGTGCCGCTTTTGAGAGAGCAATGATTGGGATGTTGTCGCCTCTGAGCGAACATCGGTTATGACGCCACTGCTGTTGAACATGCGTGAGGATAAAATGTCGCTATTGTAGAGCTAGCGATGAAATAGAACTCTTGGAACCATAAGTGAGATATTTGGAAAATCCGTAATCATTGTTTAAATGATTTGATATTATTGATTATGATATCGGTACGTGGCAAACGGATTTGTTAATCAATGTAACGATTAACTGGCATTTGAGAATTTGATGGTTTCAGCTATTTTGAGAACAGGAACAGCACATGGGATCCCGGATGAGGACGATGCCATCCAGGGAGTGTCTTTTAATATTCATAGCATTTACTTGTGTAAATTATGAAATGTAATATTGTACTTATTGGATTTGGGATATTGGTATGCTCACCCCGTGTGGGGCTGTCTCTGTTGGGGCAGGTGATTAGGTACATCGATGGCTTTGGAGTTGAGCTCGAGCTATGGAATGGAGGTGCTTCTAGGGATCGAAGTACCAACGATGATATTGAGCACCGTATTTTATACATTTGATACACACATACTTATTTGATGCTCGCATGTGAGCACTATTATGTGTATATGGTATGTATAAGAAGGCAAGGGCCTTTCTCTTCATTTATGAGTTGCATGCAATTATTGATTGAATTGCTAAATGAACTGAGAATATGTTAGTGTATTATAATGGTGCATGATATGTATGTGGACTTTGTTGGGGGAAACTAGACATTATATGGAATAATGTAAAGAACATTATTATTGGCATGATTTCTATGATGACAAGTGGGTTTTCCCCTACATATATGATTACATGCACTAAATGCTTGGGTTTACGTTAGTGGTATCAGAGCAGTGGTTTGCTCTTTGGGGCTGTTGAGGGCCTAGGATCATATTGATGGAAATGAGTAGCACATAATTATGCATGATTGTAGTTAGTGTTGTGTGACACAACAATTTTGCTTATGTGCGTTTATGATATGTGATCATAGTGGAACAATTATATGTCATGACATCTATGGAATCATAATGTGATCTGTTGATTATGATTGTGAGTTGTGGCATAGGGACAACCAAAGGGAGCATTTTGAAATGCATTGGGATACAGAAAATACTTTGTACTCATGGTTTATGCATTTACTCATTATAATCATATTGTGGCAAATATGGATTATTATATGCTCATGGTTTGGGATTGTTCCTATAGGGACGCTATGACATGAAGGGCTAAGGCCAGGGTTGAAAGACACGAAATGGTAACCTGCATTTTATATACATCATGGATTATGCATTGTGGTTGCATATATATTGGAGTGATGATTTTAATGCTTTGCCGCTAAATGTTGAAGCAATGGTAAAATTCCGCATGTCACATTTGAAGCGAGGTGCATTAAAATACACTCATGGCGATGTATATTGGTGGATTATGCATTGTGGTTGCACGTATATTGGAGTGATGATTTTAATGCTTTGCCGCTAAATGTTGAAGCGAGGGTATTGCCGCATGTCACATTTGAAGCGAGGTGCATTAAAATACACTCATTGTGGTTGTATATATTGGAGTGATGACTTTAATGCTTTGCCGCTAAATGTTGAAGCGAGGGTATTGCCGCATGTCACATTTGAAGCGAAGTGCATTAAAATACACTCATGGTGATGTATATTGAGATATGGAATATGCATTGTGTTACAGGTATAGATGAAATGCTTGGTAAATATCCCATGAGTCGTTGTTATGGATGAGTGATGATTTTAAATGCTTTGCTGTAGGGTCTTCCTACCTTAACATCATATTATACACGTATTATGGACTAAACATGCATTCATAAACTCTTATGGGTTCCGATTGTAATTTTTGAGCTAATCAGATTACGAGCCAAAGATGAAATTTCAACCTTAAATAATTTCATTCTCAATACGAATGTTAAAGCGATAGAATTATGCTACTACTAGAGTAGAGACTATCTAGAAATCCTGAATCCTAACATCTTTCATGCTCCTCATAGCCCACTGCCTCAACCCGGCCCTTAGTCCTTTAGTCCAAAAGTGTACCTACAGGAACAACCCATCATGAGCATGTATATCGTTACTTAACATCATAAGGCAATGACATATAATTAAATGCATGAAAATAATTGGTAACGTATACTTCCTGGTTAATTGCCTTAACCCTCTTTGGTTGTCCCTGTTTCATAGCTATGCATATAATAATTGATTCTTGACATGAATGATTAAAATCATCATCTTATAATATCATCATCATGTAAGCATCATCATCTTATAGCATCATCATCGTATAGCATCATCATAATATAAGCATCATCATCATATAGCATAATCATCTTATAGCATCATCATCTTATAACATCATCATCTTATTATACCTTATCATCTTATAACATCATCATCATATAGCATAATCATCTTATAGCATCATCATCATATAGCTTCATCATCGTATAACGTCATCATCTTATAACATCATCATCATTTAAGCATCATAACAACATACAACAGTAAATGTACGAAGTCTTGGTTAAGTAACTTGCGGGTTATTTGTTAACTTCTTTTGTTAACCCTGATTTACCTTCATGCACATGGGCATCTTACCCCGTGGTATTTTACCACACAATAACATCGTATGGCCTCTTACCATATGGGCATCTTGCCCCGTGGCATCTTACCACATATAACTTCGTATGACATCTTACCATATGGGCATCTTACCCCGTGGCATCTTACCACACATAACATAGTATGGCATCTTACCATATGGGCATCTTACCCCGTGGCATCTTACCACATAATGACATCGTATGGCCTCTTACCATATGGGTATCTTACCCCATATAACATCGTATGACATCTTACCATATGGGCATCTTACCCCGTGGCATCTTACCACATTATAACATTGTATGGCATCTTACCATATGGGCATCTTACCCCGTGGCATCTTACCACATTATAACATTGTATGGCATCTTACCATATGGGCATCTTACTCTTTTATACACATCGTATAACATTATTATAAACTTACTTATCACAATCATCATCATAAACTTACTTATCATTATCATCATCGTAAACATCATCATCATAAACTTCATCATCATAAACTTACTTATCATAATCATCATCGTAAACATCATCATCATAAACTTCATCATCATAAACTTACTTATCATAATCATCATCGTAAACATCATCATTATAAACTTCATCATCATAAACTTACTTATCATAATCATCATCGTAAACATCATCATCATAAACTTATGCAATTAACACATAGTCATAGTTAGGAGGGTGTTACCGTCCGATGCCCGTACGCTTCTTACGTACCTTAATTCCCAAAAGTGGAGAATTTGGAGAGCTTTATCTCCTGGATGTTGTGGGTACCTGGGATGGTTCTACACAACCATACAAATTGATATTAGAAGCTAAACATAGTCCAATATCCAAAAATCCCACAAAAATATCAAAATCCACTTTTTTTACAGCTCGCGATCGATCGCCGCCCAGGCGCGATCGATCGCGAGATCGCACTGGACGAGGGGCCAAAATCTCCTTCTTGGCGATCGATCGCCACTTTTGGCGCGATCGATCGCCAGGCCCGCCGATCGATCGCCCAAAAGTGGCGATCGATCGCCAAATGCTTCTGGCTGGTACTGGACGCTCGCGATCGATCGCCAAGGACGGGCGATCGATCGCCGAGTGCTGTACATCGAATTTTCGCCATTAATGCTCAATTTTCAAGCTCTTTCACATGCCACCCCAAAACCAAACTTCCATAAAACATCAATAACATCAAAACCCACCAAAACCAACATAAAACACTTCAAAAATCATACCCCAACCATAAACAACACATACCCAAACAAACCCACATAAAACATCAAAAACTTGACCCATTTCAACACCAAACATCATAAAACTTATAGGAATGGTTCCATACCTCTTGTAGGCTCCAAATCCTAGCAAAGATCACACAAACAAGGTTTTTGTGGAACTTTCCTTCTTCCTTTTTGGTGGATTTCGAAAATGGGTAGGGTTTGGCATTGGGAAGTGATTTGGGGATTTTTAAAAGGTGAGAGTAAAGTGGGGGGTTTAAAGTGATGGGTATGGGATTAAAAAGGGGTTGTAATGACTTAATAAAAATTGTACCCCAAACTTAACATGATGTATAAAACACCCTACTTGGTATTTCAAAAGCATTTTTCAACAATGCTCTAAACTTCATTTAAAATCACATCTTCCTCATATTTGATAATTTAACACAATTAATCATGTTAACATCTTAATACCCAACACATAAATCCATCAACACATGATACATCATATAAACATAATTAATGTCCAAGTTACCATTAATTAATTTCGGGGCATCACATTACTCCCCTACTTACAAGATTTCGTCCTCGAAATCGCATGCACTTACCCAAAAGAAACTAAACATAAATCATACCAGAAAATAGTTCGGGGTAATGCTGCATCATATGCCGCTCCGTCTCCCACGTAGCCTCCTCGACACCCCGACGATCCCACTGAACTTTGACCATCGGTATAACTTTGCTCCGTAGTCTGCGATCCTCACGATCCAGAATTCTGACTGGTCGTTCAACGTAGGATACATCTGAGTCTAACTGCACTTCAGTAGGCTGTAAAACATGAGACGGATCTGGCTCATACTTTCTCAACATAGAAACATGGAAGACATCATGAATTCCAGATAAGGACGGTGGTAGAGCCAATCGGTAAGCCAAAGTGCCGATACGCTGTAACACCTCATACGGTCCAACATACCTCGGGGATAACTTCCCCCGCATACCAAAACGAACAACACCCCTGAAGGGTGAGATTTTCAAGAAGACCTTGTCTCCCACTTGAAATTCTAGCGGCCGTCGCCGCTTATTTGCATAGGCTGCTTGCCTATCTTGGGCCGCTTTCATCTTTAAGCGTATCATCTTAATCTTTTCCTCCATGTCCTTAATCATATCCGGTCCTCCGACCGCTTTACTCGTCAAGTCCTCCCAATACAGCGGTGACCTACATCGTCGTCCGTAAAGAGCTTCAAAAGGGGCCATTTGAATGCTCGCCTGATAGCTGTTATTGTAGGAGAACTCTACCAGAGGTATAGACTCTTGCCACGGAGTATCAAACTCCAAAACACATGCCCTCAATATATCTTCGAGCGTTTGTATAGTACGCTCCGTTTGGCCATCAGTCTGAGGGTGATAAGCTGTACTTAGTCTCACCTCGGTGCCCAAAGCTGTCTGGAGACCCTCCCAGAAATGAGAAGTAAACCTTGGGTCTCTGTCAGACACGATCGAGACTGGAATCCCATGCAACCTCACTACATCCCGTACATATAATTGGGCCATCTTTAAATACGTGAAAGTCATACTGTAAGGGATGAAATGAGCTACCTTCGTCAGCCTATCTACGATCACCCAGATCGCATCAAATCCAGAGGCCGACCTTGGCAAGTGGGTCACGAAGTCCATAGATATATGCTCCCACTTCCACTTAGGTACCTCCAAGCTCTTCAGCTCGCCACCAGGCCTCTGCCTTTCTGCCTTTACTTGTTGGCAGATCAAACATCTCTTAACGAAGCTGATCACATCACGCTTCATGCGTCTCCACCAGAATTGACCACTTAGGTCCTTATACATCTTTCTTCCTCCAGGGTGGATACTGAACCGGCTATTAAGAGCCCGTTCTAAAATTCCTTTACGCAATCCTGGCGCATCTGGGACCACCCATCGGTTGCCCAATCTTAAAGAGTCATCTTCAGCCACACTAAACTTTGTTGGCTGACCTCGAAGTACTATTGATGACCATCTTTGAACCTCATCATCCGATCTTTGGCTTTTCTGAAAACCTCAAATATGTCAGGCTCAGCCAACAGGGTCGACACTCGCACAGGCGACGTGTCCACATCAATATCATAGCCCGGACGGTAATAAGAAGTCATCACCGCTGATAAACACATAGTGTCCTCAGTAGTACTTTTCACCTCCGACTTAAGGTGCCTGCTAATAAGTTGCTTTACCAGGATGGTACTCAATCTTACAGTCAAAATCCTTGAGTAGGTCCATTCATCTTCTTTGTCGCATATTCACTCAGCCTGTGCGAACAAAACTTCAGGTTCTTATGGTCCGTGTAGATGGTAAACGACATACCATCCAAGTAATGCCTCCAAATTCCAAGGCAAACATAATGGCTGCCAGCTCCAAAACGTGGACTGGGTACTTAGCCTCACGTGGTTTCAACCGCCTCGATGCATAAGCCAGCACAAGCTTATCTCGCATCAACACATAGCCCAAACCTTGGAGTGATGTATTCGAGTACAAGGCAACCTCTTGTCTTCAGAAGGAATCACCAACCCTGGCACTGTCGTCAGATGACGCTTCAATCCCTGGAAGTTTTTCTCACAAGCTTCGAACCAAAAGAATGGGACTCCTTCCTGAGTCAACCGCGCCAGTGGCTTAGCGATCTTGACATAACATGATCTAAGAATACTACACTGCTCGACCAGAACTCGTACTTACTGAGCTTTGCATACAACTGATGATCCCTAAGGATCTGGAGTACTGTTCTCAAGTGCTTTACATGTTCCTCTTCAGTTCGAGAGTAAACAAGTACATCGTTAATGGAAACTATGACGAACTGATCCAAACATGGTTGGATCACCCTGTTCATCAGGCTCATAAAATAGTTGGGGCATCCGTCACCCCAAAGGGCATGACTAAGAATCCGTAGTGTCCACATAAGGTCCTGGAAGCTGTCTTCTGTACATCATCCTCTCGAACTCGAATCTGATGATACCCCGATCTCAGATCGATCTTACTGTAGAGCCTCGTACTCTGCAGCTGATCAAACAAATCATCCATCCCTGGAAGCGGATACTTATTCTTCACTATGGCTTTGTTCAGTTGTCTGAAATCGGTGCACAACCGCAACGAACCATCTTTCTTTTCGACAAATAGGACTGGTGTATCCCAAGGCGATATGCTAGGGTGTATATAGTCCTTGCCAAGGAGCTCTTGCAACTGAACCTTTAATTCCCTTAACTCCGCTGGTGCCATCCTATACGGGCACGAGAAATGGTAGGCGTCCCTGGTAGTAACTTAATCCCAAACTCGACCTCTCTCGTCGGTGGGAATCCGGGAATCTCTTCCGGAAATGCATCAGGAAACACCGCCACTACGGGCACATCCTCAACCTTTAACTCTTTCCTCTTTCAGTAATAACCACAGTATAGTTGAAATATCCTTTGTGGTCTCGTTCCAATAACCGTGCCATCTTGACAACAGATATTAACGGAATCCTTGAACGGAAATCATCCTCATAGAATGTCCATCGGACTCCCATATCAGACCTGAATCGGACAGTCCTCGTCTGCAGTCCACAACTGCCTGATACCTGTTCAGAACATCTACAAACTGACATCCCCAGAACAATCAAGTCTGTCCTCAGTTCGTTACCCTCAAAATAAATGAGGCCGTCTTAACCAATCTGATCAGTTACCAAACTTCTTCCAGCGGGGGTCGAGACTACAAGAGGCGTGGGCGACGGAGAAGTACATATGTGGTGCCTTTCCACAAAACTTGTTGACATTTGCTGCCATACTGCAACACAAGGGTTAACAACAAGATCCAAAAGCAGTTCACATAATACATCGTTAGAGAAGCGAAACATGTTAGTACCACATCACATACTTCATATGCAACTTATGCACAAAACATGTTTAAAAGTAAGCACCTAGCCAACTTATTGCTAA
Organism: Haberlea rhodopensis; assembly: GCA_907163345.1. Lineage (NCBI taxonomy): Eukaryota > Viridiplantae > Streptophyta > Magnoliopsida > Lamiales > Gesneriaceae > Haberlea > Haberlea rhodopensis. The sequence goes on along the minus strand of CAJQUN010000084.1, from coordinate 1,092,135 downwards.
GGCTACCCTTCACTCATTCCCGAGTTATCTAACCACTGCTCTGATACCACTAATGTAGGGTCTTCCTACCTTAACATCATATTATACACGTATTATGGACTAAACATGCATTCATAACCTCTTATGGGTTCCGATTGTAATTTTTGAGCTAATCAGATTACGAGCCAAAGATGAAATTTCAACCTTAAATAATTTCATTCTCAATACGAATGTTAAAGCGATAGAATTATGCTACTACTAGAGTAGAGACTATCTAGAAATCCTGAATCCTAACATCTTTCATGCTCCTCATAGCCCACTGCCTCAACCCGGCCCTTAGTCCTTTAGTCCAAAAGTGTACCTACAGGAACAACCCATCATGAGCATGTATATCGTTACTTAACATCATAAGGCAATGACATATAATTAAATGCATGAAAATAATTGGTAACGTATACTTCCTAGTTAATTGCCTTAACCCTCTTTGGTTGTCCCTGTTTCATAGCTATGCATATAATAATTGATTCTTGACATGAATGATTAAAATCATCATCTTATAATATCATCATCATGTAAGCATCATCATCTTATAGCATCATCATCGTATAGCATCATCATAATATAAGCATCATCATCATATAGCATAATCATCTTATAGCATCATCATCTTATAACATCATCATCTTATTATACCTTATCATCTTATAACATCATCATCATATAGCATAATCATCTTATAGCATCATCATCATATAGCTTCATCATCGTATAACGTCATCATCTTATAACATCATCATCATTTAAGCATCATAACAACATACAACAGTAAATGTACGAAGTCTTGGTTAAGTAACTTGCGGGTTATTTGTTAACTTCTTTTGTTAACCCTGATTTACCTTCATGCACATGGGCATCTTACCCCGTGGTATTTTACCACACAATAACATCGTATGGCCTCTTACCATATGGGCATCTTGCCCCGTGGCATCTTACCACATATAACTTCGTATGGCATCTTACCATATGGGCATCTTACCCCGTGGCATCTTACCACACATAACATAGTATGGCATCTTACCATATGGGCATCTTACCCCGTGGCATCTTACCACATAATGACATCGTATGGCCTCTTACCATATGGGTATCTTACCCCATATAACATCGTATGACATCTTACCATATGGGCATCTTACCCCGTGGCATCTTACCACATTATAACATTGTATGGCATCTTACCATATGGGCATCTTACCCCGTGGCATCTTACCACATTATAACATTGTATGGCATCTTACCATATGGGCATCTTACTCTTTTATACACATCGTATAACATTATTATAAACTTACTTATCACAATCATCATCATAAACTTACTTATCATTATCATCATCGTAAACATCATCATCATAAACTTCATCATCATAAACTTACTTATCATAATCATCATCGTAAACATCATCATCATAAACTTCATCATCATAAACTTACTTATCATAATCATCATCGTAAACATCATCATTATAAACTTCATCATCATAAACTTACTTATCATAATCATCATCGTAAACATCATCATCATAAACTTATGCAATTAACACATAGTCATAGTTAGGAGGGTGTTACCGTCCGATGCCCGTACGCTTCTTACGTACCTTAATTCCCAAAAGTGGAGAATTTGGAGAGCTTTATCTCCTGGATGTTGTGGGTACCTGGGATGGTTCTACACAACCATACAAATTGATATTAGAAGCTAAACATAGTCCAATATCCAAAAATCCCACAAAAATATCAAAATCCACTTTTTTTACAGCTCGCGATCGATCGCCGCCCAGGCGCGATCGATCGCGAGATCGCACTGGACGAGGGGCCAAAATCTCCTTCTTGGCGATCGATCGCCACTTTTGGCGCGATCGATCGCCAGGCCCGCCGATCGATCGCCCAAAAGTGGCGATCGATCGCCAAATGCTTCTGGCTGGTACTGGACGCTCGCGATCGATCGCCAAGGACGGGCGATCGATCGCCGAGTGCTGTACATCGAATTTTCGCCATTAATGCTCAATTTTCAAGCTCTTTCACATGCCACCCCAAAACCAAACTTCCATAAAACATCAATAACATCAAAACCCACCAAAACCAACATAAAACACTTCAAAAATCATACCCCAACCATAAACAACACATACCCAAACAAACCCACATAAAACATCAAACACTTGACCCATTTCAACACCAAACATCATAAAACTTATAGGAATGGTTCCATACCTCTTGTAGGCTCCAAATCCTAGCAAAGATCACACAAACAGGTTTTTGTGGAACTTTCCTTCTTCCTTTTTGGTGGATTTCGAAAATGGGTAGGGTTTGGCATTGGGAAGTGATTTGGGGATTTTTAAAAGGTGAGAGTAAAGTGGGGGGTTTAAAGTGATGGGTATGGGATTAAAAAGGGGTTGTAATGACTTAATAAAAATTGTACCCCAAACTTAACATGATGTATAAAATACCCTACTTGGTATTTCAAAAGCATTTTTCAACAATGCTCTAAACTTCATTTAAAATCACATCTTCCTCATATTTGATAATTTAACACAATTAATCATGTTAACATCTTAATACCCAACACATAAATCCATCAACACATGATACATCATATAAACATAATTAATGTCCAAGTTACCATTAATTAATTTCCGGGCATCACATTTGCCGCTGTCACTTGACGCGATGATAGAATACTTGCCGCTGTCATATCGTAGCGAAAAAAGAATATTTGCCGCCAAATGTTGAAGCGAGGGTATTGCCGCATGTCACATTTGAGAGAGGTTATTCAATGCCGTTGGTATGTCGAAGCGAGGGGTATTAGTGCCGCGGTCATGACAAGCGAGGTGCATTAAAATACACTACTATAACAAGACTAGGGATCGGCTATTCTATTGGCTATGGTTTATGCCGTCGGGTATTCATAGCGATGGTTCATTCCGCTATTCTATTGGCGATGGTTTATGCCGCCGGGTATTCATAGCGATGGTTCATTCCGCTATTCTATTGGCGATGGTTTATGCCGCCGGGTATTCATAGCGATGGTTCATTCCGGTATTATATGGCGATGGTTCATACCGCCGGACATCTACATAGAGATGGTACATTCCTCTAATCCTATGGCGATGATTCATACCACCGGATATCTATAGCGATGATTTATGCCGCTGATTCTATAGCGATGAGATTATGCCGCTATTTACGTAGCACGGGATCACGCAGCCTTCGAGCGATTGGTGCTGCTTGCGTACCACTGTTGGGCAATGGATACAGGTATACCGCTATCTTGTTAGCGATGAGGTATGGTATATTACTGTTTTATTAGCATTATTGTGGATGACATGCGTTGATATACATATACCGTCACGTGCTTGATGATGAGATTATGCATGTCGTGTGTCGACATGTACCGTCACGAGTTGACGATGTTATTTTGGGTGTCATATGTTGACAGGTACCGTCACGGGATGATGATGACATAGTGGATGTCTATGTAGATGCGTAGCGTCATTTCGATGAATAATACATTTATGTATATGTATTTAGTCGTATGGTTTGAGTGCCAATGGTGAGCACATGGTAGTGTCTGGGTCACTAGTTGACGAGACCATTATGCCGAGTAGGTTGCTCGAAGAATTATTGGGTGCGCCGTACAGGAAGTGTACCGCAGCACATATTTGAGGTAAATATTTTACGAGTAGTGGTACCTTTGGGTATACTCGCTGGGATGGCTATGGCCAAGTGATTGTGAGTAGGAATAGTTATTGAGGAAACTACTCGCTCTTGTCGATGTGACGTGTGGTAGACATGATCACATCCACCCATGAGGGTGTGGAGTAAATCCTATGGGATTAAGATTGCTTTGTGGTTGAGTGAGGGCACCGGAATGTCCGTTGTGCCTTAATGATTAGAGAAATATTGGGTGATGACCCACTATTCTAATGGATGTTACGGTATGGTGTACCGGGATGGAACGTATGATACGTTGGTAGGCTTGGTATAAACCTAAGGAGGCAGCGATTTGCTATCCAGGTATTGTTGCAGTGATATAGTGTGCTTGTTGTAGCCATTATACTGCTCGTTGGAACTGAGATTGGTAAAGAGGTGCATTAAAATACACTACTATAACAAGACTAGGGATCGGCTATTCTATTGGCGATGGTTTATGCCGTCGGGTATTCATAGCGATGGTTCATTCCGCTATTCTATTGGCGATGGTTTATGCCGCCGGGTATTCATAGCGATGGTTCATTCCGCTATTCTATTGGCGATTGTTTATGCCGCCGGGTATTCATAGCGATGGTTCATTCCGGTATTATATGGCGATGGTTCATACCGCCGGACATCTACATAGAGATGGTACATTCCTCTAATCCTATGGCGATGATTCATACCACCGGATATCTATAGCGATGATTTATGCCGCTGATTCTATAGCGATGAGATTATGCCGCTATGTACGTAGCACGGGATCACGCAGCCTTCGAGCGATTGGTGCTGCTTGCGTACCACTGTTGGGCAATGGATACAGGTATACCGCTATCTTGTTAGCGATGAGGTATGGTATATTACTGTTTTATTAGCATTATTGTGGATGACATGCGTTGATATACATATACCGTCACGTGCTTGATGATGAGATTATGCATGTCGTGTGTCGACATGTACCGTCACGAGTTGACGATGTTATTTTGGGTGTCATATGTTGACAGGTACCGTCACGGGATGATGATGACATAGTGGATGTCTATGTAGATGCGTAGCGTCATTTCGATGAATAATACATTTATGTATATGTATTTAGTCGTATGGTTTGAGTGCCAATGGTGAGCACATGGTAGTGTCTGGGTCACTAGTTGACGAGACCATTATGCCGAGTAGGTTGCTCGAAGAATTATTGGGTGCGCCGTACAGGAAGTGTACCGCAGCACATATTTGAGGTAAATATTTTACGAGTAGTGGTACCTTTGGGTATACTCGCTGGGATGGCTATGGCCAAGTGATTGTGAGTAGGAATAGTTATTGAGGAAACTACTCGCTCTTGTCGATGTGACGTGTGGTAGACATGATCACATCCACCCATGAGGGTGTGGAGTAAATCCTATGGGATTAAGATTGCTTTGTGGTTGAGTGAGGGCACCGGAATGTCCGTTGTGCCTTAATGATTAAAGAAATATTGGGTGATGACCCACTATTCTAATGGATGTTACGGTATGGTGTACCGGGATGGAACGTATGATACGTTGGTAGGCTTGGTATAAACCTAAGGAGGCAGCGATTTGCTATCCAGGTATTGTTGCAGTGATATAGTGTGCTTGTTGTAGCCATTATACTGCTCGTTGGAACTGAGATTGGTAAATCGTATGATGATACGATGAGGATTATAGTGGACTCTAGTAGTCACTATGTCATATAAGGTTTGAGGCAGGAAATACCTCACGTAGACGTTTGTACATCAAATGTTTAAGGAACTTGTACTGGGACAACTCAATTCTGTTGGGAGTACCAACGTGAGTGTCGACAAGTCATCGTTGGTTCTGGTGGAGAATCCTTGCATATGAAATGCAGTGGGGAAACACGATTGGAATCGCGAAATATAGTTAGTGGGGTGGCACTACTATGTTGGTGTATCTCTTGGAGAGACTTGAATATACTGTCTTGGAGACAACTAGTATCGATCGTGGGTTGATTGTAAATCAGCCATGGTAACCATTACTGGTGTTGGACCGAGTAATGGATTTCTTACCTTTCGGTGAGACGTTTGAGGAGACGTCTCCAGGGAAATGCTCGAAATTGTGGAGTACTATGGCACTAGTACAGAACATCGTTAGATGTGTATACGTTGTGTATACGGTTTTCGATTTGGTAATAGTGGCATTGAGGCACTATTCTGAACCTATTGGGTATTTATTGGTTCCGAGATATATTTTGGTATAAATATATCCAATTTTCCGAAAGGCGGTTTGAGGTTGGAGGGTCATGGTTCATGACACTTTCCTTGTGAGGAAGGCGGTATTGATATACCTACCGGTTGGGAATCTTTGGGAGATTCAACGAGTCGGTTTATGTGGTGTTGATCTGGGAATCACACCACTATTCGTTGATTTGTCAATCATTATTCTCCACTGGGTGGGAATAACCGAGGATTGACAGTTGTATTTGTAGCTCATGGGTATGATTGGAGGTACCCGAGCCGAGTGCATTGTGTATGCATCAAGTATTGGTGCTTGGGCATGTATGTGTATACGAATGCCCGCGTTCGGTACTTGTTGAGTATCGGATTAGTATGCTTGGTTTGACGTATCTCTGGTGAGAGATTGTGGCACCTTGAAATTGGTGATCTCGATGGCATGATGTATTCTGAAGAATGATCGTGAGGCCCGGTTGAATTCCTCTGAGGTGGGAATTGTCGTGTTTTGGAGTCATGGGAATTCGTTTCTGGATAATTCGATAGCTTCCCTGTTTTAGGATTGTTGAATCCTAGGGTAAACGAGGGATGGCCAGGATGCGGATTTGTTAGGTGTCGTGGTTGACACGTGTGGCCGGAATGCAATTGATTTTCTTGAATGTCCTTTCGAGAACTTGAGACCTTGTGGAGTCTCGATGGTGTATTTGGACCAAGATATGATTCTTGAAACACCCGGACGTAGACATCTTTGGAGATGTGTTTTGTGTTGATCGGTGATCGTGTTGTTGCCCAATCCGTGTTGCAATGTGGTGCAACTACTCCTTTGATGGAGATGGAGTTTAGGTACACTGTTGTGTACTGGGGGTTTCCTTGGTAACGATGTATGTTTAACATCGTAGGCAAAATCGTAGAGATATCATCGAGGCGATATCTATTTTGGAATCACGAATGATTCGTTTGATTTGCAGTTATGGTTGGCTGACTGCTTTGAGATGGTTAGCATCGGGGAATACTGACGTCTTCCTTGAATTCATGTTGGTTTGGGAGGTTACTCCATTCCATGTGCTGGTGCGAGGTCGGTATCCTCGCGGTTGGTGTGTCGTTCATGTTATGTTCATGATTCGACAATGTGGATCCGTCTGGATTGCGTAGTCTCGGCGATACGTGGAGTATGCCTGTGCAAATTTCGGGGACGAAATTTTATAGTGGGGGATAATTGTGATGCCCGGGGATTAATGGTGTTAATCCCGGTGTGGTAATAATCCTTAATGGATTTTAATTGTGGCAATTAGGAATTAATTGCGGTTTTGGGACTCCCGAGATTTTAAATCCGGTATTTGGAGTCGTTGGAACCAAGGGATGAGATTGTATTCTCATCGTGGTGATAACCTTGGAATTTGGTTTTTTTGTGGAATCTGGGATCCGGAGTACTTTGTACTGGGGCTGGTAATGGAATTTGAGTTGGAGAGATAATTATTGAAAACAAATGATTTTTAATGAATCATGATGTAGTTGTGGAGGTATTGGTATTTTGGAGCCTTGGTGCTATATATACCAAATGGACTTGGTATTCCGTCATTATGCGGAATCTCTTCTCTCTCTCCTCTCCCTCACGCCTCTCTCTCACCCCAAACCCTTCCCCTCTTTTCCCTTGGAACAAATCGATGGGGGCTCACCTTGGGAGCCCGATTTCTTGAAGAAAAGCTGGTAATCTTCTTCTCCTCAACTTTAGCTTTGATTTGATTATGGTATTGTGCTTGTTGGTCAAGTTTTGGGTTGGATTTGAAAATTGAGGGTTTTGGTTAAAGATCTAAAAAGTTGTTTTTAGTTTTTTTATTGAGTTTAATTTGTGTAATGGAGGTGTTGAGGATGTTAGGGGTGTTGTGTTTTGAGTTTGGGCGTCAAAAACACCATGGAAGCTCGAATTTTTTGGAAACCCGCAGGTCGCGATCGATCGCGGCTTGGCGCCGATCGATCGCGACATGTTACTGATTTTGGAAGGTGATGAACAGTAGCGGCGATCGATCGCGAAAAGTGAGCGATCGATCGCAGGGGCCTTGGCGATCGATCGCGGCATGTTTATTTTCGGGCAGTGGGATGTGGCGATCGATCGCGGCTTGGTGCCGATCGATCGCGGCAATGTACCCCTTTGATTTTCGAAAATTTTAGATTATGTCGGGATTTTGAAATCGAGGTTTAAGTGGCCCATTTCCGGGGCAATGTCTACATTACAATGGGAATGTTATACTTTTAAAATGGATTGGTTGGAGCCAAAGTTTAATAAAACGGAATTATCGGTTGAGTTTTTGGCTATCATTTAAACTTATAAAATGGAATATTTTGGGTATTATGCATGCTTAGCCGGGGGGCTTTTATATTGATAATCGTCATGGATGGACGAGGTTTGGAAGTTGTGAACGTGCTTGGGCACGTGATTGCATGCCTATGTTTAATTTAGAGTTATTTGCATGTTAGCACTTAATTCATCGGGTCGCGGGACTCAGTCAAGGTTTAGCTCGAACTACGGAATTATAAGGTACGTATAACGTACGAGCATAGCCCTTTTATGTAATTGCAATTGTTGAATGCATGGTACATTATATTGCAATAAATGGATAGACATTGGGAATTATATGGTGCCGCTTTTGAGCGAGCAACGATTGGGATGTTGTCGCCTCTGAGCGAACATCTGTTATGACGCCACTGCTGTTGAGCATGCGTGAGGATAAAATGCCTCTATTGTAGAGCGAGCGATGAAATAGAACTCTGGAACCATAAGTGAGATATATGGAAAATCCGTAATCATTGTTTAAATGATTTGATATTATTGATTATGATATCGGTACGTAGAAAACGGATTTGTTAATCAATGTAACGATTAACTAGCATTTGGGAATTTGATGGTTTCAGCTATTTTGAGAACAGGAACAGCACATGGGATCCCGGATGAGGACGATGCCATCCAGGGAGTGTCTTTTAATATTCATAGCATTTACTTGTGTAAATTATGAAATGTAATATTGTACTTATTGGATTTGGGATATTGGTATGCTCACCCCGTGTGGGGGCTGTCTCTGTTGGGGCAGGTGATTAGGTACATCGATGGCTTTGGAGTTGAGCTCGAGCTATGGAATGGAGGTGCTTCCAGGGATCGAAGTATCAGCGACGGTATTGAGCACCTTTTTTTATACATTTGATACACACATACTTATTTGATGCTCGCATGTGAGCACTATTATGTGTATTATGGTATGTATAAGAAGGCAAGGGCCTTTCTCTCTTCATTTATGAGTTGTATGCAATTATTCATTGAATTGCTAAATGAACTGAGAACATGTTAGTGTATTATAATGATGCATGATATGTATGTGGACTTGGTTGGGGGAACTAGACATTATATGGAATAATGTAAAGAACATTATTATTGGCATGATTTGCTATGATGACAAGTGGGTTTTCCCCTACATATATGATTACATGCACTAAATGCTTGGGTTAATACACTAATAACTGGATAAGGGCACGGGGGTCCTTACAAGATTAGTTTTGATTGTTTTTAATTTAGTTATGAGTAGCTAAACACCTTTGTGATTCTCGGTTGAGGAAGACGATAAATTGGAGTTTACGATTCTTGTGAGATTAAGTTTTGATTGTTGAATTTCATTGAGTATCAATTGTCTTTCTGATTTTATTGCCATGATTGTTATGTTTGATTGTTAGATTGATCACCTAGCTATTGCTCATACAATTTAACGCTAAATTAGATATCATATACGGAATCGTTTGATCTCTCTAATTTACGAAGCAACTAAGATTAATAAAATTCCGCTTGTGAGTTTGTTAAATTCTTAGGGAAAATAGTTGACTAGATTAAACATAGACGCTTGGATTATGTTGTTTAGTTTCATCGATCTAATAGTTCATATTCTATCATCGATTTAAATCTTAATCGCTTGTATTTAGATTGATTGTTTGATAAGGGTTAAACTAGAACGCTTGGGCTACTTAACTAAACTTAAGGTGGGATATGACTTTGATTATTGGATTAAATGTCCAACGATGAATATTCATATGAAAATTGAATCGTATGTGAAGATCGATGATCGAGATAGTAAACATCAATTGTAAAGTTAACCAAAAACCGAGAATCATTCTTTTCTCATAAGTTAATTCATCTAGTTAATTTTGCATATTAGTTTAATCTTTCATCACAGTAGTAATTCAATTAATTTCAAAATCCCTTTTTTATTTTAGTTTGCATAAGTTAACACTAAGATATAACATTCCTCGTGGGATCGATCCTTACTCACACTACTAAATTCATAACTGTGATTAACTTGAGAGGGTTAATTTGGGCGTACGCGATAAGTGCTACCAAGTATATATGTGGTGTATCAGGCGTTGAGACATATATATCGGTAGGTATATATGTATGCCATCATTTTTATGCTTGTTGAGTAACTGGTTAGTGAGCTTGGATTGCTGAATCTCTTGTAAGAGATTGTAGTATCCTTGAGATTGGTAACCTCGAGATTGGTAACCTCGATGGAACGATTTATTCTGAGGAATAAATTGTGAGGTTTTGGTTGACTCTCTTCTGAGAAGAGGTTGCCGTATTTGGGGTTAAGAAAGTTTGTTGTTAGTTAATTCGATAGTTATCCTTGTATTAGAATTGTTGATTCTAAGGGTAAACAAGGGATGACCAGGATTTGAATTCGTTTGTTGTCGTTGTCGACACATGTTGTGAGAATGCAATTGGTTTCCTTGCATGTTCTCTATGGAATCTTGAGACTTTGGGGAGTTTTTGATAGTGTGTTTATGATTTCTTGAAACACACTGATGTTGACATTGTGAAGATGTGTTTTAGTGTTGATCGGTGGTTGTGGGTTGCCCGATTCGAGTTGCAAAGGGTGTAGCTATTCCTTTGACGAGTAAGATTCCATTATTTGTGATGGAATTGGAGAAACGGAAACCGAGTTTAGTGTGACTATACTACTGTATACTAGTGGTTTCCTTCGTAGCGATGTGTATTTTGCATCATAGATCAAGTTGTAGAGATGTCATAAAGGTGGTATCTATGTTGGATCAGGAATGATTCGAGTATAGAGCAGTTAAGGTTATTGACTGCTTTTGGTTAGTTAACATCGATGTATATTAACATCTTTTAAAAGTAATGTTGGTTTTGGGAGGATATCTCCATTTTAGGGTTTGGTACGGGGTCAATGTCCTTGCAGTTGGAGTTTTGTTCATGAAGTAATCGTGAATCGATGATGTGTATCTGAGTTGAGTTGCGTGGTCTGTGTGGTACGTTGAGTACGTGTGTACAAATTTCGAGGACGAAATTTAGAGTCTGAGGAGCTTAAGATTGAGGTTTGTAATGTAATTGAGTGAGTGGGAGATAATTATTGAACACGCATTGTTATTAAGAGTTTTGGTACGAGTATTGGAGACTCGGGTTTTTGGAGCCTTGGTACTATATATAACAAGTGGACTCGGTGTTCAACCATTCTCCACTTCACTTCCATCTCTCCTACACACCTCTTCTCTCCCCCACCTCTCCACCCTTTCCCCTCTTTCTCCCATGGAGAAAAATCGAGCAAGGCTCAATTTTGGAGCGAGATTTCTCAAAGATTGTTTGATAAACTCCTTCACCTCTCGTTTATCTATGTTTTGATAGTAGTTTTGCGATGTTTGGTTATGGTTTGAGTTGGGTTTAATTTGGGGGTTTTTGAACAATTTGTTATATTGTTGTATTGGGTGTTTTTATGAGTTGTAGTTGAGTTTTTGAAGTATTGTGGGTGTTGGGGGTGTTGGAATTGAGTATGGGTTTGAAAAACACCATGGAAGCAATAACATTTCGGAAAATCGCAGCTTGCGATCGATCGCCACACTCACGCAGATTGGTCACGACGAGATGAATAGTTCTTGCGATCGATCGCACGTAGCGACCGATCGATCGTGGGGTGTCTCGCGATCGATCGTGATGTTTTTGTTTGTGATGTCAACGTATGCTTTGCCCGAGTCTTTTATGTATTTAATCATCATGATTGGGTGGTATATATGGAGGTTGAATATGTGCTTAAATATGTAATTGTGTGCACGTGATTGATTGTGAAATATGAATTTGTGTAGCAAATAATTCACCAGGTCTCGGGGCAAAGGCAAGGAGTGGTTTGCAATTAAGGTACGTGCGATGTACGAGCATAGTTAGATATATTATTATCATGGTTAATGAATAATATATTATTGTTGCGATGAATTGGTATGTATTATGAATTATGGTGATGCCGCTGTTGAGCGAGCAATGAGTATGATGCTGCTGCTTTTGAGCGAACAACGGTTATAATACCGCCGCTGTTGAGCGTGCGAGAGGTTAGAATACCGCCGATATTTAGTGAGCGATCTGATACAATGAGTTATAATTATGAAATTGATGATTGAGATGTATTCGATTTTTGTAAATCATTATTATAATGATTTAGCTATTATTGATTATGGCATTGATGATCTTGGATATTGTGAGAGAACAGGAACAGCAGTGGAGATCACATATGGTTATGACACATACATGGAGTATTATCTAAATTTGCAGCCTTACATTCTGTAAATTATGGAATTGTGTATTTGATGATATTGAGATTGTGTTATTGGTATGCTCACCCCATGTGAGGGTTGTTCCTGTTGAAACAATAGAACAGTTACAAAATTGGCTCTGTAAATGAGTTCGAGCTGTTGAATGTGAATGCTTCTAGGACTGATGTATAATGTTGGTATTAGTAATGAGACTGGTACATGCAGATACATATTCATTTTGGTGTTTTTATGAGTTGTAGTGGAATTTTTGAAGTATTGTGGGTGTTGGTGTGTTGGACTTGATTATGGGTTTGAAAAGAAATGGAAGCAAAAATTTCAGAAAATCGCAGGTCGCGATCGATCGCGGACTCTTTCCGATCGATCACGACGAGTCTTGGAAAAATTGAAGGCAATGAATAGTTCTGGCGATCGATCGCGCGTAGCTACCAATCGATCGTGGGGTGTCTCACGATCAATCGTGAGGTCTTGGAGGTCGATCGCGAATGTGTGTGGGCTTAGTGTGATTTTTGTGCAGCTGGCGTCGATCGCGAGCTTTTGGGCGATCGATCGCGGGGTCAGAATTCTTGAAGTGTTATTTGGTTTGTGATGTCAACGTATGCTTTGCCCGAGTCTTTTATGTATTTAATCATCATGATTGGGTGGTATATATTGAGGTTGAATACATGCTTAAATATGTAATTGTGTGCACGTGATTGATTGTGAATTATGAATTTGTGTAGCGAATAATTCACAGGTCTCGAGGCAAAGGCAATGAGTGGTTTGCAATTAAGGTACGTGCGACATACGAGCATAGTTAGATATATTATTGTCATGGTTAATGAATAATATATTATTGTTGAGATGAATTGGATGTATTATGAATTATGGTGATGCCTTTGTTGAGCGAGCAATTAGTATGATGCTGCTGCTATCGAGTGAACAATGGTTATGATGCCTCCGTTGTTGAGTGAGCAATGAGTATGATGCTATTGCTGTCGAGCGAACAATGGTTATGATGCCGCCGTTGTCGAGCGTACGAGAGGTTAGAGTGCCGCCGCTGTTGAGCGAGAACAGGAACAGGAACAACAGGGGAGATCCCTTATGGTTATGGCACATACATGGAGTGGTTATGGCACATACAGGGAGTATTATCTAAATTTGCAGCCTTACATTCTGTAAATTATGGAATTGTGTATTTGATGATATTGAGATTGTGATATTGGTATGCTCACCCCGTGTGGGGGCTGTTTCTGTTGAAACAGGTTGAACAGGTACAATATTGGCTCTGGAAATGTGATGTCCCCGAAATGATATGTGCAATTGAACATTAATTATGTTATGTGAGGATTATGGTGTTAATTTGTTGGTGTCGATTTAATAATATGGTGAAATGCTTAGTCATGCAGTGGGCGTGACCTGGTAATGCGTTTCAGGGTGCATGTGATGCATGTAGGGAATTTGAGTTATGGCATGATTATTTGGGGTGGATGTTTATTGTTTTGGTAAAGCATGTTTAATTGGAATTTTGATGTATTTTATTGAATAAATGCTATAAAATATCATGTGAGGATATTTTAATTCATCATGCTAAATACCGGGACCAAAAACATAACCTACCATTTAACCAACCCCCCCCCCCCCCCCCCCCCAACCCATACCCATTTCTGCAGAAATTGGCCTTACCCATACCCCAACTTGACTCCCCCCACACTCAACCCTCATCACTTGGTAGCCTCTCCCCTTCTTCCCCATTTTCGTCCAGCTTGAGCTCAGCAAGGAGGAGAGGAAGACTTGCTTCCACCTTGCTTAAAAACCTTGCAAAAGTTAGAGCAAAAAGGGTGAGGAACCATATCTTGCATTGGTTAAATTTATGGTTGAAGTTAGATAAAGTGTTGAGTAGAAATGGTATGTGTAGTAGCTTTTTGTTGAGATTATTGTTTTGGGTAGTTACTTGGTACTATAATGGTGTAAAATGTGTGTTGAGTTGTTGGGTTATAATGGTTTATGGTATGATTTATGGTAACCTTGGGTATATGCTCGAAAATGGTTGTTTCTCGTGTTTACAGGGCAGCTCGATCGATCGAGAAGCTTCCTCCGATCGATCGCGCATGGCAGAGGAAATTTTTGGGAAGATAATGCTCCGCTCGATCGATCGGTGAGATCACCTTGATCGATCGAGCGAGGCAGCGAGTTGAGCACCAAAAATTATCATCTCCCGATCGATCAAGCTTGAAGTGCCGATCGATCGAGAGGCTTGAAAAGTTGAAAAATATGGAATTTTGTAATTTGATAGGATTTTGGTTATGGGGCTATTATTGGCTTCTAATATTGGTCTGTGTGATTGTGTAGAACCATCCCAGGTGGCAACACAGCCAAGGAAGTAAAGTCCTACCCCATCATACTTTTGGAAAGGTACGTAGAAGACGTACGGGCACCCAACGGTAACATGTAATTTATATACACATTGGGATATGCATTGTGGATGCAAGTGTATATTGAATTGTGCATTGTAGATGCAAATACATGTTGATCTATGCATTATGATTGCATATGTATATGTTGATTGATTGGTGCACATCCCATGAGTCATGGTTATATTCGAGTGATGATTTTAATGCTTTGCCGCTGTCACTTGAAACGATGATAGAATACTTGCCGCTGTCATATTATAGCGAGGAATGAATATTTGCCGCCAAATGTTGAAGCGAGGGTATTGCCGCATGTCGCATTTGAGCGAGGTTATTCAATGTTGCTAATATGTCGAAGCGAGGGGTATTGGTGCCGCTGTCATGACATGCGAGGTGCATTAAAATACACTGTTATAACAGACTAGGGATTGGTAATTGGTGATATATCATGACTTTTTTAAAAACCATTGAATAATCCATTGATTATACTCATGAGTTATTATACAGGGACAACCAAAAAGGGGGCGTTTAAAATGCAATTGGGAAACAGGAAGTGTTTTGTATTTACGGTTTCTGCATTTACGCTTTTAATCATGCTATGCTTAATATGGATTATTATATGCTCATGATTTGGGGGTTGTCCTTGTAGGTACATCTTGGCATAAAAGGGGCTAAGGTCGGGTTGACGCAGTGACCTAGCAAGGAGGGCTTTTGATATAGAAGCTGAGATTCTTTTGTATATTTCTACTCTAGGAGTAGTGTAAATCTATATAATTTAACATTCATTTTGTTAGGAATGTAATTAATCCAATTGGAAGAAATTATCTTGGCATGTAATCCTTAAAGCTCAAGGCCTCAACAAGAAATTTTTATACTCTGATAATACACTTTAGCTCTACTTATGTCCTCATTTCACACTTAAGGATCTAGGGTCCTTACAGGAAATGAGTTCGAGCTGTTGAATGGTAATGCTTCCAGGACTGACGTACCAATGTTGGTATTAGTAATGAGACTGGTACATGTAGATACATATTCATTTACTAAGGGCTCGTATGTGAGCATTTTGAATATGTGTATATGGCATGTATAAAATTGAGACTTCTCTTTTCGATTACTTATTGCCTGCAATTATTTGAGAATATAATTGAATGGTGAATTGAGAATATGATTGGTGCATTGGATAATGTATACTTATATTAGTTGAGTTGGGTTGGGAATTGGACATTAAGAGGATTAATGTCGAATATTTTATAGATGGCATGCGATTGTTATTGAAGCATGTAATGAGAATTCCCTAAATCTATGAATGTATGCATCAATATGGATGATAAATGCACTAATCTCGGGATTTAGATGTGGGGTCCTTACAATCACACTCGGCTCATCGGTACATGGGAACTCCTCGGATATTTCTTCTAATATAGGTTCAATCACTTGAAGAAGCTCACATTCCCTTGGTTCTTCCACATTAGTCAGATCACTCCCCCAATTGGTGGAGTATTCATCATCATATAGTTAAGCTTGCTTCGTCGCCCTTTGATTTGTAGATCTCATATCTTCCTCTTGGCAAATCGCTGAAAATGTTTCCATGAGGACCATTAATTGCTACTCCAGGTGACATATAGAGTTTGTTTGGATCTTCATAATTCTCTCGGATGATGCCATGAATATAAGTACTGTATCCTCCAACTGAGCCATGTCTCTGTCATAATTATCTCTCTTATCTCTGTAATGCTCTAATGATTGGTGTGTAAAATGAGGGTAGTGATGCTATAATGGTTATTGATGATTCCAACCCTGAATTAAGGATCACAATTTGTAGTCGAAGTCCGCCATATCATTAAACAGATGCAACACACTGTCTTCGCTTGTATCAAACAGGGGACTACCAGTTGACGAAGCTCCATTCAATAGCCATCCTTGTGTTCTACATCAAATGCATTGTAGAAAATTGTTGAAGAATATAATTTGAAAAGTTATGATACCAGAATTTGTCTGCCAATTCATTGAATCTTTCTCACGCTACACAGAACTGCTCTGAAAGTTGTTGCGCAAAGCTTATGAAGACTTGTTGATGAAACATCCAAAGTACCTCGCAAGAAAAACAAAATTAAACAATACATTATTATATTTTTTTTGAAAATAAATATATTGAAAACGCAATGGTTAAATTACACTCAAAGAATCTCGTATGTTATTGCTAAAATTAGTCCCCGGCAAAGACACCAAAAACTTGATCGCGCTTTATTTAACAATAAATTCCATCGATGCACGCTTTGACTCAAATATCATGATTTATACCGCAAGTGCACAAGTTTAGATTATTAGAAGTAATAGTGTTCGACCCACATGGACTAATTATAAGTACAAAATAAGACGCTTTAAACTATATTTAACTGACGATATTAATAAAATAAAATATTAGTTCATTAAACTACTACTACTGACCCGACCAAGCAAACCAAAGATGATCAGAAAATCCACTTTAGAATATTATCAAGACGCTGGTTCACCAATGTAATCCCCTGCAACCTTTGATTGAATATCCATATATCTCTAAGGTTGCGAGTTCTCCGATTTTATCAAATATACTCTTTCGAGCTATATTAAATATAATATCAAATTGTAGTAAGTTGTCCTGCATTTATTTAACAACTCACTATTGTATTAAGATCTATGAAAACCCATAGCTTTCGATTCTAAATATATATGGTTATCACACGTGTATTGATATCATCTATCGATCTCAATCTGCAATCCACGGCCTAATTTACTATGTCATATCACAGTTTCATCTCTCCATCTCAATCAAGATAATTAATAGCAATTCAAAGCTAGCTACTACCTTGGAAGCATTGAGAACATAAATTATGGACATAGGATATATGAATTCAATCAATAACCAATAATCAAGTAATATGTTCAAAACAAAGGATTCCCTAATCTTGAAAAATAAGCTTAGTTCATAACAATATTGCAAATCTAAACAAAACTAATGTTTAAAACATAGAAAAACTTTCGGCGTCGGCTCAGTTCGTAGATCCTAGCTTCCTTTTTTGCTTCGTTCTCGATCGTGTTCTTCAATATCCTTGTTGGGGAGTTCCAAATCCTAGGGTGTATATGGGGTGAAGGTGGATGGTGGATGACGGCTCCTAGGTTAAAAGTTATTTGAATTATGGTTCAAAGTGTGATTATTTCATCCATATGTCGCGCTCCTTCAAAATTTGTTTTCCAACTTTCTAGATTGCGCGATCGATCGCACTCTCGAGACCTTCAATCCCGCACCCAAACCGGTCAATCCCTCTAGGCAGATTTCTTCAACTTCGTGATTTCCCTCTCTTCTTCAACATGTTGGCTCGTTTGGTATTTTTTCACCTCTTTAATATTATTTGGGGACTTTTGTCAATTTCTCGCACTTCCACCTAAATTCCTAAAACCTACAATATTCATACCAAAATTTTAATATCATTTAAGAATAAAGGTAAAAAGTAACGAGATAACATCAAATATAAGTACAAAAATGACACTTATCACCTATAATACGTACAAATGTTCATTTACAACTCATTTGTACTATACAAGTCAAAATTCGACACTTACACAAGTTTACAAGAAGTCCGGACAAAATTAATCCTTTCTAACTAGCAAAGTCCTCTAATCTCTCTTTCCATATGGTCTCCAAAAAGGTTAGCCCTTAAGAACTCATTAACCTATGAATGACAATATTTTCATCAACTTTTGAATGAGAATATTCTCGTCCAAGGATGTTACAACCTCCAAGACACTGCCCCATGGAGGTAGCAACAACCCATGCCTTCGAAAAATAGCTGAAGTCTTCTATCGTCAAGTGTCACGGCTGCCAATCTGTCCACAAGAGAATTCCCTTCCCGGTAAACATGAGACACTATACTGCATACTCCATCATCAAATGTTGAATCTTGTTAAGGATTTGAGACAACTCCCAGCTTTTCCTCCTCGCTCTAATAATATCAAAGCAACATGTGAATCCACCTCAAGCCATAATCGAAGAACCCTAATCCCCACACAACTCTAATTGGGGGCATATCCAGGATTCCATATTACCTGGTGCTGGCCGCACACTAATAAATACGATAAAATAAATTTATTTTAAGAAATATAAAAAATCACATGAAAAAATATTAACTTTCAAAACATGGAACATAATTGTTTTATATTTAATACCTTCAAAAAGTAAAACAAAAGCACTATTGAATTTTCGTTCTTCAATTCTCTGCGAAGCAAACTCTTTAATTAATTTATTGTTATCAATATTTTCAACCAACTCTCTTTCAATGAAAATAACCAATGAATGTGCTAAGAACACTTCTTCCATCTTGTTTTGGGGAGTTGTTTAACATGTTTCATAGATAGAAAATGTCATTTCTATTGTTGCAGTATAAACATGAAGAGTCAATACAAGACGAATCAACATACCGATTAAAATAAATATGTTAGATCTAAAAATAAGTAAACAATGTAAATGTATTATACAAACTATAATAAATGAGGAAATCACCTATCAATTAGATTATAGTAATCTGGCTTAGTTGTCTAAACTAATCTTCACATAATTCAGAAATAGTTGCTAAATATTGAAATCTATCATGACCAATAACATTAAGCTTATTGGTGTGTGTTTATCGTGTACGCCCAAATTAACCCCACACAGTCTCAAGATTGATAACAAAAATGTAGTAGCGTGAGTAGAGATCGATCCCATGAGGAGGTGTGAATTTTTGTGTCAACGGAAGCAAAACAATAAAATAAAGATGGGGTTGTGAAGATTGAATTATACTAATTAAATTAAAAGCAAGTGATTAAACTATTGAAAATGATTCTTGGTATCGGTCAATTCTACCTTGGACAATATCATCTATCTCATCGATTCGCAAAAGACTCAATTTATTTGAATATTCATCAATTGAAAATCTAATAATTCCTCCCTCACCTTATTCCTAGTCAAATAGAAACCAGCGCTCAATTTAACTCTTATCAAATTATCAATCAAAACAACAATAGTTAAAATCAATTCAATGATGGCTTCCAAATCTAGCGAATGATGAATCTAAATAACACAAACAACAACAATTTAAATTAATTTAGTCAACAGTTTTCTGGAAGGATTTAATAACACCAACAACAGACAATTATCAATCTTAGTTGCTTATTCGATTAGATTACTCAAACAATTTATTATTTGATATCCAATTAGCAATAGATTACATGAAAGTTATTAGGTTGTCAATCAAATAATCAAACACAAATCATATCAATAAATCTTAGGAAAACATTGATATTCAAGAAAAGTGATAGTTAAGAACAAGAATCTCCCCAAGCTTAATAAATCCAAGGTATTATCTTCCTCAACCAAGAATTAAAAACTAGTTACTCATAATCTAATAAAAACAAATAATAAAAGCAAAGGGAAAAGAAACCAATATGTTCTCCACCAGTCGAGGTCGTCAATCCCGTATTCGTGTTGATCTTCGTATCCTTCTTCAACAAAATTGAAAGAAAATTATAAAACTAGTCTAAACAACTCTACCCTAGCTATCTAAAGTCCCCAAAAGGTCTGAATTTTCGAGTTTAAAAGGTTGGAGGCTGATGTGATAGGTTAGAATCCATGTAGAATGGAAAAAAATAGAGTTTCATAATTTTCAGGACACAACAGCACTGAGCGCGACATGGATGGTTGCCGTAGCGCCTATGTTTCTGCCCCTGACAATTTTTTTCAAGCTAACAGACACGTTGTTTTCTTGCGCCGCGGCGCAACTTTCTATACCACATCTTAGTATTTTGGTCATAATATTCTCATACGAACTCAGAATTAAACGAATTAGTTGTCCACGCGAAGATAACTTAAAGTTCTACAACTGTTTTTGTTGACCGTATTTCCAAAATATTGCTCAAACATGAATAAAATCGAGGAGAAAAGAGTGACATGTGTCTTGGATTTTGGTTTTTCTCTTTTCTTCAACTTTCTTCCTTCTTCCATCATTTTAGCTCGATTTCTTACATTTTCGTACATATTACAAAATGTATGATTAGGAACCATAAACATAAAGTTATCCATTAATCATATCCAATCATTGACAGTTAAGCGTGTAAAACATGTTTATTTCTAGACACATCAAATACCCACATACTTAGTCTTAACTCGACCTCGAGTAAATAAGACAAAACTACAATTTTTTTGTGGCTCATAGGTTCATAACAAACAAATTTTGCCTCACTTTAATGCCTCAACAATTTTTAGGCATGCATAGTAATGAAAGGCGGTAAAAGGCTAACAATGGATCAAGTTAAATCCCTAGGTATTTCATACTCAACAAAGCAGCGAACGTGTGTGTGTGGTCATAAGCAAGTGTCATGCACATATTATAGATCCAATCAATATAAACCCGCAATAGCTCATATTATACATTAACACAAATATAAGCTCACTTGCACACTCTTCTCCACTATCTTAGCAACTTACAAACATAAATCAAGTAGGTTTTTATTATTTTGTAGCTTGACCTATGTGTTGGCTTATGAAAGGAAGGGTAAAGATGTATCAAACAAGAGAGTATAATAATATGCACAATAAAAAACTTCTCTTCTTGCATGATTTTTTCAAACCTTGTTCATTTTGTAAGGTTTATTTCAATCTTTTTTTTTCTCTTTTGGCTCCCTTGGAGTCATATTTTTATATTTTCTCAAGGCATTCCCTTTTCTTTCATGCATTCCATTCTTTTGACAATGAAGCTAACAAACATTTGATTCAAGATAACAAGTGCATGTGAATGAAATTCATCATACTCTCTTCAATGATATGGATAAAAATTCATATTTAGGCTCATTAGGGAAGAATGATAAGCTAGTCAAAGAATGTTGAATGGGGGTCTTTTGTATGCTTAGCATACAACTGTTCTTTTTTTCATTAAAGCTCAAAGTGGGACACGAGGGAAATTTTATTTACATGGTAAGCTTGAAATGCTCAAATGCATCAAATATCACATATATCACTTTCATGTTCGCAAGTAGTCTAGACATATATCTTAAAGAGTATGTAGTTAAGTTCTAGCATGTATTAGAGAATTCATAAGACTATCACAAAGTTCACACAATCTTCACTACGCTATGCACAATTCACAAGCCATGACAATTTGTGCTCAAAATCTTCAACTACTATGTCAACGCATAATTTGCATTAGAGTTCAAAGTATTCCAATGTTAGCAACTCACCTATTCTCAAAAGTATGCATGCCATCAATTAGGTATCATCATGGGCTAGTGATTCAAAAGAATGCGTTCATCATTCACGATAAGCTCTAAATTTTTCAAATTTTTCAATTTTGTTGGGTATTTTGTAATATGAAAGCAAGGAACAAACTACTAATCACTTCCCCATAGTTAAATCTTACATTGTCCCCTATGTAAGTCAAAATTGTAAGGAAAGAGAAAAATTAAATTACAAAGCAATAAAAAATAAAAGAAAAGGGAAACTAACTCCCTTGAGTTTTCTCCCAAGCATTGCCTCAGTAACGTCGGTGGCCCGACTCCAGTGCTGGTGCTCATGGTGGTTCATGTATGGCCCCCATGTCCACCTTTTTCCACCTTAGTATTTTTTGACAGCTCGAAGGCGATGTCTATTCGCCTTGTACTTCTTGGAGGTCTTCAACCCTTTTCTCATTCCCCCCGTTTTCTATTGATGTACACTGTTGTGATATCCTCGAAATGATTATGTTCTTTTAAACATTTATTATGTTCTGAGGATTATGGTGTTAAATTATGGAGTTGAATTATTTATATTGGGAAATGCATTTCAGGGTATATGTGGTATAAGTTGGGAATTTGGGTTATGACATGATTAATTGGGGTGTGTGTTGTTTGTTTTGGTGAAGCATGTTTAACTAGAATTTGAAGTATGTTATTGATTAAATACCATAAAATATCATGTGAGGATATTTTAATACATCATGCTAAATACCGGGACCAAAACATAACACACCACATAACCCACCACCCAACCACCCCCCTCAACCCATACCAATCAGCTGCCCACTCTCCCCACTTGCCCCTCCCCACATTCAACCTTCACCACTCAAACCTCTCCTCCCCTTCACCCCCATTTTTTGTCCAACATCTGTTAAGCAAGAAAGGGAGGAGATCTGCCATTTTTATTGCTAGGAAAGCTTGCAAAAATCGGAGCAAAAGAGGGTGAGAAACCATGTCCTGTTTTGGTTTAATGTTTGTTTAAGTTCATGTTTTTATTGGTGTTAAAATGGCATGTAAGTGTAGATTTGGATGAACCTGCGATTTAAGTACTTGCATGGTGTTTTTATGAAGTTTCTAGCATGTTTACTTGAGCATGAAACATGTTTAATTGGGTGGATTTGTTGGTATGAAAAGTGGTGTTCGAAAATCTGGAAAAAAATTATGATACCCTGTTTTTCAGAAAGCTTGGGTGAGTACTGATAAAGTTTGGCGATTTTGATGCATGTGGGTTTAAGTTTGGGTAGAACTTCGATTTGAATACATGCACGGTAGTACCATGTAGCTCTTAGCATATTTGTTCAAGCATGTTGTATGTCTTATATGCTAGATTGGATATGAATATAGGTGTTGGAGAATTCTGGAAAATCGCGCATGAAACAGAGCGACCGATCGATCGCTGCTGAACACCGATCGATCGGTAAAAGCCGTAGCATTTTTGTTAAATTCGAAGTTATCACCGATAGCATTTTTGTTAAATTCGAAGTTATCACCGATCGATCGGTGATGAGGACCGATCGATCGGTAGTGTCCTGATTTTGAAAAATGTGGAAATTTATTTAATTTTTGGTATTGGATTATAATGAGGCATCTAATATTGTGTTGTGCACTTGTGTAGAGCTATCACTGGTGGCCACACAACGTAGAGGATAGAGTCCTGCAACATACCATATTTTGGAAAGGTACATAAGCGACGTGCAGGCACCCAACGGTAACATGTATTATATGTTTATTATTTGACATGCGATTAATGCAAGTTTGTGCATTATGAGTATGATACATGTTGTTATGCATTGTTGTTGCATATGTATGTTATGGAATAAATGGTATGTATTCCACGAGTCAGGGTTATCACAGTGATGATTTTAATGCTTTCCGCTTATACCGCTGAAAATGTGGAGCGGAAGGGGGGAGGCTCGCTTGCACATGGAGGCGAGATTTACCATACGAAGCGAGGATAGAAATACCGCTTGTATGAAGAAGTGAGGGAGGGGAGTTCCGCTTGTACTAAAGTAATGAAGCGAGGGGCATTAAAATACACTGATGATAAACTGACTAAGGATTTAAGTAAAGATTTAAGAAGTGAAGTTATGTCATGACATTTATTTAAAGAAGCCATAATGTCATATATTGATTTGATTATGAGTTATGGTACAGGGACAACCAAAATGGGCGTTTTAAATGCATTGGAAATTCAGGAAGTATCCTATGCCTATGATTTATGCATTTATGCTTTACATTCATATTATGATTGATATGAACTATGATGTGCTCATGTGTTGGGGGTTGTCTTTGTAGGTGCTTTTGACATTGAGAACCCGGGGTCGGGGTTGATACGCTGAGCTGTAAGGAGTGCTACAGGATTAGCATAACAGAATTTCATTTTGTATAGTTTCTACAAAGAGTAGAGTAAAGCTATAATTTAGTACCTTTTGTTAGGAATATGTATAATTCATTTTTGAACTTTTGGTACTGTAATCTCTTAAGCTCAGGATAATCAACACGGCCTAATACACTGATTTATGAATGATTAGTTCTCTTAATTGCACCTTAGAATCTTGTTTAGATAACGGGGTCTTACATTTAGTGGTATCAGAGCAGTGGTTAGATAACCAGGGAACGAGTAAAGGGTAGCCTTTAGAAACAAGTTGGCTAGGTATTCATTGGTGGGCATGTTTATGCATATGGTGCATATTTTTGTATAAGTTGTTATACTAACATGCTTCTGAATATGATTACTCTTGATATCTAACGGCTTATATTATGAACTGCTTTGGTATTGTTGTTAACCCTTATGTTACAACATGGCGGCTATTAATCCGGAGAACCTCAATGAAGAGGTAGGAGATGTGGGCAGTATAAATGCTAGTATTTCTCAGGCGAATCCTCTACCGCCACCTGCAGTAGGCGTGGAGCCTAGTACACAGATACTACTACCAGGGGAGATAAGTTTGACCCAGTTCTTGAGCTATCATCCACCGCTATTTGAAGGGACTGAGACTGGGGAAGTAGCCGAGGAATGGCTTGAGAGACTAGAGCAGATATTTGTATCGGCACCCTGTGCACGGACTGCCTGGCTGAGGTTGGCAGAGTTTCAGTTGGCGAAGTAGTCTTCCATGTGGTGGAAGACAACAGTTATGGAGCTGAGGGCACAGGGTATGATAGTAGATTGGACTGTGTTCAGGACCCGGTTCCTTAACCGGTATTTTTCCGCCGCCGCCAGAAAAGTAAAAGAACATGAATTCACCAACCTGAAGCAGGGCAGCTTGACTGTATCAGATTATGCCATGCAATACTCTTCACTGTTGAGGTATGTGCCTCACATTGCTGTGAACGGTCATGCCAAGATGAGGCATTTTCTGAAGGGGCTGAGGCCAGAGTTATTTGATCGGGTTGTCTCCAACAACCCCAGCTCATTTGATGATGCCCTGACTAGGGCAGAGCTGGCAGAAATTGGGGTTAGTGTGTACAAGGAAGCGGTACCCCCTTTCGTACCATCACAGAGACCGGTTGTTGACAGTCTGAGGTCACGAGGAGACCAGTTTAAGCCTCATGGGGCTTCTTCATCTTCTCGATTCAGTGGAAAGAGATTTCAGAATCAGAAGCAAGGCAATCGGGGACCAGCACAGGGAAATAGAACATGAGGGAACAAGTGTGACAACTGTTGAGGATTTCAGTTGACACGTGACTGTCGAGGCTGTTATGTTTGTGGCAGGGTGGGCCACCTGGCTCGGGCTTGCCCCAATCGGGTAGGTCAGGCAGACTCTAGGCCGAAGAGGCCAAGATTTGACGCCAGGATGGCACCGCAGAGACAGCAGTTTGCACCTCGACCACAGGGAGGTCAGGCGGCAGGACCGCCGCAGGGTCAAGTATATGCATTGACGCGTGAGCAGGCAGAGGCAGCCTCGGAGGAGGTGATTGCTGGTACGTGCCACTTACTTACGTACCCTGCATTTATTTTGGTAGATACAGGTGCTTCTCATTCATTTGTATCTTCTGCTTTTGTGGAGAGACACCACTTGTGTTCGTCTCCGTTGCCCATGCCTCTTATGGTCTCGACACCCACGGGGAAGCATGTAATTGCAGATCGACTACTATCTGATTGCCTCATTTATTTTGAGGGCAATGATCTGAGGGCCGATCTGATTTTATTGGATATGGCAGATTTTGACTGCATTGTCGGCATTGATGTGTTGAGCATATACCAGGCCGTGGTTGATTGCCGACAGAAGATGGTGCGTTTTCTGTCTGATCAGGGGTTTAAGTGGACCTTCTATGGGGACGGCTCTCGTCCAAAGATTCCGTTGATTTCGGCAGTTAAGATGTCGGGGTTGTTAGAACGCGGCCACTCATGCTATCTTATTTATGCCGTGGACGTATCAGAGGAAAAGGAAGAGTTGAGGATCGAGGATATACCAGTAGTTGTGGAATTCACCGATGTGTTTCCGGATGAGATTCCAGGATTTCTGTCGATCAGAGATGTGGAGTTTGAGATTGAGTTACTGCCAGGGACATCTGCTGTTTCCCGTGCCCCTTATAGGATGGCACCGGCAGAGCTGAGGGAGCTGAAAGTGCAGTTGCAGGAGCTCCTCGACAAAGGATACATTCGCCCTAGTGTATCACCATGGGGTGCAACAGTCTTGTTCGTAAAGAAAAAGGATGGTTCGATGCATCTATGCATCGATTACCGTCAATTGAATAAAGTAACGATTAAGAACAAGTACCCCCTTCCGAGGATTGATGACTTATTTGATCAGCTTCACGGCACAGAGCTTTACTCGAAGATTGACTTGAGGTCAGGCTATCACCAGATACGAGTTAGAGCTGATGACATACAAAAGACAGCTTTTCGGACTCGGTATGGGCACTACGAGTTCTTAGTGACGCCGTTCGGGGTGACGAATGCCCCGGCTGTCTTTATGAGCCTGATGAACAGAGTGTTTCAGAAGTATCTTGATCAGTTCGTGATCGTGTTTATTGACGACATTCTTGTCTACTCGAGAAGTAGGGAGGAGCATGCCAATCACTTGAGGACGGTGCTACAGATCCTGATGGATCATCAGTTGTACGCCAAGCTCAGCAAGTGTGAGTTTTGAATGAGCAGTGTAGCGTTCTTAGGTCATATTATCTCTCGAGAGGGGATATCAGTAGACCCCAGGAAGATAGAGGCAGTTATGGTTTGGCCTGCGCCAACTTCAGTCACTGAGATCCGAAGTTTCCTTGGTTTGGCTGGGTATTATCGACGCTTTGTCGAAGGGTTTTCAAATATTGCCAAGCCATTGACTCAGCTAACTCAGAAGGGAGTTCCATTCTTTTGGTCGAAAGCTTGTGAGCAGAGCTTCCAAGAGTTGAAGCACAGATTGACTTCGGCACCAGTGTTGGTGATTCCCAGGGAGAACAAGCGGTTCGTTCTCTATACTGACGCATCGCTTCAGGGTCTAGGATGCGTTCTGATGCAGGATAAGCACGTTGTGGCTTACGCTTCGAGATAATTAAAGCCACACGAGACGAGGTATCCAGTCCATGATTTGGAGCTAGCAGCTATAGTGTTTGCCTTGAAGATATGGCGACACTACTTATACTGTACCTCATTCACCATCTTCACTGATCACAAGAGCCTTAAGTTCTTGTTTACGCAGGCTGAGCTGAATATGAGACAGAGGAGATGGATGGACCTGCTGAAGGACAATGATTGTGAAATCGAGTACCATCCGGGAAGAGCAAATCTGACAGCCGACGCTTTGAGTCGGAATGTGAAGAGCACGGCAAAGGATGCCATGTGTTTGTCAGCTATGATGGGCTTCTACTGCCAGTTGGGATTTGATTATGATGTGTCTGCTTCACCGGTACAGGTTTTGACTTTATTAGCTGAGCCCATTATTTATGATCACATCAGGAAGGCTCAGGAGACCGACGAGGAAGTTCAGAGCTGGTTGTCGGTGATTCGTTTAGGTCAGTCGTCGAAGTTCAGGACGGCTGAGGACGGTTCTTTGAGGTTAGGTGACAGATGGGTGGTTCCGAATAAGCCTGAGTTGCGTCAGGGAATATTACAGCGAGCTCATTGCAGCAGGATGAGTATCCACCCGGGCGGAAAGAAAATGTATAATGTTGGGAAAATGATTTCTAAGTTTTGGTGATTACAAACACCTACCGGATGATAGACTCCTACCGGATGTCAAAGACCAACTGGATAAAGACTCCTACCGGATGTGAAAGACCAACTGGATAAAGACTCCTACCGGATGAATACATCTACCGGATGAAGACACCTACCGGATGAAGACACCTACCGGGTGATAGACATCAACTGGACAAGACATCAACTGGATGGCTACCAACTGGATAGACACCAACTGGACAAGACATCAACTGAATGGCCACCAACTGGACAGACAGCTACTGGACAACTATCAACCGGATAGTCTCACACTAAACAAAGACATCAACTGGTCATAAGAGGATGAATGACCAGTTGAACAAAGAAAACCAGCAGAAGTCTAAACTTCCAGTAAGAGCACTAAGCAACGAGACAAAATAAGTACAACATTCTCTGACAAAGGTACAACAGAGCGGCGCACCCTGCTATATCTCCGCCACCATTACCGTCAGAGTTAAAAGAGCCGTTGCTTAACAAAATAGGAAAGAAGACAATATGAATTTGGAAAGCTAATCTCTTCCATATACAGAAAAGCTACCGTTGGACAACCAAACCTATAAATACGTCCAAGCAGAGGATGAAGAGGTGCAGAGCGATTTTCAACAAAGAGATATACTTCAAAGCAAACAAGAAAATCATATTACTGATATTCCAACCGTTCAGCAAAGAGCTGACAAACAGCGAAACTGAATCTGTGATAGATTATTTCCAATTGAAGTCTGCTGCTCAAAAACACTCGAAGCTAGAAAGTTCATTCTGTAAAGAGTGTTATAGAATCTCTTGTAATCAAAAGTTAAGAAGATTGTGATTGCTAGGAGTTTAGGCCAAGTGTGTTAGTGCCTAAGAAGGTTGTATACTGTAAAGTGTAAACCAGGTCTTCTAGTGAATCCTTCCTGCAAAGGAAGAAGGGGAGACGTAGAAGCGTTGTGCTTCGAACTTCCAGAAACAACTCTTGTGTTATTTGTTTATTGCTTTATTACCTCAGTTTTTTCCTCACAAGTTCAGTAGACGTCTTCCGCACTATAATAAGTGTCTGCTGACTTGCCTGATATTGAGAAGCAACTGTAATACTTAACAGTTTACAGTTAATCAGAAAAAGAAATCGAGGTTGAAATCAGTGTTTATTCAACCCCCCCCCCCCCCCCCCCCCTTCTAAACACTACCCCGATCCTAACAAGTGGTATCAGAGCTTAGGTCTTCTCAATCTTGAGAAATTACCAATTGCCAAAAACTGATGGCCTCATTCAGCAAGATTCCAATGTTCAAGAAAGACGAATATGATGACTGGAGAATCCGTATGCAAGCACATCTAAGTGCTCAAGATGATGATATGTGGTATGTAATCACTGATGGACCTATGAAGATCATGAAATCAATACAGCTGCTTCTATCACAAGTGGTGATCCACAAATGGTAGAAAAGGAAAGATCTCAATGGTCAAACGAAGAAAAGAAAAAGGCAAATCTGGACAACGTTGCTAAGGACATTCTTTTCAAAACTTTGGACAAAAATATGTTCAACAAAATAAAAATGTGCTCAACGGCCAAAGAAATCTGGGAGAAGATTGCCCAACTCTGTGAAGGAAATGATCAAACCAAAGAAAACAAGCTTACTGTGGCTTTACAGAAGTTTGAGCATATCAAGATGATGAATGGAGAAACTCTCAACGAGTATGATGAAAGAGTGACTGGAATAATTAATGAACTGAGCAGTCTGGGTAAGGAGTTACCCAACAGAGAAGTCACTCTCAAAGTAATGAGAGGTCTCCCAAGAGAATGGGATGTCAAGACCATTGCTATGAGAGAATCGAAGGACATCAACAAGATAGATCTACATGATTTGTTTGCTAATTTAAAAGCCTATGAATTCGAATTAGGCATTCGGGTTGAAGATGAACCAAATACCAGTCAACCAACCAAAGCTCTCACTGCATCGGAGTCTCTGCCTACTTCTACAGAGATGACTCCAGAAAAGATGTGTAATGATGCTATGGCAATGTTTGTAAAGAAATTTGGGAAATTCATGAAGAAGAACCAGAGATCTTATCAATCATATCCTCGAAGGCAGAGTTCCAAAGGAGATTCAGAAGAAGAAGAGCGAGTATGCTTCAACTGCCTCAAACCAGGGCACTTCATTGCGGACTGTCCTAAACCCAAAAAGGATGATCACAAAAGAGGATCCAAGGATTACAGAAAATCCAAGGAAACCAGAAGATCATCCAAAAGGGACAGAGATCAAAAGGTTTTAATGGCAGAAGAAAGCAAGAGAAAATGTGCTGATTCTGAATCAGAATCAGAGGAGTTATCTAGCTCATCCAGCGAAAGTGAAGACGAGGAAGTCCACTGCTTAATGGCAAATGATGAAAATGAGGTACACGAATCTAACCTATCTGAATTTACACATAGTGAACTCACCAATGCATTGCAGGACATGATCAATGAGTATCGAACGCTATATGAATCCTTTGAAAGCTATAAGACTGAGCACTCAATCCCAACTGAAACGCATAAAAACAAACTTGATTATGAACAATCAAGGGAGTTGAACTGCTTAAGGGAAACAGCCAGTCTCCTAGTGAAAGAAAGAGATGAAGCCAAGTGTGCCTACCAGAAACTTAGCAAACTGGTTAGCACTTGGAATGCGTCCACTACCAGAAAGGATGAAATGCTTGAATCTATAAGGCTTGCTGGTGATTTAACCGGCATAGGCTATAATAGTAATGAAAGCAGTTCATCAGATAATAAACCTCAACTGTGTATAACAAAAAGCAAGGTTCAATCAATGAACTTTGTAAGATCTAGCACCGTATATGACCCTTACGAACTGGTTAAAGAACCTGTTAAAGCAACACTCATCAAGGAACATGCACAGCACAGGGGTATCGGTTATGTAGAACCACTCAAAGAGGCTAAACCGAGGCAAAAGTTCAGAAATGAACTTAAACCCACTGGTCGAGCAGCTAGAGAGGTTAAACCCAACTGGTACTACAACTGTAAGCCTGTCCAGAAGAGGTATATGCTCAATAACAGGAACTACAAACCAAAAGCACATGCATACACATATTATCACACTCCACAGTCAAGATCATCACCATCATTTATAAATGCACGCACATTTCAGAACACACACCGACCTAAGTCACTCAGGGTCATACAAGTGTGGGTTCCGAAAGGACTAATCCTACCCGGACCCAAATAGGATTGGGTACCAATCATTTTATCGCTTTAATTGCAGGAAACTAGAATGCATCAAGTTTGGAGCTCAGAATGGTTCCTGGACAGCGGATGCTCTAGACATATGACAGGAAATGCGAGCTTATTGTCTGAACTGGTGGACTCCACCGGACCCAGAATAACTTTTGGAGATAACGCGAAAGGTAGAACCGTGGGTAAGGGTAAGATTATCTACGGTAACATCATTATTAAAGATATTCTTTTAGTTGAAAATCTATGCTATAACTTGATTAGCATAAGTCAACTGTGTGACAATGGTCATTCCGTAGAATTCAATCAGCACTCATGCACAATTAAATCTACTGATGGCAGTATATTACTTGTAGGTAGAAGGCATGATAACACATATAAAATTGATTGGAATCTTAATCAGCCTACCTCCTCTACTTGCTTAGCTGCCCTGAATTCTTTCCAAAATTGGCTTTGGCACAAACGGTTGAGTCACTTAAATTTTAAAACTATTGCCAGTCTGCGTAAACTTGATCTAGTTGTTGGACTGCCCCAAATTGAGTTCTCAAAAGACAAGATCTGTGCAGCATGCAAACTTGGTAAGCAAATCAGATCCTCCTTTAAGAACAAAGGAAGTAAATCTTCTTCTCGGTGCCTAGAGTTGCTGCATATGGATCTGTTTGGTCCTATACCAGTAACAAGTCTAGGGGGAATGAAGTATACTCGAGTGTTGATAGACGATTACACTCGTTTTACATGGGTCTTGTTCCTAAGTGTCAAAGATCAGGCTACTCCAAAGCTGATCAAATTACTGAAAAGACTCCAAAATGAGAAATCATGTGGGATAGATAGAATTCGCAGTGATAAAGGTACTGAGTTCACCAATCAATCACTCGAATCATATATAGATGACCTTGGTATTAAACACGAATACTCTGCTGCTAGAACTCCTCAACAAAACGGAGTTGCTGAGCGTAGGAACGTCACTTTGAAAGAAGCTGCGCGAACTATGCTCGCGGAATCAGAAATATCGCAGAAATTTTGGGCAGAAGCTGTCAACACAGCATGTTATACGCAGAACAGATCAATGATTAATAAGCGAGCAAATAAAACCCCTTATGAGATCTGGAATGGCAGTAAGCCAAATATTTCCTACTTCCATGTGTTTGGTTGCAAATGTTTTATTCACAACAATGGAAAGACTCATCTCACCGCTTTTGATGCCAAATCTGATGCTGGAATATTCCTTGGCTATTCTACAGTTAGTAAGGCCTTCAGAGTTTTTAATAATAGAACGCTTACTGTAGAAGAATCAGTGCATGTAAAATTTGATGAACCTACTGACTGTACTGTATATAATCTGCAAATCAACAATTTGAGTAATCGACTTGAAAGCACTTATATTGATGAAATAGTTGACGATGAGATAGAGTACAGAAGCAGGACTGACTGCTCCTTGGAACCAGAAGTTCCTGAAGCTCAAGCAGAGGAGTCCGCTGGCCAACAAGCACTGCAGCCAGCTACAAATGAAACAGTTGCACCTACCCCTGCTGCAGTAGAAGGAACAAATGAGAAAGATGAGTCTATCAGAACTTCTGATGTGCCCCCTCATATCCAGCCAAGTGAAGAACTCAATCCTCATGGACCTTCGCTCCGGTGGAAGAAGGATCATCCACCCGAGCAGGTCATCGGTAACCCTCTTGCTCCTCTACGCACCAGAGGACAAATGATTAATGAATTTCTTCATGCTGCATTCATATCTCATAAGAACCTAAGAAGATTGATGAAGCTATATTAGACCCAAGTTGGGTAGAAGCAATGCAGGAAGAACTAAATCAGTTTGAGCGAAACAAAGTATGGCATTTAGTTCCACGTCCACCGCATCACACAATTATTGGCACTAAATGGGTGTTTAGAAATAAGCTAGATGAAAATGGTACAGTAATTAGGAATAAAGCAAGACTAGTTGCACATGGATACAGGCTGGAAGAAGGCATTGATTTTGATGAAACATTTGCCCCTGTAGCCCGATTAGAAGCCATTCGCATATTTCTTGCCTTTGCTGCATTTAAAGACTTTAAGGTCTATCAGATGGATGTTAAGAGTGCATTTCTTAACGGCAATCTCCAGGAAGAAGTATATGTTGAACAACCTCCTGGATTTGAAAACCATCTGCAACCATCTTATGTTTATCATCTGAACAAAGCTTTGTATGGTCTGAAGTAAGCCCCCCGTGCATGGTATGAAACTTTATCAAAATATTTGATTGATCATGACTTCACCATTGGCACGGTGGACAAAACTTTATTTAAATTTACAAAAGGAGATCATACTCTGCTAGTTCAGATATATGTTGATGACATTATTTTTGGCAGTACTAACCCAAAATTATGTGAAAGATTTTCAAAGATAATGCAGGACCAATTTGAGATGAGCATGATGGGAGAGTTATCATTCTTCTTAGGATTGCAAGTCAAGCAATCTAGTGAAGGAATCTTGATAAATCAGTCTAAGTACACTAAAGAGCTGCTGAAGAAATATGGAATGAGTACCAGCTCAACTGCTGCTACACCAATGAGCTCATCTGCCAAACTCGACTTGGATAATTCAGGAATACCAGTCGAAGTTACAATGTATCGCGGTATTATTGGATCTCTATTATATTTGACAGCCAGCCGACCAGATATTATGTTTGCAGTGTGTATGTGCTCCCGGTTTCAAGCAAATCCCAAGCAGTCGCACTTCACTGCTGTCAAAAGGATCCTCAAATATTTGAAAGGCACTGAGAATGTTGGTTTATGGTATCCAAGAGACTCAACCTTTAATCTTATTGGATACTCAGATGCTGACTATGCTGGATGCAAAATTGACAGAAAAAGCACCAGTGCGTATTGTCAATTCCTTGGAGATCGACTGATATCATGGGGATGCAAGAAACAGACATCCATAGCAACTTCCACTGCCGAGGCAGAGTACCTTGCTGCTGGAAGCTGCTGTGCTCAATTGCTCTGGATTCAACAACAACTCAGAGATTATGGAATTGAATCCACAGAGGCTCCCATATTTTGTGACAATACGTCTGCCATTGCTATTACATACAATCCAGTTCTTCATACTCGTACTAAACATATTGACATCCGTCATCATTTTATCAGAGATCATGTTATGAAGAAAGAAATTCGACTGGAGTATATTTCTACCGAACAACAGGCAGCAGACATTTTCACAAAACCCCTACCGGACGCTAAGTTTTCTTACTTTCGAAATATTCTTGGTTTAATTGAAATTATTTCTTGATTATTTTGTTTTGGTAATAAATTCAGGGGGAATTAGTTAGTTTATTTGCATAAATTTAGGGGGAATTTCAGTTATAATCCTATCATGGTTATTTAAGCTCAGCTGGTAATACAATGGTCAGCTGCAGTAGGTGTATCCGTACCAGTAGGACTCTACATCCAGTAGATGATTTCCTACCAGTCGAACCCTACATACCAGCAGATGTTACCAAATATGCTTTGACAAAAATAACCCTCGATACTTATTAACCTAATGATCGTCGGAATTCAAAATTACTTTTGTGTAAAATAAATTATTTCACTCCCGCCTAAATCATGTCCTCTTATTTATTGGTTAATTTTTGTAATCGTTAGATGATCGCCACGTATACATGTGTCCGCTCATCTACAGTACGACGTTACATATACTTTCATTTTAACCGCCATTAGTTTCACTACTCTTCTTCTCCAACAATTCACTGCAATTATCTTTTCTTTCAGAAAATTTTACTCTAACAAGATTGTTGCTGTTTCTTCCTCATATTCATCCAAAGTGTCAAAGAATATACAGCCAAGCTTCATCACCAATGCTGTTCACGTAGATTTTCATTCTATATACACATCATCTGATGAGGAGACAAAGGAGCTGATTCAAAAGCTGGATTCCTCAGGACTCTTGGTAATCCTGAGCCAGGCCCCCTCATTCTACAAGGACGAGCTACACGAGTTCTTCGCTACGGCCAAACTTGTTGATGACACCGAGGTGGCATCCGTATCTGGACAGTTGGTTACAATCACCCAACCTGAATTTACCACACACCTGTGCCTTCCTTCCACCGGACTTACTTATTTTTCCACTGTTCCAGTAGAACTACGAGAAGAGATGCGTCTCACAGCTTCTGACTCTGCTCATCGCCTTCAACGTCCTCCCTTCAGGAAAGTATTAATGAAGAGTCACTATCGACAACTGGCGGACATCATCTCCAAGGGGCTCCTATGTAAAGCTGGATCATTTGATATGATCATCCCTGAAAAATTTGATGTTATGACTGCACTATGCAAAGGATTGGAGATAAACTGGTCAGCTGTGTTATTTCAAATTCTGACTAGTCTCGTAGTCTCTGGCAAGGGTCAATCAGGCTTTGCTCTCCCGCTAAGCAGCCTTTTTGACAGCAAACACATTAAGACAGGGGCTCTCACCAACCTCCATCCGGGGAGACTTATCACTACCAAGTATCTTCAGCTTCACAGGCAGAGAAGTGGTAGAGACGTTGGGGTAACTAAGCGCCGATTGACGCAGGTCATCAGGGACTCTGAACAAACCATCTCAGAATCCGCTGAGTCTTCTCCTCCTCCTCCCCCTCCTAAGAAGCCCAGAACAAGAAAAGCTGCTCCTCCAGCTGTCCGACAGAAAGACATTGCAGCTTCTGATACCATCTCCTCCGCTGGTCTGATAGAGAACCCAGCCCTGCAAATCCTCCAAATGAGGAACCCACTGCTTCATTAGCCATAGTGCCTGCTCCATCAATGATTCCAGTTGACCCTCCGTTAGCATGGTATCAGGCTCTCAACAAGCACCAGGCTCTATCAGCTTTAGGCCACCCAAGTCCTTGTGTCCGTAGTGTCATCCAAAGACCACCCCTGCTGGCAAAGGAAAAACTTACGGCTCCAGTGTCCACTCCTGTTGCCTTCGAGATCCAAATGGTCATGGATACAGTTGAAGCCAAACTGCAACCACAGCTAGACATTTTTGATCGTTGGGTCAAGGCTCGAGTAAAAGTTCGATTTGATGATTTCGATCCTATTCTGGATCAGGCCAGGGAAGATGAGAACAAAATCTTGGCCTATCTTCAAATCTCAGACCCCGAGAAAAGCCTGAAGCTGCGGGATATTTTTCGCCTGATGAACTATGTGGGCGAACTTCAAGCCCTTGTGGAAACCCGCCTTCAACATTTCAATGGTGATTCAGGCACAGTGAATCATGATAGAGCCGTTCTAAATGCTCTTGGACCCAAGCTGGAAATGGCTGAGCTCGCTCTTCATGATATTCGCATATCCACTGGAATTCACTCATGCTCCACTGCTGAAAATGTTGCAAGCCCCGACCAGCCGGATTTACAAATGGCTATTGCAAATCTGGAGATTGTCCCTTCTACTGTGGAGATCACTTCTCTTGCCCTGGAGACCACTCCCATTGGAGCGGAGACAGCATCAACTGCTTTGGAGGCAGCCTCTTCTGCTAAAGAACTCTCCTCTCCAACTGCTCACTGTGTCTTTTCTGCTCCCAGCTTTTATCTTGATCAACAAACCCAGCCGATGGTTGTTGATCACATCAATGTGGACACAGTAATTCAGACGGTAGTTCAGCAAGTTACCATATCTTCTGGCAACCATGAACTTAGTGAATCTTCACATTCCAATGATCACACCCAGTCGTCTGTTGCTGCAGTTGATCAAGCCACTGCTGATATGGCTGCCCCACTGATTGAAGAAACTGCTACTATAACTGCTACTATCTAAGACTCCCCAGCTGCCCCACTTATTGAAGAAACTGGTCTGCCATCTACTGCAGTTGTACTTACTCATCCTGGTGTTCTTGTTCCTGCCGCTGAACATCAAATACTTGCTGTGGATCCGTCCATGGCTCAAGAACCGTCAGAGGACTTCTTCGATTTTCAAACTTCAATCTCTCTGGACGAGCCACCGAACATTGCTGCACAGCTAGCTAATCTCTCCACTGCAATATCAGCACTAGCCAGCGATGTCAATAAACTTAAGCAAGAAGAGCGGAGTGCAACTCTTATTCTAGGAACCCATCAGCAGCACACGGACTCTCAATTCCAGCAAGTCTACAGGGACTTAAGTAGTTAACGACTAATGTCACCAGACTTCAAACTTTTGCTGAGAATGCAGTGGCGGACGCTTTTTCTCGAATTGGCCAGGCTCGTTTTCAGATAACTCAAAATTATGAATCTCTTCATGCTGCCACCTCCCTGGCTCTTGGAGAGAAAATTGAAGACGCCAAGAAAGTTTTAACCGATCAGTTGGCCACCATGCAGGCAGCATTTGCTTCTCAGATTCAAGATATATGCAACAGCCTGCCTGCGGCTCCTCAAATAATCCGCAAACCGCCTGAACCCAGCAGAACTGCTCCTTCAGCACAACGAGCTTCAAGTTCAGCTAGTCGTTCATCCCCTGCAACTGGAGCACCCACTCAGTCCAGATCAACTGCTCAGCCCAGATCTCGTAGTCCGCGCCAACCGCCTACCGAAAAGCGCGACTATTCCCAACATTGGTTCGGGAGAA
This sequence comes from Haberlea rhodopensis, assembly GCA_907163345.1. Classification (NCBI taxonomy): domain Eukaryota; kingdom Viridiplantae; phylum Streptophyta; class Magnoliopsida; order Lamiales; family Gesneriaceae; genus Haberlea; species Haberlea rhodopensis. The sequence goes on along the minus strand of CAJQUN010000084.1, from coordinate 1,054,028 downwards.
AATAGTATCATTTTCTGATCCCTCTTTAATTATTCTTATCTATTTACTCTTTTTAGTTGACTTTTTCTTTGTATTTACTGATCAACATAAATGCATTCACACTAATTGAAACCTTTTTTGTTCTATAAATAGTGACTCTTGCTTGCTCACGTAACACACATTCACGAACCATGATTCTTTTCAAGCCTTTAAAAATTCCTTGGTTTACATCTTACAATTGTTCTGTTTCATGGGTTTATTACTTATCTAAATCAACCCCTCATGGGTTGATTACTTATCTAACCCAGCTCCGTTAAGCTTCAGCGTTTGGATCCCTGCTCTGATGCTCATCATCAACCAGGAACTGCAATCAAGAGTTATATGGTGTTGATGACAAAAAGGGGGAAGACAGAGATAGAGTATTCTGATAGGTGAATCCATGAACCATGGAAGCTGCCTGATGAATATACATATGACTCTTCCCGACTTCCTCTCTGAAACAAGGTAGACCGGCAGAGATATAGTATTTTCATTAGGTAAATCCATAAATCATGGAGGCCAGATGAATATACATATGACTCTTCCCGACATCATCTCTGAAACAAGGTGGATCGAGCTCTTCCTCTCTGAAATAAGGTGGATCGAGCTCTTCCTCTCTGACATTAGATGGATCGAAGTTCTCCGGGTCTACAGTGCTTGTTTAAAAATTTGTCATGTATCAGCTATATTGTGTAAAACCAGATTTGTCTTAGATTCTATTCAAGTTATTAGAATTCATCTTAAATAAAGATGAATCTCTCTCAATTGTCCAGTTTGATTACAACTTGTAATCTGCTTATATTTATAACAAATGAAAATTTCTTTATGTCTTCAAGTATTTTCAGGATTCTCATCTTATTTACTCGAGTAGGAAATCGATTATTGCTTAGTTTTGTCATCACCAAAAAGCGGGAAATTGTTGGGAAAACGATTTCTAAGTTTTGGTGATTACAAACACCTACCGGATGATAGACTCCTACCGGATGTCAAAGACCAACTGGATAAAGACTCCTACCGGATGTCAAAGATCAACTGGATAAAGACTCCTACCGATGTCAAAGACCAACTGGATAAAGGCTCCTACCGGATGAAGACATCTACCGGATGAACCGGATGAAGACACCTACAGGATGAAGACACCTAACGGGTGATAGACATCAACTGGACAAGACATCAACTGGATGGCTACCAATTGGATAGACACCAACTGGACAAGACATCAACTGAATGGCCACCAACTGGACAGACAGCTACTGGACAACTATCAACCGGATAGTCTCACACTAAACAAAGACATCAACTGGTCATAAGAGGACGAACGACCAGTTGAACAAAGAAAACCAGCAGAAGTCTAAACTTCCAGTAAGAGCACTAAGCAACGAGACAAAATAAGTACAACATTATCTGACAAAGGTACAACAGAGCGGCGCACCCTGCTATATCTCCGCCACCATTACCTTAAGAGTGAAAAGAGTCGTTGCTTAACAAAATAGGAAAGAAGACAATATGAATTAGGAAAGCTAATCTCTTTCATATACAGAAAAGCTACCGTTGGACAACCAAACCTATAAATACGTCCAAGCAGAGGATGAAGAGGTGCAGAGCAATTTTCAACAAAGAGATATACTTCAAAGCAAACAAGAAAATCATATTACTGATATTCCAACCGTTCAGCAAAGAGCTGACAAACAGCGAAACTGAATCTGTGATAGATTATTTCCAATTGAAGTCTGCTGCTCAAAAACACTCGAAGCTAGAAAGTTTATTCTGTAAAGAGTGTTATAGAATCTCTTGTAATCAAAAGTTAAGAAGATTGTGATTGCTAGGAGTTTAGGCCAAGTGTGTTAGTGCCTAAGAAGGTTGTATACTGTAAAGTGTAAACCAAGTCTTCTAGTGAATCCTTCCTGCAAAGGAAGAAGGGGAGACGTAGAAGCCTTGTGCTTCGAACTTCCAGAAACAACTCTTGTGTTATTTGTTTATTGCTTTATTACCTCAGTTTTTTCCTCACAAGTTCAGTAGACGTCTTCCGCACTATAATAAGTGTCTGCTGACTTGCCTGCTATTGAGAAGCAACTGTAATACTTAACAGTTTACAGTTAATCAGAAAAAGAAATCGAGGTTGAATCCAGTGTTTATTCAACCCCCCCCCCCCCTTCTAAACACTACCCCGATCCTAACATATAAGGATTTATGTGGCCAGTTTTGGTGGAGACGAATGAAACAAGATGTCACCACATTCGTCAAGAGATGTCTGATTTGTCAGCAAGTGAAGGCTGAGAGGCAGAGGCCTGGTGGTGAGCTTAAAAGTTTGGAGATACCAGAATGGAAGTGAGAGCACGTATCCATGGACTTCGTGACCCACTTACCGAGGACTGTTTTGGGTTTTGATGCCATCTGGGTAGTCGTGGACAGACTGACTAAAGTGGCTCACTTCATTCCATACAGTATGACCTTCACGTACTTGAGGATGGCTCAGTTATATGTCAGAGATGTGGTTAGACTGCATGGGATTCCTGTTTCGATTGTGTCTGATCGAGATCCGCGGTTTACATCTCACTTCTGGGAAGGTCTTCAGTCAGCTCTAGGTACAGAGTTGAGGTTAAGCACAGCATACCATCCTCAAACGGATGGCCAGACCGAGCGTACTATACAGACGCTCGAAGATATGTTACGGGCTTGTGTGTTGGAGTTCGATACTTCGTGGCAGGATTCAGTACCTTTGGTAGAATTTTCTTATAACAATAGCTACCAGGCAAGCTTACAGATGGCACCTATTGAGGCTCTCTACGGTAGACGTTTTAGGTCGCCTTTATATTGGGATGATGTGGACCGTAAATCGGTCGGAGGACCAGAGTTGGTCCAAGAAATGGAAGAAAAAGTAAAGGTGATCAGAAGGAAACTGAAAGCAGCTCAGGACAGACAGGCAGCATATGCTAATCAACGGCGTCGGCCGTTAGAGTTTCAGTTGGGTGACAGGGTCTTTTTGAAGATCTCACCTTTCATAGGTGTAGTACGTTTTGGGATGCGGGGGAAGTTATCCCCGAGATATGTTGGGCCGTACGAGATCTTACAGCGTATTGGTACTCTGGCATACCGGTTGGCTTTACCGCCCTCTCTGTCCGGCATACACGATGTGTTTCATGTATCTATGTTACGGAAGTACGAGCTAGATCCTTCTCATGTGTTGCTACCTTCTGAGGTTCAGATAGAGTCCGATGTTTCCTATGTGGAGCGGCCTATCAGGATTCTGGATCGGGCAGATCGCAGACTTCGTAACAAAGTTATACCTATGATCAAAGTTCAGTGAGATCGTAGGGGTGTCGAAGAGGCCACGTGGGAGACGGAGCGACACATGGTGCAGCACTATCCGGAACTATTTTCTGGTATGTGATTTATATTTTGTTTTGTATTGGGTAAGTGCATGCTGATTTCGGGGATGAAATCTTATAAGTAGGGGAGTATTGTGATATCCCCGAAATGATTATGTGCTTTTAAACATTTATTATGTTATGAGGATTATGGTGTTAAATTATGGAGTTGAATTATTTATATTGGGAAATGCATTTCAGGGTATATGTGGTATAAGTTGGGAATTTGGGTTATGGCATGATTAATTGGGGTGTGTGTTGTTTGTTTTGGTGAAGCATGTTTAATTAGAATTTGAAGTATGTTATTGATTAAATACCATAAAATATCATGTGAGGATATTTTAATACATCATGCTAAATACCGGGACCAAAACATAACACACCACATAACCCACCACCCAACCACCCCCCTCAACCCATACCAATCAGCTGCCCACTCTCCCCACTTGCCCCTCCCCACATTCAACCTTCACCACTCAAACCTCTCCTCCCCTTCACCACCATTTTTCGTCCAACATCTGTTAAGCAAGAAAGGGAGGAGATCTGCCATTTTTATTGCTAGGATAGCTTGCAAAAATCGGAGCAAAAGAGGGTGAGAAACCATGTCCTGTTTTGGTTTAATGTTTGTTTAAGTTTATTTTTTTATTGGTGTTAAAATGGCATGTAAGTGTAGATTTGGATGAACCTGCGATTTAAGTACTTGCATGGTTTTTTTATGAAGTTTCTAGCATGTTTACTTGAGCATGAAACATGTTTAATTGGATGGATTTGTTGGTATGAAAAGTGGTGTTCAAAAATCTGGAAAAAAATTATGATACCCTGTTTTTCAGAAAGCTTGGGTGAGTACTGATAAAGTTGGGTGATTTTGATGCATGTGGGTTTAAGTTTGGGTAGAACTTCGATTTGAATACATGCACGGTAGTACCTTGTAGCTCTTAGCATATTTGTTCAAGCATGTTGTATTCTTATATGCTAGATTGGTTGGTATGAATATAGGTGTTGGAGAATTCTGGAAAATCGTGCATGAAACAGAGCGACCGATCGATCGCTGATGAACACCGATCGATCGGTAAAAGCCGTAGCATTTTTGTTAAATTCGAAATTATCACCGATCGATCGGTGATGAGGACCGATCGATCGGTAGTGTCCTGATTTTGAAAAATATGGAAATTTATTTAATTTTTGGTATTTTTATAATGAGGCATATAATATTGTGTTGTGCACTTGTGTAGAGCTATCACAGGTAGCCACACAACGCAGGGGATAGAGTCCTGCAACATACCATATTTTGGAAATGTACGTAAGCGACGTACGGGCACCCAACGGTAACATGTATTATATGTTTATTATTTGACATGCGATGAATGCAAGTTTGTGCATTATGAGTATGATACATGTTGTTATGCATTGTTGTTGCATATGTATGTTGTGGAATAAATGGTATGTATTCCACGAGTCAGGGTTATCACATTGATGATTTTAATGCTTACCGCTTATACCGCTAAAAATGTGGAGCGGGAGGGGGGAGGCTCGCTTGCACATGGAGGCGAGATTTACCATACGAAGCGAGGATAGAAATACCGCTTGTATGAAGAAGCGAGGGAGGGGAGTTCCGCTTGTACTAAAGTTATGAAGCGAGGGGCATTAAAATACATTGATGATAAACTGACTAAGGATTGAAGTAAAGATTTAAGAAGTGAAGTTATGTCATGACATTTATTTAAAGAAGCCATAATATCATATATTGATTTGTTTATGAGTTATGGTACAGGGACAACCAAAATGAGCGTTTTAAATGCATTGGAAATTCAGGAAGTATCATATGCCTATGATTTATGCATTTATGCTTTACATTCATATTATGATTGATATGAACTATGATGTGCTCATGTGTTGGGGGTTGTCTTTGTAGGTGCTTTTGACATGGAGAACCCGGGGTCGGGGTTGATACGCTGAGCTGTAAGGAGTGCTACAGGATTAGCATAACAGAATTTCATTTTGTATAGTTTCTACAAAGAGTAGAGTAAAGCTATAATTTAGTACATTTTGTTAGGAATATGTATAATTCATTTTTGAACTTTTGGTACTGTAATCTCTTAAGCTCAGGATAATCAACACGGCCTAATACACTGATTTATGAATGATTAGTTCTCTTAATTGCACCTTAGAATCTTGTTTAGATAACGGGGTCTTACAACTGTGGTTGTACGGGATGAAGTTTTAGCTCAATATACAGTGCTTGCAATTAAGAATAAGTTAGTAGCATGAGGTTTTGATAAAGCAGTAGTAATGCATTTAAAACCAAAATGAACGAGTTTCCAAAAAAAAAAACTCCAACATATATACAAGTAGTGGTAAATGAATCAATCCAACCCATGAACAATAATTGCCCCCATCTCAGCCCAAATATTACTCCCTCTACCAATATAATCACAACAAGCCTGTATCACCCTACCATTACAATCGAGGACTCCCCCTCCTCCTTTGGGAACATCTATCAGTGTTAAGCTTAAAAAACTTTAAGGAGGTTTCTGTCATTTAAGAATACATAATTTTGTGACACGCTTTGCCTGCAAATTTTTCAAACCGTTGGCTGCCTACATCAATCACCTCACCTGCTCAAAATCTAAAAACACCTACATCCATCAAATAATCACTAACTCTTTAGACTACCCTCATTAAGGAGAACGGGCAAATCTAGAACTTTTGTTTAAGGAACAAAAAATTATAGCGTAAAAAATGGAGTATAAAAAATTTGAAGTGGTCAATTATAATTTTAGTTCTGCAAAATATAATTTTTTCAAATTTTATTAAAGAAATTTTTTTTTTTTCGTGGCAGCTACCCCGCCTAACATGTACATCTCACCTGCAAGGAGCATGCACTATGCCTGTAAAATGGAGTTTTATGTTATTCATCTTTCAAGTTATATTTTAGTCTACATAGGTAAAAGGCGTTGTCCCCACACTGAAAATTCTTTGCCAGACACTTCGTAAATTTATAAATATTATCAAGATAAGGTCCAAGGACTTTTCATCCTTGGATAGGTAAATCATGGGCCTACTATCCACTTTAACTTGTGTATATAATAATACAACAAACCCAATCGACTAGTGCAATATTTTTCTATAAATAGAGACCAATACACAAACATTTTCATCTAAAACCAAAATTAAAGCTATCAAAATTTAAAGTAAAAAGCTAAATTTAATATGGGTTCCAAGGGAATTCTTTTTCTTGGCCTTCTCTTAATCGTGACCCTTCTCCTTTCCTCCCAGGTCGCGGCCGAGGATCCGGCTAAAACCACCGACACTGTCGAGGACTCAGCTGAGACCACCAATACATTGGAGACATGTAAGTATTTTCTTGGTATCATGTACATTGTACATATATTAGCACTTATAACACGACCATCGGATTCCCAACTTGAAATTTACAAGGGATGAATTTCAAATAATAATAATAATATTATTATTATTATATATATGTATTCGAAAATTGTGATAATATCAAATTATGCACTAGGCCCACCCACGTATAATACCATCTCCATGATTTTCATAATGCCACATCTATCAGTTTCATCCATTATGGACACTTAAAATTAGTATCCTACTTTAGTATACATGCATGCAAATATACAAATCTTTTTTTTAATTTTTAACCTCAATTTTTTTCACCAATTATAATGAATTAATGTATTAAAAAGATGAATCAACAACAATACTTTTTTTCAGAAAACAAAAAGATAAACAACTTATTGCGACGTATCCATAGTATCTTTAACAATAATATGTTATAATTATACCACTTGGGACTTTTGATTTGTGCAGCTGAGGAGACTGTTGTTGACCAACGTTATCCTCCAAGATGTAGACCTTTTTATTGTCGCTACGGCTGTTGCCGTTATTACAGAGGCTGTTGCGTCAGGTGTTGCCGTTACGCTGGTCAAGCCGATGTTCAGGACGAAACCCATAACTAAACTTCAAATAAAGGCAGCCCCAGAAACTGTTTACTTTTACTGATAAATTAAACAGTTTTTCATGTGTAAAAGTATGAATAAAATGCATGAATTAATGATATAAACTTCATGCATAGTTTGTATGTATGTCAAAATAAGCTCTGGCGCTGCTTGGTTTGTGGATGTATAAAGAATGTTCGATTATCTTTTGGAGTTTATATCAAAGTGTGCAATGAATAAGGTTATGGTTTTGAAGCAACTATGAGCATTTAGCATATTTTTTAAGTTTTGCTTGTAAAAATTTTGATTATCAAGCTTGGTTAAGTAAGGTCCGACCCCTTCCCGAATCTCACATATAGTGGGTGCCTCGTGCACTGGGTTTGCCCTTTAAGCTTGGTTAAGTAAATCTCTTCAAGTTTCAGCTCAACCAAGTTGATGCTGAGCTATGTTGCACCAACGCTCCAAAAAATCACCCTATGCAATGTCGGACACTCCGAGGACACGGATACGACAGGACATGGTGTGTGTGGCGTGTCCGACATTCAACTTTTCTAAAATAACTCCCAACACATTTCGCACACGCCGTGGATACAGCAGGACATGGCGTAGACATGACAGGACAGGGGAAATTGATTTTTTTATTAAAAAAAAAATTTAAAGAAATTTTTAAAAAATACAAATTTTTTTATGTTTGTGTTGTTTGAGTGGTGTTTGTTGTATATTGAGTGATATTTGATGTAATATAAAAAAGAAAAAAATGTTAAAATTATATTTTTTTATATTATGTAGTTTTGAGTGTTATTTGTTGTCTGTTTTAATTAGTGAATGACGTGTATACAACTTTATATCATTTATAGTTTTATTATTCAAATATTTAAAAATTAAAAATTTTCTTTAATTTTAATATATTAGAACACATTGTATATGTAGTATATATAAAAATAAATAAATAATTATTGTTATATCCTAGACGTGTCTTATCCTATAATTTTTGAAAATCTGTATCTTCATGTCCGTATCATGTCGTACCCGTGTCTTCATATCCATATCCAAGCAACATATGTTTTGAGTAATTTGAACTCGAGCTCGACAAACTTAATATTATGTCTAGTTCAATTTGTTAAAATTTTACAGTAATAAATATTAGGACACAATATTTATTTCGAAAAATAGAGAAATTCATCCTGTAAGTTTGACTATTTTGTGTTGGGCCATAGTCAAATATTACTTTATCCTGTATTTGATCTTTGTTTTTCCTGGTTTTTGTTTTATTGAGATGGAATGTTGGCATGGTAAAAAATATTACAGACACGCATTTATGGTGTACAAAAAAAACGTACAACCCGACCCATCCGCTCAACCCGCACTCATCCAACTCGTATCCGCCCGTTTTAACATTCGAAAAAAAAATGATGTTGAAAAATTAAGCAACTCATATTTATGTGGGTGGATAGTGGATTGTTGAGTCTTCACCCACCTACCAACCCTATCCTTCCTCATATTTATTTATTAAGGATGTCTTTAATTAAAAAATTTAATATTAGGGATTTAAGTTGTAAATTGTAATTTTTAAACGTATCAATATCAATGTTTAAATTTGCTAGTCTTTTGTCTACTATTTAGAGTATAATTTGTACTTATATTGTGAATCTAATTTATTTTGCCTACTAAAAAAATATTGTTGATCATTGAAAAACAGTAGCTTCGTGTTATTTTATTATGCATATTATAATAGCAAGAAATACTTTCATCTCATAGTAAGAGAAAAAGCTTCTTAGTTTTTGAATTTATGTAAAGGGGCTGACGTACCATTACTCACCTTATGCCTCACTCCCTTCCTAAACCACCCGTCTTTGTTAGCTAGAAAGAGTTTAGAAATGTCCCTCCACCATATCGAATCATATGAACCGCCCGATCTCCAATGAATGTCGTGATCTTCCCTATATTTGGATGATAAAATTTTGAAACACCGTTTGTCATCTTCTGCAAGAATCCTCCACCCCCACTTTCAACAATGCTAGATTTAATCTATCCAAATCTTTAATACCTACCCACCCTTCAAGTTTATTCTTACAAATAATATCCCACTTCACCCAATAAATTTTTTGCCCATCCACCCCCCCCCCCCCCCCCCCCCACACACACACACACACACACACACACACCCACACAAAAAGATCTTTATATTTGGGTTAGTATTTTGAATTTTGATGATAGATTTAGGAGCATGATAAAAAGAGGGGTAGTATACTTGATATTGAAGAAAGGACGGTGTTGATAAGAGTAACATTTCCTCCAACTGAGTTTTTTGATTCTCCCAGTGACCCAAGCTCTTCTTGATTTTATCTATATCCAAGTTGATTTCCACCTCGACTTTGCCCCAAACTATCCATGATATTCAGGGGCAAATTTCCCCTTCAATTTTTTATTATAATATAACTAAAAATTATTATTATTATTACTTTATATTTTTATTATTGGCCTCGACAATATTCATAAGGTTGGTAATTGTTAAACCATAGTTTACACATTGCACCTCAATGGGTCCGAAAGTGACGGGTTTGAATCCGAAGATAAGATATTTTGACTTTTCAGATGTTGTTGGTCTACCATTAAATCACCATTAAATTTTAATTTGAAATTATTTGTAATAAGCTTATCTCCCACCCTTACAATTATTAAAATCCAGTACAAATGTTTCGAAATCTGAGGGCTAATTTGGATTCCAGTTGATAATTATTTAATTTATTATGTGTAAATATGAAATTTTTTAGGATCAAATTCTTACTACTAAATTAAAAGTTATAGCTGATAGCGGATGTGCAACTTTATTTCTTTATATAGTAGTAGTGCAATGCTCCATACTATGCGACATGTGGATATGAGGTATTACACCACGTGCATTCCAATGGACCAAGCTTGTCATGTCTTAGATGATAGATGATACACCACCGTCCATTAACGGACAGAATAATTGTTGGTTATACCAGGTCCGACAAATCTAATATAGTATACCAAAACGTATTGTATCTGTTATGGACCCAGCTGAGCAGCTCGTTAAAATCCCAGGAGTTATACAATCACAAAGGCTCGTCCGATAGAAGAAATTTTCATCTGGGATCCATGACTACATTTCTTAATTTTATTTGATGTTGAATTAATCTTCAATATAGTTCTTAGGCAGTTAAGTATTCACGTTTCATGCACCATTATGTAAATAGTGGATGTTGTGGACGATCTTTTGGCAGTTAGTATTTTTGTTTGTAGTTAAATTGACGATAAAAAAATGGAAGAAAGCAGAAAAGATTTAGTCCAAAATCCTTCTTTTCTTTCTTAAATTTCTGATGAGTGTTCTTCCTGAATTCACACTAACAAAACAGAATTCAATTCACAAATTTGGCAACATTTTTGTGCTCTCCTTGAGAGCACTATCATGCCTCCCAAACCAACCCAAACCCACGCCATTCCTGAGGAGAAGCAGCAAGCAGAAACCTTGCAATTAATCCAGACAGAGTTACAGACGTTCAACTAGAACATAACGGCAATTAAGCGAGCTATAGGCTGAAAACAAGCAACAAATGGACACAACCATGACATTGATAACTGAAATGCAAACCTAGTGGAATAATATAGCTACAGCTGTGAGTTCAACTCAATCTCCTCCTTTCTACCACACCCAACCTTACCATGTGCATTCACCCTATCATCACACACCCCCGTAAACCTTTGAAATTTCTCACCCACAGCCTAACACCCCAAAAATTTACATAGCTCCCTTTGATGGTTCTAACCCACTAGATTGGTTGTTCCAAGCAGAACAATACTTCTCATTTACCACATACCCGCAGACCAACGTCTATCCATATGTTCCTTTTACATGTAGGGTACGTCGCTCAGTTGGTATAAACAATTCACAACGTGGGAGGCGTTCACCCGAGATCTAGAGCTCAGGTTTGGGACATCAACATTTGAAAATCATCAAGCAACATTATTTAAAGTATGACAGCGTGGTACAGTTGCCGAGTATCAGGAGGCTATTTAAAATGTGTAATCGAATAACAAGGTTACCGGTTGTTAGTTCCGGATTTTAAAGATGATAAAACAGATCAGATCGATCAATCAGTAAAACCATGTCAAAGCAGATTACACCGATATGGTCTATCGCAAAATCAGAACGGATCGATGCTAACCAGTCTGACTAGATCGAAGCACGAGATCAGCTCAATAAAGATCAGATCAGAGCAGACAAGGTTGGATAAGCATCGTTCTTCAGTCCGAATCATTAACGGCTATTTATTGAAGCATTTAATGATGCAATTAATGGTGAAAAGACCAAGGACTGAAAATTACCTAAAAGGTAAGAAGACAAAGGAGAGCCTACCTGACAGACGCCGAAAGCACAGACCAGAAGGGAAAGTTCCTAAAAGAATAAGACTGAAGCTTGTTCAGATATTGAACAGAGTCAAGAGTTGCACAGAAAAGGAAATAATGTCGTTGATATAAACGACTATATAAGGATGCAACTAGAGAGCTCAAGGGAGATGACTGACCAATCAAGAAACGAAAAGAAAACAAAACAGCACAAGCTTACAAGTCCAGATATTCTTGAACAGAACTACTATTAAAAGATATTCATCTTACCAGCCTGCTCAAAATTTTCATAAGCACATCATATTGTAATATTTGATCGTCATAGGATCATTGTGTGCATAGACAAAATCATTCTGTCTTTTGTATTTATACTAAGATAGAGGAGTGAGATTCAATTGTAACTGTCAGACAGTCTGTGTCTGAACAGATCGAGAGACTAGGAGTTTCAGTCTGGTAGTGGGATAAATCCAGCTGAATCGGGGTTGTACAAGTGGTTGTATTACTCAAAGTCTTCAAGTGAATCCTTCCTTAATTGGAAGAAGGGGAGACGTAGAAGGATTACACCACCTTCGAACTTCCAGAAACATATTCTGTCTATTATCATTCCGCACTGAGTTACACTCATTAAGCCATCAAGCCGTTCTTACTAGTCAAGAACAGACCGTTCCGCACTCTTAGATTCAGTGGTCTGTTCTGCTCAGAAGTTGATTAAGAAATAGATTTCACTCACTAACACGAGAGAAATCAATAAGGATTAATTTTAAAGGAGTGTTCATTCACCCCCCCCCCTCTAAACACTCCGGACCGATCCTAACAAGTGGTATCAGAGCAGGTCGTCTTAATCATCAAAGATACTTGGACTGATGGCATCATTCAACAAGATTCCCATGTTCTCAAAAGAAGACTATGATGATTGGAGAATCAGAATGCAAGCTCATCTGGCAGCACAGGATGACGATATGTGGTACGTCATAACAGACGGACCAATGAAAATATTAAAAGTGAATCCTGCAATAGGAGGACTAAGTGGCGAACCTCAGATGATCGAAAAAGAAAGGTCCACCTGGACAAATGAAGAAAGGAAGAAAGCCAATCTAGACAACGTAGCCAAAGACATCTTGTTCAAGACGTTGGACAAGAATGTTCAGTAAGATCAAAATGTGCTCAACTGCCAAAGAAATTTTGGAGAAGATAGCACAGCTATGTGAAGGGAACGACCAGACTAAGGAAAACAAGCTGACTGTAGCTCTACAAAGATTCGAGAGCATAAAAATGAAGCTTGGAGAAACTCTAAACGTGTTTGATGAAAGAGTCACTGGCATTATCAATGAACTAAATGGTCTGGGCAAGGAATACTCTAACAGAGAAATTGCTCTGAAGGTAATGAGAGCATTGCCAAAGGAATGGGATGTCAAGACAATTGCAATGAGGGAGTCTAAAGATCTGAACAAAGTTGACTCCATGATCTGTTCGCAGATCTTAAGGCGTATGAGTTTGAACTGATCACCAGAGGTGAAGCAGAGCCATTCATCTCTCAACCAAGCAAAGCACTTGCTGCCATTCCAGACCAAACCACCCCTTCAACAGACCGATCTATCGAACAGATAAGTAATGATGCTATGTCATTATTTATCAAGAAATTTGGTAAATTCATGTCTAAGAACAAACGGAACTTCAAACCTTCTCATCACTACAAATTAAGAAAAGACGATGCTGTTAATGATCAGGCTTGCTACAATTGTGGTAAGACCGGACACTTTATTGCAGATTGCACCTGACCGAAGAAAGATGAAAGAAAAGAAAGGCATCGTGATGACAGGAAACAGAAGCATTACAAAGATCATAAAAATCATCATGGGAAGCCCCAAAAGGTTCTGGTAGCAGAGGAAGGTAACAGCAAGTGGGCTCAGACTGACTCAGAATCAGAAAGCTCAGAATGTTCATCCAGCGAAAACGAAGAGGAAATCCAATGCCTAATGGCAGACGAAGAAATGAGCCAAATGGACGAGGTATTCGATCTTGATTCAAATGAATTCACACGAGAATAGCTCATGTCTGCACTGCAAGACATGGCTAATGATTATAGAATATTAGCTGAATCACTTGAGAAAACTAAAGCTAAAGCCAAAGATCAAACAGATGAGCATATCAAACCAAGCTGCTCTGAGCTAGGTGAATGCAATAATCTAAAGATCGAGCTGACTAAGCTGAAAATCTCTTACGAATAGCTCCATGAAGAAAACAAGAGAATTAGCACACAAAATGCTAAACTTTCTCACATTTTCAAAACATGGACAAAATCAAGAGCATCACTGGAAGAACTGCAAGAGGTACAAAGAAGTGCCGGTGACATCACTGGCATAGGCTTTGGCATCAATGATTGCACCAAAGATGAATCTGAGTTGTTGCTGGAAAAGAACAAAATCAAACAAATGACATTTGTAAGATCTAGTACAATATATGAATCCGAAGTGCCTACAATTCAAACAGGAGTCTCCTTCGGGGATCAAGGTTTGAGAAAAGGGATTGGGTACGTTAACCAAGCCAAGGAAAAGGCACCAGCAAGCTTTGTGTCTATCAGACCAAACCTAAAGGTGCAAGATCTAAGGCAAGGAAGATCATCCAACTACCATAACTCAAAACCAGTTCAATGAAGATATAGATTACCTTATAAGAATAAAAGGCTTCCATGTCGCACACATCATCACACACAACATCAAAACAGATCAGCACACATCACACCAGACACACACAAGCCATTAAAGCTGATTCAGGCGTGGGTTCCCAAAGGGCTAATCCGTTCTAGACCCAAGTAGGATTGGGTACCAACAATAATTATGCTTGATGACAGGTACTGAAGAAACAAGTGTCAGACTGGTACTTAGACAGTGGGTGTTCTCGACACATGACAGGAAACGTCGAGCTGCTGTCTGAAGTCACAGAATGTGCTGGTCCAAAGATTATCTTCGGGGATAACTCAAAGGGTAAGACCATGGGCAAGGGTAAGATTGTCCATGGTAATATCACTATCAATGATGTGCTATTAGTTGAAAATCTATGCTATAATCTGATTAACATAAGTCAATTATGTGATAATGGTTATGCTGTATAATTTCACAAACACACCTGCACTGTCAAATCATCAGACGGTATGACCATGCTTGTAGATGGAAATACTTTTAAGATTAACTGGAATTTCGCTCAACCTGATAATCCTACTTGCTTCATCGCGAATAATGATAATAAACACTGGCTATGGCATAAAGCCTGAATCATCTCAACTTTAAAACTATCTCTAGCCTGTGTAAACATGATTTAGTTGTCGGTCTGCCCAAGATCGACTTTGCCAAGGATAAGATATGTGAAGCTTGCAAAATGGGCAAACAGATCAGACCATCCTTCAAAAATAAGAATGCCAAATCCTCCTCACGCTGCTTAGAACTATTACAGATGGACTTGTTTGGTCCTATACCAATAACAAGTTTAGGGGGAATGCGGTATACTCTTGTTGTTATTGATGATTACTCACGTTTTACATGGACTATATTTTTGAGCAGTAAAGATCAGGCCGGTCCGAAGTTGATCAAGCTGCTGAAACGCACTCAGAATGAGAGATCATCTAGTATAGATAGAATTCGAAGTGACAAAGGCATTGAGTTCTCAAATCAAAATCTTGAATCCTTTCTAGAAGACCAAGGAATTAAGCATGAATTCTCAGCCGCTCGAACTCCTCAACAAAATGGAGTTGCTGAACGAAGGAACAGAACGCTTAAGGAGGCAGCAAGGACAATGCTTGCAGATTCTGGAATTTTCCAAAAGTTCTGTGCAGAAGCTGTACATACTGCATGCTATACTCAAAACCGATCCATGATTAACAAGAAGTTAAATCTAACACCATATGAAGTATGGACAGGTAACAGATCGTCTGTCTCTCACTTTCACGTATTTGGTTGCAAATGTTTCGTTCACAATAATGGTAAGAATCATCTTACAGCTTTAGAAGCTAAGTCAGATAATGGAATATTTTTAGGATATTCATCCATTAGTAAAGCTTTTCGTATCTTCAATAATCGAACCTTGACTGTAGAAGAATCAGTTCATGTAGTGTTTGATGAATCCTTGTGTATTAAGGGCAACAATGAATTAATTCAAAATCAGATGGAAAATATCCATCTCAAAGCTAACAGTGATGATGAGATTGTAGCTAACAGATCAAGAGACAATCCACTGGAACCTGAAGTACCAGATAGACCGGATCAAGGCACTGAAGTTCTTCCAGATCGGGCCGAACCGGAGGTTTTGAACTCTAATATTAGAACAGATGCTGACAACGTCACAACTACTAATCCATCTGGACCAGATATTCTAGAATCAAGCTATTGATGGACAAAGAGGCATCCACATGATCTAGTGATTGGAAGTCCTTCCGCACCCATAAGAACCAGAGGACAGATGATGGATGAGTTCACTCATGCCGCTTTTATATCTAATCTGGAATCCAAACAGATAAATGAAGCTTTGACTGATTATAACTGGATAGAGGCCATGCAAGAAGAGCTTAACCAATTTGAACAAAATCAAGTCTGGAGATTAACCCCCAGGCCAAGTGGTCTGCCTGTTATTGGAACCAGATGGGTCTTCAGAAACAAACTAGACGCAGATGGAGTGGTGGTTAGAAACAAGGCCAGACTGGTGGCACAAGGCTTCAGACAAGAAGAAGGAATCGACTTCGATGAATCTTTTGCACCAGTCGCCATACTTGAAGCCATCAGAATATTTCTCGCATTTGCTGCTTTTAAAGACTTCAAAGTATATCAAATGGACGTAAAGAGTGCATTTCTAAATGGTAAACTTCAGGAGGAAGTCTACATTGAGCAACCTCCTGGATTTCAGAACCACTCGTTTCCAGATCATGTATACCTACTGAATAAAGCAGTATATGGACTGAAACAAGCTCCAGGAGCATGGTATGATACTCTGTCTTAATTTCTTCTGAACCACGATTTTCAGATCGGTTCAGTGGATAAAACATTATTTAAATTTATTAAGGGGGAATATACTTTGTTAGTTCAAATCTATGTTGACGATATTATTTTTGGGTCAACTAACCCCAAACTCTGTGAGAAATTCTCTAAGTTAATGCAGGGATAGTTTGAGATGAGTATGATGGGAGAACTGTCATTCTTCCTGGGTCTCCAAGTCAAACAGCTCAGCAATGGTATTTTCATTAATCAAACCAAGTATACCAAAGAGCTACTCAAAAGATTCGGAATGGAGACTTGCTCAACTGCGTCAACTCCAATGAGTTCTTCAATCAAGCTAGATAAAGACGAAGGGGGAACGGCAGTTGAGGTAACCATGTGTCGAGGTCTGATCGGATCGCTATTATACCTTACAGCGAGCCGGCCTGATATTATGTTTTCAGTTTGCATGTGCGCTAGATTTCAGTCTGATCCCAAGCAATCCCACTTTATTGCCGCTAAGCGCATTCTTAAATACTGTTGGGAAAACGATTTCTAAGTTTTGGTGATTAAAAACCGGATATTAAAGATCAACTGATGAAGTCCTACCGGGTAACAAAGACCAACTGGATGAAGTCCTACCGAGTAACAAAGATCAACTGGATGAACTCCTACCGGATAAAGACTCCTACCGGGTGAAGACATAAACTGGATGGCTATCAACTGGATAGACATCAACTGGATAGCCACCAACTGGACAAGACATTAACTGGATAGCCACCAACTGGACAAGACATTAACTGGATGGCTACCAACTGGATAGACATCAACTGGATAGCCACCAACTGGATAAGACATTAACTGGATGGCTACCAACTGGATAGACATCAACTGGATAGCCACCAACTGGACAAGACATTAACTGGATGGCTACCAACTGGATAGACATCAACTGGATAGCTACCAACTGGACAAGACATAAACTGGATGGCTACCAACTGGATAGACATCAACTGGATGGCCACCAACTGGACAGACAACTACTGAACAACTATCAACCGGATAGTCTCACTGAACAAAGACATCAACTGGTCATAAGAGGATGAACGACCAGTTGAACACAGAAAACCAGCAGAAGTCTAAACTTCCAGTAAGAGCACTAATCAACGAGACAAAATCAGTACAACATTCTCTGACAAAGGTACAACAGAGCGGCGCACCCTGCTATATCTCCGCCACCATTACCGTCAGAGTGAAAAGAGCCGTTGCTTAGACAAAATAGGAAAGAAGACAATATGATTTTGGAAAGCTAATCTCTTCCATATACAGAAAAGCTACCGTTGGACAACCAAACCTATAAATACGTCCAAGCAGAGAATGAAGAGGTGCTGAGCGATTTTCAACAAAGAGATATACTTCAAAGCAAACAAGAAAATCATATTACTGATATTCCAAACGTTCAGCAAAAAGCAGACAAACAGCGAAACTGAATCTGTGATAGATTATTTTCAATTGAAGTCTGCTGCTCAAAAACTCTCAAAGCTAGAAAGTTTATTCTGTAAAGAGTGTTATAGAATCCATTGTAATCAAAAGTTAAGAAGATTGTGATTGCTAGGAGTTTAGGCCAAGTGTGTTAGTGCCTAAGAAGGTTGTATACTGTAAAGTGTAAACCAAGTCTTCTAGTGAATCCTTCCTGCAAAGGAAGAAGGGGAGACGTAGAAGCGTTGTGCTTCGAACTTCCAGAAACAACTCTTGTGTTATTTGTTCATTACTTTATTACCTCAGTTTTATTCCTCACAAGTTCAGTAGACGTCTTCCGCACTATAATAAGTGTCTGCTGACTTGCCTGATATTGAGAAGCAACTGTAATACTTAACAGTTTACAGTTAACCAGAAGAAGAAATCGAAATTGAATCTAGTGTTTATTCAACCCCCCCTTCTAAACACTACCCCGATCCTAACAAGTGGTATCATAGCTTAGGTCTTCTCAATCTTGAGAAATTACCATTTACCAAAAACTGATGGCCTCATTCAGCAAGATTCCAATGTTCAAGAAAGACGAATATGATGACTGGAGGATCCGTATGTAAGCACATCTAAGTGCTCAAGATGATGATATGTGGTATGTAATCACTGAAGGACCTTTGAAGATCATGAAAATCAATACAGCTGCTTCTATCACAAGTGGTGATCCACAAATGGTAGAAAAGGAAAGATCTCAATGGTCAAACGAAGACAAGAAAAAAGCAAATCTAGACAACGTTGCTAAGGACATTCTGTTCAAAACTTTGGACAAAAATATGTTCAACAAAATAAAAATGTGCTCAACAGCCAAAGAAATCTGGGAGAAGATTGCCCAACTCTGTGAAGGAAATGATCAAACCAAAGAAAACAAGCTTACTGTGGCTTTACAGAAGTTTGAGCATATCAAGATGATGAATGGAGAAACTCTCAATGAGTATGATGAAAGAGTGACTGGAATAATTAATGAACTAATCAGTCTGGGTAAGGATTTACCAACAGAGAAGTTACTCTCAAAGTAATGAGAGGTCTCCCAAGAGAATGGGATGTCAAGACCATTGCTATGAGAGAATCGAAGGACATCAACAAGATAGATCTACATGATCTGTTTGCTGATTTAAAAGCCTATGAATTCGAATTAGGCATTCGGGTTGAAGATGAACCAAATACCAGTCAACCAACCAAAGCTCTCACTGCATCAGAGTCTCTGCCTACTTCTACAGAGATGACTCCAGAAAATATGTGTAATGATGCTATGGCAATGTTTGTAAAGAAATTTGGGAAATTCATGAAGAAGAACCAGAGACCTTATCAATCATATCCTCGAAGGCAGAGTTCCAAAGGAAATACAGAAGAAGAAGAGCGAGTATGCTTCAACTGCCTCAAACCAGAGCACTTCATTGCGGACTGTCCTAAACCCAAAAAGGATGATCACAAAAGAGGATCCAAGGATTACAGAAAATCTAAAGAAACCAGAAGATCATCCAAAAGGGACAGAGATCAAAAGGTTTTGATGGCAGAAGAAAATAAGAGCAAATGGGCTGATTCTGAATCAGAATCAGAGGAGTTTACTAGCTCATCCAGCGAGAGTGAAGACGAGGAAGTCCACTGCTTAATGGCAAATAATGAAAATGAGGTACATGAATCTAACCTATCTTACACATAGTGAACTTACCAATGCATTGCAGGACATGATCAATGAGTATCGGACGCTATATGAATCCTTTGAAAGTTATAAGGCTGAGCACACAATCCAAACTGAAACGCATGAAAACAAGCTTGATTGTGAACAATCAAGGGAGTTGAACTGCTTAAGGGAAACAGCCAGTCTCCTAGTAAAAGAAAGAGATGAAGCCAAGTATGCCTACCAGAAACTTAGCAAACTGGTTAGCACTTGGAATGCGTCGAATACTAGAAAAGGATGAAATGCTTGAGTCTATAAGGCTTGCTGGTGATTTAACAGGCATAGGCTATAATAGCAATGACGGCAGTTCATCTGGTAATGAACCTCAACTGTGTCTGACAAAAGGCAAGGTTCAATCAATGAACTTTGTAAGATCTAGCACAGTATATGACCCTTATGAACTGGTTAAAGAACCTGTTAAAGCAACACTCATCAAGGAACAGGCACATCACAGAGGTATCGGTTATGTAGAACCACTCAAAGAGGCTAAACCGAGGCAAAAGTTCAGAAATGAACTTCAACCCACTGGTCGAGCAGCTAGAGAGGTTAAACCCAACTGGTACTACAACTGTAAACCTGTCCAGAAGAGGTATATGCTAAATAACAGGAACTACAAACCAAAAGCACATGCATACACAGATTATCACACTTCACAGTCAAAATCATCACCAATATTCATAAATGCACACACATTTCAGAACACACACCGACCTAAGTCATTCAGGGTCATACAAGTGTGGGTTCCGAAAGGACTAATCCTACCTGGACCCAAGTAGGATTGGGTACCAATCATTCTATCGCTTTAATTGCATGAAACTAGAATGCATCCAGTTCGGAGCTCAGAATGGTTCCTGGACAGCGGATGCTCTAGACATATGACAGGGAATGCGAGCTTATTGTCTGAACTGGTGGACTCCGCCGGACCCAGAATAACTTTTGGAGATAACGTGAAAGGTAGAACCGTGGGTAAGGGTAAGATTATCTACGGTAACATCATCATTAAAGATATTCTTTTAGTTGAAAATCTATGCTATAACTTGATTAGCATAAGTCAACTGTGTGACAATGGTCATTCCGTAGAATTCAATCAGCACTCATGCACAATTAAATCTACTGATGGCAGTATATTACTCGTAGGTAGAAGGCATGATAACACATATAAAATTGATTGGAATCTAAATCAGCCTACTTCCTCTACTTGCTTAGCTGCCCTGAACTCCTCCAAAAATTGGCTTTGGCACAAACGGTTGAGTCACTTAAATTTTAAAACTATTGCCAGTCTTGATCTAGTTATTGGACTGCCTCAAATTGAGTTCTCAAAAGACAAGATCTGTGCAGCCTGCCAACTTGGTAAGCAAATCAGATCCTCCTTTAAGAACAAAGGGAGTAAATCTTCTTCTCGGTGCCTAGAGTTGCTACATATGGATCTGTTTGGTCCTATACCAGTAACAAGTCTAGGGGGAATGAAGTATACCCTAGTGTTAATAGACGATTACACTCGTTTCACATGGGTCTTGTTCCTAAGTGGCAAAGATCAGGCTACTCCAAAGCTGATCAAATTACTGAAAAGACTCCAAAATGAGAAATCGTGTGGGATAGATAGAATTCGCAGTGATAAAGGTACTGAATTCACCAATCAATCACTCGAATCATATCTAGATGACCTTGGTATTAAACACGAATACTCTGCAGCTAGAACTCCTCAACAAAACGGAGTTGCTGAGCGTAGGAACCGCACTTTGAAAGAAGCTGTGTGAACTATGCTCGCGGAATCAGAAATATCGCAGAGATTTTGGGCAGAAGCTGTCAACACAGCATGTTAAACGCAGAACAGATCAATGATTAATAAGCTAGCAAATAAAACCCCTTATGAGATCTGGAATGGCAGTAAGCCAAATATTTCCTATTTCCATGTGTTTGGTTGCAAATGTTTTATTCACAACAATGGAAAGACTCATCTCACCGCTTTTGATGCCAAATCTGATGCTGGAATATTCCTTGGCTATTCTACAGTTAGTAAGGCCTTCAGAGTATTTAATAATAGAACTCTTACTGTAGAAGAATCAGAGCATGTAAAATTTGATGAACCTACTAACTGTACACTATCTGATATACAAATCAACAACTTGAGTAATCGACTGGAAAGCACTTACATTGACGAAAATGTTGATGATGAGATTGATTACAGAAGCAGGACTGACTGCTCCTTAGAACCAGAAGTCCTGAAGCTCAAGCAGAGGAGTTTGCTGGCCAACAAGCACTGCAGCCAGCTACAAATGAAACAGTGGCATCTACCTCTACTGCAGTAGAAGGAACAAATGAGAAAGATGAGTCTATCAGAACCTCCAATTTGCCTACTCACATCCAATCATCTGAAGAACTCAACCCTCTTGGACCTTCGCTCCGGTGGAAGAAGGATCATCCACCCGAGCAGGTCATCGGTAACCCTCTTGCTCCTCTACGCACCAGAGGATAAATGATTAATGAATTTCTTCATGCTGCATTCATATCTCATATAGAACCTAAGAAGATTGATGAAGCTATATTAGACCCAAGTTGGGTAGAAGCAATGCAGGAAGAACTAAATCAGTTTGAACGAAACAAAGTATGGTATCTTGTACCACGACCACAGCATCACACTGTAATTGGCACCAAATGGGTATTTAGAAATAAATTAGACAAAAATGGTACAGTAATCAGAAATAAGGCAAGATTAGTTGCACAGGGCTACAGACAGGAAGAAGGCATTGATTTTGATGAAACCTTTGCCCCTGTAGCTCGACTAGAAGCAATTCGCATATTTCTTGCATTTGCTGCATTTAAAGACTTTAAAGTCTATCAGATGGATGTTAAGAGTGCATTTCTTAACGGCAAACTCCAGGAAGAAGTTTATGTTGAACAACCTCCTGGATTTGAAAACCATCAGCAGCCATTTCATGTTTTCCGTCTCAATAAAGCTTTGTATGGTCTAAAGCAGGCTCCCCGTGCCTGGTATGAAACCTTATCAAAATATTTGACAGAGCACAATTTTATTATTGGCACGGTGGACAAGACCCTTTTTAAATTCACAAAGGGAGATCATACTCTGCTAGTTCAAATTTATGTTGATGATATTATCTTCGGAAGTACTAACTCAAAATTGTGCGAAAGATTCTCTAAAATTATGCAGGACCAATTTGAGATGAGCATGATGGGAGAACTATCATTTTTCTTAGGATTGCAAGTCAAGCAATCTAGTGAAGGAATCCTGATAAATCAGTCTAAATACACTAAAGAGCTGCTAAAGAAATATGGAATGAATACCAGCTCAGCTGCTACTACACCAATGAGCTCATCTGCCAAACTCAACTTGGATAATTCAGGAATACTAGTCGAAGTTACAATGTATCGAGGCATTATCGGATCTTTACTATATTTGACAGCCAGCCGACCAGATATTATGTTTGCTGTGTGTATGTGCGCCCGGTTTCAAGCAAATCCCAAGCAGTCGCACTTCACTGCTGTCAAAAGGATCCTCAAATATTTGAAAGGCACTGAGAATGTTGGTCTATGGTATCCCAGAGACTCAACTTTTAATCTTATTGGATACTCAGATGCTGACTATGCTGGATGCAAAATTGACAGGAAAAGCACCAGTGGGTATTGTCAATTCCTTGGTGATCGATTGATATCATGGGGATGCAAGAAACAGACATCCATAGCAACTTCCACTGCAGAGGCAGAGTACCTTGCTGCTGGAAGCTGCTGTGCTCAACTCCTCTGGATTCAGCAACAACTCAGAGACTATGGAATTGAGTCCACAGAGGCTCCCATTTTTTGTGACAATACGTCTGCCATTGCTATAACATACAATCCAGTTCTTCATACTCGTACTAAACATATTGACATCCGTCATCATTTTATCAGAGATCATGTTATGAAGAAAGAAATTCGACTGGAGTATATCTCTACCGAACAACAAGCAGCAGACATTTTCACAAAACCCCTACCGGACGCTAAGTTTTCTTACTTTCGAAATATTCATGGTTTAATTGAAATTACTTCTTGATTATTTTGTTTGGGTAATGATTTCAGGGGGAATTAGTTAGTTTCTTTGCATAAATTTAGGGGGAATTTCAGTTATAGTCCTATCATGGTTATTTAAGCTCAGCTGGTAATACAATGGTCAGCTGCAGTAGGTGTATCCGTACCAGTAGGACTCTACATCCAGTAGATGCTTTCCTACAAGTCGAACCCTACATACCAGCTGATGTTACCAAATATGCTTTGACTAAAATAACCTTCGATACTTATTAACCTAATGAACGTCGGAATTCAAAATTACTTTGTGTAAAATAAATTATTTTACTCCCGCCTAAATCCTGTCCTTTTATTTATTTGTTAAATATTTTTTAAATCGTTAGATGATCGCCACGTATACATGTGTCCGCTCATCTACAGTGCGACGTTACATATACTTCCATTTTCACCGCCATTATTTTCTCTACTCTTCATCTTCTCCAACAATTCACTGCAATTATTTTTCTTCTTTCAGAAAATTTTACTCTAGCAAGACTGCTGCTGTTATTCATCCCAAATGTCAAAGAATGTACAGCCAAGCTTCATCACCAATGCTGTTCACATCGATTTTCATTCTATATACACATCATCTGATGAGGAGACAAAGGAGTTGATACAAAGGCTGGACACCTCCGGACTCCTGGTAATCCTGAGCCACACCCCCTCTTTTTACAAGGACGAGCTACACGAGTTCTTCGCTACGGCCAAGGTTGTGGATGACACTGTGGTGGTATCCGTATCTGGACAGTCGGTTACCATCACCCAATCTGAATTTGACACACACCTGTGCCTTCCTTCCACCGGACTCACTGATTTTTCCACTGTTCTAGCGGAACTAAGAGAAGAGATGCGTCTCACAGTTTTGGACTCTGCTCATCGCCTTCAACGTCCTCCTTTCAGGAAAGTATTAATGAAGAGCCATTATCGACAACTGGCAGACATCATCTCCAAGGGGCTTCTATGTAAAGCTGGATCATTTGATATGATCACCCCTGAAAAGTTTGACGTTATGAGTGCAATATGCAAAGGATTGGAGATAAACTGGTCAGTTGTGTTATTTTAAACTCTGACTAGTCTAGTGGTCTCTGGCAAGGGTCAATCAGGCTTTGCTCTCCCACTAAGCAGCCTGTTTGACAGCAAACACATTAAAACAGGGGCTCTCTCCAACCTTCATCCAGGGAGACTTATCACTGCCAAGTATCTTCAGCTTCATCGACAACGAAGTGGCAGAGAAGGTGGGGTGACAAAGCGCCGTTTGACTCAAGTAATTAGTGACTCTGAACAAACTGTCTCGGAATCCGCTGAGTCTTCTCCTCCTCCTCCCCCTCCTAAGAAGCCCAGAACAAGAAAAGTTGCTCCTTCAGCTATCCGTCAGGCGGTCATTGCCGCTTCTGATACCATCTCCTCCGCCGGACCTGCAAACGTTATTCCTGGTACAGAACTCAGCTCTGTAATTCCTCCAACTGAGGAACCAACTGCTTCATTAGCCATGGTGCCTGCTCCATCAATGGTTCCAGTTGACACTCCGTCAGCACTGGTGAGCTCTCAACAAGCACCAGGCACTATCATCTTTAGGACACCCAAGTCCTTGTGTCCTTACTGTCATCCAAAGACCACCCGTGCTGGCAAAGGACAAACTCTTACGGCTCCAGTGTCCACTCCTGTTGCCTTCGAGATACAGATGGTCATGGATACAGTTGAAGCCAATCTGCAACCACAGCTGGAGATTTTTGATCGTTGGGTAAAGGCTCGAATAAAGGTTCGATTTGATGATTTTGATCCTATTCTGGATCAAGCTAGGGAAGATGAGAACAAAATCCTGGCATATCTTCAAATCTCAGACCCTAAAACAAGCTTGAAGCTGCGGGATGTTTTTCGCCTGATGACCTATGTGGGCGAACTTCAAGCCCTTGTGGAAACCCGCCTTCAACATTTCAATGGTGATTCAGGCACAGCGAATCATGATAGAGCCGTTCTAAATGCTCTTGGCCCCAAGCTGGAAATGGCTGAGCTTGCTCTTCATGATATTCGCATATCCACTGGGATTCACTCATGCTCCACTGCTGAAACTGTTGCAAGCCCTGATCAGCCGGATCTACAAACGGTCATTGCAAATTTGGATATTGTCCCCTCTTCTGTGGAGCTCACTTCTACTGCTCTGGAGACCACTCCCACTGGAGCGGAGGCCATACCAACTGCATTGAAGGCAGCCTCCTCGGTTAAAGAACTCTCCTCTCCAACTGCTCCCAGCGTCTCCTCTACTCCCAGCTCTCATAATGATCAACAGCCCCAACCAATGGTTGTTGATCACACCAATGTGGATGCAGTCATTCAAACAGTGGTTCAGCAGGTTACTATATCCTCTGCCAATCATGAACCCAGTGAGTCTTCACACTCCAATGATCACACCCAGTCGTCTGCTGCTGCGGTTGATCAAGCCACTACTGCTTTGGCTGTCCCACAAGTTGAAGAAACTGCCAATTTGGCTGTAACTATCTCAGACTCTACAGCTGCCCCAAATATTGAAGCTACTATTTTGCACCCCACTGCAGTTGAAGATGCTCATCCCAGTGCTCTTGTCCCTACTACTGGTACTCCAATGATTGCCGTAGATCCGTCCATGGTTCAAGAGCTTTCTGAGGATTTTTTTGTCTTTACAAACCCTCTGGACGAGCCACCAAACATTGCTGCACAGCTAGCTAATCTCTCCACTGCAATATCAGCACTAGCCAGCGATGTTCATAAACTTAAGCAGGAAGAGCGGACCGCAACTCTCATACTAGGAACCCATCAGCAGCACACAGACTTTCAATTCCAGCAAGTCTACAGGGACTTAAGTAGTTTAACGACTACTGTCACCAGACTTCAAACTTTTGCTGAAAACACAATGGCGGAAACTCTTTCTCGAATTGGCCAGGCTCGGCTTCAGATCAATCAAAATAATGAATCTCTTCATGCTGCCACATCCCTGACTCTTGGAGAAAAGATCGAAGAAGCCAAGAAAGTCTTAACCGATCAGTTGGCCACCATGCAGGCAGCATTTGCTTCTCAGATTCAAGATATATGCAACAGCCTGCCTGCAGCTCCTCAAATAATTCGCAGACTACCTGAACCCAGCCGAACTGCTCCCTCAACACAGCGAGCTTCCAGTTCAACTGCTCGTTCATCCCCTGCAACTGGAGCACTCACTCAGTCCAGACCAACTGCTCAGCCCAGATCTCGGAGTCCGCGCCAACCGCCTGCCGAAAAACACGACTATTCCAAACATTGGTTCGGGCGAAAATAGTATCGTTTTCTGACTCCTCCTTTAATTACTCTTATCTATTTACTGTTTTTAGTTGACTTTTTCTTTGTATTTACTGATCAACTTAAATACATTCACATTAATTGCAACCTTTTTTTTTCTATAAATAGCGACTCTTGTTTGTTCACAAAACACACATTCACTCATCATGATTAACTTCAAAACTTTCAAAATTCCTTGGTTTTCAGTTAAAAACTTCTCCGATTCATGGGTTTATTACTTATCTAAATCAACCCCTCATGGGTTGATTACTTATCTAACCCAGCTCCATTAAGCTTCAACGTTTGAATCATGTTCTGATGCTCGTCATCAGTCAGAAACTGCTCACAGGGGATGTCTGGGTGCTGATGACAAAAAGGGGGAAGACAGAGATAGAATATTCTCATTAGGTGAATCCATAAACCATGGAAGCTACCTGATGTATATACATATGACTCTTCCCGACCTTCTCTCTGAAACAAGGTAGACCGGCAGAGATAGAGTATTCTAATTAGGTCCTCTCTGAAACAAGGTGGATCGAGCTCTTCCTCTCTGAAATAAGGTGGATCGAGCTCTTCCTCTCTGACATTAGATGGATCGAAGCTCTCCGGGTCTACAATGCTTGTTTAAAGATTTGTCATGTATCAGCTATATTGTGTAAACTAGATTCGTTCGTCTTAGATTCTATTCGACTTATTAGAATTCATCTTAAATAAAGATGAATCTCTCTCAATTGTCCAGTTTGATTACAACTTGTAATCTGCTTATATTTAATGAAATTTCTTTTCCATTATGTCTTCAAGTATTTTAAGGATTCTCATCTTTTGTACTCAAGTAGGAAATCGATTATTACTTAGTTTTGTCATCACCAAAAAGGGGGAAATTGTTGGGAAAACGATTTCTAAGTTTTGGTGATTACAAACCGGATATTAAAGATCAACTGGATGAAGTCCTACCGGGTAACAAAGACCAACTAGATGAAGTCCTACCGAGTAACAAAGATCAACTGGATGAACTCCTACCGGATAAAGACTCCTACCGGATGAAGACTCCTACCGGGTGAAGACATAAACTGGATGGCTATCAACTGGATAGACATCAACTGGATAGCCACCAACTGGACAAGACATTAACTGGATAGCCACCAACTGGACAAGACATTACTGGATGGCTACCAACTGGATAGACATCAACTGGATAGCCACCAACTGGACAAGACATTAATTGGATGGCTACCAACTGGATAGACATCAACTGGATAGCCACCAACTGGACAAGACATTAACTGGATGGCTACCAACTGGATAGACATCAACTGGATAGCTACCAACTGGACAAGACATAAACTGGATGGCTACCAACTGGATAGACATCAACTGGATGGCCACCAACTGGACAGACAACTACTGAACAACTATCAACCGGATAGTCCCACTGAACAAAGACATCAACTGGTCATAAGAGGATGAACGACCAGTAGAACACAGAAAACCAGCAGAAGTCTAAACTTCCAGTAAGAGCACTAAGCAACGAGACAAAATCAGTACAACATTCTCTGACAAAGGTACAACAGAGCGGCGCACCCTGCTATATCTCCGCCACCATTACCGTCAGAGTGAAAAGAGCCGTTGCTTAGACAAAATAGGAAAGAAGACAATATGATTTTGGAAAGCTAATCTCTTCCATATACAGAAAAGCTACCGTTGGACAACCAAACCTATAAATACGTCCAAGCAGAGAATGAAGAGGTGCTGAGCGATTTTCAACAAAGAGATATACTTCAAAGCAAACAAGAAAATCATATTACTGATATTCCAAACGTTCAGCAAAGAGCAGACAAACAGCGAAACTGAATCTGTGATAGATTATTTTCAATTGAAGTCTGCTGCTCAAAAACTCTCAAAGCTAGAAAGTTTATTCTGTAAAGAGTGTTATAGAATCCATTGTAATCAAAAGTTAAGAAGATTGTGATTGCTAGGAGTTTAGGCCAAGTGTGTTAGTGCCTAAGAAGGTTGTATATTGTAAAGTGTAAACCAAGTCTTCTAGTGAATCCTTCCTGCAAAGGAAGAAGGGGAGACGTAGAAACGTTGTGCTTCGAACTTCCAGAAACAACTCTTGTGTTATTTGTTCATTACTTTATTACCTCAATTTTATTCCTCACAAGTTCAGTAGACGTCTTCCGCACTATAATAAGTGTCTGCTGACTTGCCAGATATTGAGAAGCAACTGTAATACTTAACAGTTTACAGTTAACCAGAAGAAGAAATCGAAATTGAATCTAGTGTTTATTCAACCCCCCCTTCTAAACACTACCCCGATCCTAACAAATACCTAAAAGGATCTCAGAACGTTGGTCTATGGTATCCCAAAGATTCAAATTTTAATTTAATTGGATATTCAGACGCTGACTATGCAGGGTGTAAGATCGATCGCAAGAGCACCAGTGGAACTTGTCAATTTCTAGGTGAAAGATTGATCTCGTGGTTTAGCATGAAGCAAACATCCATTGCCACATCTACAGCTGAGGCAGAATATCTTGCCGCTGGAAGCTGTTGCGCTCAAATGCTCTGGGTTCAACATCAGCTCAGAGACTATGGCATTCAAGCTGCTGAGTCTCCGATTTTCTGTGACAACACAAGTGCAATTGCTATAACATATAATCCAGTGTTGCACTCTCGAACAAAGCACATTGATATCAGACATCATTTCATTCGAGATCATGTTGGCAAAAAGGAGTTTCGGATTGAGCATATTTCAACAGACCAGCAAGCAGCAGACATTTTCACTAAATCACTCCCTGAGGCTAAGTTTAATTATTTTCGTCAAATTCTTGGCTTAATAGATTTATCTTAATATTTTAGGCATTTCATTAATTTTGTTTTAAAGACTGAGTATTAGGACAGATCGACAATACAATAGTCAGAAAGACACAGACCGGTCCGAACTTTCAGACCGATCTCTGCCAAATCTGATATTCTCCTATGATCTGTCTGTTCAATCATGACCAGTCTTTAAACATAGTAATATTTTTTTTAACAGCCCGGACTAATCGAATTTTAACCGCCTTATCTCTCTCTCATCTTGTCCGTTAAATTTGAATTATTTAAATATCAGACATCAAGATACTGACACGTGTCCTATCTCTCCTATTTAGCAGGCTGTACATCTTACTCACATTTCACTTTTTACGAATTTCTGATGTCTGTTTCTATCTTTCAAATCCTTCAATCTTCTCTGCATTCTCCATACTTACACAAATGGCAACTATCACTCACAACTCTCTATCTGTTGAGTTCGATGCGATTTACAGGGCTGAAGATCCAGAAATGGTATCTATGTTCAAATCCTTGGAATCCTCAGGATTAAGGAATTTTCTGGAATGTGGGACGGTGGTTTACGAGTCGGAGATTAGAGAGCTGTTCGCCAATGCTGTTTCTCAAAAGACGTTCATTTCCACCTCCGTCAAGGGCAAATCTTTCGACATTTCTCAGACAACACTGTCAAAGACCTTTGGTCTTCCTACCACCGGACTGACTGATTTTGGCCACATCCCTCATACCACCCTTACCCTTCAGGGCAGAGTATCCATCTTTGACCAGAAACTGCAGCCATCCTTCAAGAAGAAAGAAATGCTATTTCATTTTCAAGTCCTATGTGATATTGTTGGCAAACCGCTATTGGGCAAAGCCGGAAGCTATGACACCGTAACCGCAGAAAATTTCCGGGCCATGGCTGCTATCCATTCCGGATAGAAGATGAACTGGTCCGCTATCTTGTTTGGAGTCCTACTGGAAACAGTCATTGCATCTAAACAGGCTGTCTGCTTTGCTGTTCCTCTCAGCAAGCTCTTGGAGACAATGGACATCGAGCTGTGGAAGCCTTCCGCACTTAACCCCTTCAAGATTCTCAACCCCAAGGGTCTGGCCTTACTTAAATCCAAAGGTGCTCCACCCACTCCCTCTGATCCGGTGGCTGTGAAGATTGAACTGGGACAGGAACAGGCTGCTGCCAGAAAGACTAGAGTCAAGCGCAAACTGACAGTCCAGACTGGCTCAGAGGAAACTCAGTCTGCTTCTGCTCCTTCATCCCCAGCCAAACCTCTTCCAAAGAAGCCAAGAACCCAGATCACCAAGCCACTGTCAACATTAAATCTCAAACCCATATCCATCTTACCATCAACAAAAGCCACCCCTGCAACCCAAACTCCAATTCAAACTTCAAAACTCAACCTTCCACAGCTCCACCCACTGTACCCAGGGTCACCATCCGAGTCCCCTCCACTACCCCTTTGGTCAAGGGAATTGTTATCAAAGACTTAGGGGACCACACCCAATCAGGGATTAAGCCATCGTCTACCACTGGAAAAGGGAAAGCAATCCTCGTTGAGCCCCTCTCTTCCAAACCAAAGTCAGCTGCTCAAACTGCCATTGACATTGCCATGGAAGATGTCGAAGGCAAAGTTAAGGAGCTTACTGTGGTTTTCGATGAATGGGTCGAATACAGAACGATCAACCACTTTTGTCTGTTCTTCGGCAAGCTCAAGAGGCTCCACAAAATGGAACAAGAAGTCCTTAAAGGGACAGAAACCGATGACGTGCGGATTGCGGTGCATCGCAAGGAGTTTTTCCAGGCTAATCACAGGCTCAGACTGGCAAAATTGCTTATTACAGCCAAAAAGGCGAACTTTGATGCCACCAATCCGACTGCCAAAGATGACGGTGCTGTCATTACTCAGCTGGAGATGGACATTCATACTCTCCACATGGTTGTTCGCTTTCAACGACAGAAGCTCAACATCTCCACTCCCGTTCCCAGCCCAGATCACCCCTCTGCAAGCAAGATTGTGGCAAAACCATTCTTTGAGCCAATTATTTCTGATACAGCGGAGAAGCCACTGATCAATGCTCCATCTGCCACAGAGATTAAATCCATGGATGTCTTGCTGGACTCTCCAACAACTTCCATTCATCTGGCGTCCTCAGTCTCCCATATTCAGAACAGTCCAAAAGACGCACCTCCAAAAGCTGTCTCACCAGACTCCGTCGATCCTGGATCTCGTGGTGTCAACAATTGTTGCAGCTTTACAGGATGAGGAGCCTACTAGACCTATCACTCCTCCAGATCAGTCTGCTGAATATTTGGTGTTTCTACAAGAATTTTCTACGGACTTAGTTACAATGATCCAGTCCGATATACGCCAATCTCTACACTCGTACCAGTTGAGGCGGAAGTTGATCTGACTGCGTCACCTTCTGATCACTCTCCAGACCATTTAACTGCTGAAGCCTCATCTCTCCCTAAGTCTCTTCAACAACTCTCTGACAACTGTCTCTTTCTCTCTCAACGAGTCAGAGAAGTTCATCAAAGTCAAAGGTCTACACACTTGGATTTTGAATCCTTCAGAGACAAGATGACGGCTAGCATAAGCGGTATTCAGCGTGGACTGAATGACCTGTTCTCTCAGCAAGCTTCATATAAAAACAGCCTGAGAAAAGAACAGATCGAGTTGGCAACTGAAGTTCGGACTTCCGTCGCCAAATCCCTTATTGCTTAAGACACTCGTCTGGATGCTATCTGCGCTCAGCTCACGCAGATCGTAGATTTCTTTCAGGCGATTGCTGCTGATAAAAAGGGGGAAAAGAAAAAGGATTTCAAGCCAGCTCAGCAGTCCTCAACGAAGAAGTAGATGTCTATATGAGTCAGACATGTAAATGTATCTATCAGATTTTTCTTCAATAAAATCAGGGTCTTTCAGTCACCTATCTAAGTCTTATTCATTTATTTTGAACAAAATGGCTTAATCGATCCGAACTACAACTTACAATGTTCATTTATTTTGAACAAGAAGACTTAATTGATCTGCAAGAATACTCTTCAGAACTTTTAAAAAGACTGAATAAGAAGACATAGAAGCTAGGTTTTGTCATTATCAAAAAGGGAGAATTTGTTAGTTCCGGATTTTAAAGATGACAAAACAGATCAGACCGATCAAGCAGTAAAACCATGTCAAAGCAGATTACACAGATATGGTCTATCGCAAAATCAGAATGGATAGATACTAACCAGTCTGACCAGATCGAAGCACGAGATCAGCTCAATAAAGATCAGATCAGAGCAGACAAGGTTGGATAAGCTTCGTTCTTCAGTCCGAATCATTAACGGCTATTTATTGAAGCCTTTATGATGCAATTAATGGTGAAAAAGACCAAGGACTGAAGATTACCTTAAAAGGTAAGAAGACAAAGGAGAGCCTACCTGACAGACGCCGAAAGCACAGACCAGAAGGGAAAGTGCCTAAAAGAATAAGACTGAAGCTTGTTCAGAGATTGAACAGAGTCAAGAGTTGCACAGAAAAAGGAAATAATGTCGTTGATATAAACGACTATATAAGGATGCAACTAGAGAGCTCAAGGGAGAGGACTGACCAATCAAGAAACGAAAAGAAAACAAAACAGTACAAGCTTACAAGTCCAGATATTCTTGAGCAGAACTACTATTAAAAGATATTCATCTTACCAGTCTGCTCAAAGTTTTCATAATCACAGCATATTGTAATATTTGATCGTCATAGGATCATTGTGTGCATAAACAAAATCATTCTGTCTTTTGTATTTATACTAAGATAGAGGAGTGAGATTCAATTGTAACTATCAGACAGTCTGTGTCTGAACAGATCGAGAGACTAGGAGTTTCAGTCTGGTAGTGGGATAAATCCAGCTGAATCGGGGTTGTACAAGTGGTTGTATTACTCAAAGTCTTCTAGTTAATCCTTCCTTAATTGGAAGAAGGGGAGACGTAGAAGGATTACACCACCTTCGAACTTCCAGAAACATATTCTGTCTATTATCATTCAGCATTGAGTTACACTCATTAAGCCATCAAGCCGTTCTTACTAGTCAAGAACAGACCGTTCCACACTCTTATATTCAGTAGTCTGTTCTGTTCAGAAGTTGATTAAGAAATAGATTTCACTCACTAACCCTAGAGAAATCAATAAGGATTAATTTTAAAGGAGTGTTCATTCACCCCCCTCCCCTCTAAACACTCTGGACCGATCCTAACACCGGTAAAGGCAATATACAATTGTTTCAAATCCAAATTACGATGGTATATCCAATGAGAATTCGCCATATTCAAACCACCACCATTTCCCAAGCTATGGGCCTCGACAAACTACTGGAAGTCAAATTAACCGACTCTCGCAACCACCCTATATCATACGTGTTGGAATATGCCCTAAATATCATTCATTAGATATTTAATTTTTGGCATACATTATATTATGATGTTTCATTTATGGATATAATCATTATATCTTGTTTCATTGTCTGTGCATTATGTTTATATATAACAATGTCTTCGAATAATAATATATTTTTATTAAATAGTCCATAGTTGTAGGGTCTTCCTACCTTAACAGTGTAATCAAGACATAAATAGGGCTAAACATGCATCACAGACAGTTTATGGTTCCGGTTGTAGCCTTGAGCTAGCAGGATTACAGGCCAAAATAAAACTTCAACAGTTAATTAATTACATTCCCAAAAATGAATGATAACGCTATAGATTTACACTACTCCTAGAGTAGAGACTATACAAAATCCTGTATCCTAATTCACAATGCTCCTCGAAGCTCACTGCCTCAACCCGGCCCATAGCCCTCCAATCAAAAGGGTGTACCTACAGGAACGACTCACCGTGAGCATATATATATATATATCACCATTCAACACAATCAAACATAATAATATAATTGAGCGCATGAGACGTTAAATAGATATGCTCCCTGATTTACCACATTAGCACATTTTCATTGTCGTTCCTGTTTCATAAACTCATGCACAAAATCATTAGTTCATCATATAATGATCGATACCACGTTCCAGTTATAACCACAATATTCCACATTAATCACTAGAATTGTGACTATTCCGGTCCCGATACAACAGCGGAATTTTAGGACCCCTCGCTTCGACATATAGCGGCATCATATGATATCCCTCGCTTCGACAATGACAGCGGCATGTACATCGCTTCGACATGACAGAGGCAAATATCATACTACCATCGCTTCATATGACAACGGCAAGTACCTCCCTCGCTCGGAGATAACGGCTACCGGAACATTCATCAATTCTTCCCACAATAATCAAACACAACAGTTGATTCCAATATCATGATATATCACTATCATTTCACATATACCATCACATGTAAGGACTCACTATCCATGATATACGTAATCAAAAGCGTAACACGTTTTTACCGTCCGATGCCCGTACGTCTCACTACGTACCTTAATTCCCAAAAGTGGAGAAGTTGGAGAACTTTATCTCCTTGATGTTGTTGGTGTTAGGATCGGGGTAGTGTTTAGAAGGGGGGGGGGGGGGGGGGGTTGAATAAACACTAGATTCAATTTCGATTTCTTTTTCTGGTTAACTGTAAACTGTTAAGTATTACAGTTGCTTCTCAATATTGGGCAAGTCAGCAGACACTTGTTATAGTGCGGAATACGTCTACTGAACTTGTGAGGAATAAAACTGAGGTAATAAAGCAATAAACAAATAACACAAAAGTTGTTTCTGGAAGTTCGAAGCACAACGCTTCTAAGTCTCCCCTTCTTCCTTTGCAGGAAGGATTCACTAGAAGACTTGGTTTACACTTTTACAGTATACAACTTTCTTAGGCACTAACACACTTGGCCTAAACTCCTAGCAATCACAATCTTCTTAACTTTTGATTACAAAAGAATCTATAACACTCTTTACAGAATAAACTTTCCAGCTTCGAGTGTTTTTTGAGCAGCAGACTTCAATTGGAAATAATCTGTCACAAAAGATTCTATGACACTCTTTATAATACAATTTTAGATTTGAGTGTTCTTGAGCAGCAGGATTCAGTTGGAATAATCTGTCACAGATTCAGTTTCACAGCTTGTCTGCTCTTTGCTGAACGTTTGGAATATCAGTAATATGATTTTCTTGTTTGATTTGAAGTATATCTCTTTGTTGAAAATCGCTCAGCCTCTCTTCATTTTCAGCTTGGACATATTTATAGGTTTGATTGTCCAACGGTAGCTTTTCTGTATATGGAAGAGATTAGCATTCCAAATTCATATTGTCTTCTTTCCTATTTTGTTTAAGCAACGGCTCTTTTCACTCTGACGGTAATGGTGGCGGATATATAGCAGGGTGCGCCGCTCTGTTGTACCTTTGTCAGAGAATGTTGTACTTATTTTGTCTCGTTGCTTAGTGCTCTTACTGGAAGTTTAGACTTCTGTTGGTTTTGTTTGCTCAACTGGTCGTTCATCCTCTTATGACCAGATGATGTCTTTGTTCAGTGGGACTATCCGGTTGATAGTTGTCCAGTAGATGTCTGTCCAGTTGGTGACCATCCAGTTGATGTCTTGTCCAGTTGGTGGCCATCCAGTTGATGTCTATCCAGTTGGTAGCCATCCAGTTGATGTCTTGTCCAGTTGATTGATGTCTTCACCCGGTAGGTGTTCTTCCAGTTGATCTTTATCACCCGGTAGACTTCAATATCCGGTAGGTGTCTTCATCCGGTAGATGTCTTCATCCGGTAGGAGTCTTTATCCAGTTGGTCTTTGACATCCGGTAGGAGTCTTTATCCAGTTGGTCTTTGACATCCGGTAGGTGTTTGTAATCACCAAAACTTAGAAATCGTTTTCCCAACAATTTCCCCCTTTTTGGTGATGACAAAACTAAGCAATAATCGATTTCTTACTCGAGTAAATAAGATGAGAATCCTGAAAATACTTGAAGACATAATGTAAAAGAAATTTTCATATGTTATAAATATAAGCAGATTACAAGTTGTAATCAAACTGGACAATTGAGAGAGATTCATCTTTATTTAAGATGAATTCTAATAACTTGAATAGAATCTAAGACAAATCTAGTTTTACATAATATAGCTGATACATGACAAATTTTTAAACAAGCACTGTAGACCCGGAGAGCTTCGATCCATCTAATGTCAGAGAGGAAGAGCTCGATCCACCTTATTTCAGAGAGGAAGAGCTCGATCCACCTTGTTTCAGAGATGACCTAATGAGAATACTCTATCTCTGCCGGTCTACCTTGTTTCAGAGAGAAGGTCGGGAAGAGTCATATGTATATTCATCAGGCAGCTTCCATGGTTCATGGATTCACCTATCAGAATACTCTATCTCTGTCTTCCCCCTTTTTGTCATCAGCACCCAGATAACTCCTGATAGCAGTTCCTGACTGATGATGA
Source organism: Haberlea rhodopensis (assembly GCA_907163345.1). Classification (NCBI taxonomy): domain Eukaryota; kingdom Viridiplantae; phylum Streptophyta; class Magnoliopsida; order Lamiales; family Gesneriaceae; genus Haberlea; species Haberlea rhodopensis. The sequence goes on along the minus strand of CAJQUN010000084.1, from coordinate 1,016,547 downwards.
GCATCAGAGCAGGATTCAAAACGCTGAAGCTTAATGGAGTTGGGTTAGATAAGTAATCAACCCATGAGGGGTTGATTTAGATAAGTAATAAACCCATGAATCGGAAAAGTTTTTAACAGAGAACCAAGGAATTTTGAAAGTTTTGAAAATAATCATGATGAGTGAATGTGTGTTATGTGAGCAAGCAAGAGTCGCTATTTATAGAAAAAAAATTCAATTAGTGTGAATGCATTTATGTTGATCAGTAAATACAAAGAAAAAGTCAACTAAAAACAGTAAATAGATAAGAATAATTAAAGAGGGATCAGAAAATGATACTATTTTCGCCCGAACCAATGTTTGGAATAGTCGCATTTTCGGTAGGCGGTTGGCGCGGACTTCGAGATCTTGGTTGAGCAGTTGATCTGGAATGAGTGAGTGCTCCAGTTGCAGGGGATGAACGACCAGTTGAACTTCAAGCTCGCTGTGCTGAAGGAGCAGTTCTGCTGGGTTCAGGCAGTCTACGGATTATTTGAGGAGCTACAGGCAAGCTGTTGCATATATCTTGAATCTGAGAAGCAAATGTTGCCTGCATAGTGGCCAACTGATCGGTTAAGACTTTCTTGGCGTCTTCAATCTTCTCTCCAAGAGCCAGGGATGTGGCAGCATGAAGAGATTCATTATTTTGATTAATCTGAAGACGAGCCTGGCCAATTCGAGAAAGAGTGTCCGCCATTGTGTTTTCAGCAAAAGTTTGAAGTCTAGTGACAGTAGTTGTTAAACTACTTAAGTCCCTGTAGACTTGCTGGAATTGAAAGTACGTGTGCTGCTGATGGGTTCCTAGAATGAGAGTTGCAGTCCGCTCTTCCTGCTTAAGTTTATTGACATCGCTGGCTAGCGCTGATATTGCAGTGGAGAGATTAGCTAGCTGTGCAGCAATGTTTGGTGGCTCGTCCAGAGGGTTTGTAAAGACAAAGAAATCCTATGAAAGTTCTTGAGCCATGGACGGATCCACAGGAATCATTTGAGTATCAGCAGTAGGATCAAGAGCACCGGGATGAGCATCTACAACTGCAGTGGATAGCAAACCAGTGGCGTCAACATGTGGGGCAGCTGTTGAGTCGGAAATAGTAACAGCCATAGTATCAGTTTTTTCAAGTTGTGGGGCAGCCATATCTGCAGTGGCTTGGTCAACCGCAGCAACAGACGACTGGGTATGATCATTGGAATGTGAAGACTCACTGGGTTCATGGTTGCCAGAGGAAATGGTAACTTGCTGAACTACCGTCTGAATCACTGTGTCCACATTGGTGTGATCAACAACCATCGGTTGGGACTGTTGATCATTATAAGAGCTGGGAGCATAAGATAGTTCTTTAGCAGACGAGGCTGCCTCCAAGGTAGTTGATGCTATCTCTGATCTAGTAGGAGTGGTCTCTAGGACAGTAGAAGTGATCTCCACAGTAGAGGGGACAATCTCCAAATTTGCAATAGCCATTTGTAAATCCGGCTGGGCAGGGCTTGCAACATTTTCAGCAGTGGAGCATGAGTGAATTCCAGTGGATATGCGAATATCATGAAGAGCGAGCTCAGCCATTTCCAGCTTGGGGCCAAGAGCATTTAGAACGGCTCTATCATGATTTGCTGTGCCTGAATCACCATTGAAATGTTGAAGGCGGGTTTCCACAAGGTCTTGAAGTTCGCCCACATAGATCATCAGGCGAAAAACATCCCGCAGCTTCAGGCTTTTCTCGGGGTCTGAGATTTGAAGATAAGCCAAGATTTGGTTCTCATCTTCCCTGGCCTGATCCAGAATAGGATCGAAATCATCAAATCTAACTTTTACGCGAGCCTTTACCCAACGATCAAAAATATCTAGCTGTGGTTGCAGTTTGGCTTCAACTGTATCCATGACCATTTGGATCTCGAAGGCAACAGGAGTGGACACTGGAGCCGTAAAAGTTTTTCCTTTGCCAGCAGGGGTGGTCTTTGGATGACAGTACGGACATAAGGACTTGGGTGTCCTAAAGCTGATAGTGTCTGGTGCTTGCTGAGAGCTCACCAGTGCTGACGGAGTGTCAACTGGAACCATTGATGGAGCAGGCACCATGGCTAATGAAGCAGTGGGTTCCTCAGTTGGAGGATTTGCGGGGCTGGGTTCTCTATCAGGAATGTTTTCTATCGGACCAGCGGAGGAGATGGTATCAGAAGCTGCAATGTCTTTCTGTCGGACAGCCGGAGGAGCAGCTTTTCTTGTTCTGGGCTTCTTAGGAGGGGGAGGAGGAGGAGAAGACTCAGCGGATTCTGAGACGGTTTGTTCAGAGTCGCTGATGACCTGCGTCAATCGGCGCTTAGTTACCCCAAGTCTCTGCCACTTCTCTGCCTGTGAAGTTGAAGATACTTGGCAGTGATAAGTCTCCCCGGATGGAGGTTGGTGAAAGCCCCTGTCTTAATGTGTTTGCTGTCAAAAAGGCTGCTTAGCGGGAGAGCAAAGCCTGATTGACCCTTGCCAGAGACTACGAGACTAGTCAGAATTTGAAATAACACAGCTGACCAGTTTATCTCCAATCCTTTGCATATGGCAGTCATAACATCAAATTTTTCAGGGGTGATCATATCAAATGATCCAGCTTTACATAGGAGCCCCTTGGAGATGATGTCCGCCAGTTGTCGATAGTGACTCTTCATTAGTACTTTCCTGAAGGGAGGACGTTGAAGACGATGAACAGAGTCAGAAGCTGTGAGGCGCATCTCTTCTCGTAGTTCCACTGGAATAGTGGAAAAATCAGTAAGTCCGATGGAGGGAAGGCACAGGTGTGAGGCAAATTCAGGTTGGGTGATTTTAACCAACTGTCCAGATACGGATGCCACCACGGTGTCATCAACAACCTTGGCCGTAGCAAAGAACTCGTGTAGCTCGTCCTTGTAGAATGAGGGGACCTGGCTCAGGAGTACCAAGAGTCCTGCGGTATCCAGCTTTTGAATCAGCTCCTTTGTCTCCTCATCAGATGATGTGTGTATAGAGTGAAAATCTACGTGAACAGCATTGGCTGTATATTCTTTGACATTTTGGATGGATAAGAGGAAGAAGCAGCAGCAATCTTGTTAGAGTAAAATTTTCTGAAAGAAAAGATAGTTGCAGTGAATTGTTGGAGAAGAAGAGTAGTGAAACTAATGGCGGTTAAAATGAAAGTATATGTAACGTCGTACTGTAGATGAGCGAACACATGTATACGTGGCGATCATCTAACGATTAAAAAAAATTTACCAATAAATAAAAGGACTGGATTTAGGCGGGAGTGAAATATTTTATTTTACACAAAAGTAATTTTGAATTCCGATGTTCATTAGGTTAATAAGTATCGAGGGTTATTTTTGTCAAAGCATATTTGGTAACATCTGCTGGTTTGTAGGGTTCGACTGGTAGGAAAGCATCTACTGGATGTAGAGTCCTACTGGTACGGATACACCTACTGCAGCTGACCATTGTATTACCAGCTGAGCTTAAATAACCATGATAGGATTATAACTGAAATTCCCCCTAAATTTATGCAAATAAACTAACTAATTCCCCCTAAATTTATTACCAAAACAAAATAATCAAGAAGTAATTTCAATTAAACCAAGAATATTTCGAAAGTAAGAAAACTTAGCGACCGGTAGGGTTTTGTGAAAATGTCTGCTGCCTGTTGTTCGGTAGAAATATACTCCAGCCGAATTTCTTTCTTCATAACATGATCTCTGATAAAGTGATGACGGATGTCAATATGTTTAGTACGAGTATGAAGAACTGGATTGTATGTTATAGCAATGGCAGACGTGTTATCACAAAAGATGGGAGCCTCTGTGGATTCAATTCCATAATCTCTGAGTTGTTGCTGAATCCAGAGCAATTGAGCACAGCAGCTTCCAGCAGCAAGGTACTCTGCCTCGGCAGTGGAAGTTGCTATGGATGTCTGTTTCTTGCATCCCCAAGATATTAATCGATCACCAATGAATTGACAATACCCACTGGTGCTTTTTCTGTCAATTTTGCATCCAGCATAGTCAGCATCTGAGTATCCAATAAGATTAAAAGTTGAGTCTCTTGGATACCATAGACCAACATTCTCAGTGCCTTTCAAATATTTGAGGATCCTTTTGACAGCAGTGAAGTGCGACTGCTTGGGATTTGCTTGAAACCGGGCGCACATACACACTGCAAACATAATATCTGGTCGGTTGGCTGTTAAATATAATAGAGATCCAATAATGCCTCGATACATTGTAACTTCGACTGGTATTCCTGAATTATCCAAGTCGAGTTTGGCAGATGAGCTCATTGGTGTAGCAGCAGCTGAGCTGGTACTCATTCCATATTTCTTCAGCAGCTCTTTAGTGTATTTAGACTGATTTATCAAGATTCCTTCACTAGATTGCTTGACTTGCAATCCTAAGAAAAATGATAATTCTCCCATCATGCTCATCTCAAATTGGTCCTGCATTATCTTTGAAAATCTTTCACATAATTTTGGGTTAGTACTGCCAAAGATAATGTCATCAACATATATCTGAACTAGCAGAGTATGGTCTCCCTTTGTAAATTTAAATAAAGTTTTGTCCACCGTGCCGATGGTGAAGTCATGATCAGTCAAATATTTTGATAAAGTTTCATACCATGCACGGGGGGCTTGCTTCAGACCATACAAAGCTTTGTTCAGATGATAAACATAAGATGGTTGCAGATGGTTTTCAAATCCAGGAGGTTGTTCAACATATACTTCTTCCTGGAGATTGCCGTTAAGAAATGCACTCTTAACATCCATCTGATAGACCTTAAAGTCTTTAAACGCAGCAAAGGCAAGAAATATGCGAATGGCTTCTAATCGGGCTACATGGGCAAAGGTTTCATCAAAATCAATGCCTTCTTCCTGCAAGTATCTCTGTGCAACTAGTCTTGCTTTATTCCTAATTACTGTACCATTTTCATCTAGCTTATTTCTAAATACCCATTTAGTGCCAATAATTGTGTGATGAGATGGACGTGGAACTAAATGCCATACTTTGTTTCACTCAAACTGATTTTAGTTCTTCCTGCATTGCTTCTACCCAACTTGGGTCTAATATAGCTTCATCAATCTTCTTAGGTTCTATATGAGATATGAATGCAGCATGAAGAAATTCATTAATCATTTGTCCTCTGGTGCGTAGAGGAGCAAGAGGGTTACCGATGACCTGCTCGGGTGGATGATCCTTCTTCCACCGGAGCGAAGGTCCATGAGGATTGAGTTCTTCACTTGGCTGGATATGAGTGGGCACATCAGAGGTTCTGATAGACTCATCTTTCTCATTTGTTCATTCTACTGCAGTAGGGGTAGATGCAACTGTTTCATTGGTAGCTGGCTGCAGTGCTTGTTGGCCAGCATACTCCTCTTCTTGAGCTTCAGGAACTTCTGGTTCCAAGGAGCAGTCAGTCCTGCTTCTGTAATCTATCTCATCATCAACTTTTTCATCAATATAGGTGCTTTCCAGTCGATTACTTAAATTGTTGATTTGCAGATTAGATACAGTACAGTCAGTAGGTTCATCAAATTTTACATGCACTGATTCTTCTACAGTAAGAGTTCTATTATTAAATACTCTGAAGGCCTTACTAACTGTAGAATAGCCAAGGAATATTCCAGCATCAGATTTGGCATCAAAAGCGGTGAGATGAGTCTTTCCATTGTTGTGAATAAAACATTTGCAACCAAACACATGGAAATAGGAAATATTTTGGCTTACTGTCATTCCAGATCTCATAAGGGGTTTTATTTGCTCGCTTATTAATCATTGATCTGTTCTGCGTATAACATGCTGTGTTGACAGCTTCTGCCCAAAATCTCTGCGATATTTCTGATTCCGCGAGCATTGTTCGCGCAGCTTCTTTCAAAGTGCGGTTCCTACGCTCAGCAACTCCGTTTTGTTGAGGAGTTCTAGCTGCAGAGTATTCGTGTTTAATACCAAGGTCATCTAGATATGATTCAAGTGATTGATTGGTGAACTCAGTACCTTTATCACTGCGAATTCTATCTATCCCACATGATTTCTCATTTTGGAGTCTTTTCAGTAATTTGATCAGCTTTGGTGTAGCCTGATCTTTGCCACTTAGGAACAAGACCCACGTGAAACGAGTGTAATCATCTATTAACACTAGGGTATACTTCATTCCCCCTAGACTTGTTACTGGTATAGGACCAAACAGATCCATATGCAGCAACTCTAGGCACCGAGAAGAAGATTTACTCCCTTTGTTCTTAAAGGAGGATCTGATTTGCTTACCAAGTTGGCATGCTGCGCAGATCTTGTCTTTTGAGAACTCAATTTGGGGCAGTCCAATAACTAGATCAAGTTTACGCAGACTGGCAATAGTTTTAAAATTTAAGTGACTCAACCGTTTGTGCCAAAGCCAATTTTTGGAGGAATTCAGGGCAGCTAAGCAAGTAGAGGATATAGGCTGATTAAGATTCCAATCAATTTTATATGTGTTATCATGCCTTCTACCTACAAGTAATATACTGCCATCAGTAGATTTAATTGTGCATGAGTGCTGATTGAATTCTACGGAATGACCATTGTCACACAGTTGACTTATGCTAATCAAGTTATAGCATAGATTTTCAACTAAAAGAATATCTTTAATGATGATGTTATAATCTTACCCTTACCCACAGTTCTACCTTTCGCGTTATCTCCAAAAGTTATTCTGGGTCCGGTGGAGTCCACCAGTTCAGACAATAAGCTCGCATTTCCTGTCATATGTCTAGAGCATCCGCTGTCCAGGAACCATTCTGAGCTCCGAACTGGATGCATTCTAGTTTCCTGCAATTAAAGCGATATAATGATTGGTACCCAATCCTACTTGGGTCCGGGTAGGATTAGTCCTTTCGGAACCCACACTTGTATGACCCTAAGTGACTTAGGTCGGTGTGTGTTCTGAAATGTGTGTGCATTTATAAATGATGGTGATGATTTTGACTGTGAAGTGTGATAGTATGTGTATGCATGTGCTTTTGGTTTGTAGTTCCTGTTATTGAGCATATACCTCTTCTGGACAGGCTTACAGTTGTAGTACCAGTTGGGTTTAACCTCTCTAGCTGCTCGACCAGTGGGTTTAAGTTCATTTCTGAACTTTTACCTCGGTTTACCCTCTTTGAGTGGTTCTACATAACCGATACCCCTGTGCTGTTCCTGTTCCTTGATGAGTGTTGCTTTAACAGGTTCTTTAACCAGTTCATAAGGGTCATATACTGTGCTAGATCTTACAAAGTTCATTGATTGAACCTTGCTTTTTGTTATACACAGTTGAGGTTTATTACCTGATGAACTGCTTTCATTACTATTATAGCCTATGCCGGTTAAGTCACCAGCAAGCCTTATAGATTCAAGCATTTCATCCTTTCTGGTAGTGGACGCATTCCAAGTGCTAACCAGTTTGCTAAGTTTCTGGTAGGCACACTTGGCTTCATCTCTTTCTTTCACTAGGAGACTGGCTGTTTCCTTTAAGCAGTTCAACTCCCTCGATTGTTCATAATCAAGTTTGTTTTTATGCGTTTCAGTTGGGATTGAGTGCTCAGTCTTGTAGCTTTCAAAAGATTCATATAGCGTTCGATACTCATTGATCATGTCCTGCAATGCATTGGTGAGTTCACTATGTGTAAATTCAGATAGGTTAGATTCGTGTACCTCATTTTCATCATTTGCCATTAAGCAGTGGACTTCCTTGTCTTCACTTTCGCTGGATGAGCTAGATAACTCCTCTGATTCTGATTCAGAATCAGCCCATTTGCTCTTGCTTTCTTCTGCCATTAAAACATTTTGATCTCTGTCCTTTTTGGATGATCTTCTGGTTTCCTTGGATGTAATCCTTGGATCCTCTTTTGTGATCACCCTTTTTGGGTTTAGGACAGTCCGCAATGAAGTGCCCTGGTTTGAGGTTGTTGAAGCATACTCGCTCTTCTTCTTCTGAATTTCCTTTGGAACTCTGCCTTCGAGGATATGATTGATAAGATCTCTGGTTCTTCTTCATGAATTTCCCAAATTTCTTTACGAACATTGCCATAGCATCATTACACATCTTTTCTGGAGTCATTTCTGTAGAAGTAGGCAGAGACTCCGATGCAGTGAGAGCTTTGGTTGGTTGACTGGTATTTGGTTCATCTTCAACCCTGAATGCCTAATTCGAATTCATAGGCTTTTAAATCAGCAAACAGATCATGTAGATCTATCTTGTTGATGTCCTTCGATTCTCTCATAGCAATGGTCTTGACATCCCATTCTATTGGGAGACCTCTCATTACTTTGAGAGTGACTTCTCTGTTGGGTAACTCCTTACCCAGACTGCTCAGTTCATTAATTATTTCAGTCACTCTTTCATCATACTCGTTGAGAGTTTCTCCATTCATCATCTTGATATGCTCAAACTTTTGTAGAGCCACAATAAACTTGTTTTCTGTGGTTTGATCATTTCCTTCACAGAGTTGGGCAATCTTCTCCCAGATTTCTTTGGCTGTTGAGCACATTTTTATTTTGTTGAACATATTTTTGTCCAAAGTTTTGAACAGAATGTCCTTAGCAACATTTTCCAGATTTGCCTTTTTCTTATCTTCGTTTGACCATTGGGATCTTTCTTTTTCTACCATTTGTGGATCACCACTTGTGATGGAAGCAGCTGTATTGATTTTCATGATCTTCAACGGTCCTTCAGTGATTACATACCACATATCATCATCTTGAGCTCTTAGATGAGCTTGCATACGGATTCTCCAGTTATCATATTTATCTTTCTTGAACATTGGAATCTTGCTGAATGAGGTCATCAGTATTTGGCAATTGGTAATTTCTCAAGATTGAGAAGACCTAAGCTCTGATACCACTTGTTAGGATCGGGGTAGTGTTTAGAAGGGGGGGGGGGGGGGGGGGGGGGTAGAATAAACACTAGATTCAATTTCGATTTCTTTTTATGGTTAACTGTAAACTGTTAAGTATTGCAGTTGCTTCTCAATATTGGGCAAGTCAGCAGACACTTGTTATAGTGCGGAATACGTCTACTGAACTTGTGAGGAATAAAACTGAGGTAATAAAGCAATAAACAAATAACACAAGAGTTGTTTCTGGAAGTTCTAAGCACAACGCTTCTACGTCTCCCCTTCTTCCTTTGCAGGAAGGATTCACTAGAAGACTTGGTTTACACTTTTACAGTATACAACCTTCTTAGGCACTAACACACTTGGCCTAAACTCCTAGCAATCACAATCTTCTTAACTTTTGATTACAAGAGAATCTATAACACTCTTTACAGAATAAACTTTCCAGCTTCGAGTGTTTTTTGAGCAGCAGACTTCAATTGGAAATAATCTGTCACAGATTCAGTTTCACAGCTTGTCTGCTCTTTGCTGAACGTTTGGAATATCAGTAATATGATTTTCTTGTTTGATTTGAAGTATATCTCTTTGTTGAAAATCGCTCAGCCTCTCTTCATTTTCAGCTTGGACATATTTATAGGTTTGATTGTCCAACGGTAGCTTTTCTGTATATGGAAGAGATTAGCTTTCCAAATTCATATTGTCTTCTTTCCTATTTTGTTTAAGCAACGGCTCTTTTCACTCTGACGGTAATGGTGGCGGAGATATAGCAGGGTGCGCCGCTCTGTTGTACCTTTGTCAGAGAATGTTGTACTTATTTTGTCTCGTTGCTTAGTGCTCTTACTGAAAGTTTAGACTTCTGCTGGTTTTGTTTGCTCAACTGGTCGTTCATCCTCTTATGACCAGTTGATGTCTTTGTTCAGTGGGACTATCCGGTTGATAGTTTTCCAGTAGATGTCTGTCCAGTTGGTGACCATCCAGTTGATGTCTTGTCCAGTTGGTGGCCATCCAGTTGATGTTTATCCAGTTGGTAGCCATCCAGTTGATGTCTTGTCCAGTTGATTGATGTCTTCACCCGGTAGGTGTTCTTCCAGTTGATCTTTATCACCCGGTAAGAATTCAATATCCGGTAGGTGTCTTCATCCGGTAGATGTCTTCATCCGGTAGGAGTCTTTATCCGGTAGATGTCTTCATCCGGTAGGAGTCTTTATCCAGTTGGTCTTTGACATCCGGTAGGAGTCTTTATCCAGTTGGTCTTTGACATCCGGTAGGAGTCTTTATCCAGTTGGTCTTTGACATCCGGTAGGTGTTTTTAATCACCAAAACTTAGAAATCGTTTTCCCAACAGTTGGTACCTGGGATGGTTCTCTTGGGGACTCCAAATCTCCCAAAAAATTCCACAAATCAAGTTTTTGCAAGGATTTCTCTCCCACTTTTGAGCCAAAAACGAAAATAGAGGAGAATGAGGGTTTGGGTGGGTGATTTGGGGGAAATAGATAAAGTGGGGTAAGGAGGGGTTGGGGTATTAAGTGGGTTTGTTATAATTAAATTGTACTCCCACAATTATCATGGTGTATAAAACATCCCAACATGATCTTTTAAAAGCATTTCACCACAATGCACCAAAATCCCAATTAAATACATGTTTCACCAAATAATTAACCACTTATCGCATTTAAGTCATTAAAACACCCAATTCCGCAACATGCATAACATGCACCATGAAATGCTCTACTGGGTTACGCCCACATGTGACTAAGTGTGATGACCAGGGATTATATGTGTTAATCCCGTAGTGTTAATACTCCCTAAAGTGGTTTTACGTGACGATTTGGACTTTAATCGCGATGTTGGGCCTTCTGGGCTCGTTAAATTGGGTAGTTGGGATCGTTGGATCCAGAGGTTGAGATTGTATTCACATTACGGTGTAAAACCTAAGAGTTGGGTTTTTGATGTGTCTCGGAATCTCGGGTGCTATGTGAGCACCGGTAGGGGGTTTTGGAGTTAGAGAGAGAAGTTTTGAAAACAGATGATTTTTAAGGAATCATGATGTATTTGTGGGGCTATTAGTTTTTCGGGGTATTTTTGCTATAAATACCATTTGAACCCAAGATTTTAAGAAAATTTCATTTTCAGCCCTCATTTTTCTCTCTCTCCCGCAGCTGCGATCTTCCCGTCACCTCCCCTGCCCCCGCCGCTTCAGGCGCTCCGCCAGCCGCCGTCCCGCCGCCGTTCGGCGCGTGCGACCTACCGCCGGCGTCGTCTCGGCGAGGCGCTCCTTTCCCCTCCATCAATTGAAGGTTTCGTCGCGTCCTGGAGTCGAATTTGGCAGAAAGGCGTCGATCCCCAAAAGTTAGGGTTCATCGTTTTTGAACGATTTTGCTTCCGATTTTCGTTGGGTAATCTCCCTTACCCCTTGTTCGTCTTTTTCGTGCATTTCCCTGCTTAAATTGGTGATTATGGTTCGAAATTATTTTCGAAAATTGGTAGGGTTTGGTTCGAATTTTGGGGGTTTTTGGCAGGGGTATTATTTCGTGCAATTGATCGATTATTGCATGTTTTAAGAGTATTATGATGCTTGATTGAGATCGAATTGAGAAGCTTTGGTTCGAATTTGAAGAATTTGAAGAGTTGGGATTTAAAGGCTTGTTTGGGTTCGATTTTAAGGGGGTTGAATTCGAAAAATGGGGAGTTTTTGTCAAGGGATGTTGATTCTTGCTTGGATAGCTTAATTGACATTTTAGATGAATTATGGTATTTTATTGGGTTCGAAATTGTGAGATTAAGGTTCGATTTTTGTAGGGCATTCTTGAACAAATTTCGATTGTCTCATTTATTTCCTTCCCTGCATGTACCCTGCCCCGGGTCTTTTAAGAGGATAATTGTCGTGTATTGACAATGTTGTGAGGGATATGAATGTGCTTGAGCATGTGTTACATGTTCGTAAATAATTGTGAATTATTTATCGTTTTAGCACATCGTTCCTCGGGGCATGGAACTCGAGCAAGGTTTGGCTCGGACTTCGAGGATTTAAGGTACGTTTAGCGTACGAGCATAGTTTAAATGATGTTTTACAAGTATGATGCATGATTTAAGATATATGATATGTTTCACTATGATGGTATCGGAACTTGGTTACGATATGTTGTTTCACATGGTAGAATGCTCAGTGCCGCTATGAAGCGAGCCAATGATGATGTGTGGTTGCTACGGAGCAAACACCCATAGTATGACGTTACCTTGAAGTAAGAAATGAGAATGTGGTATTTGATTAGATATCTAGGATATCTGTATTTTATTCCCTATGGGTAATAATAGGAACAGAGACGTAGTTAATCAGAGAAGTGATTAACCAATATCGGAAGTTAAGAAAATCTCAATACGATATCTAGATTATAATCATTGCTAGTTAAAGTAAGATGTTATGAAAAGATGTTATGAAAAGATGTTATGAAACGATGTTATGAAACGATGTTATGAAAAGATGTTATGAAACGATGTTATGAAATGATGTTATGAAATGTTGCTAATTATTGCTAAATTAAGTAAGATGTTATGAAAAGATGTTATGAAACGATGTTATGAAAAGATGTTATGAAACGATGTTATGAAAAGATGTTATGAAACGATGTTATGAAATGATGTTATGAAATGTTACCAATCATTGCCAAATAAAGTAAGATGTTATGAAAGGTTACTGATTTGAGACTGGCTAGGGTTAACCAATATGATGATTAACTGCATATTCAAGATTTGATGATTTATCTGTTTTGAGAACAGGGTTATACAGGGGTACGCTATGATGAGGATGATACCATCCAGGAAGTATCATATATGTTCCACAATATTTACATTTTCGTAAATTATGTACTATGTCATATGATTATGAAATTGTGGAATTGGTATGCTCACCCCGTTGGGGGCTGTCTCTGTTGGGGCAGGTGAACAGGTACATCGATGGCTTTGGATATGAGCTCAAGCTGTTGATTGGATGTACTCCCAGGATCGTGGTACCAGGGCTCGATGAAGCACGGTATCGTATAAAGTACTCATACGCCCATGAGGGTTATATACATATTCATGATGCTCGCATGTGAGCAAGATTATGCTTGTATATGGGTTGTATGTAAAGGCATGAGCCTTTCTCTCTCTTTCATTCCATGTTGCATGCAATTAGAGGTAGAATTGCTAAATGATAAGAGAGTCATTAGTGTATTGTGGGTGTTGAAACCCACTTTTGTTGTCATGTGTGTGGTGTCTTCCCTGGCTGGGAATTTACTTGACATTACTGTATTCTGATGAGTATTATGTTTTCCCTGGCCGGGAATTATGTTATGTGCTGTACTTTTATTTCGGGATAGCTCTATTTATGGGGAGACTCTGCCCAAATTTTTATAAAAGTCCACAAGTAAAAAGTGGTGTAATGGGCAAGCTCTGTGAGTCTATTGTTGTTAGGATGAGAGCTTATAACACTGAATGTTAAAGAAAATGTTGTGTTGCCATTAAATGGTAAGGTATCATCTGTGTTTCCCGAAAAATTTTATTGAAAGCTTATGCCACACATTAATGATTAGTACACTAATAAAGGGTTAAGTATACGGGGTCCTTACATTAGTGGTATCAGAGCAGTGGTTGCTCATTGGGGCTGTTGAGGGCCTAGGAAGTTATTGATAGCACATATTTATGCATGATGGCATTAATGTTACACGACATGACTAATTGTTTATGTGCTTATATGATATGAAAAGCGGTATTGCTAACCATTGTGGTTGCAGGAATCGTGTGGAACACGATAGGATGGCATTAATAGCGATGTCTAACACTCTATATGCTACGTGCCAAGGAATCTGATTTTGGAAGAAAATCAGGGAAAAGAAAGATATGACGTATTGTCCGAGGACAGACTAAGTAGACCACCGACAGTGGAATACTTCGGTATGGTCTCAATTATTATTGAATATACTAATGCGTTTGTTCATGTAATGTTCAAGCAAGGAATGTACGTAAGAGGCGTACGGGCATCGGACGGTAACACACATCCTTATACTACAACTGTGCTTTTATTGCATGAGTATTCACGATGAGATGATGATGTGTATACGATGATGTTATACGATGTTTATATGATGATGTTTATGATAAGTAAAGATGATAAGATGATTATGATGATGATAATGATAAGTAAGTTATGATGATGTTTATGATAAGTAAAGATGATAAGATGATTATGATGATGATAATGATAAGTAAGTTATGATGATGTTTACGATAAGTAAAGATGATAAGATGTTTATGATGATGATAATGATAAGTAAGTTATGATAATGTTTATGATAAGTAAAGATGATATAATGATTATGATGATGATTATGAGGAATAAGATTATAATGATGATGTTTATACGATGTTTATATGATGATGTGCATACGATGTTTATATGATGATGTGCATACGATGTTTATATGATGATGTGCATAAGATGTTTATATGATGATGTGCATAAGATGTTTATATGATGATGATTATACGATGCTTATATGATAATGTTTACATGATGTTATTGTGGTAAGGTGCCACGGGGTAAGGTGCCCCACATGGTAAGTAGCCATGCGATGTTATTGTGGTAAGGTGCCACGGGGTAAGGTGCCCCACATGGTAAGTAGCCATGCGATGTTATTGTGGTAAGGTGCCACGGGGTAAGGTGCCCCACATGGTAAGTAGCCATGCGATGTTATTGTGGTAAGGTGCCACGGGGTAAGGTGCCCCACATGGTAAGTAGCCATGCGATGTTATTGTGGTAAGGTGCCACGGGGTAAGGTGCCCCATATGGTAAGAGGCCATACGATATTATTATGAGGATTTACGATGACTCATTCTTTTATGAGGACTGGCGATGGTTCTTTCCGCCAGATGTATGATAGCGATGCCTCATTCCGCTATATTGATTGGCGATGGTTCTTTCCGCCAGATGTATGATAGCGATGCCTCATTCCGCTATATTGATTGGCGATGGTTCTTTCCGCCAGATGTATGATAGCGATGCCTCATTCCGCTATATTGATTGGCGATGGTTCTTTCCGCCAGATGTATTGATAGCGATGCCTCTTTCCGCTATTATGTGGACGATGATTCATGCTCAGGTGTATAGCGAGGTTTCATGTCACCTATTATATGACGAGGTATCATGCCGTCGATGCTATATCGATGGACTGTACCGCTATATATTCAGCACAGGATTTTGGCCGCCTTCGAGCGATGGGTGCTGATTACGTATTATTATGGAGCGACGGAGATAGGTATGCCGCTATCTTGTCAGCGATGAGGTATGAGATATTGCTATTTTATTAGCATTATTATTGCTGGTATGCGTTGATATGCATGTTTTATTATGACTATTTACTAGCATGATGATGGATGACATATGTTGATGTACATGGACCGTCACGAGTTGACTAGGTCATTTAGATGTCATTGTTGACTTGTACCGTCACTAGTTGACGATACCTTAGATGCCATGAGTGGGCATGTGTCGTCACGGGATGGCGATGACGATAGTGCAGGAGATGTCTTATTAGACATGCATCATCGTTACGATGAGCAATGCGTTAAGTATACGTTTTCAGTTGTATGCCTTGGGTGCCAGTGTCGGGCACAAGGTGGCGTGTGCGTCACCGATTGACGTGACCCTTATACCGAGCGGGTGCTCGAGGAATGGATGGACGCGTTGTACTTGTGATTGTACCGCAGACATTGTTTGAGGCAATCATATTACGAGTGGTGATACCCTTGAGGTATGCTCGTTGGAATGGCTTTTTGGCCATGTTTATTTGACGACAGGAGTAATCGTGGAGGAATTTCTCGCTTCCATTGATATGACATGTGGTAGACATGGTCACACCACCCATGAGGGTGTAAGATGGGTCCTAAGGGAATAGGATCAGGTTATGTTAAGTACATGGGGACATTGAAGTGTCCAGGGTATATCAGCATTGGAGGAATGTTGGGTAAAGACCCACTACTCTATCGATTGTTCTTCCCAGGGTATGGTATGCCGTGTGGAAACGTCCATCTGATTAGTAGGTTTGAGGTGAACCTAGTGAGACAGCGATTAGTTTGTCTGCCGCGTGTGTGCAGCACCATGATGGGCTTGCTAGAGCCGTTATACTGCTCGTTGGAACCAAGTTTGGCAAATCGTAAGGTGATACGAGGTAGATTGTGGTGGACTCTGGTAGTCACCACGTTATTTGACGTTGAGGTTGAATATGCCTCACTGAAATGTATATATGTTTATGTTTAAATCTTGGTGAGACTTGTCTGGGACAGCTCATGATGTGAAGTACCAACAAGAGAGTCGTCAAGTCGTCGTTGATTCGATCTGAGAATCCATGTATTTGAGTTGCAATGATGCGACTGCTCCTTCGATAGAGGAGGTTTGAAAGTGGAAACCAGGTTTGTTATGTGTACACCGTGGAATACTAGTGTTTCCCTCGTAACGATGTATGTTGGACATCGTGAGTCATGATAAGAGATGTCAAGGAATGAAATCTACGATGGAATCAGGAACGATTCGAATCCTTACAGTTTCAGTTGACTAACTGCTTCTGGATTATTAGCGTTGAGCTGTGCTGACGCTCTTTGACGTTATGATGGATTTGGAAGTCTGTTCCACTCCAGAGTTTGACACGAGGTCAACGTTCTCACGGTTGATGTGTCATTCAGGATGCGTTCTTACTGGTTGTATTAGAACGAAGGATGACTGTCCGATCTACAGTCGTAAGTATAGGTTGTTTTTCAGTCATGAGAGACTGACTTTTAGGATGACCCGCATCGAGGTACGTTTTACCCCCTAAGTGATATGTTGGTTTTGGTAAGTCGCTCTGTTTCAGAGTTTGATGAGAGGTAAGTATCCTCACGTTTATTAAGACGATTCTGATATGGTCAAGAATCGAGGTTGTGGCTTCATGTTGTTGTGTAGCCCGGGTGTTACGTGATACACCAGTGCTAATTTCGAGGACGAAATTCTTTTAGTGGGGGATATTGTGATGACCAGGGATTATATGTGTTAATCTCGTAGTGTTAATACTCCCTAAAGTGGTTTTACGTGACGATTTGGAGTTTAATCGCGATGTTGGGCCTTCTGGGCTCGTTAAATTGGGTAGTTGGGATCGTTGGATCCAGAGGTTGAGATTGTATTCACATTACGGTGTAAAACCTAAGAGTTGGGTTTTTGATGTGTCTCGGAATCTCGGGTGCTATGTGAGCACCGGTAGGGGGTTTTGGAGTTAGAGAGAGAAGTTTTGAAAACAGATGATTTTTAAGGAATCATGATGTATTTGTGGGGCTATTAGTTTTTCGGGGTATTTTTGCTATAAATACCATTTGAACCCAAGATTTTAAGAAAATTTCATTTTCAGCCCTCATTTTTCTCTCTCTCCCGCAGCTGCGATCTTCCCGTCACCTCCCCTGCCCCCGCCGCTTCAGGCGCTCCGCCAGCCGCCGTCCCGCCGCCGTTCGGCGCGTGCGACCTACCGCCGGCGTCGTCTCGGCGAGGCGCTCCTTTCCCCTCCATCAATTGAAGGTTTCGTCGCGTCCTGGAGTCGAATTTGGCAGAAAGGCGTCGATCCCCAAAAGTTAGGGTTCATCGTTTTTGAACGATTTTGCTTCCGATTTTCGTTGGGTAATCTCCCTTACCCCTTGTTCGTCTTTTTCGTGCATTTCCCTGCTTAAATTGGTGATTATGGTTCGAAATTATTTTCGAAAATTGGTAGGGTTTGGTTCGAATTTTGGGGGTTTTTGGCAGGGGTATTATTTCGTGCAATTGATCGATTATTGCATGTTTTAAGAGTATTATGATGCTTGATTGAGATCGAATTGAGAAGCTTTGGTTCGAATTTGAAGAATTTGAAGAGTTGGGATTTAAAGGCTTGTTTGGGTTCGATTTTAAGGGGGTTGAATTCGAAAAATGGGGAGTTTTTGTCAAGGGATGTTGATTCTTGCTTGGATAGCTTAATTGACATTTTAGATGAATTATGGTATTTTATTGGGTTCGAAATTGTGAGATTAAGGTTCGATTTTTGTAGGGCATTCTTGAACAAATTTCGATTGTCTCATTTATTTCCTTCCCTGCATGTACCCTGCCCCGGGTCTTTTAAGAGGATAATTGTCGTGTATTGACAATGTTGTGAGGGATATGAATGTGCTTGAGCATGTGTTACATGTTCGTAAATAATTGTGAATTATTTATCGTTTTAGCACATCGTTCCTCGGGGCATGGAACTCGAGCAAGGTTTGGCTCGGACTTCGAGGATTTAAGGTACGTTTAGCGTACGAGCATAGTTTAAATGATGTTTTACAAGTATGATGCATGATTTAAGATATATGATATGTTTCACTATGATGGTATCGGAACTTGGTTACGATATGTTGTTTCACATGGTAGAATGCTCAGTGCCGCTATGAGCCAATGATGATGTGTGGTTGCTACGGAGCAAACACCCATAGTATGACGTTACCTTGAAGTAAGAAATGAGAATGTGGTATTTGATTAGATATCTAGGATATCTGTATTTTATTCCCTATGGGTAATAATAGGAACAGAGACGTAGTTAATCAGAGAAGTGATTAACCAATATCGGAAGTTAAGAAAATCTCAATACGATATCTAGAATTATAATCATTGCTAGTTAAAGTAAGATGTTATGAAAAGATGTTATGAAAAGATGTTATGAAACGATGTTATGAAACGATGTTATGAAAAGATGTTATGAAACGATGTTATGAAATGATGTTATGAAATGTTGCTAATTATTGCTAAATTAAGTAAGATGTTATGAAAAGATGTTATGAAACGATGTTATGAAAAGATGTTATGAAACGATGTTATGAAAAGATGTTATGAAACGATGTTATGAAATGATGTTATGAAACGATGTTATGAAATGATGTTATGAAATGTTACCAATCATTGCCAAATAAAGTAAGATGTTATGAAAGGTTACTGATTTGAGACTGGCTAGGGTTAACCAATATGATGATTAACTGCATATTCAAGATTTGATGATTTATCTGTTTTGAGAACAGGGTTATACAGGGGTACGCTATGATGAGGATGATACCATCCAGGAAGTATCATATATGTTCCACAATATTTACATTTTCGTAAATTATGTACTATGTCATATGATTATGAAATTGTGGAATTGGTATGCTCACCCCGTTGGGGGCTGTCTCTGTTGGGGCAGGTGAACAGGTACATCGATGGCTTTGGATATGAGCTCAAGCTGTTGATTGGATGTACTCCCAGGATCGTGGTACCAGGGCTCGATGAAGCACGGTATCGTATAAAGTACTCATACGCCCATGAGGGTTATATACATATTCATGATGCTCGCATGTGAGCAAGATTATGCTTGTATATGGGTTGTATGTAAAGGCATGAGCCTTTCTCTCTCTTTCATTCCATGTTGCATGCAATTAGAGGTAGAATTGCTAAATGATAAGAGAGTCATTAGTGTATTGTGGGTGTTGAAACCCACTTTTGTTGTCATGTGTGTGGTGTCTTCCCTGGCTGGGAATTTACTTGACATTACTGTATTCTGATGAGTATTATGTTTTCCCTGGCCGGGAATTATGTTATGTGCTGTACTTTTATTTCGGGATAGCTCTATTTATGGGGAGACTCTGCCCAAATTTTTATAAAAGTCCACAAGTAAAAAGTGGTGTAATGGGCAAGCTCTGTGAGTCTATTGTTGTTAGGATGAGAGCTTATAACACTGAATGTTAAAGAAAATGTTGTGTTGCCATTAAATGGTAAGGTATCATCTGTGTTTCCCGAAAAATTTTATTGAAAGCTTATGCCACACATTAATGATTAGTACACTAATAAAGGGTTAAGTATACGGGGTCCTTACATTAGTGGTATCAGAGCAGTGGTTGCTCATTGGGGCTGTTGAGGGCCTAGGAAGTTATTGATAGCACATATTTATGCATGATGGCATTAATGTTACACGACATGACTAATTGTTTATGTGCTTATATGATATGAAAAGCGGTATTGCTAACCATTGTGGTTGCAGGAATCGTGTGGAACACGATAGGATGGCATTAATAGCGATGTCTAACACTCTATATGCTACGTGCCAAGGAATCTGATTTTGGAAGAAAATCAGGGAAAAGAAAGATATGACGTATTGTCCGAGGACAGACTAAGTAGACCACCGACAGTGGAATACTTCGGTATGGTCTCAATTATTATTGAATATACTAATGCGTTTGTTCATGTAATGTTCAAGCAAGGAATGTACGTAAGAGGCGTACGGGCATCGGACGGTAACACACATCCTTATACTACAACTGTGCTTTTATTGCATGAGTATTCACGATGAGATGATGATGTGTATACGATGATGTTATACGATGTTTATATGATGATGTTTATGATAAGTAAAGATGATAAGATGATTATGATGATGATAATGATAAGTAAGTTATGATGATGTTTATGATAAGTAAAGATGATAAGATGATTATGATGATGATAATGATAAGTAAGTTATGATGATGTTTACGATAAGTAAAGATGATAAGATGTTTATGATGATGATAATGATAAGTAAGTTATGATAATGTTTATGATAAGTAAAGATGATATAATGATTATGATGATGATTATGAGGAATAAGATTATAATGATGATGTTTATACGATGTTTATATGATGATGTGCATACGATGTTTATATGATGATGTGCATACGATGTTTATATGATGATGTGCATAAGATGTTTATATGATGATGTGCATAAGATGTTTATATGATGATGATTATACGATGCTTATATGATAATGTTTACATGATGTTATTGTGGTAAGGTGCCACGGGGTAAGGTGCCCCACATGGTAAGTAGCCATGCGATGTTATTGTGGTAAGGTGCCACGGGGTAAGGTGCCCCACATGGTAAGTAGCCATGCGATGTTATTGTGGTAAGGTGCCACGGGGTAAGGTGCCCCACATGGTAAGTAGCCATGCGATGTTATTGTGGTAAGGTGCCACGGGGTAAGGTGCCCCACATGGTAAGTAGCCATGCGATGTTATTGTGGTAAGGTGCCACGGGGTAAGGTGCCCCATATGGTAAGAGGCCATACGATATTATTATGAGGATTTACGATGACTCATTCTTTTATGAGGACTGGCGATGGTTCTTTCCGCCAGATGTATGATAGCGATGCCTCATTCCGCTATATTGATTGGCGATGGTTCTTTCCGCCAGATGTATGATAGCGATGCCTCATTCCGCTATATTGATTGGCGATGGTTCTTTCCGCCAGATGTATGATAGCGATGCCTCATTCCGCTATATTGATTGGCGATAGTTCTTTCCGCCAGATGTATTGATAGCGATGCCTCTTTCCGCTATTATGTGGACGATGATTCATGCTCAGGTGTATAGCGAGGTTTCATGTCACCTATTATATGACGAGGTATCATGCCGTCGATGCTATATCGATGGACTGTACCGCTATATATTCAGCACAGGATTTTGGCCGCCTTCGAGCGATGGGTGCTGATTACGTATTATTATGGAGCGACGGAGATAGGTATGCCGCTATCTTGTCAGCGATGAGGTATGAGATATTGCTATTTTATTAGCATTATTATTGCTGGTATGCGTTGATATGCATGTTTTATTATGACTATTTACTAGCATGATGATGGATGACATATGTTGATGTACATGGACCGTCACGAGTTGACTAGGTCATTTAGATGTCATTGTTGACTTGTACCGTCACTAGTTGACGATACCTTAGATGCCATGAGTGGGCATGTGTCGTCACGGGATGGCGATGACGATAGTGCAGGAGATGTCTTATTAGACATGCATCATCGTTACGATGAGCAATGCGTTAAGTATACGTTTTCAGTTGTATGCCTTGGGTGCCAGTGTCGGGCACAAGGTGGCGTGTGCGTCACCGATTGACGTGACCCTTATACCGAGCGGGTGCTCGAGGAATGGATGGACGCGTTGTACTTGTGATTGTACCGCAGACATTGTTTGAGGCAATCATATTACGAGTGGTGATACCCTTGAGGTATGCTCGTTGGAATGGCTTTTTGGCCATGTTTATTTGACGACAGGAGTAATCGTGGAGGAATTTCTCGCTTCCATTGATATGACATGTGGTAGACATGGTCACACCACCCATGAGGGTGTAAGATGGGTCCTAAGGGAATAGGATCAGGTTATGTTAAGTACATGGGGACATTGAAGTGTCCAGGGTATATCAGCATTGGAGGAATGTTGGGTAAAGACCCACTACTCTATCGATTGTTCTTCCCAGGGTATGGTATGCCGTGTGGAAACGTCCATCTGATTAGTAGGTTTGAGGTGAACCTAGTGAGACAGCGATTAGTTTGTCTGCCGCGTGTGTGCAGCACCATGATGGGCTTGCTAGAGCCGTTATACTGCTCGTTGGAACCAAGTTTGGCAAATCGTAAGGTGATACGAGGTAGATTGTGGTGGACTCTGGTAGTCACCACGTTATTTGACGTTGAGGTTGAATATGCCTCACTGAAATGTATATATGTTTATGTTTAAATCTTGGTGAGACTTGTCTGGGACAGCTCATGATGTGAAGTACCAACAAGAGAGTCGTCAAGTCGTCGTTGATTCGATCTGAGAATCCATGTATTTGAGTTGCAATGATGCGACTGCTCCTTCGATAGAGGAGGTTTGAAAGTGGAAACCAGGTTTGTTATGTGTACACCGTGGAATACTAGTGTTTCCCTCGTAACGATGTATGTTGGACATCGTGAGTCATGATAAGAGATGTCAAGGAATGAAATCTACGATGGAATCAGGAACGATTCGAATCCTTACAGTTTCAGTTGACTAACTGCTTCTGGATTATTAGCGTTGAGCTGTGCTGACGCTCTTTGACGTTATGATGGATTTGGAAGTCTGTTCCACTCCAGAGTTTGACACGAGGTCAACGTTCTCACGGTTGATGTGTCATTCAGGATGCGTTCTTACTGGTTGTATTAGAACGAAGGATGACTGTCCGATCTACAGTCGTAAGTATAGGTTGTTTTTCAGTCATGAGAGACTGACTTTTAGGATGACCCGCATCGAGGTACGTTTTACCCCCTAAGTGATATGTTGGTTTTGGTAAGTCGCTCTGTTTCAGAGTTTGATGAGAGGTAAGTATCCTCACGTTTATTAAGACGATTCTGATATGGTCAAGAATCGAGGTTGTGGCTTCATGTTGTTGTGTAGCCCGGGTGTTACGTGATACACCAGTGCTAATTTCGAGGACGAAATTCTTTTAGTGGGGGATATTGTGATGACCAGGGATTATATGTGTTAATCTCGTAGTGTTAATACTCCCTAAAGTGGTTTTACGTGACGATTTGGAGTTTAATCGCGATGTTGGGCCTTCTGGGCTCGTTAAATTGGGTAGTTGGGATCGTTGGATCCAGAGGTTGAGATTGTATTCACATTACGGTGTAAAACCTAAGAGTTGGGTTTTTGATGTGTCTCGGAATCTCGGGTGCTATGTGAGCACCGGTAGGGGGTTTTGGAGTTAGAGAGAGAAGTTTTGAAAACAGATGATTTTTAAGGAATCATGATGTATTTGTGGGGCTATTAGTTTTTCGGGGTATTTTTGCTATAAATACCATTTGAACCCAAGATTTTAAGAAAATTTCATTTTCAGCCCTCATTTTTCTCTCTCTCCCGCAGCTGCGATCTTCCCGTCACCTCCCCTGCCCCCGCCGCTTCAGGCGCTCCGCCAGCCGCCGTCCCGCCGCCGTTCGGCGCGTGCGACCTACCGCCGGCGTCGTCTCGGCGAGGCGCTCCTTTCCCCTCCATCAATTGAAGGTTTCGTCGCGTCCTGGAGTCGAATTTGGCAGAAAGGCGTCGATCCCCAAAAGTTAGGGTTCATCGTTTTTGAACGATTTTGCTTCCGATTTTCGTTGGGTAATCTCACTTACCCCTTGTTCGTCTTTTTCGTGCATTTCCCTGCTTAAATTGGTGATTATGGTTCGAAATTATTTTCGAAAATTGGTAGGGTTTGGTTCGAATTTTGGGGGTTTTTGGCAGGGGTATTATTTCGTGCAATTGATCGATTATTGCATGTTTTAAGAGTATTATGATGCTTGATTGAGATCGAATTGAGAAGCTTTGGTTCGAATTTGAAGAATTTGAAGAGTTGGGATTTAAAGGCTTGTTTGGGTTCGATTTTAAGGGGGTTGAATTCGAAAAATGGGGAGTTTTTGTCAAGGGATGTTGATTCTTGCTTGGATAGCTTAATTGACATTTTAGATGAATTATGGTATTTTATTGGGTTCGAAATTGTGAGATTAAGGTTCGATTTTTGTAGGGCATTCTTGAACAAATTTCGATTGTCTCATTTATTTCCTTCCCTGCATGTACCCTGCCCCGGGTCTTTTAAGAGGATAATTGTCGTGTATTGACAATGTTGTGAGGGATATGAATGTGCTTGAGCATGTGTTACATGTTCGTAAATAATTGTGAATTATTTATCGTTTTAGCACATCGTTCCTCGGGGCATGGAACTCGAGCAAGGTTTGGCTCGGACTTCGAGGATTTAAGGTACGTTTAGCGTACGAGCATAGTTTAAATGATGTTTTACAAGTATGATGCATGATTTAAGATATATGATATGTTTCACTATGATGGTATCGGAACTTGGTTACGATATGTTGTTTCACATGGTAGAATGCTCAGTGCCGCTATGAAGCGAGCCAATGATGATGTGTGGTTGCTACGGAGCAAACACCCATAGTATGACGTTACCTTGAAGTAAGAAATGAGAATGTGGTATTTGATTAGATATCTAGGATATCTGTATTTTATTCCCTATGGGTAATAATAGGAACAGAGACGTAGTTAATCAGAGAAGTGATTAACCAATATCGGAAGTTAAGAAAATCTCAATACGATATCTAGAATTATAATCATTGCTAGTTAAAGTAAGATGTTATGAAAAGATGTTATGAAAAGATGTTATGAAACGATGTTATGAAACGATGTTATGAAAAGATGTTATGAAACGATGTTATGAAATGATGTTATGAAATGTTGCTAATTATTGCTAAATTAAGTAAGATGTTATGAAAAGATGTTATGAAACGATGTTATGAAAAGATGTTATGAAACGATGTTATGAAAAGATGTTATGAAACGATGTTATGAAATGATGTTATGAAATGTTACCAATCATTGCCAAATAAAGTAAGATGTTATGAAAGGTTACTGATTTGAGACTGGCTAGGGTTAACCAATATGATGATTAACTGCATATTCAAGATTTGATGATTTATCTGTTTTGAGAACAGGGTTATACAGGGGTACGCTATGATGAGGATGATACCATCCAGGAAGTATCATATATGTTCCACAATATTTACATTTTCGTAAATTATGTACTATGTCATATGATTATGAAATTGTGGAATTGGTATGCTCACCCCGTTGGGGGCTGTCTCTGTTGGGGCAGGTGAACAGGTACATCGATGGCTTTGGATATGAGCTCAAGCTGTTGATTGGATGTACTCCCAGGATCGTGGTACCAGGGCTCGATGAAGCACGGTATCGTATAAAGTACTCATACGCCCATGAGGGTTATATACATATTCATGATGCTCGCATGTGAGCAAGATTATGCTTGTATATGGGTTGTATGTAAAGGCATGAGCCTTTCTCTCTCTTTCATTCCATGTTGCATGCAATTAGAGGTAGAATTGCTAAATGATAAGAGAGTCATTAGTGTATTGTGGGTGTTGAAACCCACTTTTGTTGTCATGTGTGTGGTGTCTTCCCTGGCTGGGAATTTACTTGACATTACTGTATTCTGATGAGTATTATGTTTTCCCTGGCCGGGAATTATGTTATGTGCTGTACTTTTATTTCGGGATAGCTCTATTTATGGGGAGACTCTGCCCAAATTTTTATAAAAGTCCACAAGTAAAAAGTGGTGTAATGGGCAAGCTCTGTGAGTCTATTGTTGTTAGGATGAGAGCTTATAACACTGAATGTTAAAGAAAATGTTGTGTTGCCATTAAATGGTAAGGTATCATCTGTGTTTCCCGAAAATTTTATTGAAAGCTTATGCCACACATTAATGATTAGTACACTAATAAAGGGTTAAGTATACGGGGTCCTTACACTAAGCATTTCCACATGGTAATTAATTCTAACACATAAAGCAATTATCACCATAATTAATCATATGAACATAATTAATGCCTTAAATGCAATTAATCATTTCGGAGACATCACATTACTCCCCTACTTATAAGATTTCGACCTCGAAATCGCATGCACTTACCCCAAAAGAAACTAAACATAAATCACATACCAGAGAATAGTTCCGGGTAGTGCTGCATCATATGCCGTTCCGTCTCCCACGTAGCCTCTTCGACACCCCGACGACCCCACTGAACCTTGACCATTGGTATAACCTTGCTTCGAAGTCTGCGATCCTCTCGATCCAGAATTCTGACTGGTCGTTCAACGTAGGATACATCTGAACTCAACTGTACCTCTGAAGGATGTAAAACATGAGACGGATCTGGCTCATACTTCCTCAACATAGAGACATGGAAGACATCATGTATACCAGACAATGACGGCGGTAGAGCCAAACGGTAAGCCAAAGTACCGATGCGCTGCAATACCTCGTATGGCCCAACATATCTCTGGGACAACTTCCCCCGCATTCCAAATCGTACTACACCTCTGAAAGGTGAGATCTTCAAAAAGACTCTGTCGCCCAACTGAAACTCTAACGGCCGACGCCGTTGATTAGCATACGCTGCCTGCCTGTCCTGGGCTGCTTTCATTTTCCTTCTGATCACCTTTACTTTTTCTTCCATTTCTTGGACAAACTCTGGTCCTCCGACTGATTTACGGTCCACATCGTCCCAATATAACGGTGACCTACAACGTCTACCATAGAGAGCCTCAAAAGGAGCCATCTGTATGCTTGCCTGGTAGCTATTGTTATAAGAAAATTCTACCAAGGCCACCGAGTCCTGCCACGAAGTATCGAACTCCAGTACACATGCTCTCAACATGTCCTCGAGCGTCTGGATAGTAAGCTCGGTCTGGCCATCCGTTTGAGGATGGTATGATGTGCTCAACCTCAACTCTGTACCTAGAGCTGACTGAAGGCCTTCCCAAAAATGAGATGTAAACCGCGGATCTCGATCAGCCACAATCGAAACAGGGATCCCATGCAGTCTCACTACATCTCTGACATATAACTGTGCCATCCTCAAGTACGTGAAGGTCATATTGTACGGAATGAAGTGAGCCACTTTAGTCAGTCTATCCACGACTACCCAGATAACATCAAAACCCGAAACAGTCCTCGGTAAGTGGGTCACGAAGTCCATGGATACGTACTCCCACTTCCATTCTGGTATCTCCAAACTTCTAAGCTCACAACCAGGCCTCCGCCTCTCGGCCTTCACTTGCTGACAAATCAGACATCTCTTGACGAATGTGGTGACATCTTGTTTCATTCGTCGCCACCAAACTGGCCACAAAAATCTTTGTACATTTTATTACGCCCGGGTGGATACTCCTCCTACTGCAATGAGCTCGCTGTAATATTCCCTAACGCAACTCAGGCGTATTAGGAACCACCCATTTGTCACCTAACCTCAAGGAACCATCCTCAGCCGTCCTGAACTTCGACGACTGACCTAAACGAACCACTGATAACCATCTCCGGACTTCCTCGTCGGTCTCCTGAGCCTTCCTTATGTGATCATAAATAATCAGCTCAGCTAATAAAGTTAAGACCTGTAACGGTGAAGAAGACACGTCATAGTCAAAACCCAACTGACAGCATGAGGCAACATAGCTGATAAACACATGGCATCCTTTGCCGTGCTCTTCACCTTCCGACTCAAAGCGTCAGCTGTCAAATTTGCTCTCCCCGGATGGTATTCGATCTCACAATCATAATCCTTCAGCAGGTCCATCCACCTTCTCTGCCTCACGTTCAGCTCAGCCTGTGTAAACAAGAACTTCAGGCTCTTGTGATCAGTGAAGATGGTGAATGAGGTACCGTATAAGTAGTGTCGCCATATCTTCAAGGCAAACACTATAGCTGCTAGCTCCAAATCATGGACTGGATACCTCGTCTCGTGTGGCTTCAATTGTCTCGAAGCGTAAGCCACAACATGCTTATCCTGCATCAGCACGCATCCTAAACCCTGAAGCGACGCGTCAGTATAGAGAACAAACCCCTTGTTCTCCCTGGGAATCACCAATACTGGTGCCGAAGTCAATCTGTGCTTCAACTCTTGGAAGCTCTGCTCACAAGCTTCCGACCAAAAGAATGGAACTCCCTTCTGAGTTAGCTGCGTCAATGGCTTGGTGATCTTTGAAAACCCTACGACAAAGCGTCGATAATACCCAGCCAAACCAAGGAAACTTTGGATCTCAGTGACTGAAGTTGGCGCAGGCCAATCCATAACTGCCTCTATCTTCCTGGGATCTACTGGTATCTTCTCTCGAGATATAATGTGACCCAAGAACGCTACACTGCTCAGCCAAAACTCACACTTGCTGAGTTTGGCATATAAGTGATGATCTCTAAGGATCCGAAGCACCCTCCTCAGATGATTGGCATGCTCCTCCTTACTTCTTGAATAAACCAGAATGTCGTCAGTAAACACAATGACAAACTGGTAGCGTTTATCGCGTACGCCCAAATTAACCCTTCTCAAGTTAATAGCAAAAGTATGTAGTAGCGAGAGTAGGGATCGATCCCACAGGGAAGGTAGTATTTTTTTCGTGCCAAAAACGAATAGTAACAAGGGGGTTTTGGATTGGATTATTACTACTTAACAACGATTAAGAATTAAACTAGGGAAATTTAGGTTTAGGTGCACTTACCAAACAAGTTTTTCATATAAATCTCCATTTTAAAAAAGTGTGCAAATAAATGCATGGTGGAAAAATATCTTCTCATTTAAGTCCACTTTTCAAATTTATGATTTTAAAAGGATTATTTTCATACCAAAAATACCCTTTTAGGAGTAAACCCTAAAATCAAATGGAACAGTTTGAAATTTTATTTGGCTGCGCATTGGGAAATTTTGAGTTCATGTTCGATCATTTCTCCAAGTAAAAACATCGATTATAATTTCAATCGAATCGTTTTAGCGAGGCATTTACGATTTGTGTCTGGTTTTCGTCCTGTTAATCGATTAAGAGAAGTCACAGAAGGTATTTTCGTTCCTGCGCATTGGGAAATTTTGAGTTCATGTTCGATCGTTTCTCCAAGTAAAAACATCGATTATAATTTCAATCGAATCGTTTTAGCGAGGCATTTACGATTTGTGTCTGGTTTTCGTTCCGGTTAATCGATTAAGAGAAGTCACATAAGGTATTTTATACTTTTGTGAATTTTTTTGCTTTCGTATATGTTACGATGGATCTTGGATTTATGATTCTATTGAAATGTAGAGATGAAACGCAAGTTTTGAATGTGAATCCCACATTTTCATACAGTGAGTTAAAATCTATTGCAAACGGTAAATGGTTTGATTACAACTCTGATGCAATGATTTTAAAATATTTTGTACCTGGACATCCTAAATGTTGTTTGAGTAATGATGATGATATGAGAAATATGTTTATTCTGTGTAAGATTATAGATGTTCATTTGGTGACAATTGATGTTTATGATGAAAAAAATGCATATCATGGAGTTTCTTCGGGAAGTATGAATTGGCAGACTGTCGATGGTGGTGGCACTGTGCCGTTCCAATGTGGTGGTGCATGCGAGACAGATGTGCTCGGAGATACTTGGCAAAATAGTGATGTAAGTGAATGACGTGCACAGGGATGTAACTCATCTGCAGGATATGATTCTGACCTTCAAATGTGTAATTCTAAAGGCAAAGAGAAGTTGTTGTTGTGTTCTAGTTGGGCATCGAATATTAGTAGGGTTGGGCAACAGTTTAGTGGTGGTGTAGAAGAGTTTCGCTGTGAATTAAGTAAATATTCGGTTGAGGTTGGGTTTGATTTCAACTATGTAAAAAACAATAAGGATAGGGTAATTTCCGAGTGTGCTACAAAACATGATGAGGGCTGTGGTTGGTTTGTGAATGCTAGTGTATCAAGAATAGATAGGTCTTTCTACATAAGAAAATTGCAAAACATGCACACATGTGGGCTGAGAGTGATGAAGAACAAATCAAAAAGGATGAGTTCAGTTCTGATATCTAAAATTATTGCGGAACGAGTGTTTTCAAATCCAACCTTCTCTGCAATCGATGTATGTGAGTTAATGAAGAGAGATTACGGCTTGGATATAACGTACAATAAAGCATGGAGAAGTGTTGAGAAAGCTAGATCTATTGCTTTTGGAAATTATGATGAGTCGTTCCAAGAACTGAATTCATACGTTCACTCGGTGAGAACGATAAATGTTGGAAGTTTTGTAAAGCTTGAAGTTGACGACAACAACCGATTTTCGCGTTTGTTTGTTTCGTTCCGTGCTAGTATTGACGGTTTTAAATTTTGTCGTCAAATGTTATTCCTTGATGGAACGTTTCTGAAATCCAGATTCAAGGGCACCCTTCTGTCTGCTACGGCTAAGGATGGGAATCAAGGTAAATTGACTGTTTTAAATTGCACCAGTTGTGGTTTACATGCACCAGTTATTATTTACATGCACCAATTGTGATTTACATGCACCAGTCATAATAACATGCACCAGTTATGATTTACATGCACCAGTTATAATTACATGCAGCAGTTATGATTTACTTGCACCAGTTATGATTTACATGCACCAGTTATGATTTGCATGCACAAGTTATGATTTTGAACCAATTATGATTTAATGCACCAGTAATGATTTACATGCACCAGTTATCATTTACATGCACCAGTTATCATTTACATGCACCAGTAATGATTTACATGCACCAGTAATGATTTACATGAACCAGTTATGATTTTGCACCAGTTATCACTTACATGCACCAGTTATGATTTACATGCATCAGTTATGATTTACATGCACCAGTTATCATTTACATGCACCAGTTATGATTTTGCACCAGTTATCACTTACATGCACCAGTTATCATTTACATGCACCAGTTATGATTTACATACACCAGTTATGATTTAAATGCACCAACTATGATTTACATGCACCAGTTATGATTTTAATGCACCAGTTATAATTTACATGCACCAGTTATGATTTACATGCACCAGTTATGATTTACATGCACCAGTTATGATTTACATGCCCCAGTTATGATTTTGAACCATTTATGATTTA
The DNA here is from genome assembly GCA_907163345.1 of Haberlea rhodopensis. Classification (NCBI taxonomy): domain Eukaryota; kingdom Viridiplantae; phylum Streptophyta; class Magnoliopsida; order Lamiales; family Gesneriaceae; genus Haberlea; species Haberlea rhodopensis. The sequence continues at coordinate 985,346 of CAJQUN010000084.1, read as the reverse complement.
CATGCACAAGTAATGATTTACATGCACAAGTTAACATTTACATGCACCAGTTATCATTTACATGCATCAGTTATAATTTACATGCACCAGTTATGATTTACATGCACCAGTTATGATTTTGAACCAATTATGATTTACATGCACCAGTAATGATTTACATGCACCAGTTATGAATTTGAACCAGTTATCAATTACAGGCACCAGTTATCATTTACATGCACCATTTATGAATTACATGCACCAGTTATCATTTACATGCACCGGTTATAATTTACATGCACCAGTTATCATTACATGCACCAGTTATGATTTACATACACCAGTTATGATTTAAATGCACCAATTAGGATTTACATGCACCAGTTATAATTTACATGCACCAGTTATGATTTACATGCACCAGTTATGATTTACATGCACCAGTTATGATTTACATGCACCAGTTATAATTTACATGCACCAGTTATGATTTTGAACCAATTATGATTTACATGCACCAGTAATGATTTACATGCACAAGTTAACATTTACATGCACCAGTTATCATTTACATGCATAAGTTATGATTTACATGCACCAGTTATGATTTACATGCACCAGTTATGATTTTGAACCAATTATGATCTACATGCACCCGTAATGATTTACATGCACCAATTAAGATTTACATGCACCAGTTATCATTTACATGAATTACATGCACCAGTTATGATTTACATGCACAGATATATGATTTACATGCACCAGTTATAATTTACATGCACCAGTTATGATTTTGAACCAGTTATGATTTACATGCACCAGTAATGATTTACATGCACCAGTTATCATTTACATGCACCAGTTATTATTAACATGCATCAGTTATGATTTACATGCACCAGTAATGATTTACATGAACCAGTTATGATTTTGCACCAGCTATAATTTACATGCACCAGTTATGATTTACATGCACCAGTTATGATTTACATGCACCAGTTATGACTTTGCACCAGTTATCATTTACATGCACCAGTTATCATTTACATGCACCAGTTATGATTTACATGCACAGGTATATAATTTACATGCACCAGTTATAATTTAGATACACCAATTACAGTTACATAATTACATGCACCAGTTATCATTTCCATGCACCAGTTATGATTTACATGCACCAGTGATAATTACATGCACCAATTATAATTTACATGCACCAGTTATATAATTTACATGCACCAGTTATATAATTTACATGCATCAGTTATAAATTAAACGCACCAGGTATGATTACATGCACCATTTATAATTTACATGCACCAGTTAACAGTTACATGCACCAACTATAATTACATGGACAATTCATGATTAGGATGCACCAGTTATAATTAAATGCACCATTTAACATTTACATGCACCAATTATAATTTACATGCACCAGTTAAATTACATGCACCAGTTATAATTTAGATGCACCAGTTACAATTAGATGCACAGTTACAATTAGATGCACCAGTTATTATTTACATGCACCAGTTAAAATGCATCAGTTATCATTTACATGCACCAGTTATAATTTACATGCACCAGCTATGATTATGATGCATCATTTATAATTACATGCATCAGTTATGATTAACATGCACCATTTATTAATACCAATGTCATGTACCAGTTATAACTTATGGTTTTATCTCGTAGGTTTGTTCCCGCTGGCTTTTGCTATAGTTGACTCTGAGAACTATGATAATTGGCGTTGGTTTTTATCTTGTTTGACTAATATTTTAGATAACGGGGAAGATTTTGTATATATATCTGATCGTAATGTCGGTTTGATGGAGGCGCTGCCAGTTGTTTTTGGAGCTTCTCTGAAACACTTTTTTTTTGTTTATACCATTTAAAGTGCAACTTGCGTGACAGATATTCTGGCAAACACTTTTCAAACAAATTTTGTGAGAGGGTATGTTTCCTGCTGGACGAATGTGCATATTCCCCGACGGTGGCAATTTTTAATGAGAAACTCACTATTTTAAAACGAGAAGGCGGACAAATATGGAATATTTTTTACAGGGACTTTCATTGGATAAGTGGACAAATGCATATTCTACTGGGATGAGATATGGAGAGATGTACTCAAATGCAGCGGAGTCCTTCAATTAATGGATCTTAGATGCAAGGGGTCTTCCTATTACCCATATGGTTGACTGTATTAGAGTTAAGTTGATGTGTTTGTTTTCTGATAGAAGATTACTGGCATGCAAATGGAGTGGGGTGTTGTGTGCTCGGATGGGAAAGAAATGGACATCTTATGTAAATGAAGGTCGTGCTTGGAATGTGAAGATGTCTTCGCATTGCTACTTTGAAGTGTTTTCCCGCCCTTCAGTTACTGTTCGCCTTGACAATCAAACATGTTCATGCTACAAGTGGCAGTTGGATGGATTCCCATGTCCTCATGCTATTGCTGTATTCATGAGGAATAAAGTGCAAATAGATGAAGTGATTGACAAATATTTCCATGTTAGTACGTACAGGCTATGCTATGAAGGAGTCATTTTACCCGTTCCAAGCCATACCAAAGGTAATGTTCCTTTGATGGGTATGGAAACAAATGTTTTACCACCGCAAACAAAAAGGCAACCAGGTCGTCCAAAGAAGAGAAGAATTCGATCTAAAGGGGAAAACATTAGACAGTTCCGTTGTAGTCGTTGTAACAAACATGGGCACAATAAAAAAACTTGTAAAGAGCCTATTTGCTGATTTTCGAAAAAAAAAGAAAAAATTTACGCAAATGTAATTTTTAACAAATGATTGTGTATCAGTTATAATGTAAATTTTTTAGTGCGGCGATTAATTTTCATGTACCAGTTATAATACACACGCACCAGGCGTATTATAAATACAATATGATTTACATGCAAAAGTTATAATTTAAGGCAATAGTTATAATTTACATTCACCAGTTATGATTTACATGCACCAGTTATGATTTACATGCACCTGCTATCATTTACATGCACCAGTTATGATTTACATGCACCAGTTATCATTTACATGCACCCGTTATAATTTACATGCACCAGTTATAACTTCATGCACCAATTATGATTTACATGCATCAGTTATGATTTACATGCACCAGTTAGTTACATGCACCAGTTATAAAACTAACATTCACCAGTTATAACTAACATGCAGCAGTTATGATTTACATGCACCAGTTATGATTTACATGCACCAGTTATAATTTACATGCACCAGTTATTATTTACATGCACCAGTTATAAATACATGCAAAAGTTATTATTTACATGCACCAGTTATGATTTACATGCACCAGTTTTCATTTACATGCACCAGTTATAATTTACATGCACCATTTATAATTTAAATACACCAGTTATAACTACATGCACCAGTTTTCATTTACATGCACCAGTTATGATTTTCAGGCAATAGTTATATTTACATGCAACAATTATAACTAACATGAACCAGTTATGATTTACATAACTGGTGCACCAGTTATCATTTTCATGCACCAGTTATAATTTACATGCACCAGTTATAATTTACACTCACCAGTTATGATTTACATGCACCAGTTATGATTTACATGCACCAGTTGTAATTACATGCAACAATTAAAATTAGATGCACCAGTAATGATTTACATGCACCAGTTATAACTACATGCACGAGTTAAAATTAGATGCATCAGTTATGATTTACATGCACCAATTATAATTACATGCACCAGTTACAATTTACATGCACCAGTGATAATTTACATGCACCAGTTATGATTTACACGGACCAGTCGAAATTTACAAGCACCAGTAATAATTTACATGCACCATTTACAATTAGATGCACCAGTTATAATTTAAATGCACCAGGTGTGTTTTTTTCAACTGTATTTCATCTATTATTTTACACAGGCTAAAGCTTCTGTTTATCATTTTTGTAACAATTTTGAATCTTGAATAATCATCTTCGCCATCTTTACCCTGTAATCTGTATTGTAGTCCACACTACAATGCTTTGGCACCGGCTGTCCTCTCATAATCTTTTCCATGTTCATGCAAACGAAGACACCACAGTCGACGGACCCAGATTTCTGTTGTGCAGCTTCTATATATGACTCAATTTGAAATATTTTTTCACTAGGAGTATATTGTATACCCTTTGATATAGGGTCATCCTCAATCACTCTATGCATAGCTTCTTCGACATATTCTTTCTGTAAATTGGGTACGAGTTCAAATTCTTTTGTCAGCATACTTATAATAATTTAGAAAATAACTCTTAAAATGTAACGTAAATTACCAGTAGGTATCCCTTCAACCAAGAATCGAAGGGTTTTAGCCTATCATACTCAAATCTAAAAACATAGTTAATTGTACCGAAAACATTGAATTAAATAAAGAAAAAAGAGATTACTAAGACGAATCACGATTCCGGCTGGTCGATTCCGGCCCCGTTCTTCAAGTGTTCTTCACAAAAGTTGAAAGGAAAAATCTCTAAAATCTAAAAATTATTCTAAGGTATTAAATTATCTTTAATATGAGGTAAAAATCGTGTATATGAGGTATGGAGGCTGATGGAGTAGGGTAAAATCCATGTGGAAAGGAAAGAAATCAAGAATTTTAACTTTCCAAAATCCTATTTGCGTAATTACGCCTAAAATGGCGTAACTACACCTAAATTCCCGTAGCACTGGCGTAGGTACGCCTGAAATGGCGTCTTTACGCCTGATTTTCCATTTTTCTGGCGAGTTTCGTATTTTGGTCATAACTTTCTCATACGAACTCCGAATTCGATGAATCAGCTGTCCACGCGAAGATAACTCAAATTTCTAAAACGTTTCTTTGGACTACATCTCCAAAACATGGCTCGAACATACAGAAATTTGAGGAGAAACGAGCAACACGTGTCTTGGATTCTGGTTTTTTCCTCTTTTCTTCAACTTTAGTCATTCTTTCATCATTTTAGCTTGATTTCTTCACATTTCCCTACATTTACACAAATATACGATTAGGTAGCATATGTATCAATTTATCAATCAAAATATACCAAATCTGTGGGGTTCCCACCTTAACAGTGATTACTAGACATAAGAAGGACTAATCATGCATAATAACGTCTTAAGGAATCGGTTGTTACACGAGCTAACAGGATTACAGGCCAAAATACAAAACTTCAAAAATAATTCATTACATTCCAAAAGAATGTCATTTAGATTTACACTACTCCTAGAGTAGATACTAATCATAACTTGAAATCCTATACGTTCCTGTGTCCCTCGTAGCTCACTGCCTCAACCCGCCCCTTAGTCCTTTCGTCCCAAAAACGTACCTACAGGAACAACACATCATGAGCATATACAATTTTACTTAACAACATATAAACATTATAGTAAATGCATGAAATCTTGGTTAAGTAAATATGCTGGATATTCATTAACTTCTTATTGTTGTCCCTGATTCATAATCATGCACATGGGGCACTTACCCCGTGGCACCTTACCACAATAACATCGCATGGCTACTTACCATGTGGGGCACCTTACCCCGTGGCACCTTACCACAATAACATCGCATGGCTACTTACCATGTGGGGACCTTACCCCGTGGCACCTTACCACAATAACATCGCATGGCTACTTACCATGTGGGGCACCTTACCCCGTGGCACCTTACCACAATAACATCGTATAATCATCATCATATAAACATCGTATACACATCATCATATAAACGTCATATAAACATCATTATTTCATCGTGTATATTCATGCGATAAATGCATAGTCATAGTGTAGGGATGTGTTTTACCGTCCGATGCCCGTACGTCTCTTACGTACCTTTTCAAAAGGAGGAGGAGTCACAGACTTTATCTCCTCGATGGTGCCGGTACCTGGGATGGTTCTACAAGACCGCATAATACCATGTTAGATGCCTCAAAACCATCTCACATCATAAACTTAACAAAATAAAACATCATTAAATTTTTGAACTTACTGCCTCTCCCGATCGATCGGCCCAAGATCTCGTGTGATGACCAGGGATTATAGGTGTTAATCCCGTAGTGTCAATAATCCCTAAAGTGGTTTTACGTGGCGATTTGGAAATTAACGGAGGTGTTGGGCCTTCTGGGCTCGTTTATTTGGGTAGTTGGGATCGTTGGATCCAGAGGTTGAGATTGTATTCACATTACGGTGTAAAACCTAAGAGTTGGGTGTTTGATGTGTCTCGGGATCTCGGGTGCTGTGTGAGCACCGGTAGGGGGTTTTGGAGTTAGAGAGAGAATTTTTGAAAACAGATGATTTTTAAGGAATCATGATGTATTTGTGGGGCTATTAGTTTTTCGGGGTATTTTGCTATAAATACAAGTTGAACCCGAGATTTTAAGAAAATTCTCATTTTCAGCCCTTATTTCCTCTCTCTTTCCGTCTGCGCCCCATTCCCGATTTTCCCGCTGCTACAGTACCCCCGCCGCTTCAAACGCTTCGCCCGCCGCCGTCCCGCCGCCGTTCGGCGCGTGCGACCTGTCACCGGCGTCGTCTCGGCGAGGCGCTCCTTTCCCCTCCGTCAATTGAAGGTTTCATCGCGTTTCTCGTTCGAATTTGGCTGGAATGCGTCGATCCCCAAAAGTTAGGGTTCATCGGATTTCGTCCGATTTTGCTTCCGATTTTCGTTGGGTAACGTTCCCTTTTTTCCATGTTTGTGATGTTTTTCCCTGCCTAATCGTGATTGTTGGTTCGAAATTATGTTCGAATTTTAGGGCTTGGAATTCGAAAATTTGGGGGTTTTTGGCAGGGGTATTAATTCGTGCAATTGATCGATTATTGCATGTTTTAGGTGTTTTATGATGCTTGATTGTGATCGAATTGAGAAGCTATGGTTCGAATTTTGCCCTAATTTGGTGAGGGTTGATTTCGAATTTGGGGGTTTTGGCTATGGGTTGATGATTCATGTTAGGGATCGTTAATTACATGTTTAGATGTATTATGGTGTTAATTGGGTTCGATTTGTGAGATTAAGGTTCGATTTTGTTGGGTATCCTTGAACAATTTTCGATATTGTCTAATTCGTTTCACTCCCTGCCCCGGGTATTTTAAAAGGTTAATTGTCGTGTGTTGACAATATTTTGAGGGTTATAGGTGTGCTTGAGCATGGGTTACATGTTCGTAAATAATTGTGAATTATTTATCGTGTTAGCACATCGTTCCTCGGGGCATGGAACTCGAGCAAGGTTTGGCTCGGACTTCGGAGATTTAAGGTACGTGCCACGTACGAGCATTACTACATATTAGAGCATTTGTGAATGCATAATGTATTTTGATTTTATTGAATAATCGTGCACGAGGATTATTTATATGTGTTGCATGAGGATTATTTATATGTGTTGAGAAGCTATGAAGCGACCTAATCTTGATATCGCCGTCAGGGGCGCACGTGACACTAGAGTAGTGTAACTCTCATAAGTTATATGGGGTACCTGATGTATATGACTATTGTAGGGCATTTGAGATGCCTGGGCATTTGAGATGCCTGAGAATGATCGTGGGATCATGTTTTCATTATAAGACATTTGAGATGTCTAGGTATAATGGAAAATTGGTAAAATAAATGCTAGGCATTTAATTTATTTATGATTAATAGCGAGGCTATGAAATCAGTGTTAGATATTGAGATATCTACTTTTGCATGAATGATGAACTTGGAATCATAATTATTGATATTCGAGAACTAGGCATGCAATGGGTTAAATCAATGTGTTGATTTACTGATTTATGAGATTTGATGAGTTTGATGATTGTGAGAACCGGGACAGTACACGGAATCCCGGATGAGGATGTTGCCATCCAGGGAGTATCATTTAAAATTCATTAATATTTACTTGTGTTGTAAATTATGAATTTCATTATTGTGATTATGAGATTTTGTGTATTGGTATGCTCACCCCGTTGGGGGCTGTCTCTGTTGGGGCAGGTGAACAGGTGCATCGATGGCTGTGGAGCTGAGCTCGAGCTGTTGATTGGATGTACTCATAGGATCGTGGTACCAGGGCTTGATGGAGCACGGTATCGTATAGAGTACTTATATACACCCGAGGTTATAGACACATTTATGATGCTCGCATGTGAGCACGGACATTCTCGTATATGGGTTGTATATAAAGGCATGAGCCTTCCTCTCTTTCATTATATGTTGCATGCAATTGTGGTAGAATTGCTAATGATATGAGAGTCGTTAGTGTATTATGTGGGTGTTGAGACCCATTTATGTCGTCATATGTGTGGTGTCTTCCCTGGCTGGGAATTTACTTGGTATTACTGCTTTCTGATGAGTATTATGTTTTCCCTGGCCGGGAATTATGTTATGTGTTGTGCTTCTATTTCGGGATAGCTCTATTTATGGGGAGACTCTGCCCAAATTTTTATAAAAGTCCACAATGTGAAAAGTGGCAAAAAGGGATGATATTGGGCGAACTTTGTGAGTCTATTTCGTTGTTAGACTGATGACCTTATAACATTGAGTGTTAAAGGAATTTTTTTTTTGTAATTGGCATGCAATGATAAAGTATCATCTGAGCTTCCCGATTGACTTTTATTGAAAGCATGTGCCACACATAGTGGTTAATACACTAATCAAGGATTAAGGGCTTGGGGTCCTTACATTAGTGGTATCAGAGCAGTGGTTGCTCTTTGGGGCTGTTAAGGGCCTAAGAAGTTATTGATAGCACATACTTATGCATGATGGCATTAATGTTGTATGACACAACTAGTTGTTTATGTGCTTTTTCTGATATGAAAAGTGGTGTTGCTAATCAGTGTGATTGCAGGAATCGTGTGCGACGCGATATGATGGCATTAGTGGTAATGTCTGGCACTCCGTATGTTACGTGCCAAGGAATCTGATTATTGTGAGAGAATCAGGTAAAGGGATATTTCCGAGGTAACATGTCTTGGTATACGTATTGACTTGCAAGTGGTTGCAAATATGCATTGGATGTGTGATGCATAGCATATATGGCTATTGTTGCTAACCATGATGGTTGCAGGTTACAGGAAATATGGAGTATAAAAAGGAATGATGATTATACATTCCAGGAGTCTTACTTATCACAGTGAGAATTTTTATACTTATGTTTATACCGCTAAATGTGGAGCGGGAGGGGGGAGGCTCGCTTGCACATTGAGGCGGGGTATACCATACGAAGCGAGGATGAGATACCGCTTGTATGAAGAAGCGAGGATGAGATGCCGCTTGTTAGGATGATGATTCATTCCTTTGTGATGACACGGATGATAGCGGTGATGTATTCCGCTGTGTCGAGGATGATGATTCATTCCTTTGTGATGACACGGATGATAGCGGTGATGTGTCCCGCTGTGTCGATTATATTCATTCCATTGTGATGACACGGATGATAGCGGTGATGTGTCCCGCTGTGTCGATTTTATTCATTCCATTGTGATGACACGGATGATAGCGGTGATGTGTCCCGCTGTGTCGATTATATTCATTCCATTGTGATGACACGGATGATAGCGGTGATGTGTCCCGCTGTGTCGATTTTATTCATTCCATTGTGATGACACGGATGATAGCGGTGATGTGTCCCGCTGTGTCGATTATATTCATTCCTTTGTGATGACACGGATGATAGCGGTGATGTGTCCCGCTGTGTCGATTATATTCATTCCATTGTGATGACACGGATGATAGCGGTGATGTGTCCCGCTGTGTCGATTTTATTCATTCCATTGTGATGACACGGATGATAGCGGTGATGTGTCCCGCTGTGTCGATTATATTCATTCCTTTGTGATGACACGGATGATAGCGGTGATGTGTCCCGTTGTGTCGATTATATTCATTTCATTGTGATGACACGGATGATAGCGGTGATGTGTCCCGCTGTGTCGATTTATATTGATAGCGATGGTTCATTCCGCTATATTGATTGGCGATGGTTCATTCCGCTAGGTGTATTGATAGCGATGGTTCATTCCGCTATATTGATTGGCGATGGTTCATTCCGCCAGATGTATTGATAGCGATGGTTCATTCCGCTATATTGATTGGCGATGGTTTATACCGCCGGGTACTGATAGCGATGCCTATTTTCGCTATTATGTGGACGATGATTCATGCTCAGGTGTATAGCGAGGTTTCATGCCACTTATTATATGACGAGGTATCATGCCGTCGATTCTATAGCGAGGGATTGTGCCGCTATGTACTCAGCACAGGATTTTGCCGCCTTCGAGCGATGGGTGCTGATTACACACTATTATTGAGCGACGGAGACAGATATACCGCTATATTGTTAGCGATGAGGAATGAGATATTGCTATTCTGTTAGCTTTATTGCAGCTGGCATGCGTAGATATACATGTTTTATTATGCCTATTTTACTAGCATGATGGTGGATGACATGTATCGTCACTAGTTGACAATGCCTTAGATGCCATGAGTTGGCATGTATCGTCACGGGATGACGATGACGATGGTGTAGGAGATGTCTTATTAGACATGCATCATCGTTACGATGATCGATGCGTTGAGTATACGTATTCAGTGGTATGCCTTGGGTGCCAGTACCGAGCACAAGGTGGTGTGTGCGGCACCGATTGACGTGACTCTTATACCGAGCGGGTTGCTCGAGGAATGGTTGGATGCGCTGTACATGTGATTGTACCGCAGCTTACGTTTGGGGTGATCATTTTACGAGTGGTGATACCCTTGAGGTATGCTCGTTGGAATGGCTCTTGGCCATGTGATTTGACGACAGGAGTAATCATGAGGAAATTACTCGCTTTCTGTCGATGTGGCATGTGGTAGACATGGTCACACCACCCATGAGGGTGTAGGATGAGTCCTAAGGGAGTAGGATCAGTTTATGTTAAGTACATAGGGACATTGGAGTGTCCAGGGTGTATCGGCATTAGAGGAATGTTGGATAAAGACCCACTACTCTATTGAGTTTCCTTCCCACGGTATGGTGTGCCGTACGGAAACGTCCGTCTTGTTGGTAGGTTTGAGGTGAACCTAGAGAGGCAGCGACTAGTTTGTCTGCCGTGTGTGTGCAGCACCATGAGGGGCTTGCTAGAGCCGTTATACTGCTCGTTGGAACCAAGTTTAGCAAATCGTAAGGTGATACGATGTGGATTGTGGTGGACTCTAGTAGTCACCACGTCATTTGAGACTGAGGTTGTGCATGCCTCACTGAAACGTGTATACGTTTGTGTTTAATCTTGGTGAGACTTGTCTGGGACAGCTCAGGATGTTGGAGTACCAACAAGAGAGTCATCAGGTCGTTATTGACTCAATCTAAGGGAATCCGTGTATTTGGGATGCAATGGGTGTTATTGTATCCAGTTTTTCCGAACAGTGGTTCGAGACTAGTGGATCTCGAGTTCGATGGCACTTCCCTTGTGAGGAAGGGGGGTAGTACTATACCTATTTGGGGGAATCTTTGAAAGATTCGGTAAGTTGGTGCATGTGGTGTTGATTTTGAGAATCACGCCGTGTTGTTGATCGTCGATTTTCATTCTCCACTGGATGGGAATGACTCAGGATTGACGGTTGTGTTTGGGGCTTAGGGGTATGTTGTAGATACCCGAGCCAAGTGCATTGAGTATGCATGCGATGTCAATACTTAGGCAGGTATACCGGTGAGTATACGGATGCCAGTTATTGATTTCCTTTCTGTCAAGCATAGAGTTATGCTATTTTTAGGATGGTTAAATCTCTGATGAGAGATATGGAACACCTTGAGATTGGGAATCTCCATGGCACGATGATTATGAGGAATGATCGTGAAGTTAGTTGACTCCCTTGAGGAGGGATTTTCTTGTGAGGGTTAAGGTATTTCCCTTGTTGGTGTTTCCCTTCGAGTTATGCGATAGCCTTCCCAAGTTTGGATGGTTAAATCCGAGGATTTTCAAGGGATGGCAGGATTTTGGGATTTGTTGGGTGTCGCTGACGACACAAGTATTGAGGATGCAATGGGTTTATTGCATGTCCTTTCAGAATTTTTTTTAAACTCTGTGGAGTCTCGGTTGTTATTTATGATCAGGACGTGATCCTTAGAACATCCGGAGGTGGACATCTTGTGAGATGTCTTTGTGAGAATCTGTGGCCATGAGTTGCCCAATTAAGTTGCAATGAGGCGACTGCTCCTTCAATGGAGGAGGTTTGAAGTGGAAACCAGGTTTGGTATGTGTACACCGTGGTGTACTAGTGTTTCCCTCGTAACGATGTATGTTAGACATCGTAAGTCTTGGTAGAGATGTCATTGGATGATATCTACGATAGAATCAGGAGCGATTCGAATCCTTACAGTTTCAGTTGACTAACTGCTTTTGGATTATTAGCGTTGAGTTGTTCTGACGCTCTTTGACGTTATGATGGATTTGGAAGTCTATTCCACTCCAAAGTTTGACGAGGTCAACGTTCTTACGGTTGAGGTGTCATTCAGGATGCGTTCTTACTAGTTGTGTTAGAACTAAGGTGACTGTCCGATCTGCAGTCGTAAGTATTGGTTGTTTTGCAGTCATGAGAGACTGATTTTTGGGATGACCCGCATCGAGGTTATGGCTTCATATTGTGGTGTAGCCCGGGTGTTACGTGATACACCGGTGCTAATTTCGAGGACGAAATTCTTTTAGTGGGGGATATTGTGATGACCAGGGATTATAGGTGTTAATCCCGTAGTGTCAATAATCCCTAAAGTGGTTTTACGTGGCGATTTGGAAATTAACGGAGGTGTTGGGCCTTCTGGGCTCGTTTATTTGGGTAGTTGGGATCGTTGGATCCAGAGGTTGAGATTGTATTCACATTACGGTGTAAAACCTAAGAGTTGGGTTTTTGATGTGTCTCGGGATCTCGGGTGCTGTGTGAGCACCGGTAGGGGGTTTTGGAGTTAGAGAGAGAATTTTTGAAAACAGATGATTTTTAAGGAATCATGATGTATTTGTGGGGCTATTAGTTTTTCGGGGTATTTTGCTATAAATACAAGTTGAACCCGAGATTTTAAGAAAATTCTCATTTTCAGCCCTTATTTCCTCTCTCTTTCCGTCTGCGCCCCATTCCCGATTTTCCCGCTGCTACAGTACCCCCGCCGCTTCAAACGCTTCGCCCGCCGCCGTTCGGCGCGTGCGACCTGTCACCGGCGTCGTCTCGGCGAGGCGCTCCTTTCCCCTCCGTCAATTGAAGGTTTCGTCGCGTTTCTCGTTCGAATTTGGCTGGAATGCGTCGATCCCCAAAAGTTAGGGTTCATCGGATTTCGTCCGATTTTGCTTCCGATTTTCGTTGGGTAACGTTCCTACCCCTTTTTCCATGTTTGTGATGTTTTTCCCTGCCTAATCGTGATTGTTGGTTCGAAATTATGTTCGAATTTTAGGGCTTGGAATTCGAAAATTTGGGGGTTTTTGGCAGGGGTATTAATTCATGCAATTGATCGATTATTGCATGTTTTAGGTGTTTTATGATGCTTGATTGTGATCGAATTGAGAAGCTATGGTTCGAATTTTGCCCTAATTTGGTGAGGGTTGATTTCGAATTTGGGGGTTTTGGCTATGGGTTGATGATTCATGTTAGGGATCGTTAATTACATGTTTAGATGTATTATGGTGTTAATTGGGTTCGATTTGTGAGATTAAGGTTCGATTTTGTTGGGTATCCTTGAACAATTTTCGATATTGTCTAATTCGTTTCCCTCCCTGCCCCGGGTATTTTAAAAGGTTAATTGTCGTGTGTTGACAATATTTTGAGGGTTATAGGTGTGCTTGAGCATGGGTTACATGTTCGTAAATAGTTGTGAATTATTTATCGTGTTAGCACATCGTTCATCGGGGCATGGAACTCGAGCAAGGTTTGGCTCGGACTTCGGAGATTTAAGGTACGTGCGACGTACGAGCATTACTACATATTAGAGCATTTGTGAATGCATAATGTATTTTGATTTTATTGAATAATCGTGCACGAGGATTATTTATATGTGTTGCATGAGGATTATTTATATGTGTTGAGAAGCTATGAAGCGACCTAATCTTGATATCGCCGTCAGGGGCGCACGTGACACTAGAGTAGTGTAACTCTCATAAGTTATATGGGGTACCTGATGTATATGACTATTGTAGGGCATTTGAGATGCCTGGGCATTTGAGATGCCTGAGAATGATCGTGGGATCATGTTTTCATTATAAGACATTTGAGATGTCTATGTATAATGGAAAATTGGTAAAATAAATGCTAGGCATTTAATTTATTTATGATTAATAGCGAGGCTATGAAATCAGTGTTAGATATTGAGATATCTACTTTTGCATGAATGATGAACTTGGAATCATAATTATTGATATTCGAGAACTAGGCATGCAATGGGTTAAAATCAATGTGTTGATTTACTGATTTATGAGATTTGATGAGTTTGATGATTGTGAGAACAGGGACAGTACACGGAATCCCGGATGAGGATGTTGCCATCCAGGGAGTATCATTTAAAATTCATTAATATTTACTTGTGTTGTAAATTATGAATTTCATTATTGTGATTATGAGATTTTGTGTATTGGTATGCTCACCCCGTTGGGGGCTGTCTCTGTTGGGGCAGGTGAACAGGTGCATCGATGGCTGTGGAGCTGAGCTCGAGCTGTTGATTGGATGTACTCATAGGATCGTGGTACCAGGGCTTGATGGAGCACGGTATCGTATAGAGTACTTATATACACCCGAGGTTATAGACACATTTATGATGCTCGCATGTGAGCACGGACATTCTCGTATATGGGTTGTATATAAAGGCATGAGCCTTCCTCTCTTTCATTATATGTTGCATGCAATTGTGGTAGAATTGCTAATGATATGAGAGTCGTTAGTGTATTATGTGGGTGTTGAGACCCATTTATGTCGTCATATGTGTGGTGTCTTCCCTGGCTGGGAATTTACTTGGTATTACTGCTTTCTGATGAGTATTATGTTTTCCCTGGCCGGGAATTATGTTATGTGTTGTGCTTCTATTTCGGGATAGCTCTATTTATGGGGAGACTCTGCCCAAATTTTTATAAAAGTCCACAATGTGAAAAGTGGCAAAAAGGGATGATATTGGGCGAACTTTGTGAGTCTATTTCGTTGTTAGACTGATGACCTTATAACATTGAGTGTTAAAGGAATTTTTTTTTTGTAATTGGCATGCAATGATAAAGTATCATCTGAGCTTCCCGATTGACTTTTATTGAAAGCATGTGCCACACATAGTGGTTAATACACTAATCAAGGATTAAGGGCTTGGGGTCCTTACATCTCGATCGATCGAGACACTGTGCACTAACAGTGTCTTAGCTTCCTGCCTCGCTCGATCGATCGAAGTATTTTACCGATCGATCGAGAAGCTTCACCGATCGATCGAGAAATTCTTCGATCGATCGACATCAAAATTTTAAAACATACATTAGACCTACTGACTTGCTCGATCGATCGGGACCAAATCTCGATCGATCGAGAACTCTGAATGATCGGGATTTCCCCAGATTTTTGAGCACCCCATTTCATACCATCAATTCTACTTCATAACACACATAACGTGCTTAAACAAGAATATCAATAACTTCCACATACTTTCATGCATGTAATAGAATTAAAGGTTCACTTATAACTTAAACCTACATGCATTAAATCTACCCCTTTTTATCATTACCCGACCAGCTTTTTCAGAAAACAGGGCATGATTCTTCAGTCCAGAATTCTTGCACACACATCTTTATAGCAATGAAACTACTACATATCCCGTAGTTCATGCTTAAACAAATATGTTGGCATGTTCACCAAACTTCCGTGTATGTACTCATGCCAAAGGTTTATTCATAACCTAAGCTAGCGTGCTTCAAATCTTCATAATAAAAGCTCTACTCAACATAAAAACAGGGTACTTCCTTTCCCAGATTTTCGAGGAGCCCTTTTTACAATCGAAAATATAGCACATAAGTCATGTAAGCCACTTAACAAAGCATGCTAGGACATCATAAACATTACCTACAAGTGTTCATAACATGGTTTCAATAACCCTAACACTAGCATGCCAAAACTGCTATGTATAACATACATATAAAAACACGAAAAGCTGGTGAACCAGCGTGATCCCTCACCACTTTTGCTCTCCGATTTTTGTCAAGAAAAGACAAGTAATTTCCGACCACTTCCCTCCTAGCAGCAGTCCAGATATCAGACGAAGAGAAGGGAGGAAGAAGGTGGTTTTTGGAAGAGATTTGGGTGAAAATATCTAAGTGGGAACATGCCTACCTGGTCAACCTCTTTTCCAGAAAACAGGGGAGTGTTGGGATATGCCCTAAGACAAGTCATTAGATGATTGTTTAAGACATACAATGTTTATGGATTTATGAATGGCAATTCATTATTATATATTATTCTTTTAACTGTGCATTGTGAATTAATATATATGTTAATGTCCTTAGAATAATATTGTATTATTCTTAAAGATGTTCCTAGTCAAGTATTATCATGAAAGGGATAATGATAATACATAGAGACTAGTATATGTTGATCGATGAATTGTTCATTGATATGAGATATCAAATCAACATATGGGTACATGTTAGAGAACGATGTACTGAACAGACCCACCATGAGAATGCAACATGGATAGTTATATGATCGTCATATGCAATTCTCATAGTGATAATAATGTATGTAATCCTTACGACTTGTGATCATCAGAGATCCCAACATAAGGAGTTATGTATCTTGATATCGTCAAACGTTACCCGTAACAGGGTAAACTATAAAGGCGACTATTGGATACACTACGAATTATGTAGAGGGATGTTGACTGATCGAGATAGGATTTGTCCCTCCTATATAACAGGAGATGTGTTTGGCCCTTGATCAAGTGAGAACTAAAATGCATGGCCATGCTCGAATGAGTCGATATGAGATATCGAGCTTATTCGTTTATTCTAGTTCTACTTGGGGATCAAGAAATAGAGATTGAATATACGAGTATGACTATTCCATGACTCGTGTTCAATCTAAACACAAAGGACAAAGGGATTAAGTTACATGATTAATATTATCACGAGTTCTAAAGGTTATGTCGAGTCATTGACATTCTCGTAATTTGGGTAGCATCGATGTGTTGCTAGATACCGCTCGATGCTTGCGACATAAAATGAGATTTTATGTCACTGCCAACATTACGAGATCCTATCGGGTCGCACAAAAGATTAAATCGAGAAGGGAAATTAAATTCATGGGATGAATTAAATAATTAAGAGGAGTCTTAATTAATTATCATAAGGATTAATTAAATCATGGGCTTAAGCCCATGAAGCTTTAAGAAAGCCTTTAATTAATTATATTTAATATGATTGCAAGGTGATTAATTAAAAGACAATTCATAACACTCAAAACCCTACACAAGCAAGAGAAAAACGGCCGCATCATCACAAGAGCTCTCGGCCTCCTTCAAAGTCGAGGGGTTCTTTGTGGTTTGGTGGTTGTTTCGATTGTGAATCGAGTTTGTTTCGTGTATAGGATTAATAACAAGTCTAGCAACTTGTTATTAAACCATCCCTTCATTCGATTCGATCGTGTGGATACCGTTGAGGCAAAACCATTCGTGTTTTGCTATTGACTCGGAGAAGGCGTAGGACGTGGTGCAGCTCCGTGGATTCGGCTTCAAACACGCTACAAGGGTAAGACACTTGTAATTCTCTAATCCGATATGAATCCCTATGTATAGATCGCTGGTTTGTAATCCCAAAATTTTATTCCGCTGCGTTGTATGCTCATGGGGTTACTTACAGTGGTATCAGAGCCGTGTACAAGGCTCATATCGGATTTTATGTGGTTAAATAGTTTAATCATGTTAGAATTAATATTGCATGCTATTTAAAACTGTATTTTCATATATGATATGGAAAAATCGATTTTGTGAAGATCATCGTATGATAATATATATGATATAATTGACGGATCGAAATATATGATAATTCGTGATCAAAAACCGGAACATGGCTCGTGTAGGCTCACGGCCGAGGCCACCTAGGTGCTAGGGTTTCGAACCCTAGTCACCATGGCTCGGCCGCCGCTACAAAGTGGCTAGGGTTTTGAACCCTAGTCAAATTGGCCTCTCGGCCGCCGCCTAAGAGCTAGGGTTCGGACCCTGGCTCGAGCATGGGTCAAGCCGTCGCACTATCTAGGGTTTTGAACTCTTTTGGCTCGATAAAGTATTGAGAAGGTGCAAGTTGGCTCGATAGAATCAAGATGGTGCAAGGCGGCTAGGGTTTTGAACCCTAGCAGCGCCGCACCCAAGCCGCCGCATGGACCATGGCTCGGCCATGGGCTAGGGTTTCGACCCTAGGCCCACTATTGGTCCAGCCGTGGGTTTTGGTTCGAATCATGGTGGTTCGTGTTTTAGTCGCTTTAGTTCGTGGCATGTGATGTCCCGAGCGTACGATAATTTTTCAAAAATTATTTTACAGTTTTAATTAGAATTAAATTTAAATTGTTTAGAATTTAATTAATTAAATGTTAATGCATGCTTTATGTGTTGTTTGAGCATGGTGCGTGGTTATAGCCCTTTGACCTATTAGATAGGATTTGTGAATGATTGTAATTTATAATACGACCTGCGTGTCGTGCCTTTCTCTATTTCATTCTAAATGTTATCCCTCCCCTCTGTTCCCCTCGAATGTGAATCGAGGAATTCTATATCTTGTAAAATAGTGTAGTTTATTTTATTGATGGTGATCAATGAAGATGGAGCATCGTGCCGGGATGAGGAGGCCATTCACAAATTGGAGCCAAAGGAAGGTGCTTATGAAGTTACCTTAGGTTGACTCATAGGAGTTTCTCATTGGCTTGAGAAACTCATTAGTAGGGGCTATAACCATGTCACGTTTTAATTATGTATGTTGATGCATGATTTATCTTATGTTTTAGTTTGATAATAGTATTACACATATATGTAGATATGTATACAACTATATGTAGTGGACATATTTTAAATTATCAAATTAATCATGAGATCAATAAATCCCTCTAAAATATTAAGTTTTAGATGCCTTCCAAATAAAAGTACTCGTCAATAACTTCGATTGTACATGTGTGGGTTTGCCAAAGCAAAGCACCGTGGCAATCTTAGTAAGGCGCGAAAGGATAAAAGTGATATCCGTCATACTTTAATTGGGTACGACTTAACTAGGTTATCTCAATAGGATTGGGAACCTAGAGGCATGGGTTGGATTATAATTCATTTGATGAATTGAACAAAGTGTTGTTCGTCCAAATATCCAAGAATTATATGTGATGTAATTGACAAAGTGTTGTCTACCTAAATAACCGAGTCTTGGGCGATTAGCCAAAGCTAACTCAAGATTAAGTGAAATATGGATCTTGGCCCACTAAAGGTTTCGAGGGTTGATATTTTTCAAACAAAATAGTGGGAGTGTCATTTAATATAAGACCATGTTAAATGATTTAAATCATAAACTTATTTTGCATATTTATATTGTAGATATCCATGGCAACTACAAACGTTACTAGCACTTTATCACTGCGATCGGTCCTTGAGAAGGACAAATTAAATGGGACAAATTTCCTAGACTGGCATAGGAACTTGAGGATAGTCCTCAAACAAGAAAAGAAACAATATGTTCTAGAGGAACCCTTGCTCGCTGAGGAACCTCCCCTAACAGCTACAAGAGCTGAAAAAGATGCTTACAAGAAGCATCAGAGTGACGCACTTGATGTTGGGTGCCTCATGCTTGCCACTATGAACTCTGAGCTTCAGAAGCAACATGAGGAAATGGAGGCGTTCGATATGATCGAACACTTAAAGCAGTTGTACCAACAGCAAGCTAGACAAGAGAGGTATGACGTCTCTAAAGCGTTATTCCAGTGCAGGATGGTAGAAGGAAGCTTAGTTGGAACTCATGTGCTCAAGATGATTGGGTACATTGAGAATCTGGACAAGCTAGGTTTTCCATTGGACCAAGAGTTGGCCACCGATGTAATCTTGCAATCGTTGCCGGAGAGCTTCAGTCAATTTGTAGTAAATTACAATATGACTGATATGGAAAAGACTCTGCCCCAGTTGCTTGGTATGTTGAGAACATATGAAGCAAACACTAAGAAGACTAAGGCCACAAATGTCCTTATTGTGAATAAAGGCAAAGGAAGGGCCAAAACTAAAGGCAACAAGAAAGCAAAGAAGGTCTTTGCTAAATCTAAGCCAAAGTCTTCTGCACTAAAGCCAAAGGGAGGGATAGCAAAGGAAGGGAACTGTTTCCATTGCGGTGAGACCGGCCATTGGAAAAGAAACTGCAAAGTATATCTGGAGGATCTAAAGAAAGGAAGTGTGACTTCCGCTTCAGGTATTTTTGTTATAGAAGTCAATTTATCTACTTCTTCATCTTGGGTATTAGATACTGGATGTGGATCTCACATTTGTGTAAATGTGCAGGATCTCAAAAGGAGTAGGACATTGGCAAAAGGTGAAGTTGATCTCCGAGTTGGAAATGGAGCAAGAGTTGCTGCATTAGCTATAGGAGATTATCATTTAGCTTTACCTTCTGGTTTATCGTTGATTTTAAAAGACTGTTATTTTGTGCCTTCAATTACTAAAAACATTATATCTATTTCTTGTTTGGACAAGTATGGTTTTTCATTTATAATAAAGGACAATTGTTGTTCTATTTATTTAAATGATATGTTTTATGCTAGTGCACAAATGGTGAATGGTCTTTATGTATTAAATCTTGATATGCCTATCTATAACATAAATACTAAAAGGATTAAAAATAATGATTGTAATCCGACTTATCTCTGGCACTGTCGCTTGGGCCACATAAACGAGAACCGCATATCTAAACTTCATAAGGATGGAGTATTAGATTCATTTGATTTTGAATCATATGAAACATGCGAATCTTGTTTAATGGGCAAGATGACTAAAGCCCCTTTCAAGGGACATGTTGAAAGGGCAAATGTTTTATTGGGACTAATACATAGTGATGTATGTGGACCAATAAGTGCACAAGCTAGAGGTGGTTTTCAATACTTCGTTACATTTACTAATGACCTCAGTAGATATGGGTATGTGTACCTAATGAAACATAAACATGAAACCTTTGAAAAGTTCAAAGATTTCAAGAATGAAGTACAAAACCAACTTGGCAAAAGTATCAAAATCCTTCGATCAGATCGAGGAGGAGAATACTTAAGCCAAGAGTTTCATGACTATCTAAAGGAGTGTGGGATAGTCCCACAACTCACTCCTCCGTATACTCCACAATGGAATGGTGTATCCGAGAGGAGAAATCGAACCTTGTTAGACATGGTTAGATCAATGATGAGTCATGCAGATCTTCCGATATCATTTTGGGGACACGCTCTAGAAACAGCGATTTTCTTACTGAACCGTGTTCCATCTAAATCAGTGGAAAAGACACCATATGAGATATGGACTGGGAAGCGTCCCAGTATGTCTTTTATGAAGATTTGGGGTTGTGAGGCTTTCGTTAGACGTCACGCCACTAACAAACTTGGACCCAAATCTGATAAGTGTTTATTTGTGGGGTATCCTAAGGAAACGAAAGGATACTATTTCTATTATCCCACCGAGAACAAAATAGTTGTTGCTCGGACTGGTGTATTTCTTGAAAGAGAATTTATTTCTAGAAAAACCAGTGGGAGAAAAATAGAACTTAGTGAAGTTCAACCACAAGAAAACACTGAACCTGAGATTGAGATGGAAACAGAGCAGGCACCACAAGCTGTTGTGGAAGAAGCACCTGCTCAAGAGACACAAGCCCAGCGTAGGTCTGTAAGAGAACACCGGGAGCCACAGAGATATGGATTTCTTGTGACTCAACAAGGTGACTTACTACTTATTGATGAGGATGAGCCGTCATCTTATCAACAAGCTATTATGGGCAATGATTCTGAGAAATGGCAAGAGGCCATGAAATCTGAGATGGAATCCATGTATGCAAACCAAGTATGGACTTTGGTTGATCCACCTGAAGGGGTACGACCCATAGGGTGCAAATGGATTTTCAAGAAAAAGACCGATATGGATGGTAACGTACAAACCTATAAAGGTCGGCTGGTTGCAAAAGGATTCAAACAAATTCATGGTATTGACTATGATGAAACCTTTTCGCCAGTGGCCATGGTTAAATCCATATGGATCTTACTTGCAATAGCTGCATTTCATGATTATGAAATCTGGCAGATGGATGTCAAAACAGCTTTCCTTAATGGAAATCTGCTCGAGGATGTGTACATGACACAGCCCGAGGGTTTTGTCGATCCAAAGGATGCTAGAAAGATATGCAAGCTACAACGATCCATTTATGGATTGAAGCAAGCTTCTCGGAGTTGGAATCTTCGTTTTGATGATGCAATCAAAGAGTTTGGTTTTATCAAAAATGAAGATGAACCTTGTGTCTACAAGAAGGTCAGTGGGAGCGTAATCATTTTCCTAGTGTTGTATGTAGATGACATACTTCTTATTGGAAATGATATCCCTGCCTTGCAATCTGTAAAGATTTGGCTAGGGAACTGCTTTTCGATGAAAGACTTAGGAGAAGCCACCTATGTATTAGGAATCAAGATCTATAGAGATAGATCGAGAAGGCTTCTTGGTCTAAGTCAAAGTACATACATAGACAAGGTGCTTAAAAGGTTTAGCATGCAAGAATCCAAGAAAGGATTCGTGCCTATGACACATGGTATTTATCTCTCGAAGGAACAGTGTCCTTCAACACCAGATGAGAGACAACGCATGAGTAAGATTCCATACGCATCAGCTATTGGATCTATCATGTATGCCATGATATGTACTCGTCCCGATGTATCGTATGCTTTGAGCATGACGAGCAGATATCAAGTTGATCCAGGTGAAGGTCACTGGATTGCTGTCAAGAATATCCTAAAGCACTTGAGAAGGACTAAGGATACATTCTTGATTTATGGAGGTGAGGAAGAGCTCAATGTAATGGGTTACACTGATGCAAGCTTCCAAACCAACAAAGATGATTTTCGATCGCAATAAGGATATGTGTTTTGCCTAAGATATGCAAAGTACCAACAGATGATAATGTATCTGACCCATTGACGTAGCCACTGTCACAGCAGTAGCATGATCGTCATACTAGATCTCTAGGCATTAAGAGTATGTCTGATTGGTCTTAGTGCAAGTGGGAGATTTGTTGGGATATGCCCTAAGACAAGTCATTAGATGATTGTTTAAGACATACAATGTTTATGGATTTATGAATGGCAATTCATTATTATATATTATTCTTTTAACTGTGCATTGTGAATTAATATATATGTTAATGTCCTTAGAATAATATTGTATTATTCTTAAAGATGTTCCTAGTCAAGTATTATCATGAAAGGGATAATGATAATACATAGAGACTAGTATATGTTGATCGATGAATTGTTCATTGATATGAGATATCAAATCAACATATGGGTACATGTTAGAGAACGATGTACTGAACAGACCCACCATGAGAATGCAACATGGATAGTTATATGATCGTCATATGCAATTCTTATAGTGATAATAATGTATGTAATCCTTACGACTTGTGATCATCAGAGATCCCAACATAAGGAGTTATGTATCTTGATATCGTCAAACGTTACCCGTAACAGGGTAAACTATAAAGGCGACTATTGGATACACTACGAATTATGTAGAGGGATGTTGACTGATCGAGATAGGATTTGTCCCTCCTATATAACAGGAGATGTGTTTGGCCCTTGATCAAGTGAGAACTAAAATGCATGGCCATGCTCGAATGAGTCGATATGAGATATCGAGCTTATTCGTTTATTCTAGTTCTACTTGGGGATCAAGAAATAGAGATTGAATATACGAGTATGACTATTCCATGACTCGTGTTCAATCTAAACACAAAGGACAAAGGGATTAAGTTACATGATTAATATTATCACGAGTTCTAAAGGTTATGTCGAGTCATTGACATTCTCGTAATTTGGGTAGCATCGATGTGTTGCTAGATACCGCTCGATGCTTGCGACATAAAATGAGATTTTATGTCACTGCCAACATTACGAGATCCTATCGGGTCGCACAAAAGATTAAATCGAGAAGGGAAATTAAATTCATGGGATGAATTAAATAATTAAGAGGAGTCTTAATTAATTATCATAAGGATTAATTAAATCATGGGCTTAAGCCCATGAAGCTTTAAGAAAGCCTTTAATTAATTATATTTAATATGATTGCAAGGTGATTAATTAAAAGACAATTCATAACACTCAAAACCCTACACAAGCAAGAGAAAAACGGCCGCATCATCACAAGAGCTCTCGGCCTCCTTCAAAGTCGAGGGGTTCTTTGTGGTTTGGTGGTTGTTTCGATTGTGAATCGAGTTTGTTTCGTGTATAGGATTAATAACAAGTCTAGCAACTTGTTATTAAACCATCCCTTCATTCGATTCGATCGTGTGGATACCGTTGAGGCAAAACCATTCGTGTTTTGCTATTGACTCGGAGAAGGCGTAGGACGTGGTGCAGCTCCGTGGATTCGGCTTCAAACACGCTACAAGGGTAAGACACTTGTAATTCTCTAATCCGATATGAATCCCTATGTATAGATCGCTGGTTTGTAATCCCAAAATTTTATTCCGCTGCGTTGTATGCTCATGGGGTTACTTACAGGGAGGGGGGCGTGGGTTGCATGCAAGTGGGGGGGTGGGTGGTTGCATGTAGGTTGGTTTTGTGGTGTTTAATTGTATCCCGGTATTTTGTACGATGCATTAAAATATCCTCACTCGATATTTTCTAACTTCATTTAATTAATACATCCTTTAAAAACACCCAATATGCTCCCCACATCATATCATCATATCATAAATCGTGGCCCCCAATTTAAATACACCACAACCCTTAAACACATCATAATTCATCATTTTAGAACATAATCATATATCATTTCGGGGGTATTACAAAATCGTAGATAATTAAGCGCAATAGATGTGTCTATTTCTAGTCACATCAAACACCCCCATACTTACTCTTTACTCGACCTCGAGTAAATCAGATAAAACTACAATATTTATTTCTTGGCTCATAGGTTCATAACAAAGCAACTTGTCCTCACTTTAATGCCTCAACAATTTTAACATGCACAGTAATGAAAGGCGGTGAAAAGTTAACAGTGGAACAAGTTCAATCCCTAAACATTTCGTACCCCACAAAGCAGTGAACGTGTGTGTGTGGTCATAAACAAGTGTTGTGTACAAATTATAGATCCAAAAGATGCAAATCCACAATAGTTCAAGTCATACACTAACACAAGTATAAGCTCACTTGCACACTCTTCTCCACTATCTTAGCTACTTCGCAAACATAAATCAAGTAGGTCTTTATTAGCTTGTAGTGTGGCCTAGGTATTGGCTTATGAAAGAAAGGTAAGGATATATCAAGTAAGAGAGTATGATGATATGCACACTAAAAGCTTCTCTTCTTGCTTGAATTTTTCAACTTTTGTTTCAACATTTTTCTTCTTTTATGCCTTGGCTCCCCTTGGAGTCATATTTTTATCTATTTTCTCAAGGCATCCCTTTTCTTTCATTCATTTCATTCTTTTCCTTATGAAGCTCACAAACATTTTAATCATTGAATATTTAAGTGCATGTGAATGAAACACATCATACTCCCTTCAAAGGTATGGATAGAACTCATATTTAGGCTCATTAGGGATGGATGATAAGCTAGTCAAAGAATGTCGAATGGTAGTTGTTTGTATGCTTAGCATACAACCATTCTTTTGCATTAAAGCTCAAACAGGGTACTAGAGATTGATTTTATTTACATGTTAGGCTTGAAAGGCTCAAACGCATCAAAGATTGCCTATATCACTTTCATGTTTGCAAGTAGTCTAGACATACGCCTCAAAGAGCATGTAGTTAAGTTCTAGCATGTATTAGAGACTTCTTAAGACTATCACAAAGTTTACACAATCTTCACTAAGCTATGCACACTTCACAAGCCATGACAATAATGTGCTCAAAATATTCAACTACTAAGTTAAAGTAAACTTTGCATTAGAGTTCAAAGTGTTCCAGAGTTAACAATTCACCTATGTTCAAAAGCATGCATGATATCAATTAGGTTTCATCATGGGCTAGTGATTCTAAGCATGTCTTCATTACTAGCTATGAGCTCAAAATTTTCAAATTTTTCGATTTTTTTGTATTTTTGTAATAGAAAAGCAATAACAAGCCACTAATCCCTCCCCCATACTTAAATCTTACATTGTCCCCAATGTAAGGCAAAAATACAAGAAAAGAGAAAAGTTTAAACTAAAAAGCAATAAAAAGAAAAGGGTAAAAGGGAAACTAACTCCCCTTGGGTTGCCTCCCAAGCAGCGCCTCTGTTTAACGTCGGTGGCCCGACGCTATTCCTCTATCAAGGTGGTGGATGTGATGTCGCTCGATCCTTTCTTAACCACCTCAATATCTTTTTCACTCCTCGATATTTCGGTTTGTTGGTCTTTGAGTGGTTATGCCCAGTCCTTACTCCTTCACCACTTGCTTGACATGGTTTATCCGGAGGATGCTTCTTTCCATTGGTACGATCCTGCAAGTGAGAAATAAGAGGATCAGAAGTATCGTGAGTAGACAGAGTAGCAATTGTATGAACGGTAGGAAAAGAACTCGAATCTATACCTCTCTTATCGTTAAGGCCATCAGTAGCCTTTCCCATCTCCCACAACTCATCATTATCAAAATCAGAATCATAATCAGCATGTACATCAATAGCGTAACTAGAATGCTCAAGAAGTTTAATGGGTTCATACATGTTGAATTTTGCAATTTCACCATTAGACTCCATGGTTATCAAGCCGCTATTTATATCGATCACTGATTTTGATGTTTTCAAGAATGGTCTTCCTAAAATAATTAGACTAGAAGGATCACCATTTCTCATGTCTAAGACACAGAAATCGGCTGTGAAGACCAAGTTCTTTACATGCACAACTGCGTCCTCTACTATCCCCTTAGGTATGACCGTGGATTTATCAGCTAAGTGAATAACTGCGCTATTTCTTTTTAAAGGTCCCATTTTCAGTTGAGAGTACATTGAGTAAGGCATGACATTTATGGACGATCCTAAATCGAGCATAGCCTTCTCAATCCTAATAGTACTAATCTCACATGGGATAAAGAACATACCTGGGTCCTTGCATTTAATGGGGATGCTTCTTTGGTTGTCCGCCGAAACATTGTCATTGAGCTCGACCTTGGGCTGCCCTTTGTGTTCCTTGCTTTGATCCTCTTTCACGGTCTCCTTTAAGGGGTTAGCATGTTGCGGTTTCTTCTTCATGGTCTCATGCAATGGGGCTTGCTCTTTGCAGCGTGGACTCATCTCGTAGAGGCCTTTGAGCCCGGCACCTTTCCTATTGTCCTTCAATGCTTGGGGGAAAGGGGGTGGTACTTTATATTCAGAAAGTTTAGGGAACTCACCTCGTGGTTCCTCCCCTTGCATTGGCTCTTCAACGTCTGTCTCTGTCTCCGTCATCTCTTCTTTCTGGGGTGGCGTCAATACCACCTTCTCTGCAGCTGCATCTTCATTCACATTCACTGTGATAGCACTCACATTTTCCTGGGGGTTCATCTCTGGTTGTGACGGCAGTCCATTTGAAATCCTTGCTTCGATCTTGCTGATTGAAGTCGCCAATTGTCCCATCTGCGTCGTCAAGCTCTGGATGCTCGTCCTCGTCTCCTGTTGAAATTGTAAGCTATTTTCAGCAATAACTTTAATACTATGTTCTAACCTGTCAGAAGGAGGGTGCACTGGAAGCGGTGGAGGTCTCTGGTATTGCATTCTATAGGGTGGAGGTTGGTTCATCTGTTGGTTACCATAACCTTGGTTCGGATGGTCCCTCCACCCTTGATTGTAGTTGTTCGAAGAATTATCGTAGTTCCTTTGTGGTGGCCCTGGGAATCCTCCCGCAGCACTTACATTATCAGTGGCTGTCTCCTGTAGCGAGGGGCATGCGTCCATAGGATGGTTCGCAGCCAGACAGATTCCACATGGTTTTGTCTTTCCTATATTTCCACCTGCCATACCACGCACAAGAAAAGTGAGGTCTATCAGTTGTTGTTCTAGATTTGATACGTTTACCTCTTTTCTTTGCGGTTGTCCATGGCGCACAGATCCGAATTGTTGGGAGTTGGCCGCCATGTTAGTTATCAAGCTTCTAGCTTCCTTCGTTGTTTTATCTATAAATGCTCCTCCGCTTGCCGCATCCACCAAGTTCCTGTCACCCAAAAGTAAACCTTCATAGAAGTATTGGATTAGAAGGTGTTCACTTATCTGGTGTTGTGGACAACTTGCGCATAACTTCTTGAATCTCTCCCAGTACTCGTGTAGTGATTCCTCGTAGAGCTGCTTCACACCATATATCTCTTTCCTCAAGTTCGTTGCCCTTGAAGCTGGGAAGTACTTTTCTAGGAATACTCTTTGTAAGTCAGTCCAAGTGGTGATCGATCCGGATGGTAAGTAGAAGAGCCAGTCTTTTGCAGCGTCCTTTAGAGAAAACGGGAAGGCTCTTAACTTTATTTGATCCTCAGTGATTCCGGTCGGCTTCATGGTAGTGCACACCATGTGAAACTCCATCAGATGCTTATGCGGGTTTTCTCCTGCAAGACCATGAAAAGCTGGCAATAAGTGAATTAAACCAGACTTAAGTTCGAAGTTTACGTTATTGGCCAGAGCAGGGAAACTGATGCAGAGCGGTTGTTGATCCAAGTTAGGATTCGCCAACTGCCTTAAGCTTTGATTCGCCGCCATTGTATTCCTCTCTTCTTCTTCTTCTTTCTTTCGATAATCTCTCCTTCTCTGATGTAGCGTCCTCTCAATCTCAGGATCGTAGTGAAAGTCTTCTTTGTGATGAAACGATCCTCCTGTACTCATCAACAAACCAAAACAGTAGTGCGGGAAAGCAAATAACAAAACAAAACAAAATACTAAAAAAATCGACACAAAACAAAATATTGCCTTCCCCGGCAACGGCGCCAAAATTTGGTAGCGTTTATCGCGTACGCCCAAATTAACCCTTCTCAAGTTAATAGCAAAAGTATGTAGTAGCGAGAGTAGGGATCGATCCCACAGGGAAGGTAGTATTTTTTAGTGCCAAAAACGAATAGTAACAAGGGGGTTTTGGATTGGATTATTACTACTTGACAACGATTAAGAATTAAACTAATACGCAAAATTAACTAAACGAATTAAAACTTATGAGACTGAGGCGATTCTTGGTTTTCAGGTAACCGTACTTTTGGAAAATTATCTTTTGGTCATCAAATCAAAACATTCGAATTCTTTCGATTATCTATCGGTTTGAAATTCAATTCCTACTCATCTTATTCGTAGTCAAACAGAAAACAGCATTCAATTCAACCCTTACCAAATCTCTAATCACCACTACAGCCGTTAATGATTAAATCAATGATAGTTTTCAAAACTAATGAGTTCGATAAATCTAATCAATAAAAACTACAGCCGTTAGAATTGATTACTCAATCGTTTCTCCTAAGAATTCAATAACACCTATTGCCGGTTAATTATTAATCTTAGTTGTTTCTTAACAAACTATCGATTATGCAATTGAATATTAGGTGATCAATCTATTACACAAACACAACAATCATGGAATTCGAAATCTGAGAAACACGTTGAAATCAAAATCTAATTCAACAATCAAACTGAATTCTCATAAAAGATTCAAATCCAAAAGTAGGTATCCATTCAACCAAGAATCGAAGGGTTTTAGCCTATCATACTCAAATCTAAAAACATAGTAAATTGTACCGAAAACATTGAATTAAATAAAGGAAAAGAGATTACTAAGACGAATCACGATTCCAGCTTGTCGATTCCGGCCCCTTTCTTCAAGTGTTCTTCACAAAAGTTGAAAGGAAAAATCTTTAAAATCTAAAAATTATTCTAAGGTATTAAATTATCTTTAATATGAGGTAAAAATCGTGTATATGAGGTATGGAGGCTGATGGAGTAGGGTAAAATCCATTTGGAAAGGAAAGAAATCAAGAAGTTTAACTTTCCAAAATCCTATTTGCGTAATTACGCCTAAAATGGCGTAACTACGCCTAAATTCCCGTAGCACTGGCGTAGGTACGCCTGAAATGGCGTCTTTACGCTTGATTTTCCATTTTTCTGGCGAGTTTCGTATTTTGGCCATAACTTTCTCATACGAACTCCAAATTCAATGAAGCAGCTGTCCACGCGAAGATAACTCAAAGTTCTACAACGTTTCTTTGGACCACATTTCCAAAACATGGTTCGAACATATAGAAATTTGAGGAGAAACGAGCAACACGTGTCTTGGATTCTGGTTTTTTCCTCTTTTCTTCAACTTTAGTCATTCTTTCATCATTTTAGCTTGATTTCTTCACATTTCCCTACATTTACACAAATAAACGATTAGGTAGCATATGTATCAATTTATCAATCAAAATATACCAAATCGTAGATAATTAGGCGCAATAGATGTGTCTATTTAGTCACATCACGAACTGATCAAGATACCTCTGAAATATTATGTTCATCAAGCTCATAAATACTACAGGGGCATTTGTCACCCCGAATGGCATCATTAAGAACTCATAGTGTCCATACCGAGTTCGAAAGGCTGTCTTTTGTATGTCATCAGCTCTAACTTGTATCTGGTGATAGCCTGACCTCAAGTCAATCTTCGAGTAAAGCTCTGTTCCCTGAAGCTGGTCAAATAAGTCATCAATCCTCGGAAGGGGGTACTTGTTCTTAATCGTCACTTTATTCAATTGACGGTAATCGATGCACAGGCGCATCGAACCATCCTTTTTCTTTACGAGCAAGACTGGTGCACCCCATGGTGATACACTAGGGCGAATATATCCTTTATCGAGGAGTTCCTGTAACTACACTTTCAGCTCCCTCAGCTCTGCCGGTGCCATCCTATAAGGGGCACGGGAAATAACAGATGTCCCTTGCAGTAATTCAATCGCAAACTCGACCTCTCTCGTCGGTGGGAATCCGGAATCTTCTCCGGAAAAACGTCAGTAAATTCCACCACGAGCACATCTTCGACCTTTAAGTCTTCTTTCCTTTCCATGACATCAATAGCATAGATGAGATATCCCGTATGGCCTCGTTCAGATAACTGTGCCATCTTGACAGCAGATATTAACGGGATCTTTGAACGGGAACCATCCCCATAGAATGTCCACTGGATTCCCATATCAGATCTGAACCGGACAGTCCTCTGTCTGCAGTCCACAACCGCCTGATACTTAATCAGCACATCGATGCCCACGATGCAATCGAAGTCCGACATTCTCAGAACAATCAAATTTGACCTTAGCTCGTTACCCTCAAAATAAATGAGGACGTCATAAACAATCTGATCAGCAATCAAACTTCTTCCAGCGGTGTCGAGACCTCTATCACCTCCTCCGGAGCCGCTGTAGCCTGCTCCCTGGTCAGTGCATAAAACTGTCCCTGAGGTGGCCCCATAGGATAACCTCCATACCGCCTTGGTATAAACAGTGGTCTTTGATATACTGCTCTGTCTGCAGGCCTTCCCGCAGAATTCCGTTGTCCCTCCTTATTGGGACATTCTTGAGCAAAGTGGCCCTTATTGCCACCTACACAATAACCCAAGCAGTCTTTCGTCGAATGTGATTGTCCACAAAGATAGCACTGGATCTTCCCAATTCTGTCTCCCTGAGACTGCCCTCTTCCTGACGGGGTGTCATTCTTACGATTTCCTTTCCAACGATTCTCAGGCCTCTTACCCTTGAATCTCAACGCTGATGTGATCCCCCTTGTCTTAACCGATCACCCCTCGGCTTCAAATTATCAGAAGTGAATTTATGAGGGGGTGCTGGAGGTGGCGCGGCATCAGGATATGCACCAACTCCCAGTTCGGCTAGCTCAGCCCGTGAAGGGCGTCATCAAAGCAAGCAGGGCCATAAGTGACCACCCTGTCATACAGTTCAGGCCTCAAGCCTTTCATGAAATTCCTCATCTTTGCCTGGGTATTCGCAGCAATATGGGGCACATAACGGAGTAAAGAACAGTAATGGAGAGCATAATCTGACACAGGCATGGTACCTTGCCTAAGGTTAGTGAACTCATCCTCCTTAACCTGTCGTGCAGCAGCTGAAAAGTGGCGGGTCAGAAACCGAGTTCTGAACAGTTTCCAATTTATTTCCTGACCCTGAGCCTCTTGCTCTATCACCATGGTCTTCCACCACATCGGCACCTTCTTGGCCAATTGGAACTCTGCTAGTCTTATCTAGGCTGTCTTAGCACAAGGAGCTGCCACAAATATATGTTCTATCTGCTCTAACCATTCCTCAGCCATTTCCCCTATCTCAGTTCCCTCAAACATCGGGGGTCGGTATGCTAGAAATTGAGTCAAACTCAGTTCTCCCGGCAATAACTGCTGTTCGGACGGCTTTTCGCCCAAGGCTGGCGGCGGTATTGGATTTGTGCGCCCAGCACTTGCATTAACACCTATTGCATCACCTATGTCGATATTTGCTGCCATACTGCAACACAAGGGTTAACAACAATGCCCAAAAGCAGTTCACATAATATATAGTTAGAAACCATAACATGTTAGTATAACAGTCATATACTTCATTTGCAACATATGCACAAAACATGTTTAAAAGTAAGCACCTAGCCAACTTATTGCTAAGGCTGCCCTTCACTCATTCCCGGGTTCTCTAACCACTGCTCTGATACCACTAATGTAGGGTCTTCCTACCTTAACAGTGTAATCAAGACATAAATAGGGCTAAACATGCATCACAGACAGTTTATGGTTCCGGTTGTAGCCTTGAGCTAGCAGGATTACAGGCCAAAATAAAACTTCAACAGTTAATTAATTACATTCCCAAAAATGAATGATAACGCTATAGATTTACACTACTCCTAGAGTAGAGACTATACAAAATCTTGTATCCTAATTCACAATGCTCCTCGAAGCTCACTGCCTCAAGCCGGCCCATAGCCCTCCAATCAAAAGGGTGTACCTACAGGAATGACTCACCGTGAGCATATATATATATATATCACCATTCAACACAATCAAACATAATAATATAATTGAGCGCATGAGACGTTAAATAGATATGCTCCCTGATTTACCACATTAGCACATTTTCATTGTCGTTCCTGTTTCATAAACTCATGCACAAAATCATTAGTTCATCATATAATGATCGATACCACGTTCCAGTTATAACCACAATATTCCACATTAATCACTAGAATTGTGACTGTTCCGGTCCCGATACAACAGCGGAATTTTAGGACCCCTCGCTTCGACATATAGCGGCATCATATGATATCCCTCGCTTCGACAATGACAGCGGCATGTACATCGCTTCGACATGACAGCAGCAAATATCATAGTACCATCGCTTCATATGACAGCGGCAAGTACCTCCCTCGCTCGGAGATAACGGCTACCGGAACATTCATCAATTCTTCCCACAATAATCAAACACAACAGTTGATTCCAATATCATGATATGTCACTATCATTTCACATATACCATCACATGTAAGGACTCACTATCCATGATATACATAATCAAAAGCGTGACACATTTTTACCGTCTGATACCCGTACGTCTCACTACGTACCTTAATTCCCAAAAGTGGAGAAGTTGGAGAACTTTATCTCCTTGATGTTGTTGGTACCTGGGATGGTTCTCTTGGGGACTCCAAATCTCCCAACAAATTCCACAAATCAAGTTTTTGCAAGGATTTCTCTCCCACTTTTGAGCCAGAAACGAAAATAGAGGAGAATGAGGGTTTGGGTGGGTGATTTGGGGGAAATAGATAAAGTGATGGGTAAGGAGGGGTTGGGGTATTAAGTGGGTTTGTTATAATTAAATTGTACTCCCACAATTATCATGGTGTATAAAACATCACAACATGATATTTTAAAAGCATTTCACCACAATGCGCCAAAATCCCAATTAAATACATGTTTCACCAATTAATTAACCACCATCACATTTAAGTCATTAAAACACCCAATTCTCCAACATGCATAACATGCACCCTGAAAATGCTCTACTAGGTCACGCCCACATGTGACTAAGCATTTTCACATGGTAATTAATTCTAACACATAAAGCAATTATCACCATAATTAATCATATGAACATAATTAATGCCTTAAATGCAATTAATCATTTCGGGGACATCACAATAGTCAAGTATTATCATGAATAATGTTAATAATAATACAAGGAGATTAGTATATATTGATTGACAAATTTATTCATGGATATGAGATATCAAATCACCATATGGGTACATGTTAGATAACTATGTACTGGACCGACCCACCACGAGAATGCTACAATAATTATTATATGAAAATCATAAATGATTCTCACAGTGATAATTTTGTATGTGCTCCTTACGACTTGAGATCACCATAGTTCCCAACATAAGGAGTTATATATCTTGATATTATCAAACATTGCCTGTAATAGGGTGAGCTATAATGTGATGCTCGGAAATAAATTGCATGTTTATGACGATTTAAAGTTAATATGAATTTGAGTTAGTGGGGGGTTAGTGAAATTTTGCATTGAGGATTAAGTTGGAGGTAGTGGTTAATTTATGATGAGGAGTTCAATTTTGGACTAAAGGGCAATATGTGCTTCCTCCACCCATTTCACACAATACACACACTAAAATCCGATTTTCACACTTTCATTCCCTTTCAATTTATCCTCTACCAAAATACAAGGCAACATCAAACTTTTGGCTTCAAAACCAAAGGGGTTTGCCAAGATGTGAGTTTCTTATGCTTTGATGTTGAATTTTATTGAGTTTTATAGTAGTTTTGTGTAATGTTAAATTAGTGTTTGGGGATTTTGAGTATTGAGAATATTTTGTTGAATTTCTGGAGTACATTTTGAAAATAAGAAATAATGTTGGTTGGGAAGTGTTTTGAGGTATTGTAGTTGAGGAATGAGTAAAAGGTTTAGTGGTATGTGTATTGGATGTGATATATACTTGAAAATGGTGGATTTTGTATTTACAAGGCGCAGCGTTCGATCGCTTGCGAAGCCGCGATCGATCGCTCAACATTTGAAAAACCAAATCTGGGGGACGAACAATGTCGAGCTCGATCGTGTACCTTGTAGCGATCGATCGCGCGAGACAGTAATTTGGTGCGAGGAACTGAACACCTCGCGATCGATCGCTCGAGGCCAGCGATTGATCGCTAGGCATGAATTATTGAAATTTTACTGTGTTTTGTAGTAGATTTCATGGTATTTATGATACTCTAAGGAAATCTAAATCAATGATATAAAGTTGCATGAAGTGAACCTTAGAAAGAAATGTGATACATGCTAGAGTTAATTGATAACTCGGATTAATAAAGAATAAAATTGGATGGTTTGAGTAGTATACGGAGTATCATAAATTATAAATGAGTATGATAGGAGGCTTGACAAATTATGGGATATGATGA
This sequence comes from Haberlea rhodopensis, assembly GCA_907163345.1. Classification (NCBI taxonomy): domain Eukaryota; kingdom Viridiplantae; phylum Streptophyta; class Magnoliopsida; order Lamiales; family Gesneriaceae; genus Haberlea; species Haberlea rhodopensis. Next base: position 949,763 of record CAJQUN010000084.1, on the reverse strand, counting down.
GATTATTGAGGGTTGTTGCTAAGATGATTAATATTGAAATGATATTCAATATAGATATGTACGAGCCTCCGGATGTCGAGGATGTCTAAATCAGGTCTTCGATTGTAAGGTACGTGTGAAGAATGAACATAGGTAACCATATCACTATTACGTCAAGCGAATATTATTATTGTTGTATTGATTGAGTACGCTTTACGTACGAGCTAATATAGTAAAAATGTCTATGTAAACATGCATACAGGTGTCATACAATACGATATGTAGGTGTAAGTCATGGGATATGCGAGTTGAGATCCATGTGGTGGCATGGTGAATATATAAAAGTGAACCTTGATGTCTAAGGCATGACAAATATGAGAAATTGATGAGTATCATTCTTGCATGATGTGTATATTGGTCTTTGACATGTTATTAGTTATGAAAGAGCGAGAAGTTAGATGTTATTGAACTATCGATTATTCTTGGTGATTATGGAATTGTGTAATTGTGAAATTGTAAGTGCAGGAATCGTTCGAGAGATCTTATCACGTTATGACATATACTAAGGGGTATCTCTTTATTCCACAATATTATATTCTTGTGAATTATAACTTGTAGATCCTAAATGGTAGCGAAACGACGTATTGTGAAGGTAATGAATTATAGTGGTAATAAACTCGATTATAATGGTTAGTATGGAGTTTATGCTTGTATAATTGTGAAACATGAGCAATTTGAGGGATAAAACATGCATGAAGTATCTCTTTATGATACACTATTAATTATTTTAATGTTATTGACTTATATTTATGTTGATACATATGTGAGATATGTTGTTGGTGTGCTAACCCGTTGTGGGACTGTTCATTTGAAATCAGGTGACAAGTTTAAGATTGGGGAGCATGGGAGATTATGTTGATGCATCCGGAAGTGTAATGACAGTAACTCGAGCTAGATGACTGTAACTAGAATGGTGTACAAATACTATCACCATTCTTATGGGTTGTATTATTTTGTGAGTCGTGTCTATTAATCTCCCTTTTCAGGCTTGTATAATAGCTAGTCACTTTTATATTGAGGATTATGAGAATGGTTGGTGATGGATTGTGGTGATAGAGTATTTTATGAATTTTTGATATGTTGTTAGAGGAAAATAGTATTGGTATTTTTGTTTTCCCCGGTTGTTCAATTTACAGGGAGACTCTGCCCAGTTTTTTATAAAATCCCACAACGTAAATATGAAACATGAAATAAGAGTTCCAATGAATGGAAATTATTTTACACATATGCCATCATAAATGACTTAATATCGTATTATGGGTTCGGGGTCTTACATTAGTTGTATCAAAGCAGTGGTTAGTTGTCTGGGTTATTTAAGGATCTAATATATGTTGAGAAGATAAAGATCACATTATTTGTACATGTTTGTGATGCTATGTTTGTGAAGTTTTGCTCCTAATATACTAGAATTATGTGCTTCTATATGAAAACATGAATGAAGATATGAAAATTTTTGTTATTGCTAACCATGGTGGTTGTAGGATAGTAGGTCGAACATGAGGAATATCGTAGTAAGAAGTAGCAGTGGATATTCTATATGTCTACTGATGATGATGCTTGTTGAAGGGCACGTAGCACTGAAAATTGGTTCTGTTATATATACAATTGATTTGAGTACTACAATAGTGATATATACAATTTTTTTAATGATAAGTACCCATACAGATAACACTTAGTGTCAATAGAGATTCGACAGTTTTGCCAAAACAAAGGGGATGAATAGTGCTTATTGAATATGTGAACAATGTATGCATACAATTGTACATCGTTGAGAAGATTTTTTTGCGGTCTAATCAGAAATGAGAAATGAGAGTTAATATTTGATAACAGAGAACAACAGACAACACTATATTATTCATCTGCGATGAGGGGCAATGTAATGCTCGGGTATATGCGTATTGAAGATATGATGATGCAGGTAAGTGGCGACGTGCTATGTTTGTTGTATTGTGTATTAGTAACACGGAAACTGACATGCATGTCTTTGGTTGACGTGTGATTATTAATAGTGTCGCTGCTGATGAATGATCGCGATATTTTTAAACAAAAGATATTTCAGAGTGTAACGCGATTCTAAACCGCAAGTGCGCGGTTGTCAAGTTTTAGTATAGTGAAATGAAAGTAAGGGTTGTCGAATCCACAGGGACTAACGTATAAGTACCAAATAAGACTAGTAAAACTATATTTAGCCTACGATTAAAGATGGGAGATTAACTAATGCAAAATTAAACTAAAGAACAAAAATGAAACAAGAATAAAATAAAATGAATGGTTTCCGGATATGCAAAGGAATTTCGCTTGAGAAATTTATCAAGATCTTCGCTCAACTGTGCTATCTTCAGTGATTCGTTTGACTAATCAATTACCAAACAATTGATTCTTAAGGTGAAAGGTTTTCAATTAATATTCAATACACTCTCTCGAGCTGTAAAGAAACTAATATCAAATTAGAACAAGTAACTCTCGTTCACTTATTTACTAATCCGATATTGCATAAATCTTCAAAACCTCGTTACTCTAAATCTCTCGATTCAAAGTGCTCACGTATGTGATTTTATCTCTCGATCTCAATCTTAAACATACATCAAGAATTATTAGAGCGTGCTATAACGTTATCTCTCGATCTCAGTTATAACTCTCAGATCAATCAAAGTTAGCTAGGCTTTGATCTTAATAAGCAATTAATTCATGAACATAAGAAGTCAATGCACTCAAACACATTCGAATCAATAATCAAACACAATGATACTAAATCTCAATAAAATAAACTAGATTCAATTCAAATCAATTACATAAGAAGTTTAATTGTCTCTCGACCTCAAAAACATCAAATGGAAATGAAAATCAAATAAATCAAAGTTTAAAATACGATAAACGGCGGAACAAATCCGTGCGTTGCACCGTAATCTCTTCTCTTGCTCCTCCTTGCACTCCGGAAATGGTTGGCACAAGCTCGGACAAAGAACGGAGAAGAAGGTTTTTTCTCCGATTCCTCCGGCGGCTACTAGGGTTTGGGTGTGTATTTTTCGGTGGTTTTTCCCTCCCAGATCTGATATCTTATGATATGGAAATGATCCATATTTGTAGCCACCGAAAATCAATTCAAAAATGGAAGATAAGATTTTCCAGAATTTGCGTATCGATCGATCGAGATTTTTGTCCGATCGATCGGTGCACTGTTCACGTCAGCTTTTAAAACTCTCTGCCTCGATCGATCGATCGAGATTTTCCTTCCGATCAATCGACTTTTCGATAAAATTTCTGCTGAAGTTTCTGCCCGGCTCGATCGATCGAGAAATAATCTCGATCTATCGATGCTTTGATCCTTTTTCTGCTCAACACTCTGCCTGGCTCGATCGATCGAGAAATATTCTCGATCGATCGAAACTCCGAAAAATCCAACTTCTTCATTTGATCTCTTTTTCGCCTCGATTTCACCCGTTTTCTTCTATTTAGCTCATTTCTTCCATTTCCGACCTATTTTCCTGAAACAAACAAATAAACACCAAAAATCATAATATCATCCAGGAAAAAGTACGAAAAACGGGAAGAAATTACAGCTAAAAACACGTAAAAACTAAGCCTATCAACTCCCCAAACTTGGACTTTATCGTCCTCGAGCAAGCAATAAGCTCAAAAATTAGAGTTAAACTTAATACTTTGAATAAATCATCATCACAACATAGCGTACAAGCTCAGCAATCCCACTTACACATCAATGAGAGTCATCCAAAGTTCAACAGGAAACACTTTCTCCTAAGCTAAACAGTACATCACAATATCGGAACGTGCGTGTGTGCTATTGTCAAACATGAGTTACATACATATCTTTAAGATCAACATGGGCCATAAAAACTCAAAGTCAAGATTACTTTGGATTACTCTACAAATCTACTATCCAGCGCTTCTCCACTAATGTAATTATTCCCTAGACTTGGATCAGAAGGTCTTTAAAGGTTATAGCGTTAGGCCTTTTGGTGTCGGCTCCAAAGAAAAGGTAGGATAGAAGCAAAGAAGAGAGTATAATAGAATCAGTTCAAAATCTTCTCGCATAACATTGAGCTTCTCTTCAACTTTTTTCTAGCCTTGGCCACTTTGGGTCTTATTTGAATGTTTTCATTTTTTTCAAGGCTTTTCTCTACATCTTTTCTTATAGCTCATTCTTTTGTTCATTTTCGCTTTTCATAATGAACTCATCAACATATAACAATTTAGTGCAATGAATGAGATTCATTATACTCCCTTAGGGACGGATAAAATTCTTTATTTAGGCTCAATCCAAGGTAGGTATAATGAGTTAGCCAAAAAATGTCGAATGGGGGTCTAATTATATGCAATGCATATACCATTCTTTTTTTAATAAGGCTCAAGAGGGGACACTAAGGAATGATGTAAACAAGGTAAGCTTGAAAGGCTCAAACGGTCCAAAGATCGCCTAAATCATCTCCAAGTCAAGTTCCTAATTATAAATTTTGCCTCAAAGTGCTTTCAAATAGATTGTAGAGTTTTCTAAGATACTCAAGACAAATCCTAGTTAACACAAGTTTTCACTTTATTCAATACATACTTCACTCAATCATGACTCAAATCGTGCTCAAAGTATTCCTCAATTTTGATATAAGTTCAACAAAGGATATATACAAACAAGTTAAAAAATTTCATGACTCCTATCTAGATGGGGATTAATTTCATCATGCAGTACCATTGCAAATCCAACTCATCATTTCTCAAGAATAACTCATTTTCTAAAAAAAAAATTTTTGTTGGTAGTGCTCAAGGACGAATTAATCTCAAAATCGTGCAGTCATGCAAGGAAATAAACAAGACAAGTAGCAGAAATGCAAAAACAAAATATATACAAATACACAAACCCCCCAAAACTTAATATGCGCATTGCCCTCAATGTACAAGACAAATAAGCGTAAAGGCAAAACACATACCATGACGACGATCGTCACTGATCGTCGTCCTCATCATGCTCCGGAGGGGGAACGGTTGAGTACGGCTCATCACACACAGATTCTTGCTAAAAACAAAAGAAAACAAAATAACACAATCTATTAAACTAAACTAAAGAAAAAGAAAAAAAGGAAAAAAAAAAAAACAAAGGGAAACAGAATGAGTTCTTGATTTATAGTCCCAAGCTGGATTGTCACCTCCTCATCTGTTAACTTGATTGCTCCTTTGGATTCTTCACAGAATCACTCGGGAGCGTACCTTGCGTCCTTCCAGAAATCAATGTGGCCAACTGCCCTATCTGTACCTCCAGGTTCTTAATCGATGCATCCTGATTCTGCATCCTCAACTCCGTTGACGAAATCAATTTTTCCATCAGCTCCTACATACTCGGTTTTTGTGTGAACCCAGACTGTGGTTGTGGATTCAACACATTCTCTTGGTTTGACCACCTCAGATTTGGGTGGTTCCTCCACGGTTGGTTATAATTCGAATATGGATTGTTCTGCTGCCTGTTTCCTACAAAATTTACAGCTTCAATTGATTGATTAAATTGGTTACCTTCTTGGCATTCAATGCTTGGATGACCGCCTCCACATAAATCACAGAAGATAGCTTGAACTTGCATCGCTGCTACACCCATGCTATCTATCTTCCCGTTCATTGCTTCCAACTGAGCCGAAATAGCAGTAATCTCATCCACTTGATGGACTCCTATTGGTTTCTGCGGCGTGTTCCTTTCAGATTGCCACTGATAGCTATTGGACGCCATTTCCTCCAATAGGTTATACGCCTCTTCCGGTGTCTTCCGCATGATTGATCCCCCAGAAGCTGCATCTATCATAGATCGGTTAGCAGAAAACAAACCATTATAGAAAGTCTATACCTGCAGCCAGATGGGTAGACCGTGATGTGGGCATCTCCTCAACAAATCTTTAAAACGGTCACACGCTTCATATAACGTCTCGGGGTCGAACTGCCCAAACGTGGTGATATCGTTCCGCATATTTGCCGTCTTTGAGGGAGGAAAGTACTTCGATAAGAAAGTTTTTGTCATTCCTTCCCATGTTGTAATTGATCCTGCAGGTAAAGAATTCAACCATGATTTAACTTTGTCTCTCAATGAAAAAGGGAAAAGCCTTAACCTGATGGCGTCGTCGGAGACGCCATTATGTTTAAACGTGTCACATATCTCCAAGAAGTTGGAGATGTGGTTGTTCGGATCGTCCGTGGAAGCTCCCCCAAACATAATAGAGTGCTGTATCATTTGGATTATTGCAGGCTTAATCTCAAATTATTCGCCAGGATGGTCGGCCTAGTAATACTGGATAAAGATCCATGAAATGCCGGCTGTGCAAAGTCCATCATCGATCTCGGGTTCTGTGCTTCGTTATTTTCGGCCATTGCTCGAGCTTCTCGTAATCTTCTAAGTAAAGTTCTCTCTATTTCAGGATCAAATGGCTCGAGAATGGGCCCCTCTCTTCTGAGCATGCACTGAAGAAATGATTCATGTACTGAATCAGACAAACGGAGAAAACAACAAAAAATACAAAGTCAAAAAAAACAAAAACAACTAACGAAAACAAAAACGAAAAAAAAAAGAATTGGCTAGATATTATACAGATTAGTCCCCGGCAACGGCGCCAAAAACTTGATCGTGATATTTTTAAACAAAAGATATTTCAGAGTGTAACGCGATGCTAGACCGCAAGTGCACGGTTGTCAAGTTTTAGTATAGTGAAATGAAAGTACGGGTTGTCGAATCCACAGGGACTAACGTATAAGTACCGAATAAGACTAGTAAAACTATATTTATCCTACGATTAAAGATGGGAGATTAACTAATGCAAAATTAAGCTAAAGAACAAAAATGAAACAAGAATAAAATAAAATGAATGGTTTCCGGATATGCAAAGGAATTTCGCTCGAGAAATTTATCAAGATCTTCGCTCAACTGTGCTATCTTCAATGATTCGTTTGACTAATCAATTACCAAACAATTGATTCTTAAGGTGAAAGGTTTTCAATTAATATTCAATACACTCTCGAGCTGTAAAGAAACTAATATCAAATTAGAACAAGTAACTCTCGTTCACTTATTTACTAATCCGATATTGCATAAATCTTCAAAACCTCGTTACTCTAAATCTCTCGATTCAAAGTGCTCACGTATGTGATTTTATCTCTCGATCTCAATCTTAAACATACATCAAGAATTATTAGAGCGTGCTATAATGTTATCTCTCGATCTCAGTTATAACTCTCAGATTCAATCAAAGTTAGCTAGGCTTTGATCTAATAAGCAATTAATTCATGAACATAAGAAGTCAATGCACTCAAACACATTCGAATCAATAAATCAAACACAGTGATACTAAATCTCAATAAAATAAACTAGATTCAATTCAAATCAATTTCATAAGAAGTTTAATTGTCTCTCGACCTCAAAAACATCAAATGGAAATGAAAATCAAATAAATCAAAGTTTAGAAATACGATAAACGGCGGAACAAATCCGTGCGTTGCACCGTAATCTCTTCTCTTGCTCCTCCTTGCACTCCGGAAATGGTTGGCTCAAGCTCGGACAAAGAACGGAGAAGAAGGCTTTTTCTCCTATTCCTCCGGCGTCTAGTAGGGTTTGGGTATGTATTTTTCGGTGGTTTTTCCCTCCCAGATCTGATATCTTATGATATGGAAATGATCCATATTTGTAGCCACCAAAAATCAATTCAAAAATGGAAGATAAGATTTTCCAAAATTTGCGTATCGATCGATCGAGATTTTCGTCCGATCGATCGGTGCACTGTTCACGTCAGCTTTTAAAACTCTCTGCCTCGATCGATCGATCGAGATTTTCCTTCCGATCGATCGACTTTTCGATAAAATTTCTGCTGAAGTTTCTGCCCAGCTCGTTCGATCGAGAAATAATCTCGATCGATCGATGCTTTGATCCTTTTTCTGCTCAACACTCTGCCTGGCTCGATCGATTGAGAAATAATCTCGATCGATCGAAGCTCCGAAAAATCCAACTTCTTCATTTGATCTCTTTTTCGCCTTGATTTCACCCGTTTTCTTCATTTTAGCTCATTTCTTCCATTTCCGACCTATTTTCCTGAAACAAACAAATAAACACCAAAAAGCATAATATCATCCAGGAAAAAGTAGGAAAAACGGGAAGAAATTACAGCTAAAAACACGTAAAAACTAAGCCTATCAATGAACGATGTGTTATTATGGTATTATTATGTGCCGCCGTGTGCAATGGGTATTATTATGTGCCGCCACGATCGATGGGTATTATTATGTGCCGCCACGAGCGATTGGTATTATTATGTGCCGCCGCGTACGATGGGTATTATTATGTGCCGTCGCGTGCGATGAGTATTATGTACCGCCGTAGGGCGATGAGTATTGTGTACCTCCGTAGGGCGATGAGTATTATGTACCACTATTAGCGATGCGATTATGTGTGCCATTATTGGCAACGTGTATGTGTACCATTATGATGTACCACAAATTTATGTACGATGAGTATTCATGATGTGTTGATTGCAGATGGTAGCAAATGATAAGTGTGATTTTTAGACTTAAATTGATATAAGATTAGGGGTGTTTTTGTAGTGATTCCTGGAAAATATTATTCGTTTTCGTATATATTTGTATATTTCAAGAATCTAGGTCCAAATGCTTAAAAGTGGAGGAATTAAGATTAAAATGATGAAAAAGGACCAAACTGAGAAAAAACAAAAAAAGAAGGAACGAAATTGCAAAATGTTGAATTTCAAGCATGGCGATCGATCGCCAGTTCCAACCGATCCATCGCGGCCATCCATAAACATTTGGCGATTGATCGCCATATATTGTCGATCGATCGCGGATTCAGAAATTTTGAAAAAAAAGGCAGAAACATTTGACGATCGATCGCCGTTTCTTGCCGATCGATCGCCAAGCCCGAAAAAAATCGAGATTTGTTTCCTTGTTGCATATTTTGTGTCCTAAATTATGAAAACTCTTCCACCACTATATCAGGTTGGTTTTGGACGAAAATAGGGATCTTTTGGCTCATTATTCACCCTACAACAAAGCTTCCACACCCTCTCCATCCTCTACCATCATCCATACCATCAAACCATTGAAGAAGAAGACATCGGAAGAGATGGGATGACGGAGCAACACAAGGAGTCAACGCCTATCGTTACTTTACTATTCCTAAACTTTGCTCTTTATTTTTATCAAGATTGTTGAAAAACATGATTTTTCATTATTATTTGATGACTATAGTTGGCTAAGTTTTGTTATCAAGACTTAGGGGATCCCATGTTTTGTACCCACAAACAATTCTGTGAGCTTAATTTATTGTTGTTCATGCTTTCAGTGGATTAATCATCCTTGATTGATTATTTATTGCAATTGAATTGACCATAGGATATTTTGATACGATATAGTAAATTAACCCGTGGGTTTCAGACTAAGATCGAAAGATAAAGTCAAATACATGTGTGATAACAATAGATTTATCAAAATCGAAGGCTAGAAATTTTCATAAATCGACATACAATATTGAGTGTTAAATAAGTGCATGATCATTGCCTTGTTGCATCTTAGTATTAGACTTGTTATAACCGGACCAAGGTATAACAAGTGCATTAGGAGAACACGTCACCTTAGAACGTTTGAATTTAATTCTTAACTATAGGCGACTTGGGGGGATTGCATGGGTGAACCGAAAGTATTGATAATTATCTCTACTGATTATATTTTCTTTACTACTTTGAATTTCATGTCATTAGTTAATTTAGTTAATTAATCATAACCATTGTTCGTAAGCTAAATATAGTTAAACTAGTGGAGTTTGGTACTTATTTCCTAGTCCTCGTGGGTTCGACACTCGTACTTTTGTTTTTTTCTATACTAAGACTTGACATCGTGCACTTGCGGTGCGCAATCGCTACACGTGAAAATACTGTTTAAAATAATAGGGATCAAGTTTTTGGCGTCGTTGTCGGGGACTAGTTTTAATAATATCAGAAGAGATTAGTTGACTGTAGTTTAGTCATTTTTGTTTAATTTTCAAATTTTTTTCTTCCCTATCTCTATCATTCTACTGTTTGTTTCTTGTGTGGATATTTACAGGTTGTTATCTCTACATGCTAAGGAGTAGCCAGCCTACACTTGAGCTTTTTGACCCCGAGATCGAAAGCACCTGTCAAAGGAGACTAAGGCAAGCAAGGACAATAATGGCTAATAATGAGGAGGTTCCAGTACCACAAGTTGCAAGATCACTCATGGACTACGCCCACCCTTCATTCCATGGATCACCCTCTAGCATCATGAGACCGACTATCCAGGCTAACAATTTCGAGATCAAACCTGCTATCATACTGATGATCCAACATTCGGTCCAGTTTGGGGGAGCAGCTAATTATGATCCCAACGCTCACATCTCCAACTTCTTGGAGATTTGTGATACCTTTAAACATAATGGCGTTACTGACGATGCCATCAGGTTAAATTTGTTTCCTTTCTCTTTACACGATAAAGCTAAATCTTGGTTACAATCGTTGCCTGTAGGTTCTACGTGGGGTGTGTTCTTGTCAAAATTATTTCCACCATCCAAGACGGCCAAGATGCGCAATGATATCACGACTTTTGCCCAATACGATCCAGAGACACTGTATGAGGCATGGGAGCGCTTCAAGGATCTACTGCGGAGATGCCCACATCATGGCCTCCCTATCTGGCTGCAGGTACAAATGTTTTATAACGGTGTATTTGCTGATAACCGTTCTATGATTGATGCAGCATCAGGAGGTACTGTGATGAGAAAAACGCCCGAGGAAGCTTATACAATGTTGGAGGAGATGACTGCGAATAGCTGTCAATGGCAGTCCGAAAGGAACATGCCAAAGAAGCAAGCCGGATTGCATCAAGCGAGTGAAGTCACTGCCCTAGCTGCCCAGTTGGAAGCACTGAACAAGAAGATTGTCAGTTTGAGCATGCATGCAAAGCAAGTTCAAACTGTTACATGCGAGCTTTGCCAAGGAGGACATCCGAGCACGGAATGCCAAGTAGGTAACCCTTTCGTTACAATTAATGAAGCTGCTAACTTTGTAGGGAACCGACCACCACAGAGCTACCCCTACCCAAATACATACAATATGGGGCCAAGGAACTATCCCCAACCACCACCGGGTATGCACCCAAGCCAAGCATGGAGGAGCTGTTAACCAAGTTCATGACATCGATCGAAACAAGGATGAACAATCATGAGGCGTCAATAAAGAATTTGGAAATACAAGTGGGGCTGTTAGCAACTATCCTATCCGGGCAAGCATAAGGCTCATTACCTAGTGACACTGAAAAGAATCCTAGGTAGCAAGTCCATGCCATCACATTGAGGAGTGGAAAGGAGGTCGCTGACAAGAATGATGCACACGTTGAGTTAAAAGGCGAGGCGGACATCAAGCAAGAAGAGGATCGAACGCGCGACAAAGGTAGGTCTACTAAGACCTCTACACCCATCACACCACCTGCTAAGGTAGATATCCCACTCACATTCCCCGCTGCATATAAGAGAGCAAAGATAGATGCTAATTATGCTAAATTTTTAAAGGAGATTATGTCAAAAAAATGGAAATTGGGAGAGCATGAGATGATAAACTTAACTGAGGAGTGTTCTGCTATCATTCAAAATGATTCACCTCCTAAGTTAAAGGATCCAGGGAGTTTCACTATACCTTGCAAAATAAACTCTATATCTTTTAAGAAATCCTTATGTGATTTGGGTGCATGTGTGAATTTAATGCCTTTATCTGTCTACAGGAAGCTGGTCTAGGAGAGCTAAAACTGACCAATGTGTCACTACAGATGGCGGACAAGTCCACCAAGTACCCTCAAGGGATAGTTGAGGATGTACCAATAAAATTCGACAAATTCACCCTTCCGGTGGATTTCATTGTGTTGGACATGAAGGAAGATGTTGACATGCCCTTGATCCTAGGAAGGCCATTCCTTGCAACTGGAAGAGCACTGATTGACGTCCAAGAAGGGAAGTTGATCTTCCGTATAGGGGAGGATCAAGTCGTCTTTGATATGTTCAAAATGTTGAACAATGCATGCATGAGCACCGATGTTTTAATATCAGTATTATTTGATACATTATATGTTGATGCGACACAGGTTAAGAGCAAGACGAAGTTGGAAGTCACATCGAATGCCCATCAAAAAGGAGGCAAATTCTGTGCGGGGGACTTGGTGTTAATGAATCGAGCCAAGATGCGACTGTTCCCATGGAAGTCGGACTCACCATGGGCTGGCCCTTTCAAAGTTGTCGATGTTCTACCATGCGACACTATCAATTTGAGAGATGGCAAAGGGGCGTTGTTCATGGTGAAAGAGAAGTGGTTACGACATTACCACAAGGATGACGGAAAATCATCCCCCACTGCCCCTTGCGGCACTTGAGCTTACATGGTAAGAAGTCCAGCTTGGGACTATAAATCAAGAACTTTTTCTTATGCCTTAGCTTTGTTTTTGGTTTGTTTTGGTTTGTTTTTTGTTTTTTGATTTTTATTGAGGTGAGAGACTCCATGCGCTGTCATGTTTTCCAACAATATGCCCCACGAGCTGACGAGGAAGTGGACAACGATCACTGACAGTCGTTGTCACGAGGTACGTGCTTTGTCTTGTTTTCCATGATTATTACATTGAGGACAATACATGAATTAAGTTTGGGGGAGTGCATTACTGTGTCATGCTTTTTCATTGGAATTATATCGTTTCTCGAGCACCAATATAAAAAAAAATTCTTGAAAATGAGTTCAATTAGTAAGACAAGAATGAATCATAGTAGTGGTCTCTACTCCATGAGGATATTAATCTCATTATGCATGTCAACTTGAGTTTTGGTAATTATAAGACTTATTGTGAATATCTTGTTTTGAGTTAGCATGTCAAAGATGAAGGATATTTTGAGCACATTTGAGTCATAATCTTGTGAATTCCATTTGGAGTAGTATTAATCTTTGTGAACTTGATGAATTGTTTTGAGCATCTTAGAGTACTTTAGAACCTATTTGATGATGACACTTTGATGCGAAATTTTATAGTTATAAACTTGACTCGGAAATGATCTAGGCGATCTTTGAAACTTTTGAGCATTTCAAGCTTACCATGTATACATCAGTCTCTAGTGTCCCATTTGAGCCTAATTGAAAAAGAATGTAGTATGTTTAACATACTATTAGCCCCTATTCAATAAATTTCTTTAGCAACTCATTATACCTACATATAAGAGCCTAAACTGGAAAAAAAAATTTATCCTTACCTAAAAGGAGTATAATGAATCTCATTAGATGCACATGAATTGCTATATTTTGATGAGCCATTGTTGAAAATTCATGAATGAGAAAAAGAAAAGAAAAGAAAGAGCCTTGAAAAAAAAAAAAAAAATCTAATAAGACCAAAGTGGCCAAGGCTATAAAAGAAAAAGAAGAGAAGCTCAAGTTGTGCTAAAACTTTGAACATTACATGATTATACTCTCTTCTTTGTGCTATCCTACCTTTTCTTTGAAGCCAACACCTAGGCCTAACATTATAAGCTTAAAAAGTAATTTTGATCCAAGTCTAAGGAGTAACTACATTAGTGGAGAAGTTATTTCAAAATAGGCCTATGGAATGCTCAACGATAATCTTCCTTTTCATTCACTAGCATGACTTGATCTACGAAATTTGCATGAAACTTGAAATGACAATAGCACACACGCACGTTCTGATTTGGAGACATGTTGCTCGATATAGGAGAAAACACAACCTGTTGAACATTTTTGATTGACTCTTGTTTGTAAGTGAGATGTCTGAGTTAACTGATTGACTACAAATTGGTTTATTTGTATCAATATTGAACTTTACATTTTGATCTTATTTCTTGCTCGAGACGATCAAGTTTAAGTTTGTGGGAGTTGATAAGTGTGATTTGTACACTTAATTTGATATAAAATTATGGGTGTTTTTGTAGTGATTCCTGGAAAATATTACGCGTTTTGGTATATATTTGTATGTTTCAGGAATCCAGGTCTAAATGCATAAAAGTGGAGGAATTAAGCTTAAAATGATGAAAAATGACCAAACTGAACAAACACAGAAAAGAAGGGATGGAATTGCAAAATGTTGAATTTCAAGCATGGCGATCGATCGCCAGTTCCTACCGATCGATCGCGGCCATCCAGAACATTTGACCATCGATCGCCATATATTGCCGATCGATCGCGGATTCAGAAATTTTGAAAAAAAAGGCAGAAACATTTGGCGATCGATCGCCAAGCCTGAAAAAATCAAGATTTTGTTTCCTTGTTGCATATTTTGTGTCCTAAATTATGAAAAATCCTCCACCACTATATCAGGTTGGTTTTGGACGAAAGTAGGGATCTTTTGGCTCATAATTCACCCTATAACAAAGCCTCCACAACCTCTCCATCCTCTACCATCATCCATACCATCAAACCATTGACGAAGAAGACATCGGAAGAGACGGGACGGCGGAGCAACGCAATGAGTCAACGTCTATCTTTACTTTAGTATTCCTAAATTTGCTCTTTGTTTTTATCAAATTATTAATGTTTAGATTGTTGAAAAACATGATTTTTCATAATTATTTGATGACTATAGTTGGCTAAGGTTTGTTATCAAGACTTAGGGGATCCCATGTTTTGAATGTGAGATTTAAATTGTATTAATATGATTTAAGTGGAAGGCTTAAATCTGTGATTAGGTGGAGACTATTCAGTTACCCCACTAACCTTGCATTGAATTTTTGACGTTTGGGAGGTCTGCAGCAGCAGCTATATAAGCTGCACTAACTTCATTTTTTCCAGCATCCAAAAATTGTTCACTCATACATTTGAGAGTACTACACACTACTGGTGTTCAAGTGAGTCTGCTCGGATTTCTGCTTCATTCCGAACAGAGGGGATTAGGCGTTGTATCTTGGAACTCTCTTGTCCAGGAGGCCAGAAGCTTGCAGGCGGGCAAATTTGAGTTCGGGCACACGACTTGTTGTGGTCTCGTCCTGTTTCAGTTTACAGTTGTGCAGATTTCGAACAGTGTTTACATACTACTGCTGTAAGTTTACAATATATTTTATTTTTCGCTCATAATTGTAATCTGATTATAATTCGGTTATCAGATAACTTGTGGGAATAACAATCGTAAACTCGAATATGTTTTTGTTTATGTTTTTGGAACATAATCAGTTTTTGAAAAATATAATTGTCGAATTTTCAAACAATCATTGTTTGTGCACTATAAAAAAATTTATACTGTTCGTTTTAAAATTATTTGATATTGTTTGTGTTGTATCGTTTGTATTATGTTTTTAGCTTATGGCTGACCAGATTCCAAACCGAGTTGCTGAGAATACTGATATTCCAATGATGAAAGCTAGCGGCGCTGAGGTCGTTATGCCAGTTCTTAGAAACCCAATGTCGTTCTCTCAATTTGAGAAACCGGAAAAGTTCAAAGGTTCCAACTTTAAGCATTGGAAACAGAAGATGATATTCTTTTTGACCACTTTGAGCTTGACCAGGTTTCTTAAAGAGAAGAAACCAGTGGAGGACAAAGAGGATCCTCAATCTGCTGTAATAGTCGAATCGTGACTGAGTGTCGACTACCTCTATCGTAACTATGTACTGAATTCTCTCGACGATGAACTTTTCAATGTGTATTCCCCCAAAGAAACTGTGAATGATATTTGGGAATAGTTAGAAATGAAGTACAAAGTTGACGACGCAGGCGCAAAGAAATTTGTAGCCGGTCGATTCCATGACTATCGAATGGTAGATGGCAAAAACGTTTTTGAGCAATGCAAAGAGCTGCAACTGATATATCACGAACTTGCTGCCGAATGTATGGGGCTAAATGATGCTCTCCAAGTGGCAATGATGATTGAAAAATTACCGCCATCTTGGAAGGACTTCAAGAGCTACCTGAAGCACAAGCGAAAGATGATGAGTCTTGAGGATCTTATCAGGAGGTTGCGCATTGAAAAAGACAACCTAAAAGTTGACAAGAAATCATTTGGAATGATTTCCAAGGCCAACGTGGTTGAAGTTGGGGACAGCTCTCGTGGGAATAAACGTAAGCGTACTTTTGATCCCAAGGGAGATACTCAGACAAAGAGGTTCACCGGTGACTGTTATATGTGTGGTAAGCCTAACCATAAGGCCAAGGACTGTACTCAATGCCAAATCAATGAGGTTAAAAGGAAGGCAATCCCAAACAGAGGCAAAAGCAAGAGGCTTGCTCATGCCAACATTGCTGAGGACAACCTGAGCTCAGACATGGATGACATGCATCTGACTGCAGTTGTGTCGGAGGTGAACCTTGTTGGTGGGAACTCCAAGGAATGGTGGGTCGATACTGGGGCTAATCGCCACATATGCGTCAACAAATGGATGTTTAAGACCTATCAACTAGTCAATGATGAGCACTGCTACATGGGAAATTCAGCAGTCTCAAAAGTTGAAGGCAAGGGGACGGTTGTGCTGAAGATGACTTCAAGTAAAGAGTTGACTCTTACCGGGGTCTTCCACATGCCAGAGATCCGAAAGAATCTCATCTCCGGAGCTGTGTTGAACAAGAAAGGCTTTCAGCTCGTGTTTGAATCCGACAAAGTCATTATGTCCAAGGGTGGTATGTTCGTGAGAAAAGGCTACTTGGCCAATAACCTCTTCAAGATGACTTTAATGACTCTAGCTCCTAAAGCTAAGTCTAGTGTAGAGGTTGAGTTGATGTTAATGCAGCAAATGAGGCTAGCACAAGCAAAAATAATGTAATGACTGCTGCCAATGTGGCTAATAAAACTTTAAAGTTTGATTATTCTTGTGAGTCTTTACATTTGTGGCATGGTAGATTAGGACATGTGAATTATAAGTTCTTACAAAGGCAAACGTTTCTTAATCTATTACCTAAACTTAACATCAAACACAAGTGTGAGACTTGTGTAGATGCCAAATTAACCAAGTCTTCATTCCACTCAATTGAGTGAAGCACCGAACCGTTAAATTTGATCCATACGGATGTATGCGATCTAAAATATGTACAATCTAGAGGCAGTAAAAATTATTTCATAACCTTTGTTGATGATTGTACAAGATATTGTTATGTCTACTTAATGAGAAGTAAAGACGAAGCAATTGACATGTTCATTCATTACAAGAATGAAGTTGAGAATCCACTTGATAAAAAATATAAAATTCTTCGAAGTGATCGAAGTGGTGAATATGAGTCACCATTTGCACAAATATGTGCTGAGAGTGACATTATTCATCAAACCACTGCTTTTTATTCTCCCAAACAAAATGGTATTGCTGAAAGGAAGAATAGAACGCTCAAGGAAATGATGAATGCAATGCTTATAAGTTCTGACTTACCTCGGAACTTGTGGGAGAAGCTCTACTTTCTGCCAACAATGTGCTAAAGAGTTTTCAGGATTTTAAATATTGGGCATCATATTTTGGATCGGACTAGGAATAAATAATTCCGGGATTGAATTTATAGTATTAATTAAATTCAATAAGATTCTTAAATTCTTGGGAATGACATCTTGGTCCGGGTTTGGAATAAATAAATTATGGGATAAGCATGTATCATGATTAAATTTATAAGAGTGTTGCACTATTAAATTAATGAGTTTTGAATGAGGAGGATAATTAAGGGGTAAAATGATAATGTGTAGAGATATAATTGTAAGATAAGTCTAGACCTAGGTTGGAAACCCATTGACCCTATCTATCTTCTCACCACGCAATCTCCTCCTTTCTTCCCCTCTCCCGTCGACTTGAGCATGAAACAGAGGAGGATATTTCTCCAAGGATTTTCACCATTTTTCTTCAAGGTTTATGCACGATTCTCTTTACTTTTTCCATGTTTGTTCATCCCGTTGATTATTGTGGGCTTTTGGTTCGATTTTGTCACGGTTTTGAGTAGATGGGTTGCATTTGGTTTTTATTTTGTTGGATATGGTTTATTGTTCAAGAATATTTACTTCTGGTTAGTGTGTATAATCTTCTATTTTGTCTTAATCATCTTTTATTGAGTGTTTCCCTTGAATGTTCGATTTCATCGCTGGGTTGGGGGAAGGGGAAGGTTTCGGTCGGGTCTTGCTGGTGTGTGTGCGTGCATGAGCTTACACAAGGATTGAGCCTCCTTGCTAGCATGATTTAATCTTTTTCTACTATACATTTCATGGTTAAGTTTGATTTCTCACCTTGTTGGACGTGAACTACATTTTGATGGATTGTTGCTGCTGTAATTTAATTGTGTCTTGAACTTTCCTAAATGTTAAATTATTGCTTTAACCATGAGTTATTCCCAAGTGAAGGCTGGTTTGAACGCATGTTCCCCTGCATTTCCATCTAAAGCATTGCTGGTTCGAATTCTTATGGGCCTTGTGCATCTGAGTTATGATGTGTGAATTAATGTGTCTGTTGTGTTGTGCGTAGGCGAGTATGCGTATGTGGCCGCTGTATATACGTGTATGTTTGTGTCTCAGCGTATATAGTGTGGGTATATGCTATAGATACATGAGTTTGTGCATTTAAGGGTGTATTTACTGAAATGGTGTATTGGTGAACTTTACGATGGTAGTGAGGCTAGACCGATTAGTGTGGGCCCTTGCAATGTATATGATATAATAACTTAAAGCACAACTAATACATCTTACAATGTTGAGTAAATCGTATGAACGAAATGTTTAATGGCATGAGGAAGCGGGGTGAGTTTTCTTGATTTAAAGTGAGAATCTCCCATTGAAAGATTGAGTATTTAAATGGTAAATCTATGAACTAACTGTTTAGTCGATTTGAGTAATATAGATTGTCTTGATTATGTGACAATGTCCATTTTATTGAGTTGTCGATTCACGATTTTGGATTGAGAGTGCGAAATACCTATTGATAACAACTGTATTATTGATGAGCTAATATTGAATTGATATTCGATATAGATACTCCACGAACTTCTGGAAGTTCGAGGGTAGCTTGTCCATGTTGTCGATTTTAAGGTATGTAGTGACGTACGAGCAGGTATACTATGAATTATTTCATATCCCAGTTTTCATGTATTGTTGAATGTGATGACTGAATATAAGGAAATGAATATGTGAATTGAGTTTGATATATGTGGTATGGTGGACACGTAAATGTACGTGGTCCGGATATGGAGTTGGGTATGGATGCCTTTGGCATGATCGATATGAGAAATTGTGGAGAATGAGATTAACGGATAAGCAGAGTTTCCTTCGATATGAGATTCGTCATGATTGAGCATAAATGATGAATTGTGATTTTATTGAATTTATTGCATTGATGAGTATCATGTTATGAATAAGGATACTGAACTTGATGTTTATGAAAGTGTATAAGATTGAAACATGAACAGTTCGTGAAAGCTATACTGGTTCGAAATTGTACAGGGAGTATATTTTTATGGATTTCCAATAATCTTAATTGTTGCAATACGATTTTATATGGTGATATGAACATGATTATTATATCAGAGTATGCTCACCCTATGTGGGGGTTGTTTCTGTTAAAACATGTACGATATTGGTTTTGGAAGTGAGTGCAAGCCACTGAGTGAGAATACTTCCAGAATGTGTGATTCCAGTATTGGTATGAAGTAATGTGATTTATGCAAATACATATGCATTCCATTATTTAATGCTCGTCTGTGAGCATCATGGATATGTATTTATGGGTTGTATAAATATCTCGAAGTTCTCCCTATCTTTTGGTGTTCGATGCATTTTATTTTTGGGATATATGGTGTATTATGAATTGAGTAGATAAGTGATGTATTATGTTGCTATTGTGATTATGGGGATTGGATATATTTCCTCTTTGATATTTTTGGGAAGTCAAGTTTACGAGGATACACTGCCCAAATTTTTATAAAAGTCATAGGGTATATATGAAGCATGTAATGATTCTTTTGAAGAATGAAAAGAAATTTTTACATACACAAATGACGTCATAATTGCATTATTGACGTATTGGGAAGTTGGGGCCTTACATTAGTGGTATTAGAGCAGTGATTAGCTCTTTGGGATGTCTACAGCCTAAGGGTGTGCCGAGAGAATTGAATATCACATATTTTACTCATGATTGTAGTTTTGCGACAGTGTGATGCGACATTTACACCTATGTGCATCGTATGATATGTATGGTATGAAACAATGTAAATTGTGTTATTGCTAACCGTTGCGGTTGCAGAATTGATTTGGTATCATGAGAAACATTGCAATGAGGAATCATTGTTGATTCCAGTAGATACACCTCGATGGCGGTATTGTTGAAAAGCTCATGAGTCCGGTAAACCATTTTAATTATATCGATGACTTGAATATTGTGAAAGTGATGATGTCCTTTGAGATGCGTGGTGAATGATTTGCCACGCTGACGGTATTTAAAGTCGATGGTAAATTGATATCGTTGCTAGTAATGGAATGAATGAATTTTATCGAGTTTTGCACGTGCCATATATGTATACACTGCTGAAAATCTGATTTTGCAGGAGAATCAGAAAAATGAGCTATGGGATGTGATGTCATATGACATGAATGGTTTGGCAGCACTAGACTGTGGATATATGATGATTGAGTATGTGTATGTCATAAATGTGATGACACAAGTACGTGACGATGTACTAATTGTGATGACCAGGGATTATAGGTGTTAATCCCGGAGTATTAATAATCCCTAAAGTGGTTTTACGTGACGATTTGGAGTTTAATTGAGGTATTGGGCCTTCTGGGCTCGTTTATTTGGGCAGTTGGGATCGTTGGATCCAGAGGTTGAGATTGTATTCACATTACGGTGAAAAACCTAAGAGTTGGGTTTTTGATGTGTCTCGGAATCTCGGGTGCTGTGTGAGCACCGGTAGAGGGTTTTGGAGTTAGAGAGAGAGTTTTTGAAAACAGATGATTTTTAAGGAATCATGATGTATTTGTGGGGCTATTAATTTTTCGGGGTATTTTTGCTATAAATACCATTTGAACCCAAGATTTTAAGAGAAAATTCATTTCAGCCCCAACTTTCTCCTCTCTCCCGCGCGCGCCCCTTTTCCCGTCACCTCCCCTGCCCCGCCGTTTCAGGCGCTCCGCCAGCCGCCGTCCGGCCGCCGATCGGCGCGTGCGACCTACCCACGGCTTCGTCTCGACGAGGCGCTCCTTTCCCCTCTGCCAATTGAAAGTTTCATCGCGATTTGAGGTCGAATTTTGAGAAAGAGCGGCGATCCCCAATTTTTAGGGTTCATCGGATTTCGTCCGATTTTGCTTCCGATTTTCGTGGGTAACGTTCCTTACCCCTTTTCCATGCTTGTGATGTACTTCCTTGCCTTATTGTGAATTATTGTTTCGAATTTCCCCAATTTCGTAGGGTTTAATTTTCGAATTATTGGGGGTTTTTGGCAAAGGTGTTGATTCTTGCCATTGATGGTTTAATTCACATCTTAGGTGTATTATGATGCTTAAGTGGGATCGAATTAAGATGTTATGGTTCGAATTTGAAGAATTGTTAGGGTTCGAATTTAAAGGCTTGTTTGGGTTCGATTTTAAGGGGGTTGAATTCGAAAAATGGGGAGTTTTTGTCAAGGGATGTTGATTCTTGCTTGGATAGCTTAATTGGCATTTTAGATAAATTATGGTATTTTATTGGGTTCGAAATTGTGAGATTAAGGTTCGATTTTTGTAGGGCATTCTTGAACAATTTCGATTTGTCTCATTTATTTCCTTCCCTGCATGTACCCTGCCCCGGGTCTTTTAAGAGGATAATTGTCGTGTATTGACAATGTTGTGAGGGATATGGGTGTGCTTGAGCATAGGTTACATGTTCGTAAATAATTGTGAATTATTTATCGTGTTAGCACATCATTCCTCGGGGCATGGAACTCGAGCAAGGCTTGGCTCGGACTTCGGAGATTTAAGGTACGTGCGACGTACGAGCATTTCTATATTTTAAGGCATATGTGAATGCATAATGAAAATTTGATTTCATTGAATAATCGCGCATGAGGATTATATATATATATGTTGATATAGCCAAGGAATGACCCAAATCTTGATATCGCCGCTTGTAGCGTGCGTGACACTAGAGTAGGATGACTCTTGCATGATATATGGGGTACTGGGTTTATTTGACTATATTAGGGCATTTGAGATGCCTGGGAATGATCGTAAAATCATGTATTCTTCGTAAGACATTTGAGATGTCTAAGTTCGTAGAATCGTGTATTCATTATAAGACATTTGAGATGTCTAGGTTTGTAGACTCATGTACTCATTATAAGACACTTGAGATGTCTAAATATAATGAAGGATTGGTAAAATAAATGCTAAGGCATTTGAGCTATCTGTGATTGATAGCAAGGTTGTGAAATCAGTATTAGATATTGTGATATCTGTAATTGCATGTTTAATGAATTTGTAATCACTATATGTTGATATTCGAGGATTAGGCATGCGATGAGTTAATCAATGCGTTGATTTACTGATTTATGAGATTTGATGAGTTTGATGTTGTGAGAACAGGGACAGTACACGGAATCCCGGATGAGGATGTTGCCATCCAGGGAGTATCATTTAAATTCATTAGTATTTACTTGTGTTGTAAATTATGAATTTCATTATTATGATTATGGGATTTTGTGTATTGGTATGCTCACCCCGTTGGGGGCTGTCTCTGTTGGGACAGGTGGACAGGTACATCGATGGCTATGGAGCTGAGCTTGAGCTGTTGATTTGAGGTACTCCCAGGATCGTGGTACCAGGGCTTGATGGAGCACGGTATCGTATAGAGTACCTATATATACACCTGAGGATTTATACATATTCATGATGCTCGCATGTGAGCACGATTATACTTGTATATGGATTGTATATAAAGGCATGAGCCTTTCTCTCTTTCATTTAAGGTTGCATGCAATTAGGTTGAATTGCTAGAATGATATGAGAGTCATTGGTGTATTATGTGGGTGTTGGAACCCGCTTTTGTTGACATATGTGTGGTGTCTTCCCTGGCTGGGAATCTACTTGTATTACTGCTTTCTGTTGAGTATTATGTGTTCCCTGGCCGGGAATTTTGTTATGTGTTGTACTCTTTTTTTTGGGATAGCTCTATTTATGGGGAGACTCTGCCCAAATTTTTATAAAAGTTTACAATGTGAAAAGTGGCACCAAGGGGTTGGTAAAGGGCAAACATATGAGTCTTTCATTGACAGGCAATGATTAAGTATCATCAGAGCTTCCCGATTGACATTCTATAGAAAGCATGTACCACACATAGTGGTTAATACACTAATCAAGGTTTAAGGGCTTGGGGTCCTTACATTAGTGGTATCAGAGCAGTGGTTGCTCATTGGGGCTGTTAAGGGCCTAGGAAGTTATTGATAGCACATATTTATGCATGATGGCATTAATGTTGTATGACATAGCAAATTGTTTATGTGCTATTATGATATGAAAAGTGGTATTGCTAACCATTGTGGTTGCAGGAATCGTGTGGAACACGATAGGATGACATTTATGGGGATGTCTGGCACTCCGTGTGTTATGTGCCAAGGAAGCTGGTTTTAAGAAAATCAGATAAAGGGATATTTCCGAGGTAACATGTATTTTACGTTGTCTTGTTGACACATGATGAATGCAAAGTGGTGCATTGAGGTTATGATATATGTTATTGTGCATTGTTTTTGCATATGCATGTTATGAAATATAAGAGGTGTATTTCTTGAGTCAAAGTTATCTTAGTAAGGATTTTAATGGCTTACGCTAAGGTCCATTGGAAGCGAGGAAGAATTCCGCTTACATGGAGTAGCAAGAAGCATTAAAATGTACTAATGATAAGGGCTCGGGATTGAAATAAGGATTTAAAGAAGGATATCATGACATTTATTTGTGAAACCATACATTCTCATAATGTGTTTTTATTATGAATTGAATGTGGATGCATAGCGTATATGGCTATTGTTGTTAACCCTGATGGTTGCAGGTTACAGGAAATATGGAGTATAAAAAGGAATGATGATTATACATTCCAGGAGTCCTGCTTATGACAGTGAGAATTTTTATACTTACGCTTGACCGCTAAAAATGTGGAGCGGGAGGGGGGAGGCTCGCTTGCACATGGAGGCGGGGTATTCCATACGAAGCGAGGATGAGATACCGCTTGTATGAAGAAGCTTATGCTTGTACCGCTAAAAATGTGGAGCGGGAGGGGATGCTCGCTTGCACATGGAGGCGGGGTATGCCATACGAAGCGAGGATGAGATACCGCTTGTATGAAGAAGCGAGGATGAGATGCCGCTTGTTAGGATGATGATTCATTCCTTTGTGATGACACGGATGATAGCGGTGATGTGTCCCGCTGTGTCGATTTATATTCATTTCTCTATGAGGACACGGTTTATAGCGATGGTTCATTCCGCTATATCTATTGGCGATGGTTCATTCCGCCAGGTGTATTTATAGCGATGGTTCATTCCGCTATATCTATTGGCGATGGTTCATTCCGCCAGGTGTATTTATAGCGACGGTTCATTCCGCTATATTGATTGGCGATGGTTCATTCCGCCAGGTGTATTGATAGCGATGCCTCTTTCCGCTACTATGTGGACGATGATTCATGCTCAGGTATATAGCGAGGTTTCATGCCACTTATTATATGATGAGGTGTCATGCCGTCGATTCTATAGCGAGGGATTTTGCCGCTATGTACTCAGCACAGGATTTTGCCGCCTTCGAGCGATGGGTGCTGATTACGCACTATTATTGAGCGACGGAGACAGGTATGACGCTATATTGCTAGCGATGAGGTATGAGATATTGCTATTTTATTAGCTTTATTGTAGCTGGCATGCATTGATATACATGTTTTATTATGCCTATTTTACTAGCATGATAGTGGATGACATACGCTGATGTACATGTATCGTCACTAGTGGGCAATGTTTTAGATGCCATGAGTTGGCATGTGTCGTCACGGGATGACGATGACGATGGTGTAGGAGATGTCTTATTAGACATGCATCATCGTTACGATGATCGATGCGTTGAGTATACGTATTCAGTGGTATGCCTTGGGTGCCAGTACCGAGCACAAGGTGGTGTGTGCGACACCGATGGACGTGACCCTTATACCGAGCGGGTTGCTCGAGGAATGGTTGGATGCGCTGTACATGTGATTGTACCGCAGCTTACGATTGGGGGATCATTTTACGAGTGGTGATACCCTTGAGGTATGCTCGTTGGAATGGCTTTTGGCCATGTGATTTGACGACAGGAGTAATCATGGAGGAAAGTACTCGCTTTCTGTCGATGTGACATGTGGTAGACATGATCACACCACCCTTGAGGGTGTAGGATGGGTCCTAAGGGAGTAGGATCAGGTTATGTTAAGTACATAGGGACATTGGAGTGTCCAGGGTATATCGGCATTGAGGAATGTTGGATAAAGACCCGCTACTCTATTGAGTTTTCTTCCCATAGTATGTTATACCATGTGGAAACGTCCGTCTTGTTGGTAGGTTTGAGGTAAACCTAAAGAGGCAGAGACTAGGCTGTCTGCCACGTGTGTGTAGTACCGTGATGGGCTTGCTAGAGCCGTTATACTGCTCGTTGGAACCAAGTTTGGCAATCGTAAGGTGATGCGATGTGGATCGTGGTGGACTCTAGTAGTCACCACATCATTTGAGGTTGTGCGTGCCTCGCTGAAACGTGTATACGTTTATGTTTAATCTTGGAGACTTGTCTGGGACAGCTTAGGATGTTGGAGTACCAACAAGAGAGTCATCAGGTTGTTATTGACTCAATCTAAAGGAACCCGTGTATTGGGATACAATGGGTGTTATTGTATCCAGTTTTTCCGAACGATGGTTCGAGACTTGTGGATCTCGAGTTCGATGGCACTTCCCTTGCGAGGAAGGAGGTAGTATTATACCTATTTGGGAATCTTGAAAGATTCGGTAAGTTGGTGCAAGTGGTGTTGATTTTGGGAATCACACCGTGTATTGTTAATCGTCGATTTTCATCCTCCACTGAGTAAGGAATGACTCAGAATTGACGGTTGTGTTTGGGGCTTAGGGATATGTGGTAGATACCCGAGCCGAGTGCATTGAGTATGCATGCGACATCAGTGCTTAGGCAGGTATACCGGTGAGTATACGGATGCCAGTTATTGATTTCCTCTCTGTTAAGCATAGAGTTATGCTATTTTAGGAGGGTTAAATCTCTGATGAGATATGGAACACCTTGAGATTGGGAATCTCCATGGCACGATGATTATGAGGAATGATCGTGAAGTTAGTTGACTCCCTTGAGGAGGGATTTTCTTGTGAGGGTTAAGGTACTTCCCTTGTTGGTGTTTTCCTTCGAGTTATGCGACAGCCTTCCCAAGTTTGGATTGTTAAATCCGAGGATTTTCAAGGGATGGCAGGATTTCGGATTGGTTGAGTGTCGCTGACGACACAAGCGTTGAGGATGCAATGGGTTTATTGCATGCCCTTAAGAATTTAAACTCTGCGGAGTCTCAGTTGTTATTTATGATCAGGACGTGATTCTTGGAACATCCGGAGGTGGACATCTTGTGAGATGTCTTTTGTTTGAATTTGTGGCGTGAGTTGCCCAAATTAAGTTGCAACGAGGCGACTACTCCTTCGATGGAGGAAGTTTGAAAGTGGAAACCAGGTCTGGTATGTGTACACCGTGGTTGTACTAGTGTTTCCCTCGTAACGATGTATGTTAGACATCGTGAGTCTTGGTAAAGATGTCATAGGATGATATCTACGATAGAATCAGGAGTGATTCGAATCCTTGCAATTTCAGTTGACTAACTGCTTTTGGACTGTTAGCGTTGAGTTGTGCTGACGCTCTTTGACGTTATGATGGATTTGGAAGTCTATTCCACTCCAGAGTTTGACACGAGGTCAACGTTCTTACGGTTGAGGTGTCATTCAGGATGTGTTCGTAATGTTGTATTAGAACGAAGGATGACTGTCTGATCTACAGTCGTAAGTATCAGTTGTTTCGCAGTCATGAGGGACTGACTTTTGGGATGACCCGCATCGAGGTACGTTTTACCTCTTGGGTGTTATGTTGGTTTTGGTATGTCGCTTTGTTTCAGAATTTGATGAGAGGTAAGTATCCTCGCGTTTATTAATACGATTCTGATATGGTCAGGAATCGAGGTTATGGCTTCATGTTGTTGTGTAGCCTGGGTGTTACGTGATACACCAGTGCTAATTTCGAGGACGAAATTCTTTTAGTGGGGGATATTGTGATGACCAGGGATTATAGGTGTTAATCCCGGAGTATTAATAATCCCTAAAGTGGTTTTACGTGACGATTTGGAGTTTAATTGAGGTATTGGGCCTTCTGGGCTCGTTTATTTGGGCAGTTGGGATCGTTGGATCCAGAGGTTGAGATTGTATTCACATTACGGTGAAAAACCTAAGAGTTGGGTTTTTGATGTGTCTCGGAATCTCGGGTGCTGTGTGAGCACCGGTAGAGGGTTTTGGAGTTAGAGAGAGAGTTTTTGAAAACAGATGATTTTTAAGGAATCATGATGTATTTGTGGGGCTATTAATTTTTCGGGGTATTTTTGCTATAAATACCATTTGAACCCAAGATTTTAAGAGAAAATTCATTTCAGCCCCAACTTTCTCCTCTCTCCCGCGCGCGCCCCTTTTCCCGTCACCTCCCCTGCCCCGCCGTTTCAGGCGCTCCGCCAGCCGCCGTCCGGCCGCCGATCGGCGCGTGCGACCTACCCACGGCTTCGTCTCGACGAGGCGCTCCTTTCCCCTCTGCCAATTGAAAGTTTCATCGCGATTTGAGGTCGAATTTTGAGAAAGAGCGGCGATCCCCAATTTTTAGGGTTCATCGGATTTCGTCCGATTTTGCTTCCGATTTTCGTGGGTAACGTTCCTTACCCCTTTTCCATGCTTGTGATGTACTTCCTTGCCTTATTGTGAATTATTGTTTCGAATTTCCCCAATTTCGTAGGGTTTAATTTTCGAATTATTGGGGGTTTTTGGCAAAGGTGTTGATTCTTGCCATTGATGGTTTAATTCACATCTTAGGTGTATTATGATGCTTAAGTGGGATCGAATTAAGATGTTATGGTTCGAATTTGAAGAATTGTTAGGGTTCGAATTTAAAGGCTTGTTTGGGTTCGATTTTAAGGGGGTTGAATTCGAAAAATGGGGAGTTTTTGTCAAGGGATGTTGATTCTTGCTTGGATAGCTTAATTGGCATTTTAGATAAATTATGGTATTTTATTGGGTTCGAAATTGTGAGATTAAGGTTCGATTTTTGTAGGGCATTCTTGAACAATTTCGATTTGTCTCATTTATTTCCTTCCCTGCATGTACCCTGCCCCGGGTCTTTTAAGAGGATAATTGTCGTGTATTGACAATGTTGTGAGGGATATGGGTGTGCTTGAGCATAGGTTACATGTTCGTAAATAATTGTGAATTATTTATCGTGTTAGCACATCATTCCTCGGGGCATGGAACTCGAGCAAGGCTTGGCTCGGACTTCGGAGATTTAAGGTACGTGCGACGTACGAGCATTTCTATATTTTAAGGCATATGTGAATGCATAATGAAAATTTGATTTCATTGAATAATCGCGCATGAGGATTATATATATATATGTTGATATAGCCAAGGAATGACCCAAATCTTGATATCGCCGCTTGTAGCGTGCGTGACACTAGAGTAGGATGACTCTTGCATGATATATGGGGTACTGGGTTTATTTGACTATATTAGGGCATTTGAGATGCCTGGGAATGATCGTAAAATCATGTATTCTTCGTAAGACATTTGAGATGTCTAAGTTCGTAGAATCGTGTATTCATTATAAGACATTTGAGATGTCTAGGTTTGTAGACTCATGTACTCATTATAAGACACTTGAGATGTCTAAATATAATGAAGGATTGGTAAAATAAATGCTAAGGCATTTGAGCTATCTGTGATTGATAGCAAGGTTGTGAAATCAGTATTAGATATTGTGATATCTGTAATTGCATGTTTAATGAATTTGTAATCACTATATGTTGATATTCGAGGATTAGGCATGCGATGAGTTAATCAATGCGTTGATTTACTGATTTATGAGATTTGATGAGTTTGATGTTGTGAGAACAGGGACAGTACACGGAATCCCGGATGAGGATGTTGCCATCCAGGGAGTATCATTTAAATTCATTAGTATTTACTTGTGTTGTAAATTATGAATTTCATTATTATGATTATGGGATTTTGTGTATTGGTATGCTCACCCCGTTGGGGGCTGTCTCTGTTGGGACAGGTGGACAGGTACATCGATGGCTATGGAGCTGAGCTCGAGCTGTTGATTTGAGGTACTCCCAGGATCGTGGTACCAGGGCTTGATGGAGCACGGTATCGTATAGAGTACCTATATATACACCTGAGGATTTATACATATTCATGATGCTCGCATGTGAGCACGATTATACTTGTATATGGATTGTATATAAAGGCATGAGCCTTTCTCTCTTTCATTTAAGGTTGCATGCAATTAGGTTGAATTGCTAGAATGATATGAGAGTCATTGGTGTATTATGTGGGTGTTGGAACCCGCTTTTGTTGACATATGTGTGGTGTCTTCCCTGGCTGGGAATCTACTTGTATTACTGCTTTCTGTTGAGTATTATGTGTTCCCTGGCCGGGAATTTTGTTATGTGTTGTACTCTTTTTTTTGGGATAGCTCTATTTATGGGGAGACTCTGCCCAAATTTTTATAAAAATTTACAATGTGAAAAGTGGCACCAAGGGGTTGGTAAAGGGCAAACATATGAGTCTTTCATTGACAGGCAATGATTAAGTATCATCAGAGCTTCCCGATTGACATTCTATAGAAAGCATGTACCACACATAGTGGTTAATACACTAATCAAGGTTTAAGGGCTTGGGGTCCTTACACTAATACTAGCTCAAAGTATCCATGTATATTGTATTATGTATTGGTAATGCAGATATGCCCTCACGAGTGTTGGACGATAGCGATAGTAACGAGTTTTCATTGTGGAAAATATTATTTGAGATTTTCTTTGACGGTATGGTGGGAATTTTTCGCTGATGATGATATCGATGGTTCTAGTGGATGGTGAATTGATGTTGAGTTGCTGTATTGGGTCGCCATCGACGAGTGTGCGATGTGATTGGGTCGCCACTGACGAGTGTGCGATGTTATTGGGTCGCCACTGATGAGTGTGCGATGTGACTGGGTCACCCCCGACGAGTGTACGATGTGATTGGGTCGCCCCCGACGAGTGTACGATGTGATTGGGTTGCCACCGACGAGTGCGCGATGTGACTGGGTCGCCACCGACGAGTGTGCGATGTGATTAGGTCGCCACCGACAAGTGTACGATGTGACAGGGTCACCGCTGACGAGCTAGCGATGTGTTATTGGGTCGATGCTAGAGAGAGCATGCAACATGTATAATGTTATTGGGTCGATGCTAGAGAGAGCGTGCGATGTGTATATTGTTATTGGGTCGATGCTAGAGAGAGCCTGCGACGTGTATATTGTTAATGGGTCGATGCTAGAGAGAGCATGCGACGTGTATATTGTTATTAGGTCGGTGCTAGAGAGAGCATGCAACGTGTATATTGTTATTGGGTCGATGCTACAAGAGCATGTGATGTGTATATGATATTGGGTCGATGCTAGGGAGAGCATGCGACATGATTATTGTCAGGATCGACGCTAATGAGAGCGTGAAATGTATTATATGTGCCTCCACTACAGAGGGAGAGTGGTGAATATATGTCGATTTAAATTGTCCTTGTTGATTGAAAATATAGTGATGATCAAATGTGCAGGTGAAAGCGACCACGGTGAGAATGGATGAAGAGACATTATTGTTTTCTTTCATTTTTATTGCAGTGGTGAAGCAACAGCGGGGTATGATTGACACCGATATACCGATGACATTTATAGACGAGATGATGGTATGATTATGTGGTGGATTTTATGATGCATGTAATGTATGAACATTCATTGATATTTGTCTTGTGATTATAATATATGGGAATAGAATACTTGCCGCTCATATGGCGAAGCGATGACAATGCCGACGTCATATTGAAGCGAGGGGTATTGATTATGTATGCCAGTGTTGACAATGAGTATTATGTACCATCGTAGGGCTATGAATATTGATATATAGCTATTGTGTTAGCAATGAATATCTTAGTACCACTATCGTTATTAGCGATGAGTATTGTTGTTCCGCAATTGCGTTAAGCGATGAGTATTAATGACATGTTGATTGCAGATGGCAGTGAATGCCTTGTTATGACACCTATGTTTTTATTTCTCGGATACATGAGCTGTAGGCGAGAGGATATTGGAATGTTCCAGGGGAACGAGGAATTGAGATAAACCATTTCCTTTGGTTTAACATGTTTGATATATATGGATTGTGAATTATCTCGATTGATTGATATGGTTTAGGAGAACCAATTTAAAGATGAGGAGAATTGAGAAAGAAATTGAAATGACGTATAGTATTGATATGTTCATTGATTATTTGTGCAGAGACGAGATAACAGTGGGGTAATGATGATCAGATTGAAATGATATTGGTTTATGAAAACATGATTGTTTTGTATACTGTGAGATTAATGATATGTTAATCATGTTATGTTGAGTTAAATGTAACCATGTTGGAATGAGATTAATGAACAGGTCATGAGATGACATGGAACGTCACGGGATGACGTGCGATCGCTATGAATGTCCTGTGTGGACGTGTGATCATCGTGAACGTTGCTAGTCGACGTAGTAAGTACGAAATTATGATGTTATTCTCTGGTATATAATGACAACACTGATAAATAATCATGTAGTGATTAATGATGAGTTAGACATGATGTGATAGACAATATAATAATGTCATTATGAGAATTTATGAGATATACGAACATTCACTTTAAACGATTGATCATTTTGATATTGTGTTAGAAACTGGAAGGCATATAAATGATGATATATGCGATGAGACTGGTGTTTGAGAAATCATGAATACATACTACACTATGATATGTTATTCATTCATGAAATAGTGCTTTGTTGAATAAAGGATCGAAAGGAATTACGTCATTGAGGCATGAAATTGATTCTTATGTTGAATTTTAATCACACAAATATGTGATAGTTTGTTGTAGCATGATGTGTACAGGATTGCGTGAAACTTTTGACGCATGGATATTAATGTTTGATGACCGAAACATTATGAACACCAATAATGCGTAAATGACGAGGTACATGGTTATGTTATGAGTATTTGAGAAATACTAATGAGTTTATTTTTAGTACTTGTTCCATGGCAGATGATAGTTGGGTGATGAAATGCGGAAAGTTTGATGCTTAAGAGCATGTGAGTACTGTGATGAGCAAGATATATGATGCTACTGTATATTGTAGATGATTTCATCTACAAAGGTATGAGACGATTATTCGATGTTGATGTTGATGCCTTCTTTAAAATGGTTTATATACAAGTGATTTGTAAGGAGCGGTGGACAGTACAAGATAACTTATCCAAGTAGATAAGAATAAATGATGGGTTATGAGATAAATTTGAGGGATGAACAATATTATGATGCCAATGTGCGTATAATCGTGACGTAAGAATATTCTTGTTAGACCATTCTTTATGAATTGATATTGATGATATGTGGTTGTTGGTGCGTATAATGTTGATATACGTATATGCGAATTACTAATGGGTTTTCTAGTAAATTACTTTGCGTCAGATAATAGTCAGAAGATGATATATGGGAGGTTGATGTTAAGGCTAGAAGAGTAACACTGTTTCATATAGACATGGGTGGTGTGCGATATGACGAGGTTGGTATAAATTGCAAACTTTGCAATCGTACAGGTATGATGATATTTTACGATAAAAGTGTTGATGTATCATTATATATTCTGATATACACATGATGTGCATAGAATGCATAATTTAGTAATTATGTAATGTGTATTATGATAAAAGTAAACGGTGATGGATTGAGATTTTGTGCAAGGAATTGTACCAATGCGAGCACACAGGTAGTGAAGTATGATAAATAAGCTTGATGAGTAAACACTGTAAGTGTTGACTTTTACGAATTAATGGCAATTCTCTTGATAAGTTATTCATAGGAAGAAGCTTCTAAAATGTAAATAAAGTTGAACAGTGCTCGTATGATGTTATTGCGATATTGAATGTCATATTATTGAAGGAACGTAAACGATTACTGAGACTGGTTAAAGAATACATGTAACACGGTGGATTGAAAAGGAATGACTTGAACTATAAAAAATAAAAAAATCTATATACTACGAAAAATATAAGTAATCAGATAGGCAAGTGAACGTGAAAAAGGGGATTGATTATCTAGTTCATGAGATATATTGTTGCTTATGAACAACTGGTAGCGAGAGAGAATGTATGAAATATTCAATCCATGGTAAGTATGTAAATACGATGATTGATCATTCAGGAGTGTAGGTTGCTGAATAACTTAAATATGACGATGATTGATCTTGTATAATCTACATGACAGTGGTATTAATATATGTTATCTCATTGAATACTAATGTTGGAATATGGTAAAGTGATGTGATTTGCAGTTTTGAGATCGTTGGTGTAATGTGACACATGTGTGGGCCGTGGTGATTCGTCCTACAGATGATCAAGTCATTATATTGAGCTGTATAACGGTACGTAAACTTTACTATTGGCTTTTATGTTAATCATGCATTTAAATTTTGAGGTCGAAATTTTATTGGTTGTGGAGAATTGTGATACTCCAAATAATTAATCATTGTTCATTTGATTTAATTGTGCTATTTTAATGAGTTTTTAGGATTTTAAATATTGGGCATCATATTTTGGATCGGACTAGGAATAAATAATTCCGGGATTGAATTTATAGTATTAATTAAATTCAATAAGATTCGTAAATTCTTGGGAATGTCATCTTTGTCCGGGTTTGGAATAAATAAATTATGGGATGAGCATGTATCATGATTAAATTTAAAAGAGTGTTGCACTATTAAATTAATGAGTTTTGAATGAGGAGGATAATTAAGGGGTAAAATGATAATGTGTAGAGATATAATTGTAAGATAAAGTCTAGACCTAGGTTGGAAACCCATTGACTCTCTCTATCTTCTCACCACGCCATCTCCTCCTTTCTCCCCCTCTCCCGTCGACTTGAGCATGAAACAGAGAAGGATATTTCTCCAAGGATTTTCACCATTTTTCTTCAAGGTTTGTGCACGATTCTCTCTACTTTTTCCATGATTGTTCATCTCGTTGATTATTGTGGGCTTTTGGTTCGATTTTGTCACGTTTTGGGGAGATGGGTTGCGATTGGTTTTGATTTTGCTGGAGATGGTTTATTGTTCAAGAATATTTACTTCTGGTTAGTGTGTATAATCTTCTATTTTGTCTTAATCATCTTTTATTGAGTGTTTCCCTTGAATGTTCGATTCCATTGCTGGGTTGGGGGAAGGGGAAGGTTTCGGTCGGGTCTTGCTGGTGTGTGTGCGTGCATGAGCTTACACAAGGATTGAGCCTTCTTGCTACCATGATTTAATCTTGTTCTACTATACATTTCAAGGTTAAGTTTGATTTCTCTCCTTGTTGGATCTGAACTGCATTTTGATGGATTGTTGCTGCTATAATTTAATTGTGTCTTCAACTTTCCTAAATGTTATATTATTGCTTTAACCATGAGTGATTCCCAAGTGAAGGCTGGTTTGAACACATGTTCCCCTGCATTTCCATCTAAAGCATTGCTGATTCGAATTCTTATGGGCCTTGTGCATCTGAGTTATTATGTGTGATTTAATGTGTCTGCGAGTGTTGGGCATAGGCGAGTATGCGTATGTGGCCGCTGTATATACGTGTATGTTTGTGTCTCAGCATATATAGTGTGGATATATGCTATAGATACATGAGTTTGTGCATTTAAGGGTGTATTTACTGAAATGGTGTATTGGTGAACTTTACGATGGTAGTGAGGCTAAACCGATTAGTGTAGGCCCTTGCAATGTATATGATATAATAACTTAAAGCACAACTAATACATCTTAACTTCAAACTGAATGTTGAGTAAATCGTATGAACGAAATGTTTAATGGCATGAGGAAGCGGGGTGAGTTTTCTTGATTTAAAGCGAGAATCTCCCATTGAAAGATTGAGTATTTAAATGGTAAATCTATGAACTAACTGTTTAGTCGATTTGAGTAATATAGATTGTCTTGATTATGTGACAATGTCCATTTTATTGAGTTGTCGATTCACGATTTTGGATTGAGAGTGGGAAATACCTATTGATAACAACTGTATTATTGATGAGCTAATATTGAATTGATATTCGATATAGATACTCCACGAACTTCTGGAAGTTGAGGGTAGCTTGTCCATGTTGTCGATTTTAAGGTATGTAGTGACGTACGAGCAAGTATAATATGAATTATTTCATATCCCAGTTTTCATGTATTGTTAAATGTGATGACTGAATATAAGGAACTGAATATGTGAATTGAGTTTGATATATGTGGTATGGTGGACACGTAAATGTACGTGGTCCGGATATGGAGTTGGGTATGGATGCCTTTGGCATGATCGATATGAGAAATGGTGGAGAATGAGATTAACGGATAGGCAGAGTTGCCTTCGATATGAGATTCGTCATGATTGAGCATAAATGATGAATTGTGATTTTATTGTATTTATTGCATTGATGAGTATCATGTTATGAGTAACGATACTGAACTTGATGTTTATGAAAGTGTATAAGATTGAAAGATGAACAGTTCGTGAAAGCTATACTGGTTCGAAATTGTACAGGGAGTATATTTTTATGGATTTCCAATAATCTTAATTGTTGCAATACGATTTTATATGGTGATATGAACATGATTATTGTATCAGAGTATGCTCACCCTATGTGGGGGTTGTTTCTGTTGAAACAGGTACGATATTGGGTTTGGAAGTGAGTGCAAGCCACTGAGTGAGAATACTTCCAGAATGCGTGATTCCAGTATTGGTATGAAGTAATGTGATTTAGGCAAATAGATATGCATTCCATTATTTAATGCTCGTCTGTGAGCATCATGGATATGTATTTATGGGTTGTATAAATATCTCGAAGTTCTCCCTATATTTTGGTGTTAAATGCATTTTATTTTTGGGATATATGGTGTATTATGAATTGAGTAGATAAGTGATGTATTATGTTATCATCGTGATTATGGGGATTGGATATATTGCCTCTTTGATTTTTTTGGGAAATTAAGTTTACGGAGAGACTCTGCCCAAATTTTTATAGAAGTCATAGGGTATATATGAAGCATGCAATGATTCTTTCAAAGAATGAAAAGAATTTTTTACATACACAAATGACGTCATAAATGCATTATTGACGTATTGGGAAGTTGGGGCCTTACAGAAATGCATGTAAATACTATCATTGAGGCTAGAGATGCTTCATTCTTAATGAAATCTTTCCCCACAAAACTCAGACAGTGACTGAAACCAATGTTGAGAGAACTGTGGGGGATAGAGAATGTAGAATCACCTTGAGGAAGCAAAAGTGCAAAAAAGCGAAGTCTTTTGGCTCAGATTTTCTAACATAGCTGTTGGAAAAGGATGCGGCTACTTTCAAGGAAGCAAAGTTTTCACAAGACTCTGATCTTTGGAAAGAAGCGGTGAACAATGAGATAGAATCTATCTTACATAATCATACACTAGTGGATCTTCCTGCAGGTTGTAAACCACTAGGCCACAAGTGGATCTTCAAGAGGAAGATGAAAGTTGATGGTACGGTATATAAGTACAAGGCTAGACTTGTAGTCAAAGGCTACGGACAAACTGAGGGTGTTGATTATTTCGACACATACGCTCATTGATAAGTGTGATTTTTACACTTAATTTGATATATGATTAGGGGTGTTTTTGTAGTGATTCCTAGAAAATATTACACGTTTTGGTATATATTTGTTTATGTCAGGAATCTAGGTTCAAATGCATAAAACTGGATGAAATGGGCTTAAAAATGCTGAAAAAGGACCAAACTGAGCAAATCTGGAAAAGGAGGGACCAAATCGCAAGATTGGAGATTTGAGGTCCGAGATCGGTCGGCAATGACGAAGATCGATCGCCAGATTTCCGCGATCAATCGGCAAATGACGAAGATCGATCGCGGATTTGTTTAATTTGGGTATCACGTACAGTAGAGATTGAAGATCGATCGCGAGCTGACGAAGATCGATCGCCAAACCCTGAAAAATCAAGATTTTGTTTCCTACTTGGTGATTTTGTGTTCAAACTTTGCAAAACTCCTCCACACTATTTATAGAAGTTTTTGGCGCCGTTGCCGGGGACTAGTTTAAGTAATATCATAGGAGATTAGTTGACTATAATTTAGCCATATTTTTTATTTTTACTTTTATTACGGTTTATACGATTTCACCACTGTTGTTCCTTCGTTGTGTTGAATTTTGCAGGGAGTTGTCTTTGTAGTGCATGCTACGAAGTGACAGACCTATATTAGAGCCACTTGACTTAGAGATTGAGCGAACTTCCAGAAGACTTCGGAAAGAAACTAGAGAGATGGCTGAGAATAATCGAGGGAATGGTGAACAAAACAATGATTAAGTGACAATTACAAGGTCCATGATGGACTATGCACAACCATCTTTTCAAGGCACCATGTCTAGCATCACTAGACCAAGGATTCAGGCTAATAACTTCGAGATCAAGCCTGCCATAATTCAGATGATTCAACATTCTGTGCAATTCGGAGGATCGCATACTGATGATCCTAATGCTCATATCTCCAACTTTTTGGAGATATGCGACACATTCAAGCACAATGGCGTCACTGACGACGCCATCAGGCTATGACTCTTTCCCTTTTCTTTAAACGATAAAGCTAAGAGCTGGTTGAATTCATTGCTTGCAGGGTCGATCACTACTTGGGAGGGGATGGCTCAATCATTCCTATCAAAATACTTTCCCCCTTCCAAGACAGCTAAGATGCGCAATGATATCACAACATTCATGCAACATGATCCGGAGACACTGTACGAAGCTTGGGAGCGCTTCAAGGATCTACTTCGAAGATGCCCACATCATGGCCTTCCGATTTGGCTTCAGGTACAAACATTCTACAATGGTTTATTTTCTGCTAATAGATCTATGATTGATGCAGCAGCAGGAGGTACCATTAGGAGAAAGTCACCTGAGGAAGCTTTCACACTCTTGGAAGAGATGACATCCAACAATTACCAGTGGCAGTCCGAAAGGAATGTGCCCAAAAGACCAATTGGGATGCATCAAGTGGATGAAGTGACATCAATACAAGCTCAATTGTAGGCTTTGAACAAGAAGATGGACAGTTTGAGCATGACAGCCATGCAAGCTCAAGTGATCACGTGCGATTTATGTGGAGGCAACCATCCAAGCACGGAATGTCAGGCAGGTAACCCTTTTATGCTATCTAATGAACAAGCAAATTTTGTAGAAAATAGACCACCACAGGGTAACTCATACTCCAACAACTATAACCAACCGTGGAGGAATCATCCGAACTTCTCTTGGTCCAACCAGAAAAATGTTCCACAACCTCCACCGGGTTATCCACCAAAGCCGAGTATGGAAGAGTTGCTAACTAAGTTCATGACGATGACGGAGAATAGGATGCAAAATCAAGATGCATCAATTAAGAACTTGGAAACTCAAATGGGGCAAATGGCAAATATGTTAGCGGGAAGAGCACCAGGAACTCTGCCGAGTGACACCGAGAAAAATCCAAGGGAGCAAGCCAATGCCGTGACCTTGAGGAGTGGAAAAGAACTTGGTGATGAGAATGAGACTGAAAAGATTGCTAATAAACAAGATGGGAAGGAGCAGCCACGCAACAAGGGTAAGTCCGCTAGAGACACTACACCTATCACACCACAAGAAAAGGTACACATTCCTCTCCCATTCCCTGCATCAGTTAATAGGGCAAAGGTTGATTCAAACTTTGCCAAATTTTTAGACATGCTTAAGAATTTGCATATAGATATACCATTTATTGATGCCTTACGAGAAATGCCAAATTATGCTAAATTCTTAAAGAAGATGTTGTCTAAGAAGCAGAAATTGGGAGAGCACGAGACTGTCTTTTTGACTGAGGAATGTAGTGCTATTGTGCAAAAGAAATCGGCCACCAAGTTAAAAGATCCAGGGAGTTTCTCTATTCCTTGCACTGTTGGGCCTATTTCTTCTATTAAATCATTATGTGATTTGGGTGCTAGTGTGAATTTGATGCCTTTGTCTGTTTTTCAGAGACTTGGATTAGGAGAGCCGAAGCCCACGAGGGTAGTGTTGCAAATGGCAGACAAGTCTATCACCTACCCACTAGGAATCATTGAAGATGTGCCAGTAAAGATAGATCAATTCACCTTCCCAGTGGATTTCCTAGTGCTGGATATGGAGGAGGATGTGAGAATGCCATTGATCCTGGGACGCCCATTCTTGGCTACTGGAAGAGCCATCATTGATGTTGAAGAAGGGAAGTTGATCCTCCGTGTAGGAGAGGATCGTGTTACATTCAATATGTTCAAATCTTCAACACACGCACACAACGAGCATGATTATCTAAAAGTTAACATGATTGACACTTTGCTTGTTGATGTGGTGCAAGGTACTAATGAGGTGAACGTGGAGTCTGAGCTAGAGCCTAAGGAAGGCAAGAGCCATGAGATGGTCAAGTCAAAAAAGGCTAAGAAGCTCAAGGAGAAAAGGACATTCATGAAGGGAGAGACAGTGCAGTTGCATAAAGCGCCACCACCTCGCATTTTCCAAAGCAAGCGAAAGGCGTCATGGGTTGGACCATTCATGGTAACCACCGTCTATGCTCATGGAGCAATTAAGGTAAGTGATCATATTCTAGGCACTTACGTGGTAAATTATCAACGGTTAAGGCACTGCAACGTGGATGACACTAATCCACATACTCCGAACCGTTAGAGCAATGTTGGTAATAAGTCCAGCTTGGGACTATAAATCAAGAACTTTTTCCTATCCCTTTGCTTTGCTTTGGTTTAGTTTATTTTGGTTTGTTTTTGTTTTTGTTTTTGTTTTTGTTTTTGATTTTGGTGAGACTCCATGCGTGCTTGTGACGTGTTCCAACACTATACCCCACGAGCTGATGAGGAATTGGACAACGATCACTGACGGCCGTTGTCAAAGGTAAATGCTTTGTCTTACTTTCCATGCTTATTACATTGAGGACAATGCATGATTTAAGTTTGGGGGAGTGCATTACTGTGTGTCATGCTTCTTATTTGGAAATTGATCGTTTCTGGAGCACCGACAAAAAGTTTATTTTGAAAATGAGTTCAATTAGTAAGATAAGAATAAATCATAGTAGTGGTATCTATTCAATGATGATACTAGTCTCACTTTGCATGTCAACTTGAGTTTTGATGATTGTAAAACTTGTTTGTGAATATCTTGTTTTGAGTAGCATGTCAAAGATGAGGAATATATTGAGCACATTTGAGTCATAATCTTGTGAATTGCATTTGTAGTAGTGAATTTTTTGTGAACTTGATGAATTGTTTTTGAGCATCTTAGAGTACCTTAGAACTTATTTGATGATGACACTTTGAGGCGAAATTTTATAGTTATAAACTCGACTTGGAAATGATCTAGGCGATCATTGGACTGTTTGAGCCTTTCAAGCTTACCATGTATTTATCAATCTATAGTGTCCCCCTTTGAGCTTAAATGAATAAGAATGGAAATTAGCCCCCATTCAACAATTTTTTTGGCAAACTCATTATACCCACCTTTATGAGCCTAAATGAAAAAAATTATCCTTACCCAAAGGGAGTATAATGATTCTCATTGGATGCACATGAATTGCTACATTTGGATGAGCTTATTATTGAAAAAAAAAATGATGAATGAGAAAAGAAAAAGATAGATAAAGCCTTGAGAAAAAGTGAAATAAGACCCAAAGTGGCCAAGGCTAAAAGAAAAAGAAGAGAAGCTCATTTTTTTGTGCTAGAACTATGAACATTACATGCTTATACTCTCTTCTTTGTGCTATCCTATCTTTTCTTTGAAGCCACCACCTAGGCCTAACACTACAATCTTAAAAAGACCTATTGATCCAAGTCTAGGGAGTGACTACATTAGTGGAGAAGCTGTTTGAAAATAGGACTAAGGGGTGCTCAACGATAATCTTACTTTTCATTGACTAGCATGATTTGATCTAAGAAATTGCATGAAACTTGAAAGTGACAATAGCACACACGCACGTTCTGAGTTGGCGACGTGTTGCTTGATCTAAGAGAAAAACAACTTGTTAAACTTTCTGATTGATTCTTGTTCGTCTGTAAGTGAGATGTCTGAGTTACATGATTGACTGCGAAGTGGTTTAATTGAATCTTTAATATTGAACTCTACTGTTTGATTTTATTTCTTGCTCGAGACGATCAAGCTTAAGTTTGGGGGAGTTGATAAGTGTGATTTTTACACTTAATTTGATATATGATTAGGGGTGTTTTTGTAGTGATTCCTAGATAATATTACACGTTTTGGTATATATTTTTATATGTCAGGAATCTAGGTTCAAATGCATAAAAATGGATGAAATGGGCTTAAAAATGCTGAAAAAGGACCAAACTGAGCAAATCTGGAAAAGGAGGGACCAAATCGCAAGATTGGAGATTTGAGGTCCGAGATCGATCGGCAATGACGAAGATCGATCGCCAGATTTCCGCGATCGATCGGCAAATGACGAAGATCGATCGCGGATTTGTTTAATTTGGGTATCACGTCCAGTAGAGATTGAAGATCGATCGCGAGCTGACGAAGATCGATCGCCAAACCCTGAAAAATCGAGATTTTGTTTCTTACTTGGTGATTTTGTGTCCAAACTTTGCAAAACTCCTCCACACTATTTATAGAAGATTTTGAGACGTTTTGTGGGACTTTTGCCAACTTTTACACAGACCTAGCAGCCACTCCTCCATCCAAAACAAGACCACAAATCATTAAAGAGCAAGAGCAACGCGAGGAACAAAAGAACGGAGCGACGCACGGAGCGACATCATCGTTATCTTAGTATTTCTGAACTTATTAATATTTATATCACATTTTGATGTTAAATTTGTTTAAAGACATGTTTATGCATTATAATTTGATTATGGTTGTTGGCTAAGTTATTTGTCAAGACATAGGGGATCCCATGTTTGAACCCTTGAGTTAATAACGGTTTTGATTTGATTTCTATGATCTTTGCGCATAATTTATGTTTTTAATGCTTGTAAAAGATTAGCTACCTTTTGCATGATATTGGTAATCGTAATTGAATTGACCATACGAGATTACGATACGACGTAGTAAATTAGGCCATGGGTTTTAGGTTGAGACGGACAAAGTAAAATCTAGCACACGTGTGATAGCAATAGATTTACCAAAATCGAAGGCTAGTAGTTTTCACAAAGCGTTTTTCGGTATTGATCATTCAATAAAGACACGGGAGTGATTTATTGTAGATTAATGCTAGACTTGTTATAACCAGACCAAGGTATAACGAATGAAATAGGAAAACTCGTCACCCTAGAACATATAACATTGAATCTTAATTAATAAACAACTTTTGGGGGATTACATGGGTGAACCGACGTCTTGATAACTCGTTTATAAATTCTCTTCAATTATTCATCACTGCTGGTTAGGTTAATTTTTGTGCTTAAGTCAATTTAGTTTGATAATCATTCCATAATCGTAGGTTAAATATAGAAATTCTAATCGATCGTGGTAATTACTACTAGTCCCTGTGTGTACGACACTCCTTACTTTTAAACCTTTATACTAAAACTTGACACCGTGCACTTGCGGTAAAGAATCGCTACATTGAAATAACTGTTTAAAATAATAGCGATCACTCATGTATCCAGGAAAACGTCTATAAGGTTAATAATCGCATTTGCTGCATTATATAACCTAGAGATCCATCAAATGGATGTAAAACAGCTTTTCTAAATGGAGAGTTAGAAGAGGAGGTTTTCATGGACCAACCTGAAGGGTTTGTACTTCCAGGTAAAGAAACGAATGTGTGTAGATTCGTGAAATCCTTATATGGATTAAAACAA
This sequence comes from Haberlea rhodopensis, assembly GCA_907163345.1. Taxonomy (NCBI): domain Eukaryota; kingdom Viridiplantae; phylum Streptophyta; class Magnoliopsida; order Lamiales; family Gesneriaceae; genus Haberlea; species Haberlea rhodopensis. The sequence goes on along the minus strand of CAJQUN010000084.1, from coordinate 906,523 downwards.
GCACCTAAACAATGGCACGAAAAATTTGATAGCGTCATGCTTTCAATGGGTTTAAAACAAACCAATGCGATAAATGTGTCTACGTGAAAGGAGACATTACAAACTATGTGATAGTATGTCTCTACGTGGATGACATGATAATTGTTGGTAATAACAATAATATCAAAATTACCAAGAAAAATGTTGTCGCAAAATTTTGAGATGAAAGACCTAGGTCTTGCAGATGTAATTCTCAGGATGAAAATCACTAAACATGCAGATGGATATTCTATCTCCCAGAGTCATTATGTTGAGAAGATACTTGACAAGTTTGACAAGGGAAATAATACCATCGCGAGAACACCTATGAAGGTGGTGTCAAATCTTTGCAACAATCGTGGAGAAGGTGTGCGACAACTTGAGTACTCTAGGGTCATAGGTAGTCTCATGTACCTCATGGACTGCACTAGACCTGATATAGTTAACTCAGTCAATAGATTGAGCAGATATACGAGTAATCCCAGTTCTGCGCACTGGAAGACAGTAGTTCGAGTTCTTAGATATCTAAGATACACTACTAACTACGGACTACATTATACGAGATATTCAGCAGAGGGTACTCGGATGCGAATTGGATACTGGACTCCAAGAATATAAAGTCCACGAGTGGACATATATTTATAATTGGAGGTGCAATTGTTTCATGGAAATCATGCAAACAGACGTACATTGCTAGATCAACTATGGAATCTGAATTCATAGCTTTAGATCTTGCAGCAGAAGAAGCTGATTGGCTTCGGAGTTTCTTGGAGGACATTCCAATGTGGTCAAAACATGTGCCACTCATTAGCGTCCACTATGATAGTCATCAGCTATGGGAAGAGCACAAAACAATGTGTATAATGTGAAATCTAGACACATATGTCGGAGACATAAATCTGTGAGAAATCTACTGAAAACCGGTGTTATTTCTCTAGATTATGTGAAGTCTAAAGAAAACAATGCGGACCCATTTACGAAAGGTCTAACGAGAGGCCGAGTAGAGATTTCATCGAGGGGAATGGGGTTGAAGCCCATGAAATTGATTTCAACCACGATGGCAACCCAACCTGAATTGTAAAGTCCAATTTGCAGGTTCAATGGGAAAATCGAATTGTGGGGTGTCGAACAAAGCACTCAGAAAATTGAGTTCCTACCTATTCCTGTGATGAAAGAGTGATAAACATGTATTTTGGAAAGGCTGAGTTCATGCTCTTAATGATTCTTCTATCTCGAGATGATAAAGTGGGGTATGACAGGATACTCTTTAGGAGAAATCACCTATATCGAATGTGAAGGGGCCGCTTCTATGAGATGACCCGAGGGCTAAATCTCTAGAGCATTCGATGAAACATCTAAGGCAGTCCAGAGCCAAAATGAACAACAGCAAAAGAACCAATAATAGTGTGGAGATGAAGCTGTGTGAGTATTGTTGTCTTGTTATACATAAAACGTCGAACAGTTCAAGGCATCACGTCCACTGGTTGACAAGTATATCCGACGATACTTTACTAGGAAGGTTCAAGGTTAACCACCACCTATCATGATGCAGTGGATTCCCAAGTACTCTCACTAGGTGCATTGTGTAATTTTTGGGCCATATTGCAGTCTTGTGGGGGATTGTTGGGATTAATAATAAAATTGTTGGGTTTAATAGATAAAAGCCCAATAATTATGTTTAATTTTGTTAATGAGAACAAAATTATGGTAAGTTAATTATGAATAGTCATTTAGACTAAAGAAATCCCACATTGAAAAGTTGAGACACTTATGGTTTGTTTATAATGAGAAACAAATCAATAGAGTGTAGTTAAGTAGAAAAGATGGGTGCCTGTGATATCCCCGAAATAATTATATGCATTTGGGCATTAATTATGTTTATGTGATTATTTATGGTGTTAATTAATTTAATGAGGTAATTAATTAATATGAGAAATGCTTAGTCACATGGTGGGCGTGACCTGGTAATGCATTTCGGGGTGCATGTTATGCATGTTGGGAAATTGGGTGTTAACATGGTTTAATTGTGATGGTTAATGATTATTTGACAAAGCATGTATTTAATTGAGGTTTTGGTGCATTTCTAGAAAATGCTTTTAAAATATCATGTTGGGATATTTTATACATCATGCTAATTGTTGGGGTATGTGTTTTAATTATACCCCACTACCTCGCCCCTCCCACCACTCTTTACCAAACAACTCTCCCAACCCTACCCCAAAAACCCCATTCACGATTTTGGCTAAAAGGAGGAAGGAAAATCTTTGCAAAAGCTTCATTTGTGAGATTCTTGGTAGGATTTGGAGTCAAAAAGGGGTATGAATTATTCCTTGTTGTTTTTATGGTGTTTGGTTTTGATTTGAGTTTGTATTTTGAGTTTTGAAATGGGTTTGTTTTGGATTTGTGTTGTAGTTGGTTGGGTGTTGGATTTTTGGTTGTATTAAGGTGTATATTGAAGGTTTATGGTGTTTTTATGTTGTTGGTTTAAGGTGTTTGAGTTGGTATGTTTTGGGGAAAGTTTGAGGTGCAAAAATGGTGAAAATTCGAGATACAGACAGCGGCGATCGATCGCCCAAAATGAGCGATCGATCGCACGCGGGCAGTGGCGAAAATCAGTGTTTGGCGATCGATCGCTAAGTTGGAGGAGATCGATCGGTGAGGCGAGCGATCGATCGCTCCAAAAATGGCGATCGATCGCCTATCGCCAGAGTTTTGCATTTTAATTGCTGGACCTCGCGATCGATCGGGATGTATAAGCGATCGATCGCGAGATGCCAAGAATGTGTGTTTTGATTATTTTTTGTGAGATTTTTGATATCGGACTATATTGGCTTCTAATATTGGTTCATGTGAATGTGTAGAACCATCCCAGGTGGCCACACAGCCTAGGAGATAAAGTCCCACAACAAACCACATTTTGGTACAAAGGTACGTAGTGAGACGTACGGGCATCGGACGGTAAAACGTATTTTACGCATTGGATTTGGTTATGCATTTTGGTTGCATACATGGATTTAATTATACATTATGGTTGCATACATGGTCTTGGTTATGCATCATGGTTGCATATATGCGTTCGATATGCATTATGGTTGCATGAGTATATTGGATGCATTGGTGCATGTAATTGTAAGTCGAGATTATATTACAGTGATGAAGAATACTTGCCGCCAGTGGCGTGGCGATGTGAATACTTGCCGCTGTCATACCATAGCGATGAGAGAATATTTGCCGCTAATATGAAGCGAAGAACACGACCGCTGTCATATTATAGCGAGGGATATTATTGCCGCTTGTATTGTCTAAGCGAGGGGTATTTCCGCTGTCATGTTAACACGATGGGTATTATGCCACTGATATAATAAGACTTAGAAATTAAATATGGTATTCGTGGAATGGATGCATGTCATGACATACATTATTGATGTTATAATATATTGGTTATGATTGTGGTACAGGAACAACCAAAGGGAGCATTAAATATATTCAATACAGGAAGTGATTCGCATTTACGGTTTATGCATACCTATATTACAATCATATTATCGTGAATATGGTTTGCTACATGCTCATGGGTTTGGGGTTGTTCCTATAGGTACATTTTGGCAAGAAGGGCTAAGGACGGGTTGATGCGTGAGCTAGTGAGGAGTGCTTTTGGTATAGCAGGATATGATTCTGTTGTATAGTCTCTACTCTAGGAGTAGTGTAAAGCTATAGGATTAACATTCATTGTTGGGAATGCAATTTAATCCTTTTGGAACTTTATTTTGGTGCTGTAATCTTAATAGCTCGGGCATCAACACGAAATTTTTATACTCTGATTATGCATGCTTAGTTCTTATTGTACCTAAATCCACATTTAAGGGACTAGGGTTCTTACAGTGCCCCTCGCGCGCCGTTCGTCCGTCCACTCCCCTCGTCTCGTATCGCCGTACCGCGTGTGTCGCTGCCGCGAAGGCAACCCTATCTTTTTACTACACGAATTTTTGAAATGACTTTTCAACTTCTTGACTTTTCACATCCTGATTTATTATTGAATTAGTCTGATTTAAATTGTATTAATCTGATTTAAGTGGAAGGCTTAAATCTGTGATTAAGGTGGAGACTATTCAATTACCCCACTAACATTGCATTGAATTTTTGACCTTTGGCAGGTCTGCAGCAGTAGCTATATTAGCTGCAACAGCTTCATTTTTTCCCTCATCCAAAAATTGTTCACTCATACATTTCATACATTTGAGAGTACTACACACTACTAGTGTTCAAGTGAGTCTGCTCGGATTTCTGTTTCATTCCGAACAAAGGCGATTGGGCGTTGTACCTTGGAACTCTCTTGTCTAGGAGGCCGGGCAAATTTGAGTTTACAGGCACACGGCTTGTTGTGGCCTCGTCCTGTTCCAGTTTCCAGCTGTGCAGATTTCGAACAATGTTTACATACTACTGCTGTAAGTTTACAGTATATTTTATTTTTCGCTCATAATTGTAATCTGGTTATAATTCGATTATCAGATAACTTGTGGAAATAACAAGTAAATCGTCATTCACTTGTTCTTTCTCACACAGACATTTTTTTTTTTTTTGTTTGCAGCCCAATTTCATAAAAGCTTTAATTTTATCCCAATTTTTCTCAAATCTATTCACCAAGCCCAGCAATGAGATAAAGGTAGCATTCCAGTCAGCCGAAGAGTTGTGGTACTACTATCGGAGCCATTGAATTTATCGCGCGTGAAGAGATTACGTCCTCCTCCGGTGGCAAATGTAAGATTGTATTCTTGATATGCATATTCAGTTGAAGTCAATTTTGTCCTCATTTTGGAGTTTATATGATTTGGTTCTTGTCAAGTGTTTTTTGTGTTAAAACAATCCTAGAAGTCAATTCTTATATGAGTTGCGACCTTTATCCAGCATATGAATCCCAAATCTGCGAATATATTTTGAAAATTTGTTTCTTCTTTGGATTATGGAAAAGCCCTAGAATTTTATGGGTCATAGTCTATCCCAGATTTGATCATTCGTTCATCATACATGCTACTGAAGTAATGCTTTCGCTTCCTTTGATTAATGTGAAGGCCACAATTTATTGCTGGGTTTTTAAGTTGGTCTAAACTATGAAGTCTATCATATTCAATCTTAGATTTAGGTTTTGTCTGAATTTACTATCGATTTTTTCTTAAAAATTCCAACTTTGAATCTATTGGCATGGGCAAAGTAATTTGTTAAACACTTACGTTATATGCAGTATAATGTAACTAGTTTGAATTATAGATGACCTGTATAAGCATTGTACCTGATGTGTAGTACTGATTTGAGATTCCAACTATCGATTTTTACTATTCTTATCAATTGTTTGTGTTTGATTCTTTGCCTTGGTATGACGATATAATTATGGTTTTTGTGGATTTCAAATCCTTGATTTTAAATTCATTTAATTTTTTGGATGAATTTATATTTGATGTATTTTAAATCCATGTATTTATTAATTTATGTAAATATAATGATAATTGTGATATATTTGAAATGCACTAGCATATGTGTAATTTCAAATCCAGATTTCAAATTCATTCTCAAATTAAAACTCTTCATTCAAATTAAATACATTCATACAAACACAGCCTCAAAGACCACGTTAAAGTATTAACTACCTTTTGCTGACGAATCATAATAATCAGAAGATCTTTTCAAGTTAGTATCTTGTCTTGAGGATTGATGAACAATTGCATTAGTCGTTGCTACCAAAAGTGTGATATATTGCAACCTAAATCAAATATCATTAGATGCAAAGTGTACTATTTTTTAAAGTAGTTGATGTTCATTTAATACTAGACAAAAAACAATCTTCAAAATGAGTCGGAGGAATTGCATAGTATAGGCATCTATATTTCAGGTAATGTTAACGTTGAATATTTCAAATATATAAGGATGCAAATTCAAAACAATTAAGACACCTAAACTTTCCTTGAACATGTGATCAAAAAGCATTTACGACATTCGAAGCACTTAACAGTTTCAGAGGAAGCACCGTTGAATCGTTATACTTGATTATTTTAGGATCACTTGTGCTTCTAGTTTCACTCCATTCTTTTGTTTTTTTAGCTTTTATTGAAGATTGCACATTTGTAACTGTCAGATACGTTTTCTGAACAGCCAGTCAGTTTTAAGTTATATACTAGGAGTTTTAGCTAGGTATAAAAGTCAGGTAAAGTGAGGTTGTACAGATTGTTAAATAATTCAACGGTTTCTAGTGGAATCTTTCCTGAAAAGTAAGAATGAGAGACATATAAAGATTTCTTCGAACTTCCATAAGCCAATCTTCCTTACTTTATTGCAATTTATTTAGTATACCCCAGCTGGCATCAACTTAGTAAGCTACTGAGCCCGTCAGGCTGTTTTTCGTTCTGTAAAATTCATTTTAAAGTAGTCTGTAAAGCAAGTTGATTGAGAATTTGATTTCAGCTGCTGACTTGGCTGAAATCCAGCTCAAGTTATTTGCAAAAATCAAAATTTGGTGTGTTATCTATACATCACTAGAGATGGCGATGAGACGGGTTTAAACCCGAACCCGTATTAAACCCGCCCTTTTGCAACGGGTCTAAACCTGGTCAAATGGGACCCAGGACGGGTCTGGACCCATTTGATCGGGTTTCTGATGCGGGGCGGGTCCTGGTTTTAGCCAAACCCACTTCGTGTAAGGAATCCAACAAGTGCGCAGCGGAAATAAAACAATGGATTCCTAACCGAGGACCTATACAGAGTATTCATATCGGAATGATTAAAGGGGTCTCACCCTTGAAGCGTGTTTGATGCAGATTCCACGTTGTAGCACCACGAGTCACAAACAAAAGTTTGCACCTTTGTCTCTACGGTATCCACACGATCAAATCGAAAGGGATAGTTTAAGAACAAGTTGCTAGCCTCGTTCTTAAACCAAGAATGAACTCACGGTTCAAAACCGATCAACGACGACCAATCAAAAACCAAAAACCACCACGGCGGCGATGATGGTGGTTTAAGTGGGCGGCCGAGAGCTTATTAGGTTTAGTGATAAAGGATTAATCTTATTAATCACCTTGTTATCAAATTATATATGTAAGATTTAATTAAGGTTCAAGACTTTCTTAAAGCCTCATGGGCCCAAACCCATTATTTAATTAAATCCTTATAATCATTTAATTAAGACTCTTCTTAATTAATTAATTCATCCAATGAATTTAATTCCCTTTATCGATTTAATCTTTTCTTTTGTGCGACCCGATAGGATCTTGCAATGTTGGCAGTGACATAAAATCTCATTTTATGTCACAAGCAATGAGCGGTATCTAGCAACACATCAAGGCTACCCAAATTACAAGAATGTCATTGACTCGACATAACCTAAGAACTTGTGATAATATTAAACATGTAACTTAATCCCTTTGTCCAATGTGTTTAGATTGAACACGAGTCATGGAATAGTCATACTCGTATATTCAATCTTTATTTCTTGATCCCCAAGTAGAACTAGAATAAACGAATAAGCTCGATATCACATATCGACTCATTCGAGCATGGCCATGCATTTTAGTCTTACTTGATCAAGGGCCAAACCCTTCTCCTGTTATATAGGAGGGACAAATCCTATCTTGATCAATCAACATCCCTCTACATAATTCGTAGTGTATCCAATATTTGTCTTTATAGTTTACCCTGTTACAGGTAACGTTTGACAATATCAAGATACATAACTCCTTATGTTGGGATCTCTGATGATCTCAAGTCGTAAGGATTACATACATTATTATCACTATGAGAATTACTTATGACACTCATATAACTATCCATGTAGCATTCTCATGGTGGGTCTAGTCCAGTACATTGTTCTCTAACATGTACCCATGTGTTGATTTGATATCTCATATCCATGAACAATTCATCAATCAAAACATACTAGGCTCAATGCATTATCATTATCCCGATTCATGATAATACTTGACTAGGGACAATCTTTAAGAACAATACAATATTATTCTAAGGACATTAACTTATATATCAATTCATATTGCACATATATTCGAATAAGATATAATAATGATTTGCCATTTATAAAATTATAATACAGTGTATGTCATAAACAATCATCTAATGGCTTGTCTTAGGGCATATCCCAACACTTCGGACCCGCCCCGTATAAATTTTAATTATTTTTTATGTTATTAATAATGGTGAATCCCTACCTCAGCTATTTATCACAATTGTTCGAACATAAAAGCATGAATTTATCAGTGGCATACTATGAGATGTAAACTATAATGATAACTTGGTCTAAATAATCTCAAAACAGATCAAGTCAAGGGGGTATGATGATCTAATACAAACTGACGGGGCGGGGGTAGAACCCGCCGGGTTTGTGGGTTGATGTGGGTTGGGGCACGGTGGGTCTGGTTTGTTTCCCTTGTGGCGGGGTGGGTTCTGGGTTTGGTCAAACCCATCCAAGAACCACCCCGTTTCCATCCCTATTCATCCCTTCCTAAACATCCAAGCAATCCTAACAATCCTATTCAATGTGGTATAGCTCACGTGCACATAATGATGGGTTAAATTGGTCCTCGCATTTTTTAATATCGATGATTTTTTCTCAGAATTATTTGATAAGTTAATCAAATTTTACTTAGTTGCCCCCTAAAATATTAAAAAAAATTAAGAAAAATGTAGTATAAGTGGACCAAGAATGCTCCACCAAGATGATTTTACCCAAAGGAGATCAAAGCATGCTCCACCAAGATGATTTTACCACTGGAGCAAACTTAGATCCCCCAGTTGGAGTGAGAAGTCATCCCCGAAGGCCAGATATACATCAAACACCTTACAGAAAATCTCAATTAGATCTGATTCATCCATATGGACTTATACTCAACACGGATATCTTGGAGTTTAAAAATTGAGAAGTTCTTATTCATGAATGGGCTTCTGCAATGAGAATCGCAGCAGGAATGCTTGATCTAAGAAAGGAAGGATTCATATTACTCCTTAAAATGAGTCCGGAAGGATCAACCAAGATTGCCTGGGAACTCGGAGACCCAGGTACCAAGGAAGAAGTTTTAGCCAGAGACTCCTTGAAAGAAATTGTGGACAAGATGGAAATTTTTTTTAAAATATGTTTCATTGGAGTAGGCCAATTGCGATTATTTTAAAGAATTAAATTCTCAGTATAGCACGATTATACCGCAAGTGCACGGTGTCAAGTTTTAGTATAGTACATGAAAAATAGGTTGTCGAACCCACATAGACTAACTGTAAGTACCAAATAAGACCCTTTAATCTATATTTAACATACGAATTAAATAAATACTACGCAACTAAATTAACTACTAATCCAACAAAGTCAATAAAAGTAAACGAGAAAACTCTGCTAGAGAAGATTATCAAGACGTCGGCTCATCAATATAATCGCCTACAATTCTCGATTGAATATCCAAATATTTCCAAGGTGACAAGTTCTCCTAAGTTATCTAATATAGTCTCTCGAGCTATATTAAACCTAATATCAAATTGCAATAAGTCACTCTCCTATACTTATTTAACAACTCAATATTGAATTAAGATTCGTGAAAACTACTAGCTTTCGATTACTAGATATCTATAGCTATCACATATATATTTGTCTTCATCTCTCAATCTCAGTCTGAAATCCATGGTATGAGTTAATAATTCCGTATCATAAAATCATCTCTCGGCCTCAATTACGACACTAACATCATTCAAAGGTGATCAATCCTTAAAAAGGATTAAAATCATAAATCATACACAAAGAAATATAATGATTCAATCAAATAAATAATCATCAAATCATAGGTTCAAAACAAAGATTCGTTTAGCCTCGATAAATAAATTGAGTTCAACATAATAACGTGAAAAGCAAAACAAAACTAAAAATCAAAGACAAAGAAAACTCCTGATGTCGACTACGTTCGTAGATCCTTGCTTCCTCTCTCGCTTCCTTCTCGATCGTCTCTTGAATCTCCTATTTGGCTTGTTCCAAAATCCTAGGATGAAGGTATGGTGGATGGTGGATGTTGGTGAGATGGAAGATGGATAGAGGATATTTCCTAGGTTGAAAAGTCTGAATTAATCTCTAATTTTTGTCCAACTTGCTTTTTTAAATGGGGAAGAGTTTTTGTGGTTTTGGACACAAAATTTTCAATTAGGAAACAAAACTCAAAATTTCAGCATCTGGCGATCGATCGTGAAGTCCTGGTGATCGATTCTGGCGATCGATCGCATGAATAGAAACTTGGGAATTTTTTTTTATATATAAATTCAAATTCTTGGCCTTCTTTGACATGTTCTCTTGGTTTGGTTCTTTTCAACGTTAATTAGCTCAAATCCTCCACTTCTATGCATTTATACATTTATTCCTGGAACATACAAAATCAACACGAATACCTATAATATCGTCCAAGAATTATAATAAAATGCACATAAGTTCATAGCAATAATCGGACGATTCAAGTGTCAATTACTGCACACAACATGCAGATTAAAAGTAAAACATGCAAGCCCCCCAAACTTAAATCAAACATTGTCCTCAATGTTGAAAAGAATCAAAAGGGAAACAGAAAACTTCCCTGATCAATAGGCTTGCATGAGGACTGATGGAAGATTGGCTCTTTAAAGCTCCGCTACTGTAGGGGTTTATCGATCCAACTGAGTACCTTGCAAGAGAAGAATGCAAATAATAAAATAGTCGAGTCGAGAGATTACAAAACTAAAAAGCAAAAACTGAAAATCAAATAAACTAAATTAAAAAGGATATGATTGGGTTGCCTCCCAAGAAGCGCTGGTTTTTAGTCGTCGGCTTGACCATCATAAGCAACCATTAAAGAGCGGCTACCGCCCATAGTAAGTATCATATGATACCACAAATGGGTCTTCATTCAGTAAGCCCTCAAGCTTGGCAAGTTATGAACAGTGTAAGCTCGTCACTCCAACAACACTCTTTATGAATTGGTAGTCATGGGAGAAGGATTCTTGGCTTTGCTTCATCTCGTGGAGGACGTAGTATGGTGAAGTTGGAATCGATGGGACGAATGGATCAACATATTGTAAGGAATCCGACGAGCATGAACGCAATGAAAATAAATAAAATTCGGATTCCCTCCGAGGATCTATACGAAGTAATCATATCGGGTGTAGAGAGTTATACCTTTGTAGTGTTTGATGCAAAATTCTTGAAGATAAATGTCCACGAGTCACAAGCAAAACTTCACAGCTTTGCCTCTACGATATCCACATGAACGAATCGATAAGGGATGTTGAAATTATCAAGTTGCTAGACTTGATAAATCAACGAGGGAATTCAACCTAATACCGAAGTGAGGTGACGGTTATTTATATATATATATATATATATATATTGGCAATACGAGGCGGCGGACAACTAAATAGGGTTTTCGAAAAACCCTTAGCCCATACCAAGCTTAATCCGTATATGTATATGTTTCATATTTATATATATCTCTATATATATAATTACGGCCTATTATATAATATAATATATATGTATATATTATCATTATTATATGATTAGGACTCTTCCTGATCAACTTAATTCATCCAATGAATTATAGCTCTCTTTATCGATTTACTCTTTTATGCGACCCGTTAGGATCTTGCAATATTGGCAGTGACATAAAATCTTATTTTATGGCACAAGCAATGAGCGGTATATAGCAACACATCAAGGCTACCGAAGTTACAAGAATGTCATTGACTCAACATAACCTATGGCATGTGATAATACTAACCATGTAACTTAATCCATTTGTCCTATGTGTTTCACTAAATACCCATCCTTGTGTCTCTACATCCAATCCATTGTAGAAAAGTTGCAGAAGAATATTGTTTGAAAAGTTATGATACCAGAAAGTGGTTGCCAAATTGTTGAATCTCTCACATGCTGCATAGAATGACTCGGAAGGTTGTTGGACAAAAGTTGTGAAGACTTGTTGATGGGACATCACAAGTACCTCGCAAGAAAAAAAATAAAACAATATAAATATAAAAAAATATTTGAAAGTAAATAAAAAATGGTTAAGTTACAGTCAAAGAATCTCGTATGTTATTACTAAAATTAGTACCCGACAACGGCGCCAAAAACTTGATCGTGATTATTTTAAACAATTAAATTCTCATTGTAACGCGATTATACCGCAAGTGCACGGTGTCAAGTTTTAGTATAGTAAATGAAGAAAAGGTTGTCGAACCCACATTGACTTACTATAAGTACCAAATAAGATGCTTTAAACTATATTTAACCTACGAATATGAATTAAATAAAATACCAAGCAACTAAATTACTACTAATCCAACCAAGTCAATAAAAGTAAACGAGAAAATTCTACTAGAGAAGATTATCAAGACGTCGGCTCACCAATGTAATCACCTACAATTCTCAATTGAATATCCAAATATTTCCAAGGTGACGAGTTCTCCTAAGTTATCTAATATAGTCTCTCGAGCTATATTAAACCTCTCTCGAGCTATATTAAACCTAATATCAAATTACATTAAGTCACGCTCGTATACTTATTTAACAACTCAATATTGAATTAAGATACATGAAAAATACTAGCTTTCGACTACTAGTTATCTATAGCTATCACACATGTATTTGAATTCATCTCTCGATCTGAGTTTGAAATCCATGGTATGACTTATTAATTTCGTGTCATAAAATCATCTCTCGATCTCAATTATGATACTAACATCATTCAAAGGTGATCAATCCCTCTAAAGCATTAAAATCATAAATCATACACAAAGAATTATAAGGATTCAATCAAATAAATAATCATCAAATCATAGGTTCAAAACAAAGGATCGCTTAGCCTCGATAAATAAATTTAGTTCAACATAATAACGTGAAAAGCAAAACAAAACTAAAAAACAAAGACAAAGAAAAACTCCCGTGTCGACTTCGTTCGTAGATCCTTGCTTCCTCTCTCACTTCCTTCTCGACCGTCTCTTGAATCCCCTTGTTGGCTTGTTCCAAAATCCTAGGATGAAGGTATGGTGACTGGTGGATGTTGGTGAGATGGAAGATGGATGGAGGCTAATTCCTAGGTTCAAAAGTTTGAATTAATCCCTAATTTTCGTCCAACTTGCTCCATTAAATAACGGGGGAAGAATTTTTGTGTTTTTGGACACAAAATATTCAAATAGGAAACAAAATCTCGAAATATCAGCATCTGGCTATCGATCGCGAAGTCCTCGCGATCGATCACCAACTTTTTTCTGCCACCGGCGATCAATCTCCATGTCCTGGCGACCGATCGCGTGAATTGTAACCTGGGAACTTTTATTTATTATTATTATTGTTAAACTCAAATTCTTGTCATTCTTCAACATGTTCGCTCGATTTGATCCTTTTCATCGTTAATTAGCTCAAATCCTCCACTTTTGCATTTCTACCTTTTCCTGGAACATACAAAAACAAAAAAAAATGAATACTATAGTCCAAGAGTTATAATAAAATGCATATAAATTCATAGCAATATAAGTGTAAAAATCACACTTATCATAGGCCACTTCGAAGGAATGGAGGAAGAGAATGCGAAAAAATATAGACAAGCTATATATAGCCTGGAACTGCATGATATCTGTTATGTAGACGAGTACATCAAACTCTTCACCGAGTATAGATGGAAGGTAAAGATAATAGAAAAAAGATGCAGCGTAACTGTTCTTTGCCAAAATACCGAGTCCATGGAGAGAAATATATATCTAGGAATATTTACCACAAGCAATAGAGACGGTGTCCATGAGAATGTCATTTCTTAAGGTAAAGCTTGCAGAGTGATGCTATCAAGCAAAGCTCCAAAAGAACAACAAGAAGCTAAGATGAATGATAAGTGTGATTTTTACACTTAAATTGATATAAGATTAGGGGCGTTTTTGTAGTGATTCTTGGAAAATATTACTCTTTTTGGTTTATATTTATATATTTCAGGAATCCAGGGCCAAATGCATAAAAGTGGAGGAAATAGGCTTAAAATGATGAAAAATGACCAAACTGAGCAAACCTGGAAAAGGAGGGGCGAAATCGTAATTTGCTGAAAATAGAGGAAGCGACGGATCGACTCCAGGCAGTAGCAAAATGCGATCCATCGCCTCATTTGAGGCGATCGATCGCCTTGACTCGAAAAATTTGGGATTTTGTTTCCATCTTGGTTATTTGATGTCCAAACTTGGTGAAACTCCTCCTATCATAAATATATATTATCATGGACGTTTTTGGGTTTTTTTGGCTCACTTTTGACCTACAATACACAGCCTCCATCACACGTCATCCTCTCCAACAATCCATACACCATAACCATTGAAGAGAAGACGCATCGGAAGAGACGGGACGACGGAGCAACGCAAGGAGTCAACGCCTCTCGTTATTTCCGTATTTCTAACTCTAGTTCTATATTTTCATTACATTTTAATGTTTTGAATGTTGCAAAACATGTTTATGCATTGTTATTTGATGGAGATTGTTGGCTAGGTTTGTTATCAAGACTTAGGGGATCCTTTGTATGAACCCATGATTTAAATTGAATGTTTTTGATTGATTCTTATATATTTAAGTGCATAGATCATTGTTCTTCATCCTTTTAAGGGTTTGACCATCCTTGAATGATAGTAAATTACAATTGAGATCGAGAGATAAAATTGTGATTCGATATAGTGATTTATGTCGTGGATTTCAGACCTATATCGAGAGATAAAGTCAAATACACGTGTGATAGCTATAGATATCTAGTAATCGAAAGCTAGAAGTTTTCGCGAATCTTATTATAATATTGTGTTGTTAAATAAGTACACGAGAGTGACTTACTACAATTTGATATTAGGTTTAATATAACTCGAGAGAGTATATTAGATAAATTTGGAAAACTCGTCACCTTAGATTGTTTGAATTCGATTCTTAACTAATAGGTGAATTGTGGGGGATTACATAGGTGAACCGAAAGTCTTGATAATTGTTTATTTTGATTATATTCTTATTCGTTCTTGTTTGTTTGGGTTGATATTGAGTTAATTAGTCAATTTAGTTAATTAATCACAATCAGTTATCGTAGATTAAATATAGTTAAACTAGTGGAGTTTGCTACTTATTTCCTAGTCCTCGTGGGATCGACAATCCATACTTATATTATCATTATACTAAAACTTGACACCGAGCACTTGCGGTAGAGAGTCGCTACACTGGAAAATTCTGTTTAAAATGTTTTTGGCGCCGTTGCCGGGGACTAGTTTTAATAATATCAAACGAGATTAGTTGACTGTAGTTTAGTCATTTGTTTTTTTTTATTTTTCGATTTTTTTTTCTCTGCTACTGTTTCTTTTTGTTTTGGTTGATTGTTACAGGGTACTATCTATTGGTACATGCTAAGGAGTAGAAATCATACACTTGAGCCTTTTGATCCCGAGATCGAACGCACTTGTCAAAGGAGGCTAAGGCAAGCAAGAACACTAATGGCCAATAACAAGGAAGTTCCAGTAGCACCAGTGGCAAGGTCACTCATGGATTACGCCCACCCTTCATTCCATGGATCGATGTCGAGTATCACGAGACCCACCATCCAGGCCAACAATTTCGAGATCAAGCCTGCTATCATACAAATGATCCAGCACTTGGTGCAGTTTGGGGGAGCAACCACTGAGGATCCCAACACTCACATAGCGAATTTCTTGGAAATTTGTGACACCTTCAAGCATAATGGTGTCACTGACGACGCCATCAGGTTACGACTGTTCCCTTTCTCTTTAAATAATAAAGCTAAATCTTGGTTGCATTCTTTGCCTACAGGATCAATTACCACTTGGGATGGGATGGTGCAAGATTTCTTGTCCAAATACTTCCCACCATCAAAGACTGCTAAGATGCGAAATGATATCACTACATTTGCGCAACATGATCTTGAAACACTTTATGAAGCATGGGAGCGCTTCAAGGACTTACTGAGGAGATGCCCACACCATGGCCTTCCCATCTGGCTGCAGGCACAAACTTTCTATAACGGTTTATTTTCTGATAACCGTTCTATGATTGATGCAGCATCAGGAGGTACTGTGATGAGAAAGACGCTGGAGGAGGCCTATACACTGTTGGAGGAGATGGCTGCTAATAGCTGCCGATGGCAGTCCAAGAGGAACGTGCCAAAGAAGCAAGCTGGAGTTCATCAAGTGAGCGAAGTTACTGCGTTGGCCGCTCAAATTGAGGCATTGAACAAGAGACTAGATAGCATGAGCATGACAGGGATGAAAGCTCAAGGGATTACTTGTGACCTATGTGGAGGAAATCATCCGAGCGTTGAATGCCAAACAGGTAACCCATTCGTTCAGACTAATGAAGCTGTGCATTATGTAGGAAACCGGCCACAAAACAACTCCTACCCAAATACATACAATACGGGGTTGAGGTATCAACCACAACCACCACCGGGTTATCCACCACAGCCAAGCATGGAGGAACTATTGACCAAGTTCATATCCTCAACAGAAACAAGGATGAATAAACAAGATTCATCTATCAAAAACTTGGAGATCCAAGTAGGGCAATTGGCAACTATCTTGGCTGGGAGAGCACAAGGAACTCTACCGAGGGACACAGAGAAGAATCCAAGGGAGCAAGCCAATGCCGTGACCCTAAAGAGTGGAAAAAAACTTGGTGATGAGAAGGAGACTGAAAAGGTTGCTATTAAGCAAGAGGAGAAGGAGCAGCCACGCAACAAGGGTAACTCCACTAGAGACACTACACCTATCACACCACAAGAAAAGGTACACATTCCTCTCCCATTCCCTGCATCAGTTAATAGGGCAAAGGTTGATTCAAACTTTGCCAAATTTTTAGACATGCTTAAGAATTTGCATATAGATATACCATTTATTGATGCCTTACGAGAAATGCCAAATTATGGTAAATTCTTAAAGAAGATGTTGTCTAAGAAGCAGAAATTGGGAGAGCACGAGACTGTCTTTTTGACTGAGGAATGTAGTGCTATTGTGCAAAAGAAATCGGCCACCAAGTTAAAAGATCCAAGGAGTTTCTCTATTCCTTGCACTATTAGGCCTATTTCTTCCATTAAATCGTTATGTGATTTGGGTGCTAGTGTGAACTTAATGCCTTTGTCTGTTTTTAGGCGCCTTGGACTGGGAGAGCCGAAGACCACAAGGGTGGTGTTGCAAATGGCGGACAAGTCTATCACCTACCCACTAGGAATCGTCTAGGATGTGCCAGTCAAGATAGATCAATTCACTTTCCCGGTGGATTTTCTAGTGTTGGATATGGAGGAGGACGCGAGTATGTCATTGATCCTGGGGCGCCCATTCCTAGCTACTGGAAGAGCTATTATCGATGTTGAAGAAGGGTAGTTGATCCTCCGTGTAGGAGAGGATCATGTTACCTTTACTATGTTTCAAACTTCACCACATGCACACAACACGCACACATGTTTTATTATTGATAAAATTAATATTTTGCCTGATGATGTGGTGCAAGATACTGATAAGGTGAATGTGAAGACCGAACTAGAGACTGAAGAAAGCAAGAGCCATGACATGGTGAAGCCAAGGAAGGCGAAGAAGCAAAAAGATTAAAGGACTTTTATGAAGGGAGAGACAGTCCAATTGCATAAAGCGCCACCACCTCGTATTTTCCAAAGCAAGCGAAAGGCTTCATGGGTTGGACCATTCACTGTTACCAAGATATACCCGCATGGAGCCATTAAGGTAAGTGATCCTATTCTAGGCACTTATGTCGTTAATGATGAGAGGTTGAGGCATTACCCAATTGATTACGGATATTCATGCTCCACACACCATCCCAACCTTTGAGAAAATGTGGTAATAAGTCCAGCTTGGGACTATAAATCAAGAACTTTTTCTTATCCTTTTGCTTTGTTGTTATTTGTTTTGGTTTGTTTTTGTTTTGCTTTTGCTTTTGTTTTGTTTTGTTTTGATTATGGTGAGAAACTCCATGCGTGCTATGACGCGTTCCAACACTACACCCCACGAACTGATGAGGAATTGGACAACGATCACTGACGATCGTTGTCAAAGGTAAATGCTTTGTCTTACTTTCCATGCTTAGTACATTGAGGACAATGCATGAATTAAGTTTGGGGGAGTGCATTACTGTGTCATGCTTCTTATTTTGAAATTGATCGTTTCTTGAGTACCAACAAAAAAAATTCTTGAAAATGAGTTCAATTAGTAAGATAAGAATAAATCATAGTAGTGGTCTCTAATCCATGATTATATTAATCTCACTTTGCATGTAAACTTAAGTTTTAATGATTGTAAAACTTGTTTGTGAATATCTTGTTTTGAGTAGCATGTCAAAGATGAGGAATATTTTGAGCACATTTCAGTCATAATCTTGTGAAGTGCATTTGTAGTAGCGAAATTTTTTGTGAAGTTAATGAATTGTTTTGAGCATCTTAGAGTATCTTAGAAACTATTTTATGATGACACTTTGAGGCGAAATTTTATAGTTATGAACTTGACTTGGAAATGATTTAGGCGATCTTTGGACCGTTTGAGCCTTTCAAGCTTACCATGTTTACATCAAACTCTAGTATCCTAATTTGAGCCTAATTGAAAAAGAATGGAGTATGTTTAACATGCTATTAGCCCCCATTCAACATTCTTTGGCAAACTCATTATACCCACCTAATTGAGCCTAAATTGAATATTTTTATCTTCACCCTGAGGGAGTATAATGATTCTCATTAGATGCACATGAATTGCTATATTTTGATGAGCTTATTGTGAAAAAAGATGATGAATGAGAAAAGAAAAGAATCGAAAAGCCTTGAGAAAAAAAAATATCCAACTAAGACCCAAAGTGGCCAAGGCTAAAAGAGAAAAAGAAGAGAAGCTCAAGTTGTGCTAACAATATGAAAATTACATGCTTATACTCTCTTCTTTGTGCTATCCTATCATTTCTTTGAAGCCAAACATCTAGGTCTAACGCTACAAGCTTAAAAAGACCTATTGATCCAAGTCTAGGGAGTGACTATAATAGTGGAGAAGTTGTTTGAAAATAGGTCTATGGAGTGCTCAAGGATAATCTTAACTTTCATTACCTAGCATGATTTGATCTATGAAAATTGCATGGAACTTGAAAGTTACAATAGCACACACGCACGTTCTGATTCGGAGACATGTTGTTTGATCTAAGGGAAAACACAACTCGTTGAACATTTTTGATTGACTTTTGTTTGTCTATAAGTGAGATGTCTGAGCTACATGATTGACTATGAATTGGTTTATTTGAATCTTCAATGTTGAACTTGAGTGTTTGATCTTATTTCTTGCTCGAGACGATCAAGTTTAAGTTTGGGGGAGTTGATAAGTGTGATTTTTACACTTAAATTGATATAAGATTAGGGGCGTTTTTGTAGTGATTCTTGGAAAATATTACTCTTTTTGGTTATATTTGTATATTTCAGGAATCCAGGGCCAAATGCATAAAAGTGGAGGAAATAGGCTTAAAATGATGAAAAAGGACCAAATTGAGCAAACCTGGAAAAGGAGGGGCAAAATCGTAATTTGCTGAAAATAGAGGAAGCGACCGATCGCCTCAAATGAGGCGACCGATCGCCTCCAGGCAGTAGCAAAATGTGATCCATCGCCTCATTTGAGGCGATCGACCGCCTTGACTCGAAAAATTCGGGATTTTGTTTCCATCTTGGTTATTTGGTGTCCAAACTTGGTGAAACTCCTCTTACAATAAATATAAATTAGCATGGACGTTTTTGGGACTTTTTGGCACTTTTGACCTACAATACACAGCCTCCATCACTCATCATCCTCTCCAACCATCCATACACCATAATTGAAGAGAAGACGCATCAAAAGAGACAGGACGACGGAGCAACGCAATGAGTCAACGCCTCTCGTTATTTCCGTATTTCTAACTCTAGTTCTATATTTTCATTAGAATTTAATGTTTTGAATGTTGCAAAACATGTTTATGCATTGTTATTTGATGGAGATTGTTGGCTAGGTTTGTTATCAAGACTTAGGGGATCCTTTGTATGAACCCACGATTTAAATTGAATGTTTTTGATTGATTCTTATATATTTAAGTGCATAGATCATTGTTCTTCATGCTTTTAAGGGTTTGGCCATCCTTGAATGATAGTAAATTACAATTGAGATCGAGAGATAAAATTGTGATTCGATATAGTGATTTATGCCGTGGATTTCAGACAGATATCGAGAGATGAAGTCAAATACACGTGTGATAGCTATAGATATCTAGTAATCAAAAGCTAGAAGTTTTCACGAATCTTAATACAATATTGTGTTGTTAAATAAGTACACGAGAGTGACTTACTACAATTTGATATTAGGTTTAATATAACTTGAGAGAGTATATTAGATAAATTTGGAAAACTCGTCACCTTAGATTGTTTGAATTCGATTCTTAACTAATAGGTGAATTGTGGGGGATTACATAGGTGAACCGAAAGTCTTGATAATTGTTTATTTTGATTCTATTCTTATTCGTTCTTGTTTGTTTGGGTTGATATTGAGTTAATTAGTCAATTTAGTTAATTAATCACAATCAGTTATCGTAGATTAAATATAGTTAAACTGGTGGAGTTTGGTAATTATTTCCTAGCCCTCGTGGGATCGACAATCCATACTTATATTATCATTATACTAAAACTTGACACCGTGCGCTTGCTGTAGAGAATCACTACACTGGAAATACTGTTTAAAATAAAATCGATCAATGAATCAACAAGACAACTCTTCTTTGCTGTACAGGGAATGATATCCCTACTATCATTGGAAGCTACCCCCAAAGGCGGAAGATGAAAAAACACAAAAGTCATCCTTATGCCCGAGGAAGTAGTTCAAGAAGAAGTATGTCTTTTCATGTATACCTAGAAAGTTCTGGTCAAAGCAAAATGCTCGAAGTATAGATCCAGCCAAAGATCATGATCAACAATGAGTAGAACATCATCAACAGGTTCTAATCAAGCAAGTACTAGCATAGCACAGACGAAGAGAACTTTCAGACGCACTCATACTCGTTCAAATGAGAGTTTCAAAGATTGTAACTGCTGGGCATGCGGAGCAAAAGGAAATATCTCTACAGATTGTCCCGTAAACCAAAGCCGAGGAGTATGATAGTTTGAGCATACCAAGGAGTTCGAGGATGCTGTTTATTTCCAGGATTTGGTACAGGTGTATCAATTTGAGGATATTTTCTCAGATGAAAACATGTGCGAAGAAGAGATCTATTCTGACAATGGAGGTATCCACTTCAAAATCAGAGTGAAGGAGAATTCCTTCAACACATGATCAGAGAAGAGCCGTCAGGATTATGAGGATCATGAAAGAAGAGCCAAAGTTGCAGATGTATGATTGATTCACAATTGGAGCAATGGAAAAAACCATGGATATGATTGGTCTTCGAAGCAGGAAGCATCAGATTATCCATAAGGTAACAACATGTGAATTTGCAATCCAGATGGAATTCACGGGAAACCAAATGAGATGCAATTATTCCCTTACATAGAAATTCAGGAGATTAAGAACAAGGTTAAAAGAGAAGTTGTTAATATGCTAACATGGATTCATATAGAAGCCATTAGAGTTATAATCAAGGCAACTTTCAAGGAAGAAATGATACGCCCCTCAACTTGGTGATCTTTGACAAGAGAATCCCGAACCTCAAATATTCTTGTTTGGGAGCAGTTGGAGGAAATATGTATGTCGGAAAGATGGCCTTTAACATCTATCTGAGAATTGCATACAATTTAGGAGATCGAGACTTCAATAATGTTCTTACTCTTCATCAAGATTTAAAATGAAATGATTTGATGAAAGAAGGGAATAGGCCTTACTTGATCACCTACAAGGTGCCATACACGCTCTCAAATACTCATCATTCAGAAGTATTATTGAGAAAATAATTCATCGATGTCCTCAGAATCTTCAAAGATTTTGCTAAAGCAGTATTGACAGACATTATTGATACCCCGGCAATAGAAAAGATCGACATGAAGATACAGGACCAGCCTATTCTGAACAGAAGCATGAGCCTTATGATCGAGCCAAGAAGGACGTATTTCCAACATGATAGGTTAATCAGCAACTATCCCGGGAAAAACAGAAGGCCGTCTCGAGTAGGATTCAGAAGATCCTTGATGTCTTCAAAACAACAGGTGTTTTGAAGTGTCTAGAAGGATGGTCCGAAATGCAGATAATCTTTGACATTGCTGAAAAGAACAATATATTCCCTTGTGATGTCTTATATTATCTGCACAACCTACGTTTGGCAGGTATCAAGTAATCCTAAAAATTGGTTAAATTTATCTAACCATTGAAGGAACAACAGGCATGATCCCAGAACAGCTTATTCTTGGGATTGAATTTCTTCAGGAACATAAACATTGGGAAAGTTTACAACACGGAATGGATTTCATGACGGACGGAAAGAGATATAGAATCTGATAACCACTAGTCTTGTAAGGCCCCATTACTAATTAATTATAATTAACCTCGAGTTAGCAATCCCGGGTGATTATAAGCTGAGAATTCGAATTAAGGTGTTTCGGGTCACAACATCGTATTTTTAATTGAGATAAAATGCATCAAAATTATAAAATTTTGCATGAATTTTTTGGCCAATACCATGCAAAACACATAACCAAACATTATCATAGACACTTGGGTGTTATTAGCATGGAAAAGAATAAAATAATCCAATCCCTTGGCATAGTTACCACTATCATTCTTTATGCATAAATTAGATCTTCTTCTCCCTCATAAACAATCTGTTCGAAAAACTAACCCTTAAAACATGAAAGAAATTTTGCTAGAACCTTGCATGCAATCCTAGAATTGAGAAGAAAGTGGGTAGAGAAGCTAGAAACCTTCAAGAATTTGAGGATTTGGAGCTTGGGGTTGGCTTGATTGTGGAAGTATTGAATCTTCAAGGGTATGATTCCTTGTTACTCTAGTTTTAGTTGATTTTTGTGGATTAAAGTCGAAAATTTATGTAGAAACTTGAAGATTTCGAGTTTTTTTTTGTCTAAACAGAATCTGTAGCACAAAATGTTGCTGACAGACTGTATTTCGCATTTTTGACATTTGTAACCTTCGAATTTGACTTTGAGTAAAACAAAAAAGTTGTAGCTCTTTGAATGTTATGCAGGTTAAAAAAAAAAAAGAAGCATTCGATTTGGATCTCAGATGAAAAAGTTATGTCGATATTACTTTAAGTGCTCATTTTTTACTCTGCATGTTCTTGCATGTCACATGCATACTTGATCGCTATTATTTTAAACAATTATTTCTCAGTGTAGCGATTCTACCGCAAGTGCACGGTGTCAAGTTTTAGTATAGTGATTAAAAAGAAAGGATGTCGAACCCACAGAGACTAACTTATAAGTACCAACTAAAATTAGCAAAATTATATTTAGCCTACGAAATAGATGATTAATTAACTAATTAAACTAAAGAATTAATAAAAATCAAAAATAGAACAACTCCTTTGAAGATACGAAGGAATTTCGCTCAAGAAATCTATCAAGATGTTCGTTCAATTGTGTTATCGTCAATGATTTGTTTGTTAAAATAATTACTTATCAATTAATTCTTAAGGTGACGGATTTCCGAATATAATCAATACACTCTCTCGAGCTATATTGAAACTAGTAATAAATTGACACAAGTAACTCTCGTTCACTTAAACCAATTTAATACCGAATAAATCTCTATGCAAACCGTTGATCTTTAAATCTCTCAATTTAAAGTGACCACGTATGTGATTTAATCTCTCGATCTAAATCTTAAACATACAACATGAATTATTTTAGCGTATTATAATATCATCTCTCGATCTCAATTATAATTCACAATTCAATCAAATGTAGCTAGGCTTTGATACAATTAAGCATATAATTCATGAAAAAAAGAAATCAATTCACTCAAACACAACCAAATCAAAGATTCAAACCCAATATTCCTTAAACTTGATAAAATAAACTCAATTAAATTCAAATCAAATTTAACAAGATGTTTAATCGTCTCTCAACCTCAAAAACATCAAATAAATATGAAAATCAAATTAATCTAGAGTTTAGAAATACGATAAACGTAGGAGCGACTCCGTGCGTTGACCGATGCTTCTTCTCTCGCTTCCTTCCTTGCACTTCAAAGGATCTCTCTTGCCTTGTTCTTCGGGGATGAAAGGCGGCTCAAGAATATTGAACTAGGTCTGATAATAATCTGAATAATGACCCTTATTTTCGTGCTTCTTTCCTAAATTATAGAGGAGGGGGAATATGGAAGAGTTTCCAAAAATCAAAACCAAATCAAGCTTTTAAAATTCTAAAAATTCTGCGTCTCGATCGATCGGTGCATAAGTCTCGATCGATCGAGCGCCTTCAGCTTCCGAAAATAACTTTTTCTGCCTCGCTCGATCGATCGAGACAAAGCTTCCGATCGATCGAGCTTTCTTCATGTTTTCTTGCCCAATTCTCTGCCAGTGTCGATCGATCAAGATGGTGTTTCCGATCGATCGAGATTCTATTTTCTTTGTTGGCCAAAAATTCTGCCTTTGTCGATCGATCGCCCTCCTTGTCCGATTGATCGAGAATGCCAGAACTCAAATTCTTCTTTTCTTGGCTTGATTTGATCCATTTTCTTCCTTGTAGCTCAATTCTTCCACATTCCACCTAGATTCCTGAAACATTCAAATAAATACCAAAAAGCATAACATCTTCACGGAATCTCCACGAAAATATATACAAATCAAAGCCAAAATATGCGTAATAATCAACCCTATCAAGACTACTTTTCGAGTTTCTGGGTAAACTGTGCTTTCAATTTGATGTCAGTCTTCAAACAAAAGTTGTATATATTTGAATTCTCTTCGATTTAAAAAATATAGGACTTACTTTAGACTTATTTTGAAGAAGTTATGAATTTTATACTAATAGTGCTCATTATGAGCCCTGTATGTGGGCGAAAATACCCATGCAGTGTGTTCTTCAGATTCCTGAGCATTTTTTGCTAGGAATTTAGGAAAATGTCTAGCAATAGGAATTGTAGTACTTCAAGTTGCTTGTAATTTTCCACTGGAATCACTCAATTTGGATTTGAAACGAAAAAATTATAGTATATTTACTAACACTGTTCAAGCTGGAAAAACAGAGTTTAAAATGCTATGTGTTTAGTGTTCAAACCCTTTTCAAATGGAGGAACCAGCTTAACAACTTAATAGATGAAATGCAGTGTCTTGCGTTTTTGAACTTTGAGCACTAGAATCGAGTCGTTTTGATGTAGTATGAAATTATAGTGATTTTTCTACGAAAATCAGCTTAACATTTAAGAAAATCGCTAAGGATCAATTTGAGAAGTTAAATTTGATTCAATACACTACTTGAACACTTAGTATAATTTTGGAATTTATATGACCAGGTTAATAGATTCCGGGGTTGATTCAAGGAGTACTCGGTAGATTAACTTTGGTCTGAGGTACGTAGAAAACTGGTTCTATCACGATGTCAGGCAAAGACATATGATGTTCCCGGGGTATGATTTACTTTTCATTACTTGCTACTTATGTGACTATATTACATGTTGAACTACAGTATGTGAACTACATGATACATTGAACTACATGATATATGATGACATGATATATTGAGATGCATCACAGGAGATTATGATATTGCATGATGCATTGGCAAGCATAGACATTGAGCATGTCATGTTGATCCTATCAATTCTTTCGTTGATACCTATATCATTTCCTTGGTAATTGTGATGCATGTCTGGGATGATGGGCACGCCGATGGCTCATCGGAGAGAGAGAGCAGAGAGATGTCGTAGCGTCGACTGTGCTGATGTTGGCCCAGACACGAGGGATGATGGACCACCGATCGCTCGACTGAGAGAGATGTCGTAGCGACAAGCGTGTCGATGCCCTGCTCGAGCTTGTTGATTGATTGATGATCTTTCCTTTGGACTCCTGAGATTTTGATATTGGAGATTTGATACCCCTCATATGCATTTGCATTCATGCACGGCATGCACCGCATGATACTTTGTCATAATACTGTGATTTTACATGTTTCTCGCACTGGGTTCTGACCCCCTTTCCGGGGGGCTGTCATGTCTTTTTTATTCGGGCATGCCAGGTGTTACATGTAGATAGCTTTTGGATGCTCGTGAGGAAGCATCTTAGAATATCAGAGCTCAGCAAGGTCGAGCTCAGGTTTGGTATTTGAGTCTGAGTCTCAGTAATTGTTAGAGTACTTTTTAACTACATTGTACATGCCCCGAGTATCTGTACTTTAAGTATTCTTTTACTGGTTAGTTATATATTTGATGCTTATGTGATGAGTAACATGATGAATTGAGAAACTAGAATTACATATTTTCAGTACCATTATATGTGTATCATAGAAAAACAAAAACTTTTAGGGCCATTTGACAAGACATTTGAAATAAATCTTCCGTTGTTTACGCAAATTAATCATTGTGTTATAATTAAACACCACCTTAGGATCGGGCCCTCAGATTTTGTATCAAAGCATAATCTGGGATATGCTCAAACTAGAGTTATGACACTGAGTCTAGTCACAAATAAAATTGTTGTGCATGTAATTGACTACTTGTTTTTATATGCTCTTGCCTGCTATGAGTACATGTTAGATAATGAAATTTTAGTCATGTAATGAATTATTAAGCAGGGACAGCTAGATGTCATATCTCTGAGTATTATAATATGCTGAGTTGCATATAATTTTGAGAATTTTATCTGTTAGCACTAACAATTGTTGATTGTATGATGAGGTAGAGTAAGTGATGAGAACATCTCTGACTTGAGATTTATATATTATGTTTTGATTTCATGATAGACAATTAGTGTTTAGATAGGTAGCAGTGATACAGACTTTAAGATCTATCTATCGTATCTGTAGGCACTATAAACTGTTATTGAATTATAACTTAGTGATAATGAGTCCATTATTGGAAATTTTATTTATCACTTTGGGACTTAATCCTTGTGATTAGTGGGATGACACTAGAACTAGTTAACACACATTTTGTAGATTGACATCGGGATTTGAGTTCGAAGAACTTGAGGATATTGAAACTAGTAATATTTCAATTGAAGAATAGGGTATAGTTGTTGTGAGAAACACGAGAATTGGTTTGGATAAGGACTTGGATTTGGGGACTGTCGTAATTCAGTTCCAATTTATGTGTCCGAACTATGAATAAAAACTACAATATGAACTCTTCTAGATGAGAGTATCTACACTAATGGTAATGATGAAGACGTGTTCCCTCTTGTTGACACGGGGAAAGTACGTTTACGAGAAGTCCACGTTGATTACATGAAAAATGATAATCGATTAACGTGGATTCGAGAAATGGAAGTATGTGCTTAATCTCGATAGCTATTCACTAGCGATGATATTAGAATTAGAAGTGCTTCAACTGAGGATAAGACAGCGATGTGGTATGAAGTAGCTAGGACTAGATTAAATGTTAATGAAGTGACTATCATTTGGAATAATCCAAGTAGTCCTAGAACAGTTCCATAAGTATCATTCCAGTTCATCCAACTCTAGTAATTCTAGAGGTACTAAGAGATTTTAGGATACCAGACCTTTTCGAGGTCATTGTGGATGTAGGTATCTATTAATCCATGTGAAAGAATAAGAGGAAATGATATCGATTGTGGTAGTCAGAGCATGTCCGTTACGTGCTCAAAAACAGATGCAGCTATAACAACAAATACCCTGAGATAGGGGTAGATATCAGAGTGGTATTTTTTTTTTGACCACTCAGCTCCAGCAACAGTTAGTTACCTGAAAACCAGAGGTAATACCTGATAGTTATTTTTGGTTTCTCAGCAAGCCAAAGAGTATACCTTGATAGAGGATAAGGTTAGAAATGCTTCAGATTGGTGATCGCAGATACATGTCATGTATTTGATCGCACTGCACGAGTTTTATTGAGACAAAAGCATTGTTTTCATACATTGCATCAAATGTGTATTGATTATTATGATTTAGAAAATACACCTGCAGTGTTGATTATACTATCCATACATGTAATAGTGAATTGTACCTTACAGTTTGATGATGGTATTGTGAATTTGAATTTAATGGTGTTGTCGAGATATGATTTTGTTTGTATCGAGGGCATGGATACTCCAATAAATTTTGAGTATTTAGTAAGTTGATTTCAGGGTGTAATGAATTTTCGACCATATTGTGGCTCCAAAGGAAATGTTTATAGCCACGAATAGCAAGCTAAGATACTGATAGTATCAACTATGAAAATATTACGGTGCGATATTTGGAAAATGAGGGATAATTGATAATAAGAAGTTATTGCTGATCAGGAAGAGTCAAGGTTGACTGATATCCTAGTGGTAAGAAAACTTACCAAGATTTTCTTGAGGAAATAATAGAATTTTCACTAGAGAAAGAATCGATTTAAGCTGTTCGTTGATGCCAAGGAATAGATTCGATATCGAAAGCACTGTACGGAATGGCATCAGCAGAGTTGACAGATTTAGAAGAATAATTACAGAATATCCTCGATAAGGGTACATACATCTGAGTATGTCACCTTGGGAAAACATCAGTGATGTTCGTGAAAACAAAAAAGAGATAGTATTATGAATATTTCTATCAACTAAAGGTAGTTGAACCGGGCTACTGTCAAGAATAAATACCCACTGCCTAAGATCGAGAAGTATTTGATCAGTTGTAAGGAACTTCGATGTATAAGAAGAATGATTTTAAATCTTGTTACCATCAGTTTGAGTAAGAAGAGAAAATATTCTCTAGGTAATTGGTCAAACATGATATAGGCATTTGGAATTTTTGGTAATGCTGTGTGATCTGACAACTATACCAGTAGAGTTTTTGAATTTGATGAATTGAGTATTCCATAACTTTTGGTTTTTCAAATGCTTCGAGAAGGTCAAATTGTGTACTAAGTTATCGAAATGTAAATCTTGGTTGAATCGAGTGTTGTATTGGGATATGTGATACTAGCTCACCGGATACCTGTTGATCCGAGAAAAGTATAGGTAGTAATAATTTGGCCAAGACCAACCAGTGTACTCGAGATACGAAGGTTTATGAGTTTGGCCATATATTACAAGCTTTTATGGAAAGATATTTTAGGATAGCCTGATCTATTAACTAGTTGACCAAGAAGAAATTTGAGTTTCTTTTGGTCAGATGAATGTGAAAGTAGTTTTCATAAACTGAAACAAAAGTGGACTATAGCCTCAATGTTGATTTTTTTAACTGGTTCAGGGGGATATATAGTTTGTGTAAATATGTTGGTCAAAGATTTGGGATATGTCTGCTGCATCATGAGGAGATGATTGCATATACTTTGAGATAGTTGAAGCTGAAAGAATCATGATATCCTGTTCATGAACTCGAGCTTGTAGCCATTATTTTGCCTTGAAGATGTGGCAACGTTATCTATATGGCGAACAAATCATTATATACTCTGATTTTAAGAGTTTAAAATATCTATTATTCAATCAGAGTTGGACATGAGATAGAAGCGATGACTAGATTTATTAAAGAATTTGACTCTGATAGTCAATATCAATCAGGGAAAGTGAAACTAGTAGCAGATGCACTGAACCGAAAAGTGCAAGGTACAGTGGTAGCATCAATATATGCTTTGAAGTTTGAGTCACCTCTGATTTCGAAGATCAGAAAGACTCGAAGGACAGATCCGTTCAGATATTGACTGAAGAAATTGGTTTTGTCACATCAACCAACTAGATTTTAGTATGCCATTTAGTGGTGGTTTGCGATTGAACAATCAGTAAATAACATCGAATCCTACTGTTATGATCGGTCCGGAGTGTTTAGAGGCGTGGGGGGTGAATGAACACTCCTATTAAAAATTAATCCCTTATGATTTCTTTCGGATTAGTGAAAGAAATCGGTTACTTAATCAACTCTTTCGCAGAACAGACCACTGAATATTTTAGTGCGGAACGGTCTGTTCTTAGATTAGTAAGAACGGCTTGATGGCTTGAATAATAGAACGAGTGCGGAATGATAAAAGACAGAATATGTTTCTGGAAGTTCAAAGGTGGTGTAATCCTTCTACGTCTCCCCTTCTTCCAATTAAGGAAGGATTCCACTAGAAGACTTTGATTTATACAATCCTGTTGTACAAACCCGATTCAGCTGGATTTACCTCACTACCAGACTGAAACTCCTAGTCTCTCGATCTGTTCAGACACACTCTGTCTGACAGTTACAATTGTTTCTCACTTCTATATTTCAATACAGAATACACAAGATAGACTTTTGTCTATGCACACAATGATCCTAATTGATCAGATATTACAATATACTTGTGCTTATGAAGATTTTCAGCTCAAGAATATCTGAGCTTGTAAGCTTGTGCTGTTTTTCTTTCTTGTGCGTTTTTCGATTGATCAGACTCTTTCTTGAGCTCTTCTGTTACATCCTTTTATAGTTGCATGTACCAACGACATTATTTCCCTTAATGTGCAACTCTTGACTCTGCTTAAACTCTGAGTAGGCTGCAGTTTTCTTCTTTAGGGTACTTGCCATTCTGGTTCATGCTTTCGGCGACTGTCAGGTAAGCTCTTCTTTGTCTTCTTACCTTTTATGGTAATCTCCAGTCTTTGGTCTTTTTCAGCATTAATTGCAACATTAAATGCTTCAATAAATAGCCGTTAATGATTCGGACTGAAGAACCAATCTTATTCAGCCTTGACTGCTCTGATCTGATAGAAGTTGATGTCGATCTGAAGCTTCGATCTGGTCAGGCTGATTTCCATCGATCCGTTCTGTTTTGCGATATACCATATCAGCTTGATCTGTTTTGAGCGATCGATCTGGTCAGTCTGATTTCTCTCAATCCGGTCTGATATGTTTTGTCATCTTTAAAATCCGGAACTAACAAATTCCCCCTTTTTGATGATGACAAAACCTAGCTTCTAAATCTTTTTATCCATTCTTTTAAGAGCACTGAAGCGTATACTTGCGGATCGATTACTTCTTCTTGTTCAAAATAAATGAACGTTAAGTTATAGTTCGGATTGATTAAGCCGTTTTAGTTCAAAATAAATGAACAAGGACTTAACTAGGAACTTAGATTTTTATTGATCACAAAAATCTTATATACAGACCAGTCTGACTTAAACAAAGAAACTGCTATTTTCTTGAAGACTGAGACTGATGCGGCTTGAAGTCTTTTCTCTTTTCCCCCTTTTTGTCAGCAGCAATCTCTTGAAGAAAATCGACAACTTGTGCTAGCTGAGCACTGATAGCGTCAAGACGAGTGTCTTGAGCACGAAGGGAATTGGCTACGGATGCTCTAACTTCAGTGGCCAGCTCGATCTGCTCTTTTCTCAGGCTGTTTTTATAAGAAGCTTCCTGAGAGAACAGATCATGCAGTCCTCGCTGGAAGTTGCTTATACTTGCTGTCATCTTCTCTTTGAAAGAGCCAAAATCCAAGACTGTAGTCCTCTGACTTTGATGAACTTCTATGACTCATTGAGAGAGAGATAGACAGTTATCAGATAGGTGCTGAAGGGTCCTAGCCAGGGATGGAGGTGCGTCAGATAAACGGCTTGGAGAGTGATCAGATGACGACAAGGTGTGATCAGCTTCTTCGGTAATCGGTATAAGTGAAGATAAGGCAGCTTGGCGTGTTTCGGACT
Organism: Haberlea rhodopensis; assembly: GCA_907163345.1. Taxonomy (NCBI): domain Eukaryota; kingdom Viridiplantae; phylum Streptophyta; class Magnoliopsida; order Lamiales; family Gesneriaceae; genus Haberlea; species Haberlea rhodopensis. The sequence goes on along the minus strand of CAJQUN010000084.1, from coordinate 874,752 downwards.
GGATCAGGATGACCAAGTCCGAAGAAAAATATTCTAAGAACGCCATATCTTCAGCAGATTGGACTGGAGGAGTGCTGGGTCTTGAAGGCTCCTCAACTCGTAGAGCTGCAACAACGGTGGACACCACCAGATCCGGATCGATGAACTCTGGTGAGACAACTGTTGTAAGTGCGGCGGTTGGACTGAGTTGAACATGGGAGACTGATGATCCCAGAGGAATAGACGTTGTTGGGGAGTCCAACAAAACATTCAAGGGTTCATCTTCTGCAGCAGACGGAGCATTAGTCATTGTCTGCTCCGCTGTCTGATCCGCTATTCGATCTGCTGTCTGATCCGCTGCTCCAGAGGGAATAGACTCTATGAAAGGTTCTGCCAGAGTATTGCTTACAGATGGATGATCCGGGCTGGGTACTGGAGTGGATATGCTGAGCTTCTGTCATTGAAATCGGACAGCTAAGTGAAGAGCATGAATATCCATTTCCAGTTGGGCAATAAAAACACCATCATCTTTGGCAGTTGGAGTGCTCGGATCGAAATTTGCTTTCTTAGCAGCCAAGAGCAAATTTGCCAGTCTGAATCTCTGGTTGGCCTGAAACAGATCTTTACGGAGCACAGCAACTCTTACGTCGTCAGTCTCTGTCCCCTTAAGGACTTCTTGCTCCATCTTCTGTAGTCTTCTCAGCTTGCCGAAGAACATATCAATGTGGTTGATCGTTTTGTACTCGACATATTCATCAAATACCACAATGAGCGCCTTCACCTTTTCTTCAACATCCTCCATAGCGATGTCGATGGCTGTTTGGGCGGCAGATTTGGGTTTTGAGGAGAGTGGTTCAGTGAGAATGGCCTTGCCCTTGCCGGTGGAAGATGGGGATTTGATCCCTGATTGGGTGTAGTCTCCCAATTCAGTTATAACAATCCCTTTGACCACAGGGATGGCAGAGGGGACTCTGATGGTTACTTTGGGTAATGTGGTTGAAGCTGTTGAAGGTTGGGTTGTAGGTTGGGGTGCAGGAGTGGCTTTTGTGGGAGGCAATATGGGTAGGGTTTTGATTGGCTTGGTGATCTGGGTTCTTGGCTTTTTGGGAGGCTTGGCTGGAGATAAAGGAGCAGACTGCGTTTCCTCGGAGTCAGTCTGAATGGTCAATTTGCGCTTGACTCGAGGTCTTCGAGCAGCAGTCTGTTCTTCTCCTTTCTCAATCTTGACAGCCACCAGATCGGTAGGAGTGGGTGGAGCACTCATGGACTTCAGGAGAGCCAATCCCTTGGAGTTGAGAATTTTAAACGGACTTAGAGCAGACGGCTTCCCCAGCTCGATGTCCAGCGTCTCCAGTAGTTTGCTTAAAGGAACAGCAAAACAGACAGCCTGTTTGGAGGCGATGACTGTCTCAAGCAAAACACCAAATAAAATTGCAGACCAATTCATCTTCTGCCCTGAGTGAATAGCAGCCATGGCCCGGAACTTCTCAGTAGTAACAGCATCATAGCTTCCGGCTTTGCCCAATAATGGCTTGCCAACAATCTCGCATAACACCTGGAAATGAAAGAACATTTCCTTCTTCTTGAATGAAGGCTGCAGGCGGTGGCCAAAGATGGATACCTTCCCCTGAAGATCCGTGAGGGAAGCTTGAGGAATCTGGCCAAACTCAGTCAGTCCGGAGTTGGGAAGACCAAAGGTCTTTGCCAGAGTCGACGGAGAGATTTCAAAAAATATGCCCTTTACGGTGGTGGAGATGAATGTCTTCTGTGATACAGCATTGGCAAACAGTTCTCGAATCTCCGACTCGTAAACCACCGTGCCACATTCCAGAAAATTCCTTAAACCAGAAGAGTCTAAGGACTTGAATATAGAGACCATTTCAGGAGCTTCAGCCCTGTAGATATCATTAAACTCAACAGAAAGAGAGTTGTGAGTGATAGTAGCCATTTGAGTGTAATGGAAAGATACGAAGAGTTTGAAAAAAAATGAGAGAGTTAGAGAGCAGACGGCGGTAAATCGTAAAAAGTGAATGAAAATGAAATGTTCGGCCCGCTAAATAAGAGAGAGAAGACACGTGTCTTTATCTCTATGACTGATAAATAAATAATTCAAAATAAACGGTCAGGATGAAAGAGAGATAAGGCGGTTAAAATTGCGATCAGTCCGGGCTGTTTTAAACAATTAATTTATTTAAAGATTTGTTGACCAGACAGATCATAGGATAACATCAGATTTGACAAAAATCGGTCTGAAATTCGGACCGGTCTGTGTCTTTCTGATCATTGTATTATCGATCTGTGCCAACATATAATCTTTAAAAGCGAAAAGAAAGATACCTCTAAAACATCAAGATAGGTCTATTAAACCAAGAATTTGACGAAAATAATTAAACTTAGCCTCAGGAAGTGGTTTGGTGAAGATATCTGCTGCTTGCTGTTATGTTGAAATATGCTCGATCCGAATTTCCTTTTTGCCAACATGATCTCGAATAAAATGATGTCTTATATCAATATACTTTGTTCGAGAGTGCAAAACTGGATTATACGTTATAGCAATTGCACTTGTGTTGTCACAAAATATCGGAGATTCGACAGCTTGAATGCCATAGTCTTTGAGCTGGTGTTGAATCCAGAGCATCTGAGCACAACAGCTTCCAGCAGCAAGATATTCTGCTTCAGCTGTAGATGTGGCAATAGATGTTTGCTTCTTGCTAAACCATGAGATCAATCTTTCACCTAAGAATTGACATGTTCCACTGGTGCTTTTGCGATCAATCTTACAGCCAGCATAGTCAGCGTCTGAATATCCGATTAAGCTGAAGTTTGAATCTTTGGAATACCAAAGACCAACGTTCTGAGATCCTTTCAAGTATTTCAGAATACGCTTAGCAGCAATAAAGTGTGATTGCTTTGGATCTGACTGAAATCTTGCGCACATACAGACTGAGAACATTATATCAGGCCGGCTCGTTGTAAGATACAAGAGCGATCCGATCAGTCCTCGATACATAGATAATTCAACTGCTGTTCCCCCTTCGTCTTTATCTAACTTGATTGTAGGACTCATTGGAGTTGATGCAGTTGAACACGTTTCCATTCCGAATCTCTTGAGTAGCTCTTTGGTATACTTGGTTTGATTTATGAAAATGCCATTGCTGAGCTGTTTGACTTGGAGACCCAGAAAGAAGGAAAGTTCTCCCATCATACTCATCTCAAACTGTCCCTGCATTAACTTAGAGAATTTCTCGCATAATTTGGGGTTAGTTGACCAAAAATGATATCGTCAACATAAATTTGAACTAACAAAGTATGTTCCCCCTTAATAAATTTAAACAGAGTTTTATCCACTGAGCCGATCTGAAAATCATGGTTCAGCAGAAATTGAGACAGAGTATCATACCAGGTCTTGGGGCTTGTTTCAGACCATATACTGCTTTATTCAGTAGATATACATGATTTGGAAATGAGTGGTTCTGAAATCCAGGAGGTTGCTCAATGTAGACTTCCTCCTGAAGCTTACCATTAAGAAAGGCACTCTTAACGTCAATTTGATATACCTTGAAGTCTTTAAAAGCAGCATAAGCAAGAAATATTCTGATTGCTTCAAGTCTGGCGACTGGTGCAAAAGATTCATCAAAGTCAATTCCTTCTTCTTGTCGGAATCCTTGCACCACCAGTCTGGCCTTGTTTCTAACCACAACTCCATCTGCGTTTAGCTTGTTTCTGAAAACCCATCTGGTTCCAATAACAGGCAGATCCCTTGGCCTGGGGGTTAGACTCCAAACTTGATTTTGTTCAAATTGATTAAGCTCTTCTTGCATGGCTTTAATCCAGTTGTAATCAGTCAACGCTTCATCAATCTTTTTAGGTTCCAGATTTGAAATGAAAGCGGCATGAGTGAATTCATCAATCATCTGTCATCTGGTTCTAATCGGTGCAGAAGGACTTCCAATTACTAGATCAGGTGGATGCCTCTTTGTCCATCGATAGCTTGACTCTGGATTGTTTGGTCCAGACGGATGAGTAGTAGCTGCATTATCAGCATCTGCTTTAATATTAGAGTTAAGAACATCCGGATCGGCTCGATCTGAAGGAGCTTCATTGCATTGATCCGGTCTGTCTGGTACTTCAGGTTCCGGTGGATTGTCTCTTGATCTGTTATCTACAATCTCATCATCACTGTTAGCTTCGAGATGGATATTTTCCATCAGATTTTGAATTGATTCCTTGCTACCCTCAATGCATAAAGATTCATCAAAAACTACATGAACAGATTCTTCTACAGTTAAAGTGTGATTATTGAAAACGCGAAAAGCTTTGCTATTAGATGAGTATCCTAAGAATATCCCATTATCTGATTTAGCTTCAAATGCTGTAAGATGATTCTTCCCATTATTGTGAACGAAGCATTTGCAACCAAATACATGAAGGTGAGAGATAGACGGTATGTTACCAGTCCATATTTCATATGGAGTAAGATTCAACTTCTTGTTAATCATAGACCGATTTTGAGTGTAGCATGCAGTATTTACAGCTTCTGCCCAGAACTTTTGCGAAATGCCAGAATCAGCAAGCATTGTCCTTGCTGCCTCTTTAAGCGTTCTGTTCCTTCGTTCTGCAACTCCATTTTGTTGGGGAGTTCGGGCGGCTGAAATTCATGCTTAATTCCTTGATCTTCTAGAAAGGATTCAAGATTATGATTTGAAAACTCAGTGCCTTTGTCACTTCGAATCCTGTCTATGCTTGATGATTTCTCATTCTGAGTGTGTTTCAACAGCTTGATCAATTTCGGACCGGTCTGATCTTTACTGCTAAAAAATATAGTCCAAGTAAAACGTGAGTAATCATCAATAACAACAAGAGTGTACCGCATTCCCCCTAAACTTGTTATTGGTATAGGACAAAACAAGTCCATATGCAATAGTTCTAAGCAGCGTGAGGAGGATTTGGCATTCTTGTTTTTGAAGGATGATCTGATCTGTTTGCCCATTTGGCACGCTTCACAGATCTTATCCTTAGCAAAGTCGATCTTGGGCAGACCGACAACTAAATCATGTTTACACAGGCTAGATATAGTATTAAAGTTGAGATGATTCAAGCGTTTATGCCATAGCCAGTGTTTATTACCATTATTAGCGATGAAGCAAGTAGGATTATCAGGTTGAGCAAAGTTCAATTAATCTTATATGTATTTCCATTTCTGATTCCTACAAGCATGGTCATACCGTCTGACGATTTAACAGTGCAAGTGTGTTTGTGAAATTCTACAGTATAACCATTATCACATAGTTGACTTATACTAATCAGATTATAGCATAGATTTTCAACTAACAGCACGTCATTGATAATAATATTACCATGGACAATCTTACCCTTGCCCACGGTCTTACCCTTTGAGTTATCTCCGAAGATGATCTTGGGTCCAGTACATTCTGTGACTTCAGACAGCAGCTCGACATTTACAGTCATGTGACGAGAACACCCACTGTCTAAGTACCAGTCTGATACAACATTCTTCGGTACCTGTCACCAAATATAATTATTGTTGGTACCCAATCCTACTTGGGTCCAGAACGGATTAGCCCTTTGGGAACCCACACATGTATCAGCTTTAATGGCTTGTGTGTGTCTGGTGTGCTGTGAGCTGATCTGTTTCGATGCTGTGTGTGATAATGTGTGCGATATGGAAACCTTTGATTCTTATGAGGTAGTCTATATCTTCGTTGAACTGGTTTGAGTTATAGTAATTGTATTGTCTTCCTTGCCTTAGATCATGCACCTTTAGATTTGGTCTGAAAGACGCAAAGCTTGCTGGTGCCTTTTCTTTGGCTTGGTTAACGTATCCAATCCCTTTTCTCAAACCTTGATTCACGAAAGAGACTCCCGTTTGAATGATAGGTGCTTTAGTCTCATATACTGTGCTGGATTTAACAAATGTCATTTGTTTGATTTTGTTCTTTACCAACAACAGTTCAGATTCATCTTTGGTGCAGTCTTTGATATCAAAGCCTATGCCGGTAACATCACCGACATTTCTTTGTACCTCTTGCAATTCTTCCAATGATGTTCTGGATTTTGTCCATGTTTTGAAGATATGAGAAAGCTTAGCATTTTGTGTGCTAATTCTCTTATTTTCTTCATGGAGCTGATCGTAAGAGATTTTTAGCTTATTCAGCTCGATCTGTAGATTGTTGCACTCGCCCAGCACAGAGCAGCTTGGTTTGATGTGCTCATCCATTTGATCATTTGCTTTAGCTTTATTTTTCTCAAATGATTCAGCTAAGAGTCTATAATCATTAGCCATGTCTTGCAGTGCGGACATGAGCTCTTCACGTGTAAATTCATTTGAGTCAATATCGAATACCTCGTCTGTTTGACTCATATCTTCGTCTGCCATTAGACATTGAATATCTTCTTGGCTTTTGCTGGAAGAATATTTGGAGCTTTCTGAATCTGAATCAGTCTGAGCCCACTTGCTGTTTCCTTCCTCTGCTACTAGGACCTTTTGGGACTTCCCATGATTTTTGAGGTCTTTGTAGTGCTTCTTTTTCCTGTCATCACGATTCTTCTCTTTTCGTTCTTCTTTCTTCGGTCTGGTGCAATCTGCAATGAAATGTCCTGTCTTACCACAATTGTAGCAAGCCTAATCATTAATAGCATCGTCCTTTCTGAATTTATAATGATGAGAAGGTTTAAAGTTTCTTTTATTCTTAGACATAAATTTACCAAATTTCTTGATAAATAATGACATAGCATCATTACTTATCTGTTCGATAGATCGATCTGTTGAGGGGGTGGTCTGGTCTGGAATAGCTGCCAGTGCTTTGTTTGGTTGGGAGATGAACGGTTCTGCTTCACCTCTGGTGATCAGTTCGAACTCATATGCTTTAAGATCCGTGAACAGATCATGAAGTTCAACATTGTTCAGATCTTTGGACTCCTTCATTTCAATGGTCTTAACATCCCATTCTTTTGGCAGGGCTCTCATAACTTTCAGAGCGGTCTCACTGTTTGAGTATTCCTTGCCCAGACTGTAAGGCCCCGATGCTAATTAATCCGGTTTAACGATGATTAAGCAAACCCGGGTGATTAAAAGCGAAGAATTTGAATTGAGGTGTTCCGGATCACAACACCTTATTTTTAATCAAGATAAAATACATCAAAATTATACAAGCTGGCATGCAAATTTCGACCAACACCATATAAAATACATATTAGGAATCATCATTCTTTGACACATGGAGGAAGTTGGCTTTGAAAAGATTAAAAAATCCATTTTTCTTGCCTAGTACCTCACGCCACCCCCTTGCCAAATTTTTTTAACATAAATGTCATCTTCTTCCCCACAAATATCAGACTCTCTTCCATTAAATTTCGAAACCCCCACCTTCAAATTAGAGAGAAAAATTGTGGGAGAAGCTCCATGCAATTGGAGTTCTAGAAAGCTAGGAAGGAGAGACCTCTATTCCTTCAAGAATTGGAGCACTAGGAGCTTGGGAAGTGGGTTGATTGTGGAGTGCTTGGGTCTTCAAGGGTATGAGACTATTTTTAACTCTATTTTATTTGGATTCTATGGATTTTGGGTCGAAAATATAGGGAGAACCACAAAAATGTTGGTGTCTTTTTATTAAATCAGAATCTGCACAAATTTGATGTTGCATGCAGTAGATTATTCTGTATGTTCGATTTTTATAACTTCCGAATCTGACTGTGAGCCTCAAACAAAAGTTGTAGATATTTGAGTTGTTGTTCTGTGGCTGAAATTTGGGATCATTTGGAATTGATTTGAGTGAGTTACGCCCATTTTACTAAACTATGCCAGATTCAACTCTGCATGTGCTGGAAATGCACATGCAGTGTAGAATTTCGAACTTTTGACAAAGTTTAATTTAGATTTTGTTGTCGATTTTTACATGAACTTGTAGATCTTTTCATTCTCTTGAATTTAAAAAAACGAATGACTTATTTTGGACTTATTTTCAATTAAATATGAATTTTATAATTCAAGTGTGCAAATCTTGTTCTGCATGTGGGCGAAAATGTCATGCAGAGTGTTGTCCGAGTTCCTGAGCATTTTCGGCTAGGAATTTCGAAAACTCTCCAGAAATAAGTATTTTAGTACTTTGGGTTTTCTGTCATTTTACACTGGAATTAACCATTTTGATTTTAAAATGAAAAAGTTATGACGAATTTACAAAAACTGCTCGAGATGGAAAACAGAATTTCAAAAGCTACGTATTTAGTGTTTTAACTACTTTTACTGGAAGAATTAGCCCGACATCATTAGACAAGAAAATGAAGTCCTTTGAGTTTTGGAACTTTGAGCACTGGAATCGGGTCATTTGGAAGTCATATGATTTTATTATGAATTTTCTACTAAAACTGGTCAGTCTGATTTTGAAGGAAAAATCAGTAGGAAAACACCTTTAAAAACTTATTTTAGCTTTTGTGTCATTTAAACACTTAGTGATAATTTTGTAGTATTTATGACCAGGTTAAATAATTTCGGGACTATTTTGGAGCACTCGGTAAATTATTACTGGTCCGAGGTACGTAGAAAACGGGTCTTATCACAATGTCTGGCAAAGACATGTGATGTTCCCGGGTATGATTTACTTGTCATTACTTGCTCCTTATGTGACTATGTGATAAGTTGATTTGCAGTATGTGAATTACATGGTACATTGACTGCATGATATATGATGACATGAGATTTGAGGTGCATCACATGAGATTATGATATTGCATGATGCATTGACACGCATGGACATTGAGCATGTCATGTTGAGCCTATTGATTCGTTCTTGGTACCTATATCTTTTCTTGGTATGAGTGATGCGTGTCTGGGGATGATGGGCAGCCGTTGGCTCGGCAGGAGTGAGAGTGAGCTGAGGGATGCCGGAGCGACGAGCGTGCCGACGTCGCCCAGATACGAGGATGATGGACCGCCGATGGCTCGACTGAGAGATAGATCGGAGCGCGGAGCGTGTCACATCCTGCTCGAGCACTGATGAGTGATGGATGATTTCCTTTGGACCCTTGAGACAGGGATATTCGAGATTTGATACCCTTCATGTGCATTTGCATTCATGCACGGCATACATCGCATGTTATTTGTCACACACTGTGATTTTATCTGTTTCTCGTACTGGGGTTCTGACCCCCTTCGCGGGGGCTGTCATGTCTTTGTTGGATGGACATGACAGGTGGTACAGGTGGACGTGCTGTGGATGCTCGAGACGAAGCATCGATAAATACCAGAGCTCCTTGAGAGCGAGCTCAGGTACATGGTTTATGTTTTGAGTCCCAGTAGTTGTTTAGTATTTTTACTTATGTTTTAAATTACCGGGGTATGCCCTGAGTATCTGTATTTTTAAGTATTACTTTACTGAGAAATTATATGTAATGCTTATGCGATGAATATCATGTTAGATGTAAAACTGGAAATACATATTTTCACTATTCGGAAATGTTTTAGAAACAAAATGCGAAAAATTTTGAGGGTCACTTTTTATAAGTTTTTAACTAAATCTTCCGCTGTTTACGTTAATATAACAATCGTGTGTTAATCAAACCTCTGATTAGGACCAGGCCCTCACAGTTGGTATCAGAGCATAATCTGGGATATGCTCGAACTAGAGTTAGGACACTGAGTATAGACACAAATGAATTGTTTGTGCATGTGTCTGACTATCTGATTTATATGCTCTTGCCTGCTATGTTTACATGTTCGATAATGAGATTTTATGCATGTACTGGATTAGTAAGCAGGAATAATGAGATGTCATATCTCTGAAGATTTTAATATGCCGAGTTGCATATAATCTAGAGAATGTGAATGCTGAGTTGCATATATTATGCTGAGTTGCATATAATGTTGAGAATTTTATCTGTTAGCACTGATAGTTGCTGAGATGATGTTGATGTAGAATGAATGATAATAACATCTATGACTTGAGATGTATGAATTGTGTTGGACAGTTAGTGTTTGGACAGGTAGCCGTGATATAGACTTTAAGAGCTACTATTGAATATGTAGACACTATAAACTGTTAATTGCACTATAATTTAGTGATAATGTGCCCGTTATTGGAAATTGTATTTATCACTTTGGGATTTAATCCTTATGATTAGTGGATGCCACTAGAATTATTTAACACACTTTTTGTCGATTGACATCAGGAATTTAAGTCTGAAAGACCAAGGTTATACGTATGAGTTTACGTCAAAACCTGTGTACGCCAAGATGATAATTTAGAACTTGAGAATATTGGAACTAGCAAATTTCAATTGAAGGATCGAGTATAGTTGTAATGAGAAACAACGAGAATTGGTTTGAATGAGGACTTGGTTCAGGGGACTGTCGTGATTTAGTTCCAGTTTTTGGTGTCCAAACTATGAATAAAAACTTCACTATGAACTCTTTTAGATGAGACTATCTAGAGTAATGATATTGATGATATGGAAAATGATAATTGATTAACGTGGACTTGAGAAATGGAAATATCTGCTTAATCTCGATAGCTATTCACTAGTGAAGAGATTAGATATTGACTAAGGAATAAGACACCAAGGTGGTGCGTAGTAATTAGAACTGGATTAAAGATTAATGAAGTGACTATCATTGGGATAATCCAAGTAATCCTGGAAAAGTTTCAGAAGTATCACTCAAATTTATCCAGCTTTAGTAATTCTGGAGGTACTATGAGATTGTAGAATACCAGATCTTTTCAAGGTCGTTGAGATCGTTGTAGATATAAGTATCTACTGATCCTGGTGAAAGAATAGAAGGAACTGTTAATGATGGTCGTCAGTCAGAGCATGTGCGTTACGTGCTCAGGAACATATGCAGCCATAACAACAAATACCCTGAGCTAGGGGTAGATATCATGGTGGTTATTCTTTACGACCACTCAGTTTCAGCAGCAGTTAATTACCTGTAGACCAGAGAGTATACCTTGACAATGGGATTGAGATGTCTCCAGGATATATAACCATTTTGATTTCGGCAATGATAGAGATGCTAGTGATCACAGATACATGTTGTGTATTTGATCACGCTGAACGAGTTTGATTTGAGATAAAATCATTGGTTTCATATATTGCATCAAATGTGCATTGATAATGATGATTGGGAAATACACCAGCAGTGATAATTATACTATCCACACTTGCAACAATGAACTGCAGATTACAGTTTGATGATAGTGTTGGGATTTGAATTAATTGGTGTTGTCGAAATATGGTTTTGATTGTATCAAGGGCATGTATACTCTGATAAATTTTCAGATATTGTAAGTTGATTTTAGAGTATAATGGATTTTTGATTATGTTGTGGCTACAAATGAAATGTATATCGCCACGAATAGCAAGCTAAGATACTGATAGTATCAGCAATGAAAATATTGTGGTTGCAATACTTGGAAAACAAGGGATATTTGATAATAAGCAGTTGATGCTTATAAAAAAGAGTCGAGGTTGACTGATATTATAGAGGTAAGAAAACCTACAAAGATTTTCCTGAGGAAATGAAAGAATTTTCACTAAAGAAGGAAATTGATTTTAACTATTCGTTGATGACAAGGAATAGATTTGATATCGAAAGCACTGTACGGAATGTCATCAGCAGAGTTGACAGATATATGAATAGTTGCTGAATATCCTCGATACTGGTACATATGTCTAAGTATGTCACCTTGAGGGAACATCAGTATTGTTCGTGAAGAAGAAAGATGATATTATGAAGACATGTATCGACTAAAGGCAGTTGAATCGGGTTATTGTCAAGAATAAATACCTACTGCCTAAGATCGAAAAGTAACTGATCAAGTTGTAAGGAACTTTATTGTATAAGAAGAATGATTTTTACTCTGGTTACCATCAGTTTGAGTCAGAAGAGAAAATGTTCTCTAGGCAATTGGTCAAACCAGATATAGACATTTTGAATTTTTGGAAATGTCGTGTGGTCTGACAACTATACCGGTAGAGTTATGAATTTGATGAAGAAAATTTTTCGTAACTTTTGGGCGGAAGTGTAATCATATTCATCAGTGGTATACTAGTGTATACGAGATCCGGAAGGAACCACACAGAACACATGTGATTGATTTTTCAGATGCTTCGTGAAGCTCAAAGGGTGTACCAAGTTAGTGAAATGTAAATCTTGGTTGAATCAAGTGTTGTTTTGGGATAGGTGATATCATCTCACCAGATACCTATTGATTCCAGTAAAGTAAAGATAGTACTAATTTGACCAAGACCAATCATTGTACTCAAGATGAAAAGTTTTATGAATTTTGGCAGATACTACAGGCTTTTACGGAAGGATATTCTAGGATAGCCTGTCTTATGAACTAATTGACCAAGAAGAAATTTGATATTCGTTTGGTCAGATGAATGAGAAAGCAGTTTTCATAACTGAAGCTGAAATGGACTACAACCCCAATGTTGTTTTGGTTTAACTGGTTCGGGGAGATATGTAGTTGTGCAAATACGTATGACAAAGATTTGAAAATATGTTCTAATGTATCATGAAAAGATGATTGCATATTCTTGAGATATAAACGAAGACTGGATTTATTAAAGAAATTGACTTTGATAGTCAATATAAATCAAGGAAAATGAAACTAGTATCAGACGCACTGAACCTAAAAGTGCAAGTGCAATGGTAGCATCGATGTTTGCTTTGCAGTTTGATAACCTCTGATTTTGACAATCGGAAGGACTCGAAGGACAGACCCATACAGATATTGATTGAAGAAATTGGTTCTGTCTTATCAACCAAGTAAATTTAGTATGCCATTTAGTGGTTGTTGCGAATGAAAAATCAGTATATAGCATCGAATTTTAATGATTTGAAAGACGTATTACAACAGAAAGCACACTATAGAGAACGTAGTGTTATTCTGGGAATGGTGAGATGTATCATTCTCGAGATCCTATTTTATGATGAGATGGTATAAAGAAAGAAATTTTTGAATTTTGTGGCAAATTGTTTGACATGCCAGCAGGTCAAGATAAAAATACGAGACCTAATGGGATTGTACAGGATTTGTAAGTACCACAATGAATTTGGGAAATTTCTAGTTTTGAGTTTTATAGCTCAAATATTTACAAATAGAGACTGTGAAACAAGTTGAATCGAATTTGATTGACTATTCAATACAAGATATTGATTTCATGTGATAGTCTATATGTCTATGAGAGGACGACATGTTTAAGATATGGATAATGTGGTTAGTTACAGTGGTTTCCGTAATAGATGTATCTGATTGAGATCCGAGGATAGTATCAGAATTCAAAAACTATTTTCAGAATGTCATGGGTACTAAGTTAGCAATGAGTATTGCTTAGCATACCCATACAGATGGATCCACTGAGAAAATATCCAGACCTTGGAAGTTATGTCTAGATTAGTAGTGGTGAATTTAGTGGGAATTGACAGAAATCATTATTCCCCAGTAGAATTTTACTATGATTTAAGTTTCAGAAAACTTTTGGGATGGCATCGGTCCAGGTTTTGTAGAGCCAGAATTACCGATCGCTGATATGATGATAGAAAATTGATAAGAAATTTGGCATAACTTAAGATTATTGAGAAAAATGCCAGAAACGAGTAAAATTTGGCTTGAGGTTAGCAGATTTGCTACGCCAAAGAGAAATATATCGTTAGACTATCGAGTTGAGAATCAAGTAAATATGAAGATATTACATTTGTGATGGTCAATATGATTCGTTAAGTGAGGTTTGATGTTGCCTCGATATTTTGAACTTTGTAGAATCATAGAGAAATTTGATTCAGTGGTATATTGTTGACACGATCACAACAGTTGTTACTGATACATGATGATTTTTATGTATCTATGAATGAGATTGGGACATCTCATATGATTTAATTTATTGAGTTATACACGGTTTTGCGATTTCGAGGACGAAATCTTTTTAAGAGGGGAAGAAATGTAAGGCCCCGATGCTAATTAATCCGGTTTAACGATGATTAAGCAAACCCGGGTGATTAAAAGCGAAGAATTTGAATTGAGGTGTTCCGGATCACAACACCTTATTTTTAATCAAGATAAAATACATCAAAATTATACAAGCTGGCATGCAAATTTCGACCAACACCATATAAAATACATATTAGGAATCATCATTCTTTGACACATGGAGGAAGTTGGCTTTGAAAAGATTAAAAAATCCATTTTTCTTGCCTAGTACCTCACGCCACCCCCTTGCCAAATTTTTTTAACATAAATGTCATCTTCTTCCCCACAAATATCAGACTCTCTTCCATTAAATTTCGAAACCCCCACCTTCAAATTAGAGAGAAAAATTGTGGGAGAAGCTCCATGCAATTGGAGTTCTAGAAAGCTAGGAAGGAGAGACCTCTATTCCTTCAAGAATTGGAGCACTAGGAGCTTGGGAAGTGGGTTGATTGTGGAGTGCTTGGGTCTTCAAGGGTATGAGACTATTTTTAACTCTATTTTATTTGGATTCTATGGATTTTGGGTCGAAAATATAGGGAGAACCACAAAAATGTTGGTGTCTTTTTATTAAATCAGAATCTGCACAAATTTGATGTTGCATGCAGTAGATTATTCTGTATGTTCGATTTTTATAACTTCCGAATCTGACTGTGAGCCTCAAACAAAAGTTGTAGATATTTGAGTTGTTGTTCTGTGGCTGAAATTTGGGATCATTTGGAATTGATTTGAGTGAGTTACGCCCATTTTACTAAACTATGCCAGATTCAACTCTGCATGTGCTGGAAATGCACATGCAGTGTAGAATTTCGAACTTTTGACAAAGTTTAATTTAGATTTTGTTGTCGATTTTTACATGAACTTGTAGATCTTTTCATTCTCTTGAATTTAAAAAAACGAATGACTTATTTTGGACTTATTTTCAATTAAATATGAATTTTATAATTCAAGTGTGCAAATCTTGTTCTGCATGTGGGCGAAAATGTCATGCAGAGTGTTGTCCGAGTTCCTGAGCATTTTCGGCTAGGAATTTCGAAAACTCTCCAGAAATAAGTATTTTAGTACTTTGGGTTTTCTGTCATTTTACACTGGAATTAACCATTTTGATTTTAAAATGAAAAAGTTATGACGAATTTACAAAAACTGCTCGAGATGGAAAACAGAATTTCAAAAGCTACGTATTTAGTGTTTTAACTACTTTTACTGGAAGAATTAGCCCGACATCATTAGACAAGAAAATGAAGTCCTTTGAGTTTTGGAACTTTGAGCACTGGAATCGGGTCATTTGGAAGTCATATGATTTTATTATGAATTTTCTACTAAAACTGGTCAGTCTGATTTTGAAGGAAAAATCAGTAGGAAAACACCTTTAAAAACTTATTTTAGCTTTTGTGTCATTTAAACACTTAGTGATAATTTTGTAGTATTTATGACCAGGTTAAATAATTTCGGGACTATTTTGGAGCACTCGGTAAATTATTACTGGTCCGAGGTACGTAGAAAACGGGTCTTATCACAATGTCTGGCAAAGACATGTGATGTTCCCGGGTATGATTTACTTGTCATTACTTGCTCCTTATGTGACTATGTGATAAGTTGATTTGCAGTATGTGAATTACATGGTACATTGACTGCATGATATATGATGACATGAGATTTGAGGTGCATCACATGAGATTATGATATTGCATGATGCATTGACACGCATGGACATTGAGCATGTCATGTTGAGCCTATTGATTCGTTCTTGGTACCTATATCTTTTCTTGGTATGAGTGATGCGTGTCTGGGGATGATGGGCAGCCGTTGGCTCGGCAGGAGTGAGAGTGAGCTGAGGGATGCCGGAGCGACGAGCGTGCCGACGTCGCCCAGATACGAGGATGATGGACCGCCGATGGCTCGACTGAGAGATAGATCGGAGCGCGGAGCGTGTCACATCCTGCTCGAGCACTGATGAGTGATTGATGATTTCCTTTGGACCCTTGAGACAGGGATATTCGAGATTTGATACCCTTCATGTGCATTTGCATTCATGCACGGCATACATCGCATGTTATTTGTCACACACTGTGATTTTATCTGTTTCTCGTACTGGGGTTCTGACCCCCTTCGCGGGGGCTGTCATGTCTTTGTTGGATGGACATGACAGGTGGTACAGGTGGACGTGCTGTGGATGCTCGAGACGAAGCATCGATAAATACCAGAGCTCCTTGAGAGCGAGCTCAGGTACATGGTTTATGTTTTGAGTCCCAGTAGTTGTTTAGTATTTTTACTTATGTTTTAAATTACCGGGGTATGCCCTGAGTATCTGTATTTTTAAGTATTACTTTACTGAGAAATTATATGTAATGCTTATGCGATGAATATCATGTTAGATGTAAAACTGGAAATACATATTTTCACTATTCGGAAATGTTTTAGAAACAAAATGCGAAAAATTTTGAGGGTCACTTTTTATAAGTTTTTAACTAAATCTTCCGCTGTTTACGTTAATATAACAATCGTGTGTTAATCAAACCTCTGATTAGGACCAGGCCCTCACAGTTGGTATCAGAGCATAATCTGGGATATGCTCGAACTAGAGTTAGGACACTGAGTATAGACACAAATGAATTGTTTGTGCATGTGTCTGACTATCTGATTTATATGCTCTTGCCTGCTATGTTTACATGTTCGATAATGAGATTTTATGCATGTACTGGATTAGTAAGCAGGAATAATGAGATGTCATATCTCTGAAGATTTTAATATGCCGAGTTGCATATAATCTAGAGAATGTGAATGCTGAGTTGCATATATTATGCTGAGTTGCATATAATGTTGAGAATTTTATCTGTTAGCACTGATAGTTGCTGAGATGATGTTGATGTAGAATGAATGATAATAACATCTATGACTTGAGATGTATGAATTGTGTTGGACAGTTAGTGTTTGGACAGGTAGCCGTGATATAGACTTTAAGAGCTACTATTGAATCTGTAGACACTATAAACTGTTAATTGCACTATAATTTAGTGATAATGTGCCCGTTATTGGAAATTGTATTTATCACTTTGGGATTTAATCCTTATGATTAGTGGATGCCACTAGAATTATTTAACACACTTTTTGTCGATTGACATCAGGAATTTAAGTCTGAAAGACCAAGGTTATACGTATGAGTTTACGTCAAAACCTGTGTACGCCAAGATGATAATTTAGAACTTGAGAATATTGGAACTAGCAAATTTCAATTGAAGGATCGAGTATAGTTGTAATGAGAAACAACGAGAATTGGTTTGAATGAGGACTTGGTTCAGGGGACTGTCGTGATTTAGTTCCAGTTTTTGGTGTCCAAACTATGAATAAAAACTTCACTATGAACTCTTTTAGATGAGACTATCTAGAGTAATGATATTGATGATATGGAAAATGATAATTGATTAACGTGGACTTGAGAAATGGAAATATCTGCTTAATCTCGATAGCTATTCACTAGTGAAGAGATTAGATATTGACTAAGGAATAAGACACCAAGGTGGTGCGTAGTAATTAGAACTGGATTAAAGATTAATGAAGTGACTATCATTGGGATAATCCAAGTAATCCTGGAAAAGTTTCAGAAGTATCACTCAAATTTATCCAGCTTTAGTAATTCTGGAGGTACTATGAGATTGTAGAATACCAGATCTTTTCAAGGTCGTTGAGATCGTTGTAGATATAAGTATCTACTGATCCTGGTGAAAGAATAGAAGGAACTGTTAATGATGGTCGTCAGTCAGAGCATGTGCGTTACGTGCTCAGGAACATATGCAGCCATAACAACAAATACCCTGAGCTAGGGGTAGATATCATGGTGGTTATTCTTTACGACCACTCAGTTTCAGCAGCAGTTAATTACCTGTAGACCAGAGAGTATACCTTGACAATGGGATTGAGATGTCTCCAGGATATATAACCATTTTGATTTCGGCAATGATAGAGATGCTAGTGATCACAGATACATGTTGTGTATTTGATCACGCTGAACGAGTTTGATTTGAGATAAAATCATTGGTTTCATATATTGCATCAAATGTGCATTGATAATGATGATTGGGAAAATACACCAGCAGTGATAATTATACTATCCACACTTGCAACAATGAACTGCAGATTACAGTTTGATGATAGTGTTGGGATTTGAATTAATTGGTGTTGTCGAAATATGGTTTTGATTGTATCAAGGGCATGTATACTCTGATAAATTTTCAGATATTGTAAGTTGATTTTAGAGTATAATGGATTTTTGATTATGTTGTGGCTACAAATGAAATGTATATCGCCACGAATAGCAAGCTAAGATACTGATAGTATCAGCAATGAAAATATTGTGGTTGCAATACTTGGAAAACAAGGGATATTTGATAATAAGCAGTTGATGCTTATAAAAAAAGAGTCGAGGTTGACTGATATTATAGAGGTAAGAAAACCTACAAAGATTTTCCTGAGGAAATGAAAGAATTTTCACTAAAGAAGGAAATTGATTTTAACTATTCGTTGATGACAAGGAATAGATTTGATATCGAAAGCACTGTACGGAATGTCATCAGCAGAGTTGACAGATATATGAATAGTTGCTGAATATCCTCGATACTGGTACATATGTCTAAGTATGTCACCTTGAGGGAACATCAGTATTGTTCGTGAAGAAGAAAGATGATATTATGAAGACATGTATCGACTAAAGGCAGTTGAATCGGGTTATTGTCAAGAATAAATACCTACTGCCTAAGATCGAAAAGTAACTGATCAAGTTGTAAGGAACTTTATTGTATAAGAAGAATGATTTTTACTCTGGTTACCATCAGTTTGAGTCAGAAGAGAAAATGTTCTCTAGGCAATTGGTCAAACCAGATATAGACATTTTGAATTTTTGGAAATGTCGTGTGGTCTGACAACTATACCGGTAGAGTTATGAATTTGATGAAGAAAATTTTTCGTAACTTTTGGGCGGAAGTGTAATCATATTCATCAGTGGTATACTAGTGTATACGAGATCCGGAAGGAACCACACAGAACACATGTGATTGATTTTTCAGATGCTTCGTGAAGCTCAAAGGGTGTACCAAGTTAGTGAAATGTAAATCTTGGTTGAATCAAGTGTTGTTTTGGGATAGGTGATATCATCTCACCAGATACCTATTGATTCCAGTAAAGTAAAGATAGTACTAATTTGACCAAGACCAATCATTGTACTCAAGATGAAAAGTTTTATGAATTTTGGCAGATACTACAGGCTTTTACGGAAGGATATTCTAGGATAGCCTGTCTTATGAACTAATTGACCAAGAAGAAATTTGATATTCGTTTGGTCAGATGAATGAGAAAGCAGTTTTCATAACTGAAGCTGAAATGGACTACAACCCCAATGTTGTTTTGGTTTAACTGGTTCGGGGAGATATGTAGTTGTGCAAATACGTATGACAAAGATTTGAAAATATGTTCTAATGTATCATGAAAAGATGATTGCATATTCTTGAGATATAAACGAAGACTGGATTTATTAAAGAAATTGACTTTGATAGTCAATATAAATCAAGGAAAATGAAACTAGTATCAGACGTACTGAACCTAAAAGTGCAAGTGCAATGGTAGCATCGATGTTTGCTTTGCAGTTTGATAACCTCTGATTTTGACAATCGGAAGGACTCGAAGGACAGACCCATACAGATATTGATTGAAGAAATTGGTTCTGTCTTATCAACCAAGTAAATTTAGTATGCCATTTAGTGGTTGTTGCGAATGAAAAATCAGTATATAGCATCGAATTTTAATGATTTGAAAGACGTATTACAACAGAAAGCACACTATAGAGAACGTAGTGTTATTCTGGGAATGGTGAGATGTATCATTCTCGAGATCCTATTTTATGATGAGATGGTATAAAGAAAGAAATTTTTGAATTTTGTGGCAAATTGTTTGACATGCCAGCAGGTCAAGATAAAAATACGAGACCTAATGGGATTGTACAGGATTTGTAAGTACCACAATGAATTTGGGAAATTTCTAGTTTTGAGTTTTATAGCTCAAATATTTACAAATAGAGACTGTGAAACAAGTTGAATCGAATTTGATTGACTATTCAATACAAGATATTGATTTCATGTGATAGTCTATATGTCTATGAGAGGACGACATGTTTAAGATATGGATAATGTGGTTAGTTACAGTGGTTTCCGTAATAGATGTATCTGATTGAGATCCGAGGATAGTATCAGAATTCAAAAACTATTTTCAGAATGTCATGGGTACTAAGTTAGCAATGAGTATTGCTTAGCATACCCATACAGATGGATCCACTGAGAAAATATCCAGACCTTGGAAGTTATGTCTAGATTAGTAGTGGTGAATTTAGTGGGAATTGACAGAAATCATTATTCCCCAGTAGAATTTTACTATGATTTAAGTTTCAGAAAACTTTTGGGATGGCATCGGTCCAGGTTTTGTAGAGCCAGAATTACCGATCGCTGATATGATGATAGAAAATTGATAAGAAATTTGGCATAACTTAAGATTATTGAGAAAAATGCCAGAAACGAGTAAAATTTGGCTTGAGGTTAGCAGATTTGCTACGCCAAAGAGAAATATATCGTTAGACTATCGAGTTGAGAATCAAGTAAATATGAAGATATTACATTTGTGATGGTCAATATGATTCGTTAAGTGAGGTTTGATGTTGCCTCGATATTTTGAACTTTGTAGAATCATAGAGAAATTTGATTCAGTGGTATATTGTTGACACGATCACAACAGTTGTTACTGATACATGATGATTTTTATGTATCTATGAATGAGATTGGGACATCTCATATGATTTAATTTATTGAGTTATACACGGTTTTGCGATTTCGAGGACGAAATCTTTTTAAGAGGGGAAGAAATGTAAGGCCCCGATGCTAATTAATCCGGTTTAACGATGATTAAGCAAACCCGGGTGATTAAAAGCGAAGAATTTGAATTGAGGTGTTCCGGATCACAACACCTTATTTTTAATCAAGATAAAATACATCAAAATTATACAAGCTGGCATGCAAATTTCGACCAACACCATATAAAATACATATTAGGAATCATCATTCTTTGACACATGGAGGAAGTTGGCTTTGAAAAGATTAAAAAATCCATTTTTCTTGCCTAGTACCTCACGCCACCCCCTTGCCAAATTTTTTTAACATAAATGTCATCTTCTTCCCCACAAATATCAGACTCTCTTCCATTAAATTTCGAAACCCCCACCTTCAAATTAGAGAGAAAAATTGTGGGAGAAGCTCCATGCAATTGGAGTTCTAGAAAGCTAGGAAGGAGAGACCTCTATTCCTTCAAGAATTGGAGCACTAGGAGCTTGGGAAGTGGGTTGATTGTGGAGTGCTTGGGTCTTCAAGGGTATGAGACTATTTTTAACTCTATTTTATTTGGATTCTATGGATTTTGGGTCGAAAATATAGGGAGAACCACAAAAATGTTGGTGTCTTTTTATTAAATCAGAATCTGCACAAATTTGATGTTGCATGCAGTAGATTATTCTGTATGTTCGATTTTTATAACTTCCGAATCTGACTGTGAGCCTCAAACAAAAGTTGTAGATATTTGAGTTGTTGTTCTGTGGCTGAAATTTGGGATCATTTGGAATTGATTTGAGTGAGTTACGCCCATTTTACTAAACTATGCCAGATTCAACTCTGCATGTGCTGGAAATGCACATGCAGTGTAGAATTTCGAACTTTTGACAAAGTTTAATTTAGATTTTGTTGTCGATTTTTACATGAACTTGTAGATCTTTTCATTCTCTTGAATTTAAAAAAACGAATGACTTATTTTGGACTTATTTTCAATTAAATATGAATTTTATAATTCAAGTGTGCAAATCTTGTTCTGCATGTGGGCGAAAATGTCATGCAGAGTGTTGTCCGAGTTCCTGAGCATTTTCGGCTAGGAATTTCGAAAACTCTCCAGAAATAAGTATTTTAGTACTTTTGGTTTTCTGTCATTTTACACTGGAATTAACCATTTTGATTTTAAAATGAAAAAGTTATGACGAATTTACAAAAACTGCTCGAGATGGAAAACAGAATTTCAAAAGCTACGTATTTAGTGTTTTAACTAATTTTACTGGAAGAATTAGCCCGACATCATTAGACAAGAAAATGAAGTCCTTTGAGTTTTGGAACTTTGAGCACTGGAATCGGGTCATTTGGAAGTCATATGATTTTATTATGAATTTTCTACTAAAACTGGTCAGTCTGATTTTGAAGGAAAAATCAGTAGGAAAACACCTTTAAAAACTTATTTTAGCTTTTGTGTCATTTAAACACTTAGTGATAATTTTGTAGTATTTATGACCAGGTTAAATAATTTCGGGACTATTTTGGAGCACTCGGTAAATTATTACTGGTCCGAGGTACGTAGAAAACGGGTCTTATCACAATGTCTGGCAAAGACATGTGATGTTCCCGGGTATGATTTACTTGTCATTACTTGCTCCTTATGTGACTATGTGATAAGTTGATTTGCAGTATGTGAATTACATGGTACATTGACTGCATGATATATGATGACATGAGATTTGAGGTGCATCACATGAGATTATGATATTGCATGATGCATTGACACGCATGGACATTGAGCATGTCATGTTGAGCCTATTGATTCGTTCTTGGTACCTATATCTTTTCTTGGTATGAGTGATGCGTGTCTGGGGATGATGGGCAGCCGTTGGCTCGGCAGGAGTGAGAGTGAGCTGAGGGATGCCGGAGCGACGAGCGTGCCGACGTCGCCCAGATACGAGGATGATGGACCGCCGATGGCTCGACTGAGAGATAGATCGGAGCGCGGAGCGTGTCACATCCTGCTCGAGCACTGATGAGTGATTGATGATTTCCTTTGGACCCTTAAGACAGGGATATTCGAGATTTGATACCCTTCATGTGCATTTGCATTCATGCACGGCATACATCGCATGTTATTTGTCACACACTGTGATTTTATCTGTTTCTCGTACTGGGGTTCTGACCCCCTTCGCGGGGGCTGTCATGTCTTTGTTGGATGGACATGACAGGTGGTACAGGTGGACGTACTGTGGATGCTCGAGACGAAGCATCGATAAATACCAGAGCTCCTTGAGAGCGAGCTCAGGTACATGGTTTATGTTTTGAGTCCCAGTAGTTGTTTAGTATTTTTACTTATGTTTTAAATTACCGGGGTATGCCCTGAGTATCTGTATTTTTAAGTATTACTTTACTGAGAAATTATATGTAATGCTTATGCGATGAATATCATGTTAGATGTAAAACTGGAAATACATATTTTCACTATTCGGAAATGTTTTAGAAACAAAATGCGAAAAATTTTGAGGGTCACTTTTTATAAGTTTTTAACTAAATCTTCCGCTGTTTACGTTAATATAACAATCGTGTGTTAATCAAACCTCTGATTAGGACCAGGCCCTCACACAGACCATTCAGTTCATTTATAATACCAGTAACTCTTTCATCAAACTCATTTAGAGTTTCTCCACTCTTCATTTTTATGCTCTCAAATCTTTGAAGAGCAACAGTCAGCTTGTTCTCCTTGGTCTGGTCGTTCCCTTCACATAGCTGTGCTATCTTCTCCCAAATTTCTTTGGCAGTAGAGCACATTTTGATTTTACTGAACATATTCTTGTCCAATGTCTTGAACAAGATGTCTTTGGCAACGTTGTCGAGGTTTGCTTTCTTTCTTTCTTCATTCGTCCAGAGGGATCTGTCCTTCTCGACCATTTGGGGTTCACCACCAGTAATGGAGGTTGTTGTATTGACTTTCAGAATCTTCATTGGTCCATCAGTGATGAAGAACCACATATCGTCATCTTGTGCTGCTAGATGAGCTTGCATTCTGATTCTCCAATCATCATAGTCTTCTTTTGAGAACATAGGAATTTTTGTTGAATGATGCCATCAGCTCGAGTGTCTTTGTGCTGATTAAGACAACCTGGCTCTGATACCACTTGTTAGGATCGGTCCGGAGTGTTTAGAGGGGGGGTGAATGAACACTCCTATTAAAAATTAATCCCTTGTGATTTCTTTCGGATTAGTAAAAGAAATCTGTTACTTAATCAACTCTTTCATAGAACAGACCACTGAATATTTTAGTGTGGAACGGTCTGTTCTTAGATTAGTAAGAACGGCTTGATGGCTTGAATAATAGAACGAGTGCGGAATGATAAAAGACAAAATATGTTTCTGGAAGTTCGAAGGTGGTGTAATCCTTCTACGTCTCCCCTTCTTCCAATTAAGGAAGGATTCCACTAGAAGACTTTGATTTATACAATCCTGTTGTACAAACCCGATTCAGCTGGATTTACCTCACTACCAGACTGAAACTCCTAGCTCTCGATCTGTTCAGACACACTCTGTCTGACACTTACAATTGTTTCTCACTTCTATATTTCAATACAGAATACACAAGATAGACTTTTGTCTATGCACACAATGATCCTAATTGATCAGATATTACAATATACTTGTGCTTATGAAGATTTTCAGCTCGAGAATATCTGAGCTTGTAAGCTTGTGCTGTTTTGCTTTCTTGTGCGTTTTTCGATCGATCAGACTCTTTCTTGAGCTCTTCTGTTACATCCTTTTATAGTTGCATGTACCAACGACATTATTTCCCTTAATGTGCAACTCTTGACTCTGCTTAAACTCTGAGTAGGCTGCAGTTTTCTTCTTTAGGGTACTTGCCATTCTGGTTCATGCTTTCGGCGACTGTCAGGTAAGCTCTTCTTTGTCTTCTTACCTTTTATGGTAATCTTCAGTCTTTGGTCTTTTTCAGCATTAATAGCAACATTAAATGCTTTAATAAATAGCCGTTAATGATTCGGACTGAAGAACCAATCTTATTCAGCCTTGACTGCTCTGAACTGATAGAAGTTGATGTCGATCTGAAGCTTCGATCTGGTCAGGCTGATTTCCATCGATCCGTTCTGTTTTGCGTTATACCATATCAGCTTGATCTGTTTTGAGCGATCGATCTGGTCAGTCTGATTTCTCTCGATCCGGTCTGATATGTTTTGTCATCTTTAAAATCCGAAACTAACACCTACCGATTCGAAATAATTATTACTGTAGAGAGCACACTATAGCTGACATAGTGTTATTCTGGGAATGATGAGATGTATCATTCATGCGATCCTATTTCGATGGGATGGTATGAAGAAAGAAATTTCGGAATTTTGTGGTAAATTGTTCGACAAACCAGCAGGTCAAGATAAAAAGACGAGACCTAATGGAATACTACAGATTTTTTTTAAGTGCCACAATGAACTTGGGAAATTTCTAGCTTTGAGTTTTATAAATCAATTGTTTAAATCAAACAGAGATTGTAAAATAAGTTGAATCAGAATTGATTGACTATTCAATACAAGATATTGATTTCATATAATTGTCTGTATGCCTATGAGAAAACGACATGTTTAAGATGTAGATAAAGTGGTTTAGTTATAGTGAGTTTCTGTAACAGTTGTATCTGATAGAGATCCGAGGATAATATCCGAATTCAAAAACTATTTTCAGAATGTTATGGATACTAAGTTAGCAATTAGAATTGCTTATCATAGCATATTGATGGACAAATTGAGAGGATTATTCAGACTTTGGAAGCTATGTCCTGATTATTCGTGATGAATTTAGTGCGAACTGACAGAAATCACTATTCACTAGTAGAATCTTCTATAATTTAAGTTCCACACATCTATCGGGATGGCATCAGTTGAGGTTTTGTAGAGCCAGAATTGTTGACCCCTGATATGCTGAGATGAGATTGATAAGGAATATTTGGCACAACTTGAGATTGTTGAGGAATGCCAGAAACGATAATTTTCTGCGAAAACGAATAAAATCGGCTTAAAGGAATCAGGTTTGCTACGTCAACAAGAGAAATATATCGTTAGAAATTTCAAGTTGAGAATCAGGTAAATCTGAAGATATCACCTTTACGATGATCGATATGATTCGTTAACTGAGGTACGATGTTGCCTCGATATTTTGAACCTTGTGGAGTCATAGAGAAGCTTGGTTCAGTGGTATATCATTGACACTACCACAACAGTTGTCACTGATACATGATGATTCTTATGTATCTATGATTCAGATTGAGACATCTCTTATGATTTAGCTTATTGAGTTACACTTAGTTTTGCGATTCGAGGACGAAATCATTTTAAGAGAGGAAGAATTGCAAGGCCCCGTTACTAATTAATTATAATTAACCTCGAGTTAGCACACCCGGGTGATTAAAAGCTGAGAATTTGAATTAAGGTGTTCCGGGTCACAATATCGTATTTTTAATTGAGATAAAATGCATCAAAATTATAAAATTGTGCATGCATTTTTCGGCCAATACCATGCAAAACACATAACCAAACATTATCATAGACACTTGGGTGTTATTAGCATGGAAAAGAATAAAATAATACAATCCCTTGGCATAGTTACCACTATCATTCTTTATGCATAAATTAGATCTTCTTCTCCCTAATAAACCATCTGTTCGAAAAACTACCCCTTAAATCATGAATGAAATTTTGCTAGAACCTTGCATGCAATCCTAGAATTGAGAAGAAAGTGGGTAGAGAAGCTAGAAACCTTCAAGAATTTGAGGATTTGGAGCTTAGAGTTGGCTTGATTGTGGAAGTATTGAATCTTCAAGGGTATGATTCCTTGTTACTCTAGTTTTAGTTGATTTTTGTTGGTTAAAGTCGAAAATTTATGTAGAAACTTGAAGATTTTGAGTTTATTTTTGTCTAAACAGAATCTGTAGCACAAAATGTTGCTGACAGATTGTATTTCGCATTTTTGACATTTGTAACCTTCGAATTTGACTTTGAGTAAAATAAAAACGTTGTAGCTCTTTGAATGTTATGCAGGTTTAAAGAAAGAAACATTCGATTTGGATCTCAGATGAAAACGTTATGTCGATATTACTTTAAGTGCTCATTTTTTACTCTGCATGTTATTGCATGTCACATACAGACTGTTTTTCGAGTTTCTGGGTAAACTGTGCTTTGAATTTGATGTCTGTCTTCAAACAAAAGTTGTATATATTTGAATTCTCTTCGATTTAAAAAAATATAGGACTTAATTTAGACTTATTTTGAAGAAGTTATGAATTGTATACTAATAGTACTCATTATGTGGGCGAAAATATCCATGCAGTGTGTTCTTCGGATTCCTGGGCATTTTTTGCTAGGAATTCAGGAAAATGTCTAGCAATAGGAATTGTAGTACTTCTAGTTGCTTGTAATTTGCCACTGGAATCACTCAATTTGGATTTGAAATGAAAAAAGTTATAGTATATTTACTAACACTCTTCAAGCTGGAAAACATAATTTAAAATGCTATGTGTTTAGTGTTCAAACCCTTTTCAAATGGAGGAAGCAGCTTAACATCATAATAGATGAAATGTAGTATCTTATGTTTTTGAACTTTGAGCACTAGAATCGAGTCGTTTTGATGTCGTATGAAATTATAGTGATTTTTCTACGAAAATGGGTCAGCTGAAAATTTAAGAAAATCGCTAAGGATCAATTTGAGAAGTTAAATTTGATCCAATACAATACTTGAACACTTAATATCATTTTGGAATTTATATGACCAGGTTAATAGATTCCGGGGTTGATTCGAGGAGTACTCGGTAGATTAACTTTGGTCTGAGGTACGTATAAAATTGGTTCTATCACGATGTCTCACAAAGAGATGTGATGTTCCCGGGATAAGATTTACTTGTCATTACTTGCTACTTATGTGACTATATGACATGTTGAACTACAGTATGTGAACTACATGATACATTGAACTACATGATATATGATGACATTATATATTGAGATGCATCACAGGAGATTATGATATTGCATGATGCATTGACACGCATAGACATTGAGCATTTCATGTTGATCCTATCGATTCTTTCTTGATACCTATATAATTTCCTTGGTATCTGTGATGAGTTTCTGGGGATGATGGGCATGCCAATGGCTCGGCGGAGAGAGTGAGCTGAGAAATATCGTAGCGACGAGTGTGCCGATGTTGCCCAGACATGAGGGATGATGAACCGCTGATGGCTCGACTGGGCGAGATGTCATAGCGACGAGCGTGTCGACGCCCTGCTCGGGCTTGTTGATTGATTGATGATCCTTCCTTTGGACTCCTGAGATATTGATATTGGAGATTTGATACGCCTCATATGCATTTGCATTCATGCATCGCATGATACTTTGTCATACTACTGTGATTTTACCTCTTTCTCGTACTAGGTTCTGACCCCCTTCGAGGGGGGCTGTCATGTCTTTTGTTGTTCGGGCATGACAGATGTTACCGGTAGACAGATTTTGGATGCTCGTGAGGAAGCATCTTAGAATATCAGAGCTCAGCAAGATCGAGCTCAGGTTTGGTATATTGAGTCTGAGTCCCAGTAATTGTTGGAGTACTTTTTAACTACATTTTACATGCCCCGAGTATCTGTACTTTAAGTATTATTTTACTGGTTGGTTATATATTTGATGCTTATGTGATGAGTAACATGATGAATTGAGAAACTGGAATTACATATTTTCCGTATCATTATATATGTATTATAGAAAACAAAATTTTAGGGCCATTTGACAAGACATTTGAAATAAATCTTCCGTTGTTTACGCAAATTAATCATTGTGTAATAATTAAACATCACCTTAGGATCGGCCGTCACAAGTCCATCCTCCGTATACATATCCGTCGGGATGTTATATGAGAAGTATCGGGCAGAATATTTTACGGCCTACGTTGATTTAGGAGCTGGAATAGGTGTTGTGATGTCCCCGAAATGATTAATTGTGTTTAAGGCATTAATTGTGTTCATATGATTAATTATGATTAATTATGGTGGTAATTGCCTTGTGTGTTAGAATTAATTACCATGTGGAAATGCCTCGTCATGTGGGCTGGTAGAGCATTTCAGGGTGTATGCTATGCATGTTGGGTAATTGGGTGTTTTAATGGCTTACATGTGTTGGTAGTCATTTATTTTGTGAAACATGCATTTAATTGGAATTTGGTGCATTGTGGTGAAATGTGTTAAAAATACCATGTTGGGGTACAAATTTAAACAAAGGATTTAACCCTTTACCCCACCACCTCATTTCACTTTACTCCTTACACCCCCTTACACTCTACATCCCCAATTCATTACCCAAACCCTCATTTTTTCCCCCAACTCGTTTTTGGCTCCAAGGAAGGAGAGGAATCCTTGCAAAAGCTCCACCCTTGTGATTCTTGGTAAGATTTGAGACCTAGGAAGAGTATATATACCATCCTTTGTTGTTTTGAAGTGTTTGTGTTGAGTTTGGAAAGATTTTAAAGGATTTTGAAATGGGTTTGTTTGGGTTAGTGTGATTTTTGGTGGGATGTTAGATTGTTGGTGTTTTAATGATGTTTGATGAAGGTTTTTAGTGTTTTTGTGTTTTGAGTTTGTTGGTATAAGTGTTGTGGAAGTTGGGAAGAAATTTTGGTACAAAAATGGTGAAAATCGCGACTTCTGGTAGTGGCGATCGATCGCTACAAATGCAGCGATCGATCGCCGAGGGGCAGTGGGCAAATCAACTGTAGGCGATCGATCGCCTTAAATGGCGCGATCGATCGCCGAGGGCCAGTAGCTTTTGAACGCAACAGGCGATCGATCGCCTCAATTGGAGCGATCGATCGCCGCAAGGCAAAAAAGTGAGGCGATCGATCGCCTTGTGTAGCGATCGATCGCCACTGTTTAAAAGTTGGAAAATGATGAATTTTGATGAATTTTTGGTATTTGGCTATTGTTTAGCTTCTAATATCGATTTGTATGGTTGTGTAGAACCATCCCAGGTACCGACAACATCGAGGAGATAAAGTTATACAACTTCTCCACTTTTGAGACTAAGGTACGTAGTGAGACGTACGAGCATCGGACGGTAAAACGTGCCATACCTTTGATTATGTATATTGTGGATAGTGATTCCTTATACGTGATGGTATATGTGAAATGACTGTGATTTACTGTGATAATGGAATCAACTATTGTGTTTGATTAATGTGATGGAATTGATGAATGTTCCGGTAGCCTTTATCTCCGAGCGAGGCAGGTACTTGCCGCTGTCATATGAAGCGATGGTAATATGATATTTGCCGCTGTCATGTCTAAGCGAGGTAACATGCCGCTGTCATTGTTGAAGCGAGGGATATCATATGATGCCGCTATATGTCGAAGCGAGGGGTCCTAAAATTCCGCTGTTGTATTGGGACCGGAATAGTCACAATTCTAGTGATTAATGTGGAATATTGTGGATATAATTGGAAACGCGTTATCGATCATTATATTGTGAACTAATGATTTTGTGCATAAGTTTGTGAAACAGGAACAACAATGAAATGTGCTAATGTGGTGATCGAGGAGCATATCTATTAATTGTCTCATGCGCTTAATTATTTTATTAAGTTGAATTGTGTTAAGTGGTGATATATATATGCTCATGGTGAGTTGTTCCTGTAGGTACTCTTTTGGACCAAATGGGCTAAGGGTTGGGTTGAACTGTGAGCTGAAGGAGGCATGAAAGAAGATAGAATACAGGATTTTTGATAGTCTAAACATTCATATTGGGAATGTAATTAACTAACTGTCGAAGTTTTATTTTTGGCCTGTAATTTCATTGAGCTCACGTAACAACCAGAACTCTAAGATGTCTCTAATACATATTTAGCCCCGTTTATATCTTGATTTCACTGTTAAGGTAGAGAGGCATTACAGGTGCTGTCAAGTGTGATATCTTCCCCAAAGTTGGTGAAAATTATCAGTCATTGCCGGAAGAGACTTTTTCAAGCGGATCCTTATTAATAATGAAGGAGTCCAGGGCGCGAAAATAATTATCGGAGGGGCAGGCGGTACCCCGTGGTAAAACGTCAAGACTCCACCTATTTATTTCCATGATATCGGAGCTGATATGCTGCTCGAAAACAATTTCATACAGACGTTCAAGCGGTTCACTCAGGAGAACGAGACAATGAGGCTTATTTTCACAACCCTTTGTGATCATAAGATTATTGTGCAGAGACTACGGGAGGCTTTTCATAGAAAATCATTCAGTTTCGACAAAAAAGTCTTAGTGAAAATGATTCCAGAACTTTTGACTGGGTTAATAATTTGTCTTCCAGAGAGCAGGATGAGGAAGAAGTCACTCCAGAAACCCTGTTATTACTAAAAAAAATTGTGGGATCCTCGTTAGTTAATCCGTTATGTATAACATCTTATACATATGTGAGTAGGCATTAAGTAATTCCAACACACTGATTAAGAATTTTACTATGTCATTTATTATAACATTTACAAAACCCTGACATAATTTACATCTTATGTACATAAGAAAAACCTAAAGAAGTTCAACTCCTAAGCAGTGGTTCAGTTCGCATCTGAACAATCCCGTCCTCCCACGTCAATGAGTCCCTATAGAAACAATCACACAACATGAGTATTGATAGTCAAACATCTCAGTTCTATATCAATAAGAAACCTAATACGATAAATCACTATCGTAAAATATCAACTGTGATTGTTCTGTACCATGCATCAGTATAAAGAGCAAACATGTCATGCTCTGGTGGAATGAACAACACCGGAGCAGTAGTCAAATGATGTTTCAATTCCTGAAAACTATTCTCACAAGGATCGGACCATCTGAAAGGTACACCCTTCTGTGTCAATTGTGTTAAAGGTTTGACAATCTTTGAAAAGCCTTCCAAAAACCGTCTATAGTATCCTGCCAACCCCAAGAGAACTACAAATCTCAGGCACAAAAGTAGGTGCTGACCAATTCAGTACCGCTTCAATATTTTTTCGGATCCATAGATATATCATCCTTGGAGACCACATGTCCTAAAAATATTACACTCGTCAACCAAAATTCACACTTGCTGAGTTTGGCATATAAGTGACGTGTTCTCGAAAGTTGCAATACCATATGCAAATGTCGGACAGGCTCTACTTCACTCCGAGAATAGATCAGTATATCATCAATAAATACATTGACAAATTGATCAAGGTACTCCTGAAAAACTCGATTCATCAAACTCATTAATAGTCACTCCAAATGGCATAACAAGGAACTCGTAATGTCCATAGCGAGTTCTGAATGTTGTCTTCTGTATATCTCCTTCCCTCACACGTATTTGATGATATCCAGATCTCAAATCAATCTTAGAATAGATCATCGATCCCTGCAACTGATCAAACAAATCATCAATTCGGGGAAGAGGATATTTATTCTTAATCGTTACCTTGTTCAATTGTCTATAATCAATGCACAGTCACATCGATCTGTCCTTCTTCTTTACAAACAATATCGGAGCACCCCAAGGCGATAAACTAGGACGTATGTATCCCTTGTCCAATAAATTGTGCAACTGAGTTTTCAACTCTCTCAGTTTAGTTGATGCCATACGATATGGTGCTCATGAAATTGCAGAGGTACCAGGTATCAATTCCATGCCAAATTCCACCTCACGGCTTGCTGGAAATCCAGGAATCTCATCTGGAAATACATCTACGTATTCTGTAACTACTGGTATATCCTCTACTCTCTTTCCACTTTCTTTCAGCTACATCAATAGCGTAACTCAAATATCTCGTGTGTCCACGTTCTAATAACCGTGACATTCTGAATGCAGATATCGAAGGAATCTTTGCATGAGATCCCTGTCCATAGAAGATCCATTGGTTTCCAGTATCAGACTGAAACCGAGCCATCTTCTGACAATAATCCACAACAGTTTGATATTTACTCAACACATTAATACCCAGAATACAGTCAAAATCAGTCATATCTAACACAATCAAATCTGCATGTATTTCATACTCATCATCAAACTGAATAGAACAAGCATTCACAATGTGACAAGTCCTCACCGTAGTTCCCATGGGTGTCGAGACATACAGAGGCATCAATGATCGCTTTTATTTAAAACAATTAATTCCAGTGTAGCGATTTTATACCGCAAGTGCACGGTGTCAAGTTTTTGTATAGTGATTTAAAAATAGGGATGTCGTACCCACATGGACTAACGTATAAGTACCAAATAAAATTAGAAAAATTATATTTAGCCTACAAAATAGATGAATAATTAACTAATCAAAATGAAAACTAAAAAAAACTGAAAATTAAATCAACTCCTTTGAAGATGCGAAGGAATTCCACTCGAGAAATTTATCAAAATGTCGGTTCACTTGTGTTATCGTCAATGATTTGTTTGTAAAAGCAATTACTATCCAATTAATTCTTAAGGTGACGGATTCCCGTAAAATAATCAATACACTTTCTCAAGCTGTATTGCAACTAATATTAAATTGAAACAAGTAACTTTCGTTCACTTAAACCAATTTAATATTGCATAAATCTCGATGAAAACCGTTAACTTTAAATCTTACAATCCAAAGTTATCACTTATGTGATTTAATCTCTTGATCTAAATCGTTAACATACAACATGATTTATTATATCGTATTATAATTCAATCTCTCGATCTAAATTATAATTATCACAATTCAATCAAAGTTAGCAAGGCTTTGATAGCATTAAAATTATAAATCATGCACAAAAGAGTTAATCCACTCAATAAACATTCAAATCATTAACTCAAACACAAGCTTCCCTAATCTTGATAAAATAAACTTATTTCATATTCAAATCAAACTAACAAGATGAATAATTGTTTCTCAACCACATAAACATCAAGAAATTTGAAAATCAAAATAAATAAAGTTTAGAAGTACGATAACGAAGGAGTCAAATCCGTGCTTTGCAACGTTACTTCTTCTCTTGCTTCCTTCCTTGCATTTCAAAGGATTTTTCTCTTAAATTGTATGGATGTTGGAGGATGATAAGAGGCTGCTTTGTGGTGTATGATATGATGTTGAACTCCTCAAATTCGTGCCCTAGGTCTGATATTTATAGAAGATGAGGTGGATGGAAGTGTTCCCAATGGACCAAACTCAATCATGTATTTTTTTTTTTTCAGAAAACACTTTCGCTCGATCGATCGAGCACTTTAATTTCTCATCCAGGAATTTTTTCTTCCACGCTCGATCGATCGAGTATCAACTGCCGATCGATCGAGCACTCTTCAGTCTCGCTTATGATTTCCCTGCCATGCTCGATCGATCGAGCTCAATTACCAATCGATCGAGCATCACTTCTTCTCGTTGGCCAAATTCTCTGCCTTGGTCGATCGATCGAGCTCCATAGCCGATCGATCGAGTATGTCAGTTTCCAAAATTGTCATTTCTAGCCTCGATTTGGTTCGTTTTCGTCTTTCTAGCTTACTTCTTCCACTTCCCACCTAGATTCCTGAAACAACACAAATAAATACCAAAAAGTGTAACATCATCCAGAAATCAACACGAAAATAGATACATATCATTGCAAAATAAACGTAATATTCACCCTTACCAATCAACAACGGAGACGAGCCTATATGATACTGCTCAACAAAATCTTGTGCAATAAATGAATGTGATGCACCAGTATCAATCAATAGAAAAGCTGGATAAGTAATTACCCGCTATCACATCACCGGGAGCTACCTCTGCTTGCTCCTTGTTCAGTGCATAGACCTGCACTTGGGGAGACCCTGCTCTCTGTCCCCCACCAGTCCGAGGTATAAACTGTGGTCTCTACTGCATTGTACTATCTGATACACTCCCTCTGGCCAGTTGTCCTCCAGCTTGAGGACAATCTCGGATCATATGTCATGGCCTACCACATCCATAACAAAGTGGACTAGCAATGTGTGGACAATCGCGTTTATAATGTGGTCCTCCACATTGAAAGCATTGTAAGCCTTTACCACTGCTACTACTGCTGCCTTGGGACTGTCCCTTGGCACCTCGTTCGCTCTTTTTTCGTGAATCAAATTTCTTCACACCAAATATCGAGAAAGATGCACCTGCTCGTGATGATTTAAACTGTTCCCCTCTGGATCTCATACTCTCTGATGTAGGTTTCTGGATTTGTCCTACATCCTTATAGGCTCCGATTCCGATCTCAGCCATTTCAGCCCTTGTCAACGCCTCCTCAAATGAGGTAGGATTATTCGAAATAACCCTATCAAACAACTCAGGCCATAGACCTTTCACAAACTGTCTGATCTTTGCTTTCGTATTCGCAGCTATATGCGGTACATACCTCAACAACGAAGAATACTGCAAAACATAATCAGATACCTTCATGATTCCCTGTTTCAGATTATTAAACTCATCTTCTTTCAACTGTCTCGCAGCAACAGAGAAATAATGATCAAGAAAACGGGTTCTGAACACATCCCAATCAACAACCTGCCCATGGGCTCTCAATTCAAGCAATGTCGCTTTCCACAGCATTATTGCTTTCTTATCCAACTGAAACTCAGCCAACCGCAACCAGGCTGTCTTGGCACATGGTGCTGACACAAAGATATGTTCAACACTTTCTAACCATTCCTCAGCTTGTTCCCCAGATTTAGTACCCTCAAATAGTGATGGTTGGTAACTCAAAAACTAGGTCAGTGTCAACTCTCCAGGTAACAACACCTGTTCTACTGGCCCTTGACCTACCGGTGGTGGTGGCACAGGCGCCAAACCAACACTACATTGCCACTCATGGCATCTCCAATATCATCTTGAGGTACTCTGTCTGCCATTACAGCACAACATGGGTTAACAACAATAGTCGAATATATAAATCATGTTAGTATACCAACATATCACAGGATATTAACATGCTTTCAAGTGATTAGGTAACTCCGTAACTCGCTTCCTCTACCCTTGTTCACCCAGTTCTCAAACCACTTCTCTAATACCACTAATGTGGGGTCCTTGTTATTAATTCATTATGTATCTTAGACATATGTGAGTAGGCATTAAGTAATTCCAACACACTGATTAAGAATTTTACTATGTTAGTTATTATAATATTTACAAAACCCTGACATAATTTACATCATATAAGAACAACCTAAAGAAGTTCAACTCCTAAGCAGTGGTTCAGTTCGCAGCAGAAGTTGACTCACAATCCCGTCATCTCACGTCTATGAGTCCCTACAGAAAAATCACACAACATGAGTATTGATAGTCAAACATCTCAGTTCTATATCAATAAGAAACATAATACGATAAATCACTATCGTAAAATATCAACTGTGATTGTTCTGTACCATGCATCTTAAAATGCAAATATGTCATGATGTGATGTCCGGGAATTAATGGTGATAATCCCGAAGTGGTAATGATCCTTAATGGATTGTTAATTGTGGCAATTATGAATTAATTGTGGTGTTGGAACTCCCGAGGATTTTAAATCAGGTATTTGTTATTGTCGGATCCAAGGGTTGAGATTGTATTCTCATCGTAGCGATAAACCTTGGAATTGTGTTTTTGGTGGGATCTGGGGTCTGGGGTGCTTTGTGTTGGGGCTGGTAAAGGAAATTGAGTGAGAGGTAATTATTAAACACAAATGATTTTTAATGAGTCATGATGTATTTGTGGGGGACTCGGGATTTTGGAGCCTTGGTACTATATATACCAAGTAGACTCAGTGTTCAGTCATTTTTGGTATTTCACTTTTCCCCCTTATTACATGATTGTATGCACTAAATACATGGGTTAATACACTAATAGCGGGTTAAGGGCATGGGGTCCCTACATTAGTGGTATCAGAGCAGTGGTTTGCTCTTTGGAGCTGTTGAGGGCCTAGGAACATGTGGATGTTAACGGGTAACACATATTTATGCATGATGGTAGATAGTGTGGCGTGACACAACTATTTTGCTTCTGTGCATTTATGACATGGGATTGTAAATGGAATGTGTTATTGCTAACCATGGTGGTTGCAGGGATTGTATGAGATACGATGGGATGACATTAACGGTAATGTTTGGCACTTGATGTAATAAGTGCTGAGGAATCTGATTTTGTAGGAAAATCAGGGAATGAGGAACTGGGAATGCTGTTTGAGAACAGGAAATGGTGGATAATGGAACAGACAATAACACAATCTGGTATGGTTACCCTACGATTATGAATACAGGTATGTGCAGTTTGCACATGAGTTATTGTGCTTGCAAAGGTATTGCAATTTTGGTACTACTACGGGTATATCGACTAGCGATGCATCAGGATATTTGCAGCTGTCATATCGTAGCGAGGGTCGCTGATGTCGAAGCGAGGGATATCATTGAGCCGCCGATATAACGTAATAGGATTTATGAACTGTGCATATTGATATCTTTGTATTGATACAGGTATAATGAGATTTCAAGAAGAGTACTTGCCGCTTTCATGACGAAGCGATGATAGAATACTTGTCGCAACCATATCATAGCGATGAAGAATATTTGCCGAAAATATGTAGAAGCGAAGAACACGCCGCTGTCATATTATAGCGAGGGATATTATGCCGCTGATATGTCGAAGCGATGGGTATTGATGCTGCGGTCATGTCAAAGCGAGGGGCATTATATGATAGAATACTTGCCGCTGCCATATCATAGCGATGATGAATATTCGCTAATATATAGAAGCGAAGAACACGCCGCTGTCATATTATAGCGAGGGATATTATGTCGCTGATATGTCGAAGCGAGGGGTATTAATGCTGTGAGGGCCTGGTCCTAATCAGAGGTTTAATTAACACACGATTGTTATATTAATGTAAACAGCGGAAGATTTAGTTAAAAACTTTATCAAAGTGACCCTCAAAATTTTTCGCATTTTGTTTCTAAAACATTTCCGAATAGTGAAAATATTTATTTCCAGTTTTACATCTAACATGATATTCATCGCATAAGCATTACATATAATTTCTCAGTAAAGTAATACTTAAAAATACAGATACTCAGGGCATACCCCTGTAATTTAAAACATAAGTAAAAATACTAAACAACTACTGGGACTCAAAACATAAATCGTATACCTGAGCTCGCTCTCAAGGAGCTCTGGTATTTATCGATGCTTCATCTCGAGCATCCACAGTACGTCCACCTGCAATACCTGTCATGTCCATCCAACAAAGACATGACAGCCCCCCGCGAAGGGGGTCAGAACCCCAGTACGAGAAACAGATAAAATCACAGTGTATGACAAATAACATGCGATGTATGCCGTGCATGAATGCAAATGCACATGAAGGGTATCAAATCTCGAATATCCCTGTCTCAAGGGTCCAAAGGAAATCATCAATCACTCATCAGTGCTCGAGCAGGATGTGACACGCTCCGCGCTCCGATCTATCTCTCAGTCGAGCCATCGGCGGTCCATCATCCTCGTGTCTGGGCGACGTCGGCACGCTCGTCGCTCCGGCATCCCTCAGCTCACTCTCACTCCTGCCGAGCCAACGGCTGCCCATCATCCCCAGACACGCATCACTCATACCAAGAAAAGATATAGGTACCAAGAACGAATCAATAGGCTCAACATGACATGCTCAATGTCCATGCGTGTCAATGCATCATGCAATATCATAATCTCATGTGATGCACCTCAAATCTCATGTCATCATATATCATGCAGTCAATGTACCATGTAATTCACATACTGCAAATCAACTTATCACATAGCCACATAAGGAGCAAGTAATGACAAGTAAATCATACCCGGGAACATCACATGTCTTTACCAGACATTGTGATAAAACCCGTTTTCTACGTACCTCGGACCAGTAATAATTTGACCGAGTGCTCCAAAATAGTCCCGAAATTATTTAACCTGGTCATAAATACTACAAAATTATCACTAAGTGTTTAAATGACACAAAAGCTAAAATAAGGTTTTAAAGGTGTTTTCCTACTGATTTTTCCTTCAAAATCAGACTGACCAGTTTTAGTAGAAAATTCATAATAAAATCATATGACTTCCAAATGACCCGATTCCAGTGCTCAAAGTTCCAAAACTCAAAGGACTTCATTTTCTTGTCTAATGATGTCGGGCTAATTCTTCCAGTAAAAGTAGTTAAAACACTAAATTCGTAGCTTTTGAAATTCTGTTTTCCATCTCGAGCAGTGTTTGTAAAATCGCCATAACGTTTTCATTTTAAAACCAAAATGGGTAATTCCAGTGGAAAATGACAGAAAACTCAAAGTACTAAAATACTTATTTCTGGAGAGTTTTCGAAATTCCTAGCCGAAAATGCTCAGGAACTCGGACAACACTCTGCACGACATTTTCGCCCACATGCAGAACATGATTTGCACACTTAAAGTATAAAATTCATATTTAATTGAAAATAAGTCCAAAATAAGTCATTCTTTTTTTTAAATTCAAGAGAATGAAAAGATCTACAAGTTCATGTGGAAATCGACAACAGAATCGAAATTAAACTTTGTCCTAAGTTCGAAATTCTACACTGCATGTGCATTTCCAGCACATGCAGAGTTGAATCTGGCATAGTTTAGTAATATGGGCGTATCTTACTCAAATCAATTCCAAATTATCCCAAATTTCAGCCACAGAATAACAACGCAAATATCTACAACTTTTGTTTGAGGCTCAAAGTCAGATTCAGTCGTTAAGAAAACCGAAAATGCAACACAAGATACTGCATGCAACATCATTTCAGCTGAATCTTATGACAGCATGAGTTTCACTTCTTATTTCGATTTAAAACTTCTAAAAATCGACCCAACCAGTACTAAAATCAAAGATTAACAATAAAAAGGGAATGATATACCTCCCAAGCTTTTAAAAACACCCAAAGCCTTGAAGCTCTTCCTAAATCCTATCCAAAACCAAGCTTGCATGCAAGGTTTGAGCAAAAATGATGAAGGAAAAGGAGGTGGAGCTTTTCGAATTTAATGGAGGAAGGAGGAGAGGATGGCTTGCTTGTGGGAGTGAGGAAAGTGAGAGGGAATATCAGATTGTTGGAGTAAAAGGCAATCCCATGCCTTGAAATAGGTGAGGGGCGATGGAAACAAGGCCAATTTTATGAATTTTTTAAGTCATTCCATGCCCCAATAAACCCATGTGTCCCAAATATAATTTAAGTGATGAATTTTGCATGTATTGGCCGAAAAATATGGCATGCAAATTATATTTGTGATGTGTTTTATCTCGATTATAATTAGGCGTTGTGATCCGGAACACCTCAACTTGAAAACCCAGCTTAAAGTCACCCGGGTTTGCTTAATCATCGTTAATCCGGATTAATTAGCATCGGGGCCTTACATTTCTTCCCCTCTTAAAAAGATTTCGTCCTCGAAATCGCAAAACTGAGGATAACTCAATAAATCACAACATCTGAGTGTCTCAATCTCATTCATAGATACTTAAGGATCATCATGTATCAATGACAACTGATGTGTTCGTCTCAACGATCTACCACTTAATCAAAGTTCTCTATGATTCCACAAAGTTCAAAATATCGAGACAACATTAAACCTCACTTAACGAATCATATTGATCATCGCAAATGTAATATTTCCATATTTACCTGATTCTCAACTTGAAGTATAACGATATATTTCTCTTTGGCGTAGCAAATCTGCTCACCTTAAGCCAAATTTCAATCGTTTCCACATAAATTTTATCATTTCTGGCATTTTTTCTCAAAAATCTCAAGTTATGCCAAAAATTCCTTATCAATTTCTATCATCATATCAGCGATCGGCAAATTCTGGCTCTACAAAACCTCAACCGGTGCCATTCCAAAAGTTTTCTAAAACTTAAATCATAGTAAAATTCTACTGGGGAATAATGATTTCTGTCAATTCCAACTAAATTCACCACTACTAATCTAGACATAACTTCCAAGGTCTGGATATTTTCTCAGTGGATCCATCTGTATGGGTATGCTAAGCAATACTCATTGCTAACTTAGTACCCATGACATTCTGAAAATAGTTTTTGAATTCTGATACTATCCTCGGATCTCAATCAGATACATCTGTTACAGAAACTCACTGTAACTAAACCACATTATCCATATCTTAAACACGTCGTCTTCTCATTAGACATATAGACTATCATATGAAATCAATATCTTGTATTGAATAGTCAATCAATTTCGATTCAACTTGTTTCACAATCTCTGTTTGTAAATATTTGAGCTATAAAACCCAAAACTAGAAATTTCCAAAATTCATTGTGGTACTTACAAATCCTGTACTATCCCATTAGGTCTCGTATTTTTATCTTGACCTGCTGGCATGTCAAACAAATTGCCACAAAATTCAAAAATTCTTTCTTTATACCATCCCGTCAGAAATAGGATCTCAAGAATGATACATCACATCATTCCCAGAATAACACTATGTTCTCTATAGTGTGCTTTCTGTTGTAATACGTCTTTCAAATCAGTAAAATTCGATTCTATATACTGATTTTTCAATTCGCAACCACCTCTAAATGGCATACTAATTTTACATGGTTGATAAGACAGAACCAATTTCTTAACTCAATATATGCATGGGTCTGTCCTTCGAGTCCTTCCGATCGTCAAAATCAGAGGTTATCAAACTGCAAAGCAAACATCGATGCTACCATTGCACCTTGCACTTTGAGGTTCAGTGCATCGGCTACTAGTTTCATTTTCCTTGATTTATATTGACTATCAAAGTCAAATTCTTTAATAAATCCAGTCATCGCTTATATCTCAAGAATATGCAATCATCTTTTCATGATACATTAGAACATATCTTCAAATCTTTTAACATACATATTTGCACAACTACATATCTCCCTGAACTAGTTAAACCAAAACAACATTGGGGTTGTAGTCCATTTCAGTTTCAGTTATGAAAACCGCTTTCTCATTCATCTGACCAAACGAATATCAAATTTCTTCTTGGTCAATTAGTTCATAAGACAGGCTATCCTAGAATATCCTTCCGTAAAAGCCTGTAGTATCTGTCAAAATTCATAAAACTTTTCATCTTGAGTACAATGATTGGTCTTGGCCAAATTAGTACTATCTTTACTTTACTAGAATCAACAGGTATCCGGTAAACTGGTATCACCGACCCAGAAATAACACTCCATTCACCCAAGATTTACACTTCGATAACGTGGTATACACTTTGAGCTTCATGAAGCGTCTGAATAATCAAATGTTCTGTGTGGTTCCTTCCGAATCTCGTATACACTAGTATACCACTGATGAATATGATTACACTTCCGCCCAAAAGTTACGGAAAATTTTCTTCATCAAATTCATAACTCTACCGGTATAGTTGTCAGACCACACGATATTTCCAAAAAATTCAAAATGTCTATATCTGGTTTGACCAATTGCCTAGAGAACATTTTCTCTTCTGACTCAAACTGATGGTAACCAGAGTAAAAATCGTTCTTCTTATACGTTAAAGTTCCTTACAACTTGATCAGTTACTTTTCGATCTTAGGCAGTGGGTATTTATTCTTGAAAATGGCCCGATTCAACTACCTTTAATCGATACACATATTCATCAAATCATTTTTCTTCTTCACGAACAATACTGATGTTTCCTCAAGTGACATACTCAGACATATGTATTCATATCAAAGACATTCTGCAACTATTCATATATCTGTCAACTATGCTGATGACATTCCGTACAGTGCTTTCGATATCAAATCTATTCCTTGTCATCAACGAATAGTTAAAATCAATTTCCTTCTTTAGTGAAAATTCTTTCATTTCCTCAGGAAAATCTTGGTAGGTTTTCTTACCTCTATAATATCAGTCAACCTCGACTCTTTTTGATAAGCATCAACTGCTTATTATCAAATATCCCTCATTTTCCAAGTATTGCAACCACAATATTTTCATAGTTGATACTATCAGTATCTTAGCTTGCTACTCGTGGTGATAAACATTCCATTTGTATCCACAAGACGGTTAAAAATTCATTATACCCTGAAATCAACATACGAGATCTTCAAAATTTATCAGAGTATCCATGCCCTTGATACAATCAAAACCATATTTCGACAACATCATTTAATTCAAATCCACATCACTATCAACAAACTGAAATCTGTAGTTCACTATTACAAGTGTGGATAGTATAATTATCACTGCTAGTGTATTTTCCCAATCATCATTATCAATGCACATTTGATGCAATATATGAAACCAATGATTTTATCTCAAATCAAACTCGTGTCATGTGACCAATACACAACATGTCTCTGTGATCACTAGCATCTCTATCATTGCCAAAATCGAAATGGTTATATATCCTGGAGACATCTCAATCCCATTGTCAAGGTATACTCTCTGGTCTACAGGTAATTTACTGCTGCTGAAACTGAGTGGTCGTGAAGAATAACCACCATGATATCTACCCCTAGCTCAGGGTATTTGTTGTCATGGCTGCATATGTTCCTGAGCACGTCATGGACATGCTCTGACTGGCCACAATCGATATTAGTTTCTATTCTTCTTTCAAATGGATCAGTAGATATTTACATCCACAGTGACCTGAAAAAAATTTGGTATTCTACAATCTCATAGTCCCTTTAGAACTACTAGAGCTGGATAAATTTGAGTGATACTTCTGAAACTTTTCCAGGATTACTTATCCCAATGATAGTCACTTCATTAATCTTTAATCCAGTTCAAATTACTTCGCACCACATTGGTGTCTTATTCCTTAGTCAATATCTAATCTCTTCACTAGTGAATAGCTATTGAGAGTAAGCAGATATTTCCATTTCTCAAGTTCACGATAATCAATTATCATTTTCCTTATAATCAACATGGCCTCTTCGTAAACATCATTTTCCCGTAACAAAAAGAGGGAAAACTCGTCTTTCATCACTACCATTACTCTAGATACTTTCATCTAGAAGAGTTCATATTCTAGTATTTATTCATAATTTGGACATATAAATTGGAACTAAATTACGACAGTCCCCATATCCAAGTCCCCATTCAAACCAATTCTAGTTGTTTCTCACAACAACTATACTCTATTCTTCAATTGAAATATCACTATTTCCAATATTCTCAAGTTCTAAATTATCATCTTGGCGTACACAGGTTTTGACGTAAACTCATACGTATTACCCTGGTCTTTCGGACTCAAATTCCCGATGTCAATCAACACAAAGCGTTTTAATAGTTCTATTGTCATCCCACTAATCACAAGGATTAAATCCCAAAGTGATAAATAAAATTCCCGATAATGGACGCATATCACTAAGTTATAATGCAATTAACAGCTTATAGTGTCTACAGGTTCGATAGATAGCTCTTAAAGTCTGTATCACAGCTACCTGTCCAAACACTAACTGTCCAACATAATTCATACATCTCAAGTCATAGATGTTATCATCATTCATTCTACATCAACATCCTATCAGCAACTATCAGTGCTAACAGATAAAATTCTCAAAATTATATGCAACTCAGCATAATATATGCAACTCAGCATTCACATTCTCTAGATTATATGCAACTCGGCATATTAAAATCTTCAGAGATATGACATCTCATTATTCCTGCTTACTAATCCAGTACATGCATAAAATCTCATTATCGAACATGTAAACATAGCAGGCAAGAGCATATAAATCAGATAGTCAGACACATGCACAAACAATTCATTTGTGTCTATACTCAGTGTCCTAACTCTAGTTCGAGCATATCCCAGATTATGCTCTGATACCAACTGTGAGGGCCTGGTCCTAATCAGAGGTTTAATTAACACACGATTGTTATATTAATGTAAACAGCGGAAGATTTAGTTAAAAACTTTATCAAAGTGACCCTCAAAATTTTTCGCATTTTGTTTCTAAAACATTTCCGAATAGTGAAAATATTTATTTCCAGTTTTACATCTAACATGATATTCATCGCATAAGCATTACATATAATTTCTCAGTAAAGTAATACTTAAAAATACAGATACTCAGGGCATAC
Source organism: Haberlea rhodopensis (assembly GCA_907163345.1). Taxonomy (NCBI): domain Eukaryota; kingdom Viridiplantae; phylum Streptophyta; class Magnoliopsida; order Lamiales; family Gesneriaceae; genus Haberlea; species Haberlea rhodopensis. The sequence goes on along the minus strand of CAJQUN010000084.1, from coordinate 829,866 downwards.
CCCTGTAATTTAAAACATAAGTAAAAATACTAAACAACTACTGGGACTCAAAACATAAATCGTATACCTGAGCTCGCTCTCAAGGAGCTCTGGTATTTATCGATGCTTCATCTCGAGCATCCACAGTACGTCCACCTGCAATACCTGTCATGTCCATCCAACAAAGACATGACAGCCCCCCGCGAAGGGGGTCAGAACCCCAGTACGAGAAACAGATAAAATCACAGTGTATGACAAATAACATGCGATGTATGCCGTGCATGAATGCAAATGCACATGAAGGGTATCAAATCTCGAATATCCCTGTCTCAAGGGTCCAAAGGAAATCATCAATCACTCATCAGTGCTCGAGCAGGATGTGACACGCTCCGCGCTCCGATCTATCTCTCAGTCGAGCCATCGGCGGTCCATCATCCTCGTGTCTGGGCGACGTCGGCACGCTCGTCGCTCCGGCATCCCTCAGCTCACTCTCACTCCTGCCGAGCCAACGGCTGCCCATCATCCCCAGACACGCATCACTCATACCAAGAAAAGATATAGGTACCAAGAACGAATCAATAGGCTCAACATGACATGCTCAATGTCCATGCGTGTCAATGCATCATGCAATATCATAATCTCATGTGATGCACCTCAAATCTCATGTCATCATATATCATGCAGTCAATGTACCATGTAATTCACATACTGCAAATCAACTTATCACATAGCCACATAAGGAGCAAGTAATGACAAGTAAATCATACCCGGGAACATCACATGTCTTTACCAGACATTGTGATAAAACCCGTTTTCTACGTACCTCGGACCAGTAATAATTTGACCGAGTGCTCCAAAATAGTCCCGAAATTATTTAACCTGGTCATAAATACTACAAAATTATCACTAAGTGTTTAAATGACACAAAAGCTAAAATAAGGTTTTAAAGGTGTTTTCCTACTGATTTTTCCTTCAAAATCAGACTGACCAGTTTTAGTAGAAAATTCATAATAAAATCATATGACTTCCAAATGACCCGATTCCAGTGCTCAAAGTTCCAAAACTCAAAGGACTTCATTTTCTTGTCTAATGATGTCGGGCTAATTCTTCCAGTAAAAGTAGTTAAAACACTAAATTCGTAGCTTTTGAAATTCTGTTTTCCATCTCGAGCAGTGTTTGTAAAATCGCCATAACGTTTTCATTTTAAAACCAAAATGGGTAATTCCAGTGGAAAATGACAGAAAACTCAAAGTACTAAAATACTTATTTCTGGAGAGTTTTCGAAATTCCTAGCCGAAAATGCTCAGGAACTCGGACAACACTCTGCACGACATTTTCGCCCACATGCAGAACATGATTTGCACACTTAAAGTATAAAATTCATATTTAATTGAAAATAAGTCCAAAATAAGTCATTATTTTTTTTAAATTCAAGAGAATGAAAAGATCTACAAGTCCATGTGGAAATCGACAACAGAATCGAAATTAAACTTTGTCCTAAGTTCGAAATTCTACACTGCATGTGCATTTCCAGCACATGCAGAGTTGAATCTGGCATAGTTTAGTAATATGGGCGTATCTTACTCAAATCAATTCCAAATTATCCCAAATTTCAGCCACAGAATAACAACGCAAATATCTACAACTTTTGTTTGAGGCGCAAAGTCAGATTCAGTCGTTAAGAAAACCGAAAATGCAACACAAGATACTGCATGCAACATCATTTCAGCTGAATCTTATGACAGCATGAGTTTCACTTCTTATTTCGATTTAAAACTTCTAAAAATCGACCCAACCAGTACTAAAATCAAAGATTAACAATAAAAAGGGAATGATATACCTCCCAAGCTTTTAAAAACACCCAAAGCCTTGAAGCTCTTCCTAAATCCTATCCAAAACCAAGCTTGCATGCAAGGTTTGAGCAAAAATGATGAAGGAAAAGGAGGTGGAGCTTTTCGAATTTAATGGAGGAAGGAGGAGAGGATGGCTTGCTTGTGGGAGTGAGGAAAGTGAGAGGGAATATCAGATTGTTGGAGTAAAAGGCAATCCCATGCCTTGAAATAGGTGAGGGGCGATGGAAACAAGGCCAATTTTATGAATTTTTTAAGTCATTCCATGCCCCAATAAACCCATGTGTCCCAAATATAATTTAAGTGATGAATTTTGCATGTATTGGCCGAAAAATATGGCATGCAAATTATATTTGTGATGTGTTTTATCTCGATTATAATTAGGCGTTGTGATCCGGAACACCTCAACTTGAAAACCCAGCTTAAAGTCACCCGGGTTTGCTTAATCATCGTTAATCCGGATTAATTAGCATCGGGGCCTTACAAATGCCGCTGTCATACCCTAGCGATGAAGAATATTTGCCGCTAATATGTAGAAGCGAAGAACACGCCTCTGTCATATTATAGCGAGGGATAATATTTTCGCTGGTATATCGAAGCGAGGGATATTAAATAACGATGTAGGATATTTGCCGCTACATAGCGAGGGATATCATGCCGCTAGTTCAATGGCGATGGTTCATACCGCTGGATATATATAGCGATGGTTCATTCCCCTAGTTCTATGGCGATGGTTCATGCCGCCGAGTATATTTAGCGATGGTTCATTCCGCTAATTCTATGGCGATGGTTTATGTCGCCGGGTATATATAGCGATGGTTCATTCCGCTAATTCTATGGCGATGGTTCATGCCGCCGGACATATATAGTGATGGTTCATTCCGCTAGTTCTATGGCGATGGTTCATGCCGCCGGATATATATAGCAATGGTTCATTCCCCTGATTCTATAGCGAGGGTCTATGCCGCTGATTCTATAGCGATGATTGATGCCGCTGATTCTATGGCGAGGGTTCATGCCGCTGATTATGTAGCGATGTTTCATTCCACTGATTATATAGCGAGGGTTCATGCAGCTGGTTATATAGCGATGTTTCATGCCGCTGATTGTGTAGCGATGTTTTATGCCGCTGATTTTATAGCGATGTTTTATGCCGCTATGTACGTGGCAAGGATGGTGCCACCTTCAAGTGATGGGTGCTGATTGCGTAGCGCTATTGGGCAATGAATACAGGTATGCCGCTATCTTATTAACAATGAGTTATGGTATATTGTTATTTTGTTAGCATTATTTTGGATGTCATGTGTTGACATGTACCGTCACTAGATGACGATGACATAGTGGATGTTCTATGTAGACTGGTGCTGTCATTACGATGAGAAATACATTAGGTATATGTGTTTAGTCTTATGGTTTGAGTGCCAATGGTGGGCACATGGTAGTATCTGCGTCACCGGTTGACGAGACCATTATGCCGAGCAGGTTTGCTCGATGAATAAATGGATGCGTGATAAGTGTGAATTTTACACTTATTTTGCTTTGTTTTTGTATTGATTTCGTATTGATTCCTGGATGATTTTACGCTTTTTGGTATATTTTTGTGTATTTCATGAATCTAGGTCCAAGGGGATAAAAGGGGAGGAAATAAGCTAATAATGTTGAAAAAGGACCAAACCGAGCGAAGACGTGAGAAAAATGGACTGAAATCTCGAAGTATTATTTTTATACAGCTCGCGATCGATCAGCAACTAAATGGCGATCAATCGCCGAGCTATAAAATTGTTGCGGAACAGAATACATTGGCGATCGATCGGCCATAACTCGCGATCGATCGCCAATATACAGTGAAGACTCGCGATCGATTGCGAGGGAACGAAGATCGATCCCGGATTTGTTTAATTTGGGTATCACATCCAGTAGAGATTGAAGATCGATCGCGAGGAGACGAAGATCGATCGCCGCGAGGAGTTTTTGGAAAAATAAAAACTTTCCATGTTTGGTTCAAGGGGGACTCCTTCCCAATTATTGTGGCCCTATATATCAGACCTAGGGACGAATTTTATGGGACTTTTGCCAACTTTTACAAAAACCTAGCAGCCATTCTTCCTGTAAGACCCCGTTACGAATTAATAAGCGTAATTACCGATTAAGCAAACCCGGGTGACAAAAGCTGAGTTTTCGAGTTAAGGTGTACAAGATCACAACACCTTATTTTTTTAAAACAAAATAAAATACATCAAACAAATTAATTTTTGGGGCATAATTTTCGGCCATTTCAGATTTTACAACACCATAAACTCATGTTGGACACATGGAGCAAAGTGGGCACAAAAATTGAATAAAAAAACTCACTCCCCAACCTAGGTTCCATCGCCCCTCACCTATATCAAGGCATGGGGATTGCCTTTTATTTTAACAATCTGATATTCCCTTTCATCTTCCTCACTCCAACAAGCAACCTTTTTCTCTCTTTTCCCTCCTCTAAAAATCGAGAGCTCCACCTCCTTTTCCTTCATCATTGTTGCTCAAACCTTGCATGCAAGCTTGGTTTGGATAGGATTTAGGAAGAGCTTCAAGGCTTTGGGTGTTTTTAAAAGCTTGGGAGGTATGTCATTCCCTTTATATTGTTAATCTTCGATTTTAGTTCTGATTGGGTCGATTTTAGAGTTATGTTTATGAATAAAGAGGTGAAACTCATACTGCCATGAGTTTCAGCAGAAACTATGGTTGCATGCAGTATATGGCTCTGTATTTTCGACTACCTTAAATTCGGAATATTACTGTGAGCCTCAAACAAAAGTTGTATATATTTGAGTTGTTGTTCTGTGGCTGAAATTTGGGATCATTTGGAATTGATTTGAGTGAGATACGCCCATTTTACTAAACTATGCCTGATTCAACTCTGCATGTGCTGGAAATGCACATGCAGTGTAGAATTTTGAACTTTTGACAAAGTTTAATTTCGATTCTGTTGTCGATTTCTACATGACCTTGTAGATCTTTTCATTCTCTTGAATTTAAAAAAACGAATGAGTTATTTTGGACTTATTTTCAATTAAATATGAATTTTATACTTTAAGTGTGCAAATCATGTTCTGCATGTGGGCGAAAATGTCATGCAGAGTGTTGTCCGAGTTCCTGAGCATTTTCGGCTAGGAATTTCGAACACTCTCCAGAAATAAGTATTTTAGTACTTTGAGTTTTCCGTCATTTTCCACTGGAATTAACCATTTTGGTTTTAAAAGTGAAAAGGTTATGGCGATTTTACAAACACTGCTCGAGATAGAAAACAAAATTTCAAAAGCTACGTATTTAGTGTTTTAACTACTTTTACTGGAAGAATTAGCCCGACATCATTAGACAAGAAAATGAAGTCCTTTGAGTTTTGGAACTTTGAGCACTGGAATCGGGTCATTTGGAAGTCATACGATTTTATTATGAACTTTCTACTAAAACTGGTCAGTCTGATTTTGAAGGAAAAATCAGTAGGAAAACACCTTTAAAAACTTATTTTAGCTTTTGTGTCATTTAAACACTTAGTGATAATTTTGTAGTATTTATGACCAGGTTAAATAATTTCGGGACTATTTTGGAGCAATCGGTAAAATTGTTACTGGTCCGAGGTACGTAGAAAACGGGTTTTATCACAATGTCTGGCAAAGACATGTGATGTTCCCGGGTATGATTTACTTGTCATTACTTGCTCCTTATGTGACTATGTGATAAGTTGATTTGCAGTATGTGAATTACATGGTACATTGACTGCATGATATATGATGACATGAGATTTGAGGTGCATCACATGAGATTATGATATTGCATGATGCATTGACACGCATGGACATTGAGCATGTCATGTTGAGCCTATTGATTCGTTCTTGGTACCTATATCTTTTCTTGGTATGAGTGATGCGTGCCTGGGGATGATGGGCAGCCGTTGGCTCGGCAGGAGTGAGAGTGAGCTGAGGGATGCCGGAGCGACGAGCGTGCCGACGTCGCCCAGACACGAGGATGATGGACCGCCGATGGCTCGACTGAGAGATAGATCGGAGCGCGGAGCGTGTCACATCCTGCTCGAGCACTGATGAGTGATTGATGATTTCCTTTGGACCCTTGAGACAAGGATATTCGAGATTTGATACCCTTCATGTGCATTTGCATTCATGCACGGCATACATTGCATGTTATTTGTCATACACTGTGATTTTATCTATTTCTCGTACTGGGGTTCTGACCCCCTTCGCGGGGGCTGTCATGTCTTTGTTGGATGGACATGACAGGTATTGCAGGTGGACTAATGACGGATGCTCAGGAGGAAGCATCCAGGAGTGCTAGGGCTCCGTGAGCACGAGTTCTTGTCTGTTTTGTTGAGTCATTTTCCCAGTTGTGTTGGCGAACTTTTTAAAAACTATACTATTCTCCGGGGAATGCCCCGAGTATTTTGTATGCTACCGTATTTTCGTATTTTCTAAACTTTATTGATGGTCGTGTGTGGGATGCGAATTAGAAATACATATTTTGAGTATTTACTTATTATATGTATAAAAGAAAGAAAAAAATTTGGGCCACGTTTTGATAACTTAAATAATCTTCCGGTGTACATAAAACTAATCCTTGTGTGATAATTAAACGTATGATTAGGACCGGGCCCTCACAGTTGGTATCAGAGCATAATCTGGGATATGCTCGCATTAGAGTTAGGACACTGAGTCTAGACACAAATAAATTGTTGCGTATGTGTTTGACTACATGCCTTAATTGTTATTGCCTGCTATGCTTTGTGTTATCGTTATATATTGAGACATCAAATAGAATTAGACTTTTGAGTATAACACGTTATCTGTACGTTTTTCCATGTTGGATTGACTTTAATCTGAAAGTATTTAGAAATTATACTTCCTCTCAGAAATTTTCTTTTCTCCCGTACTTCCTTTAGAATGGCACCTACAAATCGTGGTCGTAAAGGCAAGGGAGTTGTGCAAGAAGCTGTGTCGGAGCAGAACGCAAGCCATGATGACAATGTAGAGGAACTGACGCAGCGAATTGAGAAACTAGATATGGGAGAAGTTGTGGCAAGATTTCAGAGTATGCGGCCACCAAAGTTCCATGGTACTGATACTGGGGAACGAGCCGAATCATGGATCCGAGAGATTGAATATCTATTCGATCTAGTTGACTATGCACCTACCGTGAGATTGAAGCTAGCGATTTTTCAGCTTAAGGACAGAGCACAGCTTTGGTGGGAAGCAATCAGAATAGGATTGCGCGAATCAGGGATAATTATCACATGGGATATTTTCAAGACCCAATTCCTGGAGCACTACTCACCTCCATCTTACTACATTGCCAAGGAAACTGAATTCAACAATCTAGTGCAAGGGAGTATGACTGTTACCGAATATGCATCTCAATTTTTAGCACTTATGAGTTATGTTCCTTACATAGCTGCGAATCCTAAAGCACAGTACACGCGATTTGTGAATGGTTTGCACCCATCTATTTTCACTCTTGTTATCCCTGGAGATGCCACTTCTGTCATTGAAGCAATTGAGAGAGCTAAGCGGGCTGAGGCCGGATTGATGAGGGCTGGTGTTCAGTTTGCCCCACAAAGTGCTCCATATCCTTTTATGGGAACTAATCAACAAGTGCAACTTCCACAGCATCAGCAACAAAGGCCCCAACAATTTTTGAATTCACAAAGGTTTAAACCGAAGGGCAGGAAGTTCAAGAGAAGTCAGTCAGGGTCATCCAGCTCCAGTGGTTCCAGGGGTTCTATAGGAGGACCATTTGTCAAATCTTGCGCACATTGTGGAGGTAAACACCCAACAGAGCAATGTGGAGGAGTGCCAGGGAGTTGTTTTAATTGTGGTCAGACAGGGCACTATGCGAGAGCATGTCCATCTCGTGCCCAAGGATTCATGCAGTCTCAGCAGCCTCGATTTCATACTAGGGGTGGTTTTCATGGAGGCCATCAGACTCGGCCTACTCAATCCCAGCAGCAATCGAACTACCCACAGATCAGAGGGAACACTCCACAGTCCTATCCTGGACCACAGCAGGCTAGAGTGTACGCACTGACTGAAGATCAAGCACGGGAGGCCCCAGGTAGTGTGATCGCAGGTACATGTCTTATTTTTGGTCACACTGCACGAGTATTATTTGATACAGGAGCATTGCATTCATTCATTGCATCCAATTTTGTTGATGAGTATGAGTTAGAGTCTATGTCTCTTCAGGAGACTTCAACAGTATCCACTCCAGCTGGTAAACTCATTTTAGCCAGTTCTATCGTGCTAAATTGTATACTACAATTTGATGATAGTATTATGATCACAAACTTAATGGTTTTGCCAATGTATGATTTTGATTGCATTGTGGGCATGGATACTCTGACAAATTACCGAGCTACAGTGGATTGTTTCCATGGTATTGTCCGATTCAGACCACATTATGGTCCTAAATGGAATTTCTATGGCAGAGGTTCTCTTGCAAAAATCCCTATAGTATCTGCAATGGAAATGTTTAGACTTCTATCCTTAGGAAATGAGGGATATCTAATCTATGCGGTGGACGCCACAAAGAAAGTGCCGGAATTGTCCAACATTCCAGTTGTGAAAGATTTTGCAGATGTATTTCCGGAAGAAATTCCAGGGTTTCCGCCTAATCGTGAGATCGATTTCAGTATTGAATTGATGCCAGATACACCGATTTCTAAAGCTCCGTATCGAATGGCACCAGCGGAATTGAAGGAATTGAAAGAACAATTGCAGGATCTTCTTGAAAAAGGCTATATACGTCCCAGTATGTCACCTTGGGGTGCGCCGGTACTGTTCGTAAAAAAGAAAGATGGCACAATGAGAATGTGTATTGACTACAGGCAACTCAATCGAGTCACTGTGAAGAACAAATACCCATTGCCAAGAATCGATGATCTATTCGATCAACTCCAAGGAACATCGGTATATTCAAAAATTGATCTTCGCTCAGGCTACCATCAGCTCCGAGTTAGGGAAAGTGATGTTCCAAAGACAGCTTTCAGGACCAGATATGGTCATTTTGAGTTCTTGGTGATGCCTTTTGGACTGACTAATGCACCAGCAGTGTTCATGGACTTAATGAACAGAGTGTTCAGAAACTTTTTGGACAAATTTGTGATAGTATTCATTGATGACATTTTGGTGTACTCAAGGTCCCGGAAGGATCACAAGGAGCATTTACGATTGGTATTACAGACTCTTCGAGAGGCCCAACTGTATGCGAAATTATCTAAGTGTGAATTCTGGTTGGACCAAGTAATGTTCTTGGGTCATGTGATATCAGCACAAGGGATATCTGTTGATCCCAATAAAGTGGAAGCAGTAATCAATTGGCCTAGACCAACTAACATACATGAAGTTCGAAGTTTTATGGGCTTGGCCGGTTATTACAGGCGATTTATTGAAGGTTTCTCTCTGATAGCCCGACCCATCACACAATTGACCAAGAAGAACCAGAGTTTTATTTGGTCAGACGACTGTGACGATAGTTTTCAAGAGTTGAAAAAGAGATTAACCACGGCCCCAGTTTTAGCTCTACCATCTGGATCAGGAGGATTTGTGGTATGTGCTGATGCGTCAGCCAGAGGATTGGGGTGTGTTCTTATGCAGCATAGAAAGGTCATTGCTTATGCTTCGAGACAACTTAAGCCCCATGAGTCTCGATACCCCGTCCATGACCTTGAATTAGCAGCCATTCTTTTTGCTTTGAAAATTTGGAGGCACTACCTCTATGGTGAGAAATTCATTATTTACTCGGATCATAAGAGTCTGAAGTACTTGTTCACTCAGTCGGAACTGAACATGAGACAACGACGATGGATGGACTTACTGAAGGATTTTGACTGTGAAATCCAATACCAACCAGGGAAAGTGAACTTGGTAGCCGATGCTCTGAGCCGGAAAGTTCAAGATGTCGTGGTAGCATCGATTCATGTCTGGCAGAATTACGATGAGCTGTGTACTTCTGGGTGGACTTACCAGCCGCATGGAAAATGTTTCATTGTCTCCGCGATACAATTCGAGCCACATATTATTTCGTCAATCAAACAGGCTCAAGAGATGGATCCATACATTCACAAGTTGAAAGAGACAATTTCTGTTGGCCAATCATCCAGGTTCAATGTATCCCCTGATGGTTCGGTACAGATGAATGGCAGATTGGTGGTACCAAACCTTATAAACTTGAAGGAAGCATTATGTCAGGAGGCGCACTGCAGTCGCCATAGTGTTCATCCAGGGAGTCGTAAGATGTACCTTACGTTGAAACCCCACTTCTGCTGGGAAGGTATGAAAAAGGACATTGCTGAATTTGTGGCAAGATGTTTGACTTGCCAACAGGTTAAAGCTGAAAGAATGAGACCGGGCGGTATGCTACAGAGTTTAGAAGTGCCGCAATGGAACTGGGAACATATCGCTATGGATTTTGTGACAAATTTGCCCAGATCGAACAAGGGTTGTGATGCAATCTGGGTTGTGGTTGACCGATTATCCAAGTCAGCGCATTTCATACCATATGAGCGTACTTACTCGTACAAGAAGATGGCGCGATTGTATGTGGATAATGTAGTTCGGATGCATGGAGTGCCAGTTTCTATTGTCTCCGACAGGGATCCGAGATTTACTTCAAAGTTTTGGATTAGCTTTCAGAATGCCATGGGTACAAAATTAGCGATGAGTACAGCCTACCACCCACAAACAGATGGACAAACAGAGAGAACCATCCAAACACTCGAGGACATGTTACGGTTGGTAGTGATGGATTTTGGAGGAAATTGGCAAGAATCATTATCATTGGCCGAATTCTCCTATAATAATAGTTTCAAACTACTATCGGGATGGCACCATTCGAGGCCTTATATGGAAAGAAATGTCGATCCCCGGTATGCTGGGACGAGATCGGTGAAAAGCAGCTGACCCGACCTGAGTTTGTAGAAGAAATGCAAGGAAAGATTGAACTAATACGAAAAAGGATGAAAGCTGCTCAGGACAGACAGGCCAGTTATTCAAATAAAAGGAGAAGACCATTGGAATTCCAAGTTGAAGATAGGGTATTTTTGAAAGTATCGCCTTTCCGAGGGACAATGCGTTTTGGGCGCCGAGGTAAGTTATCGCCTCGTTACATCGGTCCCTACCAAATCGTAGAAAAGATTGGAGCAGTGGCATACCGTTTAGCTTTGCCACAACAGCTGTCGCTGATACATGATGTCTTTCATGTATCCATGCTGAGAAAGTATGAACCGAACCCATCTCATGTCTTACAACCTGAAGAGATTGAGGTAGACAGTTCTTTGTCGTATGTAGAACACCCGATCAGGGTATTGGATAGAAAAGAGAAAGTGTTAAGGAACAAGACTATTTCCTTAGTACTAATACAGTGGAGTAGACATGGCACAGAAGAATCTACGTGGGAATTGGAGGCCAAAATGCGACAAGAATGGCCACATCTATTTGAGGATACTCCTTTGTATTCCATGCTTTGTACTTATGATTATCCGATGTATCTGTAAGAATCTAAGTGAAATAAATTCGTATCTTTCCGATTTCGAGGACGAAATCTTGTAAGAGGGGAAGAAATGTAAGACCCCGTTACGAATTAATGAGGGTAATTACCGATTAAGCAAACCCGGGTGACAAAAGCTGAGTTTTCGAGTTAAGGTGTACAAGATCACAACACCTTATTTTTTTAAAACAAAATAAAATACATCAAACAAGTTAATTTTTGGGGCATAATTTTCGGCCATTTCAGATTTTACAACACCATAAACTCATGTTGGACACATGGAGCAAAGTGGGCACAAAAATTGAATAAAAAAACTCACTCCCCAACCTAGGTTCCATCGCCCCTCACCTATATCAAGGCATGGGGATTGCCTTTTATTTTAACAATCTGATATTCCCTTTCATCTTCCTCACTCCAACAAGCAACCTTTTTCTCTCTTTTCCCTCCTCTAAAAATCGAGAGCTCCACCTCCTTTTCCTTCATATCATTGTTGCTCAAACCTTGCATGCAAGCTTGGTTTTGGATAGGATTTAGGAAGAGCTTCAAGGCTTTGGGTGTTTTTAAAAGCTTGGGAGGTATGTCATTCCCTTTATATTGTTAATCTTCGATTTTAGTTCTGATTGGGTCGATTTTAGAGTTATGTTTATGAATAAAGAGGTGAAACTCATACTGCCATGAGTTTCAGCAGAAACTATGGTTGCATGCAGTATATGGCTCTGTATTTTCGACTACCTTAAATTCGGAATATTACTGTGAGCCTCAAACAAGAGTTGTATATATTTGAGTTGTTGTTCTGTGGCTGAAATTTGGGATCATTTGGAATTGATTTGAGTGAGATACGCCCATTTTACTAAACTATGCCTGATTCAACTCTGCATGTGCTGGAAATGCACATGCAGTGTAGAATTTTGAACTTTTGACAAAGTTTAATTTCGATTCTGTTGTCGATTTCTACATGACCTTGTAGATCTTTTCATTCTCTTGAATTTAAAAAAACGAATGAGTTATTTTGGACTTATTTTCAATTAAATATGAATTTTATACTTTAAGTGTGCAAATCATGTTCTGCATGTGGGCGAAAATGTCATGCAGAGTGTTGTCCGAGTTCCTGAGCATTTTCGGCTAGGAATTTCGAACACTCTCCAGAAATAAGTATTTTAGTACTTTCAGTTTTCCGTCATTTTCCACTGGAATTAACCATTTTGGTTTTAAAATGAAAAGGTTATGGCGATTTTACAAACACTGCTCGAGATAGAAAACAAAATTTCAAAAGCTACGTATTTAGTGTTTTAACTACTTTTACTGGAAGAATTAGCCCGACATCATTAGACAAGAAAATGAAGTCCTTTGAGTTTTGGAACTTTGAGCACTGGAATCGGGTCATTTGGAAGTCATACGATTTTATTATGAACTTTCTACTAAAACTGGTCAGTCTGATTTTGAAGGAAAAATCAGTAGGAAAACACCTTTAAAAACTTATTTTAGCTTTTGTGTCATTTAAACACTTAGTGATAATTTTGTAGTATTTATGACCAGGTTAAATAATTTCGGGACTATTTTGGAGCAATCGGTAAAATTGTTACTGGTCCGAGGTACGTAGAAAACGGGTTTTATCACAATGTCTGGCAAAGACATGTGATGTTCCCGGGTATGATTTACTTGTCATTACTTGCTCCTTATGTGACTATGTGATAAGTTGATTTGCAGTATGTGAATTACATGGTACATTGACTGCATGATATATGATGACATGAGATTTGAGGTGCATCACATGAGATTATGATATTGCATGATGCATTGACACGCATGGACATTGAGCATGTCATGTTGAGCCTATTGATTCGTTCTTGGTACCTATATCTTTTCTTGGTATGAGTGATGCGTGTAGGGTCTACCTACCTTAACATCAGTTTAATAACGTATTATGAACTAAACATGCATTAGAGACATTCATAGAGTACTGGTTGTTATGTGAGCTCAAGGTAATTACAGGCCAAAATGAAACTTCAATGCTTAGTTAATTACATTCCCCAAAAAGAATGTTAATGCTAACAAAATCCTGTATCTATCTTCTTATATTCCTCAGCTCACCATCTCAACCCGGCCCTTAGTCTCGATCCAAAAGTGTACCTACAGGAACAACCCATCGTGAGCATGAACATCATGAGATAAAGGCATATAAATAATGCATGGGAATAATTGATAACATATACTTCCTGTTTAATAGTACTATCCTTCCTTGGTTGTCCCTGTGTCATAATTACGTATATGATCATTAGTTCAAGACATAATGAATAACATCGTACTTCGTATGAGAACTCCCAACAATCCATGTTAATTAGAAATGGGACTGTCCGGGTACTATTATGACAGCGGCACAATTGGCCCCCTCGCTCGACATAACTCATCTTATGATACCCATCGCTACGCCTTGATAGCGGATGTATCCCTTATTCAGCGGATGATACCCATCGCTACTCATAGCGGATGTACCCCATCGCTCAGCGGATGATACCCGTCGCTACACATAGCGGATGTACCCCATCGCTCAGTTATATGAGCGGCAAGACCTTCCTCGCTTGCCCATAATAGTCACCGGACATTCGACCACTCTAAGTAGCATAGTCAACATGTATTATCATCTTATAAGCATCTTCATTCTAGACATCATCACCGTATCGTAATTGCTATCGTAACATCACATCATCTTAGTTTATCACAATATCATCATCAATAATCATCATAAACATCATAATCATCATCATAAACACTTACACAATTTAATGTATAGTCATAGTTGAGGAATATGTTACCGTTGATGCCCGTACGTTTCTTACGTACCTTATCAAAATGTGGCGAAGTCGTAGTACTTTATCGTCTCGAAGTTGTGGGTCCTTGGGATGGTTCTACACAACCATACAATTCAATATTAGAAGCCAATCATAGTCCAATATTCAAAATTCCCACAAAAATGCCAAAAACACACTTTTGTGTGTCTCGCGATCGATCGCCAAGTCGTCCCGATCGATCGCGAGAACACACTGCCCGCATCAACAAAATTATTCATTCGGCGATCGATCGCCACTTTTGGCGCGATCGATCGCCAAGCTCACCGATCGATCGCCCAAAAGTGGCGATCGATCGCCGAAGGCTTCTGGAGCCTACTGCCTGCTCGCGATCGATCGCCAAAAACGGGCGATCGATCGCCAGCCTCTGTACATCGAAAAACTCCATTTTTGCACCTTAAAACCTCACCAACCTCAACCATCATTTATTCCAACAACTTAAAAACATTAAAACACTCAAAACCTTCAATACACATCATAAAACCATTAAAAATCCAACATCCCACCAAGAATCACACTAACCCAAACAAACCCATTTCAAACCCTTTTTAAAACCCTTCCAAAACTTAACACACACTTCATGAACATCAATAAGTGCTATATAAACATCATAGGCACTAAATCTTACCAAGAAATGCAAGGATGAAGCTTTGACAAGAATTTCTTCCCACCTTTAGGGTTAATTTCGAAAATGAGGGAAAGGAAATTTGGGGAAAGTGATATTGGGAGTTTGAGGGTAAAAGTGAGGTGAGAATGAAAGTGGGTTATGTCTTACTTATAACTTGTACTCCAATATCAACATGATGTATTTAAAATACATTAACATGATAAGCATTTACAAATTGAAATCAACTTCATTAAACCCACATCATCCTCATAATTAAAATTAATATCCTTAAATCATGTTACTTCTTCATTTCCCAAACATGACTTAAACATCATAATAATTCATCGTATAAACATAATTAATGTTCAAGTTACCATCAATTAATTTCGGGGCATTACATTACTCCCCTACTTATAAGATTTCGTCCTCGAAATCACATGCACTTACCCAAAAGAAACTAAACATAAATCATACCAGAAAATAGTTCCGGGTAGTGCTGCACCATATGCCGTTCCGTCTCCCACGTAGCCTCCTCGACACCCCGGCGATCCCACTGAACTTTGACCATTGGTATTATCTTACTTCGTAGCCTGCGATCCTCACGATCAAGGATTCTAACCGGTCGTTCAACATAGGATACATCCGAACTCAACTGAACCTCCGAAGGCTGCAATACATGAGACGGATCGGGTTCATACTTTCTCAACATGGAAACGTGGAAAACGTCATGAATACCGGATAAGGACGGTGGTAGAGCCAAACGGTAGGCCAAGGTACCGATACGTTGTAATATCTCATACGGTCCCACATATCTCGGAGATAACTTCCCCCGCATACCAAAACGAACCACACCCCTGAAGGGTGAGATTTTCAAGAAAACTTTATCTCCGACTTGGAATTCTAGCGGTCGTCGCCGCTTATTGGCATAGGCCGCTTGTCTATCTTGGGCCGCTTTCATCTTTAAGCGTATCGTCTTTATCTTCTCTTCCATATCTCTAATCATATCCGGCCCTCCAACCGCCTTACTAGTCAAGTCCTCCCAATACAGCGGTGATCTACATCGTCGTCCGTACAGAGCTTCAAAAGGGGCCATTTGAATGCTCGCCTGATAGCTGTTATTGTAGGAGAACTCTACCAGTGGTATAGATTCTTGCCACGGAGTGTCAAACTCCAAAACACATGCCCTCAGCATGTCTTCGAGCGTCTGTATGGTACGCTCCGTCTGACCATCTGTCTGAGGGTGATAGGCTGTGCTCAGTCTTACCTCTGTGCCCAACGCTGATTGGAGGCCCTCCCAGAAATGAGAAGTGAACCTCGGGTCTCTGTCAGACACTACCGAAATCGGAATGCCATGCAACCTTACCACATCCCGCACATAGAGTTGGGCCATCTTTAAGTATGTGAAGGTCATACTGTAAGGGATGAAATGGGCCACCTTTGTCAGCCTGTCTACGATCACCCAGATCGCATCAAATCCAGAGGCTGACCTTGGCAAGTGGGTCACGAAGTCCATAGATATATGCTCCCACTTCCACTTAGGTACCTCCAAGCTCTTTAGCTCGCCGCCAGGCCTCTGCCTTTCCGCCTTTACTTGCTGGCAGATTAAACATCTCTTAACAAAACTGATTACATCACGCTTCATGCGTCTCCACCAAAATTGACCACATAGGTCCTTGTACATCTTTCTTCCTCCTGGGTGGATACTGAACCGGCTACTGTGAGCCCGTTCTAAAATTCCTTTACGTAATCCCGGCGCATTTGGGACCACCCATCGGTTGCCCAATCTTAAAGAATCATCTTCGGTCACTCTAAACTTTGTTGGCTGACCTCGAAGTACTATTGATGTCCATCTCTGAACTTCATCATCCGACCTCTGGGCTTTTCTGATTGCTTCAAATACATCCGGCTCAGCCAATAAGGTTGACACTCGCACCGGCGACGTGTCCACATCAAAATCATAGCCTAAATGGCAATAGGAAGCCATCATAGCTGATAAGCTCATAGTATCATCAGCGGTGCTCTTCACCTTTCGACTTAAGGCATCTGCTATCATATTTGCTTTACCCGGATGGTACTCTATTTCACAATCATAATCTTTAAGTAAGTCCATCCATCTTCGTTGCCTCATATTCAGTTCTGCTTGGGTGAATAAGAATTTCAAGCTCTTGTGGTCTGTAAAGATAGTAAACGTCGTGCCATAAAGATAGTGACGCCAAATCT
Source organism: Haberlea rhodopensis (assembly GCA_907163345.1). Lineage (NCBI taxonomy): Eukaryota > Viridiplantae > Streptophyta > Magnoliopsida > Lamiales > Gesneriaceae > Haberlea > Haberlea rhodopensis. The sequence goes on along the minus strand of CAJQUN010000084.1, from coordinate 812,827 downwards.
TCAAGGCGAAAATGATGGCCGCCAGCTCCAGGTCATGGACTGGGTATCTGGTCTCATGAGGCTTCAGCTGCCTCGAAGCATAAGCCACCACATGCTTATCTTGCGTCAACACACAACCCAAACCTTGCAATGATGCATCCGTATACAAAGCAAACTTCTTATTCTCAGAAGGGATTATCAATACTGGCGCCGTCGTCAAGCGACGTTTCAACTCTTGGAAGCTCTCCTCACAAGCTTCGGACCAATAGAACGGAACTCCCTTCTGAGTCAGCTGGGTCAACGGCTTAGCGATCTTAGAGAATCCTTCGACAAAACGTCGGTAGTAGCCCGCTAAACCAAGGAAACTCCGAATCTCGGGCACAGAAGTGGGTGCAGCCCACTCCAAAACAACTTCAATCTTGCGGGGATCCACAGATATCCCACGGCTGGATATTACATGACCCAAGAACACCACACTGTCCAGCCAAAACTCGCACTTGCTAAGCTTTGCATATAATTGATGATCCCTAAGGATTTGAAGTACTGTCCTCAAGTGCTCAACATGTTCTTCTTCAGTCCGAGAGTAGATGAGTATATCGTCAATGAAAACTATGACGAATTGGTCCAAAAATGGCTGGAACACCTTGTTCATCAAACTCATGAAAACAGCCGGGGCATTTGTCACCCCAAAAGGCATGACTAGGAATTCATAGTGCCCATATCTGGTTCTGAAAGCTGTCTTCTGTACATCATCCTCTCTAACTCGGATCTGGTGGTACCCTGACCTCAAATCAATCTTACTGTACAACCTCGTACCCTGTAACTGGTCAAACAAATCATCGATTCTTGGGAGGGGGTACTTGTTCTTTACTGTGGCTTTGTTCAGCTGTCTGTAGTCGATGCACAAACGCATCGAGCCATCTTTCTTCTTGACAAACAAAACTGGTGCACCCCAGGGCGATACGCTAGGGCGTATGTAGCCCTTATCAAGGAGTTCTTGCAACTGAACTTTTAATTCCTTTAACTCCGGTGGTGCCATCCTATACGGGGCACGGGAAATGGCTGACGTCCCCGGTAGTAATTCAATTCCAAATTCGACCTCTCTCGCCGGTGGGAATCCAGGAATCTCTTCAGGAAATACATCAGGAAATTCCGCCACTACGGGCACATCTTCAACCTTTAATTCTTCCTTCTTTCCTGAAATATCAATAGCATAAATGAGATATCCTGTATGGCCTCGTTCCAATAATTGTGTCATCTTGACCGCGGATATTAACGGAATCTTTGAACGAGAACCATCTCCATAGAACTTCCACTGAACTCCTTCACCAGATCTGAATCGGACAGTCCTTTGTCTGCAGTTCACAACCGCTTGGTACCTATTCAGAACGTCAATACCCAATATACAGTCGAAGTCTGACATTCCCAGAACGATCAAATCCGACCTTAACTTGTTATCCTCAAAATAAATGAGGCCATCATAGACAATCTGATCAGCAATCAAACTTCTTCCGGCGGGTGTCGAGACTACAAGAGGCGTGGGCGACGGAGCAGTGCATAAGTGGTGTCTTTCCACAAAACTCGTCGACACAAAGGAGTGTGACGCACCTGTGTCGATCAATATAAAGGCAGGGTGCGTAAATAAAAGACACGTACCCGCTATGACCTCCTCCGGAGCCGCTGTAGCCTGCTCCCTTGTCAATGCATACACTTGTCCTTGAGGTGGCCCCGTAGGCTGACTTCCAAACTGCCTCGGTACATATGGGGGCCTGTGTGGTGCTGCTCTGTCTGTCGACCTCCCAGTAGAATTCTGCTGCCTTCCCCTGTTGGGACATTGTCGAGCAAAGTGGCCTCTCTCGCCGCAAACATAACATCCGACACAATTCTTCGTCAAATGGGGCTGTCCACAAAGAGAGCATTGTACCTCTCCAACACTGCCTCCTCCCCGAGACTGTCCTCCTCTTGATGGAGCGTCATTCCTACGGTTTCCCTTCCATCGGTTATCGGGCCTCCTTCCACTGAATCTGGACGCCGAAGTGTTCCCCCCAGGCTTGAACCGATCACCCCTTGGCCTTAAATTGTCGGGAGTAGATCTCTGAGGGGGTGCTGGAGGTGGCACAGCATCAGGGTATGCACCAACCCCTAGTTCGGCCAACTCCGCCCGGTTAAGTGCATCATCAAAGCAAGTGGGGCCATATGTAATCACCCTATCGTAGAGTTCTGGCCTCAAGCCCTTCATAAAGTTCCTCATTTTTGCTTGAGTGTCGGCAGCGATATGAGGCACATATCTGAGTAGAGAACAGTAGTGGAGGGCATAATCTGACACCGGCATGGTACCTTGCTTCAACTTATTAAACTCATCTTCTTTAGCTTGACGGGCAGCCGCTGAGAAGTAACGGGCTAGGAATCTTGTTCTGAACAGTTTCCAGTTTACTTCTTGACCTTGTGCCTCTTGTTCAATCACGGTGGTCCTCCACCACATCAGTGCTTTCTTGGCTAGCTGGAACTCTGCCAGCCTTATCCAGGCTGTCTTTGCACACGGGGCTGCCACAAATATTTGTTCTATCCTTTCTAGCCATTCTTCGGCTCGCTCCCCTGTCTCAGTCCCTTCGAATGTCGGGGGCCGATATGCTAGAAACTGAGTCAGACTCAATTCTCCCGGTAATAGCTGTTGTTCGGACGGCTCCTCGCCTAGGGCTGGCGGGGGTAGGGGATTCGTGCGCCCCGCACTAGCGTTCACACTTACAGCATCACCAATGTCGATATTTGCTGCCATACTGCAACACAAGGGTTAACAACAAAATCCAAAAGCAGTTCATATATACATCGTCAGAAACCATAACATGTTATCATAACAGTCATATACTTCATGTGTAACATAGCATGTCAAGAGCAAGCGCCTAGCCAACCTACTGCTAAGGCTACCCTTCACTCATCCCCGGGTTATCTAACCACTGCTCTGATACCACTAATGTAGGGTCTACCTACCTTAACATCAGTTTAATAACGTATTATGAACTAAACATGCATTAGAGACATTCATAGAGTACTGGTTGTTATGTGAGCTCAAGGTAATTACAGGCCAAAATGAAACTTCAATGCTTAGTTAATTACATTCCCCAAAAAGAATGTTAATGCTAACAAAATCCTGTATCTATCTTCTTATATTCCTCAGCTCACCATCTCAACCCGGCCCTTAGTCTCGATCCAAAAGTGTACCTACAGGAACAACCCATCGTGAGCATGAACATCATGAGATAAAGGCATATAAATAATGCATGGGAATAATTGATAACATATACTTCCTGTTTAATAGTACTATCCTTCCTTGGTTGTCCCTGTGTCATAATTACGTATATGATCATTAGTTCAAGACATAATGAATAACATCGTACTTCGTATGAGAACTCCCAACAATCCATGTTAATTAGAAATGGGACTGTCCGGGTACTATTATGACAGCGGCACAATTGGCCCCCTCGCTCGACATAACTCATCTTATGATACCCATCGCTACGCCTTGATAGCGGATGTATCCCTTATTCAGCGGATGATACCCATCGCTACTCATAGCGGATGTACCCCATCGCTCAGCGGATGATACCCGTCGCTACACATAGCGGATGTACCCCATCGCTCAGTTATATGAGCGGCAAGACCTTCCTCGCTTGCCCATAATAGTCACCGGACATTCGACCACTCTAAGTAGCATAGTCAACATGTATTATCATCTTATAAGCATCTTCATTCTAGACATCATCACCGTATCGTAATTGCTATCGTAACATCACATCATCTTAGTTTATCACAATATCATCATCAATAATCATCATAAACATCATAATCATCATCATAAACACTTACACAATTTAATGTATAGTCATAGTTGAGGAATATGTTACCGTTGATGCCCGTACGTTTCTTACGTACCTTATCAAAATGTGGCGAAGTCGTAGTACTTTATCGTCTCGAAGTTGTGGGTCCTTGGGATGGTTCTACACAACCATACAATTCAATATTAGAAGCCAATCATAGTCCAATATTCAAAATTCCCACAAAAATGCCAAAAACACACTTTTGTGTGTCTCGCGATCGATCGCCAAGTCGTCCCGATCGATCGCGAGAACACACTGCCCGCATCAACAAAATTATTCATTCGGCGATCGATCGCCACTTTTGGCGCGATCGATCGCCAAGCTCACCGATCGATCGCCCAAAAGTGGCGATCGATCGCCGAAGGCTTCTGGAGCCTACTGCCTGCTCGCGATCGATCGCCAAAAACGGGCGATCGATCGCCAGCCTCTGTACATCGAAAAACTCCATTTTTGCACCTTAAAACCTCACCAACCTCAACCATCATTTATTCCAACAACTTAAAAACATTAAAACACTCAAAACCTTCAATACACATCATAAAACCATTAAAAATCCAACATCCCACCAAGAATCACACTAACCCAAACAAACCCATTTCAAACCCTTTTTAAAACCCTTCCAAAACTTAACACACACTTCATGAACATCAATAAGTGCTATATAAACATCATAGGCACTAAATCTTACCAAGAAATGCAAGGATGAAGCTTTGACAAGAATTTCTTCCCACCTTTAGGGTTAATTTCGAAAATGAGGGAAAGGAAATTTGGGGAAAGTGATATTGGGAGTTTGAGGGTAAAAGTGAGGTGAGAATGAAAGTGGGTTATGTCTTACTTATAACTTGTACTCCAATATCAACATGATGTATTTAAAATACATTAACATGATAAGCATTTACAAATTGAAATCAACTTCATTAAACCCACATCATCCTCATAATTAAAATTAATATCCTTAAATCATGTTACTTCTTCATTTCCCAAACATGACTTAAACATCATAATAATTCATCGTATAAACATAATTAATGTTCAAGTTACCATCAATTAATTTCGGGGCATTACAATGCGTGCCTGGGGATGATGGGCAGCCGTTGGCTCGGCAGGAGTGAGAGTGAGCTGAGGGATGCCGGAGCGACGAGCGTGCCGACGTCGCCCAGACACGAGGATGATGGACCGCCGATGGCTCGACTGAGAGATAGATCGGAGCGCGGAGCGTGTCACATCCTGCTCGAGCACTGATGAGTGATTGATGATTTCCTTTGGACCCTTGAGACAAGGATATTCGAGATTTGATACCCGTCATGTGCATTTGCATTCATGCACGGCATACATTGCATGTTATTTGTCATACACTGTGATTTTATCTATTTCTCGTACTGGGGTTCTGACCCCCTTCGCGGGGGCTGTCATGTCTTTGTTGGATGGACATGACAGGTATTGCAGGTGGACTAATGCCGGATGCTCAGGAGGAAGCATCCAGGAGTGCTAGGGCTCCGTGAGCACGAGTTCTTGTCTGTTTTGTTGAGTCATTTTCCCAGTTGTGTTGGCGAACTTTTTAAAAACTATACTATTCTCCGGGGAATGCCCCGAGTATTTTGTATGCTACCGTATTTTCGTATTTTCTAAACTTTATTGATGGTCGTGTGTGGGATGCGAATTAGAAATACATATTTTGAGTATTTACTTATTATATGTATAAAAGAAAGAAAAAAAATTTGGGCCACGTTTTGATAACTTAAATAATCTTCCGCTGTGTACATAAAAATAATCCTTGTGTGATAATTAAACGTATGATTAGGACCGGGCCCTCACACTTCCATCCAAGGCAAGACCACAAATCATTGAAGAGCAAGAGCAACGCAAGGAACGAAAGAACGGAGCGACGCACAGAGCGACATCCTCGTTATCTTAGTATTTCTGAACTTAATTAATTTTTATATCGGATTTTGATGTTAAATTTGTTTAAAGACATGTTTTTGCATTATAATTTGATTATGGTTGTTGGCTAAGATATTTGTCAAGACATAGGGGATCTCATGTTTGAACCCTTGAGTTAATTAATGGTTTGGATTTGATTTCTATGATCTTTGCGCATAATTTATGTTTTTAATGCTTGTAAAAGATTAGCTACCTTTTGCATGATTTTGGTAATCGTAATTGAATTGATCATAGGAGATTATGATACGACGTAGTAAATTAGGCCGTGGGTTTTAGGTTGAGACGGACCAAGTAAAATCTAGCACACGTGTGATAGCAATAGATTTACCAAAATCGAAGGCTATTAGTTTTCACAAAGCGTTTTTCGGTATTAATCATTCAATAAAAGCACGGGAGTGATTTATTGTAGATTAATGCTAGACTTGTTATAACCGGACCAAGGTATAACGAATGAAATAGGAAAACTCGTCACCCTAGAACATAGAACGTTGAATCTTAATTAATAGACAACTTTTGGGGGATTACATGGGTGAACCGATGTCTTGATAATTCGTTTATAAATTCTCTTCAATTATCCATCACTGCTGGTTAGGTTAATTGTTGTGTTTAAGTCAATTTACTTTGATAATCATTTCATAATCGTAGGTTAAATATAGAAATTCTAATCGAACGTGGTAATTACTACTAGTCCCTGTGGGTACGACACTCCTTACTTTTAAACAATTATACTAAAACTTGACACCGTGCACTTGCGGTAGAGGATCGCTACACTGAGAAATAACTGTTTAAAATAAAAGCGATTAGCGATGTTTCATGCCGCTGATTGTGTAGCGATGTTTTATGCCGCTGATTTTATAGCGATGTTTTATGTCGCTATGTACGTGGCAAGGATGGTGCCACCTTCAAGTGATGGGTGCTGATTGCGTAGCGCTATTGGCAATGAATACAGGTATGCCGCTATCTTATTAGCAATGAGTTATGGTATATTGTTATTTTGTTAGCATTATTGTGGATGTCATGTGTTGACATGTATCGTCACTAGATGACGATGACATAGTGGATGTTCTATGTAGACTGGTGCTGTCATTACGATGAAAAATACATTAGGTATATGTGTTTAGTCGTATGGTTTGAGTGCCAATGGTGGGCACATGGTAGTATCTGCGTCACCGGTTGACGACACCATTATGCCGACTAGGTTTGCTCGATGAATAAATGGATGCGCCGTACAGGTAAGTGTACCGCAACATGTATTTGAGGTAAATATTTTACGAGTAGTGGTACCTCGGGGTATACTCGTTGGGATGGCTATGGCTAAGTGACTGGTGGTAGGAGTAGTTGAGGAAACTACTTGCATATACCAATGTGACGTATGATGGACATGGTCACTCCCACACATGTAGGTGTGGAATAAATCCTAATGGATTAGGATTGCATTATGGTTGAGTAAGGACACCGGGATGTCCGTTGTGCATTGGTGTTAGAGAAATATTGGGTGATGACCCACTACTCTAATTGATATGGTATACCGGGGTGGGACGTATGATACGTTGGTATGTTTGGTATAAATATAAAGAGGCAGGGATCTGTTAGCCGGGTATTGTTGCAGTACTATAGTGAGCTTGTTGCAGCCATTATACTGCTCGTTGGAATCGAGTTTGGTGAATCGTATGATGATACGATGAAGATTTATGGTGGACTCGTGTAGTCACTATGTTGCATGAGGTTTGAGGCAGGGGATACCTCACGATGACGTTTACTGGGACAGCTCAATTTTGTTGGGAGTACCAACGTCAGTGTCAATAAGTCGTCGTTAGCTCTGATTGAGAATCCTTGCATATGGAATGAAATGGGGGACACGATCGAAATTGTGGGATGTAGTTAGTGGGGTGACATTACTATATTGATTGTATCTCTTGTTGAGTTTTGGAACACACTGTCATGGAGACAGCTGGTATTGGTCGAGGGTTAATTGTGAATCAGCCATGGTAAGCATTACTGGTGTTGGGCTGGGTAATGGCTTTCTATTTTCGGTGAGACGTACGAGGAAACGTCTCTGGGAAGATGCTCGAGAATGTGGAGTACTATGGTATTAGTACGTAGCATCGTTAGAATGGGTATACGTTGTGTATACGGATTTCGATTTGGTAATAGTAGCAAGAATGCACTATTCTGAACCAGTTGTGTATTTATTGGTTCCGGGATACATTTTGGTATAAATATATCCAGGTTTTCCGAACGGTGGTTCGAAGTTGGAGGGTCATGGGTTCATGACACTTTCCTTGTGAGGAAGGCGTATTCGTATACCTATTGGGAAGCTTTGGAAGATTCGATGAGTCGGTTCACGTGGTGTTGATGTGGAGTTCACACCATTAGCATTTGGTTTGTCAATCAATATTCTCTGCGGGGTGATAATAACTGAGTATTGACAGCTGTATTTGGGGCTTATGGGTATGATTGGTTATACCCGAGCCGAGTGCATTGAGTATGCATGTGGTGCTGGTGCTTAAGCATGTATACCGGTGTGTATACAAATGCCAGCATTTTGGTACTTGTCGAGCAACGTATTAGTATGCTTGGATGAATGAATCTCTGGTGAGGGATTGTGGCACCTTGAGACTGGTGATCTCAATGACACGATGTATTCTAAAGAATGATCGTGAGGTCCGGTTGACTTCCTCTGAAGAAGGATTGTCGTATTTTGGGGTCATGGTAGTTCATTACTGGGTATTTCGATAGCATCCCTGTGTTAGGATTGTTGAATCCTAGGGTAAACGAGGGATGGCCAGGGTTGGATTTGTTGGGTGTCGTTGTCGACACACGTGGCGAGAATGCAATTGATTTTTCTTGCATGCCCTCTATGGAAACTTGAGGCATTGTGGAGTCTCGATGGTGTGTTTGGACCGAGATATGATTTCTTGGAACACATTGATGTAGGCATCTTTGGAGATGTGCTTGTGTTGATCGGTGGCCATGAGTTGCCCGATCCGAGTTGCAAACGGTGCAACTACTCCCTCGACGGAGATGGATTTTGAGAGAGGAAACCGGGTTTGGTATGTGTATACTATGGTATATTAGTGGTCTCCGTCGTAACGATGTGTGTCTGACATCGTAGACTAAGTGGTGGAGATATCGTGGAAGTTATATCTACGTTGGAATCAAGGATGATTCGAGTAGCTAGCAGTTACGGTTGACTGACTGCTTTTGGGTGGTTAGCATCGAGGTATGCTGACGTCCTTTTAAGATTGTAATGGTTTGAGAGGTTTACTCCATTCCAGAGATTGGTGCGAGGTCGGTGTCCTCGCAGTTGATGTGTCGTTCATGATATGTTCATGATTCGACGATGTGGATCCGATTTGGATTATGTGGTCTTGGCGATACATGGGGACGCCTGTGCAAATTTCGAGGATGAAATTTTATTAATGGGGGATAATTGTGATGTCCAGGAATTAATGGTGATAATCCCGGAGTGGTAATGATCCTTAATGGATTGTTAATTGTTGCAATTATGAATTAATTGCGATGTTGGAACTCCCGAGGATTTTAAATCCGGTATTTGGGATTGTCGGATCCAAGGGTTGAGATTGTATTCTCATCGTGGCCATAAACCTTGGAATTGTGTTTTTGGTGGGATCTGGGGTCTGGGGTGCTTTGTGTTGTGGCTGGTAATGGAAATTGAGATTGAGAGGTAATTATTGAACATGTGTGATTTTTAATGAGTCATGATGTATTTGTGGGGCACTCGGGATTTTGGAGCCTTGGTACTATATATACCAAGTGGACTCGGTGCTCAATCATTTTTGGTATTTCACTTCTCCCTCTCTCTCTCTCATACGTTTCCCTCCCCAAACCCATTTCCCTCCCCTTTTCTTCTTGGAGCAAAATCGTTGGAGGCTCGACTTGGGAGCGGAATTTCTCGAAGAAAAGTTGGTAATCTTCTTCTCCTCACATTTATCTTCGATTTGATAGTAGTATTGTGGATTTTGGTTTGGATTTGGGTTGGATTTGGGATTTGGGAATTTTTGGTTAAATTTCAAATTGGTGTTTTTATTGGTTTTAAATGGAGTGTTTGAGGTGTTGAAGGTGTAAGGGATGTTGGTTTTGAGTTTGGGTGTGAAAAACATCATTAAAGCTTGAGTTTTTCGGAAAATCGCAGGTCGCGATGGATCGCGGCTTGGCGCCGATCGATCGCAACGAAAATCTGGAAAATGGAGAGGATATACAGTATCGGCGATCAATTGCTAAGCCTCAGCGATCGATCGCGAGGGTTTTTTGCGATCGATCGCGAGGGTTTTTTGCGATCGATCGCGTAAGGGTTCTGCTGGGCAGCTATTGCGCGCGATCGATCGCTACAAAAACGGCGATCGATCGTTGCTCGAAGATTTGTGTTTTTTCTTTCAAACTTTGGTAAAAAGTTGGGATTTTGGAATCGGGGTTTAATTAGCCAATTTTCGGGGCAATGTCTACATTCCAATGGGAATACTATACTTTAAGAATGGAATGATTGGAGATGAACTTTAATAAAAATGGACTACTCAATTGTTCAATTGTCTATCACTAAGCATATAAAATGGAATATTTTGAGTAGTATGCATTGACGATATAATTGGAGGTTGTGAACTTGCTTGTGCACGTGGTTGCATGCTTGTTGTTAATTGTGAATTATTTTATGTGTTAGCACATAATTCATCGGGTCTCGGGACTAAGGACAGGTTGGATTCGAACTACGAAATTATAAGGTACGTATAACGTACGAGCATAACCTTATATCTTATCGTAATTGTTGAATGCATGGTAAATTGTAATTGCAATAAACGGATATGTATTGTGAACTATATGGTGCCGCTATGAAGTGAGCAATGGTTGAGATGTTGTTGCTATGGAGCGAACATCGGTTATGAATACCGCTACTACTGAGCAAGCGACGAAATGGGATTGTGGAACTATTGTTTAGATAAGTGTGATATCTATAAACATTGTAAATGATTGGATTTTATTGATTATGGAAATTGGCAATTAGTGAACGGATTTAGTTAATCAATGAAATGATTAACTGGCTTTTGGGAATTTGATGGTTTCGGTTATTTTGTGAACAGGAACAGCACAGGGGATCCCGTATGAGGATGACACTATTCAGGGAGTGTCTTTTAAAATCACCACTTTACATTCTGTAAATTATGTAATGTGATATTGTGATTATTGGATTGGTTGTATCGGTATGCTCACCCCGTGTGGGGGCTGTCTCTGTTGGGGCAGGTGGAGCAGGTACAGCGGTAGCTCCGGAGTTGAGATCGAGCTATGGATTGGAGGTACTTCCAGGATCGAGGTACCGATGTCGATATTGAGTAGGGTATTTTATACATTAGATACACATACATTCATTCGATGCTTGCATGTGAGTACTACTATATGTGTATATAGTTTGTATAAAGGGCATGGGCCTTTCTCTTTTCATTTATGGGTTGCATGCAATTAATTAATGAATTGAGAACATGTTAGTGTATTATAAGATGCATACTTAAGGGTTGAGTGGTATGGGGGATTTGAACATTATATGGAATAATGTAAGGAATTTTATTGTTGCTATATTATGCTATGATAGCATGTGGTTTTCCCCCTTATTACATGATTGTATGCACTAAATACATGGGTTAATACACTAATAGCCGGTTAAGGGCACGAGGTCCTTACACATGACATGTCTCATCCATCATCCTGTTATAACGGTACATATATGATATGCCTATCTCAGCTCAATATGTCAGTGGAACCTCCTCACGTCTTCATATTACCGACACATATCATATTTCCGTCCTCACACATTATAACAGCCAAAACATATACTCAACTAGAGTAAACCTCTCATGCCAAAGCATATGCTCAACAATAGCATACCTCTCGTGGCATCAGTCCCAACAACATGCATGTATACCACCATGAATGTATACTCATATGATATCATCAATCATAACACAATCTCAACATATAGAAGTAACATCACATCAATCAGTAATCAATACTTGTACGTCAACACGTACCTGTCGTGCGATACAATATATATAAAGTCAGGCGTCAATGTTTAACAGCCTCTATGTCCTGTCCCCTGGGATGATGCTACATGAATACCAACAATGTATCATGTTATAATAGGCTTCACAATCAAATTCCACAAAAATATCACATTTTTCAAAATGTTAACCCTAGCGATCGATAGCCAAAAACACGCGATCGATCACCAAAATTTTCTGACCAACAGCGATTGATCTCTATGTTTCATGCGATTGATCTCTTCCTAGCGATCGATCGCTAAGACTAAGCGATCGATCACTAAACACACCACCTCTCTTGTGTTTAGCCTTAAGCTATCGATCGCCGCATATGTAACTATCGATTGCTATGCTCTGTTTTTCTTAGAACATGGCGATTTTGAGTTTTTTTCACGGTGCAACTCTTCCAACTCAATTCCTTCTACTCAAACATGATAAAGGCATGCAATATTATCATATGAGTAAAGTTCCTTAACTAACCTCAATTCCTGACATGAAATCATATTTGAATTCAAGAATTTCCACTTCATATGCTTATCTTACACCTCAACTTTTAAACCAATACATACTAAGCACATAAAGCACATATACATAACTTTTACCCACTAGAATTCACTTCTAGTTCACAAGCATTGTGATTCCAAGCTTGAGTACAAGACAAGAATGCAAGAGCAAGCAAAGGTTGGAGAGGAGCTTGTGTAGAGATTACTAGGTGCTATGTGGTGTTCTATGAGTTTGAAATCTGATTTTTGTCTGCAAATACTTCCTCCAACATGCCTTCAACATGAAACTCAAATGCATAAAACATGCAACTCACATGCATATTCAAATGCTAAACTAAATGACTCTCACATGCCATCAAATGTCAAGCCAAATGCATGTCAATTTAGTATTCAACTACATGAACTCTAGTTGTCTTGCTACATGTTCAACAACCATGTACATCAATCCACTATTTCCATTCTTGTTTCCAACTATGTTTACTTGCATGCACCTTAATCATCTCATTATATATTAATTACTCACACTCGGTTCCACCTATACCCAAGTCAATATCACACCGTAGTTATCACATAATTACGCCAGAGCCATATCCAACATGTATAAGTCCTATCGAGGCATTACAAAAATACACCTATTAAATGTGCCACCCATGGCAGGTTGGCTAGCTTCAAACAAAAGAAAGGCATTACTGGGCGAGTTTCCACAACTTGAAGCTACCCTCGAAGATCATATTACTCTAGAGGATGTGAAAAGAAAGATTCAGAGGAACTACAAAGAGGATCCACTGGTATGGTGGAATAAGAATGAGCTCAAAGCTACTTTGAAGGTGAAAGCCGGAAAAGAAAATGAGTTCGTCAGATTCAGACCAATCCCCATGAATATGAAAGATTGGATGGATATGCAGATAATACTTAAGGAACATCTTGACCTTAAGTTAATCTCAGCAGATGTTTCTCCATGTAGCAGTCCAGCATTCCTTGTTCGGAATCATGGAGAAATCAAAAGTGGAAAGCCAAGATTAGTAATCAACTACAAAGGAACCAACGACATCTTGGATTTCGATGGATGCTTTATCCTAAGCAGAGAACATTTGGTAAACAACATCAAGAATGCCAAAGTGTTTTTCAAGTTCGATTGTAAGTCTGGATTTTACCAGATTAAGATGAAGGAAGCAAGAAGAAAGTTCACAGCATTCTCCACACCACAAGGACATTATATTTGGAATGTTATGCCAATGGGATTGGCAAATGCTCCCCAGATATTCCAAAGAAAGATGGATAATATTTTCAAAGATTACTTCAGCTTCGTGTATATTGACGACATCCTCATTACGTCAAGAAACATGAAGCATATTACACATTTAGAAATCTTTTCAAATGTTTGCTACAAGGAAGGGTTAGTGATGTCCGAAAGGAAGGCTATAATTGCTACTAGAAAAATCGAGTTTCACGGGATCAAAATTGATGAATCTGGAATCATCCTTCAAAATCATATTGTTGAAAAGGTGCAAGGATATCCGGATGATCTTAAGGATTTGAAGCAGCTTCAGAGTTTTCTGGGAGTTGTTAATTTTGCTGGAATGTTCATTAACAACTTGGCAAACCACAGAAAGATGTTCAGTCAGTTACTCAAAAAGGATGTTAAATTTGAGTGGAATGAAGACCATCGACAAGCTGTCAAACAGCTAAAAGAAGTTTCAGGCATCTACCAAAGCTTGCAATCCCAAACGACGAGGATGAACTGGTGTTATACACAGATGTCAGTGATCATTGGTGGACAGCAGTTCTCGTGAAGGTCACACTAGACGGAGAACTGTCATGCAGATACTGTAGCGGTCTCTTCACAGACAGCTAACCTATCCGATGGCATATCAACGAGAAAGAATTCTTTGCAGTCTGAAAGGCCTTTAAAAATGGTCATTATTTTTACTAGCAAATAAATTTATCTTGAAAATAGATAATACAAGTGTTAAGTCTTTTCTGAAAAATGAAATTGAATCAAAATCAGAGAAGGCTAGACTTTTAAGATGGCAAGCCGAATGCCAATATTATGATTATGATATTGTCATGAAATCTGATAAAAATGTTCTTGCAGATTTCTTAACACGAGATGGAGGGATACATTGCTGATAATACCCTCAAGAGGCTGAGGCATCTCAGGGAAAACCTGGAGATCATTGATCGAGATTTTGGGACTCTTTGTCTCAATGCAGAGGTCACAGGATGACGTCAATGAGCAGATCAGTAACTTGTTACTGATCACATATGAGCATGTTTTCGAGACCAAGAACGTTTGTTTGAAGTCTTGAAGGGGGCCATCCTCCAGGTTGCATCTTCAACGATGCAAAAAAAGGAGTGTTTAGAGAACGTGGCTCATCTAACTTGGAGGCAAGGGATTCACATACCCCCTATCACGAGTGCTGCAGATGATGCATTCCTTGAGGATGTACAAGTTGTAGCAAATGTTGAGGGTCAGATGTTATCACAATCTGAACCTTCAAGTCAACCAAGCACCTCTGGGGTAAAAGAGGTAGAGTTGAATCTTAGGCCTTTGACTGGGAATTCTAGGGTTCGAATTAATGATGATTTAGTTCTTCTCCTATGTAGGATTATCAATGCACTTGGGAGAAACTGATAACCAGACAGGGTATCAACCCAGATAAAACTTTTGTTGATATCTCTGGAAAATATCCATGGGTTTGGAAGAAATCAGGCAGCCATCAAAACGAAGTTCAATGAATTGTATAATTTCGGAGCTCTTGCTTCGATTTATACGTTGCACCAGCATTCTCGAAAATCTCAAAATTATCCAAATGGATCAGAGAAGCTGTTCACGAGACATGGACCAATAATCCACATTTGTCCAGAGGAGATATTTTGGAGTTATATTTTTCAGTGGTGCTCCAGAACTAGCAAAGAAGGGCTTCATTGAAGCTTTTCATTTTATCAAGCTCAGATGACCAGACGGGAACACCAAAATATAAAAACGACGCTACCAGAGGACGTACCAGTTTTGGCTTGGACTATCACAGAAGATGAAGTTTCAACCAGACTTGCATGGGGTCTTTGTGTTTATTTAACAGAAATGGACAAAGTCAAATACTCATTTAAGATCTTTCAGAATTCAGTCAATGGTACTTTCATGCTGAATTCCATGACATGAACTTCAATGAGATTTGCCGAAGAACTCTTCGAAACAAAAAGAAGAAATCTTTTGGAAAACAAGATTCCGGCGGGAAAAGAAACTTACCGGAAATTCTGCAACATGGCACACATTGGCCGATGGATAGATCAAATTTGCCAAGCATGCCCGGAGTAGAAAGAACTCTTTAGTTCGGGAAAGGATTCCGATCCAACCCGACAGATCAGAGGCAGGAAAAGACAAAGGACCTGCTGACAAGAGAATCTGTTTTTCTAAAGCTCGGAGACCACAAAAACCAATAATGTAAAGATTCCCCGACAAAGAAAAAGGCATCGACCATTGTAAGATAGTGCGGTAACTGTTCAACGCACTCGGACAAAAATAATGGACCACTCACGAGAAAAGTTGGCACACTCAGACAAAAATGCCAGACCATGTGAAAGTTAAGGTGCACCCAAGGGCGCACTCATTCAGGAAGCTAAGAACATCGAAAATTCTCCATAGTTTTCTGAGAAATAAAAAGTATAAGTCTCCGAGCTGTAATTTTTTCAACTTTCATAGCTTGATAATTTTTCTTTCTTTCTTTGTAATCTTTTGTATTTCAGTTCATGTGTTTTGAGTCAGGCCTCAGTATATCAGAGGCTAAACCAGTTCTTCTCCTCCCAGGAGGAGAGATGTTAATGTAATAAATATTATAAGTATTTCCATAATAAAATAAAGGCTTTTGCCCATCTATCACTCGGATTTCTTTAAAATATTTTTATATATGATTATACTCTACTCCTTAAGGTAGAAAACGAATTAAGGTTATGCTGTGCGGTTTCTGAAGGAGTCGGGTAACTTGCAGATTAACCTCGCCGGAAGGGTTGAGGTTGGATGGTGATGAGTCATTCGTAAAACAGTCTGGGGACAGTAATTTTCCGACTTGTGGTTTTGCGACCCACCTCACCCGGTGCCGTTATGGTCAAAAATGTATATATCGTTTTGTCAAAAGTTTATTATAATATGGAAGCATGATGGCCCTATTATTTATTTTCACATGTTCTTAGAATAAGGGAATTATAGGGCATATAATTTATCATGAACTGTGAGTCCTTTGCAAAAGTATGCTCATGGGTTTTCCCAATATGACAGAAACTGAAGGATGTCATGTTCATATACTACCATTAAGGCACCTGCATTTACATATCCCCTTATTAGGGGTTGTTTATCAGCAAAAATGAGATTTTGGGTGTTTTTTGTAATAATCCTAAAAGCATTAGGGAGTTTTATGCAATTAAAATAAGGGTTTTTATGTCATTTGAGGTTGGTAGGGTGTTGAAATAAAGAAAAGAAGTATAAAAGATAGTTTAAATAAAGAATATTTGACATAATAAGTAACGTTAAAATTATGCTGGGTAGGGGGATTTGAAGTGAGTTTGCCATATTATTACTCTTATCAAGTAGGCCAGTAGGTATATCCGACAATATTCCAGAATCCCTCGGGAACACCCGGGGTAGAATCTGGCAGGTAGCCTGCTATCATCCAGGTTTCCAATCATTCGGAAATCTCAAAAAAAAAAAAAAACAAAACAAAACAAAATAGTCCATTAATGATGCCAAACAGCCAAACTATTTCAGAATACATTTTTAAAGTCTTCTAAGATACAAATTAAAATACATAATACAAAATTTTATATATAATTAAACTACATGAACTATAATTTCAATAAATGAATTACAAATACATGATGTATGATAATCCTGTTAATTTTTACATATGTATGGATAAAGTATTTATCATCTTTTAATAGAGAATATTATATTATGATACAAAACTCACATTTGTCTTCAAGTATGATTAATTGACAATATGACCGCGAAAATGGTTTAATAATATGTTATATAGAAAAATAATATGTCCAATTTTAACTTATTTTACAACTATTTTATAATATGGGTATAAATATTAATAAATTATTTCATATATTTATTCGTGATAATCTTGAGATTTTGTATCTGCTGGCCCCAGGAGCCTTTTGCCTGCCATGTTCCATGAAAAGTACACAATGTATAAAGGAAGAACTCTCGTTTTTTATCTATTATAATGTAATATAGATGGTATGTATAAGGGAATTAAATCATTTACTCTATTTTTGATAATTTTCTGCTACACAAATATGTATGATATAATAAGTTCAATTATTTAAATATTTATTTCCAAATAATGAAATTTAAGGGCCATAATTATGTCAAATATGTTTGTGCAACAATAAATATAATATAAAATGAAGCATAAGATTTAATTTCTTCTATAAGAATTTTTTTTTTTTTTGAGAAATATCTATATGATTATTTATGAATTAAAATATCAAAACTAGCATAAATTTACAACTTGGTTGACGATTTATTATGCAGAGCTTTGTCGCATCGCTACGTGGCACAAGCGTACGTGCCACCAATGTTGACCTCTTCTATTCGGTACATTATTGAAAAACCAGGATTAAACGTGATTGAGCATAAAGTATAAATCAAAAGTTATGAGAAAAAATGGTCAAAAGCTACAGTAGTTTGTTGAGACTTGTTACACAGAGAATTTATAAGGCTTTGTCAGCTCTGTATAAAAATTATGAGTTACTCCACTCATTACTAATTGATATTGAGTTGAAACCCTTGTATTCTTAATACGATATCAGATTAGCTTTTCATATGATTAACTATTTCTCTTGCATGCTCACTGTCGTCCGCGTTATCAATCCAAGTGTTTGACTTATAAAATGTCACACGTGAGGGCGCATGTTGAGAGTTGTCCAACATTGAAAATTTACAAGCTTCGTCAGCTCTTTATAAGAATAATGAGTTGCCTCACTCATTACCAATTGATATTGCATTGGAACCATAGATTCTTAGTAGTATTGTTATAACTTATCTTTCAATTTTCCAAATAGTAACAAGGGATTTGTTATCTCAAAAAATTACCATGTAGCAGAAATTAAATGAGACACAATTTTTATGTGAAAAACCCCAAAATAAGGGAAAAAACCACGGGACCTAATGCAGTATAAATTTCACTATAATATCAAAGAGTTACAATATTTTTGTACAATGAAATAGTAAATAAAATGAAGAGAAAAATGGTAAAATGTTGTTATTGTGTAGTATTATTGATGAAGCCCACTTTGAAACCATCGGTCATCTCTTTATATAATTGAAGAAATTGAAGGTCAATGTAATCATTTCATATGACATGCATTTACCATGCTTTTGTCCATCAGGACGCTTTATTGGAACTTGAAATATGAGGTGTTATCATGCATGCGTGTACATGTGTCAATTACATATCAAATTTCTTGCCCTGGTTCTTCTCTTCACGGGTCTCTTCTCGGGTGGTTTCCTTCTCTTTCTGGGTAGTGTCTCTTCTCTTCCCGGGTGGTTTCCTTCTCTTCCCAGGTGGTGTCCATTCTCTTCCCGGGTGGTGTCCCTTCTCTTCCTGGGTGGTTTCCTTCTCTTTGCGGGTGGTTTCATTCTCTTCCCGGGTATTGTCTCTTCTCTTCCAGGGCATTTTCTCTTCTCTTCCCAGATGGTTTCTTTCTCTTCCCGGGTAGTGTCTATTCTATTCCCGAGCACTTTCTCTTCTCTTCCCGGGTGGTTTCCTTCCCTTCCCGGGTAGCTTCTCTTCCCGGGCATTTTCTCTTCTCTTCCCGGGTGGTTTCCTTCTCTTCTCAGGTAGTGTCTCTTCTCTTCCCGAGCATTTTCTCTTCTCTTCCCGGGTGGTGTCCCTTCTCTTCCCGGATATTTTATTTATATTAGGTATTTTTTAATATATATCCCGAGGTCTTACAAGTGCATTTCAGCCTAGATGTTATGCCTTAATTCATTCAAGGTATAACATTAGCATCGTCTCTAATCGAGCTAGAGTGTAACCCGTTGTCTCGACTCCAGTATTAGGCCAGAAGTATATGTGCGTCCTTCTTGGAATTTTTGAATTTCATACACTGAATATATCTAGGATAAAGCCACAATGTAGCATGACTTCACATAGATTCACACTGAGATGAACTGAGCTACATAGATTCACACTGAGATGAACTGAGCTTCAAGAACTGCACTGATCAAAGGTGTGGAGCTCATCACTGTAATATAGTGTGTAAGTGGTATAATCATGGTGATGGGAGCTTCTGGTAATTATAGTTCATAAAGTATCTTGCTCCTCCATCAGCAAACGATGGAGGAGGAAGAGGACTGATGATGACCTTTCAAAGAAGAGCAAGACGAGCAAATCAAATTTTCGAGGAATAAAGAAGATATTGAGGTGGAGAAGGAAGGATAGAGCGACACCGCATAACCCACCTTGATCAAGAACTGGCGTCAGGTCACTGATGTTTAACAGAGGCGTTGCTTGGGAGGCAACCCAAGGGGAGTTAGTTTTCCCTTTCCTTTTATTTTTTATTGCTTTCTTGGTTTTTTTTATTTTTCTCTTTTCTTATATTTTTGCCTTACATTTGGGACAATGTAAGATTTAAGTATGGGGGAGGGATTAGTGGTATGTTATTGCTTTCTTATTATGAAAATACAAAAAAATTGAAAAAGTTGAAAATTTTGAGCTAATAGTTGTTGATGAACATGAACTTTTAAATCACTAGCCCATGATGAAACAAAATTGATGACATGCAGGTTTTTGAACATAGATGAATTGTTAACCTTGGAACACTTTGAACTCTAATACAAATTATACTTTGACTTAGTAGTTGAATATTTTGAGCACAAATCTGTCATGACTTGTGAAGTGTGCATAGCATAGTGAAGATTGTGTGAACTTTGTGATAGTCTTAAGAAGTCTCTACTACATGCTAGAACTTAACTACATGCTCTTTGAGGCGTATGTCTAGACTACTTGCGAACAGGAAAATGATATAGGCGATCTTTGATACGTTTGAGCCTTTCAAGCCTACCATGTAAATAACATCAATCACTAGTACCCTTTTTGAGCTTTAATGTAAAAGAATGGTTATATGCTAAGCATACAAACAACCCTCATTTGACATTCTTTGACTAGCTTATCATCCTTTCCTAATGAGCCTAAATATGATTTTAATCCATATCTTTGAAAGAGAGTATGATGTGTTTCATTCACATGCACTTATGTATTCATTGATCCATATGCTTTGAGCTTCATTGTCAAAAGAATGAAATGCATGAAAGAAAAGGGATGCCTTGAAATAATTGATAAAAATATGACTCCAAGGGGAGCCAAGGCACAAAAGAAGAAAATAGTTGATTAAACTTTGGAAAAATGAACAAGGTTTGAAAACAACCATGCAATGAGAGAAGTTTTCTATGGTGCACACCATTATACTCTCTTGTTTCGTACACCTTACCCTTCCTTTCACAAACCAATACCTAGGCCAAGCTACAAGCTAATAAAGCGTGCGTAAATTATTGTGTTGATCCAGGAGTGATTATAATCCTTAATGGATTTTAATTATGGTAATTATGGGACTCCCCGAGGATTTTAATACGGTATCGGGGTTGTTGGATCCAAGGGTTGAGATTTTATCCTCATTGAAGTGATAAACCTTGGAATTGTGTTAGTAGTGTGATCTAGAGTCTGGGGAGCTTTGGATTGAGGTTTGTGATGTATTTGAGTGAGTGGGAGATAATTATTGATCACGTATGATTTTTAATGGTTTATGGTGCGAGTATTTGAGACTCGGGTTTTTGGAGCATTGGTACTCTATATACCAAGTGGACTCGGTTTTCAACCATTCCCCACCTCACTTCCCTCTCTCCTCTTCACGCTTCCCCTCTCTTCCCCAACCTTCTCCCCTTTCCTCTTTTTCTCTTGGAAGGAAAATCGATGGAGGCTCGCTTTCGGAGTGAGATTTCTCAAAGATAATTGGGTAATATTCTTCCCCTCGGTTGTATCTTCGTATTGGTAGTAATTTTATGGTGTTTGGTTGGGTATGGTTTAGGATTTGGGTTTTGGGAATTCTTGGTAAAATTATTAAGTGTTGTTTTGGGTGTTTTTATTGAGTTTAAATGGAGTTTTTATAGTTGTTAAGGTGTTGGGGTGTTGGTTTTGATTTTGGTGAGAAAAAAGCAAAGATTTTTTGGAAAATCGCAGGTCGCGATCGATCGATCGCGAGAAGTTGCCGATCGATCGTGGGGAGTCAGATGGTGTTGGCAATCGATCGGCATGGGACGGTGATCGATCGCGGATGTTTAAATTTCAGGCAGTAAGATCTTGCGATCGATCGTGGGAAATGACGATCGATCGCGGCGCCTGTTCCTTTGTTTTTACAAAATGTTGGAAAATGATGGGATTTCGGAATTGGGGTTTGTTCGGGAGATTTTCGGGACGATGTCTACATTCTAATGGGGATATTATACTTTTAAATTAAATGGTTTGGTTGAACTTTTATAAGACATACTACTCGTTCGAGTTAATCGGTAACTCATTGAACGTAGGATTAAATGAGATGTCTTGAGTAATACGCATAGTTCAGTAATTGTGATTAATCATCATGGTAAGTCGATGCATTTGGGGGTTGGATACATGCTTGGGTATGTGATTATTTGCACGTAATTAATTGTGAGTTATTGACTGTGTTTAGCGAATAAACACTGGATCGCGGGGCAAGGCAAGGATTAGCTCTTGCGAATGGATTATAAGGTATGTATGACGTACGAGCATAGTGATAGGCTTAGATTTTAAGTGTTTTTAGCTGTAATTTCTTACCATTTTTAGTACTTTTTTCCTGGATGAAATTACGCTTTTTGGTGTTTATTTGCTTGTTTCAGGAAAATAGATTGGAAATGGAAGAAATGAGCTAAACTGAAGAAAACGGGTGAAATCGAGGCGAAAAAGAGAAAAAAATGAAGAATTTGGATTTTCAGAATTTCGATCGATCGAGATTATTTCTCGATCGATCGAGCCAGGCAGAAAGTTCAGCACCAATTTTATCGAAGGCTCGATCGATCGAAATGAAAATCTCGATCGATCGAGCGAGGCAGAAACTTTTAAAGGCTGAAGTGAACAGTGCACTGATCGATCGAAACATATTTTCGATCGATCGAGACGCGATTTGCTGAAGATCATATTTTCCATTTTTAATGTGATTTTCGGTGGTTTAAATGAAAAATCCATTCCAGACCATATCATATCAGATCAGAGAGGGAGAGGAGCCGAAAATTCATCACCTAAAAAACCCTAGAGCCGCCGCCGACAAGAAGGAGGAGAAGACATCTTCTTTCGTTCTTCATCCAAGCTTGAGCGAGCCATTTCCGGAGTGCAAGGAAGGAGCAAGAGAAGAGATTAGGTGCAACGCACGGATTCGTTCCAGCATTTATCGTATTTCTAAACTCGGTTTTATTAGATTTTCATTTCATTGGATGTTTTTGAGGTTGAGAAACAATTAAACGTCTTATTGATTTGTCTTGAATTAAATTGAGTTTATTTTATCGAGTTTGAGTAAAATTGTGTTTCATTTATTGATTTGATTGTGTTTGAGTGAATTGATTACTTATTGTTCATGAATTAAATGCTTATTAAGATCAAAGCCTAGCTAACTATGATTGAATCTTGTGAGTTATAACCGAGATCGAGAGATAACGTTATAATATGCTAAAGTAATTCATGATATATGTTTAAGATTTAGATCGAGAGATAAAATCACATACGTGAGCACTTTGAATCGAGAGATTTAGAGTAACGAGGTTTTGAAGATTTATGCAATATCGGATTAGTAAATAAGTGAACGAGAGTTACTTGTTCTAATTTGATATTAGTTTCTATACAGCTCGAGAGAGTGTATTGAATAATAACGAAAACCTTTCACCTTAAAAATCAATTGTTTGGTAATTGCCTATTCAAACGAATCTTTGAAGATAACATAGTTGAACGAAGAGCAAGATAAATTTCTCGAGCGAATTTCCTTTGCATATCCGGAAACCATTCATTTTATTTATTCTTATTTTATTTGGATCCTTTAGTTCTAGAGTTGCATTAGTTAAATCTACCCTCTTGTTAATCGTAGGCTAAATATAATTTTTCTAGTTTTATTTGGTACTTATACGTTAGTCCCTGTGGATTCGACAACCTGTACTTTCATTTCACTATACTAAAACTTGACAACCGTGCACTTGCGGTATAGAATCGCGTTACACTCTGAAATCTTTTGTTTAAAAATATCGCGGTCAAGTTTTTGGCGCCGTTGCCGGGGACTAATCTGTATAATATCATACGAGATTAGTTAATTGTAATTTAGCCAATTTTATTATTGCGTTTTTGTTTTCTTTTTCTTTTTGTTATTTTCGAAAAAAATAAAAATAAAAATATTATTTTATTTAAGTATGTTTTTTGTTTTTCTTGAGAGGTACTTGTGATGCTTCATCAACAAGTCTTCACAAGATTTGCCCAACAATTTTCAGAGCCTTTTTATCCGGCGTGGGAGAGATTCAATGAACTGGCAGACACATTCAGGTATCACAACTTTTCGAACTATACTCTTCTGCAACATTTCTTCAAAGGTTTGGATGCACAGACAGAGGATTGGTATTCAAAGGAGCACTAGTGACTGGGAGTCCCCTGGTTGATAGAGTTGAGGACAGTGTATTACACCTGTTCAATGATTTGGCGGACTTCGATTACCACTGGCATTGTGATCCTTCCTTGCAAGGTTGGAGTCACCAATACCCACCAGAGCGTCACTACCCTAATGATACGCACCAAACCTTTGAGCATCACGGCGAGAAGAAAGATAGTTTTGTAGAAGGAACGGCTCAATCAGAGAATATGTTATTTAGACTCATGGCATCAACTGAGCAACATTTAGAGAACCAGACCAATTATATACGTCATCTAGAGCAGCAATTAGCAATCCTAGTGGAAACCATCTCAATGAGCTGCCAAGAGGAGGAGACGAAATCTACAAATCAGGCCTGGTTACATGATGATGATCACTCAACCAATCAAGTTTGGGGGAGTGATCCCACTCATGTGTAAGAATCAAGGGAAGTTGAGCCTATGGAAGTGATTGAGCCTACAGTGGAAAAGTCATCTGAGGAGATCCTATGGGAAAACAAGCCAAGAGTGATGTTGGAGGATGAGAGTTTCGAGAACCTTGATATGCACCCATCGATGGGGACATGTTATATGCCATCTGTGGATACGTATTTCCCATCGATGCCACCTAACTTCACCGCACTACGCCCCATATGAGATGAAGTCAAGTAAAGAATCATTCTCCCATGCTCACTATGTCATGATGAAAGTTGTTGGAGCGACGAGTTTACACTGGAGACATCTGGCCAATCTTGAGGGCATACTGAATGAAGACCCATTAGTGGTATCATACGATACTTACTATGGGCGGCAACCACTCTTTGATGGTTGCTTCTGATGGTCAAGCCGACGACTAGAAATCAGCACTTCTTGGGAGGCAACCCAAGCGTATCCTTTTGCATTTAGCTTTGTTTTATTTTCAATTTTGCATTTAGTTTGTTTTTCTCTCTTGTCGATTTTTTTTTAGCATCCTTCTTTTGCGAGGTACTCAAGTGGAGCGATGAACCCCTACAGCAGTGGAGCTTTCAAAAGCCAAACTTCCTCAATCCTCATGCAAGCGTCTTGATCAGGGGAGTTTACTTTTTCCCTTTTGATTCTTTTAAACATTGAGGACAATGTTTCAGTTAAGTTTGGGGGGAGTGGCTTGCGTGTTTAATTTGTTTTATCCACATGTTGTGTGCTTAATTGTCACTTGAATCGTCCTTGAGCACATTTAAATTTTTTTTTAGAAAATGAGTTATCCTTGAGAAATAATGAGTTGGATTTTACAATGATACTACATGATGAAATTAATCCCCATCTAGATAGGAGTCATGAAAATTTTTAACTTGTTTGTATATATCCTTTGTTGAACTTATGTCAAAATTGAGGAATTGTTTGAGCACGTTTTGAGTCATGATTGAGTGAAGTATGTATTGAATAAAGTGAAAACTTGTGTTAACTATGATTTGTCTTGAGCATCTTAGAAAACTCTACAATTTATTTGAAAGCACTTTGAGGCGAAATTTTATAATTAGGAACTTGACTTGGAGATGATTTAGGCGATCTTTGGACCGTTTGTGCCTTTCAAGCTTACCTTGTCTACATCATTCCTTAGTTTCCCCTCTTGAACCTTATTGAAAAAAAATGGTATATGCATTGCATATAATTAGACCCACATTCGACATTTTTTGGCTAACTCATTATACATACCTTGGATTGAGCCTAAATGAAAAATTTTATCTGTCCCTAAGGGAGTATAATGAATCTCATTCATTGCACTGAATTGTTATATATAGATGAGTTCATTGTGAAAAACAAAAATGAACAAAAGAATGAGCAATAAGAAAAGATGTAGAGAAAAGCCTTGAAAAAAATGAAAAACATTCAAATAAGACCCAAAGTGGCCAAGGCTAGAAAAACGTTGAAGAGAAGCTCAATATTGTGCGAACAAGTTTGAACTGATTCTTTTATACTCTCTTCTTTGCATTCATCCTACATTTTCTTTGGAGCCGACACCAAAAGGCCTAACGCTATAAGCTTTTAAAGACCTTCTGATCCAAGTCTAGGGAATAATTACATTAGTGGAGAAGTGCTGGACAGTAGATTTGTAGAATATTTTAAAGTAATCTTGACTTTGAGTTTTTATGGCACATTTTGATCTTAAAAGATATGTATATAACTCATGTTTGACAATAGCACACACGCACGTTCCGATGTTGCGATGTATTGTTTATCTTAGGAGAAAACGCTTCCTGTTGAACTTTGAATGACTCTTATTGATGTGTAAGTAGGATTGCTGAGCTTTTACCTTGAGTTGTAAAGATGATTCATTCAAAGTATTAAGTTTAACTCTACTTTTTGAGCTTCTTGCTTGCTCGAGGACGATCAAGTCTAAGTTTGGGGGAGTTGATAGGCTTAGATTTTAAGTGTTTTTAGCTGTAATTTCTTACCATTTTTAGTACTTTTTCCTGGATGAAATTACGCTTTTTGGTGTTTATTTGCTTGTTTCAGGAAAATAGATTGGAAATGGAAGAAATGAGCTAAACTGAAGAAAACGGGTGAAATCGAGGCGAAAAAGAGAAAAAATGAAGAATTTGGATTTTCAGAATTTCGATCGATCGAGATTATTTCTCGATCGATCGAGCTAGGCAGAAAGTTCAGCACCAATTTTATCGAAGGCTAGATCGATCGAAATGAAAATCTCGATCGATCGAGCGAGGCAGAAACTTTTAAAGGCTGAAGTGAACAGTGCACCGATCGATCGAAACATATTTTCGATCGATCGAGACGCGATTTGCTGAAGATCTTATTTTTCATTTTTAACGTGATTTTCGGTGGTTTAAATGAAAAATCCCTTCCAGACCATATCATATCAGATCAGAGAGGGAGAGGAGCCAAAAATTCATCACCTAAAAAGCCTAGAGCCGCCGCCGACAAGAAGGAGGAGAAGCCATCTTCTTCCATTCTTCATCCAAGCTTGAGCGAGCCATTTCCGGAGTGCAAGCAAGGAGCAAGAGAAGAGATTACGGTGCAACGCACGGATTCGTTCCAGCATTTATCGTATTTCTAAACTCGGTTTTATTAGATTTTCATTTCATTGGATGTTTTTGAGGTTGAAAAACAATTAAACGTCTTATTGATTTGCCTTGAATTAAATTGAGTTTATTTTATCGAGTTTGAGTAAAATTGTGTTTCATTTATTGATTCGATTGTGTTTGAGTGAATTGATTACTTATTGTTCATGAATTAAATGCTTATTAAGATCAAAGCCTAGCTAACTTTGATTGAATCTTGTGAGTTATAACCGAGATCGAGAGATAACGTTATAATACGCTAAAGTAATTCATGATGTATGTTTAAGATTGAGATCGAGAGATAAAATCACATATGTGAGCACTTTGAATCTAGAGATTTAGAGTAACGAGGTTTTGAAGATTTATGCAATATCGGATTAGTAAATAAGTGAACGAGAGTTACTTGTTCTAATTTGATATTAGTTTCTATACAGCTCGAGAGAGTGTATTGAATAATAACGAAAACCTTTCACCTTAAGAATCAATTGTTTGGTAATTGCCTATTCAAACGAATCTTTGAAGATAACATAGTTGAACGAAGAGCAAGATAAATTTCTCGAGCGAATTTCCTTTGCATATCCAGAAACCATTCATTTTATTTATTCTTATTTTATTTGGATCCTTTAGTTCTAGAGTTTCATTAGTTAAATTACCCTCTTGTTAATCGTAGGCTAAATATAATTTTTCTAGTTTTATTTGGTACTGATACGTTAGTCCCTGTGGATTCGACAACCCGTACTTCATTTAACTATACTAAAACTTGACAACCGCGCACTTGCGGTATAGAATCGCGTTACACTCTGAAATCTTTTGTTTAAAAATATCGCGGTCACATAGTTAGATATATTATTGTCATCTGCATGAATAATATATGGTTGTTGCAATCATTTTGATGTGCATCGAGAATTATGTGGTGCCTCTATTTAGCGAACAATTGTTATGATGTTGTCGTTGTTGAGCGAACATCGGTTATGATGTCGTCGCTATTGAGCGTGCGAGAGGATAGAATGCCACCGTTGTTGAGCGAGCGATGGGATATGATGTGATAGAACTGTGGAATCCTTGTTATGATATATGTGATATCTATAAATCATCAATGTAACGATTTAACTGTAATTGATTATGGAATTAATGGTTTGAGCATGGGCATATAACTGATATTGGGGAGTTGATGGTTTTGGCTATTGTGAGAACAGAAACAGCACGAGGGATCCCATATGATAACGATACTATACAGGGAGTATCTTTTATATTTACAGTTTTATATTCTGTAAATTATGAACTGTGTTATTGCGGTTATTAAGATGATGTTATTGGTATGCTCACCCCGTGTGGGGGGGGGGGGTTGTTTTTGTTGGGACGGGTGAACAGGTACATCATTGGCTCCAGAGTTGAGTTGGAGTTGTTCATTGGAAATGCTTCCAGGCCTGATGTACCAATGTTGGTATTGAGTAGTAGGCTTTATACATTAGATAAGCATTCACTTATTCAATGCTCGCCTGTGAGCATTCTGATGTGTATATGAGTTGTATAAAGGTAGTTCGATTTCTCTTTTCATTTATGGTTTGCATGCAATTAATTATGGTGTACTGCATGATGAATTGAGAATGTGGAATTAGTGCATTGTACAGTGCATACGTGGCTAATTGGTCAGTATTGGGGGTTTACCATTAAGTGGATTGATGTCGAAATTATATAGATGGTATGTCAATTGTGATGTCCGGGGATTAAGGATGTTAATCCCGGTGTGGTATTAATCCTTGATGGATTTTTAATTGTGGTAATTAGGAATTAATTGCTGTTTTGGGTCTCCCGGGGTTGTTAAATCGGGCATTTGGGACCGTTGGATCCAAAGGTTGAGATTGTATTCTCATTTTGGTGGAAAACCTGTGAGTTGGGTTTTTAGTGGGACTTGGGGTCCGGGGTGCCTTATATGTTGGGGCCAGTCTGGGGATTTGATGTTGGAGAGAGAGTTTTTGTAAACAGATGATTTTTAATGAATCATGATGTATTTGTGGGGGTATTGGTATTTTGGGGCATTTTTGCTATATATACCAGTTGGACTCGGGATTCCGTCATTCGGAATCCATTTCTCTCCTCTCCTCTCCCTCACGCCTCTCTCTCACCCCAAACCCTTCCCCTTTCCCTTAGATGAGCAAAATCGATGGAGGCTCGTCCTAGGAGTCGATTTTCTCGAAGATAATCAGGTATTAATCTTCCCCTCATCATTGGCTTCGATTTGATAGTAGTATGGTAGCTTTTGGTTGAGGTTTTGGTTGGCTATGGGTTTTGGGAATTTTGGTTAAAATCCTATGTTGAGTTTTTAGAGTTTTTATTGGCTTTAAATGTTGTATTTGAGGTGTTGGTGGTGTATGGGGTGTTGATTTTGAGTTTGGGTGTGAAAAACACCATGGAAGCTCGAATTTTTCGGAAAATCGCAGGTGGCGATCGATCGCCGAGGTGGGGCGATCGATCGCAACGAGCAGCTGCTAAAAATTGAAGCTGATGAACAGTAGCGGCGATCGATCGCGTGGTTGAGGCGATCGATCTCGAGCAGGTTGACGATCGATCGCGAGGGGCGATTTTGGCCACTGGACTGTGGCGATCGATCACGATGAAAGTGGCGATCGATCGCCACCCGAAGGAAATTTGTTTTTTTTTTGGAATTTTTGGGAAATGTCGGGATTTTGGAACCGAGGTTTAAAGGGGCCGTTTCCGGGGCAATGTCTACATTCCAATGGGAATGCTATGCTTTTAAAATGGATTGGTTGAGGCCAAAGTTTAATAAAACGGAATTCCCGGTTGAATTCTTGGTTATCTTTTAAACTTGTTAAATTGTATATCTTGGGTATTATGCATGCTTAGCCTGTGGGTTTTTATTTTGGTAATCGTCATGGATTGACGATAGGTTTTGAGGTTGCAAACGTGCGTGGGCACGTGATCGCATGCTTATTCTTGATTGTGAGTTGTTTATATGTTTTAGCACATATTTCTCGAGGCATGGAACTCAAGCAAGGTTTGGCTTGGACTACAGGGACTTAAGGTACGTATGACGTACGAGCATAGCCTATTATAATGTTGCAACTGTAAAACGCATGGTATGTGATAATTGCATTATATGGACATTGAAATACATGGTATGTGGTATTTGCACAAATGGACATGGAAATACATGGTATGTGGTATTTGCACAAATGGACATGGAAATACATGGTATGTGGTATTTGCATAAATGGATATGGAAATGCATGGTATGTGGTATTTACCATAAATGGATATTGAAATGCATGGCATACGGTACTTACTATAAATGGATAGTGAAATGCATGGTATATAGTAATTGCGATAAATGGACATTCGTTGGGAATCATATGGTGCCGCTTTTGAGCGAGCAAAGATTAGGATGTTGTCGCCGTTGAGCGACCATCGGTTATGACGCCGCTATTGTTGAGCGTGCGTGGGGTCGAAATGCCGTCATTGTGGAGCGAGCTATGACATAGAAATATGGAGTCAATTGCTAAATATATGTGATATCTGTAGTACCCTATTTGATGGTTTGATCGCATTTGGTTATGGAACTGGTATAGCAGGGATGGTTTTAGTTGATCAATGAGATGATCAACTGGCTTTTGAGAATTTAATGGTTTGGTTATTTTGAGAACAGGGACAATACAGGGGATCCCGGATGAGGGTGTTATCATCCAGGGAGTATTATTTAAATTATGGCATTTACATTCTGTAAATTATGAATTGCAATGTTATGATCATTGGATTGGTGGTATTGGTATGCTCACCCCGTGTGGGGGCTGTCTCTGTTGGGGCAGGTAACACAGGTGCAGCAGTAGCTTTGGAGTTGAGCTCGGGCTGTTGATAGAGGTACTTCCAGGATCGAGGTACCAGAGCTGGTTGAATAAGTACACAGATCCAGTGTTGAGATCGAGCTGTGCTTGGGAGGTGCTTCCAGGGTTGAAGTACCAGTAACGGTATCCGGTAGAGTGTTTTATACATCAGATACACGCTTATTCATTGGGTGCTCTTATGTGAGTACAATTTTACGTGTATATGGAATGTATAAATGGGCTACGGCTTCTCTCTGTTCATTTATGGTTTGCATGCATTAAATGTGGAATTACTAAATGAACTGAGAGCATGTTAGTGTATTATGAAGGTGCATGTCATATATGTAATCTTGGTTGGGGGGATTTGCATATTATGTGGGTTGAATGCAAGAAATATTATGGATCACAAATATGGTGTAGCACTTGCACATGGCTTTCCCCACGATAGTATGATTATATGCACTAATGGTATGGATTAATACACTAATAACGGGTTAAGGGCACGGGGGTCCTTACATTAGTGGTATCAGAGCAGTGATTAGCTCTTTGGGGCTGTTGAGGGCCTAGGAAAATGATAATGGGAATGAGAAGTACATACTTATGCATGATGGTAGTTAGTGTTGCGTGGCACAACTATATTGCTTATGTGCATTTATGATATGTGTTCATAATTGGAATATGTTATTGCTAACCATGGTGGTTGCAGGGTCATATGAGACATGGACTATGCATTACGGTTGCATAGATGTACATCGGAGTGATGATTTTAATGCTTTGCCGCTAAATGTTGGAGCGAGGTGCATTAAAATACACTCATGGCGATGATTATTGGAATACGGGTTATGCATTATGGTTGCATGCACGTCGAAGCGATGATGCCGCTGTCGTGTCGAAGCGATGGTAAATGTCGCTGTCACGTCGAAGCGATGATGCCGCTGTCGTGCCGAAACAATTATTGGAATACGGATTATGCATTACGATGCATGGCGTAGCGATGTGAATACTTGCCGCTGTCATATTATAGCGATGAAGAATATTTGCCGCAAATATGTTGAAGCGAAGGATAATGCCACTGTCATATTACTATTGCGAGGGATATTATGCCGTTAATATGTCGAAGCGAGGGGTATTTCCGCTGTCATGCCGGAACGATGGTAAATGCCGTTGTCACGTCGAAGCGATGGTACCACCGTCATGTCGAAGCGATGATGCCGCTGTCGTGTCGAAGCGATGATACATGCCGCTGTCACGTCGAAGCGATGATGCCGCTGTCATGATGTAGCGATGCGATCGGGAACAAAGTACTACATGGGTGTGAGTACCTCTTGAGTCCGCGATTATTCCGCTATTCTATTGGCGATGGTTCATGCCGCCAGGTATTCTATTGGCGATGGTTCATTCCGCCGGGTATTCTATTGGCGATGGTTCATGCCGCCGGGTATTCTATTGGCGATGGTTCATACCGCCAGGTATTTATAGCGATGTTTTATGCCGCTGACTTTATGGCGAGGGATCATGCCGCCGATTCTATAGCGATGGATTATACCGCTATGTGTGTAGCACTGGATTATGCCGCCTACGAGCGATTGATGCTGCTTATGTACCACTGGTGGACGATGGATACAGGTATTCCGCTATCTTGATAGCGATGAGGTATGGCAAATTACTTTTGATATCATTGTTGTGAATTCCATGTGTTGTTTTATACCGTCATGTGTTTGACGATGAGATTATGGATGTCGTATATCGACATGTGTCGTCATGTGTTTGACGATGAGATTATGAGTGTCGTGTATCGACAGGTACCGTCATATGTTTGACGATGTTATTTGGGATGTCTATGTGGACGCGTGGCGTCGTTTTGGTGAATAATGCATTCATGTTTATGTATTTGGTTGTATGGTTTGAGTGCCGATGGTGGGCACATGGTAGAGTCTGGGTCACTAGTAGACGAGACCTTTTGCCGAGCAGGTTTGCTCAATGGAGCATTGATGCATTGTACCGGTGAGTGTACCGCATCGTATTATAGAGGTAAATATTTATCGAGCAATGATACCCTCGGGTATGCTCGCTGGGATGGCTAAGGCCAAGTGACTGGTGGTAAGAGTAGTCATTGAGGAAACTACTCGCTTGTTATTGTGATGAGGAGTAAGCATGGTTACACCCACCCTCAAGGTGTGGAATAAGTCCGAATTATATTGATTGTCAATTATGAGGAAAGCATGAGTTAGTAGAAGTTTAATGCATTTATTTGTAAATGCTATTAAAATACCATGTTGGAGTATTTTAGGCATCATGTTAATTAATGGGTACAAGTTTAATTAAAATACCCCCACTATACCTTTTTCCCTTTTTACTTTACCAATCACTTTTAAAATCCCCAAAATCTCTTCCCAACTCAAAACCCTTCCCATTTTCGAAATCCACCAAGGAAGTAGAAGGAAAGCTTCACAAAACCTTTGTTTGTGTGATCTTTGTTAAGATTTGGAGCCTACAAGAGGTATGGGACCCTTCCTAAAGTTTTTATGATGTTTGGTGTTGAAATGGGTTAGTTTTTAATGTTTTATGTGGGTTTGTTTTGGGTATATGTTGTTTATGGTTGGGGTATGATTTTTGAAGTGTTTTATGTGGGTTTTAGTGGGTTATGATGATATTGATGTTGTAGGGAAGTTTGGATTTGTAAGGCATGAAGAGGAGCTTGAAAAATGCTCATAAATGGCGATTTTTCGTGGTTCAGGACTCGGCGATCGATCGCCCGTTTTTGGCGATCGATCGCGAGCCTCCAGTACGCGCCAGTAGCATTTGGCGATCGATCGCCACTTTTGGGCGATCGATCGGCGAGCTGGCGATCGATCGCCGAAGACCCAAAATTTCAGCAACAGGCAGTGTGATCTAGCGATCGATCGGGACAACCCAGCGATCGATCGCGAGACGCATAATTATGTGTTTTTGATGCATTTGTGGGATTTTTGGATATGGAACTATAATTAGCTTCTAATATTGATTTGTATGGTTATGTAGAACCATCACAGGTACCCATAACATCAAGGAGATAAAGTTCTCCAACTCCTCCACTTTTGGAATTAAGGTAAGTAAGAAACGTACGGGCATCGGACGGTAATCCATACTTCTATACTATGATTATGCAATGATTATATAAGTCCATATGATGTTTATGATGGTGATTATGATAAGTAAGTTTATGATGATGATGTTTATGATGAGTGATGAGTATGATAAGTAAGTTTATGATGATGATGTTTATGATGAGTGAAGAGGATATGATGTCCATGAGGACGATTATGATAAGTAACGATGATGTTATATGATGTTTATATCATGATACGATGTTATGATATGGTAAGATGACATACGATGTTATGATTGGGTAAGACGCCCACATGGTAAGATGCCATACGATGTTTATGATATGGTAAGACGCCATGCAATAGGGTAAGACGCCCATATGTATGAATGTGAATCAGGGTCAACAAGAAGAAGTTAACGAATAACTAGCAAGTTTACTTAACTAAGATTTCATGCATTTACTGTTATGTTTCTTCATGCACGATGTGTTGTCCCGTAGGTACACTTTTGGACAGAAGGCTCAGGGTCGGGTTGAGACAGTGAGCTATGAGGAGCATGAAAGAAATTAGGATACAGGATTTTTGGATAGTCTCTACTCTAGGAGTAGTATAATTCTATCGCTTTAACATTCATTTTGAGAATGTAATTGATTAAGTTTTGAAATTTCATTTTTGGCCTGTAATCTTAATAGCTCAAACTACAACCTGAACCATGAGACGTTATTAATGCATGTTTAGTCCATTATATGTGTTAAAGATGATGTTAAGGTAGGAAGACCCTACATTAGTGGTATCAGAGCAGTGGTTAGATAACCCGGGAATGAGTGAAGGGTAGCCTTAGCAATAAGTTAGCTAGGTGCTTACTTTTAAACATGTTTTGTGCATAAGTTGCATATGAAGTATATGATGTTGTGCTAACATGTTTTGTTTATCTAACGAGGTGTTATGTGAACTGCTTTTGGGTATTGTTGTTAACCCTTGTCTTGCAGTATGGCAGCAAACGTGGAAGTGGGTGACGCTGTGAGTGTCAACGCAAGTGCCGGACGTACGAATCCCCTACCCCCGCCAGCCTTTGGCGAAGAATCGTCTGAACAGCAATTGCTGCCTGGGGAACTGAGCTTGACTCAATTTCTTGCATACCGACCCCCGACCTTTGAAGGAACTGAAACAGGAGAACAAGCTGAAGAGTGGTTAGAGAGAATAGAGCAAATCTTCGTGGCAGCTCCTTGTGCTAAGACAGCCTGGATAAGACTAGCAGAGTTCCAGTTGGCCAAGAAGGCGCTGATGTGGTGGAAGACCACTGTGGTAGAGCAAGAGGCTCAAGGTTATGAAGTAAATTGGAAGATGTTTCGAACTCGGTTTCTAAACCGCTATTTTTCGGCTGCCGCACGACAGGCCAAGGAAGACGAATTCATTCACCTCAAGCAAGGTAACATGTCAGTGTCAGATTATGCTCTTCAATATTGTTCTTTGCTCAGATATGTGCCTCATATCGCCACAAGTACACAAGCAAAATGAGGAACTTCATGAAGGGCTTGAGGCCGGAACTGTATGATAGGGTGATCACTTATGGCCCTACTTGCTTTGATGATGCGCTTTCACGGGCCGAGCTAGCCGAACTAGGAGTTGGTGCATACCCTGATACCGTACCACCTCCAGCACCCCCTCAGAAATCCACTCCTGATAATTTGAAGCCAAGAGGTGATCAGTTCAAGCCAAGAGGAAACACATCGGCGTCAAGGTTCAGTGGTAAGAGGCCCGACAATTGTTGGAAAGGAAACCGTAGGGATGACGCCCAGTCAGGAAGAGGACAGCCTCAGGGAGGCAGATTTGGGAAGGTCATGTGCTCTACTTGTGGGCAACCACATCTGACAAAAGACTGCGTAGGATGCTATGTTTGTGGCAACAAGGGCCATTTTGCTCGGCAATGTCCCAACCGAGAAGGACAACCGAACTATGCGGGGAGGCCTGCAGAAAGAGCAGTACAACACAGGCCGCCGTTTGTACCGAGGCAGTATGGAGGTCAGCCTATGGGGCCACCGCAGGGGCAAGTCTATGCTTTGACGAGGGAGCAGGCTACAGCAGCTCCGGAGGAGGTTATAGCGGGTACGTGTCTTTTATTTACGCACCCTGCTTTTATATTAATCGACACAGGTGCATCACACTCTTTCGTGTCGACAAGTTTTGTGGAAAAGCACCACATATGCACTTCTCCGTCGCCCACGCCTCTTATAGTCTCAACCCCTGCTGGAAGAAGTATGATTACTGATCAGATTGTCTATGACAGCCTCATTTATTTTGAGGATAACGAGCTAAGGTCAGATTTTATTGTTCTGGGGATGTCAGACTTTGACTGCATTGTAGGCATTGATGTTCTGAACAGGTATCAGGCAGTTGTGAACTGCAGGCAGAGGACTGTCCGATTCAGATCTGATATGGGAGTCCAGTGGACATTCTTTGGGGATGGTTCTCGTTCTAAGATCCGGTTGATATCTGCTGTCAAGATGGCGCAGTTGTTGGAACGAGGCCATACATGATATCTCATATATGCCGTTGATGTTACGGAAAAGAAAGAAGAATTAAAGGTTGAGGATGTGCCTGTAGTGGCGGAATTTCCTGATGTTTTTTCCGAAAGAGATTCCCGGATTCCCACCGGCGAGAGAGGTCGAGTTTGGGATTGAGTTATTACCGAGGACGTCTGCCATTTCTCGTGCCCCTTATAGGATGGCACCAGCGGAGCTAAGGGAATTAGAGATTCAGTTGCAAGAGCTCCTTGATAAGGGCTATATACGCCCTAGCGTATCGCCCTGGGGTGCACCAGTTTTATTTGTTAAGAAGAAAGATGGTTCGATGCGTCTGTGCATCGATTACAGACAACTGAACAAAGCTACAGTGAAGAACAAGTACCCACTCCCGAGGATCGATGATTTGTTTGACCAGTTGCAGGGTACGAGGCTCTACAGTAAGATCGATCTGAGGTCGGGGTACCATCAGATTCGAGTAAGAGAAGAAGATGTCCAGAAGACAGCCTTCAGGACTAGGTATGGGCACTATGAATTCCTAGTCATGCCTTTTGGGGTGACGAATGCCCCACCTGTTTTCATGAGTTTGATGAACAGGGTGTTCCAGCCATATTTGGATCAATTCATCATAGTTTTCATTGACGATATACTCATTTACTCCCGGACCGAAGAAGATCATGTAAGGCACTTGAGGACAGTACTTCAGATCCTTATGGATCATCAGTTGTACGCAAAGCTCAGCAAGTGCGAGTTCTGGCTGAGCAGTGTAGTGTTCTTGGGTCATGTTATATCTAGCAGCGGGATATCTGTGGATCCCAGGAAGATTGAAGCTGTGATGGAGTGGGCTGCACCCACTTCTGTACCCGAGATACGGAGTTTCCTTGGCTTAGCAGGTTATTACCGACGTTTTGTCGAGGGATTTTCTAAGATCGCTAAGCCGCTGACACAGCTGACTCAGAAAGGAGTCCCATTCTTTTGGTCCGAAGCTTGCGAGGAAAGCTTCCAAGAATTGAAACGTCGTTTGACGACAACGCCAGTGTAGGTGATTCCTTCTGAGAATAAGAAGTTTGCCTTGTACACGGATGCATCATTGCAAGGTTTGGGCTGTGTGTTGATGCAAGATAAGCACGTGGTGGCTTATGCTT
This sequence comes from Haberlea rhodopensis, assembly GCA_907163345.1. Classification (NCBI taxonomy): domain Eukaryota; kingdom Viridiplantae; phylum Streptophyta; class Magnoliopsida; order Lamiales; family Gesneriaceae; genus Haberlea; species Haberlea rhodopensis. The sequence goes on along the minus strand of CAJQUN010000084.1, from coordinate 775,150 downwards.
CGAGGCAGTTGAAGCCTCATGAGACCAGATACCCAGTCCATGATCTGGAACTGGCGGCCATCATTTTCGCCTTGAAGATTTGGCGTCATTATCTTTATGGTACGACGTTTACCATCTATACGGACCATAAGAGCCTGAAGTTCCTATTCACTCAGGCTGAACTGAATATGCGTCAAAGAAGATGGATGGATTTGCTCAAGGATTATGACTGTGAGATTGAGTACCATCCTGGTAAAGCAAATTTGATAGCAGACGCCTTAAGTCAGAAGGTGAAGAGTACTGCTGAGGACGCTATGTGTTTATTAGCTATGATGACTTCTTATTGCCATGGGCTATGATTTTGATGTGGACATGTCGGCGGTGCGAGTGTCGACCTTGTTGGCTGAGCCAGACATATTTGAGGCTATCAGGAAAGCCCAGAGGTCGGATGATGAGGTTCAAAGATGTTCATCTATAGTACTTCAAGGACGGCCATCAAAGTTCAGAGTGGCAGAAGATGATTCCTTGAGATTGGGCAACCGACGGGTAGTCCCAGATACACCAGAGTTACGTAGAGGAATATTGGAGCGAGCCCACAGTAGTCGGTTCAGTATCCAACCAGGAGGAAGGAAGATGTACAAGGACCTATGCGGTCAATTCTGGTGGAGACGCATGAAGCGTGATGTGATCACTTTTGTTAAAAGATGTTTGATCTGCCAGCAGGTAAAGGCAGAAAGGCAGAGGCCTGGGGCGAGCTGAAGAGCTTGGAAGTACCTAAGTGGAAGTGGGAACATATATCTATGGACTTCGTGACCCACTTGCCAAGAACGGCCTCTGGATTTGATGCGATCTGGGTGATCGTGGATAGGCTGACGAAGGTAGCTCATTTCATCCCTTACAGTATGACTTTCACGTATCTAAAGATGGCCCAATTATATGTACAGGATGTAGTGAGGTTGCATGGGGTTCCAGTCTCGATCGTGTCTGACAGAGACCCAAGGTTTACTTCTCATTTCTGGGAGGGTCTCCAGATAGCTTTGGGCACCGAGGTGAGACTGAGTACAACTTATCACCCTCAGACAGACGGCCAAACGGAGCGTACTATACAGACGCTCGAAGATATGCTGAGGGCATGTGTTTTGGAGTTTGATACTCCGTGGCAAGAGTTGGTAGAGTTCTCCTATAATAACAGCTATCAGGCGAGCATTCAAATGGCCCCTTTTGAAGCTCTTTATGGACGACGCTGTAGGTCACCACTGTATTGGGAGGACTTGACTAGTAAGGCGATCGGAGGACCGGATATGGAAGACAAGATTAAGTTGATACGCCAAAAGATGAAGGCGGCCCAGGATAGGCAAGCAGCCTATGCCCATAGGCGACGGCGACCGCTAGAATTCCAAGTGGGAGACAATGTCTTCTTGAGAATCTCACCCTACAGGGTTGTAGTTCGTTGTGGTATGCGGGGGAAGTTATCCCCGAGGTATGTTGGGCCATATGAAGTATTGCAGCGTATTGGTACTTTGGCATACCGTTTGGCTCTACCGCCGTCTCTATCTGGTATTCATGATGTCTTTCACGTCTCTATGTTACGGAAGTATGAGCCAGATCCGTCACATGTATTACAGCCTACTGAAGTGCAGTTGGACTCAGATGTATCCTACGTTGAACGACCGGTCAGAATTCTGGATCGAGAGGATCGCAGACTACGAAGTAAAGTTATACCGATGGTCAAAGTTCAGTGGGATCATCGGGGTGTCGAGGAGGCTACGTGGGAGACGGAACGACATATGGTGCAGCACTACCCGGAACTATTTTCTGGTATGATTTATGTTTAGTTCTTTATGGGTAAGTGCATGCGATTTCGAGGACGAAATCTAATAAGTAGGGGAGTAATGTGATGCCCCGAAATTGATTATATGCAATTTTGGCTTTAATGATGGTTTTATGACGATTTATGTTGGTAATTGATTTATGTGATGGCTAACGAAATGTTAACATGATTTAATTATATTGATTGTCAATTATGAGGAAAGCATGAGTTAGTAGAAGTTTAATGCATTTATTTGTAAATGCTATTAAAATACCATGTTGGAGTATTTTAGGCATCATGTTAATTAATGGGTACAAGTTTAATTAAAATACCCCCACTATACCTTTTTCCCTTTTTACTTTACCAATCACTTTTAAAATCCCCAAAATCTCTTCCCAACTCAAAACCCTTCCCATTTTCGAAATCCACCAAGGAAGGAGAAGGAAAGCTTCACAAAACCTTTGTTTGTGTGATCTTTGTTAAGATTTGGAGCCTACAAGAGGTATGGGACCCTTCCTAAAGTTTTTATGATGTTTGGTGTTGAAATGGGTTAGTTTTTAATGTTTTATGTGGGTTTGTTTTGGGTATATGTTGTTTATGGTTGGGGTATGATTTTTGAAGTGTTTTATGTGGGTTTTAGTGGGTTATGATGATATTGATGTTGTAGGGAAGTTTGGATTTGTAAGGCATGAAGAGGAGCTTGAAAAATGCTCATAAATGGTGATTTTTCGTGGTTCAGGACTCGGTGATCGATCGCCCGTTTTTGGCGATCGATCGCGAGCCTCCAGTACGCGCCATTAGCATTTGGTGATCGATCGCCACTTTTGGGCGATCGATCAGCGAGCTGGCGATCGATCGCACCAAAAGTGGCGATCGATCGCCGAAGACCCAAAATTTAAGCAATAGGCAGTGTGATCTCGCGATCGATCGGGACAACCCAGCGATCGATCGCGAGACGCATAATTATGTGTTTTTGATGCATTTGTGGGATTTTTGGATATGGAACTATAATTAGCTTCTAATATCGATTTGTATGGTTATGTAGAACCATCCCAGGTACCCACAACATCAAGGAGATAAAGTCAACTCCTCCACTTTTGGAATTAAGGTACGTAAGAAACGTACGGGCATCGGACGGTAATCCATACTTCTATACTATGATTATGCAATGATTATATAAGTCCATATGATGTTTATGATGATGATTATGATAAGTAAGTTTATGATGATGATGTTTATGATGAGTGATGAGTGTTAGGATCGGTCCGGAGTGTTTAGAGGGGGGGGTGAATGAACACTCCTTATAAAATTTATCCCTTGTGAATTCTTTCGGATTAGTGAAAGAAATCTGTTACTTAATCAACTCTTTGAACAGAACAGACCACTAAAAGGGTAAGTGCGGAAACGGTCTGCTCTAGTAAAAGTAAGAACGGCTCGATGGCTAAGTGCAGAAGGATAGAACACAGGATATGTTTCTGGAAGTTCGAAGGTGGTGTAATCCTTCTACGTCTCCCCTTCTTCCAATTAAGGAAGGTTTATACTAGAAGACTTTGATTTATACAAACCTGTTGTACAAACCCGATTCAGGCTGGATTTACCTCACTACCAGTCTGAAACTCCTAGTCACTCAACCTGCTCAGACACACTCTGTCTGACAGTTACAATAAGTTGCTCACTTCTATTTTTCAATACACAATGCGCACAGTGATCCTACAATGATCAAATGTTACAAAGTAATCGCGCTTAAATAAATAACTTCAGCTCGAAAGCTTCTGAACTTTGTAAGCGTGTGTAGTTGCTTTCTTGTGTGTTTTTCAATTGATCAGCGTGAGTTCGAATCAAGAGTGTCTTTCTTCCTTTTGTTGCATCCTTTTATAGTTGAGGGTAGCAACGGCATTGTTTCCCTTAATGTGCGACTTTGACTCTTTTTAAACTCTGAGAAAGCTACAGTCTTCTTCTTCAAGACACTTGCCGTTCTGGTGTATGCTTTCGGCGGCTGTCAGGTAAGCTCTTCTTTGTCTTCTTACCTTTAATGGCAATCTTCGACTTTTGATCCTTTGTAGCATTCATTACAGCATTAAATGCTACAATAAATGACCGTTAATGGTTCGGACTGAGAAGCCATCCTTTATGTATCTTTGACTGCTTTGATCTGATAAAGATTGAGATCGATCTGAAGTATCGATCTAGTCAGTCTGGAATCCATCGATCCGGTCTGATATGTGATATACTTTATCAGCTTGCTCTGTTTTGTGCGATCGATCTGGTATGCCTGATTTCCATCGATCCGGTCTGAAATGTTTTGTCATCTTGCTCTCTTTTGTTCGATCGATCTGGTCAAACTGATTTCTATCGATCCGGTCTGAAATGTTTTGTCATCTTTAAAATCTCATCGATAAGGTCCGGAGCTAACAAATTCCCCCTTTTTGATGATGACAAAACCTAGCTTCTAAGTCTTTTTAACCAGTCTTGATAAGAGCTCTGAAGCGAATGCTTTCGGATCGATTACTTCTTTGTTCAAAATAAATGAACTTCATTAAGTTGAATCGATTAAATCTTTATTATTAAGCCTTATGATGAAGTTCAAAATAAATGAACACAGACTTAATCAAACGGGGATTTTATTGATCACCAAGAAAATCCTAAAAATACACAGTCTGAAAATATTATTTTCTAGAAGGCGGCCTGAAGTCTGTCTTCTTTTCCCCCTTTTTGTCAGCAGCAATCTCTTGAAGAAAGTCGACAACTTGTGCTAGCTGCGCGCTGATAGCGTCAAGACGAACGTCTTGAGCGCGGAGGGAATTGGCAACAGATGCTCTGACTTCAGTGGCTAGCTCGATCTGTTCTTTTCTCAGGCTGTTCTTGTAAGAGGCCTGTTGAGAACAGATCGTTTATGCCGCGCTGAAGGCTTCCGATACTGGCATTCATCTTCTCTTTGAAAGAAGCAAAGTCCAAGGTTGTGACCCTCTGACCTTGATGAACTTCTAGAATGCGTTGAGTCAAGGACAGACAGGTATCAGAGAAGTGCTGGATAGTCCGTGCCAGGGATGGAGGTGCATCAGATAGCTTGCTGGGAGAGTGATCTGATGATGACATGGCATGGTCATCTTCTTCAGCAATCGGCACGATGGAAGAAATGGCAGCTTGATGACTTTCGGATCGGATCAGAGTGACCAGATCCGAAGAAAAACCTTGAATGAAAGCCAAATCTTCATCTGATGGTCCCGGAGGAGAGTGGGGACTGGGAGGTTCCTCAACTTGGAGAGCTGCAACCACTGTAGATACCACGAAATCCGGATCGATGAGGTCTGGTACTTCAGTTGTTGCACATGCTTCAGCTGGACTGGGTTGTGCACGAGAGGCTGATGACTTCAATGGAATAGATGTTGTCGGAGAGTCCAACAGAACATTCATTGGTTCATCATCTGTTGCAGACGGAGCATTAGGCAATGGCTGCTCCGCTGTCTGGTCTGGTACGTGCTCTGCAGGCTGATCCTCTGTCTGTTGTGCTGCATCAGAAGGAATAACCTCGATAAATGGTTCTGCCAGAGTCTTGCTTGCAGAAGGATGATCCGGGCTTGTGGCTGGAGTGGAGATACTTAGCTTCTGTCGTTGAAAACGGACAGCTAAGGATAGAGCATGAACATCCATCTCGAGTTGAGCAATCACAGCCCCATCATCTCTGGCAGTTGGAGCAAGCGGATCGAAGTTCTTCTTTTTGGCAACAAGAAGCAGATTAGCCAGTCTGAATCTGTGTTTTGCCGTAAATAAATCTCTGCGCTGCACGGCAAGTCGAACATCATCAGTCTCTGTTCCTTTCAGAGCTTTATCTTCCATTTTCTTCAATCTGTGCAACTTACCGTAGAACAGCTCAATGTGGTTGATAGTCCGGTACTGGACATATTCATCAAAAACCACAATGAGTTCCTTTAGCCTCTCATCAACATCCTCCATAGCGATGTCGATGGCAGTCTGCGCTGCAGATTTGGGTTTAGTAGAGAGGGGTTCAGTGAGAATGGCTTTTCCCTTGCCGGTGGAGGAAGGGGACTTAATCCCTGATTGGGTATAGTCTCCCAACTCAGTGATAACGATCCCTGTGACCACGGGATTGGCAGAGGGAATTCGAAGGGTGACTTTGGGTGCAGGGGTTGAAGCTTGTGAAAGCTGGGTGGAAGGTTGAGGGGCAGGGGTTGCTTTAGAGGGTGGTAGTATGGGTGGAGGTAGAGATTTGGCTGGTTTGGTAATCTGGGTTCGGGGCTTTTTGGGAAGTGGCTTGGTTGGTGATGAGTGAGCAGACTGGGTGGCTTCTGAGTCAGTCTGAATGGTCAGCTTCCGCTTGACCCGAGGTTTGCGCACAGCAACTGGTTCCTCGTCCTGCTCAACCTTGACTGCAGCCAGAGTAGCAGGAGTAGGCGGAGCATTCTTGGACTTCAGCAGTGCAAGCCCTTTGGAGTTAAGGATCTTAAAGGGACGGAGAGCAGACGGCTTGCTCAGCTCGAGGCCTAAGGACTCCAAGAGCTTGCTGAGAGGAACAGCAAAACATACGGGCTGCTTGGATGCAATCACCGTTTCCAGCAGTACTCCAAACAAAATCATGGACCAGTTTATCTTCTGGCCGGATACAATAGCCGCCATAGCCCTGAACTTTTCGGCGGTTACAGCATCGAAGCTTCCTGCTTTACCCAAAAGTGGCTTGCCTGCCACTTCGCATAGCACCTGGAAATGGAAGAGCATTTCCTTCTTCTTAAAGGAGGGTTGCAATCGTTGGCCAGAAATAGAAATCTTCCCCTGAAGATCTAAGAGTGACACTTGAGGAGTCTGTCTGAACTCTGTCAGTCCGGAACTGGGGAGGCCAAAGGTCTTGGCCATCGTTGTTGGCGAGATCTCGAAAGATTTGCCCTGGACAGTAGTAGAAATGGATGTCTTCCGGGAGATGGCGTTGGCGAACAGCTCGCGGATTTCTGATTCATAAACAACTGTTCCGCATTCCAAGAAGTTCCTTAAACCAGATGATTCCAGGGCTCTAAAAATGGACACCATCGCAGCATCTTCTGCCCTGTAAATGTCATCAAACTCAACGGAGAGTGAGTTATGAGTGATGGTAGCCATTTGAAAAGAGTTTAAAGGAAGTGCGAAGAGTAAGAGAGTGAGAGAGTAAGAAGGTAGAAAGCGGCAAATTGTAAAAAGTGAACAAGTATGAAATGTTCAGCCCGCTAAATAGGAGAGAGAAGACACGTGTCTTTATCTCCGAGACTGAGAATTAAATAATTCAAAATAAACGGTCAGGATAAAGAAAGATAAGGCGGTTAAAGTACAACTAGTTAAAATGGTCAATCAGTCCGAGCTGTTGTTATTGTCCAGACAGATCATAGGATAAAATCAGACTGATAAGGATCGGTCTGAAAGTTCGGACCGGTCTGTGTCTTTCTGAACATTGTATTATCGATCTGTGGTGACAAAAAAAAATTACAGTGCGAAAAGAATAAAAACATCTAAGCTAATTAAGATAAGTCAATTAAACCAAGAATTTGACGGAAATAATTAAACTTAGCCTCAGGAAGCGGTTTAGTGAAGATGTCTGCTGCTTGCTGCTCTGTTGGAATGTGCTCGATCCGAATTTCCTTTTTGCCAACATGATCTCGAATAAAATGATGTCGTATATCAATATGCTTTGTTCGAGAGTGCAGAACTGGATTATACGTTATAGCGATTGCACTTGTGTTGTCGCAAAATATCGGAGAGTCAACAGCTTGGATGCCATAGTCTTTGAGCTGGTGTTGAATCCAGAGCATTTGAGCACAACAGCTTCCAGCGGCGAGGTATTCTGCTTCAGCTGTGGATGTGGCAATCGATGTCTGCTTCTTACTGAACCAAGAAATCAATCTTTCACCTAGGAATTGACATGTTCCACTGGTGCTTTTACGATCGATCTTACACCCAGCGTAGTCTGCGTCTGAATACCCGATCAAGCTGAAGTTTGAATCTTTGGAGTACCAAAGACCAACGTTCTGAGATCCTTTTAAATATTTCAGAATACGCTTGGCAGCAATAAAATGTGATTGCTTTGGTTCTGACTGAAATCTGGCGCACATACAGACTGAAAACATAATATCGGGCCGGCTCGCTGTAAGATACAATAGCGATCCGATTAGTCCTCTATACAGGGTTACTTCAACTGCCGTTCCCCCTTCATCTTTGTCTAACTTGATTGTTGGACTCATTCGAGTTGATGCAGTTGAGCATGTTTCCATTCCAAATCTCTTGAGGAGCTCTTTGGTATACTTGGTCTGATTGATGAAAATGCCATTGTTGAGCTGTTTTACTTGCAGACCCAGAAAGAATGACAATTCTCCCATCATGCTCATCTCGAACTGTCCCTGCATTAACTTAGAAAATTTCTCGCACAATTTGGGGTTAGTTGACCCAAAGATTATGTCATCAACATAAATCTGAACTAATAGGGTATGTTCCCCCTTAATGAATTTAAATAGAGTTTTATCTACTGAGCCGATCTGGAAATCATGGTTCAGCAGAAATTGAGATAGAGTGTCATACCAGGCTCTTGGAGCTTGTTTCAGACCATACACTGCTTTATTCGGTAGATATACATGATTGGGATACAAATGGTTCTGAAATCCAGGTGGTTGCTCAATGTAGACTTCTTCCTGAAGCTTTCCATTAAGAAAGGCGCTCTTGACGTCCATCTGATATACTTTGAAGTCTTTAAAGGCAGCATAAGCAAGAAAGATTCGGATAGCTTCAAGTCTGGCGACTGGTGCAAATGATTCATCGAAGTCGATTCCTTCTTCTTGTCTGAATCCCTGTGCCACCAGTCTGGCTTTGTTTCTAACCACAGTTCCATCTGCGTCTAGCTTATTTCTGAAGACCCATCTGGTTCCAATAACAGGCAGATCGCTTGGTCTGGGGGTTAGACTCCAAACTTGATTTTGTTCGAATTGAATAAGCTCTTCTTGCATTGCTTTAATCCAGTTGAAGTCAGTCAGAGCTTCATCGATCTTCTTGGGTTCCAGAGTAGAGATGAAGGCAGCATGAGTGAACTCATCCATCATCTGTCCTCTGGTTCTGATTGGTGCAGAAGGACTACCAATCACTAGATTAGGTGGATGCTTCTTAGTCCATCGATAGCTTGACTCTGGATTGTCTGGTCCGGTCGGATGAACAGTAACAGCATGATCAGCATCTGTTTTAATATTTGAGTCAGGAGCATTCGGATCAGCTCGATCTGAAGTTTCTTCAAAGCCTGGATCCGGTCTGTCTGGTAATTCTGGTTCTGGTGGATTGTCTCTTGACCTGTTAGCTACAATCTCATCATCACTGTTAGCTTCGAGATGGATATTTTCCATCTGATTTAAAATTGATTCTTTGTTCCCTTCAACACATAAAGTTTCATCAAAGACTACATGAACAGATTCTTCTACAGTTAAAGTTCGATTATTAAAAACTCGATAAGCTTTGTTAATTGATGAATATCCTAAGAATATACCATTATCTGACTTAGCTTCAAATGCTGTAAGATGACTCTTACCATTGTTGTGAACGAAGCATTTACAGCCAAATACATGAAAGTGAGAAACAGATGGTCTGTTACCAGTCCATATTTCATATGGAGTGAGATTCAGCTTCTTGTTAATCATAGATCGGTTTTGAGTGTAGCAAGCAGTATTTACAGCTTCTGCCCAGAACTTTTGAGAGATTCCAGAATCAGCAAGCATTGTTCTTGCTGCTTCCTTGAGCGTTCTGTTTCTTCGTTCTGCAACTCCATTCTGTTGAGGAGTTCGAGCAGCTGAAAACTCATGCTTGATTCCATGATCTTCTAGAAAGGATTCAAGATTCTGATTTGAAAACTCAGTCCCTTTGTCACTTCGAATCCTGTCTATGCTGGATGATTTCTCGTTCTGAGTGCGTTTCAGCAGCTTGATCAACTTCGGACCGGTCTGATCTTTACTGCTTAAGAATATAGTCCATGTAAAGCGTGAGTAATCATCAATAACAACAAGAGTATACCGCATTCCCCCTAAACTTGTTATTGGTATAGGACCAAACAAGTCCATATGCAGTAATTCTAAACAGCGGGAGGAGGATTTGGCATTCTTGTTTTTGAAGGATGATCTGATCTGTTTGCCCATTTGGCAAGCTTCGCAGATCTTATCCTTAGCAAAATCGATCTTGGGCAGACCGATAACTAAATCATGTTTACACAGGCTAGCAATGGTCTTAAAGTTGATATGATTTAAGCGCTTATGCCACAGCCAATGTTTATTATCATTGTTAGCGATGAAGCAAGTAGGATTATCAGGTTGAGCATGATTCCAGTTAATCTTATAAGTGTTTCCATTCCTGATTCCTACGAGCATGGTTATACCATCTGATGATTTAACATTGCAAGTGTGTTTATGAAATTCTACAGCATAACCATTATCACAGAGTTGACTTATTCTAATCAGATTATAGCACAGATTTTCAACTAACAGCACATCATTGATAATAATGTTACCATGGACAATCTTACCCTTGCCCACGGTCTTACCCTTTGAGTTATCTCCGAAAATGATTTTGGGTCCAATACATTCTGTCACTTCAGACAGCAGCTCGATGTTTCCAGTCATGTGACGGGAACACCCACTGTCCAAATACCAGTCTGATGCGAGTTTCTTCGGTACCTGTCATCAAATATAATTATTGTTGGTACCCAATCCTATTTGGGTCCAGAACGGATTAGCCCTTTGGGAACCCACACCTGTATCAGCTTCAATGGCTTGTGTGTGTAGGGTGTGCTGTGTGCTGGTCTGTTTCGATGCTGTGTGTGATAATGTGTGCGCTGTGAAAACCTTTGATTCTCATAAGGTAGTCTATATCTTCGTTGAATCGGTTTTGAGTTATAGTAATTGTATTGTCTTCCTTGCCTTCGATCTTGCACCTTTGGATTTGGTCTGATAGACGCAAATCTTGCTGGTGCCTTTTCTTTGGCTTGGTCAACATAACCAATTCCTTTTCTCAGATTTTGATTCTCGTAAGAGACTCCTGTTTGAATCTTAGGTGCTTCAGTTTCATATGCTGTGCTGGATTTAACAAATGTCATTTGTTTGACTTGATTCTTTACCAGCAACAGTTCAGATTCATCTTTGGTGCATTCTTTAGTGTCAAAGCCTATGCCGGTGAAATCACCGACTTTTCTTTGAACCTCTTGTAATTCTTCCAAGGATGTTCTGGATTTTGTCCATGTTTTGAATATATGTGAGAGCTTAGCATTTTGTGTGCTAATTCTCTTATTTTCTTCATGGAGCTGATCATAAGAGATTTTCAGCTTATTCAGCTCGATCTGGAGATTTTTGCACTCACCCTGCTCAGAGCAGCTTGGTTTGTTGTGCTCATCCATTTGAGTACTGATTTTGGCTTTATTCTTCTCAAATGATTCAGCTAAGATCCTATAATCATTAGCCATGTCTTGCAGTGCGGACATGAGCTCTTCTCGTGTAAATTCATTTGAGTCAAGATCATATACCTCGTCTGTCTGACTCATTTCTTCGTCTGCCATAAGACATTGAATATCTTCTTCGCTTTCGCTGGAAGAATATTCAGAGCTTTCCGAGTCTGAGTCTGTCTGAGCCCATTTGCTGTTTCCTTCTTCAGCTACTAGGACTTTTTGGGATTTTCCATGATTCTTGCGGTCTTTGTAGTGCTTCTTCTTTCTATCATCACGATGCTTCTCTTTCCGTTCTTCTTTCTTCGGTCTGGTGCAATCTGCAATGAAGTGTCCGGTCTTACCACAATTGTAGCAAGCCTGATCGTTAACAGTATCATCTTTTCTTGATTTATATTGATGAGAGGGTTTGAAGTTCCTCTTATTTTTAGACATAAATTTACCGAATTTCTTGATAAATAATGACATAGCATCGTTACTCATCTGTTCAGCAGATCGGTCTGATGTTGAAGCGATCTGGTCTGGAGTGGCTGCCAGGGCCTTGTTTGGTTGAGAGATGGATGGCTCTGCTTCACCTCTGCTTATCAGTTCAAACTCATAGGCCTTAAGATCTGCAAACAGATCATGAAGTTCAACCTTGTTAAGGTCTTTTGATTCCCTCATGGCGATGGTCTTTACATCCCATTCCTTTGGCAGAGCTCTCATTACTTTCAGAGCGATCTCTCTGTTAGAATATTCCTTCCCCAGACCATTCAGTTCATTTATGATGCCGGTGACTCTTTCATCAAACTCATTTAGAGTTTCTCCACTTTTCATCTTTATGCTCTCAAATCTTTGAAGAGCAACAGTTAACTTGTTTTCTTTGGTCTGGTCGTTGCCTTCACATAGCTGTGCTATCTTCTCCCAAATTTCTTTGGCAGTAGAGCACATTTTGATTTTGCTTAACATATTCTTGTCCAAAGTCTTGAACAAGATGTCTTTGGCCACATTATCGAGATTTGCTTTCTTTCTTTCCTCATTCGTCCAGAGGGATCTGTCTTTTTCCACCATTTGTGGTTCTCCATCAGAGATGGCTACTGCTGTATTGATTTTTAAAATCCTCATTGGTCCATCAGTGATGACGAACCACATATCGTCATCCTGAGCTGCCAGATGAGCTTGCATTCTGATTCTCCAGTAATCATAGTCTTCTTTTGAGAACATGGAGATTTTGTTGAATGATGCCATCAGCTTAGTCTTTGTGCTGATTAAGATAACCTGGCTCTGATACCACTTGTTAGGATCGGTCCGGAGTGTTTAGAGGGGGGGTGAATGAACACTCCTTATAAAATTTATCCCTTGTGAATTCTTTCGGATTAGTGAAAGAAATATGTTACTTAATCAACTCTTTGAACAGAACAGACCACTAAAAGGGTAAGTGCGGAAACGGTCTGCTCTAGTAAAAGTAAGAACGGCTCGATGGCTAAGTGCAGAAGGATAGAACACAGGATATGTTTCTGGAAGTTCGAAGGTGGTGTAATCCTTCTACGTCTCCCCTTCTTCCAATTAAGGAAGGTTTATACTAGAAGACTTTGATTTATACAAACCTGTTGTACAAACCCGATTCAGGCTGGATTTACCTCACTACCAGTCTGAAACTCCTAGTCACTCAACCTGCTCAGACACACTCTGTCTGACAGTTACAATAAGTTGCTCACTTCTAGTTTTCAATACACAATGCGCACAGTGATCCTACAATGATCAAATGTTACAAAGTAATCGCGCTTAAATAAATAACTTCAGCTCGAAAGCTTCTGAACTTTGTAAGCGTGTGCATTTGCTTTCTTGTGTGTTTTTCAATTGATCAGCGTGAGTACGAATCAAGAGTGTCTGTCTTCCTTTTGTTGCATCCTTTTATAGTTGAGGGTAGCAACGGCATTGTTTCCCTTAATGTGCGACTTTGACTCTTTTTAAACTCTGAGAAAGCTACAGTCTTCTTCTTCAAGACACTTGCCGTTCTGGTGTATGCTTTCGGCGACTGTCAGGTAAGCTCTTCTTTGTCTTCTTACCTTTAATGGCAATCTTCGACTTTTGATCCTTTGTAGCATTAATTACAGCATTAAATGCTACAATAAATGACCGTTAATGGTTCGGACTGAGAAGCCATCCTTTATGTATCTTTGACTGCTTTGATCTGATAAAGATTGAGATCGATCTGAAGTATCGATCTAGTCAGTCTGGAATCCATCGATCCGGTCTGATATGTGATATACTTTATCAGCTTGCTCTGTTTTGCGCGATCGATCTGGTATGCCTGATTTCCATCGATCCGGTCTGAAATGTTTTGTCATCTTGCTCTCTTTTGTCCGATCGATCTGGTCAAACTGATTTCTATCGATCCGGTCTGAAATGTTTTGTCATCTTTAAAATCTCATCGATAAGGTCCGGAACTAACAATGAGTATGATAAGTAAGTTTATGATGATGATGTTTATGATGAGCGAAGAGGATATGATGTCCATGAGGACGATTATGATAAGTAACGATGATGTTATATGATGTTTATATCATGATACGATGTTATGATATGGTAAGATGCCATACGATGTTATGATTGGGTAAGACGCCCACATGGCAAGATGCCATACGATGTTTATGATATGGTAAGACGCCATGCAATAGGGTAAGACGCTCATATGTATGAATGTGAATCAGGGTCAACAAGAAGAAGTTAACGAATAACTAGCAAGTTTACTTAACTAAGATTTCATGCATTTACTGTTATGTTTCTTTTATGATGATCAAGTAAAGATGTGCATGCTCACGATGTGTTGTCCATGTAGGTACACTTTTGGACATAAGGCTCAGGGTCGGGTTGAGACAGTGAGCTATGAGGAGCATGAAAGAAATTAGGATACATGATTTTTGGATAGTCTCTACTCTAGGAGTAGTATAATTCTATCGCTTTAACATTCATTTTGAGAATGTAATTGATTAAGTTTTGAAATTTCATTTTTGGCCTGTAATCTTAATAGCTCAAACTACAACCTGAACCATGAGACGTTATTAATACATGTTTAGTCCATTATATGTGTTAAAGATGATGTTAAGGTAGGAAGACCCTACAGCAAGGCACGACGGCTACTTGGTGGAGAAATCGTTTCTCTGTCAACGTGCACGCTTTCCCAGACGTCAACCTCTGGCCACTGGTATCACGACCAGGCTGTGAACGATGAGGGACTGGGATCGTCCTCTTGGCTGGGAGCGCCAAGAAAATCGCCAATCTTGAAGCTGCTGCGCTCATCCTGTTGCAAACGTTGCAGCAGAAGGCGGCGGCACAGGTCACGCGAAGATCTCCAGGCGGCCCTAGGGTAAGCAACCCTAACCCTAATTTTTTATTTTGGGAGAAGATGAATAGTAATTTTGGATTTTTTAAAAAAAAAAAACTTATTTATGATAAATACGAAAATGAGGATAATTTTTGGGTTGAAATTGCATCTTTTAATTTTTGGGTCCAAATTGTTTGGAGTCCATAAAAGTTTTGGGCCATTTTAGATGTTTTGTCCGGATTACTTTTTGAAATAATAAATCATAATACTTAATTTATTAAAAATGTGATTTTTTTAATTTATTAAGTGTAAAATGGAGAGTTTACAATTAGTTGAAATTTTAATTAATTGAAAATTGAATGAAAAATTTTCATTTAATTTGTTAATTTTATTTTTTGCTAATATTATGATTTGAGGTAAAATAGTGATTTTACCAAATAATTGAAAATTTAATTAATTAGAAATTAAATAAAGTGGTTTTTTAATTTGTTAATTTTATTTTCAATTAATGATGCGATTAGTGGGAAACGATAGAATAAATTAATTATTGTGCTCTAATTACATGTGATGTAATTAGTACAATTACATATGATGTAATTGGTTAGATAATGTTTAATTGCATCTGATGTGATTACATGGTGGATGATTACGGCCTTGACCAATGTGTTTAGGTGGATGCTTAGGTTTTTATTGTTTCATTATAATTGTGTTTTTTTGGTTATCGGGCCTGCGAGCCCGCTCTCTCTATTTTTTTGATGTACCCTACCCCGGATTTGTATCTCTATTCTCTTGTTTGCACGATTTAAATGTAAAATCATTAGAATTAGTGGGAGATAGAGATTGAAGATGGAGCACCAAGAATCAAGACATGTATAATGGAAGCCAAAATGTAATAGGATTGCATTGCATACCTGCATTACCTTAGTCAGACTTGTGATCCACATATGGCTCACGTGGATCAATTAGGAAAAGGCCGCAATCGTCCACATTTATTTTTATTATGCATATGATGCATGATAAATGTTTGTTTGTATGTTTTATTAGTACATATGATGCATGAATAAAGCATAGTTGTATGAATCCGGCAAACAAACAAACGAGCATTTGATGAGATTTTAAAATAATTAAATCCCTCTTTTGAATATGATTCAATTTTTTTTATATCAAACTGATAAGGGGAGCTCAAAATGGTTTGTTGCTTCCTGTCTTCCATCAACAGTTAAGCCATGAGATGCTATTTGTGTCATATTGCTTTACTCACCCATGTGGGAAGCATCTGGCATGGGAAAGTTGTGTGTTTAACTGCCACTTAATTAAGGGTGCGGTTATGTTAACCTTTTAGATTACTCACCCACGTGGGGTCTTTTGGGCGTGACATTTCCATCCGTGGGATGGGTTAGTTTGACGTGAGAAGGCATAATTGTCCTACCCACGTAGGGTTATGCCAATCGCGAGACAAATATCTTGGGGGTTATATATGATGCAATTGTGATCTACCTTTTGTATCATGAAGCCAGTGGGCCCACGTCTGGGGTTATCATGAGCTAGTTGGACTCCAAGTCCACTAAGGAAATATGATTTTCCGTTCATTTGTCATGAGGGTGATGAATTCGAAAATTTAGTGGGAGCATTCAATAACTAAAGTCCATAGTTTTTGAATTAATTAATAATCAAACGGTTTGCTTATATTTTCTGTTTATTCTCAATATTGTGATTGCAGTGAATTCGATTACATCAAGTCTCGATACAAACAAATTGAACGGACCAAATTATTTTGATTGACTACGTAATTTAAAATAGTGACTACTTCTAAGAGGCTACTATATACCCTTGGTGGGAGCCTCCTGTTGAAGTATCTCCCGGTTCGTCTCATGAATAGATCGCCACACTTGAGAAGTGGTGGGACGATGATCTCTCGGCTAGGTGCTATATGATAGCATCAATGTCACCAATGAGTTTCAACATAGATGTGAGAAACTCGCTCACATTGCTGATATGTTCCAACACCTACAAATGTTGTTTGGTGAACAGACGAGCGTCTGAGACTCGCAATTTCAAAAGAGCTATTTTCATTCACATGCAAGATGGGGCTTCGGTCTATGAGCATGGTGTAAGAAAAATATCTCTTGTTGAGAAATTGGAAAATCTGAATGTGACAAATCCTCTGAATGTGACAAATCCTCATTAACTGGTTGTAGATTTGATCTTATAGTCAAAATGTTGGAAACTCATGAGTCCTTGATTCAAAGGAGAAATGTGTTCTTCTTGTCAAATCTTCTACCAATGGTAGGAAGATTTCAAGGATAAAGAAGAGGAAGGGGAATGGTTCTCAACCTCAAAAGACAAAAATGGATATAGTAGCAACTAAAAAAGGCGAATCAACTATGTTTTCACCGCTGGTCACTGACGCAAAATTGCAAGGAATACCTAGATTAAAAGCGTTCTAGAAAGGGTATGTTTTATATTAAAATTAATGTTCAATTGGTTCTACTTCTTTGGTATATGATGTCAGTTGTGCTCACATCTTTGCAAAGAGTTGCATATGATGAGAAGAAGTAGAGAGCCCTAGAAAGGTGAAACCTACCTGAGGCTAAGCATTATAGCAAGAGTTGTTGCAAAGGTTGTTTGAAACATTTATTTAATATAAATCTTGAACCGGTTAGGATTTGGTTTGAGCAATTATTTATTTGTTCTATATTTAATCATGAACATTGTTCCTATTTTGATAGAGAATGATATTCTTTCAAATTTGTAAATGTGATTTTTAGTATTTTTAAGAATGCATGTTTTATTGAATCTGGTTAACTTATGAGCGATTAATATGATTATGTTCAAATAATATAAAAAGAATGATAACTTAAATTCTCACATATCTTTAGCATGTGTTGAATGTCTATTGAATTTGATTCATATGGACGTATGTGGAACACTAGATGTTAGTGCAAGATGATGTTGAGTTATCTTAAAGAGAATGTGATTTTCTCTGAGTAACTCTCTAGAGTTACATATTTGTTGAACATAATTCATACTAATACAGTGACGAAAAATCCATATACGATATGGACTGAAAAATAATCCAATATAGATTTGAGATTGTCTGCTTATGTGAAGCAGCCAGTGGAAGATAAGTTGGATAGTTGATCCATCTTATGTTATTTTGTGGAAATTTATATTATCAATTGGAGACAAAGTGTTTGTTTCGTAAGTGCAGTCTTTCTAGAGAAAATGTTTCTATTAGAAATGAATGACAATATAATATAACTTGAAAGGGTTCAAGAACCACAAACCACTAGAAAAGTGAAAACGGTGAAATTAATTGAGTCAATCATAACCTTTGAACTACACATACCAATGAGATCTGAAAGTGTTTCAAGAACTCCTGATAAATAGAATTTACTCCTAGAAAGTAGTCAAAATGATTTTGACCATGTATCTGATCCTTGGACTTTCTAGGAGACGATGTTGGACATCGTTTTGGGATATTGGCGAGATGCTATGAAATTTGAAATAGACTCCATGTACTCTAATAATGTATGAACCTTAGTAGATCCTCTCCGGGAATTGTTCCCATTGGCTGCAATGGATTACAAGCGAAAGCTTGGAGTGGATGGGAAGGTATTGACCTTCAAAGCTTGACTGGTGGGAAACGTTTATTTTCATAGGCAAAGAGTTGTCTGTGATGAACTTTTCATCAGTTGTGATGTTATAGTCTATTTGAATTTTATTAGTTATATCTGCATATTATGAATATGAGATATGACAAATGGATGTGAAGACAACATTTCTCAATGATGACACTGAGATAGAAATGTAGCAGCCAGAGGTGTTCAAAACTATTGTGAGTGAGCAAAAGGTTTGCAAACTCCAGAGGTCCACTTATGGGCCTGAGAAGGCATCCCGAAGTTTGAACTTCCGTTTTGATAACATCATCAAAGTGTTTGGTTGTGCTAAAAATCCGAAAGTGACATGTGTGTGCAAAAGGGTTAGTGGGAGCACAGTTACATTTGTGATGCTTTAAGTCAATTATATCATGCTCATTGTGAATGGTATTGGATTAATCGATTAAAGCATGGTTATCTACTAATTTCTCCATTAAAGATTTGGGAGAAGCGTCCTACGAGCTTAGCGTAAGGATCTATAGGGATAGATCTAAAGGATGCTTGAGATCTCTCGATCTACGTACATAAACACTGTGTTAAAAGAGTTTAGCATGTAATAGTGGAAAAAGGAGTTATTTCCCAATATGTCATAGTATTCATCTCTCGAGTCAATGATTCTTAAGATTGATTGAGGAGAGAGAAAAGATGACATTGGTATCTTATGTTTCGACTTTTATTAGCATAATGTATGCTATGTTATGTACTTGGCCTGATGTATGTTCTTAGAGTAATGAGCAGACATCAGACAGATCCCGGTGAAGTCACTGGAAACTGTGACAATAATCCTCAAGTACTTATGAAGAACTTAGGATATGTTCATAGTTTTTGGATCTGTAAGTGGAGAAATAAAAATTGAAGGCTAAGCTGGTGCTGATTTTTCAGTCGGATGTAGATGATACCAAGTCGATGTTTGGATTTGTATTTAAGCTTAATGATGATGTTGTCTCTTGGAAACGTTCCAAGCAAGACACCACATCGAATTCCACCACTGAAGCGGAATACATTGCAGCATACGATGCAGCAAAGATGCAATTTGGATATGAAATTTCATCCAAGATTTGGGTGTAATTGCTATCGCGGTTGACACAGTTCCTCTGTACTGTGACAATAATTGGGCTATTATGAATAGCCAAGATCTCATCAGTATCCAAACATATATTGATAAAACACTATCTAATGAGAGATATGGTAGACGCGACATTATTATCGAGAGAATCGATTCAACAGAAAAATATAGTGAATCCACTGCCAAAGCCTTTACAACGATTGGTGTCTGTCAGACATCTTGGGAAGATGTTCTTTAGACACATGAGTAGTTGGTTTTGGGAAAGTGAAAGATATTGTTGTCATATGTGATAATCTTATTATGAAAAATCTTTGTTTGAATATTAATATATATGGCACTTCTTCATATGTTTACCCATGCATCTTGATGTATTGATGAAGTCCTTGAGATTGCTATAGTCCATAGAATGTGGTTAGGCATATGATGGTGACCATGAAAATCATTCTCGACTGTGATTTCTAAATGTTCCTGGTCGATGAGCCTTCGAGAATGGGATATCGATATATGCTCGTTAGAGACTGGTATTCATGATGTGTCTAGTGTAGTGCGCCGCGTTTCATCGGCGTTGGCTTGGAGAAGTCAACACACATGAATAGGTGCTCATTAGGAATGAGTTCACTGAACGACCCTACTCGGAATTCTATAAGTTGTTACCACTTGTCGAGTAAAGAATTTCTAGTCATAGTTGTGCACCATTACTCCTCATGACCCAAGGCGTCATTGAGGTCTTGACAGATAGCTGTGTACTTTGATTTAATGACTCATCACTTGCGGGTCATAAAGTTGTTATTTTGGGTATTCAGTGATGCTGTCAGAGGCCTATGATTGTCGTTGGGGATTCACCACTGGTCTTGATGAACCAGGATGTCCTATGTGTTTTTCTGTATATGATTCAAGGAATCTCTGGCCAGAGTGGGTAGTGTTTGTGAAAAAAAGAGTTTTTCATATACGCACACAAGGAATCATATAACGTGAAACAAATACATAGTTATTGAAATCATAAGGGTCTCGATCAACCAATGCTCTTGATTCAATCGGGACATATTGAGTGAAAGGAATGTACTGCACGCTAACTATGGCTGACATGTTCTCGTACGTTGCTAGTCATTTGTATCTAGGTCTTCGTGAAGCGCAGATGCTAGGCGCTACCCACGATCGGTAGGTTGTTGCTGGAATTATATTTCAGCCATGTCTATTAAAGGAGTTTAATTGGCAATGAGGCATCAGGGTAAGCTCAAAGAAGTTGTTTGACTTCTAAAATCACAAATGTTGTGATCAAACTGCTATGATACACTTAAGCCTCGCAGGGTCACAATCAACCGGCCGCCGATCTATTGATGAGAATTGAGACTTAAATGTTAAGTGCTCAAATTGAGTGATTTAGAAGAGATGAATTTAATTTTTGAAAGCTCTCCACTTTAGTGGAGTTTCTATATTTGAAAATATTTCATATATAGAAAGTTCTAAAGTTAAAACGTTTGATATATTTATGTCTCATAATTATGTACATTAGTAGTACATCAAGTTATTCAATTGGATTGAGTTACTTGGATTATGAGTTTGTTGTTTTGTTTTGGCTTTTGGGCAAGTGGAAGATTGTTAGCATAAATGTCCTACAAGCCAAACATTGGCCCAATGGACTTTATATTAACCCTAGCACAATTAGTTAATTACAACTATAAATATAACATCACTAGAGAGACACCATTCAATACTCTCAATCATTCCAAATAATAGACTTTTTCTCATAGAAACGCCGACACCACACTATCACTGGTGCTAGGCTTGTAGATCTGGTCAGGTTGATTAGACTCGAGGGTCACCGACATCAGATTGATTTCGCTGTTATCGGTAATCTATTTTCGTGCATTATATTATGATATTTGCATTCTTATATATGAATCAGGCACGATCGATCCGTCCCTGTGTCAGATCTATTTATATTTATATTCTGCTGCGTTTGGATCTGACGCCGGCCTATAAAAAGTACAAATACACCATTTAAAAAATTAGTAGGCTAAATTCTTCTTGAACCCTAAATCCCCAAAATCCTTCACCGAATCTCCAACCAAAATGAAGTTCAAAGCTCCCCTCACCAACAATGGTATAAACCTTTATGCATCGCGACCTCCGCATATTCTGTTGCAAGAGTTTCCATTGCTGTGACAGACGAAAAAGCTCTTAATTTGGAGCTTCAGTTATCTCGTCCATGGCGGTGTCATCACTTGCAACTGTGCTGAGAACTCTGTTCATGCTCCTGGGATATGTGATCGCTGCCACTGTTATTTACAAAATATTTAAACAATTGATTTGAAGAACATACACGGTGGGTAAATTTTCTTTTCTATTTAAAACAATTAATTTGCGCAAATTTTCATATTGTTTCCACAGGCTTGTGTTCTGGATTATGGACCAATTTTACTTTTTATTTTCTATTTTTCCTACACATCCCAAGTGAAGAACATACACAGTGTGGTGATGCTCACGTCAATAGCAATGGAAGAAGATGTAGACTTCGACATATATATTTACGAAATATCGTTAATTATTTCTTATGATCTTGAAATTTATTGGAATCTTTAATTTTCAAATATTATATTATTATCTAAAACTTCAAAATATATAAATATAATACTAATATAATTTGCGATAAATTGAATATAAACAATGTTTGTACTAAATATAAACAATGATAATTTTAATTTTTTTTACTCGTAATTCTTTTTTTTGTTTTTTGTTTTTTGTTTTTGACAAGGGGAGAGACTAAAGCTTTTTACGCACATTATAAAACTCGAGCACAAGTCATCCTTAAAAGAGTGGTGAGCTTTAATCAAGTCGGCAAAATCTGAAACTGATACTCATTGTTTTTTATAAAGCTTTTAAAATAATGCTTTGTACTTGTCATTTTGTATTTTAAATTTTTTAATAATTTTTTGTAAAATAAAGATTTTGAAGTTTTTTAACTAATCATCACATCATATTTTATTTTATTTTAATTTTTTTGAGTGGGGAAGGGCAAATATTTTTTCACACGATCAATGGTCAAAAAACTTAAAATATGAAATATTGTATAATCATTTCACAATTTAAATTAAAAGAAAACCAAAATAATAAACGGGCGTTATCACATTATTTTACAAAAATATATATATACACGCAACGCGTGCAGAATGGAATTAATACATATAAAACACGTGTACTCACAACTTCGGCCACATGGGTATACAAGCTAATTATTTGTAATGGAGAGTTTTTAGCCTATTGAATTTTAAAGGGGTTGTCTTTAAAATCCTTTTATAAGGGGTGAAAAACAAGAGAAATTAAGGATTCTAACTCATTTAAATCTATATTTTTTAAAAATAGCCTTATCTATTAAATGTTTTTAAATATAGTTTTTCATAATTTAAAAATCTTAAAACACCTTTTTTTAATAGATAAGACTATTTTTAAAAATATGAGATAGAATCCATAATTTCTCTTTTAATTATCACTCTTATGACATGAATTTTTAAGTCAACTGATATCAATTTTCAAAAATTAAATATAATACTATAATTTACTCCTATAAATTGCATTTATCTAAAGGATTTCCTAGTCGATATGAAGACACAACTTAAATTTTGCTCAAATTCGGTTTTCAATTTTATGATTTGTTTATAATAGTTAAATTACTTCAAATTTTATTAAGTTTTATTTTTCTTTACTTATACATTAATGGCATATACATCTATGTGAAAATCCAAAGTATAAACCATGTGTATAAAATTGATGAAACCCTATACTTTAAAAATAAGGCATATTTGCCCCATATGCATAGAAGTTTATATTTGATTTTTTAATAACTTGATTTAAAAGACTATTAATTACATATGGACTTTATTTTTTGAATTTCATTAGCATTCTATAATGTTTTTTAAAATGGAATGATAATCTCTATGTGGTACGTCGATGCAAGATCAATGGATTCAATCAAAAGCAATACCTTATTATAGAGTTTTAACCGTTTAATAAGGAATAACTTCTTACTTCTTATATTCTATTTTTCTAAAAAATAATATAAACAATATGAATAATTATTTTAATATATTTTTTTGTTAAATATTTTTTTAAATAATTATAATTATTATTGTTTAAATCAAGTATAATAAATACATAAACAAATATTTTACGTGCATAATAATTGCAACTCTCAATAGGACCACGTTTGTTTCCAACATATTCCTCTCGAAGCATTCACATAATTTTAAATATGATTTTAAGATATGTTAGAATCCTTAATTTCTCTTCAATAATATATAGTCAACTAGCATGATCCTCATATAATCCACTGGATAATCCTTGCATTATAAAAATACTGTAAGAAGTATTCGACTTTGATGAAATAAACAATTTAAAAAAACATGTAGAAACCAATTGCTAAAAATTTATAATCAAATACAACTATATATAATTAAGAAATAACAAAAAGATAAAAGAAATGTAGAGAAATGAGATTTTCTTGAGAAAATCCTATATAATTGGGAGATAATCCAATGATATTGATGGTGGGAGAATAAAATAGGATGAGAAATTTATGTGGGTGAAGAAAATAGGGTTTAAAGGATATGATTGGAACTTAACATAATTAAAAGGCCAATTGGTAAAATAATTTAAACTAATGCTAGAATTGGTTATATCACTTCTACAGAGGCCATTTTAGAAAATGCCTCAAAAAACAATTAGCCTGTTTTATTTGTTTTAACACTCATCAGTTCACATATATTCAACGCATCTGCTCAACTTCTTTCCTCACTTATTTAATTTATTCGAGAGATTTGTTTTAATCAAGAGATTACTTTTGTTGCTAACACAACCGAGAATTTTAAAATAACAAGTGAATCGGGGTAGTTTACACAACCATCTTCTAAACTCTCCACCCATCCTAACACAAATAAATCACTAAAATGACAACAATTGCGAGGACAAAAAAATATATTCGCAGGAGAAAATTAAAAACACTTTACAAATTTATGTGAATGCTAATTATCTTTGAAACAAATTTTGTCAAATATTATTGTAAACAAAAAGTAAATTGTTCATGAAAAGTAAGGGAAATTGAAATACAAAATTGGTCCTTAAAATCCATCTATATATGATTTTAACTGTAAGGACCCTAATCCTTAAGCGCGGAATCAAGGCATAATAGAGCTAATATAAATGATCAGAGTGAGAAATAACGTGTTGAGTCTATGAGCTTAAGCATTACATGCCAAAATAAGGACTACCAAAAATTGATTAATTACATTCCAATCAATGAATGCTCAATTATAGTTTTTATACTACTCCTAGAGTAGATACTATCCAATTAATCCTGTCCTTCAGTCTCAAAAGCATCCTCAAAAGCTCACCATCTCAACCCGTCTAGCCCTTCTATCATGCCAAACGTGTACCTACAAGGACAACCCCCAAACATGAGCAATAATAATCATTCATATTCAACACAATATGAAGATAAAGCGTAAATGCATAATCATAATAAAACACTTCCTGTTTCCCCATGCATTTCAAACGCTTCCCGTTTGGTTGTCCCTGTACCATAACTCATGAGTATAATCAATAGATTATTTTAAATGGTCTAAACATGTCGTGAACATATACCATTTCATCAATACCAAATACTGATCACCAATCCCTAGTCTGTCCATCACAATGTATTTTAATGCCCCTCGCTTATTTACATATAGACGGCATAGGATAACCTCGCTTCAATGGACTGCGGGACTCCCACCCCTCGCCTCTCATTGAGCGGCAAATACCCTTTCCTCGTCCTATATGATAACCACGCTCAAATGTGACATGCGGCGCTCCCACCCCTCGCTTCACATTTAGCGGAACCAAACCAAATAGCGGCAAGCATTAAAATCATCAAGGGATGACCACGACTCATGGGATATGCACCAATAATCATATGCATCTATAAACATCATGCATAACATGTATTTGCATCCACTATGCAATACCACATATATACTTGCATCCACAATGCATAAACAATAAGTATATAAGATACATGTACCGTTGGGGTGCCCGTACGTCCACTACGTACCTTTCCAAAATGTAGGGTATGGTAGGACTTCAATGCCTTGGCTGTGTTGCCACCTGGGTTGGTTCTACACATTCACAAATATCAATATTAGAACCCAATAATAGTCCAATACCAAAAATCCTACAAAAAATCCAAAAAAACCAAATTTTGGCTTTCGCGATCGATCGCCCCTCACGGCGATCGATCGCCAATCCTCACTGTCCGAGAATCAAAAATTTGCACCCTTCGGCGATCGATCGCCACCCCTGGCTCGATCGATCGCCAGACCCGCCGATCGATCGCCCAAGAGTGGCGATCGATCGCCAATTGCTTGAAAAGCCCACTGCCTGGGCGCGATCGATCGCCTGGAAAGGGGCGATCGATCGCCAACCTCTGTTACCCGAAAAACTCCATTTTTGCACCTCAAAACCATTCCAATCCATTCCAACACTTAATCCAACCAACCAACAACATAAATATTAACATAAACCACCAAAACATACTTCAAAACAAGTATAAATCTAACCAATAACCAAACCCACAACAACCCAACACAAACCCATTTCAAAACCATTCAAAACCAACCCAAACTTAAACAAAACACAACAAAATCAACCATGAGGTATCCATACCTCTTGGGGACCTCAAATCACCCAATATACTCCACAAAATAAGATTTTGCAAGGGCTTCTCTTCACCCCAAGGCTGGAACTCGAAAATGAGGGGAAGGGTTTGTGTGGGAAATGATTTGGTAAAGTGAAAGTGATTTGGGTGAGGTGGGGTTGGGTATAAAAGTGTTGGGTTTAATAAAATGCATACCAAAATAATTCTATGGTGTATAAAACACCCCAACATGATATTTTTCAAAGCATTTACTCATAATGCACCAAATATCAATTAAACACATGATTTCCAATTAATTGCTACCAAAGGCAAATAAATCATGCTTCCAATAATATTTACCCCACATGCACCACCTGCACCCTGAAATGCAACCCCGGGTCACCCTATCCACATGACCATGCATTTCCATAAGGTAAATAAATTCCAACACATAATTAATTACCACATAATTAATCATAATAATCGTAATTAATGCCCCAATGCAATTAACCATTTCGGGGATATCACAATACTCCCCTACTTATAAGATTTCGTCCTCGAAATCACATGCACTTACCCCAAAAGGAAACTAAACATAAACACATACCAGAGAATAGTTCCGGGTAGTGCTGCACCATATGCCGCTCCGTCTCCCACGTAGCCTCCTCGACACCCCTGCGATCCCACTGAACCTTGATCATAGGTATCACTTTGTTCCGAAGTCTACGGTCTGCTCGATCCAGAATCCTGACAGGCCGTTCCACATAAGATATATCGGACTCTAACTGAACTTCGGAAGGCTGTAACACATGAGACGGATCCGGCTCATACTTCCGCAGCATCGATACATGAAACACATCATGTATACCAGATAAAGAAGGCGGCAAAGCCAGTCGGTAAGGTAAGGTGTCAATGCGCTGTAAGATCTCGTACGGTCCAACATACCTCGGAGACAGTTTCCCGCGCATCCCAAATCGCACAACGCCCCTGAAAGGCGAGATCTTCAAAAAGACCTTATCTCCCAACTGAAATTCCAACGGTCTCCGCCGTTTATTTGCATAAGCTGCCTGTCTGTCCTGGGCCGCTTTCATTTTCTGCCTTATTGTCTTTATATTTCCTTCCATCTCTCGAATCAACTCCGGTCCTCCGACCGATCTGCGGTCCAAATCATCCCAACACAAGGGTGATCTACACCGTCTGCCATAAAGAGCTTCAAACGGAGCCATCTGAATACTCGCCTGGTAGCTATTGTTATACGAAAACTCTACCAAAGGCACTGAATCCTGCCAAGAGGCATCGAACTCCAAAACACAAGCTCTTAACATGTCCTCGAGCGTCTGAATAGTGCGCTCGGCCTGGCCATCCGTCTGAGGATGATAAGCAGTGCTCAATCTGACTTCAGTTCCCAAGGCTGACTGAAGGCCTTCCCAAAAATGAGATGTGAATCGCGGATCTCGATCTGACACTATCGAAACGGGGATCCCATGCAATCTCACCACATCTCTAATATACAACTGCGCCATCCTCAAAAATGTGAAAGTCATGCTATAGGGGATAAAATGAGCCACCTTGGTCAATCGATCCACAATCACCCAAATAGCATCGAAGCCTGAAGCACTCCTCGGCAAATGAGTCACGAAGTCCATGGAAATGTGCTCCCACTTCCACTTCGGTATCTCCAAGCTTCTCAGCTCGCCGCCAGGTCTCTGTCTCTCTGCCTTAACCTGCTGGCAGATCAAACACCTCTTCACAAAAGCGACGACATCTGATTTCATCCTTTTCCACCAAAAATGACCACGC
Organism: Haberlea rhodopensis; assembly: GCA_907163345.1. Lineage (NCBI taxonomy): Eukaryota > Viridiplantae > Streptophyta > Magnoliopsida > Lamiales > Gesneriaceae > Haberlea > Haberlea rhodopensis. The sequence continues at coordinate 747,420 of CAJQUN010000084.1, read as the reverse complement.
AAATCTCTGTACATCTTCTTCCCGCCTGGGTGGATGCTAAGTCTGCTACTGTGAGCTCGCTCCAAGATCCCTTTACGCAACTCCGGCGTACTCGGAACCACCCAACGGTTCCCCAATCTCAAGGATCCGTCATCTGCCACCCTGAACTTCGTTGGCTGACCAAGATGTACTAAAGATAACCACCTCTGAACCTCATCATCGGACCTCCGAGCTCTCCTGATGTTTTCATAGATGTCTGGCTCAGCTAACAGAGTCGATACATACACAGGCGATGCATCAATGTCAAAGTCATAGCCCAGATGGCAATAGGAGGTCATCATAGCAGACAAATGAATGACGTCCTCAGCAGAACTCCTCACTTTCCGGCTCAAAGCGTCTGCTGTCAAATTGGCTTTCCCCGGATGGTACTCTATCTCGCAGTCATAGTCCTTGAGTAGGTCCATCCACCTCCTCTGCCTCATGTTCAGCTCTGCCTGAGTGAATAAAAACTTGAGGCTCTTGTGATCCGTGTAGATGGTAAACGAAGTACCATACAAATAATGCCTCCAGATCTTCAGGGCAAAGATGATAGCCGCCAATTCCAAGTCATGAACTGGATATCTGGTCTCATGCGGCTTCAACTGCCTTGATGCATAAGCTACCACATGCTTATCTTGCATCAGAACACACCCAAGGCCCTGAAGCGATGCGTCAGTATACAGAACAAATCTGGAGTTCTCCGTAGGGATCACTAACACTGGCGCCGTCGTCAAGCGGTGCTTCAACTCCTGGAAGCTCTCCTCACAAGCTTCTGACCAAAAGAAAGGCACTCCCTTCTGGGTCAACTGAGTCAGCGGCTTGGCAATCTTCGAAAAGCCCTCGACAAAGCGCCGATAATACCCGGCCAAACCAAGAAAACTCCGAATCTCTGGCACAGAAGTGGGGGCAGCCCACTCCATCACAGCCTCAATCTTCTTGGGATCTACAGATATCCCGCTGCTCGATATGACATGCCCCAGAAACACTACACTGCTCAGCCAAAATTCACACTTACTGAGCTTAGCATATAACTGATGTTCTCTGAGAATCTGAAGCACTGTCCTCAAGTGTTTCACATGCTCCTCCTCGCTCCGGGAGTAGATAAGAATATCGTCAATAAACACAATGACGAACTGATCAAGATACTGCTGAAACACTCTGTTCATCAGACTCATAAAGACTGCTGGAGCATTCGTCACGCCGAACGGCATCACTAAGAACTCATAATGTCCATATCGGGTCCGGAACGCTGTCTTCTGCACATCTTCCTCTCTGACCCGAATCTGATGATACCCGGATCTCAAATCAATCTTGCTATACACCCTGGTACCTTGCAACTGATCAAACAGATCGTCGATCCTTGGAGAGGATACTTGTTCTTCACTGTAGCCTTATTCAGTTGCCGGTAATCGATACACAACCGCATCGAACCGTCCTTCTTTTTCACAAAGAGAACTGGTGCGCCCCGTGGCGACACGCTCGGGCGTATATACCCCTTATCCAGGAGATCCTGCAACTGTTCTTTCAACTCTCTCAACTCAGCCGGTGCCATCCTATAAGGTGCACGAGAGATAGCGGATGTCCCTGGCAACAGCTCGATCCCAAACTCAACTTCCCTAGCCGGTGGGAATCCTGGGATCTCTTCTGGGAATACATCAGCGAACTCTGCCACTACTGGCACATCCTCAACTCTTAGTTCCTTACTCTTCCCAGACGTGTCCACGGCATAAATAAGATAGCCAGTGTGACCACGTTCCAACAACTGAGTCATCTTGATCGCTGAAATCAACGGAATCTTCGCACGAGAACCGTTGCCATAGAAAGTCCACTGACTGCCCAACTCAGGTCTGAACTTCACTGTCCTCTGTCGGCAATCTACCACTGCCTGATATCTGTTCAGAACATCAATACCCAAGATGCAGTCGAAGTCTGACATACCCAGCACAATCAAGTCTGATCTCAACTCGTTGCCCTCAAAATAAATGAGGCAGTCTGCCATAAACTGATCCGCAACGACATTTCTTCCAGTGGGTGTCGAGACAAGGAGAGGCGTGGGTAAAGAAGACGTGCGCATATGGTGTCTTTCCACAAAACCCACCGATACAAAAGAATGGGAGGCACCCGTATCGATCAAAATAAAAGCAGGGTACGTAAATACATGACACGTACCGGCAATCACCTCCTCTGGGGCTGCCTAGGCCTGCTCCCTGGTCAGTGCATATACCTGCCCCTGGGGTGGGCCTACTGTCTGACCTCCCGATGGTCGAGGCCCAAACTGCTGCCTCTGCTGCACTGTCCTATCCTCAAACCTCGGCCTGCTGCCCTGATACTCTGACTGTCCTCCCCGTGTGGGGCAATACCGAGCAATGTGGCCCATCTTGCCACAGACATAACATGCAGGACACTTGTTTGAAGAATGTGGCCCTCCACAATTATTGCACCTCGGCTCTCCCGGCCTATCCCCTTGTGAAGATCCTCTATTGGCCGACCAATTGCCCTTCTTGCCATCCTGCTTCTGACCAAAGTGTTTCTTTCCACCATACCGTGAAGATGAAGAGGCACCACGGGGCTTAAATGGCTCACCCCGAGGCCTCAAACTGTCACTAGTCTGCCTCTGTTGCGGTACCGGTGGTGGCATAGCGTAAGCTCCCACTCCTAGCTCAGCAAGCTCCGCTCTTGTGAGAGCATCATCAAAAGAAGTTGGGTTATTAGTGATAACCCGGTCATAGAGCTCCGGTCGCAATCCCTTCATAAAGTTTCTCATCTAGCGTGTCCACTGGTGGCAATGTGGGGGACGTACCTCAGCAATGAACAGTACCGTGTGGCATAGTCTGCCACTGTCATGTTCCCCTGCCTCAGACTTGTAAACTCGTCCTCCTTTGTCTGTCTTGCTGCTGCGGAGAAGTACCGGTTCAAAAACCTAGTCCTGAAGAGTGTCCAGTCAATCACAGCACCCAGTGCTCTCATCTCCATTACTGTGCTCCTCCACCACAACAGAGGTTTCTTGGCTAATTGAAACTCCGCCAGCCTCAGCCAAGCTGTCACAGCACAAGGAGCCGACACAAAGATCTGCTCCAGTGTTTCCAACCACTCTTCAGCCTCCTCCCCAGACTCTGTCCCCTCAAACCGGGGCGGATGGTAAGATAGAAACAGTGTCAAGCAAATCTCACCCGGTAGCAATAACTGAACCACTGGTTCCATTCCCACAACCGGTGGAGGTAGAGGGTTTGTCTGTCCAACACTAGCATTCATGCTCCCCATATCACCGACTTCCTCATTAGCAGCCATGCTGTAACACAAATGTTAACAACAATTCCAAAGCAATACATGATATACCGTTAGATAACAGGAGTGATATAAGCATGTTAGTATAACAGGATATACAAAATATGCACCACATGCATAAACATGCTTCAAATGTAAGCACCTAGCCTATCATGCTAAGGCTACCCTTCACTCGTTCCCGGGTTCTCTAACCACTGCTCTGATACCACTAATGTAAGGACCCTAATCCATAAGTGCGGAATCAAGGCATAATAGAGCTATATAAATGATCAGAGTGAGAAATAACGTGTTGAGTCTATGAGCTTAAGCATTACATGCCAAAATAAGGACTACCAAAAATTGATTAATTACATTCCAATCAATGAATGTTCAATTATAGTTTTTATACTACTCCTAGAGTAGATACTATCTAATTAATCCTGTCCTTCAGTCTCAAAAGCATCCTCAAAAGCTCACCATCTCAACCCGTCTAGCCCTTCTATCATGCCAAACGTGTACCTACAAGGACAACCCCCAAACATGAGCAATAATAATCATTCATATTCAACACAATATGAAGATAAAGCGTAAATGCATAATCATAATAAAACACTTCCTGTTTCCCCATGCATTTCAAACGCTTCCCGTTTGGTTGTCCCTGTACCATAACTCATGAGTATAATCAATAGATTATTTTAAATGGTCTAAACATGTCGTGAACATATACCATTTCATCAATACCAAATACTGATCACCAATCCCTAGTCTGTCCATCACAATGTATTTTAATGCCCCTCGCTTATTTACATATAGACGGCATAGGATAACCTCGCTTCAATGGACTGCGGGACTCCCACCCCTCGCCTCTCATTGAGCGGCAAATACCCTTTCCTCGTCCTATATGATAACCACGCTCAAATGTGACATGCGGCGCTCCCACCCCTCGCTTCACATTTAGCGGAACCAAACCAAATAGCGGCAAGCATTAAAATCATCAAGGGATGACCACGACTCATGGGATATGCACCAATAATCATATGCATCTATAAACATCATGCATAACATGTATTTGCATCCACTATGCAATACCACATATATACTTGCATCCACAATGCATAAACAATAAGTATATAAGATACATGTACCGTTGGGGTGCCCGTACGTCCACTACGTACCTTTCCAAAATGTAGGGTATGGTAGGACTTCAATGCCTTGGCTGTGTTGCCACCTGGGTTGGTTCTACACATTCACAAATATCAATATTAGAACCCAATAATAGTCCAATACCAAAAATCCTACAAAAAATCCAAAAAAACCAAATTTTGGCTTTCGCGATCGATCGCCCCTCACGGCGATCGATCGCCAATCCTCACTGTCCGAGAATCAAAAATTTGCACCCTTCGGCGATCGATCGCCACCCCTGGCGCGATCGATCGCCAGACCCGCCGATCGCCCAAGAGTGGCGACCGATCGCCAATTGCTTGAAAAGCCCACTGCCTGGGCGCGATCGATCGCCTGGAAAGGGGCGATCGATCGCCAACCTCTGTTACCCGAAAAACTCCATTTTTGCACCTCAAAACCATTCCAATCCATTCCAACACTTAATCCAACCAACCAACAACATAAATATTAACATAAACCACCAAAACATACTTCAAAACAAGTATAAATCTAACCAATAACCAAACCCACAACAACCCAACACAAACCCATTTCAAAACCATTCAAAACCAACCCAAACTTAAACAAAACACAACAAAATCAACCATGAGGTATCCATACCTCTTGGGGACCTCAAATCACCCAATTTACTCCACAAAATAAGATTTTGCAAGGGCTTCTCTTCACCCCAAGGCTGGAACTCGAAAATGAGGGGAAGGGTTTGTGTGGGAAATGATTTGGTAAAGTGAAAGTGATTTGGATGAGGTGGGGTTGGGTATAAAAGTGTTGGGTTTAATAAAATGCATACCAAAATAATTCTATGGTGTATAAAACACCCCAACATGATATTTTTCAAAGCATTTACTCATAATGCACCAAATATCAATTAAACACATGATTTCCAATTAATTGCTACCAAAGGCAAATAAATCATGCTTCCAATAATATTTACCCCACATGCACCACCTGCACCCTGAAATGCAACCCCGGGTCACCCTATCCACATGTCCATGCATTTCCATAAGGTAAATAAATTCCAACACATAATTAATCATAATAATCGTAATTAATGCCCCAATGCAATTAACCATTTCGGGGATATCACATTAGCTCTCCAGTGGGTTAGAATTTGATCTTAGTACAATAACTTATCTTCTTTTGTATTTCTAGTGCATATAAACAATGTTTGTACTAAATATAAACAATGATAATTTTAATTTTTTTACTCGTAGTTCTTTTTTTTTTTTTTTTGACAAGGGGAAACTAAAGCTTTGTACGCATATTATGAAACTCGAGCATAAGTCATCCTTAAAAGGGAAGTGATCTTTAATCAAGCCGGCAAAATCTGAAACTGTTACTCATTGTTTTTTATAAAGCTTTTAAAATAATGCTTTGTACTTGTCATTTTGTATTTTTAATTTTTTAATAATTTTTTTGTAAAATAAAGATTTTGAAGTTTTTTTAACTAATCATATCACATCATATTTTATTTTATTTTTATTTTTGAGTGCAGAGGGGCAAATATTTTTCCCACGTTCGACGGTCCAAAAAATTAAAATATAAAATATTGTATAATCATTTCACAATTTAAATTAAAAGAAACTAAAACCAAAATAATAAACGGACGTTATCACATTTTTATAAAAAAATATATATACATGCAACGCGTGCAGAATGGAACTAATACATATAAAACGTGTGCACTCACGTGTACTCACAACTTCGGCCACATGAGTATATGAGCTAATTATTTGTAAATGGAGAGTTTTTTAGCCTATTGAATTTTTAAAGGGGTTGTCTTTTTGACCTTTTATAATGGGTGAAAAACAAGAGAAATTAAGAATTCTAACCCATTTTAATCCATATTTTTAAAAATAGTCTTACCTATTAAATATTTTTAAATATAGTTTTTCATAACTTAAAAATCTTAAACACCTTATTTTAATAGATAAGACTATTTTTAAAAATATGATTTAAGATAGAATCATTAATTTCTCTTTTAATTATCACTCTTATGCCATGAATTTTTCAGTCAACTGATATCAATTTTCAAAAATTAAATATAATACGAGAATTTACTCCGACTATAAATTACATTTATCTAAAGGATTTCCTAGTACATATAAAACAAGTGTACTCACAACTTCAGCCACATGGGTATATGAGCTAATTATTTGTAAATGGAGAGTTTTTTAACCTATTGAATTTTTAAAGGGGTTGTCTTTTTGACCTTTTATAAGGGGTAAAAAACAAGAGAAATTAAGGATTCTAACACATTTTAATTCATATTTTTAAAAATAGCCTTTTCTATTAAATATTTTTAAATATAGTCTTCCATAATTTAAAAATCTTAAAACACCTTTTTTTAATAGATAAGACTATTTTTAAAAATATGATTTCAGATAGAATTCTTAATGTTAGGATCAGAGTAGTGTTTAGAATGGGGTGTTGAATAAACACTAGACTCAAATTAGATTTTCTTTGCTACTACAGACTGTTAAGTACTGCAGTAGCTTCTCAATTAGTTGCAAGTCAACATACACTGATAATAGTGTGGAAGACGTCTTCTAGACTTGTGAGTACTAATAACTGAAAAGTAAATCGAAGAAAGTAAATGACACAAGAATTGTTTCTGGAAGTTCGAAGCACAACGCTTCTACGTCTCCCCTCCTTCCTTTGCAGGAAGGATTCACTAGAAGACTTTGAGTAATCAATCCTGTTGTACAACCCCGATTCAGCTGGATTTACCCCACTACCAGACTGAAACTCCTAGTCTATCAATCTGTTCAGACACAATCCATCTGACAGTTACAAAGAGCTCGCTCTTCTATCTTAGAGCAAATACAATTGATAAAGTGAATTAATCTAAGCACAAATGATCCTTAAGCGATCAAATAAAATAATAAGCCGTGCTTCTAACTTTGAGCAGATCGATAAGATGAAGTCTTTCGATGATAGTGTTATGCTCAAATGAATGCTCAAATAAAGTGATTGATTTTTTATCTTGTATGCGTTTTGAATCTCTTGTGTCATTTTAAGTTGCACCTATATATAAGCATTCTGCCAACAACAATATTTCCTTTTGTGTGCAACTTTTTACTTTGGTCAACCTCTGGACAAGCTGCAGTCTTCTATTTTAGACACATTCCCTTCTGGTCTGTTCTTTCGGTGCTTGTCAGATAAGATCTCCTTTTCTATTTACCATTTAAGGTAATCTTCAGTCCTTGGTCTTTTTCAGCATTAAATGCACCATTAAATACTTCAATAAATAGCCGTTGATAATTCGGACTGTGAACGAAGTTTGGTAACTTAGTAAGTTCTGATCTGTTCTGCATTGATCTGGTATGTTCTGATCTGGTTGACATCGATTTGGTCTGTTTGTCACTTACATTATCGGTCTGGTCTGTTTTGTCATTGACTTTATCTGTCTGGTTTGTTTTGTCATCTTTAAAATCCGTAGCCAACACTTAATTTCTCTTTTAATTATCACTCTTATGGCATGAATTTTCCAGTCAACTCATATCAATTTTCAAAAATTAAAAATAATACGATAATTTACTCACAGTAGAAATTGCATTTATCTAAAGGATTTCCTAGGATATGAAGAAGCAACTTAAATTTTGCTCAATGCGATTTTCAATTTTATGATTTGTTTATAATCGTTAAATTACTTCAAAATTTATTGAGCTTTATTTTTCTTTACTTATACATTAATGGCATATACATCTATGTGAAAATCCAAAGTATAAACCATATGTATAAAATTAATGAAACCCTATACTTTAAAAATAAGGCATATTTGCCCCACATGCATAGAAGTTTATACTTGATTTTTTAACAACTGGATTTAAAAGACTATTAATTACATGTGCATAGAAGTTTATACTTGTCTTTCTTGGCTTTTTTGTAGCCATGATTCTCCTCATTTCCTCTGAGGTGGCAGCTAGAGACTTGGCTGAGACCACCAAATCAGTCGACGCAAGTAAGCATTTAGTTAAAGGAAATATAATGTGAATTTGTGTGGATTGTGTGACTAAATTCGTTTTAAGACAATATTTTACGTTGTGTTTATATGTATGAATTAAGATATATGATGTGACTAGAAATAGACACATCTATTGCGCTTAATTATTTACGATTTGATATATTTTGATGGATAAATTGATACATATGCTACCTAATCGTATATTTGTGTAAATGTAGGGAAAGGTAAAGAAATCAAGCTAAAATGATGAAAGAAGCAATAAAGTTGAAGAAAAGAGGAAAAAACCAGAATCCAAGACACATGTTGCTCCTTTCTCCTCAAATTTCTATATGTTCGAGCCATGTTTTGGAAATGTGGTCCATAGAAAGTTTGTAGAACTTTGAGTTATCTTCGCGTGGACAGCTGATTCATCGAATTCGGAGTTCGGACGAGAAAGTTACGGCCAAAATACGAAACTCGCCAGAAAAATTGATGACAGGCGTAATTACGCCATTTCAGGCGTACCTACGCCAGTGCTACGGGAATTTCGGTGTAGTTACGTCATTTTAGGCGTAATTACGCCAATAGGATTTTGGAAAGTTAAAATTCTTGATTTCTTTCCTTCCCACATGGATTTTAACCTACTCCATCAACCTCCCAATACATATATACTCGAAATTCAGACCTTTTAACCATCTAGATAGTTAGGGTAGAATAATTTTAGACTAGTTTTATATTTTCTTTTCAATTTTGTTGAAGAACGTCTACGAAGATCGAAGCGAAGGCGGGATTGACACCTCGACGAGCGGAGATCGAATTAGTTTTCTTTCCCTTGTTTTTATTTATAGTTTTGCTAATTATGTGTAGCTAGTCTTAATTCTTGGTTGAGGAAGACAAAACCTTGGATTTATTTATCTTGGGGAGATTCATACGCTTTTGTTTATCGATTTTATTGAATTCATTGTTTTTCTGATTTTGTTGATATGATTGATGTTTGTTTATTGGATTGACAACCTAGTAACTTGCATATAATCTATTGCTAATTGGATATCAAATAAGAGATTGTTTGAGTAATCTAATTAAAGAAGCAACTAAGATCGATAATTGCCTGCTGTTGGTGTTATTAAATTCTTAGAGAAAACCATTGACTAAATTATATAAACCGCTTGTGGTTATGTTGTTTAGATTCATCGCTCACTAGTTTTGAATGATATCATGATTTTAATCTTGAATATGCATATAGAGATTGATTGATTGGTGAAAGTTAAATTAGAACGCTTGGACTAATTGACTATGAATAAGGTGAGGGAGGAATTAGATTTCCAATTGATGAATATTCAAGTAAAATTGAGTCTTTTGTGAATCGATGAAATAGATGATAATATCCAAGGTAGAGTCGACCGATACCAAGAATCGCTTTCATTAGTTAATCTTTGTTTTTAATTTTCATTAGTATAATTCAACCTCACAACCCCATCCTTTATTATTCTTTTGTTTTGATTTTCATTAACACAAAGATTCACACCTCCTCGTGGGATCGATCCCTACTCACGCTACTACATTATTGTTATCAATAATGTGGGGTTAATTTGGGCGTACACGATAAGCGCACACCAATATATATTGGAGATGATCTCTCTATTGTTTGCCTGATTCTAAAATTGGATACTTCTTTGAATAGGATAACTATAATTTTTTCGTTTATATGGTTTAGCTGAAAGACCATTTTGGTCTCTATCGTAAGCTTTTGATCATGAACTAATATTGAGAACAGAAGCTTTTAAAATTCATAAGATGAGGTCTTTTTTGTTACATTGCAAACATGTGTTCTATATATATATTTGAAATCTCAATAAATCATGTATAAAAGTTAATATATGTATAAATTAAGAACTCGAGATTTAGAAAAGTTAGTTTGTGAGGCCTAAGTTCATTTCATGCTCAAATTCACTGCTAAATTACATTACCAACAAAAAATTGGAGTCATTAATTCTTGTAGTATTTATTTGGGTCATTCTACGTACTAAATATGCTGATTTATACAGCCGAGGCAATGGAGGCAACTGAAGAAACGGAGACAACTGAAGTTGGAGATCAATATGGAGGCGGATATGGTGGCCGAGGCGGATATGGAGGTGGCCGTGGTGGATATGGCGGTGGCCGAGGTGGATACGGCGGTGAATATGACGGTGGCCACTGTGAATATGGCGATGGCCGAGGTGGATATAATCGTGGTCAACACTGTGGCCCCTATGGCTGCTGAGGTCGTGGTTACTATGGTGAGCGTTCAGGTGCCACAGCTACGCCGGGAAAGTTGTGGATGGTGCTTTGATGAAGCAAAAACTCACTACCAAATAAATAAACTTAATAAAGCCAACCCAATAAATTATATGTTAATACATGGTGTTTAATTTTGCAGTTTGTAATGATGATATTGTATGGACAATACATAACTACCATGCAATCTTGTGTACTATCTAAGTGAGATACTGTGTTGGGGTTTGATTATATAGTTTGTATTTGAGATCATATCCATGACTATTTATGTTTTAACCACAATTTTAATCATAAAAAACAATAATAAGGTCGAGAATGTCTCACAGCACTCTTCTGCAGTGTGCAAAATAAATATGTTGGATATTTCTTGAAAAGCATTAACAAGGTCGATTGATACGAAGTTTATTCGCTCTACCTAATCACATGTAGATTCCGTATTTGTTTTATCTGCTCGGAATATTTCTTATTCCTGGAGTTCGGATATATGTTTATCTGCTTCTCAGCTCAGTTTTATCACCTCGGGTCTCTCGATCACCTTTGTGAGCTCGGAACTCTCGATTATAGTAGCTTCAGTTCGGATTCCTACTGCCCAGTCCGACCTGCTATTATTGACAGGTGCTCAGTATTATGATTACACCGGTTCCTCCTATGGGCTATACGAGCCGCCTATTTTATCAGGGATCGACATTTGAATTGTCATGGCTCTACCGACAGCATGACTTGGGAACTCGTGTAAGGCCCCGTTATTAATTAATCTTGATTAACGATGATTATACAAAACCCGGATAATTAATTAGTTCTGAATTTGGATAATTTATTTGGAATCGAAGGATATAACAAGTTAGTGAACTTTTGAGAAAATCCGAATGATTAAATTATAGATGCGAATAAACGTTTTTCGGACTACGACATATTATATTAAAAAAAAGTGTAAATTGCAAATATATATTTATTAAACACATATAGGTAGCGGGCCCTCACATTATGGTATCAGAGCATATATCTGGGATATGCTCGAACTTTAGGACGCTGAGTTTAGTCACAAATGAATTGTTTGTGCATGTGTCTGACTATGTGATTGTATATGCTCTTGCCTGCTATGTTTACATGTTCGATAATGAGATTTTATACTTGTAACGGATTACTAAGCAGGGACAGTTAGATGTCATATATCTGAGTATTTTAATATGCTGAGTTGCATATAATCTAGAGAATTTGAATGCTAAGTTGCATATATTCTAGAGAATTTGAGAATTTTATTTGTTAGCACTAATAGTTGCTAACCGGATGATGATGTAGAATAAGTGATGAGAACATCTCTGACTTGAGATTGTATATGATGTTTTGATTTTATGATGAACAGTTAGTGTTTGGACAGGTAGCAGCGATACAGACTTTAAGAGCCATCTATTGTACCTGTGGCACTGTAAACTGTGAATTGAATTAACTTAGTGTTATTGAAATTTTTTATCACTTTGGGACTTATCCTTGTGATTAGTGGGATGACACTAGAACTAATTAAAACGCTTTGTGTCGATTGACATCGGGAATTTAAGTCTGAAAGACCAAGGTTATAAGTATGAGTTTACGTCAAAACCTGTGTACGCCAAGATGATAATTTAGAACTTGAGAATATTGGAACTAGCAATATTTCAATTGAAGAATAGAATGTAGTTGTTGTGAGAAACAACGAGAATTGGTTTGAATGAAGACTTGGATAAGGGGACTGTCGTAATTCAGTTCCAATTTATATGTCCAAATTATGAATAAAAACTACAATAGGAACTCTTCTAGATGATAGTATCTAGAGTAATGGTAGTGACGGATGACGATTTTTCCTCTTTTTGATACGGGAAAATATGTTTACGAGAAGGCCATGTTGATGACATGGAAAATGATAATTGATTATTGTGGACTTGAGAAATGGAAATATCTGCTTAATCTCAATAGTTATTCACTAGTGAAGAGATTAGATACCGACTGAAGAATAAGCCACCGATGTGGTGCGGAGTAGCTAGGACTGGAATAAATGTTAATGAAGTGGCTATCATTTGAAATTAATCTTCCGCTATTTACATAAATTAATCACTATGTGATAATTAAACACCACATTAGAATCGGACGCTCACAACTCGGCACGGCACAAGGTCACATCATGGTTTGGCATTTGAAGGACTACCGATCCGGGTCCTCACCTAACCAGTTGGAGTCGATACAGCGCTACTCTAGCTCGAAATCTATGGGATTGACCCGAACTCTATGGGCTCGATCCGGTCTCATAAGATACTGATCACATTTATTTAAACATAAAATTCCAGTGTAGTGATTATGTACCGCAAGTGCACGGTGTAAAGTTTTAGTATAGATAGGAAGAATACTGATTGTCGAACCCACATGGACTAACAAGTAAGTACCAAATAAGACGCTTTTAACTATATTTAACTTATGAAATTGAATTTAATAAAATACTAAATAACTAAATTAACTACTAATCCTAATCCAACAAAGTCAATAAAAGTTAAGGAGAAAATCCACTAGAGAAGATTATCGAGACTTTGGCTTGCCAATGCAATCCCCTACAATTCTCGATTGAATATCCAAATATTTCTAAGGTGACGAGTTCTCCAAATTTATCTAATATACTATCTCGAGATATATTAAATCTAATATCAAATTGCAGTAAGTCACTCTCGTGTACTTATTTAACAATTCAAAATTGAATGAAACTTTGTGAAAACTTCTAGCTTTGGATTACTAGATATTTATAGCTATCACACATGTATTTGACTTCATCTCTCAATCTCAGTCTGAAATCCATGGTATGAGTTATTAATTCCATATCATAAAATCATCTCTCGATCTCAATTATGATACTAAAATCATTCAAAGGTGATCAATCCCTCAAAAGCATTAAAATCATAAATCATGCACAAAGAATTATAAGGATTCAATCAAATAAATGATCATCAAATGATAGGCTCAAAACAAAGGTTCGCATAGCCTTGATAAATAAATTTAGTTCATACTCATAAATAAATACCAACACTCAAATTTGTATTGAAACAATCGAAGCATGATATAATCAAAACAAAACTAAACTAAAATTTAAAAGTAAGAATAAACTCCCAGCGTCGACTCCGGTTGTAGATACTCGCTCATTCTCTTGCTTCCTTCTCGATCGTCTCTTTAATCGTCTTGTTGGAGATGTTCCAAAAGCATAAGGTCAAAGGTTGAAGGTTTGATAGATGGTTGTGGAGTGTGTCTTCTGGACGTGAGATGGATTGGAGGAAGAAGAGGGCGTGTGAAAGGAAGTGGAGTTGTGGAGGGGCGTGAGGTTTTTTTATATATATATAAAATATTCTAGACTTGGTCAATTTGCACACCCAATAAAATATCTACCTTCTTTCTCTAATGAATCCTACATTCTCTAAATAATCTCCTCAACATATAGGGTGGGGCCAAGAAAATCTTTTCAAATATTGCTCTCTTTTTTTCACATTATCTAAATCCTCCACTAGATATGGTTCCAATAAAATATTCTCCAAAATCCTAATGTCCAAATCTCCTATATAATATTCATTGAAGTTCATTTGCTATCCCTCATCTCACTTGTGAAGTCCTTTTAAAATCTGATGAGATCATCCTTCGATATGCTAGCTCGGTTTAATCATTTTCATCGTTTTTATCTTGTTTTCTTCATTTCCTCGCCTTTCTACGTAAATTCTTGAAACATGCAAAATAATGCCAAAACACGTAATATCGTCCAAGAATCACTGTAAAATATAACGAGAAAACATAGAAATATAAGTGCAAAAATGACACTTATCAGATACTAAGCCCATTACAATATTTTATTAACCAATTTACCATTTATTTTGGCCCATTAATTAGAAGCCATGAAAAGACCTCTTTCAACACTTAATTAATCAATTAAAAACCCATTAGCCTTAAATAGAGGGCTAACTTTTACCAAAGCCCATAAACCAAAATAAATCAATGGAACAGTAGGTTTTAAAGGGAAGGGGACGACTTCATCGGACGAGGCAGAACTGCTCACCCTCTTCCCATTTTTTCAATGTTGATTATATTTTTTCTCCATTGTTCTTGTAAAAAACATTGTAATCATTTGTTTATAGTGGAATTTATATTGGACTAGGTCCCGTGGTTTTTCCCCTTGGGGTTTTCCACGTAAAAATCTTGGTGTTCCATTTAATTTTCGAAGATTCGTTCATTGTTACAAAATCGAACCAAAAAATAAGGTAACAATATTTTTTATTTTTTATTATTTATATTTATCCTTTTTTCTAAAATAAATTAATGCTCCAAATTATAAATGTAGTTCATAATGTATTAAACGATAAATATACGCTTTGAAATATTTTTTTACTAAATTAGTATTACCTATTTTCTAAGTAAAATAAAGTATTAAGATTTTTTGGATATTTAATATTTATTTGAATTTTAATTAATTTTTCCAATGATCATTTATTTTCACGAACTCAATCTCAATTCAATCCAATTATTTTGTTCCAAACTCGACGATAGGGAACACGATAAATATCGACTCTCTCAAATATAAAATATAAAACTCCCCCACTTTTGATGTTTTTTTTATGAGTATATTTTTGGTATCACAACTTTAGTTGGCCAATTTTAATTATTTAAAACCTTTATTGTAAATATAATAGTGACAAGTTTGAAAGCAATGACCTTTATCCGATTGTCTGGCCATAAAATCCACAACTTATGTATCTAAACGCCATAATTTCAATCTTTCGTCATGCATGACGCTACCAATAGATCTCACTCGAATATCCTAATTCTAATTTTATGTTCTATTTCTTGTGGACATAATGCATCACTTGCATATTCTCATACATTGTCAGACATCAAAACACTTGATGTTCCATTCTGAGTTAAATTCTACCCGCACTTTGAAAATTTTGAAAACATCTGATTTCTTCTTAATTGGATATATCTAACATCTCCTAGAAAATCATAAATAAACGAGACAAAGTATCTCGCTCCTCCTAGGGATACAACCGGTGCTTTTCAAACATCGGAATGAAATCAACTGCAAAATGCATTGCTCTTGGCAGTAGATCTGCCTAAATTTAAGCTGCATTGTTTACTAGTAACACAATGCTCACCAAAGGGTAAAGTTACTTTTATAAGCCCCGACATCAGCTTCTGCTCAAAGAGAACCTTCAACCCTCGTTCTGACATACGTCTGACTTTTCTATGTCATAACACTGTTAATTCTTCTTCCGAACTAGTCGTTACAACAGCTAGTCTTGCCTCTATGTGTGTTTCCTCCGAAAGTACATACAGATTTGCAGCAACATTTCCACCCTTATTACCACAAGCGCTCCTTTCACTATTTTCATGATCACATTGTCGATACAGGTCTTGCATCCGTTATCATCAAGTTGTCCCAAAGACAATATATTCTTTGTTAGACCATTTGTGGGGCCTCGTCACCTTAATCCTCAATTAAGTGTTCAATTACTTAATCACATTCTTTACTTAACTGAATTAAGATACTACTAGTACTGATCAAGAGTTTTCACCATGTTTTTCGCTTACATAGTTCATATACAACACATCCAGTCATTCAATCTCGATCAGTTTAACTCCTAGCAGCAGACGGTAGACTCACGTTCCCTAGCTTATCCCCAGCTCTGAGTCTGAATAGAACAATCACACGAAACATGAGTATAGAACTGATGTTCATAATCCAGCATCAATATAATGCATAAATACTGTATAAACAACTTCCTGTAATTCATGCATTTGTAATAATTTCTCTCTGGTTGTTCCTGTACATACTACATGTACATACCTCAAAACACAATAACAACATGATACAATTGGCCAAATATGTCATCACATATTTATTCAACATCCTATTGTAACGGGACCGATATGATATGCCCCTCAGGGTAATATGTCAGTGGCTCAGCCTTCACGTCCCATATTAGCAGCACATATCATATTTCCGTCCTCACACGTTATAACAGTCAAAGCATATGCTCAACAAGAGCATACCTCTCATATAGCATCAACTAGATGCCTCAAGAACATCAATATACAACATGCCCAACAATGGCATACTCAGCATGGCATCAACTGTATGCCTCAATAACATTGTGCCTCATAGCACCACTCACATGCCTCAACAACATCGTGCCTCACAACACCAATCACATATGATATTCATAATAATCTCATATCTCAATAAACAATATATCATAATCACATATAATGATCATAAATGGAATATCAATACTCGTACGTCAACACGTACATGTCGTGCTGTACAGAATATAGAAAAATCAGGAGTTCATACTTAACCTCCTTTCTGACTCGTCCTCTGTGATGGTGCTACATGAATAATCAACCATTATCATGTATTAATAGGCTTCACCATCAAACCTCTCACAAAATATAACATTTTTAACAATTTAATCATAGCGAGCGATCGGTCACTTCTCGCGATCGATCGATTCCATTATGTAACCCTAGCGATCGATCGATATTTATGCAGCGACCGATCGCTATTTATTTCTGATTTTTACAAAATGCTACGACCTTCTAGCTATCGATCGGTACATTTCAGTGATCGATCGCTCAAGCTCGCGAACGATCGCTACAAGCATAAACCGCCTTATAATTTCCCCTGTCACAGCGATCGATCGGCACAATCCTAGCGTTCGATCGCGAGACAACAGAAGGTGCAAACAATGACGATTTTCATGTTTATCTTCATGGTTCCAGCACTACAGTAATGTAAAATAAACATACCAGACAATAACTCAGGATACAGACGTATCATATGCTGACTATGTCTCACATGTCAGCTCCATCAACATTCTGCTGATCTCAAGGAACCTTGAACAAAGAGCTTACGTTCCGGTATAACTGACAATCTACGCTAGTCAAAATCCGAACTGGTCGTGTCATACACATACAATACATCTGTAGTTCCCTATCTAGTATGATTCATATGTCTGTCATCAAACTTAGTACATATACCAATCACAGAGAGTGGCAATCTCCAACGATATGCCAATGTACTACCACAGTGAATCACAACATACTGTCCATATATCTTACCGATATTTGTCCGCTCATGCAAGTTTCACTCTTGATCGTTTTCACGCAAGGTGAACAATCTGCCAAACTAGACCAGACCCGTTTACAACACTATGTGCCATAATATCTTGACACATCAATGAAGATATATGAGGTACAAGACGAATCAGCCATACAACACCATCGTCCATAGTGCTATGGATATGTCACAAATGGATCATTAATCGCATTCGTTAATCTTAAAAGTATGTACTCAACGTGCCACACAAACCATTTCACTTTACTGTACACCAATTCATGGTATTGTATTGCGTTATACATTATTAACACAACAACAACTCCGAGGATTTCACCCTCACACCAATCTCGTATATCCTCAACCAATAATTATGGAAACACATCTTGATCTCATCAAAGTCGAGTACTTTCAAACTAATATCTCATCAAATCAGATATGCATAGAGCTATCACTGCTAGAACATCTCCACACTTTGCGTTGTACCATGAAATTACACAACGTGTCAAACGACACGTTTCCATCTATGGCAGTATGTCAAACTTGTACACAGTCCTACGTCTCCAATTCCATAACAACTAAGGGAAGCATCAAGAGATAATGTACATCGGTTGCTAACTAAATCGAGCAACCCTCAACAATCAGACAATACAAAGATATTTTTACTCAAATTTTATCACGAGTGTAGTCCAAGACATTATATTGCGGTGCCAACATTCTATAGTCACACTAGCAACACGTTGCAATCAAACATTTGTGCCATCATAAGCCATGCACAGTCCTCCGTTGCTTACTAACCACATATCATACCATCAATTACAAGATGACATCGAATACTAGTCACGCCTCATTGATCTCTGTGATTTATTGATTTATTGAATCAAATATAATGATCACTCTGACATAATATTGATCCACACAATGAGTAGATATCACATTTACCCAGAGAACCATTCTCTCCTTGAACGAGAATTTCTATAATAAACTCCATTTACATCAACTATGCCCTCGAGACTACCATTCTAGAGGATTTCACAAGCTCGTCCAAAAGATACATCACTCTATAAACACTGCCCACTAATCACCACACATATACCGTTTTACAACTGAAACCAAAACATATCGATTACAACAAGCATACTCAATCAAAATTCAACCTGGATATCGCCAACAAGATTTACACGTCTTGGAACAAGACTGTCAATATACACATAAGACAAATCGACACCATAATAACTCAACATATCTATGAAAGATTCGAAACAGTAATTTCAATGCTTCCTTCCGTACACGAAAGACCAGCATGCATGTAAAACTTCCAAACCCGAACTCTTGTTCGACTAATTAACGTATATGCCTATGCAAATATATCTTTAAACAAAGATTTACAATACGACCTCATAAAAGTGCATTCATGACACTATCACTATCAAACCATTTGCACATCTGTCTGTGCAATGGAGATAAATTCTCTTTATTGTAATCACTAGTACTCCAAACGAAAGATGTTTTCTCCTACCTCTCACCATGAATCCTCATAAGGCCTCTAACATAATTCCAGCGTTGCCACATAAACACTCTTTCTCTAGTCACATGCAAGCAATCAGTTACTGACTCCACGCCAGATATCATTCCTCAATCAAAACTCAACAGTATAGTGTGATCAGACCAACTCTAGTCCACACCTCTGATGACAAACATTAGCACATCCCCAGTGTATAATCAACCCAATGGAGATCATAATCCCCATCACAATAGCTCATCTGATTGACAATCTCAATCATACTCACGACCGTCTGATACTCGTCAAGTATAACACACGTTGGTCGTACCAACAAGACTGACTTGTAAATAATACATTTTGGCAATGTAGAAATCCAGACATACAAACACGTGCTTGAGAAAGCTCTCACCTTAAACAAGACCAAACGTGTTATAATGACCATATCAAATGTCCAATAAGCTCTTATTGTCATATCATACAAGTTATCATACTCGGGACCTACATGTCAGCGAATGAGTATAACAAACTCACTCTCTTACTAGAATACGTTATCACCTGACGCATACACCTTATCTACATAAGGTGTTAGCATCACCACCAACATGCAATACAGTCACAGATAATATAACATCCCACACACTGTCCCATTCTACAGTTTCCTGACTCTCATCATGAAGTCATCATGATAATACGACAATAAAAAAAACATAAGAGAATATCCTCTTTCCAGTCTATCTTAAGATACAGATAATCAAATATGCCACAATCGTCAACCATTACATCTCAATCATCATTCATGAGCACTGCCATGCGATTATCTCTGTTCTTCCCGACATCGCTATACGCATCTGTCTATGCATGCCATCGAACCAGATGCCATAACTATACATCGCACAAGCAAACGTACCCAACTTCGTATTCTCGTGTCAATCTAGGACACACAATCGTATACCAACCCATGACATTCCTTTCACAAACTACTGTAGATATATCCATATATGTCTTCCTCCTCACACATCCTAATGGTGGTATCAGTACACATCGCCTGTCATACAATAGTCAGGACATACGACCCTGGCAGCACAAAGTTCCCATTGTACGTCATCACCGAAGTCTCATATGTGCACCATATCCAACATATACCAGCTCGACTCTCAGCACCATATCCACAAACTATCATAGGGTTAATCACAATAAACCTAACAAAAAACCGACGCATCAAGCCCCTCACACACAAGAATGACCATTGAAAACCAATCTCACATACCATTTTTGTCTCGTGTCATAATCAGAAACTCATCTGCAGGGACTCAGAATCACAATTGGCAAATACGATCACCATTCACAGTCTCAATCACACTGACTTTGTCCATGGAGCTGACACCAAAATCTGGTCACCACGCTCCATCCACTCCTCAACTTGCTTTCCACATTTAGTCCCTTCATATCGAAACACATATACTGCAAGCACTGAATTACTGGCAAGTCCCCAAAGAAACATAGCTATGTCCCTCTGGCCCGTGGCCCACTGAGAATGGTAGCACACAAACGGGAATCACAACCACAATTACCCTCACACCATCCCCTCTGACGTTCGTGGGATTCATAACAAGTCGTACCACCATACTGCAAGACAAGGGTTAACAAAATGCTACGGCCTTCTAGCGATCGATCAGTATATTTCAGCGATCGATCGCTAAAGCTCACGATCGATCAGTCACATGCTAGAGATCGATCGCTACAAGCATAAACCGCCTTATAATTTCCCCTATCTCAGGGATGATCGACACGATCCTAGCGATCGATCGCGAGACAACAGAAGGTGCAAACAATGGCGATTTTCATGTTTATCTTCATGGTTCCAACTCCACACCTCAACTCAAACTTCTAAACTTGCATCAACTTCATATTAAAGCATAATATGTACATTCTTGTCATGAAAACACAAGGTTTATATGTTTTAATTCCATCTACATCAATTCAATTTGTTTCAACATAATTTAAAAAGTTAGTCTACACATGCACATGCATCTATAAGCTCACAAATGACCAACTCCTTACCAAGAAGATATGAATTCACTTCATGCTACTTTATCTCTTGATTCCACATTGAAATCCAAGAAAAAAAGCAAGAACAAGTAAGAAGAGAAAGAGGAGCTTGTGTAGAGTTTGCTAGGTGTTGGAAGGTGAAGTGTAAGTTTATCAATCTAAGTTTCATGATATATAACCTTCAACACTACCCAAACTCAAGCCACATGCATATGAAATGACTCTCACTTTCAAATGCATTTTAATCTCATGTTGTTCTTTTGATTACTACCACCAACTCACATTAAATTCCAAGTCGCATGTATATATGTTTGTTATCCCAACACCATGATTTCAATGGTTACACATTCACAAACCATGTCAAGTGTACTTCATGTAGTCTCACATGTATTACAACAAGTCTAGCAATGCCATATAGTTGGTCTTATTTCATGCCAATTTATAGCATACTTTAATTAGCACACATGAACATCATTTCATTGTTTCCAACTATGTTTCATTCATTGCAACATAGCTATTAGTCCTTTCAGTCATTTCATCATTCATACTTGGTTTAACCCGAACCCAAGTACACATCATACCATAATTATCATATAATTACCCAATAACCAAATAACACTTGTATGCGTCATATCGAGACATTACACCATTCATATGTCATACCTCATGTATGATGCAAATAGTAATGTCATACATTTTTATTTTGATGGTACCAAACCTATGATTTGCATAGCATGATCATTTCCCATAATACAAATACTCGTGAGACCGGTTCATACTGATTGAACCATTCTCTCAGAGACATCATGTGCCACGTCGCTCCTGAGTCCATTATCCATGTGTCACAAAGCTTTTGTTTGCCTTCCACAGCAATTGCTGCTTTGTTGAATAATATTTCACCGTTGTCTGAGATACTGGCAACATTTCTTTGAGAACCTTTCTCGACAATCTTCTTACTCGTACACTCCATTTTGAAGTGCCTTTTACCACCACATTTATATTAGTAAAGATTCTTCTGCTTATTTCTTGATTTAGACCTACCATACTTGAGTCTCCATCTAGAGTCATGCTCCATCGATCTTCCTCTCATTGAAGACTGTCACATCTATATTGATATTGTTGGTTAGATTAATGATGAGTTGATAATATGAGTTCGGTAGACTTTGATGTAGAAGATGTTAGTAACGAAAGAATTAAATATAAGGATGTTACTAGTTCATTTAGTGGCCCATAAATTCCACATTGATTCATCTTCTCCATGTCATAACTGATGGAGATTCTCTATGATGATTAGAGTCTATCAATATCATGTATTTGGGTCCCTATGCCAACAATCTAATTCAGCCACAAACACCATCTAAAGAGAGATTGTTAAGGCTTAGAAGAGCCAAAAACTAGAAGATTTATTGAGCAAAAAGAGCAATGACTGGAGATATGATTTTAATCCATTTTATTCCGTATTTTATTGATGTGACTAGAAATAGACACATATATTGCGCTTAATTGTCTACGATTTGGTATATTTTGATGGATAATTTGATACATATGCTACCTAATCGTATATTTGTGTAAATATAGGTGGAATTGAAGAAATCAAGATAACAAGGGAGAATAAGGATCAAGGAATGCATTGGAGTTGGTAAGGATCAAAATAGATCAAGAAAAGTGCATGAAAGAGTCAACAGAGATAAATACTCGACGATCGATCGACATTTTTCCGTGATCGATCGCCGAGACATACTGGAAAAGATCCTGAAAATAGAATATATCCGCAATCGATCGGCAAAAGTCGCTATCGATCACCACAATGCGTTGAAAGTCACCGATCGATCGGCAAAAGGCACGATCGATCGCGAGAAGCTTCTGGCTGAAAAATAAAGGCTGGCGATCGATCGCCAGCCATCACAGATCGATCGTCAGCAGAGTTCGAGAAATTAAGGAAATTTAGCTTTTACCATCTTACGAGACTCTAATCTATTCCTCAAGCCTCCCCACCTCTATAAACACAAAAATTAGCCTCACTAAGGCATCATTCAGACTATTAATCATAGTTTTAGACTTAGAACAAAAATTCACTTTGAAGTTTTGAAGACGGATTGAAGATTCGACACAAAGGCGGGATTGCAACCTCGACGCGTGGCGATTCTTATAGTTTGTCTTAGTTTTTGTTTATGTTTTTCATACATTATTTTGTTTATTTTGCATTGATTATGAGTAGCTAAACTCATCTTCTTGGTTGAGGAAGACAAAACCATTTGAGTTTAATTTATTCAAGAGATTGTTGTTTTGAATTTGTGATTTTTATTGAATATCATAAGTTTTTCTTTTGTTCATGCCATGATTGTGTTGTTTGGCTGTTAGATTAGCTACCTAATGATTTTTCATGCAATCTTTTGTTCATGCCATGATTAATTGAATTGTGAAGCAACTAAGATTGATAATTCTCTGCTGTTGTTATTAAATTCCTAGAGAAAAACTTTTGACTAGATTAAACATAACTCCTTATGTTTATGTTATTTAACTTCACCAATCTTACTTGTTCATATGCTATCATTGGTCTAAATCTTAACTGCTGTTGTTAAGGTTGATTAATCGACAAGGTTAAATTTGAATGATGTTTTCGATTTAACTAAACTTAAGGTGAGGTATGAGTTAAATCTTCAATGGTGAATATTCATGCATAAAATTACATATGTGAGAAAATCGATGAGTGAATAACCGAATTCCAATGGTAGAGTCGACCGAAACCAAGATATTTCTTTAACTGATTTATTCCTATTTTATTTCAAATTTGCATCCTAGTTAATTTTAGATAATCACTACTCTCAATTCCCCCCTATTTCGATACTTGTGAGCACAAAGATACTCACTTCCCTGTGGAATCGATCCCTACTTACACTGCTACATTATTTTATTGTTAGCTGAGAAGGGTTAATTTGGACGTATATGATAAGTGCGACCAAATTTTGGCGCCATTGCTGGGGAAGGCATTGTTATTTTTGTGCTAATTTTTGATTACTAGATATAGCTATTTGTCTTCCAATACTACTTTTGTTTGTTCATGCACGCAGGATATCATTCGGAGGGAGACAAATATCGATTATGAGATTTAAAGAACCCTACATCGACGTAGGAGAGAAACTCGTAGGAGGCAAGAAGAAGAAGAAGAAAGGATTAATATGGCGGAGAACCAAAGTCTGAGACAACTAGCTAATCCTACCTTGGATCAGCAGCCCCTCTGCATTACTTTTCCTACTCTTGCTACTATATTAATTTTTAATTGAGATCTGGTTTAATACACCTCTTGCCCTCTTTTCATGGTCTTGCAGGTGAAGATCCTCACAAACACTTAATGGAATTTCATGGGGTTTGCACCACCATGAAACCAACTGGGATCATTGATGAGCAAATCAAGCTGAGAGCCTTTCCTTTCTGAACAAAGGATGCTGCGAAGGATTGGCTATTCTATCTACCATCCAGCTCAATTACTACATGGAATGATTTGAAGAGGATATTTCTTGAAAAATACTTTCAGCATCAAGAGCCGCCAACATAAGGAAGGAGATCTACAACATCAGGCAATTCACTGGAGAAACACTTCATGAGTACTGGGAACGCTTCAAAAAGTTGTGCGCAAGTTGCCCACAACATCAGATTAGTGAACATCTCTTCATTCAATACTATTATGAAGGTTTGTTGTCTAGTGACATGAATTTAGTCGATGTTGCGAGCGGTGGAGCTTTTGTAGATAAAACACCGGAAGAGGCGCGAAATTTGATAGCAAACATGGCAGTCAATTCACAACAATTTGACAACTTTATAGCTGAACCAGCTCAAAGGAAACAAACAGAGGTAAACGTATCTAACCTTGAACAACAACTAATTAGTTTAACCTCTCTTGTTCGACATATGTCAGGTGGGAAGGGGCAAAATGTTAAGCATGTGGGATTTGCTTAGAGATGAGCCATACAATCGACACATGTCCCTCACTCCAAGAACCACCCAGTGAGCAAGCAAACGCCACGGGCGGATTTCCAGTACAACCACAACGAAGATATGATCCTTTCTCTAGTACCTACAACCCAGGATGGCGGGATCATCCAAACTTGAGATATGGGAATCAAGCGAAACCACAAATGCAGTCTAATCCGCCACCCTACCGACCACCATTCCAGGGACCACCACAAAATTCTCAATTTCCTAATACTACTGATAGACATGAGAATATTGTTCAAGACCTTGCTCATAATGTTACTAAATTTCAACAGAAAACGCAAGCGAGCATTCAAAGTTTAAATACTGAAGTGGGACAACTTGCAACCAACCTTAATCGTTTGGAAGCTCAAGGATCCCATAAATTACCTTCACAACCAGTGATGAATCCAAGAGAGAATGCAAGCGCCATTAAGCTAAGGAGTGGAATGGAATTGGAAGAACCGGAGAAGTTGGAAACCCCTCATATCACACAAATGGAGGAACAAGAACTTCAGCCAAAGGGAAAGGAATCTATGAAAGATGAGGAACCTCAAGGTAACACTCTCTACTTTTTGAATATAAAAATGAACCTTTCCCTCTTGCTTTGAAGGATAATAGGAAAGATGAGAGCATCATGAACTCTATAATACATTTCGAAGATGCAAAGTGAATATCCCAATGTTAGATGCTATCAAGCAAGTCCCTCGCTATGCTAAGTTCTTAAAAGAGTTATGCACTGCAAAGCGGAAGCAGAAGTTGAAGGGGTGCCAAAAAAGTTGAGTTGGGGGAGAACATCTTCGCTGTGATTAAAAGGAAGATCCCCACCAAGTGCAAGGACCCAAGTATGTTCACTATCCCATGAACAATTTGTGATACACACCTAGAAAAATCCATGTTAGATTTAGGAGCATCGATAAATGTCATGCAATATTCTCTTTATGCTTCATTAAATCTAGGACCTTTAAGTGAGACTAGGATGATTGTCCAATTAGCGGATAGGTCAAATGCATACCCTAAAGGAATTCTAGAGGATGTATTGGTGCAAGTAAATGATTTGGTCTTCCCCGCTGATTTTTATGTGCTTGATATGGCAAATGGTGTCAATAGTAGTCCAATATTGTTGGGAAGACCCTTCTTGAAAACTTCTAAGACTAAGATAGATGTTCATAGTGGCACACTCACTATGGAATTTGATGGCGAGATCGTTAAATTTAATATACATGACGCCATGATGTTGGGTTTTGGAAACCCGAATAATCTTGGTTTTGATGTTAACAAAACTTGTTATTGTGTTGCTAACATATTTCATCAAGTGTGCAGTTCATAGATGATATTTTACAGCTTGATGATGTGCTAAGAAATGCCCTTGAGTTTGGTTGCTGAAATGAGGACCAGCTGAAAGGACCAACTGCAGTACCAGCTGAAGGACCAGCTGGAGTACCAGTTGACCAGACCAGCTGGAGTACCAGCTGAAAGGACCAACTCCAGTACCAGCTGAAGGACCAGCTGGAATACCAGTTGACCAGACCAGCTGGAGTACCAGTTGACCAGACCAGCTGGAGGACCAGCTGAAAGGACCAACTGCAGTACCAGTTGGAGTACCAGCTGGAGTACCAGCTGAAGGACCAGTTTGAGTATCAGCTGAAGGACCAGTTTGAGTACCAGTTGACCAGACCAGCTGGAGGACCAGTTGGAGAGAACCAGCTGGAGGACCAGCTGACCAGACCAGCTAGAGGACCAGCGGGACTTCCATCAATAGCCCAGAAAGCAGAATATGACCGTTGCAATGTTTGAAAGCTTACCAAAATTATCCCAACGGTTATATTCTTGTATCTAACGTATATATCATTACTTGGGGCTATATATACATGATTTGGAAGCTCAATAACAGCTGATTGAAGATCAATCCAAGCCT
Organism: Haberlea rhodopensis; assembly: GCA_907163345.1. Taxonomy (NCBI): domain Eukaryota; kingdom Viridiplantae; phylum Streptophyta; class Magnoliopsida; order Lamiales; family Gesneriaceae; genus Haberlea; species Haberlea rhodopensis. The sequence goes on along the minus strand of CAJQUN010000084.1, from coordinate 720,182 downwards.
TCCAAAGCAAACCCACTTGGGATTCAATTGAGGAACTTAAAAGACAAAAGATGCTAAATGAAGAGCACTCCTCAAACCTTTGGCACCTCTTACCTTGCTATATCAGATCTAGTTAGAGATCATTTGTGCCATATATATTCACTCTATTCATTGTATTTGAGAGCTTAATAGATGAGTGAATATCATTGTAACGGTTGATGATTTATCACAACCGATGAGAGGTCTTTGTATGTGAGACGTTAAAGAACATACATAGTTGAGTTGCTAGGAGTTCTAGTTGGATGGGGAATTCCCAACTGGATCGGGTTTGTACAACGGGATTGTATAAATCAAAGTCTTCTAGTGGAATCCTTCCATGCGGTGGAAGAAGGGGAGACGTAGAAGGATTACACCACCTTCGAACTTCCATAAACAAATGCTTGTGTGATTTACTTTACTGCATTTATTTACCTTACTGCTTTTACATACTTTCTTGCATATCTTTAAAATGCCTTTCAAATGAGTAATCGGTTTTAGAGCGGGTTATGTCGAGTGTCTTCCGCTCGATTTTGTAATCGAACTCGATATAATCTCTCGGTGCATTAATTCAAGAACACGAGCTATTGAAGCTCAAGTTGGTTGAACTCGGGTGTGGAATAGCAACCCACCCCCAAAATCGATCCTAACAAGTGGTATCAGAGCCAGGTTGTTCTTGGAAAGCATTTTAACCGATTTTTGTAGCGGATATCTTTTAAAATCATTTTCAAAATTTTCTCATGAGCATGAAATATTTTCATAGCATATTTTTTCAAAACTTGGTGTATGAACATTTTTAGCATAAAAATCAATTTCATTGCATTCATTTTGCACGAAAATTATTTTAAAATCTGTTTTAAAGGTTTAATTTTCGTTCAATCTGTTCTTAACTCGTTTTTTAGTTTAAAATTGTTATTTTGAAATTTGTTTTCTAACAATTTTCGAAGCATTCAGTTTTTCTGGCAGCTTGCAGCGACTTTGGGAAAATTGGCATAACTTCTTGCTCGGATGTCCAAATGACGAACCGTTTTTTGCGTTGCAAACTAGACTCACAGAGGATCGCAACGGTATAGGTCTTGCAGCCTAATTCTTCACGAGAAAATACAGTTTATTCTGCAAAGTTGGACTAAGTGTGCTGCCACCGTAGAAAGATGAAATGGACATTGTTGAGTTTTGTCAAGAAATTCAAATTTGTTGTCAAGTATGCTACATGCATCATCAAAAGAGGTTATTTTTGTTCAAAAATTTATGTGCATTGCATTTTTTAAAATTTGTTTTAGCCTACCCCATTTGCCCCTCACTTGCTCAAATTTTCAAACCTTTTAAAATTAAGGGGGAGAGTTTAATCTCAATCCTTGAGGGGGAGTAAATTTTATTTGTCTTCCTTTTTGATTCACACAAAAAGGGGGAGAAATATGTTGTTTAAAAATATGTTTTTTTTATGTTGTTTAAAAATATGTGTTTTTTCTTGTTATGCAACATTGTGCTTTAATGTCATATTTTTATTCAAGTTTTGTGATCATCAAAAAGGGGGAGATTGTTGGGTTTTGGAAACCCGAATAATCTTGGTTTTGATGTTAACAAACTTGTTATTGTGTTGCTAACATATTTCATCAAGTGTGCAGTTCATAGATGATATTTTACAGCTTGATGATGTGCTAAGAAATGCCCTTGAGTTTGGTTGCTGAAATGAGGACCAGCTGAAAGGACCAACTGCAGTACCAGCTGAAGGACCAGCTGGAGTACCAGTTGACCAGACCAGCTGGAGTACCAGCTGAAAGGACCAACTCCAGTACCAGCTGAAGGACCAGCTGGAATACCAGTTGACCAGACCAGCTGGAGTACCAGTTGACCAGACCAGCTGGAGGACCAGCTGAAAGGACCAACTGCAGTACCAGTTGGAGTACCAGCTGAAGGACCAGTTTGAGTATCAGCTGAAGGACCAGTTTGAGTACCAGTTGACCAGACCAGCTGGAGGACCAGTTGGAGAGAACCAGCTGGAGGACCAGCTGACCAGACCAGCTAGAGGACCAGCGGGACTTCCATAAATAGCCCAGAAAGCAGAATATGACCGTTGCAATGTTTGAAAGCTTACCAAAATTATCCCAACGGTTATATTCTTGTATCTAACGTATATATCATTACTTGGGGCTATATATACATGATTTGGAAGCTCAATAACAGCTGATTGAAGATCAATCCAAGCCTTCCAAAGCAAACCCACTTGGGATTCAATTGAGGAACTTAAAAGACAAAAGATGCTAAATGAAGAGCACTCCTCAAACCTTTGGCACCTCTTACCTTGCTATATCAGATCTAGTTAGAGATCATTTGTGCCATATATATTCACTCTATTCATTGTATTTGAGAGCTTAATAGATGAGTGAATATCATTGTAACGGTTGATGATTTATCACAACCGATGAGAGGTCTTTGTATGTGAGACGTTAAAGAACATACATAGTTGAGTTGCTAGGAGTTCTAGTTGGATGGGGAATTCCCAACTGGATCGGGTTTGTACAACGGGATTGTATAAATCAAAGTCTTCTAGTGGAATCCTTCCATGCGGTGGAAGAAGGGGAGACGTAGAAGGATTACACCACCTTCGAACTTCCATAAACAAATGCTTGTGTGATTTACTTTACTGCATTTATTTACCTTACTGCTTTTACATACTTTCTTGCATATCTTTAAAATGCCTTTCAAATGAGTAATCGGTTTTAGAGCAGGTTATGTCGAGTGTCTTCCGCTCGATTTTGTAATCGAACTCGATATAATCTCTCGGTGCATTAATTCAAGAACACGAGCTATTGAAGCTCAAGTTGGTTGAACTCGGGTGTGGAATAGCAACCCACCCCCAAAATCGATCCTAACACATGAAATATCCTTGTGACGAAGAGGATACTGTTTATTCTATCGATATTATTGATTACTTGTCTCATGGTATTTTTGAGCTCGCAGGTATAGATGAATTGGAGGTAGCCCTAACCACACCACTCACCCATCTCGAGGAAGAGAAGCCACTTGGAGACGAAGTGGAGCAAACCGTCGTCACCTTGGATACCACGCCCGAGATACAAAATAACGTTTCATTTGTTTCATTACCCATTTCTAACATTAGGCCACTACCTTCTGTATCGTAGGCACCCACCGTTGAGTTGAAGCAACTACCAAGCCACCTAAAGTATGTATTCCTTGGAGAAGGAGATATACTACCGGTAATTATCTCTAGCAAGTTGGGAGATGACCAAGAGGAGGAACTCATTCAAGTGCTCTAGGAGCACAAAACCGCCATAGGATGGACCATTGCGGATATTAAAGGAATAAGCCCATCTACATGCATGCATAGGATCCTACTTGAAGATGAAAGTAAGCCTACACGCCAACAGCAAAGAAAACTTAACCTACCGATGATAGAAGTTGTGAAGGAAGAGATCTGCAAACTCCTGGCCGTGGGAGTGATGTACCCAATTTCTGACAGTCAATTGGTCACCACCCGCTTTCAAAATGGATGGAGAGTTTGCATCGACTATCGGAAGCTGAATGCCATGACACGCAAGGATCATTTTCCCTTACCCTTCATTGATCAAATGCTTGAAAGGTTAGCATGTCACTCTTATTATTGCTTTCTTGATGAATATTCTAGTTATTTTCAGATTGCTATCGCACCCGAGGATCAATAAAAGACAACGTTTACATGCCCCTTTGGAACTTTCACTTATAGGCGAATGCCCTTTGGACTTTGCAGCGCACCGGCCACTTTTCAACTGTGTATGTTTAGTATATTTTTCGAGTACACCGAGCATATATTAGAGGTTTTCATGGATGACTTTTATGGTGGAACAAGGTATCGTGTTGGGCCGTGTTGTTTCTTCTAAAGGTATGGAGGTAGATAAAGCAAAAATTGACATTATTCAACTCTACCCTACCCTATTTGTGTGCAGGATGTGCGTTCCTTTCTTGGCCATGCAGGTTTCTATAGGAGATACATCAAGGACTTCGCCAAGATTGCATCACCATTGTGCAAATTATTGCAAAAGGAAGTGGTATTCGAGTTTGATGAGGCATGCAAGACTGCATTTGACACATTGAAGACGCCTTTGACATCCACACCCATCATCCAACCACCTGACTGGAACTAGCCATTTGAGATAATGTGCGATGCTAGTGACTATGCTGTGGGCGCTATCTTGGGTCAAAGAATTGGGGAGTTTCTCATGTCATCTATTATGCGTCCAAAACCTTGAACGAAGCCCAACTCAACTACACCACTACTGAAAAGGAGTTTTTAGCTGTTGTCTTTGCTCTTGAAAAATTTAGATCATCTTTGCTTGGTACTGAAGTTGTTGTGTTTTCTGATCATGCAGCACTTAGGTACTTGATGAAGAAGAAAGAAGCAAAGCCAAGGCTGATAAGGTGGATCTTACTATTGAGCGAGCTTGACTTGGAGATCCAAGACAAGAAAGGATGGAAAACACGGTAGCGGACCACTTGAGTCGTCTACCACACATAGATGATGAACTCTGCCCAAAAGAAGAATTTCCCGATGAGCATCTTTTCTCCCTTCGTGCAAAATTCCCATGGTACGCTGATATTTTTAATTATTTGGCCACTAATCAAATTCCTGACGATATATCTAGGGCCAAGAAAGCAAAGACCAAAAGCGATGCAAAGTACTATGTATGGGACGATCCATATCTTTGGAAGCACTATGCCGATCAAGTCATAAGGCGATGCGTCCCTAACCATGAGGTAAACTCCATACTAAAATTTTGCCATGCGTATGCATGTGGATGACACTTTGGAGTCAAGAGGACTGCAAGAAAAGTACTTGAATGTGGCTTCTTCTGGCCATCCCTGTTTCGAGACATGTATACCTTTTGCAAGTCATGCAGCGAGTGCCAAAAGACAGGTAACATTTCTCAACGCAAGGAGATGCCCCAACAACCCATACTCATTTTTGAAATCTTTGACGTATGGGGCATCGACTTCATGGGACCTTTTCCTATCTCTTATGGTAATATATATTTTGCTTGCAGTTGACATGTTTCAAAATGGGTGGAAGCTATAGCCACCCGGACTAATGACTATATCGTAGTTGTATGGATTCTTAAAACACAACATTTTCTCTACGTTTGGAATCCCAAGATACGTTTGGAATCCCAAGAGCAATCATCAGTGACCGAGGTACCCATTTTTGCAATAGAACGGTGGTAAGCTTGTTGAAGAAATATCACGTAACACATAAGGTTTCCACCGCCTACCATTCTCAAACAAATGGGCAACCTGAAGTGTCCAATCGAGAGGTCAAATCCATCCTAGAGAAGACTGTAAACCCTACGAGGAAAGATTGGAGCTTACGTTGGACGATGCACTATGGGCACATCGCACAGCATATAAGACACCCATAGGTATGTCTCATTTTCGATTAATCTTTGGAAAACCATGCCATCTTCCTGTAGAATTGGAGCATAGGTGTGATACCCGGGAATTATTGGCGTTAATCCCGGTGTGGTAATAATCCTTATGGATTTTAATTGTGGTAATTATGTATTAATTACGGTTTTGGGACTCCCGGGGATTTTAAATCCTGTTTTTGGAGTCGTTGGATCCAAGGGATGAGATTGCATTCTCATCGTGGTGACAACCTTGGAATTTGGTTTTTGGTGGAATCTGGGGTCCGGAGTACTTTGTACTGGGGCTGGTGATGGAAATTTGAGTTGGAGAGATAATTATTGAAAACAGATGATATTTGATGAATCATGATGTATTTGTGGAGGAGTCGATATTTTGGAGCTTTAGAGCTATATATACCAAATGGACTCGGTATTCCGTCATTTTTACGGAATCTCTCCTCCCTCTCCTCTCCCTCACGCCACTCTCTAACCCCCAAACCCTTCCCCCTTTCCCTTTGATGAGCAAAATTGATGGAGGCTCATCCTAGGAGCCGGACTTCTCGAAGATAATAAGGTATTATTCATCCCCTCGCATTTATCTTCGTTTTGATTGTGGTTTTGTGGTGTTTGGGAAGGACTTGTGTTGGGTTTGAAGAAATGGGTTTTAAAGAATTTTGGGTTGGTCGGTTTGAGGAGTTTTTATGGTGTTTATGTTGAGGATTTATGTTGTATGGGGTGTGAGGATTGTTGTTGGGCAAAATTTTGCAAGAAAATCGCCATTTTTGACTTTTACAGGTCGAGGCGATCGATCCCTAGGGCAGGGCGATCGATCGCCGCGACGTTGTTGAAAATTTCAGGAAGATGAACAGTGAGGCGATCGACCGCCTCAAATGAAGCGATCGACCGCCAAGGGGCAGTGGGCTTTTGTGTTGAGAGGCGATCGACCACCTCAAAGAGAGCGATCGATCGCCATCAGGCAGTGGCCATTTATGCTGAGAGGCGACCGATCGCCTGAAAAGGGGCGATCGATCGCCTTTTCCTATATTCGCGAGGCGATCGATCGCCTGAAATCATCCGATCGATGGCCAATGCCTGTTTTTGGGAAATTATTTCGTGTTGAGTTTTCGATGCATGCTTCGCCCGTGGTCTTTTAAAATGGTTAATCGTCATGGATGACGATATTTTGGGGGTTTTGAACGTGCTAGGGAACGTGGTTGCATGCTTGAGATTAATTATGCATTATTAATCGTGTTTAGCACATAATTCATCGGTCACGGGACCAAGGCAAGTTTGGATTCGAACTACGAGATTATAAGGTACGTATGACGTACGAGCATAGCCCTTTAATATAATTGAAAGTGTTGAGTGCTTGGTACACTGTATTGCAATGAATATGTATGGAATTGCACGATATGTGGTATAGCAATAAACGGATATTGAGATACATGATTAATAGTAGTTGCTACAAATGGATATACATGCATTGGGAATTGCATGGTGCCGCCTTTGAGCGAGCAATGATTGGGATGTGGTCGCCTTTGAGCGCACATCGGTTATGACGCCACTGCTGTTGAGCATGCATGAGAATGAAATGCCGCCATTGTGGAGCGAGCAATGAAATAGAACTATGGAACCTTAAATGAGATATATGGGATAATTGTAATCATTGTTTAATGATTTGATATTATTGTTATGATATCAGTATATAACAAATGGGTTCGTTAATCAATGTAATGATTAACTGGCATTTGGGAATTTGATGGTTTCAGTTGTTTTGAGAACATGGACAGTACATAGAATCCCGGATGAGGATGATACCATCCAGGGAGTACATTTTGTATTTCATAGCATTTACATTGTTTTAAATTATGAATTGTTTTATTGTGATTGTTGGATTTGGGATATTGGTATGCTCACCCCGTATGGGGGCTGTCTCTGTTGGGGCAGGTTATTAGGTACATCGTTAGCTGAGAGTTGAGCTCGAGCTGTGGATTTGAGGTGATTCCAGGACCGAGGTACCAGCGACGGCATTGAGCATGACGTTTTATTCATTTGATGCACATATACTTATTCGATGCTCGCATGTGAGCAATATTATGTGTATATGGTATGTATAAAAAGGCAAGGGCCTTTCTCTCTTCATTTATGAGTAGCATGCAATTATTTATTGAATTGCTAAATGAACTGAGAGCATGTTAGTGTATTATATTGGTGCATGATGTATGTGGACTTGGTTGAGGGGAAACTAGACATTATATGGAATAATGTAAAGAAATTTTATATGTGGCATGATTGGCTATAACGACAAGTGGTTTTTCCCCTACATGAACGATTGTATGCACTAATGGCATGGATTAATACACTAATAACGGCTTAAGGGCATGGGGGTCCTTACGTTAGTGGTATCAGAGCAGTGGCTAGCTCTTTGGGGCTGTTGAAGGCCTGGAACATGCTAATAGGAATGGGTAGCACATATTCATGCATGATAGTAGTTAGTGTTGTGTGACACAACTATTTTGCTTATGTGCAATTATAATATGTGATCATAGTGGAACAACTATATGGCATGACATCTATGGAATCATAATATAACCTGCTGATTATGATTGTGAGTTGTGGCACAGGAACAACCAAAGGAAGCATTTTGAAATGCATTGGGATACAGGAAGTACTTTGCACTCATAGTTTGTGCATTTACTCACTATAATTATATTGTGGTGAATATGGATTATTATATACTCAGGGTTTGGGATTGTTCCTGTAGGGACACTATGACATGAAGGGCTAAGGCTAGGATTGGAAGACACGGAACGGTAACCTGCGTTTTATATACATCATGGATTATGCATTAATGTGCACAATGGAGTGATGATTTTAATGCTTTGCCGCCAAATGTTGAAGCGAGGGTGTTGCCGCATGTCGCATTTGAGCGAGGTGCATTAAAATACACTCATTGTGGTTGTATATATTGGAGTGATGATTTTAATGCTTTGCCGCCAAATGTTGAAGCGAGGGTGTTGCCGCATGTCGCATTTGAGCGAGGTGCATTAAAATACACTCATGATGATGTATGTTGGGATATGGAATATGCATTGTATTGCAGGTATGGATGGAATGCTTGGTGAATATCCCATGAGTCGTTGTTATGGATGAGTGATGATTTTAAATGCTTGCCGCTATTTATTTTTGTGCCGCTAAATGTGAAGCGAGGGGTGGGAGTACCGCATGCCACATTGAAGCGAGGTTATCATATGAAGCGAGGAAAGAATATTTGCCGCTAAAATGTGAGAGTACCACATGTCCATTGAAGCGAGGTTATTCTATGCCGCTTATATGTGAAGCGAGGTGCATTAAAATACACTACCATAACAAGACTAGGGATCCGCTATTCTATTGGCGATGGTTCATGCCGCCGGATATATATATAGCGATGGTTCATTCGGCTATTCTGTTGGCGATGGTTCATGCCCCCGGGTATCTATATAGCGATGATTCATTCCGCTATTCTATTGGCGATGGTTCATGCCGCCGGGTATCTATATAGCGATGATTCATGCCGCCGGGTATCTATATAGCGATGATTCATTCCGCTATTCTATTGGCGATGGTTCATGCCGCCGGGTATCTATATAGCGATGATTCATTCCACTATTCTATTGGTGATGGTTCATGTCGCCGGGTATTCATAGCGATTCCGCTATTCTATTGGCGATGGTTCATGCCGCCGGGTATTCATAGCGATGGTTCATTCCGCTATTCTATTGGCGATGGTTCATACCGCCGTATATTTATAGCGATGTTTTATGCCGCCGACTCTATGGCGAGGGATCATGCAACTGATTCTATGGCGATGGTTTATACCACTATGTACGTAGCACTGGATTATGCCGCCTACGAGCGATGGGTGCTGATTGCGTACCACTGTTGGATGACGGAGACATGTATGCCGCTATCTCATTAGCGATGAGGTATGGTTTATTACTGTTTTATTAGCATTATTATGGATGATATGCATGGAAATACATATACCGTCATGTGTTTGACGATGAGGCTATGGATGTCGTGCTTCGACACGTACTGTCACGAGTTGACGATGTTATATTCAATGTCATATGTTGGCAGGTACCATCACTAGATGACGAAGACATAGTGGATGTCTATATAGACGTGTAGCGTCGTTTCGATGATTAATACATTTAAGTATATGTATTTAGTCGTGTGGTTTGAGTGCCAATGGTGAGCACATGTAGTGTCTGGGTCACTAGTTGACGAGACCATTATGCCGAGCAGGTTGCTCGATGAATTATTGGGTGCGCCGTACAGGAAGTATACCGCATCACATATTTGAGGTAAATACTTTACGAGTAGTGGTACCTTTGGGTATACTCGTTGGAATGGCTTTGGCCAAGTGACTGGTAACAGGAGTAGTTGTTGAGGACACTACTTGCTCATGCCGAAGTGACATATGGTAGACATGATCACACCCACCCTGAGGGTGTGGAATAAATCCTATGGAAATTAGGATTGCTTTGTGGTTGAGCAAGGACACCGAGATGTCCTTGGTGCTTTAGTATTAGAGAAATATTGGGGGATGACCCACTACTCTAATAGCTTGTACGGTATGGTATGCCGGGATGGGTCGTGTGTCATGTTGATAGGTTGGTATGAGCCTATGGGGCCAACGAATTGATAACCAGGTATTGTTGCAGTGCTTTTGTGTGCTTGTGATAGCCATTATGCTGCTCGTTGGATTCGAGCTGGGTGAATCGTATGGTGATACGATGAGGTTTATGGTAGACTCTTGTAGTCTCTATGTGGCATGGTGATTGAGGTAGGGAATATCTCACGGGGACGTTTATACGTCAAATGTTTCGAGTGACTTGTACCGGGACAACTCGATTTTGTTGGGAATACCAACGTGAGTGTCAACAAGTTGTTATTAGCTCTGGTTGAGCATCCTTGCATATGGAATGCAACGGGAGTCACGTTTGGATTTGTAGGATATAGCTAGTGGGGTAACACTACTATACTGATTTTATCTCTTGGAGAGTTTTGGGTGGTACTGTCGTGGAGACAGCTGGTATCGATTTTGGGTTGATTGTAAATCAGCCATGGTAAACATTACTGGTGTTGGACCGAGTAATGGATTTCTTACCTTTCGGCGAGACGTTCGAGGAGGCGTCTCCGGGGAAATGCTCGAGATTGTGGAGTACTTTAGCATTAGTACAGAGCATCTTTAGTTTGAGTATACATGGCGTATACGGGTTTCGTTTTGATAATAGTGGCATGGATGCACTACTGGACCAGTTGTGTAATTTATTGGTTCCGGGATATGTTTTGGTAAATATATCCACGTTCAAACGGTGGTTCGAGGATTGGAGGATCATGGATTCATGACGTTTTTCCTTGTGAGGAAGGTAGTATTGATATACCTACCGATTGGGAATCTTTGGGTAACTCAATGAGTCGGTTTGTGAGGTGTTAATGTTGAAATTACACCCTTTGGTTTTGGTTTGTCAACCATCATTCTCCGTGGAGCGAGAATAATCGGGTTTAGACAGTTGATTTTTGGGACTTTGGGTATGATTGGAGATATCCAAGTCTATTGCATTGTGTATGCATGTTGTGTAGGTACTTGGGCATGTATGTGTGTACGAATGCCCGCGTTAAGTGCTTTTTGAGTATCGGATTAGTACGCTTGGTTTAGTGAATCTTCGGGGTGAGATTGTGGCACTTTGAGATTGGTAATCTCGATGGCACGATGCATTCTGATGAATGATCGTGAGGGTTGTTTGACTTCCCCTGAGGAGGGATTGTCATGTTTTGGAACCATGGTAGTTCTTGTTGGGTTAATTCGATAGCCTCCCTGTTTTAGGATTGTTGAATCCTAGGGTAAACGAGGGATGGCCAGGATTCAGATTTGTTTAGTGTCGTGGTTGACACGTATGGCGGGAATGCAATTGATTATTCTTGCATGTCCTTTTGAGAACTTGAGACCTTGTGGAGTCTCGATGGTGTGTTTGGGACCAAGATGTGATTTCTTGAAACACACGATGTAGACATCTTTGGAGAGTGTTTGGTGCCTATTGGTGACCGTGAGTTGTCCGATCCGTATTGCAATGTGGTGCAACTACTCCCCTGTTGGAGATGGGTTTGGAAATTGGGAACCAGATGTAGTGCAGGTACGTTGTGGTGTACTAATGGTTACTTTGCTAACGATGTATGTTTAACATCGGTGACTAAGTCTTGGAGATATCATTGGGACGATATCTATTTTGGAATCACGAATGATTCGTTTGATTAGCAGTTATGGTTGGCTGACTGCTTTGAGATGGTTGGCATTGGGATATGCTGACGTTTTGTTGGGGGTTGTACTGGTTTGGGAGGTTATCCTATTCCAGGTTTTGGTGCGAGGTCAGTATCCTCACGATTGGTATGTCGTTCTTAATTCGATGAGGTGAATCCATTTGGGATTTTGTAATCGCGGCAATACGTAGGGTACGTACGCCGTGCAAATTTCAGGGACGAAATTTTATTAGTGAGGGATAATTGTGATACCCGGGAATTATTGGCGTTAATCCCGGTGTGGTAATAATCCTTATGGATTTTAATTGTGGTAATTATGTATTAATTGCGGTTTTGGGACTCCCGGGGATTTTAAATCCTGTTTTTGGAGTCGTTGGATCCAAGGGATGAGATTGTATTCTCATCGTGGTGACAACCTTGGAATTTGGTTTTTGGTGGAATCTGGGGTCCGGAGTACTTTGTACTGGGGCTGGTGATGGAAATTTGAGTTGGAGAGATAATTATTGAAAACAGATGATATTTGATGAATCATGATGTATTTGTGGAGGAGTCGGTATTTTGGAGCTTTAGAGCTATATATACCAAAGGGACTCGGTATTCCGTCATTTTTACGGAATCTCTCCTCCCTCTCCTCTCCCTCACGCCACTCTCTAACCCCCAAACCTTTCCCCCTTTCCCTTTGATGAGCAAAATTGATGGAGGCTCATCCTAGGAGCCGGACTTCTCGAAGATAATAAGGTATTATTCATCCCCTCGCATTTATCTTCGTTTTGATTGTGGTTTTGTGGTGTTTGGGAAGGACTTGTGTTGGGTTTGAAGAAATGGGTTTTAAAGAATTTTGGGTTGGTCGGTTTGAGGAGTTTTTATGGTGTTTATGTTGAGGATTTATGTTGTATGGGGTGTGAGGATTGTTGTTGGGAAAAATTTTGCAAGAAAATCGCCATTTTTGACTTTTACAGGTCGAGGCAATCGATCCCTAGGGCAGGGCGATCGATCGCCGCGACGTTGTTGAAAATTTCAGGAAGATGAACATTGAGGCGATCGACCGCCTCAAAATGAAGCGATCGACCGCCAAGGGGCAGTGGGCTTTTGTGTTGAGAGGCGATCGACCGCCTCAAAGAGAGCGATCGATCGCCATGAGGCAGTGGCCATTTATGCTGAGAGGCGACCGATCGCCTGAAAAGGGGCGATCGATCGCCTGTTCCTATATTCGCGAGGCGATCGATCGCCTGAAATGATGCGATCGATGACCAATGCCTGTTTTTGGGAAATTATTTCGTGTTGAGTTTTCGATGCATGCTTCGCCCAGGGTCTTTTAAAATGGTTAATCGTCATGGATGACGATATTTTTGGGGTTTGTGAACGTGCTAGGGCACGTGGTTGCATGCTTGAGATTAATTATGCATTATTAATCGTGTTTAGCACATAATTCATCGGTCACGGGACCAAGGCAAGTTTGGATTCGAACTACAAGATTATAAGGTACGTATGACGTACGAGCATAGCCCTTTAATATAATTGAAAGTGTTGAGTGCTTGGTACACTGTATTGCAATGAATATGTATGGAATTGCACGATATGTGGTATAGCAATAAACATATATTGAGATACATGATTAATAGTAGTTGCTACAAATGGATATACATGCATTGGGAATTGCATGGTGCCGCCTTTGAGCGAGCAATGATTGGGATGTGGTCGCCTTTGAGCGAACATCGGTTATGACGCCACTGCCGTTGAGCATGCGTGAGAATGAAATGCCGCCATTGTGGAGCGAGCAATGAAATAGAACTATGGAACCTTAAATGAAATATATGGGATAATTGTAATCATTGTTTAATGATTTGATATTATTGTTATGATATCGGTATATAACAAATGGGTTCGTTAATCAATGTAATGATTAACTGGCATTTGGGAATTTGATGGTTTCAGTTGTTTTGAGAACAGGGACAGCACAGAGAATCCCGGATGAGGATGATACCATCCAGGGAGTACATTTTGTATTTCATAGCATTTACATTGTTGTAAATTATGAATTGTTTTATTGTGATTGTTGGATTTGGGATATTGGTATGCTCACCCCGTATGTGGGCTGTCTCTGTTGGGGCAGGTTATTAGGTACATCGTTAGCTGAGAGTTGAGCTCGAGCTGTGGATTTGAGGTGATTCCAGGACCGAGGTACCAGCGACGGCATTGAGCATGACTTTTTATACATTTGATGCACATATACTTATTCGATGCTCGCATGTGAGCACTATTATGTGTATATGGTATGTATAAAAATGCAAGGGCCTTTCTCTCTTCATTTATGAGTAGCATGCAATTATTTATTGAATTGCTAAATGAACTAAGAGCATGTTAGTGTATTATATCGGTGCATGATGTATGTGGACTTGGTTGAGGGGAAACTAGACATTATATGGAATAATGTAAAGAAATTTTATATGTGGCATGATTGGCTATAACGACAAGTGGTTTTCCCCTACATGAACGATTGTATGCACTAATGGCATGGATTAATACACTAATAACGGGTTAAGGGCACGAGGGTCCTTACAATAGGGCATATTGGGTTATCAAGAACTTGAACATGAAGTTGGATGCAATTGGTGAGCATAGAAAGTTGCAGCTGTAAGAATTGGAGGAGATACGCAATGATGCATATACAAGTTCAAGAATTTATAAGGAGAAGACAAAGGTCTTTCATGATAAGATGATCTCGAGAAGGACGTTCGAAGTTGGTAAAAAAGTCCTCCTCTATCACTCACGCCTTCGACTCTTCCCAGGTAAGTTACGTTCTAAATGGAATGGGCCTTATCTAGTTACCAATATTTCTTCTTCTGGTGCAGTGGAAATTAAAAGTTTGAACACAACGAAGAAATTCACAGTGAATGGCCATCGACTGAAGCACTATTACGATGGAATTCAAGACGAGGGAGCGGTTAAATTGGCACTCGAAGACCCACCTGGGGTTGAATGATGAAGGACTAGCGTCGGGCCACCGACGTTAAACAGAGGCACTGCTTGGGAGGCAACCCAAGTAGAGTTAGTTTCCCTTTCTCTTTTATTTTTTTTATTGCTTTATTATTTAAACTTTTCTCTTTCCTTACAATTTTGACTTACATTGGGACAATGTAAAATTTAAGTATGGGGGAGGTCTTAGTAGTTTGTTATTGCTTTCTTATTATATAAATACAAAAAATTAAAAAATTTGAAAAATTTTGAGCTCATAGTTTGTAACCAATGCATGCTTAGATCACTAGCCCATGAAAAAACCTAATTAATGGCATGCATGTTTTTGAACATAGGTAAATTGTTATCCTTGGAACAATTTGAACTCTAATGCAAATTGTGTTTTGACATAGTAGTTGAATATATTGAGCACGAATATGTCATGACTTGTGATATAGGGTAGTGAAGATTTTTTGAATTTTATGATAGTCTTAGGTTTGTCTCTGATACATGCTAGAACTTAACTACATGCTCTTTGAGGCATATGTCTAAACTACTTGCGAACATGAAAGTGATATAGGCGATCTTTGATGCGTTTGAGCCTTTCAAGCCTACCATGTAAAGAAAATCAATCACTAGTACCTTTTTGAGCTTTAATGTGTGCTAAGCATACAAACAACCACCATTCAACATTCTTTGACTAGCTTATTATCATTCCCTAATTAGATGATTCTAATTCATACCTTTGAGGGGAGTATGATATGTTTCATTCACATGCACTTAGGTATTCATTGATCCATATGTTTTGAGCTTCATTGTCAAAATAATGAAATGCATGAAAGAAAAAGGATGCCTTGAGAAGATAAAAATATGACTCCAAGGGGAGCTAAGGCACAAAAGAATAAGGTTTGAAGAAACAAATCATGTAAGAAGACAAGTTTATATTGTGCATATCAACATACTCTCTTGCTTGATACATCCTTCCCTTTCTTTCATAAGCCAACACCTAGGCCAAGCTACAAGCTAATTAAGACCTACTTGATTCATGTTTGCAAGTGGCTAAGATAGTGGAGAAGAGTGTGCAAATGAGCTTATACTTGTGTTAGTGTATGACTTGAGCTATTGGGGGTTTACATTTATTGGAGCTGTAATTCGTACATGACACTTGTTTATGATCACACACGCGCGTTCACTGCTTTGTTGGGTATGAAATGCCTAGGGATTGAACTTGTTCCACTATTAACCTTTCACCGTCTTTCATTATTATGCATGTTTATAATTGTTGAGGCATTAAAGTGAGGGCAAGATAGTTTGTTATGATACTATGAGCCAACAAAAATATTGTAGTTCTGTCTAATTTACTCGAGGACAAGTAAAGATTAAGTATGTGGGAGTTTGAGGTGACTAGAAATAGACACATCTATTGCGCTTAATTGTCTACGATTTGTTATATTTTGATGAAAAACTTGATACATATGCTACCTAATCGTATATTTGTGTAAATATAGGTGGAATCGAAGAAATCAAGATAACAAGGGAGAATAAGGATCAATGAATGCATTGGAGTTGATAAGGATCAATAGACCAAGAAAAGTGCATGAAAAGAGTCAACAAAGATAAAGACTCGGCGATCGATCGGCATTTATCCGCGATCGATCACCGAGACATGCTAGAAAAGACCCTGAAAACAGAATATATTCGCGATCGATCGGCAAAAGTCGTGATCGATCGCCACAATGCGTTGAAAGTCACCGATCGATCGGCAAAAGGCGCCATCGATTGCGAGAAGCTTCTGGCTGAAAAATAAAGGCTGGCGATTGATCGCCAGACATCACCGATCGATCGCCAACAGAGTCCGAGAAATTAAGGAAAATTCGGTTTTACCATCTTGGGAGACTCTAACCTATTCCCCAAGCCCCCCACCTCTATAAACACGAAAATTAGCCTCCCTATGACATCATTCAGACTTTTAATCATAGTTTTAGACTTAGAACAAAAATTCACTTTGAAGTTTTGAAGACGGATTGAAGATTCGACACAAAGGCGGGATAGCAACCTCGACGCGTGGCGATTCTTATAGTTTGTCTTAGTTTTTGTTTATGTTTTCCATACATATTTTTTTTTGTTTTGCATTGATTATGAGTAGCTAAACTCATCTTCTTGGTTGAGGAAGACAAAACCATTGGAGTTTAAATTATTCAAGAGATTGTTGTTTTGAATTGGTGATTTTTATGGAATATCATAAGTTTTTCTTTTGTTCATGACATGATAGTGTTGTTTGGTTGTTAGATTAGCTACCTAATGATTTTAGATAATCACTACTCTCAATTCCCCCCTATTTCGATACTTGTTAGCACAAAGATACACGCTTCCCTGTGGGATCGATCCCTACTTACACTGCTACATTATTTTGCTGTTAATTAAGAAGCGTTAATTTGGGCGTATACGATAAGCACGACCATTGATCTAATAAAACATGTTTAGATCATGAAGAAATACTTACCGTTGGTATCAGGGCCTGTATTACCTCTATCTTGCAATTTTTTGTTCTCTACCATGGACGAAGTTTTTTCTGAATTTTTTATTTATGTTCTTATGTTTTTATGAGGAATAATGGTTAGAAATCATTACGAAATTAGATTTCTGACATTTCTGAGTTGAAAACAAAATATTGGTGATCGGAAAGCTTAAAACCGTAGGGTTTTTGAGCGGTCGAAACCGGGTCATAATGATTCGGTAAGATGTAAGGGATGGCTGCACAGTGATTTTGAATTGTCAAAGATGTCGGCTGTTACTTACGAGTTTTAATGACTTGCCATTTTTCTTAAAATATATATTTATTTTATGTCCAAAAGCGTGTTGCATTTTGTATTTATTGGAATGAATGTTATCAGAATGGTGATAGTCGACTTGTCATTCACTCATTTGTACTGATACAGACAAAGCAACACCTTACAATTGGAGACAAGTTCATATTTAAATAATGATTAAAAATAAATAATAATAATAATTTAATTATTAGTTGTCTAAATCATGGCTTGCAAGTTTCTGTATAACATTGTTATGTTATAATTTAGATTATATGTTGTATATACGTATGTATACATATATTAGTGGCTTAATTTTATATGCTAAAATTATTTATTTTATGGTTTTGTATGTATAATTGTTATGTTTAATTATACATGCAATATTTTATGATTAATTAGGATAAAATATCAAATTATATTTCCTATTTACCCACAGGAATTAGGAAAATGAACATAATTTGATAGTTTTATCTTATAGTTATTCATGGATCTAACTGAGTAGGATTTTAGCCCACAGACAATTTTTTTGTCGCTCGATTCATATTTTTAAGCATGATTTTACATTGGTAAATCATGATTTATGTTAATTAGTCTCAATTTTGGATTATAAGCATGTACGATAATTTTTTATGCAGTTATCCAGTCTGTGAATTTTCCTGATGTTAAGTGTGATATTCCCAAACTAAAGGGTGATAACTATAAAGTCTGGAATGAGAGAATTCTTCTTCATTTAGGGAGTATGGACATTGATTGTGCCATAAGGAAAGACAAACCACCTCCGATTAATGAAATCAGCATTCCTAATCGTCTCTGCGTAATGTTCATAAAGACTAAAATCTCTGCTGGAATTAGAGGTTATGTCGAAGAGCATAAAAATGTCAAGGCATTGCTGAAGGCTATTGATGAGCAATTTGAGACTTCAGATAAAGCACTAGCCAGCACCCTAATTATGAAATTTTCATCCATGAGGATCACTATTGTCAAAGGTATGCGTGAGCATATCATGCAAATGAGGGACATTGCGGCTCAATTAAAGACTCTTGAGGTTGAGATGTTTGAGTCTTTCCTTGTGCACTATATTTTAAACACTCTCTCATGTCAATATGGACCCTTTAAGATATCATACAACACGCATAAAGATAAGTGGTCAATTAATGAACTTATGACCATGTGTGTTCAAGAGGAGAGAAGACTGACAATGGAAAAGAGTGAAAGTGTGTTTATGGCAATGGAAAGAAATGACATAAACCAAGCCAAATGGAAAGGGAAAGGTAAAATATCGCCCCAATGTGGAATAAAAAAGGAATCTAATTGTTTTTTTCTGTAAAAAGAAGTGACACGTGAAGAAAGATTGCACCAAATTCAAGAAATGACTTGAGACGAAAGGTAAACCAATCTCATTTGTCTGTTGTGAATCTAATATGGTTGCTGTTATTTATAACACAAGATGGATTGATTCTGGTTCTACAATCCATATTTCGAATACCATGCAGGGTATGTGAAACCTAAGGAAACCAGTGGAAAGTGAGTAATGCATTTATTCAGGAAACAAAATGCGCTCACATGTGGAAGCTCTTGGAACATGCAATCTAGTTCTAAATAGTGGTTTTATTTTGAATTTAGAAAAGACTTTTTATATTCCTAGTTTTTCTAGGAATTTAATTTCAGTTTCAAGACTCGTAGTTTGGTTATTCCTTTAAGTTTTTAGAAACATCTTTCAGTTTATATTATAAATCTGATCTTGTTGGGAATGGTTCTGATGGGCTTTTCTCTATTTATTTACAAAATAATGTCACTTATGTTACTATGCATGTTTACACTGGTATGAAACGATGTTTTATGAATGATTATTCCCTTATTTTGTGCACAGGAGATTGGGGCATATCTCCATAGATAGGATTAA
The DNA here is from genome assembly GCA_907163345.1 of Haberlea rhodopensis. NCBI lineage: Eukaryota > Viridiplantae > Streptophyta > Magnoliopsida > Lamiales > Gesneriaceae > Haberlea > Haberlea rhodopensis. The sequence goes on along the minus strand of CAJQUN010000084.1, from coordinate 700,797 downwards.
GAGATTGGTAAATAATGGAGTACTTAATACTTTGGATTTTATTGATTTCTATACTTTTGTGGACTGCATTAAAGGAAAGCAGACCAACAAGTCCAAGAAAGGGGCTAAGACGAGTACATACATATTAGAGATCATACATTCAGATATTTGTAGTCCAGTAACGGACTAGCATGGTCCGAGAACTTCATCTCTTTCATTGATTATTATTCACGAATATGTATATCTACTTACTTCATAACAAGAACGAAGCACTAGACGCCTTTAAAGTTTTTAAGGCCGAAGTAGCGAAAAGCAAGTTAAGATCGTGAGAACATATAGATGTAGAGAATATTATGGTAGATACACTGAGAATGGATAAGCACCTGGTCCATTTGCGAAGTTTCTTCAAGAACATGGGATAGTTGCCCAATACACCATGGATGGATCTCCAGATCAAAATGGTGTAGCAGAAAGAAGAAACCGAACTTTAATGGACATGGTGAGAAGTATGCAAAGTAACTCCAAGCTTCCTGAATCCCTATGGAGATACACTGAGGATGGACAAGCACCTGGTCCATTTGCAAAATTTCTTCAAGAACATAGGATAGTTGCCCAATACACCATGCCTGGATCTCCGGATGAAAATAGTGTAGCAGAAAGAAGAAACCAAACTTTAATGGACATGGTGAGAAGTATGCGAAGTTACTCCAAGCTTCATGTATCCTTGTGGACTGATGCTCTTAAAACGACAGTGTATATATTAAATCGAATTCCAACTAAGCCTGTCCCAAAGACACCATTTGGGATGCCCGTCTGAAGTAAGAGTTTATAACCCACAAGAAAATAAACTAGACCCATGGACCACTAGTCGGTATCACTAGGATTGTGGAGTCATGAAATGCGAAGTTTCTTGAGAACGACTTGATTAGTGTGAGCGATCAATTCCAAAACATTGTTTCTCAAAGGAATCATGTTAATGCTCAAACTTCCACTTCAAGTGAGATTGATTATTATTCGCAACAATCCTCAAGTTCAAACGGGTGTTGAACAACCAATCGTTGAAGTTCCACAAGCTGCTGATAATATTCCAGTAGATCAAGATGTTCAAGAATTGCCAGAAAATATTGAACATCAGGTTGAACAACATGATCCTCAGGAAAATGTTGATACAACATTAAGGAGATTTGCTAGAGTAAGGAAATCAGCAATACCTGGTGATTATGTTGTGTCTTTGCAAGAAGCGGACTATAATATTGGAGCAAAAAATGATCCTGAAACGTTTTCACAAGCCATGAGTTGTAAAGAATCAAGTTTATGGTACGATGCCATGAAAGATGAGTTGAATTCTATGACATCTAATGGAGTTTGGGATCTTGTTGAGTTGCCTGATGGTGTAAAAGCTATTGGATGTAAATGGGTCTATAAACTAAGAAGGACTCATTAGGCAACATTGAAAGATATCAAGCAAGACACGTTGCCAAAGGATTTACTCAAAAGGAAGGAATCTACTACAAGTAGACCTTTTCTCCGTTATCAAAGAAAGATTCACTTTGTATCATCATGACATTGGTTGCATATTTCGATTTGGAGTTGGAATAAATGGATGTGAAAACATCATTTCTAAATGGTGATCTAGAGGAAGAGGTTTACATGAAACAACCAGAAGGATTTTCCTCTACTGATAGTGAGCAATTGCTATGCAAGCTCAAGAAATCTATATATGGATTGAAACAAGCTTCCCGTCAGTGGTATTTGAAATTTCATGATGTTATCTCTTCATTTGGATTTGTAGATAACATTATGGATCAATGTATATACCAAAAGTTCAGTGAGAGTAAGATTTGTCTCATTATCCTGTATGTGGATGACATTTTACTTGCAATCAATGATAAGTGTTTGGTACATGTGGTGAAACAATTTCTCTCTAACAACTTTGATATGAAAGATATGGGCGATGCTTCTTATGTCATAGGCATTAAGATACATAGAGACATAATTCAAGGAATTCTTGGCCTATCTCAAGACACCTATCAACAAGTTTTAGAGACATTTCGGATGAAATATTGTTCACCAAGTGTAGCTCCCATTGGGAAGGGAGACAGTTTAACTTTGAACCAGTGCCCAAAAACGATTTTGAAAGGGAACAAATGAAGAACATTCCTTATGCTTTTGCCGTTGGAAGCCTAATGTATGCTCAGGTCTGCACAAGACCTGACATTGCATTTTTTATTGGGATGTTAGGAAGATATCAGAGTAATCCAGGTATGGACCACTGGAGAGCTGCAAAGAAAGTAATGAGGTACTTTAAGGGGACCAAAGATTACATGCTTATGTATAAACAGACTGATACTCTGGAAGTAATTGGCTACTCTGATTCGTACTTCGCTGGCTATGTTGATTCACGGAAATAAACATCAGGATACATTTTTATGTTTGCTGGTGGAGCTATATCTTGGAGAAGTGCAAAGCAGACATTGACTGCTACTTCCACTATGGAGGCTGAGTTCGTATATTGTTTTGAGGCTACATCACATGGTGTATGGATGAAGAGTTTCATTTCTGGACATAGAGTCATTGATCGATCTCTAGGCCTTTGAAAATGTATTGTGATAATTCGGATGCAGTTTTTATGGCTAAGAACAATAAAAGTGTTAGTCGAAGCAAGCATATCGACATGAAGTAACTGGCCATAAGGGAGCGTGTTAAAGATAAAACAGTGGTTATTGAATACGTTAGTACCGAATTAATGATTGCTGATCCTTTGACAAAAGGCATGCCACCAATAAAATTTAAGTATCATGTAGACAGAATGGGACTTGGTTCCTCTATGTGAATTTTGTTATAAGAAAGAATGTTTGTGATATTATCATATTTTTACTTGTGTACACATATATATTGAGAAATATCATTGATGTTTGGACCTTGAATAAACATATGGTTTATTCATTAAGTCGTATGGGCTAGTATGTGAGATACATGATGCATTGTTATACATGGAAGATAATACTCGTAATTAGAGAACTTATCGCCATGATTCATGTATTTTTGTTTCTTATGTGGTGAATGGTGAAATATATGGACCAAGTGGGAGAATGTTAGTAACCGGTGAATTAAACATAATGATGTTACTATTTCATTTAGTGGCCCATAAATTTCACGTTGATTCATCTTCTCCATGTCCTAACTGATGGAGATTCTCTATGATGGTTAGAGTCTATAAATACCATGTATTTGGGTCCCTCTGCCAACAATCTAATTCAACCACAAAACACCATCTAAAGAGAGATTGTTAAGGCTTAGAAGAGCCAAAAACTAGAAGATTTATTGAGCAAGAAGAGCAATGACTGGAGGTATGAATTTAATCCATTTTATTCCGCATTTGATCTAATAAAACATGTTTAGATCATGAAGAAATACTTACAGAAGATCCAGATGTTCAACTTACTATATTTTATGCCCCAAAGTGGTGAGCTGGCTTATTAAAGTATTTAGTGTTTTGATATGGTCGGTCATTGACTAAGATTCTGACATCCAAAGAGTATAAAGCCTTTGTTTCGAGAAAATCTAACTGTGTAGTGACTTTACCTCGTAATTTAATGCGGGTTAAGAAGGGATATTAAGATACCAATTCGGGTTCATGCCATTATGGTTCAACTACGGAAGCTATTCATTTACTTAGCCAATTTATAAGGTGCAATCATGAGAGGAGTAAAGATTTGCATATGGTCTTTTTAGGCTTGGAGAAAACCTACGATAAAGTTCTAGGATGGTTCAACTATGGAAGCTATTCAAGTATGTCAATATAATCAAGGGCATGAACGATGAAGTAGCATCCAATATGAGAACGTGCATTGGGGTGAGAAATGAGTTACTGATCACTACTGGATTGCACCAAGGGTCTACGTTGAGTCCCTTCTTGTTTGCCTTAGTGATTGATGAGATAACAAAAGACATACATACTGATTTACCTTGGATTATGTCTTTCACTGACGATGTTGTGTTAATTGACGAGACCAAGGCAGGGGTTAATGCAAAATTAAAGTTATAGATAAAGACTTTAGAATCTTAAGTAGGTCTAAAATAGAATTTATTTAGTGCAAATTTAGTGGCTGTTCATCTAGGGATCCCAGTGTTGTAACACTCGATGGTCAAGAGGTATCGATGAGCAGCAAGTTTTGATATCTAGGTTATGTTATGCAAAAGGATGAAGAGATTGATAGTGATGATAACCACGGAATACAGACGGGATGGTTGAAATGGAAAAACGTCAGCGGAGTTCTATGCGATCGTAATATCCCACTGAGATTGAAGGAAAAGGTTTTATAGAAACGTCATCATACCTGCAATGTTGTATGGTACAAAATGATGGGCATAAAAAATGAATCATGTCCAAAAGATGAGTGTGTCAGAGATGTTTATGCTTCTTGGATGTGCGGTAAGAGTATAAGAGATCAAATAAGGAATGAAGATATTCGAGCTGAAGTAGGTGTCACTTGTATAGAAGAAAATAAACAAGAAAGTTGCTTACGTTGGTTTGGTCGCGTGTGAGTAGGACCAGCAATGCACATGTGTATCGAGTAGAGTCCATGCATTTCAGCCATTTCACGAGAGCAAGTGGACGATCGAAGAAGACATGCCTCAAAGTTATACGCAAAAATTTGGAGTTCAAAGTGATTAAAGAAGATATTCTGACCGAAAGAAGCACTTGGAGAAGACTGATACGTGAGACTAATTCGCTCTATTTTTCATGTAGCCTACCATAATCATTAGGATTAAAGACTTAGTTGTTGTTGTTGTAGTGACTTGGCCTCGTACAAGTTTGTTCTAGTATATCAAACATCTTTTGCATTTTTCTTCCAGCAATACTTGATAATACTCCCTCTGCTAAAGCCAAATGCAAATTGGTAATAGCATTACCATTCGTCTCATTCCACTTCTATTCGTTTGTGATCTCCTTCGGTCTATATTTAATAGCCGCCAAGCAATGATCCTTTCAAAAAACAAATTATCTTTATTTCCTGAACATGAAATTGTTTCTATTGAGTTTTCTATTTCAAACTTGTCGCCATTCTATGTACAATAATTTGGTAGACTGAAATTAAATTGTATCAATTAATAAATCTCAAAAAACTTTTCTGATGTAAAAAATCAATCAAATTTGCAACCAAAGAGCATTGTCAGAACTTTAAAGATTTTAAAACGAGGCTATGATACCACTTGTTGGCCTCAGGTGCGCAATATGAGATAGAAATACAAAAGATGAAGGATAAAAATGGACACAACAATTTACCTAGAAAACTCGTAAAATTTATTAGACCACATGCACGATTAAAAGATTCTATGATAATATTTCATAGATGATAACCTCTCACTATTTTACAAAGAGAATATCACTCTTAATATATGAGAAAAATACATCACTAATATTATAGAAATAAACACTCAACTATTTAGTAGAAAACTGAGAGAACATTTGAGTATGTGATGATGGAAATGGGGGGGGGGGGGGGGGGGGGGGGGGAGGGGGGAGCACTATTTATTGATACGCCTTGAGACCAGAGCTGATAACACTGGCGTTGTGATGCGACTATAATCTAGTTTGTTTAATTGTCAATGATTAGGTGTGTTTTAACGGTTAATTTGATGCATATGTCACCTAATTGGATTATTGTTTGAATGTAGGTGGAATCAAATAAATCGAGCTAATAATGTCTAATAAGGATCAAGGAATGCATTGGAGATGATAAGGAAACAAAGTTGACCAAGAAAAATGCATAAAAAAGGAAAAAGAATGGAAATCGATCGCGCGGAAAGAGGAGATCGATCGCGCGCAGGCAGAAAGTTTACGCAACAAAAATTCGCACCTAGCGATTGATCGCTCACCCGAGAAAAATGAAAAAAAAAAGGACCCGCGATAGATCGCGAGAATGCAGCGATCGATCGCCCTAGAATCCTGAAATTTTAGGAAACTCGATTTTTACCATCCTTGGAAGATTTTTACCTATCTTATCAGCCTCCACCCCCTATAACTCGAGATTTAGGCCTCATATAAGATCATTCATCACAGTTTAGACCTTAGAATATATTTTATCTCAATTTTTAGAAGAAGAACTTGAAGATACAAAGGCACGAAGACGGAAGTGACGCTCCGGAATCATGCTACCCTTTAGTAACGTTTTTTTCACCTTTGTCTATGCTTTTTTACATTAAATTTTTATTATTTTGATTTAGCCATGTGTGGCTAAACACTTTTAATTCTTTGTTGAGGGATACAATACCTTTTGATTTAATTACTTGTGAGATTCATGGTTTGATTGTTGATTTTTATTCAATTCTTGGTTGAGGGATACAATACCATGTGTGGCTAAACTTATCAAGCCTTAATGATAAGTTTCATACTCTTGCTGCTTTATCTACTAATGATACTGTTAACCCTCTTTTTTCTCATTTGCAGGATCCTAACATTGCATTGAAAGAACCTCTGGATGGACCAAAGCCGTCACTAATAGGGTTGATTATTACGCGTATTTGGGCTTTGATTTATATATATTTTCGTGTAGATTCCGTGAAGATGTTATGCTTTTTGGTATTTATTTGAATGTTTCAGGAATCTAGGCGGAATGTGGAAGAATTGAGCTACAAGGAAGAAAACGGATCAAATCAAGCTAATAAATGACGAATTTGAGTTCTGACATTCTCGATCAATCGGAACAGGAGGTCGATCGATCGACGAAGGCAGAAGTTTTGGCCAACATTTTGTTTCAGAGCTCGATCGATCGGAATCACCAGCTCGATCGATCGAGAGAGGCAGAGAGTTGGCAAGAAAAGGTGAAGAAAGCTCGATCGATCGGACACTTCAACTCAATCGATCGAGCGAGGCAGAGAAACTCAGACACGGAAGCTGAAGGCTCTCGATCGATCGAGACGTAAGGACCGATCGATCGAGACGGAGAATTTTCTGAAAATAAAATTCTTGATTTGGTTTGATTTTTGGAAACACTTCCATATCTCCCCTCCTCTATAAATAAGGAAAAGAGGCACAAAAATTGGATCCCTATTCTGAAGAATAATCATACCTAAATATTCTTAGCCTCCTTTCATCCTCCCGGAACAAAAGAAGGTTGAAGATTCCTTTGAAGTGCAAAGAAAGAAGCGAGAGAAGAAAGATCGTTCAACGCACGGAGTCGCTCCTACGTTTATCGTATTTCTAAACTCTAGATTAATTTGATTTTCATATTTAGTTGATGTTTTTGAGGTTGAGAGACGATTAAACATCTATTTAAATTTGATTTGAATTTAATCTGGTTTATTCTATCAATTTTAAGGAATTTTGTGTTTGAATCTTTGATTTGGTTGTGTTTGAGTGAATCAATATCTTTTGTTCATGAATTATATGCTTCATGCTATCAAAGCTTAGCTATCTTTGATTGAAATTTGTGAATTATAATTGAGATCGAGAGATAAAATTATAATACGCTAAAATAATTCATGTTTTAAGATTTAGATCGAGAGATTAAATCACATACGTGGTCACTTTAAATTGAAAGATTTAAAGAACAACGGTTTTCATAGAGATTTATTCGGTATTAAATTGGTTTAAGTGAACGAGAGTTACTTGCGTCAATTTATTACTAGTTTCGATACAGCTCGAGAGAGTGTATTGATTATATTCGGAAATCCGTCACTTAAGAATTGATTGATAAGTAGTGTTTTAACAAACAAATCATTGACGACGCACAATTGAACGAACATCTTGATAGATTTCTTGAGCTGAATTCCTTCGCATCTTCAAAGGAGTTGTGTTAGTTTTGAGTTTTTAATTCTTTAGTTTAATTAGTTATTTAATCAACTTTTTCGTAGGCTAAATATAATTTCGCTAATTTTATTTGGTACTTATACGTTAGTCCCTGTGGGTTCGAGATCCTTACTTATATTATCACTATACTAAAACATGATACCGTGCACTTACGGTAGAATCGCTACACTGAGAAATTTTCTGTTTAAAAAATAAGCGATCAGTCACCAATTGACGGAGGAGGAAAAAGGAACGAAAGTGATCTTTCTAAGAAGAGCAAGGCGAACAAACCAAAATTTCGAGGTATCAATAAGATATTAAGGTAGAAAGAAGGATATAGCGACATTGCTTGAACCACCGTGATCAATGGACTGGCTTCGGGCCACCGACATTAAACATAGGCACTGCTTCGGAGGCAACCAAAAGAAGTTAGTTTCTTTTTGTTTTTTTATTGCTTTCTTAGTTTAATTTATCTCTTCATGCAATTTTAACTTACATTGGGGACAATGTAAGATTTAAGTATGGGGGAGAGATTAGTAGTTAATTTATTGCTTTCATAATAAAAAAATCCAAAAAAATCAAAAAATTGAAAAGTTTTGAGCTCATAGTTGATGATGGACTTAACTTTTGAATCACTAGCCTATGATGATACCTAATTGATAGCATGCATTCTTTTGAAAATATGTGAATTGCTAACCTTGGAACACTTTGAACTCAAATGCAAACTATGCTTTGACATAGTAGTTGAAAATTTTGAGCACGAAATTGTCATGGCTTGTGAATTGTGCATAGTGTAATGACGATTGTGTGAACTTTGTGATAGTCTTAGGAAGTCTCTGGTGCATCCTAGAACTTAACTACATACTCTTTGAGGCGTATGTCTAGACTACTGATAGGCTTAGATTTTGAGTGTTTTTAACTGTAAATTCTTCCTACTTTCCGTTCTTTTTCCTGGATGATATTATGCTTTTTGGTGTTTATTCGTTTGTTTCAGGAAAAAGGATCGTAAGTGGAAGAAATGAGCTTATATGAAGATAACGGGCGAAATCGAGGCGTGAAAGAACAAAAATTGAGGAAATGAAATTTTTGGAATCTCGATCGATCGAGATTTACTCTCGATCGATCGAGCCAGGCAGAGAGTTGAGCATCAAAGATTTTCAAGTCTCGATCGATCGGTGGAAATCTCGATCGATCGAGCGAGGCAGTAACTTCGGAGCTGATTTTTTCAAATTCTCGATCGATCGGTGGAAAATCTCGATCGATCGATCGAGACAGTGAGATTCAAAAGCTGGCATGAACAGTTTGCCGATCGATCGAGAAAACCTTCCGATCGATCGAGACGCAAAATCCTGAAGATTTTATTTTCCTTTCTTATCATGATTTTGGAGGGCTTTTAAGCGGGAATTTGGATTCATTCGAGAGACACACCATATCAGACCATTTCAGACGATTTAGATCAAGGAGAGCCGCCGCCAAGGAGATCCAATCTCCGTTCTTCGTCCAAGGTCGGGCCAATCTATTTCGGAGTGCAAGGAAGGAACAAGAGAAGAAATCACGGTGCAACGCACGGATTCATCCATCGTTTATCGTATTTCTGAACTTTAATTTATTTGATTTTCAATTTCATTTGATGTTTTAGAGGTCGAGAGACAATAAAACTCTTATGTATTTGATTTGAATTAAATTTAGTTTATATTATTGAGTTTTAATTTCGTTGTGTTTGATTATTGATTCATTGGTATTTGAGTGCATTGATTGTTATTGTTCATAAATTAATTGCATGTGTAGATCAAAGTCTAGCTAGCTTTGATTGAATTTGAGGGTTACAGCCGAGATCGAGAGATAACGTTGTAACACACTCCCTTAATTTATGATGTATGTCACGATTGAGATCGAGAGATGATATCGCATATGTGAGAACTTGGAATCGAGAGATTTAGAGTTATAAGGTTTTGATAATTTATGCAACTTTGAATTAGTAAATAGGTGCACGAGAGTGACTTATTCTAGTTTATCGTTAGTTTCTTTACAGCTCGAGAGAGTGTATCGAATAATAGCGAAAACCTTTCACCTTTAAAATCAATTGGTTGATAATTTGAGAATTCCATTGAATCATTAGAGATAACATAATTGAACGACGAGCTCGGTAATTTTCTCGAGTAACTTACCTTTGCATTTCCGGAACCATTCTTTTCATTATTTCTAGTTTAATCTTTATTCTTTAGTTTAATTTAGATCTAGTTAATCAAACTTCTTTTATCGTAGGCTAAATATAATTTTATTAATCTTATTTGGTACTTATACGTTAGTCCCTGTGGATTCGACAACCTGTACTTAATTTTCACTATACTAAAACTTGACAACCGTGCACTTGCGGTAGAATCGCTTCAAACCATTCTTTGAAATATCTTTTGTTTAAAAATAAAGCGGTCAAGTTTTTGGCGCCGTTGCCGTGGACTAATCTGTATAATATCATACGAGATTAGTTAATTGTAATTTAGCCAATTTTATTATTTGCGTTTTTGTTTTCTTTTTCTATTATTTTCGAAAAAAAAAATAAATAAATATTATTTTATTTAAGTATGTTAGTTGTTTTTCTTGCGAGGTACTTGTGATGCTTCATCAACAAGTCTTCACAAGATTTGCCCAAAAATTTTCAGAGCCGTTTTGTTCGGCGTGGGAGAGATTCAATGAACTGGTAGACACATTCAGGTATCACAACTTATCGAACTATACTCTTCTGCAACATTTCTTCAAAGGTTTGGATGCACAGACACGAGGATGGGTATTCAGAGGAGCAATGGTGACTGGGAGTCCCCTGGTTGATAGAGATGAGGACATTGTATTACACCTGTTCAATGATATGGCGGACTTCGATTACCACTGGCATTGTGATCCTTCCTTGCAAGGTTGGAGTCACCAATACCCACCAGAGCCCCACTACCCTAATGATACACACCACACCTTTGAGCGTCACGGCGAGAAGAAGGATAGTTTTGTAGAAGGAACGGCTCAATCAGAGAATATGTTATTTAGACTCATGGCATCAACTGAGCAACGTTTAGAGAACCAGACCAATCATATACGTCATCTAGAGCAGCAATTTGCAATTCTAGTGGAAACCATCTCAATGAGATGCCAAGAGGAGGAGACGAGATCTACCAATCAGGCCTGGTTACATGATGATGATCACTCAACCAATCAAGTTTGGGGGAGTGATCCGACTCATGGGGAAGAATCAAGGGAAGTTGAGCCTATGGAAGTGATTGAGCCTACAGTGGAAAAGGCATCTAAGGAGATCCTATGGGACAACGACCCATGAGTGAAGTTGGATGATGAGATTTTCGAGAAATTTGATATCCACCCATCGATGAAGGCATGTTATGGGCCATATGTGGATACGAATTCCTCATCGATGCCACCAACTTCACCGCACTACGCCATCCATGAGATGAAGCCAATTCAAGAATCATTCTCCCATGCTCACTATGTCATGAAGAAAGTTGTTGGAGCAACGAGCTTACACCGTTACACTCTTGCCAAGCTTGAGGGCATACTATATGAAGACCCATTAGTTGTATCATACGATACGTACTATGGCCGGCAGCCGCTCTTTGATGGTTGCTTATGATGGTCAAGCCGACGACTAGAAATCAGCGCTTCTTGGGAGGCAACCCAAGCGTATCCTTTTGCATTTAGCTTTGTTTTATTTTCAATTTTGCATTTAGTTTGTTTTTCTCTCTTGTCGATTTTTTTTCCAGCATCCTTCTTTTGCGAGGTACTCAAGTGGGCAATGAACCCCTACAGCAGTGGAGCTTTCAAAAGCCAAACTTCCTCAACCCTCATGCAAGCGTCTTGATCAGGGGAGTTTACTTTTTTCCCTTTTGATTCTTTTAAACATTGAGGACAATGTTTCAGTTAAGTTTGGGGGAGTGGCTTGCGTGTTTAATTTGTTTTATCCACATGTTGTGTGCTTAATTGTCACTTGATTCGTCCTTGAGCACTATACAAAATTTTTTTTTAGTGATTGAGTTATTCTTGAGAATTGATGAATTAGATTTGCAACGGTAATACATGATGAAATTAATCCTCATCTAGATAGGAGTCATGGAAATGCTTAACTTGTTTGTATATATCCTTTGTTAACCACACAATCCAAACGGGTCCACAACATCGAATCAGAGCGCATCATGAACGACACACCAACTGCGAGGACACCGACCTCGCACCAAATCTCTGGAATGGAGTAAACCTCCCAAACCATCAAAATCATAACAGAACGTCAGCATGCCCCGATGCTAACCACCCAAAAGCAGTCAGCCACCCATAACCGCTAATCAAACGAATCATTCGCGATTCCCAAAATAGATATCGCCTCCATGATATCTCTACGATTTAGCCTACGATGTTAAACATACATCGTTACCAAGGAAACAACCAGTACACTACAGTATACTTATGCCAAATTCGGTTTCCGCTCTCCAATTCCATCTCCATCAAGGAGTAGTTGCACCACTTTGCAACACGGATCGGGCAACTCACGGCCACCGATCAACACAAAACACATCTCCAAAGATGTCTATATCCGTATGTTTCAAGAAATTACATCTTGGTCCAAACACATCATCGAGACTCCACGAGGTCTCAAGTTCCCAAAAGGATATGCAAGAAAAAAATCAATTGCATTCCCGCCACACGTGTCAACCACGACACCTAACAAATCCAAATCATGGCCATCCCTCGTTTACCCTAGGATTCAACAATCCTAACACAGGGATGTTAACAAATTACTCATAAATGAATTACCATGGCCTCAACACACGACAATCCTTCCTCAAGGGAGTCAGCCAGACCTCATGACCATTCTTCAGAATACATCGTGTCATTGAGATTACCAATCTCAAGGTGCCACAATCTCTCACCGGAGATTCGTTCATCAAAGCATACTAACCCGATGCTCGACGAGTACTAAGAAAATGCTGGCATTCGTATACACACACCGGCATACATGCCTAAGTACCAATACTACCTGCATACTTAATGCAATCGACTCGGGTATCACCAATCATACCCAAAAGTCCCCATCTCAACCGTCAATCCTCAATTATTCTCATCCAACGGAGAATGATGATTGACAAATCAACGACCAATGGTGTGATTCCCAGATCAACACCACACAACCGACTCATGGAATCTCTTAAAGATTCCCAACCAGTAGGTATATCAATACCGCTTTCCTCATAAGGAAAGTGTCATGATTCCATGACCCTCCAACCTCGAACCACCGTTCGGAAAACTGGATATATTTATAGCAAAATATATCCCGGAAACAATAAATACACAACTGGTCCAGAATAGTGCATCAATGCCACTATTACAGAATCGAAATCCGTATACACGACGTATACACATCTACGATGTTCTGTACGAATACCATAGTACTGCACAAACCTCGAGTATCTCCCCATAGATGCCTCTTCGTACGTTTCACCGGAGATATATAAGCCATTACCTAGTCCAACACCAGTAATGCTTACCATGGCTGATTCACAATCAACCCTCGACCAACACCGTCTATCTTCAAGACAGTACGACCCAAATCTCTCCAAGAGATAAAAATCAATATAGTAGTGTCACCCCACTAACTATATCTCACAATTCTAATTGTGTCCCCCATTGCATTCCATATGCAAGGACGCTCAAACAGAGCCAAAAATGACTTGTCGACACTCACGTTGGTACCCCCAACAGAATTGAGTTGTCCCAGTACAAGTCCCTCAAAACATTTGACGTATAAATGTCCCCAGGAGGTATTTCCTGCCTCAAACCTCAAGCCACAAAGTGACTACACGAGTCCACTATAACCTTTATTGTATCATCATACGATTCACCAACTCGGTTCCAACGAGCAGTATAATGGCTACAACAAGCACACTATATCACTGCAACAATACCTGGCTACCAAATCGATGCCTCCTTAGGTTTATACCAAACCTACCAACGTATCATACGTTCCATCCCGGTATACCCTACCTTAATATCCTCTTAGAGGAGTGGGTCATCACCAAATATTTCTCTAAAACACCAATGCACAATGGACATCCCGGTGTCCTACTCAACCACAAAGCAATCCTAATCCCGTAGGATTTATTCCACACCCTCATGGGTTGATGTGATCATGTCCACCACATGTCACCTCGGTATAAGCAAGTAGTTTCCTCAATAACTACTCCTACTACCAGTCACTTGGCCATAGCCATTCCAACGAGTATACCCAAAGATATGACTACTCGTAAAATATTTACATCAAATATGTATTGCGGTACACTTCATGTACGGCGCACCCAATAATTCATCGAGCAACCTGCTCGGCATAATGGTCCCGTCAACTAGTGACTCAGACACTCCCCTGTGCTCACCATGACACTCAAACCATACTACTAAATACATATACATAAATGTATTATCCACCCTCAAGATGGCATCTGTCCACATAGATCATCCTCTATGTCAACGTCATCATTTGACGGTACATGTCAACACAAGACATCCACAATATCATCGTCAAACACGTGACGGTACATATATCAACGCATGGCATCCAAAGTAATGCTAACAAAACAGCAATATACTATAACTCATCGCTAAAAAGATAGCGGCATACCTGTCTCCGTCATCCAACAGTGGTACGCAATCAACACCCCTGGCTCGTGGGCGGCACAATCCCGTGCTGCGTACATAGCGGTATAATCCATCGCTATATAATCAGCGGCATAAACCCTCGCCATATAATCAGCGGCATGAGACATCGCTATGTAATCAGCGGCATAAATCATCGCTATACAACCGGCCTTAAGAATCATCGCCATATAACTAACGGAATGAATCATCGTTGTATAGATACCCGGCGGCATGAACCATTGCCATAGAATAGCGGAATGTACCATCGCTATGTAAATACCCGGCGGCATGAACCATCGCCATAGAATAACGGAATGAACCATCGCTGTATAATATCCGGCGGCATGAACCATCGCCATAGAATAGCAGAATGTACCATCGCTATGTAAATACCCGGCGGCATGAACCATCGCCATAGAATAGTGGAATGAACCATCGCTATATAATATCCGGCGGCATGAACCATCGCCATAGAATAGCCAATCCCTAGTCTTGTTATAGTAGTGTATTTTAATGCACCTCGCTTGTCATGACCGCGGCACTAATACCCCTCGCTTCGACATATCAGCAGCATTGAATAACCTCACTCAAATGCGACAGCGGCAATATCCTCGCTTCAACATTTGGCGGCAAATATTCTTTCCTCACTACGATATGATAGCGGCAAGTATTCTATCATCGCGTCAAATGACAGCGGCAAAGCATTTAAAATCATCACTCGTCCATAACCACGACTCATGGGATATTCACCAGGCATCCAATCTATACTTGCAACACAATGCATAATCCATATCCCAATGTACATCACTATGAGTGTATTTTAATGCACCTCGCTTCAAATGTGACATGCGGCAATACCCTCGCTTCAACATTTAGCGGCAAAGCATTAAAATCATCACTCCAATATATATGCAACCACAATGAGTGTATTTTAATGCACCTCGCTTCAAATGTGACATGCGGCAATACCCTCGCTTCAACACTTAGCCCAAAGCAATGAAATCATCACTCCAATATATATGCAACCACAATGAGTGTATTATGCACCTCGCTTCAAATGTGACATGAGGCAATACCCTCACTTCAACATTTAGCGACAAAGCATTAAAATCATCACTCCAATATATATGTAACCACAATGAGTGTATTTTAATGCACCTCGCTTCAAATGTGACATGCGCAATACCCTCGCTTCAACATTTAGCGGCAAAGCATTAAAATCATCACTGCAATATATATGCAACCACAATGCATAATCCATAATGTATATAAAATACATGTTACCGTTTGGTTCCCGTCAATCCTGGCCTTAGCCCTCCATGCCAAAGCGTCCCTACAGAACGATTCCAAATCATGAGCATATAATAATCCATATTCACCACAATATGATTATAAAGGGTAAATGCATAAACCATAAGTACAAAGTACTTCATGTATCCCAATGCATTTCAAAATGCTTCCTTTAGTTGCCCCTGTACCATAACTCACAATCATAATCAAAAAATTATATTATGATTCTATAGATGTCATGACATATAATTGTTCCATTATGATCATATATCATAAACGCACATAAGCAAAATAGTTGCGTCACACAACACTAACTACCATCATGCATAATTATGTGCTACTCATTCCCATCAATATATTCCTAGGCCCTCAACAGCCCCAAAGAGCAAATCACTACTCTGATACCACTAATGTAAGGCCCTCGCTACCTTATCTCGCTATTAGTGTATTATCACAAATAATGGTGCATACTTTATAACATTAGGGAATCCTCATATATGCCATCTATAAAATTTTCGACATTAATCCACTTAATGTTCAATTCTCAATACCTCTCCTCTAGCATAAGCATACACCTCATAATACACTAACATATTCTCAATTCATTTTGCAATTCCTAATTAATTGCATGCAACGCATAAATGAAAAGAGAAAGGCCCTTGCCTTCTTTATACAACCCATATACATATAATAGTGCTAGCATACGAGCATCAAATAAATATACGTGTATTTAATGTATAAAGTATTATGCTCAATACCAGCTCCGGTACTTCGATCCTGAAGCCCCTCCAATCAACAGTTCGGGCTCAACTTCAAAGCCATTGCGGTACCTATACTACCTGCCCCAACAGAGACAGCCCCAACACGGGGTGATCATACCAATACCACCAATCCAATAAGCACAATATCACAATTCATAATATACACAATGTAAAGGCTATGAATATTAAAAGACACTCCCTGGATGGCATCATCCTCATCCAAGATCCCCTGTGTTGTTCCTGTTCTCAAAATAATCGAAACCATCAAATTCCCAAAAGCCAGTTAATCATTACATCGATTAACATATCTGTTCCCCATATATTGATACCATAATCAATAAAATCAAATCGTTAAACAATGATTATGGATATTCCATATATCTCACTAATAGTCCATAGTTCTATTTCATCGCTCGCTCTACAATAGCGGCATTTTAATCTCACGCATACTCAACAACAGTGGCGTCATAACCGATGTTCGCTCAAAGGAGACAACATCCCGGTCATTGCTCGCTCGCTCGTACGTCATACGTACCTTATAATTCCGTAGTTCGAGTCCAATCTAGCCTTAGTCCCGTGATCGATAAATTATGTGCTAAACACAATTAATAACCCACAATTAAATTCAAACATGCAACCACGTGCCCAAGCACGTTCACAATCCCCAATTATATCGTCGTTCATGACGATTAACCATTTTAAAAGACTCCGGGCGAAGCATGCATCGATTCCATAACAACAACCCAAAATATGCCAAAAAACAGGGCCTCTCGATCGATCGGACATAGGCCCCCAATCGATCGAGAGCCACAGCAGAAATAGGCAACAAAATTCGATAGTGCGCGATCGATCGGCGAGACAGACCAATCGATCGCCACGCGCCCGCGACCGATCGGTAGCCTCGCTCGATCGATCGCCAATCACTGTTCATCATCGTTCATTTTTTGGAAATACGCATGATCGATCGGTAACCCTCTTCCGATCGGTCGGCGAGCACTGAACTAGCCTAAAAATGGAGTTTTTGAGCTTAAAACTCCCAGAAATCAAACCCAACGCCCATTAAACCATTAATCCTCAACATGGACACTATAAAAACTCTTCAAACCAACCAACCCAAAATCTTTCAAATTTTCAAAACTCAAATCCAACACAATATTAAACCAAACACTACCAAACTACAATCAAATCGAAGATAAAAGCGAGGGGGAGGAGATTACCAACTTATCTTCGAGAAATCTGGCTTCAGAGCCAAGCTACCAGTGATTTTTCCCCCAAGGGAGAAAAGAGGGAAATGGGGAAAGGGTTGGGCGCAGAGAGAGAGAGGGGAGAGAGAGGAAATCCGTGCAATGACGGAATACCGAGTCTACTTGGTTTATATAGTACCAAAACTCCAAAATACCAATTCCTCCACAAATACATCATGACTCATTAAAAATCATCTGTTTCCAATAATTGCCTCTCAATCTCTAATTCCATTACCAGCCCCAGTACAAAGTACTACGGACCCCAAATCTTACCAAAAACCAAACTCCAAGGTTATCACCATGATGAGAATACAATCTCATCCCTTGGGTCCAACTACTCCAAATACCGGATTTAAAAATCCTCGGGAGTCCCAATACCGTAATTAATTCATAACTGCCATAAATAAAATCCATAAAGGATCATTACCACACCGGGATTAACACCATTAATTCCCGGGCATCACAAATACAACAAGCCTCATGGTACAAAATTAAACTAAAATCAGTATTTTATTCCAAAAAATAGAATTACTGTCTTTACTTCTCAAAATTATATAAAACATTGGTTACATAATTGTTCGCAAATGAAATATGTCAGAAGAAGCTAAAAATAAAACTAAGTCAGTGGCAGCGGAATCTTTAACAACAGCAAATAAACCATCATCCCCAAAACTGATTTGATATTCCTCTTCGATTTATGTTTCACTTTTATCTGGTGAGGGAAGGTAAGGGGTGAGCGTTTGGGGAACACACTCAGCCAGTTGGGGCCAATCGAACATGAGAAAAGCATATACATATATATACTTTTCGAAACATATATGAAAGCCGAAACAGAATTTGAAATAAATACTGGAACATAGTTTAACATAATTTGCTATATCAGAGCCAGAACAGAACAAAATGTATCAGAAACACTTTTCATATACTATATGTTAAATCCTCTAAGTTCCTCCTGGTACTGATATCAGTTCTCTAGACACAACCCTCATAAAGAGAAGATCAGAACATCTGTTCACCCCCCGAATAAAGGGTCTGAAACTATTAGAAAAATGGTTGCCTACCATATTAGGGCATACGGTTGGTTATAATCCCACCGTATCAGGCCAGGATTCTGAAAAAATCCATGACGCGACCGTTCCGTGAAATGTCAATGGAACTGGAACAGTGGCCTCCGCAACCGCGATGGCAAACCATGGTCCAAAGAGTCTCAAGATTCTTTCAAGGCTCTTAAATTGTCTTTAACTGGTACCCAATTTTTGCTTTACCTAATTTTTCTCAACCCTTTCAAACAAAACAAATGATATTGGCATGGGCATTGGTGCCGTGTTGGTCCAAAACAATCACCATATTGAATATTTAGCAAAAAGCTCCCACGTACGTCCGAGAATCGTATGCTGTCACTAAAGCAGTTGTTAAGTGGTGACCTTACTTATTTCACCATGATCATGGATCACCAAAGTATTTGTGATATCCTAAACCAAAACATCCATACTCAAGACCAACAAAAATATTTGGTCAAACTCTTGAGCTACAATTTTGATATCCAGTACAAGCCAGTGATCACTATTTATTTAAACAGTAATTTCTAGTGTAGCGCGATTATACCGCAAGTGCACGGTGTCAAGTTTTAGTATAGTAAAATAAAGTATGGATGTCATACACACATGGACTAGTAAGTAAGTACCAAATTTAACTAGTTTAACTATATTTAACATTCGAATATTTAATGAGAATTATACTATATTAACCAAGAACAAAAGCTAACCAAACAAGCAAGCCATAAAAAGTACAGAAAATCAGTAGAGACAATTATCAAGACTTCGGTTCACCCATGTAATCCCCCATAATTCTTTTATTAGTTGTGATTTAAAATATTACGTTCTAAGGTGACGAGTTTTGCTAATGCACTTGTGTTGAGCCTTAAACGCATTGTGTAGTTTAAATGCTTAATTTATCTCCGAATATTTATGAGTTTTGATGATCAACAAAACTTGCATTTGTTATACTAATGTGTCTACTTAGTGTACAGGGTTAGATGGTTGAAAAGTGGACTGTTTGAAGGAGATCAAATCTTCAAGGACATGGGTGGATCGCCCAAGGTGAAGGTGATCATCGCCCCAGGCGATGGCAGCCAAGGGAGACATCGCCCCGCACATCGACTGAAGCGACACCGAGGACCGCGCACATGGAGAGATCGCCTGAGGCGATGCATGATTCGTTTGAGGCTATGGAGAGTTCGTTTGAGGCGATCCAGAATTTTAGCTACGACATTTATTTTTGGTGTTGATTGCCTGAGGCAATCCACACATCGCCTGCGGCGATCTGTGCAGATTTTGACCGTTGGTGCGCGGCGATGGTATCGCCCGAGGCGATGTCCGAGGCGATCTTGGAGTGATTCAAGCCTTATGTGTAGCAACGGCTAGTAGAAGCCTTGAGAGCATTCTACACTATAAATATGGATGTTTTGGATCAATTTGAAGACAAGAAACAAGAATATAAACTACAAGAAAGCTTTGTTCAATTAAAATCTATCTAGCATTGCAAACTTCATACATTTGTGTTTTATTGGAGTTTGTAATTCATTTCTTGTGTGAGAGCTTGTGTTCTTCATGTTGTTACACCGTGAAGATGTTATTTGATTTGTTGTAAGGTCCTCCATCACCGACACAAGTTGGAAAATATATAAGACATCAACAAGTGAAGTTGGTGTAAGGTTGTGGCTATCCTTGGAGCCCTTAAGGCCAAGAAGACTGGTGAAGAGTGGGTGA
Organism: Haberlea rhodopensis; assembly: GCA_907163345.1. NCBI lineage: Eukaryota > Viridiplantae > Streptophyta > Magnoliopsida > Lamiales > Gesneriaceae > Haberlea > Haberlea rhodopensis. The sequence goes on along the minus strand of CAJQUN010000084.1, from coordinate 680,279 downwards.
CTTGTGAAGAGTTTGTGTGTGGCTATCCTTGGAGCCCTTAAGGCCAAGAAGACTCGTGGAGAGTGTGTTACTCGGGAAGATTGTGTTGTGGCTAACTTGGAACCCTTAAGGCCAAGATCAAAGTTGTTCTAGTGGAACCTCGGTTGGACGTTTTCTAGCTGGGAAGAGGAGACGTAGGCGATTCATCGCCGAACTTCTATAACAAATATTTGTGTCGTTTATCGCTTTATTTACTTTACGAATTTATTTATTACTTCTTATTATTTATTGTTCGATTGACTTGAAGTCTTCCGCAGCGCAAACTCGACTATTTGCAAATTCATTTTAAAACGGTAAAGTAGCCAAGGAACCTCATTCACCCCCCTCTTTGGTTCCAACAAGTGGTATCAGAGCCATTTGATTTTTGTTTTAAATCAAATTTTTTTATGGCTAATCTAGCAAGTGAGTTTGCTCAAGGTCAATCGACCAATCGTCCTCCGCTCTTCACGGGAGATAACTACGGATATTGAAAGATTTGAATTTCTCTATATTTTCAATCCGTAGATTATGACCTATGGAAGATAAATGTAAAAGGTCTACATATTCCTTTAAAGGAAGTTGAGGGAAGAGTGTTCCCAAAGAAATGGACGACTTTACAAGGGCGGATATGATTTTAATTTCTCAAAATGCTAAAGCTATTAATATTTTGCATTGTGCTTTAGATATGAAGGAGTACAACCGGATTTCGATGTGCTCAACCGCCAAGGAGATTTGGGACAAACTTCAAGTTTGTCATGAGGGAACCAATCATGTAAAGGAGACAAAGATAGATCTTCTACAACTCAAGTACGAAACATTTGAGATGGAGTCCGGAGAAAATGTTGACTCAATGTTTAGAAGGCTCACTCAAATCATCAACGAGCTTGCCCAACTTGGTGAAAAGTACCCACCGAAACAAATATGGAGAAGAGCTCTTAGAGCTTTACCAAAAGAATGGGATGCCAAGAGGACGACTATCATTGAATCCAATAAATGAGATAGTGTGTCATATTATCTTGATGAACTCCATGGAACCTTGGTGACTCATGAGCTTGAAGTGTCAACCCGGAAGGGAATAAAGGAGGAAGATAAATCTATAAGAAAGGGGATAGCCTTGGTTGGAAAGAAAGCACAATGATGAAGATGATGAAGAGATGATCTTGTTCACAAGAAAGTTCAAGAAGTTCTACAATAAATACAACAAGTCAAAGACCTCCGGTGCCACCAAATATGATTCCAAACAAGAGGTAACATGCTACAATTGTCAATATAAAGGTCATTATGCTAATGAATGTCCTAGGAAGAAGAATGAGGATAAAGGGAAGAAGAAAGCTCTAATGGCCACATGGAGTGATAGTGACGATGAAGAAGAAGAAACAAATCTTTGCCTCATGGCCAAAGATGATGCAAATGACAAAGAAGAGGAAAGCGACAATGAGGTACCTTCCTTAGATGAGTTATTAAAAACATATAATGAGCTTATTGATGTTCTTGGCAAAACCAAGATGAGTAACAAATTGCTCAAACTTGAGTTAGCCAAGAGAGATGAAGAAAATAATTCATTGAAAAATGAATTAAGTTCTTTGAAGAAATTATTTTGCAAGTTAAGTGGAAGTAGTTTAAAATTGGAAGAATTGCTTGGCTTGCAACGATATAAAGTCAATAAAGCCGGACTAGGCTTTTCAAGCAAATCTAAAACTTTTTCAAGCTTGTTGGCTAAAGCTAAGCATAATTCCCATACTTGCACTTATTGTTGTAAGGTTGGTCATATAAGAAACAAATGTAGATTTGTTAAAAAATCAATACCAACCAAACAAGAGGTAGACATAGATTCCAAAAGCAGCGATGCAAGCTAACCCGCAATGACCCAAAGAACAAATGGGTACCAAAGATCCTCCTATTATAAATTTGTTTTGTAGGAACAACAAAGGGAGAGATGATGAAGGCACTAGTACCTCAAGGGAGGAAACCATCAAATGCACCACAATAGAGGAAGCGCGAGGTAAAGGACCGATGATATGAACTCATTATTATCATCCAAGGTAAATTTATTTTGAGCATCATAAAAGCATAATTAGCTCTTTTGCTTGGTTAATTTTCCTTGAATTGTATATTATAATTATGTGGTGAAATTCAATTACTTGAAGGTAATCTTTGGGAAATTGAGTTTTAAATACATTATTATGATGTCATATTTAGGGGGAGCTAATTATATTTTTCTTGTGCATTTAAAAGAGCAATGAAAAAATATTTCATTGGCACAAATTAATTGTGACCAATAAATTATGAAGCTCAATATTTATTGGTAGTAAATTGCTTTTCCCCTTAGCATATGCATATTTAAATTTTGTTTAAATGCATGATTTATGCTTAACTCATTATGGTAAAAATCTTTTATGTGCCATGAGTAGGGCTGCTTACCGGTTGGAACCGGTCCGGTCCGGCCCGGAACCGGCCGGTTCCGGCCCCGTTATTGGCGGAACCGGTCCGGTCCGGTAAGGAACCGGATCGAACCGGTTCCGGTTCCAACCGGTTCCGGTTTGATTCGGAGGTTTATCGGATTTTTGCTTTTTTTTTTTTTTTAAATTAGGCGTAACTACGCCCCATTCAGGCGTAGCTACGCCTAAGCTACGGCTTTTTTTTTTAAAGAGGCGTAACTACGCCTCCAAAGTGGCGTAGTTACGCATCATTTTAAAAAAAAAAAAATCTAAATAAAGTGGTAATTTTTAAAGGGATTAGAAATTTAACAATTTTTATGGGTTATTTAAACATGTATATGTGTTTAAATACTTCTAGCATACAAATAATTGTAAATACATGACAATTGAAAATCTAAATAAAAAAATATTACAATTTAGTACTTAGCAGTCTTCATAATTGATAAGTATTGTTTTGGCTATCTCTTCTTCTTGCTCGTCATAATGATTTACAAATTCGTCAACCGTCCCATCTCTTCTATTTTTGCATTCTGCTTCAAACCAATCTTTAAGTAACGTGAGCATGCATAATGAATCAGCTGATAGACTACTTCTGTAGTCTCCAATAATATGGCTGCATGTTGAGAATGCCGATTCAGAAGCGACGCTTGAAGCTTGTACAGCATACACGTCTCTAGCCATTTTGGCTAAGATAGGGAATTGTGCTGCATTGGACTTCCACCATTGTAAGACGTCGAAGTTGTCTTCGGTTAGAAATTGATAATTCAGATAAATTTGCAACTCAGTCGACGTGCTAGTAGAAGGTCCTTTTCCCTTAAGTTTTTTCCTGCCCAGCAATCTAAGCAAATTGATGCCCCCACCTTTAGATTGAGCTTGGGGTTGTTCTTCAACAGGCCTTTGTTGCGATGATTCACTTGCCTGTTGATTATAATACAATTGAAACATATTTTGGAGAGATTGCATTGTAGACGTCTTTTGATCGTCAACAACCTTCCCCAAAAATTTAGCATAATATTCAAAAAATATCTCAAATGAAGATAAACATTGACTAGGATCTAGCAATGTTGCGATGCAGTGCACGGGTGGGATTTGTTCCCAATACTTTATAAATTTAGTTTCCATTGCATTAACAAAAGCATGCAAGTCATAGTCATCTCTAAATTCTATAAAGTTATCAAACATGTTAAATACTAAAGGAAGAAAATAAACGGAAGTTGGATAAGTAACACCAGAGAAACGTTCCGCGCTTCTTTGAAAGTACCTAACAATGATACACAATTTTCAACAAATTCCCAATCCTCATCAGTCAAATAAATACTTTCATCGCTATCAGGCATTTGATATGAATTATAAAATGGAGTTAAAATATCTTTGTAAGGTAACATAGCATTCAACAAATTGTACAACGAATTCCACCTAGTTTCTATTGGTGATGGAAAAAGAAGATGCTTTAAACCATTAGATAAACATAATTGTTTCCAATCACGCTTAACACGGCTCGTGCGTAACCATTTAGCGCAGTATTTCATTTTGTCAATACATGCTGAGTGATTGTCCTCATAACCAACTTTAACAGCCAAATTAATCACATGACATGCACATCTAACATGAAAAAAAATACCATCAAGCATTGGTTTAAGATAGGTCTTTAAATCACGCATCACAGCATTGTTATTCGCAGCATTGTCTAATGTGATTGAAAATACCTTATCCTGAATTCCATAATGTCTACAAGTGTTGAATACATATTTAGCAATTACATAACCAGTATGTGCACAATCTAACTCATCTAAAGACAAAATCCTTTTTTGCATACACCAATTATCATCAATCCAATGACAAGTGACAACAAGATATGAATCAGAATTTACATTTGTCCAAATATCAGTTGTTAAACTAACCCTACAAGGCAAACTAGAAAGATGTTGAAACAATGTATTTCTATATTCAACAAATACGTCCATACAATTTCTTTTTAGTGTGTGCCTGGATATATGTTTAAACATGGGTTGTATAGACGAAGCAAATTCAATAAAACCAGCACGTTCAGCTTGTATAAAAGGTAGTTCACATCTGATCACATATCTAACAAGTGACCTACGATTAATTTCAGCAGTTAAAATAAAATTCGTGCCAGTAAGAACATTAATTTGTGCTTGTGTTGCTTCTCGACTTAATGGTTGAATGTTGTCTCATCAAAATTATGTTTTTTTACTAAGTGTTTTTTAAATGTTCCGGTGCCTCCACTGGACCACCGGCTTTATATGAATACTGGATCTTACATAATTACATATTGCAACAGATTCATTAGTACCTTCTTTTTGACCGAGTTCAAAGTGATCCCATATCTTACTTCTTTTGGCACGAGTAGGTAGTCTACCTGCTGCTGTAGTGGCTCCGGATGATTCCACATGTTGTCTTTCTTGGGCTTGGGCAGCAACAGGTTCGGCAGGTTGTTGGGGTTGTTGTGGTTCGACATTCATAGAAGAACCACCAACATCGAGGTCAGCAAAAAAATCATAACTTTCATTTAACTCAGGAATTGGCACAGGCAAATTCATTGCAGAAGATGAACTCAGTGATAGACGACCCGGAACGAGACCCCGACTACGACCCCGGCTACGACCAGCACCACTGCTAGATGAAGATGCCATTATGATATAAGACTATAAGTAAATTGTAAATAGCACAATTGAGAGAAAAATATGAGAGTGAAGTAATTTTCGTTACAAGAATTGTTATGAAACAATACACAACACAACATCCCCTATTTATAGTTTTATTTTTTTTATTAAAAATTTTTAAAAAAAATAAAAATAAAAGTTAACGTTGAAGGCAACGTTAACAAATGTTAACGTTGCCTTCAACAATTTTTATTTTTATTTTTATTATTATTTTTTTTTTTTATAATCTACCGGTTCCGGTTTCGGAACCGGAATCGGACCGGTAGGACCGGAACCGACGGTCCTACCGGTTTGGTTCTTCGGAACCGCCCCGGACCGGTTTCTAACCGGTTCCGGGGCGAACCGGAACCGTTAAGTCCGGTTCCGGTTTCGGACCGGACTTAACGGTCCGAATCCGGGCCGGGTCCGGTTTGACCCGGCCCGGTAAGCAGCCCTAGCCATGAGTCAACTTTGAATATGCAATGTGCCATATAATTAAATTTGATTAAGCATCCTTTAATTGTTTAGATGCTCAATCTTGGATCATAGAAATATGGCTTAAGAATTTCATATAACTTTATTGTTTCTATGGGCTAAATGATTTAGCTCTCATCACATGCGCCTTATTAATTTATCAATTGTCTATAATGATGCATTGAGCAATTTTTATTAAGCGTGAATGCTTGAATTTTTATGGAACATATGCACACTTTGCACAATTTAGAATTCATTGTTGTTAATTGCCTTAAACACATGTTTGTTCTTCCTCTCAATGATTTAATCTTATGCTTGGTATGGCTATTACATGCTTGATGAGGAACATGTGATAATTGTTAGACTATGGATTTGTGTCAACATATATTTGTGCTATGTTTATTTGAACTTTGTGCTTTTTGATTATCACAAAAGGGGGAGAATTTTGTGATAAACTTGAAGCTTAATACATGCATGGTTTGAGGGGGAGAGTTTTTGTATTATACATGCATGGTTTGAGGGGGAGAGTTTTTTTGTATTATGCATTACTTGGTAAAACTTGTATGTGCAATGTATTAAACTTGAAGCTTAATACATGCATGGTTTGAGGGGGAGAGTTTTTGTATTATACATGCATGGTTTGAGGGAGAGAGTTTTTTTTTTAATTATGCTTTACTTGGTAAAACTTGTATGTGCTATGCATTTGTTAAGGGAGAGTCTTGTTTATTCATATTTCATGCATATTTCATTTACAAGTTTATCAAGTTTTGTGATCATCAAAAAAGGGGGAGATTGTTGAGCCTTAAACGCATTGTTGAGTTTAAATGCTTAATTTATCTCCGAATTATTTATGAGTTTTGATGATCAACAAAACTTGCAATTGTTATATTAATGTGTCTAATTAGTGTACATGGTTAGATGGTTGAAAAGTGGATTGTTTGAAGGAGATCAAATCTGCAAGAACATGGGTATCGCCCCAGGCGATGGTGATCATCGCCCCAGGCAATGGCAGCCAAGGGAGACATGCTCCGCACATCGACTGAAGCAACGCCGAGGACCGCGCATGGAGAGATTGCCCGAGGCGATGGCTAGATCGCCTGAGGAGATGCATGGTTCGTTTGAGGCGATGGAGAGTTCGTTTGAGGCGATCCAGAATTTTAGCTACGACATTATTTGGTGGTGATCACCTGAGGCAATCCACACATCCCTTGAGGCGATCTGTGCAGATTTCGACCGTTGGTGCTCGGCGATGGATATCGCCCGAGGCGATGTCCGAGGCGATCTTGGAGTGATTCAAGCCTTATGTGTAGCAACGGCTAGTAGGAGCTTTGGGGGCCTTCTACACTATAAATATGGATGTTTTGGATCAATTTGAAGACAAGAAACAAGAGTATAAACTACAAGAAAGCTTTGTCCAATTAAAATCTATCTAGCATTGCAAACATCATATATTTGTGTTGTATTGGAGTTTGTAATTCATTTCTTGTGTGAGAGCTTGTGTTCTTCGTGTTGTTACACCGTGAAGGTGTTATTTGATTTGTTGTAAGGTCCTTCAACACCGAAACAAGTTGGAAATTTTATAAGACATCAACAAGTGAAGTTGGTGCAAGGTTGTGGCTATCCTTGGAGCCCTTAAGGCCAAGAAGACTGGTGAAGAGTGGGTGACTCGTGAAGAGTTTGTGTGTGGCTATCCTTGGAGCCCTTAAGGCCAAGAAGACTGGTGAAGAGTGGGTGACTCGAGAAGATTGTGTTGTGGCTAACTTGGAGCCCTTAAGGCCAAGATCAACGTTTTTCTAGTGGAACCTCGGTTGGACGTTTTCTAGCCTGGAAGAGGAGACGTAGGCGATTCATCGCCGAACTTCTATAAAAAATATTTGTGTTGTTTATCGCTTTATTTACTTTACGCATTTATTTATTACTTCTTATTATTTATTGTTCATCGCCCTTAAGTCTTCAACAGCGCAAACTCGACTATTTGCAAATTCATTTTAAAACGCTAAAGTAGCCAATGAACCTCATTTACCCCCCTCCTCGGTTCCAACAACTTGTTATATTATGGTCAAGCTATAACAAGTCTAATATTTATATGTAACAAGAGCATGGTTATGCACTTATTTAACTCTCAATATGGTATGAAGGTCTATGAAAACTTCTAGCCTTCGATTTTGGTAACTCTATCGCTATCACACGTGTGTTCGATTTTACTTGGTCGGTCTCAATCTAAACCCACTGCTTAATTTATTATATCACATTGCAATATCATATGGTCAATTCAATCGCAATATAAATAATTACTCAAAGATTGCCAAACCCTCAAAATCTTAAAGAATAATAAATTACGCACAAAGAATTGTAAGAATAAATCAAAAACCGTTATTAAATCATTAATTCAAAACATAGGATCCCCTAGTCTTGATAAACTAACTTAGCAAACAATCATAATCAAATAACAAGCTAAAATTATGTCTTGCAACAAATTAAACATTAAAAATCTGAAAATAACAAAGAACAAAGTTTTAAAAATACTAAATAATGCTAGAAGATGACTCCTTGCGCTGTTGCGTCGTCCCGTCTCTCCCGATCGGTCTTGCTCTTCAATGGCTTGAGGTTTGAATGAAGATGGAGGCTTTTTTCTAGGTTAGAAATCTGAACAAAGGTCCCAAAATTCGTCTAACTTGGTCCTTTAAATAGTGGAGGAAGGATTTTGGTGTGCGCTAGTCCTGTACGCCCATATTAACCCCACTCAATCTGAAAAATTGATAACACTAATGTAGTAGCGTGAATAATGATCGATCCTACGAGGAAGTGTATTATATTGTGTTAACAAAAGACACAATAAATCAATAAAAATTAAAGGGTTTTGCGATTTGATTTGTAATTATTTAAACTAAATAAAGCAAAATTACTTATCAAGATTAAGAAGCAATTCTTGGTTTTCGGCCAACTTTACCTTTGGAAATTGTTTACTTGATCATCGATTATCACAAGAATTGATTTTTATTAAATTATTCAACAATTGAAAATTTAATTCATCGCACACCTTAATCGTAGTCAAAGAGAAAACATCATTCAAATTTGACTCTTATCAAATTATTAATCAAAACTTCAGCCGTTAAGATTAATTCAATGATAGCTTCAAAAACTAGTAAGTTTGATGAATCTAATCAATAAAAATAACAGCATTTACTATCGATTATCCAATCGTTCTCCCTGAGAATTTAAGAACACCAACAACAGGTAATCATCAATCTCAGCTGCTTCTTAATTAGCCATAGATTGTGTATATAATTACTAGGTGATCAATCTAACAATCAAACACAACAATCATATCAACAATAATCTGGAAAACAAATTGAAATTGAATTAAAATCAAGCAATCAAACCAAAATTCTCACAAGTATTTAAATCCAAAGGCAAAGTATCCATCAACTAAGAATTAAAATTATTTAGCCACTCATGGCTAAATCAAAAACAATAAAACTAGTTTAGAAATGCAAACCCACAATAGCTCTAAATGTACACTAACACAAGTATAAGCTCACTTGCACACTCTTCTCCACTACCTTAGTCACTTGCAAACATAAACAAAGTAGGTCTTTATTAGTTTGTAGCTTGTCCTAGGTATTGTCTTATGAAAGAAAGGGTAAAGATATATCAAACAAGAAAGTATGTTGATATGCACAAAAAAACTTATCTTCTTGCATGATTTTTTCCAAACCTTGTTTATATTGTAAGGTTTCTTTCAATTTCTTTTTCTTTTGTGCTTTGGCTCCCCTTGTAGTCAGTTTAGAAATTTTCTCAAGGAATCCCTTTCCTTTCATGCATCTCATTCTTCTTGACAATGAATCTCAAAACATATCGACCAATGAATACAAAAGTGCATATGACTGAAACACATCATACTCCCTTCAAATGTATGGATAAAAGTATATTTAGGCTCAGTAGGGAAGATGATAAGCTAGTCAAAGAATGTCGAATGAGAGTCTTTTGTATGCTTAGCACACAACCATTCTTTTGCATTAAAGTTCAAAAGGGTACACTAGGGTTGATTTTGTTTGCATGGTATGCTTGAAAGGCTCAAACGCATCAAAGATCGTCTATATCATTTTCATGTTCGCAAGTAGTCTAGACATACGCTTCAAAGAGCATGTAGTTAAGTTCTAGCATGTATCAAAGACTTCCTAAAACTATCACAAAATTCACATAATCTTCACTACGCTATGCACACTCACAAGTCATGACAATTCGTGCTCAAAATATTCAACTACTATGTCAAAGCATAATTTGCATTAGAGTTCAAAGTGTTCCAAAGTTAACAATTCACCTATGTTCAAAATATGCATGCTATCAATTAGGTTTCATCATGGGCTAGTGATTCCAAAGTTCATCATTAACCATGAGCTCAATTTTTTAAATTTTTCAATTGTTTTTTTTTTTTGGATTTTTATAATAAGAAAGCAATAAACTAACTACTAATCCCCCCCCCCCCCCCCCCCCCCCTACTTAAATCTTACATTGTCCCAAATTTAAGGTAAAAATATAAGAAAAGAGAAATTTTTTAAAACAAATAAAGCAATAAAATAGATGGGAAAACTAACTCCCTTGGGTTGCCTGCCAAGCATCGCCTCTGTTTAACGTTGGTGGCCCGACGCCAGTCCTTGATCAAGGTGGGTCATGAGATGTTGCTCTATCCATCATCTTCCACCTTAAAATATTTTTAACTGATCTAAACTTTGGCCTAGTCGCCTTGATCTTCTTGGAAATGTCACTCTTGTCCCTTGCTTTTCCTCTATCAGTTGGTGTCTGCTTTAGTGCAACTGTAGGGTCTTGCAAGTGAGAGAGGAAGTAGTAAAAATATTAGGAATAGAGAACTTATGAAGCATATGTACATTGCTATGAAAATTCAAACTCATACCTCCCTTGTCCACAAGGCTCTCAATAGCCTTCTCCAATTCACACAAATCATTATCCTCAAATTTATCATGTGTCAAGTGTCAATAGTGCAACTAGTGTATTCATCACAAAGTAATTTCATGGTGTGATAAATATGAAACTTAACAACTTCACCATCAAATTCCATAGTCAAAGTACCAGTATGAACATCTATTTTTGTCTTGGACGTTATAAGAAATGACATTCCTAGCAAAATTGGACTACTATTATCACTATTCTCCATATTAAGCACATAAAAATCTGCAGGGAAAATCAAATCATTTACTTGCACAAATACATCCTCTATCACCCCCTATGATGAACAGTGGACTTATCAGCCAATTGAATCACAATCCCAGTTCTGTCCAAAGGTCCAAGCTTCAAAGATGCATGAATTGAGTAAAGCATAACATTAATTGATGCTCCTAGATCTAACATGGCCTTCTCAATTTTTTCATTTCCTATCATGCAAGGGATGGAAAATATACCTGGGCCCTTGAATTTTGTGGCAATGTTTCTTTGGATGACCGCAGAAACATTCTCACCTAGTTCGATCTTATGGCTCCCCCTTAGTTTTTGCTCCTCTTCGCAGTACACAGTTCCTTCAATTTTTTGGCATAACAAGGTATTTGCTTAATAGCATCAAGTAATGGGATATTTACCTCGCATCTTCGAAATGTGTCGTAAAGCCTTTGATGCCTACGTCCTTCCTGTTATCCTTCAATGCATGGGAGAAAGGAGGTGGAATTTTAAATTCAAAAAGTGGAGGGAACTTACTCCTTGATACCCATGTCTCCACTTCGGCTTCCTTATTCTCTTCCACTCCTTCTTGCTTAGATGGCGTCAGCACCACTTCCTCCATAGTACTCTTTCTCACCGATCTTTACTGTGATGGCACTCACATTCGCCCTTGGGTTTTCTACGGGTTGTGAGGGCAATTTATGTGATCCATGAGCCTCCAAACGATTGAGTGTGGTGGCTAGTTGACCCACTTGAGTGTTCAAGGTTTGAATGCTGGATCTTGTTTCCCGTTGAAATTTCGTAACATTATGAGCAAGATCTTGAATAAGATTTTCAAGTCTATCACTAGTAGAAGGAAAATTAGATTGTTGTGTCCTCTGAATTTGTGGCCTGTAGGGTGGTGGATTGTGTTGAACTTGAGGTGGAACATGGTTCATCGATTGTGGTCCATAGCTTATATTTGGGTGGTCTCTCCATCCTGGGTTGTAGGTGCTCGAATAGGGGTCATATTTGTGTTGGTTGCCCCAAAAATCCACCCGCTGCATTCACTTGCTCAAAAGGTGTCTCTTGAAGTGAGGGGCATTCATCTGTGGTATTGACTCATCTCCAAACAAATCCCACATGACTTCACATTCTGTCCATTTCCTCCTGCCATTTGACGCACAAGAGAGGTTAGGCTAATAAGTTGTTGCTACATTTACCTAGCTTTGTTTACTTTGAGATGGATCAGCCCTAAAGGTGCCAAATTGTTCTGAGTTGGTTGCCATGTTTGCTATCAAATTTCTCGCCTCCTCCGGGGTCTTCTCCACAAAAGCTCCACCGCTCGCAGCATCCACTAAATTCCTGTCACTAGATAACAAACATTTATAAAAGTATTGAATAAGGAGAAGTTCACTTATCTGATGTTGCAGGCAATTTGCACACAACTTTTTGAAGCGTTCCCAGTACTCGTGAAGTGTCTCTCCAGTGTATTGCCTAATGCTATAGATCTCCTTTCGTATGTTGGCAGCCCTCGATTGTGGAAAGTAATTCTCATGAAAAGTCATTTCAAGTCATTCCATGTGATAATCGAGCCTGATGGTAGATAGAATAGTCAGTCCTTCGAAGCATCCTTGACAGACAAGAATCAATCTACAAATTGACCATTATGTGTTTTCCCCTATATCAAGCAACATATCGCAAACTCGGAACGTGCATATGTGCTATTGTCAATCTCAAGTTTCACACACATCTTCAAGATCAAATTATGCTAATTAACTCAAAATCAAGATTATCATGGAGCACCCCATAGGCCTATTTTCAAACAATTCTCCACTACTATAGTCACTCCCTAGACTTGGATCAAAATGACTTTTTAAGCTTGTAATGTTAGGCCTTTGGTGTCAAATATAGGATATCACAAAGAAGAGAGTATAATCTTGTAACGTTCATATTTTAGCACATATCGAGCTTCTCTTCTAAATTTTTTATAGCCTTGGCCACTTTGGATTTTATTTATATAATCTTTTCTCAAGGCTTTTTCTTTTCTTTTCTTTTCTTTTGCTCATTCATCAAAAAATGTCACTAAGCTCATCAAGATATAACTATTCAGGTGCAATAATGAGATTCATTATACTCCCTTAGGGTGACGATAAATTTTTCATTTTAGGCTCATAATAGGATAGATATAATGAGTTTATCAATAAATGTTGAATGTGGGTCTAATTATATGCATTGCATATACCATTCTTTTTCAATAAAGCTCAAAATGGGTCACTAGGGATTGATATAGACTAGGTAAGCTTGTAAGGCTCATACGTTCTAAAAATCGTCTCAATCATTTCCAAGTCAAGTTTGTAACTATAAAATTTCACCTCAAAGTGTCATCATCAAATAGGTTCTAAGGTACTCTAAGATGCTCAAGATAAATCGTCAAGTTCACAACAATTATCACTATTCAACATGCAATCCACAAGATCATGACTCAATGTGCTCAAAGTATTCCTCATTTTTAACATATTAACTCAAACATGGTATTCAAATATAAGTTCAACAATTTTCAATGCTCAAGTAGACATGCAAGATGAGATTAATATCATCATGGAATAGTAACCACTGCTATGATTCATTATTTTCTCAAAATTTGAACTCATTTTAAAAAAAAATCCTTTGGTGCTCCAGAAACGATAATAAATCTACCATAATCTGCTCACAAAATTAGGATGGTAACAACATGCAACAGTGATAACCTACTCCCCCAAACTTAAATTATGAATTGTCCTCAATGTACTAATCTTGCAAAACAGGACAAGCAAATACCTATGACAACGACCGTCAGTGTTCATTGTCCACCTCCTCGTCAGCTAATGGGGAAGATGGTTAGAAAGCATTAACAGCTTGCATGGAGTCATTCACCAAAAATCAAAATTCAAACAAATTCAAAACAAATAACGGAATTCAAGAAAGAAGACAAGGGATAAGAAATAGTTCTTGATTTATAGTCTCAAACTGGACTTTTTACCATTCTCCTCAAGTGTCGAAGGGGACGGTGGGGGACGAGTTTGCGTCATCCACGTGGTAGTGCCTCAACCACTTTTCTTTTACCGTGAACAAGGCCCATTTCTCATCTCTTACATTTATAGTGTCGCAAGGTAAAATATTTACCACTTTGAAAGGTCCAGCCCATGGTGAGTCCTACTTCCATGGAAACAGTCTCATTTTGAATATTCATTAAGACCAATCCCCCCTCACAGAATTTACCTCCTTTGGATGAGACTGTGATGCGATCATCACCTTCTTCTTGCCATTGTTCTTGTCCATTTTGTTCCCTAGCTCGGCCTCAAACTTCTCCTTGCTTTTAACCTGCGTCGTATCAACAAATAACGGATCAATAATATTAATATTAAAACATCGATGATCGGTGTGTGTAGTGTTCAAAGTTCTGAACATATCAAAGATGACTTGATCATCTCCTACAATGAGGATCAACTTCCCCTCTTAAACGTCAATCAGTGCTCTTCCCGTTGCTAAGAATGGCCTTCCTAGGATCAATGACATCTCAGCATCTTCCTTCATATCCAACTTCCTGTATATAAACAAAGGCGTCTGCAGTGACACCCAAATTTATAAAATTTGATTGGCACATCCTCCACGATCCCTTGCGGGTACTTGTGGACTTGTCTGCCATCTGCGGTAACACCCTGACAGGCTTTAGCTCTCCTAAACCCAACTTCCTGTGTATAAACAAACAGAATTATGCATGCACCCAAAACACACAAAGATTTATGAAATGAAGTAGAATTTATTTTACAAGGTATAATAAAACTCCCTGGATACTTTAACGTAGGAGGTGAATCGTTTTAAATGATAGCAGAACAATCCTAAGTCAAAATAATGGTTTCATGCTCTCCCAATTTCCTCTTATTTGACAATATCTCCTTCAAAAACTTAGCATAATTCGGCATTTGCCGTATAGCATCAATAAAAGGCATATCAATATGGAGATTCTTAATCAAATCAAGAAATTTAGAAATTTTAGCATCTAATTTAGCTCTTTTATATGCAGCAAGAAATGGGAGTGGGATTTGTACCTTAGTAGGTGGTGTGATGGGTGTAGTGGTCTCAGGGGACTTATCTTTATCGCATGGTTGATCCCTATTTTTCTCAGCCAACTCGTCCTCATGCTCCTTTCTTGCATCATTCTCTCTATCGGTATCCGCAGCAATCTCATTTCCACTCCTCCGTGTTATGGCATGGACTTGCTCCCTTGGATTCTTCTCAGTTTCACTGGGTAATGTTCCTTGAGCTTGTCCAGCCAATATGGTTGCTAGCTGCCCCACTTGTGCTTCCAAATTCTTTATCGATGCCTCTTGATTTTGGAATCTTGTCTCCGTAGAGGTGATGAATTTGGTTATTAGCTCCTCCATGCTTGGCTTGGGTGCATATCCCGGCGGTGGTTGCGGGTTCATCACAGTTTGTTGATTGGCCCATGGCAAGTTTGGATGGTTCCTCGACCCCAGATTGTATGCGTTAGAGTAGGGGTTGTTGGGTGGTGGCATGTTCCTACATAATTAGCACTTTCATTAGTTTGCACAAATGGGTTACCTGCTTGGCATTCAACGCTCAGGTGATTGCCTCCGCATAAGTCACAAGTAATCATTTGAGCTTGCATCACTGTCATGCTCATGCTATCTAGTCTTTTGTTTAATGACTCAATTTGAGCGGCCAAGGCAGTGACGTCGCAAACTTGATAAATTCCAACCTGAAAGTGATAGCTATTGGCAGTCATCTCCTCCAACAATTCATATGCCGCTTTAGGTGTCTTCCTCATGATGATGCTGCATCAAGCATAGAACGGTTAGCAGAAAATAAACCGTTATAAAAAGTTTGTACATGTAGCCAGACAGGAAGACCGTGATGTGGGCATCTCCTCAGTAAGCCTTAAAACGTTCACACGCCTTGTACAATGTCTCTGGGTCGTGTTGCGGAAAGGTGGTGATATCATTGCGCATCTTGGCAGTCTTGGATGATGGGAAGTATTTTGACATTAACATTTGCACCATTCTAGCCCACGTAGTAATTGAGCATGTAGGCAATGATTGCAACCATACTTTAGCTTTCTCTTTTAAAGAAAAAGGAAATAAGCTTAACCTGATGGCTTCGTCGGTAGCACCATTATGCTTGAAGGTATCACAAATCTCCATGAAGTTGGAGATGTGGGCATTAGGATCATCAGTGGCTGCTCCCCCAGACTATACCGAGTGCTGGATCATTTGTATGATGGCAGGCTTGATTTCAAAGTTGTTCGCATGTATGCTTGGTCTATTGATGCTAGACATATTGCCTTGGAATGATGGTTGTGCATAATCCATGAGTGATCTAGCAGCAGGCACTTCCTCATTCCATTCTTCATTATCTCCCTCTCTTCTTTGGTTGTTCTCAGCCATTGCTCGAACCTCTCGTAGTCTCCTAAGACTTTCAATTCTACTCCTTTGCATACACCAAGAAACAACACCTGCAAAAATCAACCAAACCACATCAGTATTGAAGTAAAGAAAATAAAAAAAAATAATAAAAAAAAATAAAAAAAATTGGCAGTCAACTAATATCATATGATATTACTTGAAATTAGTCCCTGGCAACGACGCCAAAAACTTGATCACTATTTATTTAAGCAGTAATTTCTAGTGTAGCGCGATTATACCGCAAGTGCACGGTGTCAAGTCTTAGTATTGTAAAATAAATTAGGGATGTCGTACCCACATGGACTACTAAGTAAGTGCCAAATTTAACTAGTTTAACTATATAATCTTCAAATATTTAATGAGAATTATACTATATTAACCAAGAACAAAAGTCAACCAAACAAGCAAGCGATAAAAACTATAGAAAATCAGTAGAGACAGTTATCAAGACTTCGGTTCACCCATGTAATCCCCATAATTCTTTTATTAGTTGTGATTTAAAATCTCACGTTCTAAGGTGACGAGTTTTCCTAATGCCCTTGTTATACTAGGTCAAGCTATAACAAGTCTAATATTGATATGTAACAAGTCCATGGTCATGCACTTATTTAACACTCAATATTGTATGAAGGTCTATGAAAACTTATATCCTTCGATTTTGGTAAATTTATTGTTATCACACGTGTGTTCTATTTTACTTGGTCAGTCTCAATCTAACCCGCGGATTAATTTATTATATCGTATTGCAATATCATATGGCCAAGTCAATCGCATATAAATAATTATTCAAGGATGACCAAACCCTCAAAAGCATGAAGAACAATAAATTACGCACAAAGAATTGTAAGAATTAATCAAAAACCGTTATAAAATCATGGGTTCAAAACATGGGATCCCCTAGTCTTGATAAACTAACTTAGCCAACAATCATAATCAAATAACATTGTAAATTATGTCTTGCAACAAATTAAACATTAAAAATCTGAAAATAACAAAGAACAAAGTTTTAGAAATACTAAATAACGCTAGAAGATGACTCCTTCAGCTGTTGCATCGTCCCGTCTCTCCCAATCGGTCTTGCTCTTCAATGGCTTGAGACTTGAATGAAGGTGGGGGCTATTTTCTAGGTTATAAATCTGAACAAAGGTCCCAAAATTTGCCCAACTTGGTCATTTAAATAGAGGAGGATTTTCATCTTTTTAGAAACAAAATCTTCAAAAAAAATAAAATCTCAAATTTTCGGCGATCGATCGCGAGTTTAACAAAATTTTCTTCAATGCATGCACTTCCGCGATCGATCATGGTGTTGCTACCGATCGATCGTCGATTATACATTTTTTGTGATATCCAGAAATTAATTGTGTTGATCCCGGAGTGATTATAATCCATAATGGATTTTAAGTATGGTAATTATGAGATAAATACGGTGTTGAGACTCCCGGGGATTTTAATCCGGTATCGGGGTCGTTGGGCCCAGAGGTTGAGATTTATTCTCATTAAAGTGTTAAACCTTGGAATTGTGTTGGTAATGGGATATGGAATCTCGAGAGCTTTGGATTGAGGTTGGTAATGAAAATAGTGAGTGAGAGATAATTATTGAACACATATGATTTTTAATGAGTCAGGGTGTGAGTATTTGAGACTCGAGTTTTGGAGCCTTGGTACTATATATACCAAGTGGACTCGGTGTTCAATCATTTTGGCATTGCGCTTCTCTCTCTCTCTCACATTTCCCTCTCCTCCCCCGCTTCCCTTTCCCTTCCCTTTTTCCCTTAGAGCAAAATAGAGCAAGGCTCGATCTCGGAGCGAGTCGAGGTTCTCGAAGATAATTTGGTAATCTTCTTCCCCTCGCATTTACCTTAGTGTTGTAGAGTTTGAGCATGTTTAGAGTTGGACATGTGTTTTTGGATTTTAGAGTTTTTGGGTTGTGGTGTTTTGGGGAGGATTTATGGTGTTTTGTTGAGGATTTTCGGAGTAATAGGTGTTGGGATTGTTTATCTGGAAGTTTTGGCTCGCAAAACACCTTTTTTGGCTGTTACAGAGCTCGCCGATCGATCAGCAAGTGGGCTCGATCGATCGTGCTTCGTAGCCTAAAAGTGGAAGGCGATGAACAGTGTGCTCGATCGATCGATCGAGCAACCTCACCAATCGATCACGCGAGAACGATTTTTCTTGCCAAAATTGCTGTGGCTCTCGATTGATCGAGAGCCTTTGGCTGATCGATCGAGAGGCCAATTGTCTTTTGAGAAATATTGGCTTGTTGTGGAACCAATGCACACTTCGCCCGAGTCTTTAAATGGTATCATCATGATTGACGATGTATTTGGAGGATGAATACGTGCTTGGGTATGTGATTATGTGCACGTAATTAATTGTGAGTTATTAACTGTGTTTAGTGAATAATTCACCGGATCTCGGGGCAAAGGCAAGGGTTGGCTCTTGCTATTGGATTATAAGGTACATGTAACGTACGAGCATAGTTAATATATTATTGTCATGTGCATGAATAATATATTGTTGTTGCAATCATTTTGATGTGCATTGAGGATAATGTGGTACCGATATTTAGCGATCAATGGTTATGATGTTGTCGCTGTTGAGCGAATATCGGTTATGATGCTGTCGTTGTTGAGCGTGTGAGAGGATAGAATGCCACCTCTGTGAGCGAGCGATAGGATACGATGAAATAGAACTATGGAATCATTGTTGAGGTATATGTGATATTTGCAAACCATTAGTGTAATGATTTAATTATAATTGATAATGGAATTACTGGTTTGAGCATGGGCATAGTTAATCAATATAATGATTAACTGATTTTGGAAATTTGATGGTTTTGGCCATTGTGAGAACAACAACAACACGGGGAATCTCATTTGATAACGATACTATACAGGGAGTATATTTTAAATTTACAGCTTTATATTCTGTAAATCATGAATTGTGATATTGTGGTTATTGATATGGTGTTATTGGTATGCTCATCGCGTGTGGGGGTTGTTTTTGTTGGGACAGGTGGAACAGGTGCAGCATTAACTCTGGAGTTGAGTTCAAGCTGTTGATTGGAAATGCTTCCAGGGATGAGGTACCAATGCTGGTATTGGGTATTATGTTTATACAATAGATACACATTACTTATTCAATGCTCGAAAATCAGACCTTAAATCATCTAGATAGTTAGGGTAGAATAGTTTTAGACTAGTTTTATATTTTCTTTTCAATTTTGTTGGAGACGGCTACGAAGATCGAAGCGAAGGCGGGATTGACACCTCGACGAGTGGAGATCGGATTAGTTTTCTTTCCCTTGTTTTTATTTATAGTTTTGCTTTAATTATGTGTAGCTAGTTTTAATTCTTGGTTGAGGAAGACTAATACCTTGGATTTATTTATCTTGGGGAGATTCCTACGCCTTTGTTTATCGATTTTATTGAATATCATTGTTTTTCTGATTTTGTTGATATGATTGGTTTTTGTTTATTGGATTGACAACCTAATATCTTGCATGTAATCTAATGCTAAATTTGATAATTGTTTGATTAATCAAATTTATGAAGCGACTAAGATTGATAATGGCCTGTTGTTGGTGTTATTAAATTCTTAGGGAAAACAATTGACTAAATTTATATGAACCGCTTGTGTTTATATGATTTAGATTCATCGCTCACTAGTTTTGAATGGTGTCATGATTTTAATCTTGAATATGCATATAGAGATTGATTGATTGATGAAAGTTAAATTAGGACGCTTGGACTAATTGACTATGAATAAGGTGAGGGAGGAATTAGATTTCCAATTGATGAATATTCAAGTAAAATTGAGTCTTTTGTGAATCGATGAAATAGATGATAAAATCCAAGGTAGAGTCGACCGATACCAAGATTCGCTTTCATTAGTTAATCTTTGTTTTTAATTTTAATTAGTATAATTCAACCTCACAACCCCATCCTTTGTTATTCTTTTGTTTTGATTTTCATTAACACAAGAATTCACACCTCCTCGTGGGATCGATCCCTACTCACACTACTACATTATTGTTATCAATCTTGAGGATTGAGTGGGGTTAATTTGGGCGTACATGATAAGCGCACACCAAATTTTGGCGCCGTTGTCGGGGAGGCGTTGTATATTTTTGTGTTAATATTTTCTGTTAATTTTTTTCCTTTCTCTTTCTTTTCCCCCACCGCTACTCTTATTTGTTCGTGCTTATAGGTGGATTTCTGAAAAATCGAATCTTGCCATGACGGAGTATAGTAGCTTGGACGAATTGGAGTATCTTGTACAATAACTTGGCGTAGGGAGTGGACAAAGAACATACAATTCAAGTTGGAGTGATCATCCCAATCTCAACTATGACAATCAATGGATGAGCCCACCTCCACCTTACATGAAGTCCACCCTACCGCCATACATACCGCAATACCCACCATGGCCACAACAACCTCAATACCATACCCCTGGTGAGTCTTTAGAGGATCTTGTTTCAACACTTAATGATAGTACTTTGCAATTTCAACAGGAATTCAGGGCTAGCACTCAGAATTTGGGTAACCAAATGGAGCAACTAATAAGATCGGCCGATCAGATAGCAGCACAAAAGGGGACCAAGATTGCATTCGAATCATGGAGTGATGAAGAAGAGGAGACTATGGAGAAGGTGGTACTGACGCCACCCGAACTAGAAGAGGAGACACATGTGCCAATAGAAGAAAATGAGTTTGTACATCCTACAACTCCGCAAGGTATGTTTCCCACTGAGAGCTATGTTGAATACTTAGATGAATCATGTGATGTGACAGAGGAGTCGGCGGAAGAGTACTGTGATGAACTGAATCCTTGGGACTATTTTTCAAAGACAACATCATCTTGGACAGTGGCAAAGAGGTAGAAACTCCAGAAACGATGGTACTGAGGCCATCAATACTTGAAGAACAAACAGAGGTCGATGTGGATAACAAGGAATCTCACCAGAATGAGATTCCCAAAGGCGAGCATAAGGGACAACAAGTTAAACGATGCCATGAGGTAGATCTAGAGCGACCTCGACTGACTTCTTTAGAGGAAGGCGACATAGTGAAAAGACAAAAACCCTCCAAGAGGTGCAAGGCGAATAGGCATCGCCTTAAGCGAGAGGACTGGTGTCGGGCCACCGACGTTAAACAGAGGCGCTGCTTGGGAGGCAACCCAATGGGAGTTAGTTTCCTTTCTCCCTTTTATTTTTTATTCTTTTGTTTTTTTAGTTAGACTTTTCTCTTTTCTTGTATTTTTGCCTTACATTGGGGACAATGTAAGTTTTAAGTATGGGGGAGGGATTAGTGGCGTGTTATTGTTTTTCTTATTTCAAAAACACAAAAAAAATCGAAAATTTGAAAATTTTGAGCTAATAGTTAGTAACGAATGCATGCTTAGAATCACTAGCCCATGATGAAACTGAATTGATATCATGCATGCTTTTGAACATAGGTGAATTGTTAACATTGGAACACTTTGAACTCTAATGCAAATTGTGCTTTAACATAGTAATTGAATATTTTGAGCACATTATTGTCATTAAGTGTGCATAGCTTAGTGAAGATTGTGTGAACTTTGTGATAGTCTTAAGAAGTCTCTAATACATGCTAGAACTTAACTACATGCTCTTTGAGGCGTATGTCTAGACTACTTGCAAACATGAAAGTGATATAGGCAATTTTTGATGCGTTTGAGCCTTTCAAACCTACCATGTAAAGAAAATCAATCACTAGTACTTTTTTTTAGTGCAAAAGAATGGTTGTATGCTAAGCATACAAAAGACCCCCATTCAACATTCTTTGACTAGCTTATCATCCTTCCCTAATGAGCCTAAATATGAATTCTATCCATACCTTTGAAGGGAGTATGATGTGTTTCATTCACATGCACTTAAGTATTCAATGATTAAAATGTTTGTGAGCTTCATTATCAAAAGAATGAAATGCATGAAAGAAAAGGGATGCCTTGAGAAAACAGATAAAAATATGACTCCAAGGGGAGCCAAGGCACAAAATAAGAAAAATGTTGAAATAAAAGTTGAAAAAAATTCAAGTAAGAAGAGAACCTTTTAGTGTGCATATCATCATACTCTCTTGTTTGACATATCTTTTTCCTTTCTTTCATAAGCCAATACCTAGGCCAAGCTACAAGCTAATAAAGACCTACTTAATTTATGTTTGCAAAGTGGCTAAGATAGTGGAGAAGAGTGTGCAAGTAAGCTTATACTTGTGTTAGTGTATGACTTGTACTATTGTGGATTTGCATCTTTTGGATCTATAATTTGTACACAACACTTGTTTATGACCACACACACACGTTCACTACTTTGTTAAGTATGAGATATTTAGGGATTGAACTTGTTCCATTATTAACTTTTCACCGCCTTTCATTACTATGCATGTTTAAAATTGTTGAGGCATTAAAGTGAGAACAAGTTATTTTGTTGATGCTATGAGCCAAACAAAAAGATTTTAGTTTTGTCTGATTTACTCGAGGTCGAGTAAAGATTAAGTATGTGGGTATTTGATGTGACTAGAAATAGACACATCTATTGCGCTTAATTGTCTACGAATTGGTATATTTTGATGGATAAATTGATACATATGCTACATAATCGTATATTTGTGTAAATGTAGGAAAATGTGAAGAAATCAAGCTAAAATGATGAAAGAAGGAATAAAGTTGAAGAAAAGAGGAAAAAACCGGTATCCAAGACACATGTTGCTCCTTTCTCCTCAAATTACTATATGCTCGAGCCACGTTTTGGAAATGTAGTCCATATAACATTTGTAGAACTTTTTGTTATCTTCGAGTGGACAGCTGATTCATCAAATTCGGAGTTCGTATGAGAAAGTTACGGCCAAAATACGAAACTCGCCAGAAGCTGAAAAATGCGCAGAAAACATTCTGGTTGGCTCGATCGATCGAGCAGACTGCTTGATCGATCGAGAAAGGCTGAAAAATGAGCGAAAATCTTACTGTCCAGCTCCATCAATCGTTGCCTTTATCTCGATCGATCGCCTGACGTTTTGAATAACATGGAAACATGATTTCTTGCCTTCCAACTTGGATTCTATTCCACCTCCTAGCCTCCCTACATATAGAACTCAAAAATCAGACCTTAAATCATCTAGATAGTTAGGGTAGAATGGTTTTAGACTAGTTTTATATTTTCTTTTCAATTTTGTTGGAGACGGCTACGAAGATCGAAGCGAAGGTGGGATTGACACCTCGACGAGTGGAGATCGGATTAGTTTTCTTTCCCTTGTTTTTATTTATAGTTTTGCTTTAATTATGTGTAGCTAGTTTTAATTCTTGGTTGAGGAAGACTAATACCTTGGATTTATTTATCTTGGGGAGATTCCTACGCCTATGTTTATCGATTTTATTGAATATCATTGTTTTTCTGATTTTGTTGATATGATTGGTGTTTGTTTATTGGATTGACAACCTAATATCTTGCATGTAATCTAATACTAAATTTGATAATTGTTTGATTAATCAAATTTATGAAGCGATAAGATTGATAATTGTCTGCTGTTGGTGTTATTAAATTCTTAGGGAAAACAATTGACTAAATTTATATGAACCGCTTGTGTTTATATGATTTAGATTCATCGCTCACTAGTTTTGAATGGTGTCACGATTTTAATCTTGAATATGCATATAGAGATTGATTGATTGATGAAAGTTAAATTAGGACGCTTGGACTAATTGACTATGAATAAGGTGAGGGAGGAATTAGATTTCCAATTGATGAATATTCAAGTAAAATTGAGTCTTTTGTGAATTGATGAAATAGATGATAATATCCAAGGTAGAGTCGACCGATACCAAGATTCACTTTCGTTAGTTAATCTTTGTTTTTAATTTTAATTAGTATAATTCAACCTCACAACCCCATCCTTTGTTATTCTTTTGTTTTGATTTTCATTAACACAAGAATTCACACCTCCTTGTGGGATCGATCCCTACTCACACTACTACATTATTGTTATCAATCTTGAGGATTGAGTGGGGTTAATGTTAGTTCCGGACCTTATCGATGAGATTTTAAAGATGACAAAACATATCAGACCGGATCGAGAGAAATCAGACTGACCAGATCGATCACTCAAAACAGATCAAGCTTATGAGGCATATCGCATATCAGACCGGATCGATAGAAATCAGACTGACTAGATCGAAGCTTCAGATCGATCACAACCTTTATCAGATCAGAGCATTCAAGGATGTATAAAGATTGGTTCTTCAGTCCGAATCATAAACGGCTATTTATTGAAGCATTTAATGTCGCAATTAATGTTGAAAAAGACCATAGACTGAAGATTACCATATAGGGTAAGAAGACAAAGAAGAGCTTACCTGACAGTCGCCGAAAGCATGAACCAGAATGGCAAGTATCTTAAAGAAAAAGATTGTAGCTTACTCAGAGTTTAAGAAGAGTCAAAAGTTGCACATTAAGAGAATAATGTCGTTGGTACATGCAACTATAAAAGGATGCATCAGAAGATCACAAGAAAAACTCTCGCTGATCAATCGAAAAACGCACAAGAAAGCAAAACAGCACAAGCGTTCAAGCTCAGAATCTCTCGAGCTGAAATTATTCTTAAGCACGATTACATCGTAATATTTGATCATTTAGGATCACTGTGCACATCTTGTGTATTCTGTATTGAAAAATAGAAGTGAGAAACAAATTGTAACTGTCAGACAGAGAGTGTCTGAACAGATCGAGTGACTAGGAGTTTCAGTCTGGTAGTGAGGTAAATCCAGCTGAATCGGGTTTGTACAACAGGATTGTATAAATCAAAGTCTTCTAGTAGAAGCCTTCCTTAATTGGAAGAAGGGGAGACGTAGAAGGATTACACCACCTTCGAACTTCCAGAAACATATCCTGTGTCTTATCTTTCTGCACTCGTTCTTTCATTCAAGTCATCGAGCCGGTCTTACAAATATAAAAACAGACCGTTCCGCACTTATACATTCAGTGGTCTGTTCTATAAAAGAGTTGATTAAGAAATAGATTTCTTTCACTAATCCGAAAGAAATCACAAGGGATTAATTTTAAAAGGAGTGTCATTCACCCCCCCCCCCCCCCCCCTCTAAACACTCCGGACCGATCCTAACAAGTGGTATCAGAGCAGGTCGTCTTAATCAGCACAAAGACACTCGAGCTGATGGCATCATTCAACAAAATTCCTATGTTCTCAAAAGAAGACTATGATGATTGGAGAATCAGAATGCAAGCTCATCTAGCAGCACAAGATGACGATATGTGGTTCGTCATCACTGATGGACCAATGAAGATTCTAAAAGTCAATACAGCAGCCTCCATTACTGGTGGTGAACCCCAAATGGTCGAGAATGATAGATCCCTCTGGACTAATGAAGAAAGAAAGAAAGCAAACCTCGACAACGTTGCCAAAGACATCTTGTTCAAGACATTGGACAAGAACATGTTCAGTAAAATCAAAATATGCTCTACTGCCAAAGAAATTTGGGAGAAGATAGCACAGCTATGTGAAGGGAACGACCAGACCAAGGAAAATAAGCTGACTGTTGCTCTTCAAAAATTTGAGAGCATAAAAATGAAGATTGGAGAAACTCTAAATGAGTTTGATGAAAGAGTCACTGGTATCATCAATGAACTAAATGGTCTGGGCAAGGAATACTCAAATAGAGCGATCGCTCTGAAAGTTATGAGAGCCCTGCCAAAAGAATGGGATGTTAAGACCATTGCAATGAGGGAGTCCAAAGATCTGAACAAGGTTGAACTTCATGATCTGTTCACAGATCTTAAAGCATATGAGTTCGAACTGATAAGCAGAGGTGAAGCAGAGACATTCATCTCTCAACCAAACAAAGCACTGGCAGCTATTCCAGACCAGATCGCCTCCACATCAGATCGATCTATCGAGCAGATAAGTAATGATGCTATGTCATTATTTATCAAGAAATTTGGTAAATTCATGTCTAAAAATAAGAGGAACTTTAAACCCTCTCATCATTATAAATCAAGAAAGGACGATGCTGTTAATGATCAGGCTTGCTACAATTGTGGTAAGACCGGACATTTTATTGCAGATTGCACCGGACCGAAGAAAGAAGAATGTGAAGAGAAGCATCGTGATGACAGGAAAAAGAAGCAATACAGAGACCGCAAAAATCATGGAAAGTCCCAAAAGGTCCTAGTAGCAGAAGAAGGAAACAGCAAATGGGCTCAGACTGATTCAGACTCAGAAAGCTCTGAATATTCTTCTAGCGAAAGCGAAGAAGATATTCAATGTCTAATAGCAGACGAAGAGATGAGTCAAACAGACGAGGTATTCGATCTTGACTCAAATGAATTTACACGTGAAGAGCTCATGTCCGCACTGCAAGACATGGCTAATGATTATAGACTCTTAGCTGAATCATTTGAGAAAATCAAAGCTAAAGCCAATTATCAAATGGATGAGCACATCAAACCAAGCTGCTCTGAGCTGGGTAAGCGCAACAATCTACAGATCGAGCTGAATAAGCTAAAAATCTCTTATGATCAGCTCCATGAAGAAAATAAGAGAATTAGCACAAAATGCTAAGCTTTCTCATATCTTCAAATCATGGATAAAATCAGAACATCATTGGAAGAATTGCAAGAGGTACAAAGAAATGTCGGTGATGTCACCGGCATAGGCTTTGATATCAAAGACTGCACCAAAGATGAATCTGAACTGTTGCTGGTAAAGAACAAAATCAAGCAAATGACATTTGTTAAATCCAGCATAGCATATGAAACTGAAGCACCTACAATTCAAACGGGAGTCTCGTTCGTGAATCAAGGTTTGAGAAAAGGGATTTGATATGTTGACCAAGCCAAAGTAAAGGCACCAGCAAGCTTTGCATCTTTCAGACCAAATCTAAAGGTGCAAAATCGAAGGCAAGGGAGACCATACAACTACTATAATTCAAAACCAGTTCAACGAAGATATAGACTACCCTATGAGAATCAAAGGTTTCCATATCGCACACATTATCACACACAAACAGACCAGCTCACAGCACACCAGACACACACAAGCCATTAAAGCTGATACAGGTGTGGGTTCCCAAAGGGCTAATCCGTTCTGGACCCAAGTAGGATTGGGTACCAACAATAATCTTGTTTGATGACAGGTACCGAAGAATCTCATATCAGACTGGTACTTAGACAGTGGGTGTTCTCGTGACATGACTGGAAACATCGAGCTGCTGTCTGAAGTTACAGAATGTACTGGACCCAAAATCATAATCGGAGATAATTCGAAGGGTAAGACCATGGGCAAGGGTAAGATTGTCCATGGTAACATTATTATCAATGATGTGCTGATAGTTGAAAATATATGCTATAATCTGATTAGTATAAGTCAACTATATGATAATGGTTATGCTGTAGAATTTCACAAACACACTTGCACTGTTAAATCGTCAGACAGTATGACCATGCTTGTAGGAATCAGAAATGGAAATACATATAAGATTAACTGGAACTTTGCTCAACCTGATAATCCTACATGCTTCATCGCTAATAATGATAATAAACACTGGCTATGGCATAAACGCTTGAATCATCTCAATTTTAAGACTATATCTAGCCTGTGTAAACATGATTTAGTTGTCGGTCTGCCCAAGATCGACTTTGCTAAGGATAAGATCTGTGAAGCGTGCCAAATGGGCAAACAAATCAGATCATCCTTCAAAAACAAGAATGACAAATCCTCATCACGCTGCTTAGAACTATTGCATATGGACTTGTTTGGTCCTATACCAATAACAAGTTTAGGGGGAATGCGGTATACTCTTGTTGTTATTGATGATTACTCACGTTTTACTTGGACTATATTTTTGAGCAGTAAAGATCAGACCGGTCCGAAATTGATCAAGCTACTGAAACGCACTCAGAATGAGAAATCATCCAGCATAGACAGGATTCGAAGTGACAAAGGCACTGAGTTTTCAAATCATAATCTTGAATCCTTTCTAGAAGATCATGGATTTAAGCATGAATTTTCAGCCGCCCGAACTCCCCAACAAAATGGAGTTGCAGAACGAAGAAACAGAACGCTTAAAGAAGGCAGCAAGAACAATGCTTGGTGATTCTGGAATTTCGCAAAAGTTCTGGGCAGAAGTTGTAAATACTGCATGCTACACTCAAAATCGGTCTATGATTAACAAGAAGTTGAATCTCACTCCATATGAGATACGGACCGGTAACAGACCGTCTATCTCTCACCTTCATGTATTTGGTTGCAAATGCTTCGTTCACAACAATGGTAAGAATCATCTTACAGCATTTGAAGCTAAATCAGATAATGGTATATTCTTAGGATATTCATCTAATAGCAAAGCTTTTAGAGTTTTCAATAATCGCACTTTAACTGTAGAAGAATCTGTCCATGTAGTTTTTGATGAATCCTTATGTATTGAGGGTGGCAAGGAATCAATTCAAAATCAGATGGAAAATATCCATCTCGAAGCTAACAGTGATGATGAGATTGTAGATAACAGGTCAAGAGACAATCCACCGAAACCTGAAGTACCAGACAGATCGGATCAGGGCAATGAAGCTCCTTCAGATTGAGCCGATCCGGATGTTCCTCGCTCTAATGTTAAATCAGATGCTGAGAATGCCGCTACTACTCATCCGTCTGGACCAGACAATCCAGAATCGAGTTATCGATGGACAAAGAGGCATCCACCTGATCTAGTAATTGGAAGTCCTTCTGCACCAATTAGAACCAGAGGACAGATGATGGATGAATTCACTCATGCTGCTTTTATATCAAATCTGGAACCTAAAAAGATTGATGAAGCGTTGACTGATTTCAACTGGATTAAGGCCATGCAAGAAGAGCTTAATCAATTTGAACAAAATCAAGTTTGGAGTCTAACCCTCAGGCCAAGCGATCTGTCTGTTATTGGAACCAGATGGGTGTTCAGAAACAAGCTAGACGCAGATGGAGTTGTGGTTAGAAACAAAGCCAGACTGGTGGCACAAGGATTCCGACAAGAAGAAGGAATTGACTTCGATGAATCTTTGGCACCAGTCGCCAGACTTGAAGCAATCCAAATATTTCTTGCTTATGCTGCTTTCAAAGACTTCAAGGTATATCAAATGGACGTTAAGAGTGCCTTTCTTAATGGTAAGCTTCAGGAGGAAGTCTACATTGAGCAACCTCCCGGATTTCAGAACCACTTATTTCCTAATCATGTATATCTACTGAATAAAGCATTATATGGTCTGAAACAAGCACCAAGAGCCTGGTATGATACTCTGTTTCAATTTCTGCTGAACCATGATTTTTAGATCGGCTCAGTAGATAAAACTCTCTTTAAATTTATTAAGGGGGAACATACTCTGTTAGTTCAGATTTATGTTAATGATATAATTTTCGGATCATCCATCCGCTAGCAAGAACTGCTGTTCGGACGGCTCTTCGCCCAAGGCTGGCGGCGGTAGGGGATTTGTGTGCCTAGCACTAGCATTTAAACTTACTGCATCACCAACATCGACATTTGCTGCCATACTGCAACACAAGGGTTAACAACAATATCCAAAAACAATTCACATAATACATCGTTAGAAAGCCATAACACGTTAGCATAACAGTCACATACTTCATATGCGCACAACATGTTTAAAAGTAGACGCCTAGCCAACTTATTGCTAAGGCTACCCTTCACTCGTTCCCGGGTTCTCTAACCACTACTCTGATACCACTAATGTAAGGCCTCTCTACCTTAACAGTGAAATCAAGATATAAACAGGGCTAAATATGTATTAGAGACATCTTAGAGTTCTGGTTGTTATGTGAGCTCAATGAAATTACAGGCCAAAAATAAAACTTCGATAGTTAGTTAGTTACATTCCCAAAATGAATGTTAAGACTATCAAAAATCATGTATTCTATCTTCTTTCATGCCTCCTTCAGCTCACAGTTCAACCCAACCCTTAGCCCCTTGGGTCCCAAAAGCGTACCTACAGGAACAACTCACCATGAGCATATATATATCATCACTTAACACAATTCAACTTAATAAAATAATTAAGCGCATGGGACAATTAATAGATATGCTCCTCGATCACCACATTAGCACATTTCATTGTTGTTCCTGTTTCACAAACTTATGCACAAAATCATTAGTTCACAATATAATGATCGATAACGCGTTTCAATTATATCCACAATATTCCACATTAATCACTAGAATTGTGACTGTTCCGGTCCCAATACAACAACGGAATTTTAGGACCCCTCGCTTCGACATATAGCGGCATCATATGATATCCCTCGCTTCGACAATGACAGCGGCATGTTACCTCGCTTAGACATGACAGCGGCAAATATCATATTACCATCGCTTCATATGACAGCGGCAAGTACCTCCCTCGCTCGGAGATAAAGGCTACCGGAACATTCATCAATTCCATCACATTAATCAAACACAATAGTTGATTCCATTATCACAGTAAATCACAGTCATTTCACATATACCATCACGTATAAGGATTCACTATCCACAATATACATAATCAAAGGTATGGCACGTTTTACCGTCCGATGCTCGTACGTCTCACTACGTACCTTAGTGTCAAAAGTGGAGAAGTTGTATAACTTTATCTCCTCGATGTTGTTGGTACCTGGGATGGTTCTACACAACCATACAAATCAATATTAGATGCCAATTATAGTCCAATATCCAAAAATTCCATAAAAAAAGCCAAAAACACACATTTGTGTGTCTCGCGATCGATCGCCAAGAGGTCCCGATCGATCGCAAGATCACACTGCCCGAACCAACAAATTTTTGCTTTCGGCGATCGATCGCCACTTTTGGCGCGATCGATCGCCAAGCTCACCGATCGATCGCCCAAAAGTGGCGATCGATCGCCAAAGGCTTCTGGAGCCTACTGCCTGCTCGCGATCGATCGCCAAAAACGGGCGATCGATCGCCAGCCCCTGTACCACGAAAAATCACCATTTTTGCACTTTGAAACCTTCACCAACCTCAACACCATTTATACCAACAACTCAAAAACATTAAAACACTTAAAACCTTCAACACACATCATAAAACCACTAAAAATCCAACATCCCACCAAAAATCACACTAACCCAAACAAACCCATTTCAAACCCTTTTTAAACCTACCAAAACTCAAACCAAACACTTCAAGAACAACAAGAAGTGATATATAAACATCCTAGGCATTAAATCTTACCAAGAATCACCAAAATGAAACTTTTGCAAGCACTTCCTTCCCACTTAGAAGCCAAAATCGAGTTTGAGGGGAAAGTAAGGGTTTGGGAGAGATTGGGGATTTTGAGTGAAGGGATAAAGTGGAATAAAAGGGGGTGAGGTAAAGGGTTAAACTTTTATTTAAATTTGTACCCCAACAATTAACATGATGTAAATTATACCCCAACATGGTATTTTAAACACATTTCACCACAATGCACCAAATTCCAATTAAATGCATGTTTCACAAAATAAATGACTACCAACACATGTAAGCCATTGAAACACCCAATTACCCAACATGCATAACATGCACCCTGAAATGCTCTACCAGCCCACATGACCAAGCATTTCCTCATGACAATTAGTTCTAACACATAAGGCAATTACCACCATAATTAATCATATTTCATCATATGAACACAATTAATGCCTTAAACACAATTAATCATTTCGGGGACATCACAATCCGTCACCAATTCCCTTCGCGCTCAAGACACTCGTCTTGACGCTATCAGCGCTCAGCTAGCACAAGTTGTCGATTTTCTCCAAGAGATTGCTGCTGACAAAAAGGGGGAAAAGAGAAAAGACTTCAAGCCGCATCCACCTCAGTCTTCTAGAAAATAGAATTATCAGACTGTCTGTATATAGGATTTTTGGTGATCAATAAAAATCCTTCTTTGTTAAGTCCTTGTTCATTTATTTTGAACTTAAAATAATAAATGGCTTAACCGATCCGAAATCAAATTTTATAATGTTAATTTATTTTGAACAAGAAGAAGTAATCGATCCGAAAGTATACGCTTCAGAGTTCTTAAAAGACTGGATAAAAAGATTTAGAAGCTAGGTTTTGTCATCATCAAAAAGGGGGAATTTGTTAGTTCCGGACCTTATCGATGAGATTTTAAATATGACAAAACACATCAGACCGGATCGAGAGAAATCAGACTGACCAGATCAATCGCTCAAAACAGATCAAGCTAATGAGGCATATCGCATATCAGACCGGATCGATAAAAATCAGACTGACTAGATCGAAGCTTCAGATCGATCACAACCTTTATCAGATCAGAGCAGTCAAGGATGTATAAAGATTGGTTCTTCAGTCCGAATCATTAACGGCTATTTATTGAAGCATTTAATGTCGCAATTAATGCTGAAAAAGACCATAGACTGAAGATTACCATATAAGGTAAGAAGACAAAGAAGAGCTTACCTGACAGTCGCCGAAAGCATGAACCAGAATGGCAAGTATCTTAAAGAAGAAGACTGTAGCTTACTCAGAGTTTAAGCAGAGTCAAAAGTTGCACATTAAGGGAATAATGTCGTTGGTACATGCAACTATAAAAGGATGCATCAGAAGATCACAAGAAAGACTCTCGCTGATCAATCGAAAAACGCACAAGAAAGCAAAACAGCACAAGCGTTCAAGCTCAGAATCTCTCGAGCTGAAATTATTCTTAAGCACGATTACATTGTAATATTTGATCATTTAGGATCACTGTGCGCATCTTGTGTATTCTGTATTGAAAAATAGAAGTGAGAAATAAATTGTAACTGTCAGACAGAGAGTGTCTGAACAGATCGAGTGACTAGGAGTTTCAGTCTGGTAGTGAGGTAAATCCAGCTGAATCGAGTTTGTACAACAAGATTGTATAAATCAAAGTCTTCTAGTAGAAACCTTCCTTAATTGGAAGAAGGGGAGACATAGAAGGATTACACCACCTTCGAACTTCCAGAAACATATCCTGTGTCTTATCTTTCTGCACTCGTTCTTTCATTCAAGCCATCGAGCCGTTCTTACAAATATAAAAACAGACCGTTCCGCACTTATACATTCAGTGGTCTGTTCTATAAAGAGTTGATTAAGAAACAGATTTCTTTCACTAATCCGAAAGAAATCACAAGGGATTAATTTTTAAAAGGAGTGTTCATTCACCCCCCCCCCCCTCTAAACACTCCGGACCGATCCTAACAGTTAATTTGAGCGTACACGATAAGCGCACACCAATACACCAATTATCATCAATCCAATGACAAGTGACAATAAGATATGAATCCGATTTTACATTTGTCCAAATATGGTTGTTAAGCTAACCCTACAAGGCAAACTAGAAAGATCTTCAATCAATGTATTTCTATATTCAACAAATACGTCAATACAATTTATTTTTAGTGTGTACTAGAAATATGTTTAAACATGGGTTGTATAGACGAAGCCAATTAAATTAAACCAGCATGTTCAGCTTGTATAAAAGGTAGTTCACATCTAATCAAATATCTAACAAGTGACCTATGGTTACTTTCAGAAGTTAAAATAAAATTCGTGTCAGTGAGAACATTAATTCATTTTACAATGCCTTAGTGGATAAATCCCTAGCCCTTGTATCGCCTTCACAATGGCCTCGTCTATAGGAAGCTTAGAATTTGAAAACCAATTCACCTCTTAAGAAGAAAGTGTTTTTTGAGTTTCAAAATAATCCTATAGCAAGACATGCGGGTTTCAAAAGAACCCTATCGAGATTAGTTCAAAGTTTCTATTCGGAAAATATGGATGGTGATGTAGGGGAATATGTGGCAAATTGCCATGTTTGCCAACAGGTTAAATATAGCACGTTGAAACCTCAAGGATTGCTTCAGGCACTTGACAATGATCCTTGGAACGTTGGCTGAGCGTAGTCCATCAGCGATCTAGCCACATGCACCTCCTCGTTTACTTCGTTGTCAGGCATGAGTATTCTAGCTTGTCTTAGCCTTGAACGACAGGTACGTTCGATTTCAGGGTCGAAAGCCTCATTTGTAGGTTGTTCACTCCTTAGCATAAACAATGATAATTCCTGCAAGTAATAGATGAAACAACAGTAGTGAAAAGTAGTGAAAAATAACAAAAACATAAAGTAAATGGCTAAATTACAATCATCTAATCTTGAATGATATTACTAAACTAGTCCCCGACAATGGCGCCAAAAACTTGATCGTCGTTTTTTTAAACAATAAAATATAACAGTTGTGAACGATTAATCTGCAAGTGCACGGGTGTCAAGTTTTAGTATAGTAATATGAAATAGGGATGTCGTACCCACATGGACTAGTAGTAAGTACCAAACTTAATCAGTTTAATTATATTTAGTCTAGGTAAAGTTGTGAAAACTAAGCAATAATAAAAGTAGTAAAGAATCCAAAACTCGAAACCAACAAGAGCGCTAAAATGAAGAAATCAATAGAGAGAAATTATCAAGATTTTGGTTCACTTATATAATCCCCTATAATTATGTTGTTAGTATCGATTGATTATCCATATGAATCTAGGGTGAAGAGTTCTCTGGTATTATCTAATATACTCTCTCGAGCTATATTAAACCTAATACAAATTGCAGTAAGTTGTCGTGTACTTATTTAACAATTTAATATTGCATGAAACTTTGTGAAAACTTCTATCTTTCGATTACTCGATATCTATGGCTATCACACATGTATTTGATCTCATCTCTCGATCTCAATCTGAAATCAACGGAATAATTTACTCTTCATATTATAACATCATCTCTCGATCTCAATTATAACATCTTAAATAAATTCAATGGTGATAAATAAATGAAAGCATTAAAATCATAAATTATGCACAAAGATCATATGGAATTAATCAAAAACTAACAATTAAATCATAGGTTCAAACATAGGATCCCCTAGTCTTGGTAAAATCAGCTTAGCCTTAATCATCTTCATAGAAAGATGATTAAACAAATATTCAAAGCTAAACAATATAAAAACTATGAATTAAATAAACAAAAGTTCAGAAATAATAATAGATGCGAGGAATTGACTCCAAGCGTTGTTCGTCTTCCGTCTCTTCAACGATTCTTGCTTGACAGCTTGAAGATGGCAGGGAGGCTGAGTTCTAGGGTAAAATACGAGTTAAAAGTCTGATAGGGTCGGCCAAGAGTATTTATAGTGGAGGAAGAATTAAGTTTCCTTGTGGACCTCGAACTCTTCAAAATGTAATTTTTTTCAGAAATTCTCGCCTACCGGTCGATCGATAAGAAGTACCGATCAATCGGTATTTCCTCCGAATTAAATCTTTTGGCTACGGCATGCTACCGATCGATCGGAACATGGGTACTGATCGATCGGTGCAAGGCTACCGATCGATCGGTAGCTCTTTTTCTTCCAAAGTCGAGTTTTCGCCTCATTTGAGTCACTTTTATCATTTTAAGTTCAATTCCTCCACTTTCATATAATTCGATATTTATTCTCGAAACATACAAAAACAACACAAAAACGCATAATATCGTCCAGGAATCAACATAAACAGTATTAAAAATTCTAGAAATATAAGTGTACAAATCACGCTTATCGGAAATCCATGCCGAGAGATTATCTCCAGAAAAGCACGGCACCACCAAATGCATCAACTTAATCGGACTTGGAGAATAATTGTGTTGCCACTGTGGGCGAAAAGTAGGGTTCGTTGGTGCCGAAGATTGAATCTTGATATGCGGCTTTTGATTTTGGCAAGTAGATTGTGCAATCGTGTCACATTGGAGGCTGTTGCCTACTGACCCTGTGTGAGCATTGAATTCGTGAGAATTGCGATGGTAGAATTTTGTTTGTCGAGCCATTATTTCTGATTTTCTTGCACAATCGAGCCATTATTTCTTATTTTGTTTGCCACGATCCTTTAACCATATCGGCGAAATCAGCGAGCATCAAATGATACGATAAAAAATGGGCTTGCTCGAGAAAGTCACTCTCCAAAGAAAATAAGAATTGAAAGAATAAGAAGAAGAAGAACTCAGAAGTAGAAGAGGAGTTTTTCGTTCACGAACTTCAATTATCGAATACATGTAATTCATCAAATATTGCCTAATAAAAATAGATGGCAGATGAGATAAACGTTATTGTTTAAACTAGCGTGAGATAATTCGTAATTTTCAAACTAGTCTACATGTAATTCATCATTTTTAAATTTTTAAATATATTTTTTAAATTTTTTAAAATTTATATAGCATTTTAACAAGTTTTCTTATCAAGTCTAAAACTTTAATTTTTTTAAAAATAGAACTTATCGAGCTCAAAAAATTTCAAAATTACACTAAAAACATTCAAATTCAATTTTGTCCTTTTTTTGGCTTTACCTAATAAACCATGGAGAATTTCGACTTTTCATCGCTTCTATGTCCGTTTTATACAGATGGAATGCACATTCAATTTTTTAATGGGTTTAAAAAAGTAAAAAGCAAATCAAGAAAAAACCTATAAAGACCGATTGACATTTGTAAAGGAGAAAAAAATTAGTTTTTTTTATATAAATTAATAATTAAAATCTCTCCTCTCATTAGATTAATCCCCTCATTGAACTCCAAATTCTTTGCCTATTTAGACAAATGTTTTTTTTTAATATTCTGATATAAAAAATAAATATACAGATAAATTTAGACCTATCCATTCTAACTTAAAGTGTCCGATTGATATACGAGTTCAATAAATGAACAGCAAATGAAAAAATATGACTCAACCAGTTTTTTAAGTAACAAAAATCAAATTACACATCACCTTGGTAAAAGGTTCGTAGGAAATTTGGCCACGTTAAGACACGTGTTACTTCGTGTTCTTAAATTTAATTATAGATATAGAAAAACGTTTACATGTAATAACACTATTTGCTTAATGAAGATTATAGGATAATATATTAAAACATACTTATTTGGGTTTATTTTCGGTTCAGTTCCTAGAGTCTTTAGTGACCTAATTTAGTCCCTAAAGTTAAAAAAAAATTGATTCAGTTCCCGACTTTAAATCAGTCATGAGAAGCAAACAAAGACGTATTAGAGGGACTCAACTGAGCTGGTTTGTTCTTAATTAAATCCATAAAATTTTAAAAATATTCATATTATACCCTATCTATTTGCTTTTTACTACCAACTTAATATCGATTATTGAATGGGAATTTTTTTTAAAACATTAGGCACAAAATAGGGTTTGAAAACTTTATGGACTGAAATGAAATGGAACCCAAATCATAAGAACATTTTAATGTATTATCCTGAATATTAATAATTAAGGCAGTTGCAGCTCCAAAAGAGGTGAATTGAAAGCTGATTAGGCGGTCCAGCTGTCAACTTACTACAATTTGTATTGGTCTCCTCTGATTACCATGATTTGTTGAGACGGCGGTTGGTGGCACCTTGCTGATGTCATCCGCCTGGATATCTCTATCTGATATGATGTCGAGACTTACGATGTGATGACGCTTTGACGACGCATAACTAATTATCCCTTATGCTGGCAGACTCGAACTACTATTATTTGATAGTGTGATGCTTGAAACTTAACTATCTAAATTAAATTGAGTCTAATGCGATAGTTAAGGGGGTAATTATGACTGAGTCATAATAATTGAGAGCTGATAAAATTGTACACATATGATGATGTTATTGCACTAATAACAAGATTAGGAGTTGTGGTCTTTCAGATAGTGATTCGATTGATTCTGACATACCCAGTGGATGAGTGATTGACCTGATACCGACATGACATGCATTGCATGACGTCATATATCACATTTTATAGATACATATTGCATATTCTATGATCGTTCCATACTTATGGTATTATCTACTTTCAGTATGGATATATTGATATATGTATAACAAGTTGTATATTTTTCGGACGATGAGGTAATGCCGAAATTTTTAGGTCCACGTTTTTATAAATTTTAAACTAATCTTTCGTTGTTTACAGTAAAATAATATTGTGTGATAATTAATCACATGATTAAGATTGAGCTCTCACATATTTTTCCTCACCACCATTTTTCTAAACTCCATTTGCCAAATATCCTTTCTAATGCCACTAAGAATTCCGTCCAACCAGAAATATAGTGGTTGTCACTCATCCACTCACACCAATCTAAAGCGATATCATATGAAAATTCATTTGGCAACGCTTGAATGGATCTGAAAATTCTAGTATTTTTCAAATGATTACTCTTATTAACAGTGTTTATGGACTATAGTCGACTATTACCATATAAACAACACTTGGTAAATAGTCATAACATTAAGTATAAATTAAGAAAACAATCTCATAGGACATGAGTATTTATTTATAATAGTATTGCTAAATTTTTAAAATAATTAAATATAATTCATAAAAAGTATATTTTAATCACAATAGTCTCACATAAATATTTTATTAAATTTAGTACCACAAAAATTATTTAACAAAAATGATTTCAAGGGTTTGGAGGGATAAATTTTGTTAAAAATTAATTTTTATGGAACAATATTTGATAAAATATCTATATGAGATATTTTTTATTAAAAAATAATTCTTTGATATTATATTTGATTAGTTATAAAAATTTAAGCAAGCTCGTTGTAACTCTAGAGGTGAGTTGAAAGCTGGTTAGGTGGCCCTATTGTATTAGATGGCCCTATTGTATTAGAACGAGCATATGCGAATATATGCATTTATCCAAAATATGTTATGGACCCAGCAAAGACAGAGAAGACCAAGGCGGCCCGTCGACCTCAATTATATGCATGACTATTTATTTATTTATTATTGCTATTTTTTTTCTTTTTTTATATACCCCTTATATTAATCTATCCTTCTAAGATACTGAAAATCCTTTGGCCGAAACATGGTAAAGTGTATAAATTTCAAGATAAGGTGCAATTTTATTTATGAAGGACTTTTCTTCCTTTAGCTAAATCATGGGCCTACCATCCATTTTAACTGTATATATATATATATATATACTATAAACCAATCGATCTTGTGCAATTTTATTCTATAAATATAGAGACCAATACACACATTTTCATCTAAAACCAAAATAATCATCAATTTCAAGTAAGAACCTAAATTTAATATGGGATCCAAGGGAATTTTGTTTTTTGGCCTCCTCTTAGTCATGACCCTTCTCCTTTCCTCCCAGGTTGAGCCCAGAAATCCAGCTAAGGCCACCAATACAGTTGAGGACCTGACTAAGACCACCAATACAGTGGAGACATGTAAGTATTTTCTTGGCATCAAGCACATTGTGCATATATTATCACTTGTACACTTCGGATCTAAAGTTACACGGGATGAATTTGATATAATAATTATTTTAGTCATACTAATATATATATGTAAAAAATCGCTTTACTCAAGTTGTTCTGTTTGAGTTTTTATTTATCTAATTTATAGATGTTGGGTCTTAGTGCAAGTAATTTTTTTATTTTTTGTTTGTTTTTAATCATATTTTCTAGAGTACAGATGTGTTGCCTGATATATTCATAATATCCGATTATTTATCAACAAGTTTTCTTTGTCATTTTAGCACTACGATGAAAAAGGTTAAAAACCAAAGTTATGCTATTAAAATTTTAAATTTGCCTCCTTGGCAAAATAAGGATTTTTATAAACTGGCGGCAAATATCAAATCATTATAGGTCCACCACTAACTTCATAATGCAACATGTATCAGTGTCATTTATCGTGGACCCTATATAATGAATGAATAAATATATTACAAGAAGGGTGGTCTCTTATGATAAATCAACAACAATAATATTCAGAAAACAAGAATAAAAACAACTTATTATGACGAAATACATCTGATCTTTTAAAAAATTATGTTATAATTATACCGCTTGGGCTTCTGATTTATGCAGCTGACAAGACTATTGTTGATCAACGTTCTCCTCCAAGATTTTGCCCCTGCTGTGAATACTTTAGACGTCGTTGCGTCAGGTTGTGCTGCCCTGACGTTGGTGAAGTCGTGGATGCAAACCTTCAGGACGAAACTCATAACTAAACTTCAAATAAAGGCAGCCCCATAAACTGTTTAATTTTACTGATAAATTAAACAGTTTTCATGTGTAAAAGTATGAATAAAATGCATGAGTTAATGATCTAAATATTTCATGCATAGTTTGATTATTGCTTGGAGTTTATATTGGCCAGGTTTTGACATTTGCTTTGGTGTGCAATAAATAAGGTCATGGTTTTGAAGCAACTATGAGTTATTTGAATCAGTTGGAGTTGACAATAAGTAACACTGAACAACATCTTTTTCTAAGTTTTGCTTGTAATATGCTTGATTATGTAAATCTATTCGAGCTTCAGCTCAACTAAGTTGGTTTTGAGTGATTTGAACTCGAGCTCGACAAACTTGATTTTCTCGAGTATCAATTAAGTTCCAGCTCAAGTTTTTTGTAAATTTTAAATAATTAACTATTACACCACACCCTTAATTAAAGAAAAATGACCATAGAAATTTTGGTTGAGCTATAATATAATTTATTTGGTCGAGGCATGTATTGATTTTTTTGTCCTTATTACTGCACTATGATATTTATAGTTCTGGACAATGCTTCTCAAAACATACGATGACTATTATTTCGTTATAGTAACGTTACAAATCTCGAAATATAGAAACCACAAAATATTTATAAGTCTCTCAAGGTTATTTAAGACTAAAAATCACTAGATTTATTTCGTTCTTAGATATAAGCACCCACAATCTCAAAATCTTTAAATTGTATGTCTTAGAAATTCGAATATAAGAGTTTATTTCTTAGAAATATGGGGTAAAAAATGAAATAAAAAGTAATTAGAATAATTTTGGATTGGAATGCAAATGTAGGTGGTGTGTGGACCACCAAAAATGGACGAACCACGATGCAGGTTTTTTGGTTTTACATGAGATTGAATACATGCCTCTCAGAGAGGATTATGCTGTTAGGAATCCATCATACAATATGCAGCAGAAAATAAAATTGGATTCCTACCAAAGGACCTATACAAAGTGATCATATCGAGATTGATTAAGAATCGTACCCTTGTAGCGTGTTTGTAGCAGAATCCTCGTTGCAAGTCCACGAGTCACGAACAAAGATTTTCACATTCGTCTCTACGGTATCCACACGATCAAATCGAAAAAGCTCGTTCTTAAACCGGAACTAAACTCAAGGTTCAAAACCGATCAACGGCGACCGATCAAATTCCCTTTTCACGGCCGCACGGCGGCAGTGAGGTGGGAGGATGAGGCGGCGGCCGAGAGCAAGTCAATGGAGGAGATTAGGTTTTGTGATAATAGAATAATCTCTTAATCACCTTGTTATCCAATTATAATATATATGTTAGATTTAATTAAAGGCTTTCTTAAAGCCCCATTGGCCCATACCAATAATTAATTAAATCCATACATCTTATATATATATAATTAAGACTCTTCTTAATTAATTAATTCATCCAATGAATTATATCTCCCTTTATCGATTTAATCTTTTGTGTGACCCGATAGGATCTTGCAATGTTGGTAGTGACATAAAATCTAATTTTATGTCACAAGCAATGAGCGGTATCTAGCAACACATCAAGGCTACCCAAATTACAAGAATGTCACTGACTCGACATAACCTATGAACTGCGATAATATTAACCATGTAACTTAATCCCTTTGTCCAATGTGATTAGATTGAACATGAGTCGTGGAATAGTCATACTCATATATTCAATCTTTTATTTCTTGATCCCAAAGTAGAACTAGAATAAACGAATAAGCTCGATATCACATATCGACTCATTCGAGCACGGCCATGCATTTTAGTCTTACTTGATCAAGGGCCCAAACACTTCTCCTGTTATATAGGAGGGACAAATCCTTTCTTGATCACTCAACATCCCTCTACATAATTCGTGGTGTATCCAATGATTGTCTTTATAGTTTACCCTGTTACAGGTAACGTTTGACAATATCAAGATACATGACTCCTTATGTTGGGATCTCTGTTGATCTCAAGTCGTAAGGGTTACATACATTATTATCACTATGAGAATTGCATATGACGTTCATATAACTATCCATGTAGCATTCTCGTGGTGGGTCTGTCCAGTACATCGTTCTCTAACATGTACCCATGTGTTGATTTGATATCTCATATCTATGAACAATCCATCAATCAAAATATACTAGTCTCAATGCATTATCATTATCCTTATTCATGATAATACTTGACTAGGGACAATCTTTAAGAACAATACAATATTATTCTAAGGACATTAACTTATATATTAATTCATATTACACAGATACATGAATAATATATAATAATGAATTGCCATTAACAAAATCATAATACAGTGTATGTCATAAACAATCATCTAAT
Organism: Haberlea rhodopensis; assembly: GCA_907163345.1. Classification (NCBI taxonomy): domain Eukaryota; kingdom Viridiplantae; phylum Streptophyta; class Magnoliopsida; order Lamiales; family Gesneriaceae; genus Haberlea; species Haberlea rhodopensis. The sequence goes on along the minus strand of CAJQUN010000084.1, from coordinate 637,639 downwards.
GAGTTGTCTTAGGGCATATCCCAACAAATCTCCCACTTGCACTAAGACCAATCAGACATATACTTAATGCCTAGAGATCTAGTATGACGATCATGCTTCTGCTGTGATAGTGGCTTCGTCAGTGGGTCAGATATATTATCATCAGTTGGTACTTTGCATATTTTTACATCTCCTCTTTCAACGATTTCTCGAATGAAATGAAAGCGCCGAAGTATGTGCTTGGATCTTTGGTGAGATCTTGGTTCCTTAGCCAATGCGATGGCTCCATTGTTGTCACAATAGAGTTCAATCGGATCTAGTATGCTAGGCATCACCCCAAGTTGAGAAATGAACTTCTTGATCCAAACAGCTTCCTTTGCTGCATCTGAGGCAGCAATGTATTCAGCTTCAGTTGTAGAATCGGCTACTGTCTCTTGCTTTGAACTCTTCCAGCTTACAGCACCTCCATTTAGGCAAAACACATATCCTGATTGTGATCGGAAATCATCTTTGTCGGTTTGGAAGCTTGCATCAGTGTAACCTATTACATTGAGCTCTTCCTCACCTCCATAAATCAAGAATGTATCCTTAGTTCTTCTCAAGTACTTCAGGATATTCTTGACTGCAATCCAGTGACTTTCACCTGGATCAACCTGATATCTGCTCGTCATGCTCAAAGCATACGAGACATCGGGACGAGTACATATCATGGCATACATGATAGATCCAATAGCTGACGCATATGGAATCTTACTCATGCGTTGTCTCTCATCTGGTTTTGAAGGACACTGATCCTTCGAGAGATGTATTCCATGTGTCATAGGCACGAATCCTTTCTTTGATTCTTGCATACTAAACCGTTTTAGCACTTTGTCTATGCATGTACTTTGACTTAGGCCAATTAATCTTCTTGATCTATCTCTATAGATCTTGATACCTAATACATAGGTGGCTTCACCCAAGTCTTTCATAGAAAAGCAATTCCCTAGCCAAATCTTTACAGATTGTAAGGCAGTGATATCATTCCCAATTAGAAGTATGTCATCTACATACAATATTAGGAAGATAATTATGATCCCACTGACCTTCTTGTAGACACAAGGTTCATCTACGTTTTTTATGAAACCAAACTCTTTGACTGCTCATCAAAATGAAGATTCCAACTCCGAGAAGCTTGCTTCAATCCATAAATGGATCGTGCTTGCATATCTTTCCAGCATCCTTTGGATCGACAAAACCCTCAGGTTGTGTCATCTACACATCCTCACGTAAATTTCCATTAAGGAAAGCTGTTTTGACATCCATCTGCCAGATTTCATAGTCATGAAATGCAGCTATTGCAAGTAAGATCCTAATGGATTTAACCATGGCAACTGGCGAAAAAGTTACATCATAGTCAATACCATGAATTTGTTTGAAACTTTTTGCAACTAGTCGACCTTTAAAGGTTTATACATTACCATCCATGTCGGTCTTCTTTTTGAAAATCCATTTGCACCCTTTGGGTCTTACCCCTTCAGGCGGGTCAACCAAAGTCCATACTTGGTTTGCATACATGGATTCCATCTCAGATTTCATGGCTTCTTGCCATTTCTCAGAATCAGTGCCCATTATAGATTCTTGATAAGATGACGGCTCATCCTCATCAATTAGTAGTAAGTCACCTTGTTGAGTCACAAGAAATCCATATCTCTGTGGCTCACGGTGTTCTCTTACAGACCTACGCTGGGCTTGTGTCTCTTGAGCAGGCAATTCATCCACAACAGCTTGTGGTGTCTGCTCTGTTTCCATCTCAATCTCATGTTCATTGTTTTCTTGTGGTTGAACTTCACCAAGTTCTATTTGTCTCCCACTGGTTCTTCTCGAAATTAATTCTCTTTCAAGAAAGACACCAGTCCGAGCAACAACTACTTTGTTCTCGGTGGGATAATAGAAATAGTATCCTTTCGTTTCATTAGGATACCCCACAAATAAACACTTTTCAGATTTGGGACCAAGTTTATTGGAGGCGTGACGTCTCACGTAAGTCTCACAACCCCAAATCTTCATAAAAGACATACTAGGACGCTTCTTAGTTCATATCTCATATGGTGTCTTTTCCACTGATTTAGATGGAACACGGTTCAGTATAAATATTGTTGTTTCTAAAGCATGTCCCCAAAATGAAGTCGGAAGATCTGCATGACTCATCATTGATCGAACCATGTACAACAAAGTTCTATTCCACCTTTCGGATACTCCATTCCATTGTGGAGTATACGGAGGAGTGAGTTGTGGGACTATCCCACACTCCTTTAGATAGTCATGAAACTCTTGGCTTAGGTATTCGCCCTCCTCGATCTGATCGGAGGGTTTTGATACTTTTGCCAAGCTGGTTTTGTACTTCATTCTTGAAATCCTTGAACTTTTCAAAGGTTTCATGTTTATGTTTCATTAGGTACACATACCCATATCTACTGAAGTCATCAGTAAATGTAACGAAGTATTGAAAACCACCTCTAGCTTGTGTGCTTATTGGTCCACATACATCACTATGTATGAGACTCAATAAATCATTTGTCCTTTCAACATATCCCTTGAAAGGAGCTTTAGTCATCTTGCCCATTAAACAAGATTCACATGTTTCATATGATTCAAAATCAAATGAATCTAATACTCCATCCTTATGAAGTTTTGATATGCGATTCTCGTTTATATGGCCCAAGCGACAATGCCAGAGATAAGTTGGATTAGAATCATTACTCTTAATCCTTTTAGTATTTATGTTATAGACAGGCATATCAAGATTTAATACATAAAGACCATTAATCAATTGTGCACTAGCATAAAACATATCATTCAAATAAATGGAACAACACTTGTCCTTTATAATAAATGAAAAACCAATCTTGTCCAAACAAGAAATTGAAATAATGTTTCTAGTAATAGATGGCACAAAATAACAGTCTTTTAAATCTAATAATAAACCAGAAGGTAAATTTAATGAATAATATCCAATAGCTAATGCAGCAACTCTTGCTCCATTTCCCACTCGGAGATCAACCTCGCCTTTCGCCAACAACCTACTCCTTTTGAGATCCTGCACATTAACACAAATGTGAGAACCACATCCAGTATCTAATACCCATGATGAAGAAGTAGATAAATTGACTTCTATAAAAAAAAATACCTGAAGCGGAAGTCACACTTCCTTTTGTCTTCTTAAGATCTTCCAGATATAATTTGCAGTTCCTCTTCCAATGACCGGTCTCACCGCAATGGAAGCAGTTCCCTTCCTTAGCCACTCCTCCCTTTGGCTTGAGTGCAGAAGTATGAGGCTTAGACTTAACAAAGACCTTTTTGTTCTTCTTGTAGCCTTTTGCTTTAGTCTTTCCTTTGTTCTTATTCACAATAAGAACATTAGTAGGCTTAGACTTCTTTGAATTTGCTTCATATGTTCTCAACATACCAAGCAATTGCGGTAGCGTCTTTTCGATTTCAATCATATTGTAATTCAAGACAAATTGACTGTAGCTATCAGGCAACGATTGCAAGATCACGTCTGTGGCCAACTCTTGGTCCAATGGAAAACCCAGCTTTTCAAGATTCTCAATGTACCCAATCATCTTTAGTACATGAGTTCCAACAAGGCTTCCTTCTACCATTCTGCACTGGAATAACGCTCTAGAGACGTCATACCTCTCTTGTCTAGCTTGTTGCTGGTAGAGTTGTTTTAAGTGCTCAATCATATCGAACGCCTCCATTTCCTCATGTTGCTTCTGAAGCTCAGAGTTCATGGTGGCAAGCATAAGGCAACCAACATCAAGCGCGTCATTCTGATGCTTCTTGTAAGCATCCTTATCGGTTTTAGCAGCCGTTACGGGAGGTTCCTCAGTAGGTAAGGGTCCTCTAGGACATATTGATTTTTCTCTTGTTTGAGGACAATCCTCAAATTCCTATACCAGTCTAGGAAATTAGTCCTATTCAGTTTGTCCTTCTCAAGGACCGATCGCAATGATAGTGTGCTAGTTACGTTGTTTGATGCCATGGATATCTACAATATAAATATGCAAAATAAGTTTATGATTTTAATCATGTAATAAGGTCTTATATTAAATGATACTCCCACTATTTTTTTTAAAATATCAACCCTCGTAAACTTAGTGGGCCAAGATCCATATTTCACCTAATCCTGAGTTAGCTTTGGCTAATCACCCAAGACTCGGTTATTTAGGTAGACAACACTTTGTCAATTACATCACATGTAATTCTTGGATGGTTGGACGAACAACACTTTGTTCAAATTCATCTAATGAATCATTATCCAACCCCATGCCTCTAGGTTCCCAATCCTATTGAGATAACGCTAGTTAAGTCGAACCCAATTTTAAAATAACACGGATATCACTTTTATCCTTTCGCGCCTTACTAAGATTGTCACGGTGCTTTGCTTTGGCAAACCCACACATGTTCAATCGAAGTCTTGACGAGTATTTTTAATTGGAAGGCATCTAAAACTTAATATTATAAGATGGATTTATTGATCTCATGATTTTATTAATATTGAAAATATGTCTGGTACATATATGAATATATACATATCTACATATATGTATATCAAGCATCAATATTAAATAAAACAGTAAACATGCATCTCATACATCAACATAAAATAAACGTGACATGGTTATAGCCCCAACTAATGATTTTCTCAAGCCAATGAGAAAATTCTAGAAGGTCAACCTAAGGTAACTTCTCCAAGCACCTTTTTGGCTCCCTTTTGTGAATGACCTCCTCACCTCGGCACCATGGTCCGTCTTCGTTGATCTCCATCAATGAAATAAACTATACTATATAACATTTACAAGATATAGAGAATTCCTCGAGTTACATTTGAGGGGAACGTAGGGGAGGGATAACATTTAGAATAAATAGAGAAGACACGACTCGCAGGCCGTATTAAATTACAAACATTCACAAAATCCTATCTAATAGGTCATAGGGCTATAACCATGCACCATGCTCAAACAAACACATAAAACATGCTATAACATTTAATTAATTAAATTCTAAACATTTTAAAATTTAATTCTAATTAAAACTGTAAAATAAAATTTTGGAAAATTATCGTACGCTCTTGACATCACATGCCACGGAGACTCGTTGCGTCACAAGCCATGGACCAAAAGGGTGCAATGACCCTAACCACACGGCTGGACCATGCATGAGCCTAGGGTTCAAAACCCTAGCCCAAGTCACGGTCGAAGCCCGTGTGAGCCATGCGGCGGCCGCTAGGGTTCGAAACCCTAGCCGTCTCGAGCCACAAGGTTCGAAACCTTGTCATAATTCTCGGCCTTTCCATGCACGATTCATGACGGTGGCTGCTCGACCATCTCGAGCCAATGGGTTCGAAAACCCTAGCTCTCACATGGAGGTAGCCGCCAACCCGCATGTTTCCATGAACCATGGTCGGTGATGGCTGAATCATCAAGAGCCATGGGCTCGGCTTTTCGCCTTCGTGTATCGTATACATAAATTGTCAATTATATCATATATAATTTTACGATGATTTTCACAAACTCGATTTACTCATATCATATATGATTATATACAGTTTCAAAGCATGCAATATAATTCTAAATATGATTAAACAATTAACCACATAATTCCGATATGAGCTTTGTACACGACTCTGATACCACTGTTAGGAATCCATCATACAATATGCAACGGAAAATAAAATTGGATTCCTACCAAAGGACCTATACAAAAAGTGATCATATCGAGATTGATTAAGAATCGTACCCTTGTAGCGTGTTTGTAGCAGAATCCTCGTTGCAAGTCCACGAGTCACGAACAAAGATTTTCACCTTCGTCTCTACGGTATCCACACGATCAAATCGAAAAAGGATTTAAGAACAAGTTGCTAGACTTGTTCTTAAACCGGAACTAAACTCACGATTCAAAACCGATCAACGGCGACCGATCAAATTCCGTTTTCACGGCGGCGCGGCGGCGTTAGGTGGGAGGATGAGGCGGCGGCCGAGAGCAAGTCAATGGAGGAGATTAGGTTTTGTGATAATAGAATAATCTCTTAATTACCTTGTTATCCAATTATAATATATATGTTAGATTTAATTAAAGGCTTTCTTAAAGCCCCATCGGCCCATACCAATAATTAATTAAATCCATACATCTTATATATATATAATTAAGACTCTTCTTAATTAATTAATTCATTCAATGAATTATACCTCCCTTTATCGATTTAATCTTTTGTGTGACCCGATAGGATCTTGCAATGTTGGCAGCGACATAAAATCTAATTTTATGTCACAAGCAATGAGCGGTATCTAGCAACACATCAAGGCTACCCAAATTACAAGAATGTTATTGACTCGACATAACCTACGAACTGCGATAATATTAACCATGTAACTTATCCAATGTGTTTAGATTGAACATGAGTCATGGAATAGTCATACTCATATATTCAATCTTTTATTTCTTGATCCCCAAGTAGAACTAGAATAAACTAATAAGCTCGATATCACATATCGACTCATTCGAGCACGGCCATGTATTTTAGTCTTACTTGATCAAGGGCCCAAACACTTCTCCTGTTATATAGGAGGGACAAATCCTTTCTTGATCACTCAACATCCCTCTACATAATTCGTGGTGTATCCAATGATTGTCTTTATAGTTTACCCTGTTACAGGCAACGTTTGACAATATCAAGATACATGACTCCTTATGTTGGGATCTCTGGTGATCTCAAGTCGTAATGATTACATACATTATTATCACTATGAGAATTGCTTATGACGTTCATATAACTATCCATGTAGCATTCTCATTGTGGGTCTGTCCAGTACATCGTTCTCTAACATGTACCCATGTGTTGATTTGATATCTCATATCTATGAACAATTCATCAATCAAAACTTACTAGTCTCAATGCATTATCATTATCCTTATTCATGATAATACTTGACTAGGGACAATCTTTAAGAACAATACAATATTATTCTAAGGACATTAACTTATATATTAATTCATATTACACAGATACACGAATAATATATAATAATGAATTACCATTAACAAAATCATAATACAGTGTATGTCATAAACAATCATCTAATGAGTTGTCTTAGGGCATATCCCAACATATGCTGTGTTGGCACCTCGAATGAAGTTAAAGATGTCGAATTTACACAAATGACATCATCACAAACGATGATGGTATGACATTCGTATGAGACGTGCTCCTACTTTCTAATTAATGAAAAGAAAAAAAATACATGAAATGATAAAAGTTAGTAAAATAATTTATAAATATAATAACTTAAATTATTTGATTGAATCAATGTGTATTTACCTGGCCAATATTTCATCAAGTGCATTTATAAAAGATAACTCATTCAAAACTGAATTATTTTCCTGCCTCGACTGTCTCCTTCTTTTATTCTTTTCAAACCTACTCTTCAGTCTTTTTCCTGATTTCACCCTCATTTGTTTATGCTTAAGGCCTTCTCACTAAAATTTCATCACAATAATTTTCCAACCTTTGTTTTTCCATGTTTACTTTGGGATAGAGAGAGACCTCTATTTTCTAAACTTGTATCAACTTCCTCAATCAACTTAAGAATAACTGATAAGTAATATTTTTACACTTATATTTATATGTTTTTCTCGTTATTTTTACAATGATTCTTGTACTATTTTACGCTTTTGGTTGTTATTTGTGTATGTTCCAGGAATCCAAGTGAAAGTGCGAGAATTGATCAAAAAGACCCCAAATACTAATGGAAAGGTGGAAAAGGACCAACAAGAGCCAACTTATGGAAGAAAAAGGAAAAAATCTCGAGTAGGGAAAATTTCAGAAGCTCGATTGATCGCAAGAAGCAGCTCGACCGATCGAGCAATGCAGGGTGTCACAAGGTCAAAAGTTGAAATGCTCGACCGATTGAACATAACAAGAAATCTGAAAACATTGGCTCGATCGATCGAGAGAAAAATAAATTTAAAGCTTCGGATGAACATTACGCGCGATCGATCGAGAGGAAGAAACCCACCAATCGAAAGAGGAGTTTCAAGACACGAAGATTTTCTTGTGAAGAGTTTTGCTATGTCTGGTAACTTGGTACCAAGGGTTTTGGAGACCCACTATAAGAAGCTGTGATGACCAGGGATTATAGGTGTTAATCCCGTAGTGTTAATAATCCCTAAAGTGGTTTTACGTGGCAAGGTGGGTTTAATCGAGGTATTGGGCCTTCTGGGCTCGTTTATTTGGGTAGTTGGGATCGTTGGATCCAGAGGTTGAGATTGTATTCACATTACGGTGTAAAACCTAAGAGTTGGGTTTTTGATGTGTCTCGGAATCTCGGGTGCTGTGTGAGCACCGGTAGGGGATTTTGGAGTTAGAGAGAGAGTTTTTGAAAACAGATGATTTTTAAGGAATCATGATGTATTTGTGGGGCTATTATTTTTTTCGGGGTATTTTTGCTATAAATACCATTTGAACCCAAAATTTTACATTTAATTTCATTTTCAGCCCTCTCCTTCCTCTCTCTTTTCCGTCCGCGCCATTCCCGATCTTCCCCTGCCTCCGCGCGTAAAAACGCCTCGCCAGCCGCCGTCCGGCCGCCGTTCGGGGCGTGCGACCTACCGCCGTCTTCGTCTCGTCGAGGCGCTCCTTTCCCCTCTGTCAATTGAAGGTTTCGTCGCGTCCTGGAGTCGGATTTTACAGAAAGGCGTCGATCCCCAAAAGTTAGGGTTCTTCGATTTTCGTCCGATTTTGCTTCCGATTTCGTTGGGTAATCTCCCTTAACCCTTGTTTGTCTTTTTCGTGCATTTCCCTGCTTAAATTGGTGATTATTGTTCGAAATTATTTTCGAAATTGGTAGGGTTTGTTTCGAATTTTTGGGGGTTTTTGGCAGGGGTATTATTTCGTGCAATTGATCGATTATTGCATGTTTTAAGAGTATTATGATGCTTGATTGAGATTGAATTGAGAAGCTTTGGTTCGAATTTGAAGGATTTTAAGGGTTTGAATTTAAGGGCTTGTTTGGATTCGAAATTATGGGGGTTGAGTTCGAAAATGGGGAGTTTTTGTCAAGGGATGTTGATTCTTGCTTGGATAGCTTAATTGACATTTTAGATGAATTATGGTATTTTATTGGGTTCGATATTGTGAGATTAAGGTTCGATTTTTGTAGGGCATTCTTGAACAAATTTCGATTGTCTCATTTATTTCCTTCCCTGCATGTACCCTACCCCGGGTCTTTTAAGAGGATAATTGTCGTGTATTGACAATGTTGTGAGGGATATGGGTGTGCTTGAGCATAGGTTACATGTTCGTAAATAATTGTGAATTATTTATCGTGTTAGCACATCATTCCTCGGGGCATGGAACTCGAGCAAGGCTTGGCTCGGACTTCGGAGATTTAAGGTACGTGCGACGTACGAGCATTACTATATATATGTGAAATGCATAAGGTGTTTTTGATTGCATTGAATGTTTTGCGTATGGTTATACATATATGTTGATATAGCCAAGGAATGACCCAAATCTTGATATCGCCGCTTGTAGCGTGCGTGACACTAGAGTAGGATGACTCTTGCATGATATATGGGGTACTGGATTTATATGACTATATTATGAGACATTTGAGATGTCTAGGTTTGTAGAATCATGCATTCTTCGTAAGACATTTGAGATGTCTAGGTTCGTAGAATCATGTATTCATTATGAGACATTTGAGATGTCTAAGTTTGTAGACTCATGTATTCATTATAAGACACTTGAGATGTCTAAGTATAATGAAGGAATGGTAAAATAAATGCTAAGGCATTTGAGCTATCTGTGATTGATAGCAAGGTTGTGAAATCAGTTTTAGATATTGTGATATCTATAATTGCATGTTTAATGAATTTGTAATCACTATATGTTGATATTCGAGGATCAGGCATGCGATGTGTAAATCAATGTGTTGATTTACTGATTTATGAGATTTGATGAGTTTGATGTTGTGAGAACAGGGACAGTACACGGAATCCCGGATGAGGATGTTGCCATCCAGGGAGTATCATTTAAATTCATTAGCATTTACCTTTGTTGTAAATTATGAATTTCATTATTATGATTATGGGATTTTGTGTATTGGTATGCTCACCCCGTTGGGGGCTGTCTCTGTTGGGACAGGTGGACAGGTACATCGATGGCTATGGAGCTGAGCTCGAGCTGTTGATTTGAGGTACTCCCAGGATCGTGGTACCAGGGCTTGATGGAGCACGGTATCGTATAGAGTACCTATATATACACCTGAGGATTTATACATATTCATATTCATGATGCTCGCATGTGAGCACGATTATACTTGTATATGGATTGTATATAAAGGCATGAGCCTTTCTCTCTTTCATTTAAGGTTGCATGCAATTAGGTTGAATTGCTAGAATGATATGAGAGTCATTGGTGTATTATGTGGGTGTTGGAACCCACTTTTGTTGACGTATGTGTGGTGTCTTCCCTGGCTGGGAATCTACTTGTATTACTGCTTTCTGTTGAGTATTATGTGTTCCCTGGCCGGGAATTTTGTTATGTGTTGTACTCTGTTTTGGGATAGCTCTATTTATGGGGAGACTCTGCCCAAATTTTTGTAAAAGTTTACAATGTGAAAAGTGGCACCAAGGGGTTGGTAAAGGGCAAACATATGAGTCTTTTATTGACAGGCAATGATTAAGTATCATCAGAGCTTCCCGATTGACATTTTATAGAAAGCATGTACCACACATAGTGGTTAATACACTAATCAAGGTTTTAAGGGCTTGGGGTACGAAGCGAGGATGATATACCGCTTGTATGAAGAAGCTTATGCTTGTACCGCTAAAAATGTGGAGCGGGCGGGGATGCTCGCTTGCACATGGAGGCGGGGTATGCCATACGAAGCGAGGATGAGATACCGCTTGTATGAAGAAGCGAGGATGAGATGCCGCTTGTTAGGATGATGATTCATTCCTATGTGATGACACGGATGATAGCGGTGATGTGTCCCGCTGTGTCGATTTATATTCATTTCTCTATGAGGACACGGTTTATAGCGACGGTTCATTCCGCTATATCTATTGGCGATGGTTCATTCCGCCAGGTGTATTTATAGCGACGGTTCATTCCGCTATATCTATTGGCGATGGTTCATTCCGCCAGGTGTATTGATAGCGATGGTTCATTCCGCTATATTGATTGGCGATGGTTCATTCCGCCAGGAGTATTTATAGCGATGGTTCATTCCGCTATATCTATTGGCGATGGTTCATTCCGCCAGGTGTATTGATAGCGATGCCTCTTTCCGCTACTATGTGGACGATGATTCATACTCAGGTGTATAGCGAGGTTTCATGCCACTTATTATATGACGAGGTGTCATGCCGTCGATTCTATAGCGAGGGATTTTGCCGCTATGTACTCAGCACAGGATTTTGCCGCCTTCGAGCGATGGGTGCTGATTACGCACTATTATTGAGCGACGGAGACAGGTATGACGCTATATTGCTAGCGATGAGGTATGAGATATTGCTATTTTATTAGCTTTATTGTAGCTGGCATGCATTGATATACATGTTTTATTATGCCTATTTTACTAGCATGATAGTGGATGACATACGCTGATGTACATGTATCGTCACTAGTGGGCAATGTTTTAGATGCCATGAGTTGGCATGTGTCGTCACGGGATGACGATGACGATAGTGTAGGAGATGTCTTATTAGACATGCATCATCGTTACGATGATCGATGCGTTGAGTATACGTATTCAGTAGTATGCCTTGGGTGCCAGTACTGGGCACAAGGTGGTGTGTGCGACACCGATGGACGTGACCCATATACCGAGCGGGTTGCTCGAGGAATGGATGGATGCGCTGTACATGTGATTGTACCGCAGCTTACGATTGGGGGATCATTTTACGAGTGGTGATACCCTTGAGGTATGCTCGTTGGAATGGCTTTTGGCCATGTGATTTGACGACAGGAGTAATCATGGAGGAAAGTACTCGCTTTCTGTCGATGTGACATGTGGTGGACATGGTCACACCACCCTTGAGGGTGTAGGATGGGTCCTAAGGGAGTAGGATCAGGTTATGTTAAGTACATAGGGACATTGGGTTGTCCAGGGTGTATCGGCATTGAGGAATGTTGGATAAAGACCCATTACTCTATTGAGTTTTTCTTCCCATAGTATGATATACCATGCGGAAACGTCCGTCTTATTGGTAGGTTTGAGGTAAACCTAAAGAGGCAGAGACTAGGTTGTCTGCCGCGTGTGTGTAGCACCATGATGGGCTTGCTAGAGCCGTTACACTGCTCGTTGGAACCAAGTTTAGCAAATCGTAAGGTGATACGATGTGGATTGTGGTGGACTCTAGTAGTCACCATGTCATTGAGGTTAAGGTTGTTCATGCCTCGCTGAAACGTGTATACGTTTATGTTTAATCTTGGAGACTTGTCTGGGACAGCTCAGGATGTTGGAGTACCAACAAGAGAGTCATCAGGTTGTTATTGACTCAATCTAAAGGAACCCGTGTATTGGGATACAATGGGTGTTATTGTATCCAGTTTTTCCGAACGATGGTTCGAGACTTGTGGATCTCGAGTTCGATGGCACTTCCCTTGCGAGGAAGAAGGTAGTATTATACCTATTTGGGAATCTTTGAAAGATTCGGTAAGTTGGTACAAGTGGTGTTGATTTTGGGAATCACACCGTGTATTGTTAATCGTCGATTTTCATCCTCCACTGAGTAAGGAATGACTCAGAATTGACGGTTGTGTTTGGGGCTTAGGGATATGTGGTAGATACCCGAGCCGAGTGCATTGAGTATGCATGCGACATCAGTGCTTAGGCAGGTATACCGGTGAGTATACGGATGCCAGTTATTGATTTCCTCTCTGTTAAGCATAGAGTTATACTATTTTTGGATGGTTAAATCTCTGATGAGAGATATGGAACACCTTGAGATTGGGAATCTCCATGGCACGATGATTGAGGGATAATCGTGAAGCTAGTTGACTCCCTTGAAGAGGGATTTTCTTGTGAGGGTTAAGGTATTTCCCTTGTTGGTGTTTTCCTTCGAGTTATGCGACAGCCTTCCCAAGTTTGGATTGTTAAATCCGAGGATTTTCAAGGGATGGCAGGATTTCGGATTGGTTGAGTGTCGCTGACGACACAAGCGTTGAGGATGCAATGGGTTTATTGCATGCCCCTTAAGAATTTTAAACTCTGCGGAGTCTCGGTTGTTATTTATGATCAGAACGTGATTCTTGGAACATCCGGAGGTGGACATCTTGTGAGATGTCTTTTGTTTGAATTTGTGGCCGTGAGTTGCCCAAATTAAGTTGCAATGAGGCGACTACTCCTTCGATGGAGGAAGTTTGAAAGTGGAAACCAGGTTTGGTATGTGTACACCGTAGTTGTACTAGTGTTTCCCTCGTAACGATGTATGTTAGACATCGTGAGTCTTGGTAAAAATATCATTGGATGATATCTACGATAGAATCAAGAGCGATTCGAATCCTTGCAGTTTCAGTTGACTAACTGCTTTTGGACTGTTAGCGTTGAGTTGTGCTGACGCTCTTCGACGTTATGATGGATTTTGGAAGTCTACTCCACTCCAGAGTTTGACACGAGGTCAACGTTCTTACGGTTGAGGTGTCATTCAGGATGTGTTCGTACTGTTGTATTAGATCGAAGGATGACTGTCTGATCTACAGTCGTAAGTATCAGTTGATTTGCAGTCATGAGAGGCTGACTTTTGGGATGACCCGCATCGAGGTACGTTTTACCTCTTGGGTGTTATGTTGGTTTTGGTATGTCGCTCTGTTTCAGAGATTAGATGAGAGGTAAGTATCCTCGCGTTTATTAATACGATTCTGATATGGTCAGGAATCGATGTTATGGCTTCATGTTGTTGTGCAGCCTGGGTGTTACGTGATACACCAGTGCTAATTTCGAGGACGAAATTCTTTTAGTGGGGGATATTGTGATGACCAGGGATTATAGGTGTTAATCCCGTAGTGTTAATAATCCCTAAAGTGGTTTTACGTGGCAAGGTGGGTTTAATCGAGGTATTGGGCCTTCTGGGCTCGTTTATTTGGGTAGTTGGGATCGTTGGATCCAGAGGTTGAGATTGTATTCACATTACGGTGTAAAACCTAAGAGTTGGGTTTTTGATGTGTCTCGGAATCTCGGGTGCTGTGTGAGCACCGGTAGGGGATTTTGGAGTTAGAGAGAGAGTTTTTGAAAACAGATGATTTTTAAGGAATCATGATGTATTTGTGGGGCTATTATTTTTTTCGGGGTATTTTTGCTATAAATACCATTTGAACCCAAAATTTTACATTTAATTTCATTTTCAGCCCTCTCCTTCCTCTCTCTTTTCCGTCCGCGCCATTCCCGATCTTCCCCTGCCTCCGCGCGTAAAAACGCCTCGCCAGCCGCCGTCCGGCCGCCGTTCGGGGCGTGCGACCTACCGCCGTCTTCGTCTCGTCGAGGCGCTCCTTTCCCCTCTGTCAATTGAAGGTTTCGTCGCGTCCTGGAGTCGGATTTTACAGAAAGGCGTCGATCCCCAAAAGTTAGGGTTCTTCGATTTTCGTCCGATTTTGCTTCCGATTTCGTTGGGTAATCTCCCTTAACCCTTGTTTGTCTTTTTCGTGCATTTCCCTGCTTAAATTGGTGATTATTGTTCGAAATTATTTTCGAAATTGGTAGGGTTTGTTTCGAATTTTTGGGGGTTTTTGGCAGGGGTATTATTTCGTGCAATTGATCGATTATTGCATGTTTTAAGAGTATTATGATGCTTGATTGAGATTGAATTGAGAAGCTTTGGTTCGAATTTGAAGGATTTTAAGGGTTTGAATTTAAGGGCTTGTTTGGATTCGAAATTATGGGGGTTGAGTTCGAAAATGGGGAGTTTTTGTCAAGGGATGTTGATTCTTGCTTGGATAGCTTAATTGACATTTTAGATGAATTATGGTATTTTATTGGGTTCGATATTGTGAGATTAAGGTTCGATTTTTGTAGGGCATTCTTGAACAAATTTCGATTGTCTCATTTATTTCCTTCCCTGCATGTACCCTACCCCGGGTCTTTTAAGAGGATAATTGTCGTGTATTGACAATGTTGTGAGGGATATGGGTGTGCTTGAGCATAGGTTACATGTTCGTAAATAATTGTGAATTATTTATCGTGTTAGCACATCATTCCTCGGGGCATGGAACTCGAGCAAGGCTTGGCTCGGACTTCGGAGATTTAAGGTACGTGCGACGTACGAGCATTACTATATATATGTGAAATGCATAAGGTGTTTTTGATTGCATTGAATGTTTTGCGTATGGTTATACATATATGTTGATATAGCCAAGGAATGACCCAAATCTTGATATCGCCGCTTGTAGCGTGCGTGACACTAGAGTAGGATGACTCTTGCATGATATATGGGGTACTGGATTTATATGACTATATTATGAGACATTTGAGATGTCTAGGTTTGTAGAATCATGCATTCTTCGTAAGACATTTGAGATGTCTAGGTTCGTAGAATCATGTATTCATTATGAGACATTTGAGATGTCTAAGTTTGTAGACTCATGTATTCATTATAAGACACTTGAGATGTCTAAGTATAATGAAGGAATGGTAAAATAAATGCTAAGGCATTTGAGCTATCTGTGATTGATAGCAAGGTTGTGAAATCAGTTTTAGATATTGTGATATCTATAATTGCATGTTTAATGAATTTGTAATCACTATATGTTGATATTCGAGGATCAGGCATGCGATGTGTAAATCAATGTGTTGATTTACTGATTTATGAGATTTGATGAGTTTGATGTTGTGAGAACAGGGACAGTACACGGAATCCCGGATGAGGATGTTGCCATCCAGGGAGTATCATTTAAATTCATTAGCATTTACCTTTGTTGTAAATTATGAATTTCATTATTATGATTATGGGATTTTGTGTATTGGTATGCTCACCCCGTTGGGGGCTGTCTCTGTTGGGACAGGTGGACAGGTACATCGATGGCTATGGAGCTGAGCTCGAGCTGTTGATTTGAGGTACTCCCAGGATCGTGGTACCAGGGCTTGATGGAGCACGGTATCGTATAGAGTACCTATATATACACCTGAGGATTTATACATATTCATATTCATGATGCTCGCATGTGAGCACGATTATACTTGTATATGGATTGTATATAAAGGCATGAGCCTTTCTCTCTTTCATTTAAGGTTGCATGCAATTAGGTTGAATTGCTAGAATGATATGAGAGTCATTGGTGTATTATGTGGGTGTTGGAACCCACTTTTGTTGACGTATGTGTGGTGTCTTCCCTGGCTGGGAATCTACTTGTATTACTGCTTTCTGTTGAGTATTATGTGTTCCCTGGCCGGGAATTTTGTTATGTGTTGTACTCTGTTTTGGGATAGCTCTATTTATGGGGAGACTCTGCCCAAATTTTTGTAAAAGTTTACAATGTGAAAAGTGGCACCAAGGGGTTGGTAAAGGGCAAACATATGAGTCTTTTATTGACAGGCAATGATTAAGTATCATCAGAGCTTCCCGATTGACATTTTATAGAAAGCATGTACCACACATAGTGGTTAATACACTAATCAAGGTTTTAAGGGCTTGGGGTCCTTACAGAAGCTATCTTTCCAACTCTACAAGGACTTTTGCATCATGTTGAACCCTAAAATCGTCCAAGCCGCCATCAACCAACATAGAGGATTCAACGCAACACAGCTAGAGAGGGAGTAACAGATCAACGCACGGAGTCAATACCTAGCGTTTATTCTTATCTCTTAACATTGTTTTTGGATTATTTTCGAGTTGCGATGTTTATTTTATTGTTAAATATGATAAAAAAATTTGTTCTTGCATTATGATTTTTGACAAAGTTAGTTTTATCAGGACAATGAGATCATATGTTTAAACCGTTAGTTTAATTTGATTGATTCTACATATTATTTGCGCATAATTTACTGTTATCAATGCTTTCAAGGATTGATCACATTTTGAATGATGATATACATCGTAATTGAGATCGAGAGATGATATTATAATACGACATAGTAAATTAGGCCTTAGATTTCAGATCGAGATCGAGAGATGAGATCAAATACGTGATAGCCCTAGATATTTAGAATCAAAAGCTATGAGTTTCAAAGCGTTTCATGCAACTTAGCTTGTTAAATAAGTATACGAGAGTGACCTACTACAAGTTAATGTTAGGTTTAATATAGCTCGATAGAGTATATTGAATAAATTAAAAAATACTCGCCTTAGATATATGTGGATAATCAATCTTAACTGATCGGCGAATTAGAGGTGATTATATAGGTGAACCGAAGTCTTGATAAATTTTATCTACTGATTTCTTTCATCTTCATTATTTTTTATTTTCTTAGTGATTTCTTAGGGTAATTAGTTATATCACTTATTTGATAATCGTAGGTTAAATATAGTTAAACTAATTCTTATTTGGTACTTACAAGTTATTACATGTGGGATCACATCCATCCTTATTATCTGTTATACTAAAACTTGGCAATCATGCACTTGCGGTTTAATATCGTTCACTGTTTGGATTAAGAAATTTTTTGTGTTAAAGAAAGTGACAATCAAGTTTTTGGCGCCGTTACCGGGGACTAAGTTTTGTAATATCATACAAGATTAATTGACTATAATTTTTCCAATTTACTTAAAGTTTTTATCTACTACCGATTTTTTAAGTTTTTTTTGTTTATTTCTTTTTATCACGTCCATGTGTTGATCTTGTTCTCGCAGGTTGTGTCTTGGTTTATGCTCGCCAAGGCACTACACGAGCCTCTTTACCCTGAGATCGAAAGAACTTGTTGTAGGATTCGACGAGAAGCTCGAGTACACATGACAGAAAACGTAGAGAAAAACATGGAGCGCAACATCTAGTACAAATAGGAGACTGTCCAACAACAACCGAGATCACTCATGGACTATGCTCAGTCTTCATTCCTAGGCCCGATGTCCAACATTACACGCCCAAGGATTTAGGATAAAACTTTGAGATCAAGCCTGCATTCATACAAATGATCCAACACTCGGTGCAATTTGGAGGCGCAACTACTGATGATCCAAATGCTCATATCTCCAACTTCTTGGAGATTTGTGATACTTCAAACATAATGGCTTTACTGACGACACCATTAGATTACGATTATTTCCTTTTTCACTTAGAGATAAAGCTAAAGCATTGTTAAATTCGTTGCTTGCAGGATCCACTACTGCATGGGATGGGATGGCGCAAGCATTCTTATCAAAGTACTGCCCACTTGCCAAGACCGCAAGGATGAGAAATGACATTACAAAATTTGTGTAGAATGATCCTGAAACACTTTATGAAGCTTGGGAACGATTCAAAGAACTACTGAAGAGATGCCCACATCACGACATTTCTATCTGGGTTATGGTACAAACATTATAATGGTTAATTTTCTGCTAATAAACTATGATAGATGCAGCGGCAGGAGGTATATTCATGAGGAAGACACCTGAGGAGGCATATGAATTGTTAGAGGAAATGGCTACTAATAGATGTTAGTGGCACTGTGAAAGGAACACACCCAAGAAACCAGCGGGGATGTACCAAGTTGACAACTTCACAGCCTTGACTACCCAGATTGAAGCGCTGACAAAGAAACTTGATGGCTTGTTGGTAGCGCTTATCGTGTACGCCCAAATTAACCCTTCTTCAGTTAATAACAAAAATATGTAGTAGTGGAAGTAGGGATCGATCTCACAGGGAAGGTAAATTTATTTTGTGTCAATTATCAAAGAACTAGTAACAATGGGGGATTTGGACTGGATTACTACTACTTAGCAAATATCAAACTAATTAACGAGTCTAACTAAAATGATTAAAACTTCTGGGATTAAAGCGATTCTTGGTTTTCAGGTAACCGTACTTTTGGAAAATTATCTTTTAGTCATCAAATCAAAACATTCAAATTCTTTCAATTATCTATCGATTGGAAATTCAATTCCTACTCATCTTATTCGTAGTCAAAGAGAAAACAGCATTCAATTCAACCCTTACCAAATCTCTAATCACCACTACAGCCGTTAATGATTAAATCAATGATAGTTTTCAAAACTAATGAGTTCGACAAATCTAATCAATAAAAACTACAGCCGTTAGAATTGATTACTCAATCGTTTCTCCTAAGAATTCAATAACACCTACAGCCGGTTAATTATTGATCTTAGTTGTTTCTTAACAAACTATCGATTATGTTATTGAATATTAGGTGATCGGTCTAATACACAAGCACAACAATCATGGAATTCAAATTCTGAGAAACCAATTGAAATCGAAGATTAATTCAACAATCAAACCGAATTTTCATAAAAGATTTAAATCCAAAAGTAGGTATCCCTTCAACCAAGAATCGAAGGGTTTTAGCCTAGCATAATTAAATCTAAAAGCAATAAAAATTCAATGGAAAACATTAAATAAATAAAGGAAAAGAAATTACTAATATAAATCACGATTCCGGCTTGTCAATTCCGGTTCCGTTCTTCGTCGTTCTTGAAGAAAACTTTGAAAGAAAATTAATCTAAAATCCTAAAATATTCTAAGAGTATGAAATTATTATTAAAATGAGGTAAAAATCGTGTATATGAGGTATGGAGGCTGATGGAGTAGGGTAAAATCCATGTGGAAAGGAAAGAAATCAAGAATTTTAATTTTCCAAAATTCTATAGGCGTAATTACGCCTGAAAGTGGCGTAAATACGCCTGGTGACGTGTCACAAAATGGCTTTCTGCGTTTCTGGCGTAATTACGCCTCATAATGGCGTAGCTACGCCTGTAATGCCGTAGCGTTGGCGTAATTACGCCTGTGAATGGCGTAATTACGCCTGTCCTCCATTTTTCTGGCGAGTTTTGTATTTTGGCCATAACTTTCACATACGAACTCCAAATTCGACCAGTCAGCTGTCCACGCGAAGATAACTCAAAGTTCTACAACCTTTATATGGACCACATTCCCAAAACTTGGCTGGAATACATAGAAATTTGAGGAGAAAGGAGCAACATGTGTCTTTGATTCCGGGTTTTTCCTCTTTTCTTCAACTTTATTGCTTCTTTCATCATTTTAGCTTGATTTCTTCACTTTTCCCTACATTTACACAAATATACGATTAGGTAGCATTTGTATCAATTTATCCATCAAAATATACCAAATCGTAGACAATTAAGGGTAATAGATGTGTCTATTTGTAGTCACATCAAACACCCCCATACTTACTCTTTACTCGACCTCGAGTAAACAATCAAACCTACAATATTTTTGGTTGGCTCATAGGTTCATAACAAAGCAACTTGTCCTCACTTTACTGTCTCAACAATTTTAACATGCATAATAATGAACGGCGGTGAAAAGTTAACAGTGGAACAAGTTCAATCCCTAAACATTTCGTACCCAACGAAGTAGTGAACGTGTGTGTGTGGTCATAAACAAGTGTTGTGTACAAATTATAGATTCAAAATATGCAAAGCCATAATAGTTCAAGTCATACACTAACACAAGTATAAGCTCACTTGCACACTCTTCTCCACTATCTTAGCTACTTTGCAAACACAAATCAAGTAGGTCTTTATTAGCTTGTAGCTTGGCCTAGGTATTGGCTTATGAAAGAAAGGGTAAGGATATTCAAACAAGAGAGTATGATGAAATGCACACTAAAAGCTTCTCTTCTTGTATGAATTTTTCAACTTTGTTCTTTTTCACAAGGTCTATTTCAACACTTTGCTTCTTTTGTGCCTTAGCTCCCCTTGGAGTCATATTTTTCATCTATTTTTCAAGGCATCCCTTTTTCTTTCATGCATTCCATTCTTTTGACAATTAAGCTCACAAATAAACTTCAATGATTCCCAAGTGTATTTGAATGAAATACATCATACTCCCTTAAAAGGTATGGATTAAAATTACATTTAGGCTTAAAGGGTAGGATGATAAGCTAGTCAAGAAATGTTGAATGGGGGTCTTTAGTATGCTTAGCATACTACCATTCTTTTACATTTAAGGCTCGAAATAGGTACTAGAGAATGATTTTGTTTACATGGTAGGCTTGAAAGGCTCAAACGCATCAAAGATTGCCTATATCACTTTCATGTTTGCAAGTAGTCTAGACATACGCCTCAAAGAGCATGTAGTTAAGTTCTAGCATGTATTAGAGACTTCTTAAGACTATCACAAAATTTACACAATCTTCACTAAGTGATGCACACTTCACAAGTCATGACAATAGTGTGCTCAAAATATTCAACTACTAAGTTAAAGCACACTTTGCATTAGAGTTCAAAGTGTTCCAAGGTTAACAATTCACCTATGTTCAAAAACATGCATGCTATCAATTAGGTTTCATCATGGGCTAGTGATTATAAGCATGCATTCATTACTAACTATGAGCTCAAAATTTTCAAATTTTCGATTTTTTTTTTTTTTTTTGTATTTTGAAATAAGAAAAACAATAACACACCACTAATCCCTCCCCCATACTTAAATCTTACATTGTCCCCAATGTAAGGCAAAAATACAAGAGAAAAGAAAAGTCTAACTAATAAAGCAATAAAAATAAAAGGGAGAAAAGAAACTAACTCCCCTTGGGTTGCCTCCCAAGCAGCGCCTCTGTTTAACGTCGGTGGCCCGACGCCAGTCCTCTATCAAGGTGGTTGATGCAGTGTTGCTCTATCCTTCCTTAACCACCTCAATATCTTCTTCACTCCTCGGTATTTCGGCCTGTTGCCCTTTGAGTGGTCGTCCTCAGTCCTTACTCCTTCGGCACGTGATTGACATGGTCGATCCGGAGGATGCTTCTTTCCAATGGTACGATCCTGCAATTGAGAAATAAGAGGATCAGCAGTATCATGAGTAGATAAAGCAGCAATAGTATGAACAGTATGCACAGGAGGAGGATCCATACCTCTCTTCTCGTCAAGGCCATCAGTAGCCTTTCCCATTTCCCACAACTCATCATTATCAAAATCAGAATCATAATCATCATGTACATCAATAGCGTAACTAGAATGCTCAAGAGGTTTAATGGGTTCATACATGTTGAATTTTTCAATTTCACCATTAGACTCCATGGTTATCAAACCGCTATTCATATTGATTACTGAATTTGATGATTTCAAGAATGGTCTTCCTAAAATAATTAGACTAGAAGGATCACCATTTCTCATGTCTAAGACATAGAAATCGGCTGTGAAGACCAAATTCTTTACATGCACAACTACGTCCTCTATTATCCCCTTAGGTGTGACCATGGATTTATCAGCTAAGTGAATAACTGCTCTATTTCTTTTTAAAGGTCCCATCTTCAGTTGAGAGTACATTGAGTAAGGCATGACATTTATGGACGATCCTAAATCGAGCATAGCCTTCTCAATCCTAATAGACTTAATCTCACATGGGATAAAGAACATACCTGGGTCCTTGCATTTAATGGGGATGCTTCTTTGGTTATCCGCCGAAACATTGTCATTGAGCTCGACCTTAGGCTGCCCCTTGTGTTCCTTGTTTCGATCCTCATTCACGGTTTCATGCAATGGGGCTTGCTCTTTGTAGCGTGGACTCATCTCGTAGAGGCCTTTGAGTCCGGCACATTTCCTATTGTCCTTCAATGCTTGGGGGAAAGGGGGTGGTTCTTTATATTCAGAAAGTTTGGGGTACTTACCTCGTGGTTCCTCCCCTTGCATTGGCTCTTCAACATCTGTCTCTGTCTCCGTCATCTCTTCTTTTTGGGGTGGTGTCAGTACCACCTTTTCTTCAGCTGCATCTTCATTCACATTCACTGTGATAGCACTCACATTTTCCCGGGGGTTCATCTCTGGTTGTGATGGCAGTCCATTTGAAATCCTTGCTTCGATCTTGCTGATTGAAGTTGCCAATTGTCCCATCTGTGTTGTCAAGCTCTGGATGCTTGCCCTCGTCTCCTGTTGAAATTGCAAGCTATTTTCAGCAATAATTTTAATGCTATGTTCTAACCTGTCAGAAGGAGGGTGCACTGGCGGTGGTGGAGGTCGCTGATATGGCGGTCTGTAGGGTTGAGGTTGGTGCATCTGTGGGTTTCCATAGCCTTGGTTCGGATGGTCCCTCCACCCTTGATTGTAGTTGTTTGGTGGGTGGTCATAATTCCTTTGTGGTGGCCCTGGGAATCCTCCCGCAGCATTCACGTTCTCCGTGGTTGTCTCTTGTAGTGATGGGCATGCGTCTGTGGAATGGTTCGCAGCCAGACAGATTCCACACGGCTTTGTCTTTCCTACATTTCCACCTGCCATACCACGCACAAGACAAGTGAGGTCTATCAGTTGTTGTTCTAAGTTTGATACGTTTACCTCTTTTCTTTGCGGTTGCCCATGGCGCACAGATCCGAATTGTTGGGAGTTGGCCGCCATGTTAGCTATCAACCTTCTAGCTTCCTCCGCTGTTTTGTCTATAAATGCTCCTCCGCTTGCCGCATCCACTAAGTTCCTGTCAGAAGAAAGTAAACCTTCATAAAAGTATTGGATGAGAAGGTGTTCACTTATCTGGTGTTGTGGACAACTTGCGCACAACTTCTTGAATCTCTCCCAGTACTCGTGTAGTGATTCCTCGTAGAGCTGCTTCACACCATATATCTCTTTCCTCAAGTTCGTTGCCCGTGAAGCTGGGAAGTACTTTTCTAGAAATATTCTTTGTAAGTCAGTCCACGTGGTGATCGATCCGGATGGTAAGTAGAAGAGCCAGTCTTTTGCAGCGTCCTTTAGAGAAAACGGGAACGCTCTTAGCTTTATTTGATCCTCAGTGATTCCGGTCGGCTTCATGGTAGTGCACACCACGTGGAATTCCATCAGATGCTTATGTGGGTTTTCACCTGCAAGACCATGAAAAGATGGCAATAAGTGAATTAAACCAGATTTGAGTTCAAAATTTACGTTATTGGCCAGAGCAGGGAAACTGATGCAGAGCGGTTGTTGATCCAAGGTAGGATTTGCGAGCTGCCTCAAGCATTGATTTGCAGCCATGTTGTTCCTTTCTTCCTCTTCAAGCAGCCTTGCTTCTCTCCTTCTCTGATGTAGCGTCCTCTCAATCTCAGGATCGTAGTAAAAGTTATCTTCGTGATTGAACGATCCAGCTGTACTCATTAACAAACCAAAGTAGTAATGCGGGATAAAAAAATAAAAAAAAATCGACACAAATAAATGTTGCCCTCCCCGGCAACGGCGCCAAAATTTGGTAGCGCTTATCGTGTACGCCCAAATTAACCCTTCTTCAGTTAATAACAAAAATATGTAGTAGTGGAAGTAGGGATCGATCTCACAGGGAAGGTAAATTTATTTTGTGTCAATTATCAAAGAACTAGTAACAATGGGGGATTTGGACTGGATTACTACTACTTAGCAAATATCAAACTAATTAACGAGTCTAACTAAAATGATTAAAACTTCTGGGATTAAAGCGATTCTTGGTTTTCAGGTAACCGTACTTTTGGAAAATTATCTTTTAGTCATCAAATCAAAACATTCAAATTCTTTCAATTATCTATCGATTGGAAATTCAATTCCTACTCATCTTATTTGTAGTCAAAGAGAAAACAGCATTCAATTCAACCCTTACCAAATCTCTAATCACCACTACAGCCGTTAATGATTAAATCAATGATAGTTTTCAAAACTAATGAGTTCGACAAATCTAATCAATAAAAACTACAGCCGTTAGAATTGATTACTCAATCGTTTCTCCTAAGAATTCAATAACACCTACAACCGGTTAATTATTGATCTTAGTTGTTTCTTAACAAACTATCGATTATGTTATTGAATATTAGGTGATCGGTCTAATACACAAGCACAACAATCATGGAATTCGAATTCTGAGAAACCAATTGAAATCGAAGATTAATTCAACAATCAAACCGAATTTTCATAAAAGATTTAAATCCAAAAGTAGGTATCCCTTCAACCAAGAATCGAAGGGTTTTAGCCTAGCATAATTAAATCTAAAAGCAATAAAAATTCAATGGAAAACATTAAATAAATAAAGGAAAAGAAATTACTAATATAAATCACGATTCCGGCTTGTCAATTCCGGTTCCGTTCTTCGTCGTTCTTGAAGAAAACTTTGAAAGAAAATTAATCTAAAATCCTAAAATATTCTAAGAGTATGAAATTATTATTAAAATGAGGTAAAAATCGTGTATATGAGGTATGGAGGCTGATGGAGTAGGGTAAAATCCATGTGGAAAGGAAAGAAATCAAGAATTTTAATTTTCCAAAATTCTATAGGCGTAATTACGCCTGAAAGTGGCGTAAATACGCCTGGTGACGTGTCACAAAATGGCTTTCTGCGTTTCTGGCGTAATTACGCCTCAGAATGGCGTAGCTACGCCTGTAATGCCGTAGCGTTGGCGTAATTACGCCTGTGAATGGCGTAATTACGCCTGTCCTCCATTTTTCTGGCGAGTTTTGTATTTTGGCCATAACTTTCACATACGAACTCCAATTCGACGAGTCAGCTGTCCACGCGAAGATAACTCAAAGTTCTACAACTTTTATATGGACCACATTCCCAAAACTTGGCTGGAATACATAGAAATTTGAGGAGAAAGGAGCAACATGTGTCTTTGATTCCGGGTTTTTCCTCTTTTCTTCAACTTTATTGCTTCTTTCATCATTTTAGCTTGATTTCTTCACTTTTCCCTACATTTACACAAATATACGATTAGGTAGCATATGTATCAATTTATCCATCAAAATATACCAAATCGTAGACAATTAAGCGTAATAGATGTGTCTATTTCTAGTCACATCACTTGTGCGCACCAGCTGTAAGACCCCAACACTTAAACTCGTCATTAGTTCATTTATGACGTCGTATGTGTATAAATTTTTCATTTTCTTTTCATTCTTTAAAAGAATCATTACATGTTTCCCATAATCCCATGACATAAATAATGTTCAACATTATATGATCATCTCTACCAACAAATAGACTCAAAGATTTCGCCCATTACCATCCCCATTACACCACTTTTATATTGTGGACTTTTATAAAAATTTGGGCAGAGTCTCCCCATAAATTGAGCTATCCCAAAATAAACACATTACCAAAATAACTCCCAGCTAGGGAAAAACACAATACTTAACAGAATACAGAAACACTAAGTAAATTCCCAGCCAGGGAAGACACCACACTAATAAGACAACAAAAGTGGGTTTCAACACCCTTATACAGTCCATATACAGACACAAGTGCTCACAGAAGAGCAACGAATACAAATACCAATCCTGATGCATAAATAACGTATACCATCAGCTCGATCTCATACTATACTTCTGGAAGCATTATCCAACAAGGTTCGAGCCTATCACCCCAAAACAGCATCGTACCTGTTGTACCTGCTTCAACAGAAACAGCCCCCACACAGGGTGAGCATACTCCAACTCAATATTCAATCACAAATCGATATACAAAATCATAATGCAACAATTTAAATTATTCAAAACTCATAAAATATACTCCCTGTACAATTCCGAGTTTGTATAGTTCCACGCACTGTTCCTGTTTCAAACTCACGCACATTCATAATGTCAAGTTTAATATTATCATTGAAAACATGATATTCAACGACACTATGAATTCAATACAACAACAATATATTATTTATGCTCAACATAAATAATTCAACATCGATGTACACCTGGTTATCCCACTATCTCATTCTCGAACTTTCTCATATCGCTCATGCCCAAGGCATCAATACTCAACTAGTATAATCGGATCACGTACCACCACGTGTCCTTCACACAACACATGTATACACATATTCTTTTCTTTACTCATCTTCCTGGATCACGTACAACTACGTATCTACCAAACTACGCATTTTAAACTCAATTATCAGATTCAGTCGATTAACCTGAAACATCATATTCAAATTACATGTGTACATGAATGTATAGATACTAGATATACCTGTCCGTACGTCACCACGTACCTTATAGTCGACAACATAACAAGCTATCATCAACGTCCGAATTCTTGTATAGTGTCTATATCGAATATCAATTCAATATTAGCTCATATTCAAAGCAATTAATCTCCAACTCAACTATATAGTAAGTAAATTCACAAAATCAGACAATCTATATTGCTCAAATCAACTATACAGTTAGTTCATAGAATTGTCATTCAAATATTCAATAAAGTCTCCAATTCATGTTATTGCACACATGCGAGTATATTCATTAATATACACTTTAATACATGTTTAACACACATTAACATCTATATAACTCACCTATTTACACAATGCCACATGCTCCAAGTTATTAGCATATCAAACCATAGCCCAACACTCCTCAAAACACAACCATGATATAAGTCATAAAAGTAGACTTTGTTACTATACAATTAGTAGAGTTTGGCCAACACTTGAACACCACTTGAACCTATTATCAAACACTTTATAAGCATGATTTACAAGCCCCATTAAAGCCCTAATTATCACAGCCCCTAAAGTTCAGTCATGCAATCCCCTTATAGCACATAAATTTGATCCATTAAAACACATAAATCCATTACAACAATCTGCATAATTTTTTGAACTAAGAAGGCAGCATGCTTATCAAACTAAAACCACATAAAATTGAACAACATAGCAGCAGATGTCAACATATAGCAGTACACATTTTTTTTGAAATGCAGGCAACATATTTCGAACCATAAGGGGGGGGGGGGGGGGGGGTGTGGGGGCATATTTTCGATCTGTAACAGTGGAATTTGAACAACAATAATCAACAATTTTCGAACATAAAAGCAAGGAAATCAAGCCAGAAAATTCGAACTAAAAGACAACGAATTTCGGACCACAATCAGCAAGGAATCAAGCCATATACAGCAGGAAAATCGAACAAAAGGCAGCGTATTTCAAACCATAAACAGCAACAAAAAATCGAGCAACCAACTGAAATTTTCGATCAAGAATACAGCCCCCTTTTCGAGCCCAACACAGCAGAAAAATCGAGCACAAAGAGGGATGAATGACCAAGGTATGATGTAGTATCTTACCCACACGATATACACGAAAACGAGCCAAAGAAAAACCAGGCGAGAGCCCTCCTAGGGCGAGGATGAAGACGCGTGAGAGTGGGAGGGGAAGAGGAGGTAGGCGGCTCATTTTGTGGAGAGAATTTTATTTTTTGTGTATAACCCTAGGTTAAATCTCCACCCTACAATTATATCATCTTAACCCTTGATTCCTATTTCAATTTAAATTTCAACTCAATAATATATAAGGAATTTCCACGAATTTAATTTACACCACAAGTTCAACCTGGAATTATTTATTCCAACCCGGACCAAAATCCGATACCAAAGAATTAATTCCCGACACATCATATAAATATCATAATTAAATCCATAAAAATTATTAATTATTCATGGACATCACAATTCTCCCCAACTAATAAAATTTCGCCCCTGAAATTTAAATACATGCTTACCATAAAGCCAACAGTAAAATTTACGTACCGTTATACAACTCAAGATAGTGACCTGACCACCTGTTGGATGACAGCCATCTGAATCATCACAGCTTACACATGTGCCCCATTACACCAACGATCGCAAGACTGCAATTCACATCACTTTACCATATTCCAACAATAACATTCAGTGGGCTAATATATATATGAATACCCTTATTCATATAACTCGTTACGAAATCAACATCATCGTACTTTAGCCATTAAGTACTCTTTATCATGATATGATAAGTATTATTACTAGCACACTAGCATAATTCGAAGATTAGTATCAACATGTTAACAATTATCAAGTGCCATTAATTCGTAAAAGTCAACACTTACAGTGTTTAATCATCAAGCTTCTTTGTCATACTTCAGTACCTGCGTACTTCCATCGGTACATTTTCTTTGCACAAAATCTTAATCCGTCATAGTTTACTTTCATCATAGTACATATTATATAATCGCTAAATCATGCAATCCATGCATATCATGTGTATATAAGAATGTATGACAATACACCAACCTTCATCGTATAAATAACTTCATACCTGTGTTGTTGCAATTGTATGCAACTTATACCAACTTCACCACCATCGTACGTATGAAGTAGTGGTACTCTTGAGCCTTTACACATCAACATCTCATATATAATCTCCTGGCTATTATCTGGTGCAAAGTAATTACTAGAAAACCCATTAGTAATTCTCACATACATATCTCCACATTATACGCACCAACAACCAAAGATCATCAATATCAAATAATTCGTCTCATAATTTATAGACGGAATCATCTACAATACACAATGGCATCATAATATCATGTTAATCACATCACTCACATACTCTTAAGTATCAACATTTCCACATTACTTCATCCAACTATTATCTGTCATAGGACAAGTACGAAATAAACTCGTTAGTATTTCTCAAATACTAGTAACATAACACCTACCTTGTCATTTACGCATTTCGATATTCATAATGTTTCTGTCATCAAACATTAATTCCCTGCATCAGAAGTTTCTCGCAGTTCTATACACAACACGCTACTGCACACTATCACATAGGGTGATTGAAATTTAACATAAGAATCAATTGCATGCTTCAATGACGCAATTCATATCAATCTTTAACTCATCCTCGAAACATAAAAAATTCATTAATCATGAATGTTCACAATGACCACATGTCCACACACGACATTCGTAGTAATCACGCGTCATCCCGCGACATACTCATGGCATCCCGTGACACGCTCATTAAACTCATGTCTATCTGATTGTATTCCATTCAACATAATAGGTGATTAATCAATTATTAATCCTACCACATACAAAACTAGCATGCTTTCACAACAATAATTATCATCACAAATGATTAACATCTATTTTCAATATCTCATCACTACACACCGTAGATATGAGAGTGTTATCACAGAGGTACACCCCTTCTTGCCTCATTACCGCAACAAAATATGAATATGACACATCTAGGTTCCACTTCAATTCCATTATCAACTTTTCTACATGTACATGATTTCAAAATCAATATAAATCAACAAAATAACTCGAATCAACATATATCAATATGTTCAACCAACTGAAACGGTTTACCTCGATACTTCGTCCTCCTGGATCGATCCAATATCCTCTTGGGCCTAAATCACATATACCCAATGAGCAATAACATAACTGTACCTAGCACAACTTCTATTGCCATCTGCAATCAAAGCATCATCAATACTCATTGCTAACACAATTGCGGTACAACAGCATTCATCGCTAATCACAATAGCGGTACTAAAAATATTCATTGCTAACACAATAGCAATGCATCAATCTTCATCGCCCTACGGCGGTACATAATACTCATCGCCACTACTGGCATACATATAATATCCATAATCACAATGAATATACATTCTTAAAACAACAAGATGTAATAACACTTACTATACACAGTTGATCCACACTTGATCCTTTAAATTGTCCCTGCTCTCAACATAAATATTCCACATTAATCACAATATTCCACATTAATCACTAGAATTGTGACTGTTCTGGTCCCAATACAACAGCGGAATTTTAGGACCCCTCGCTTCGACATATAGCGGCATCATATGATATCCCTCGCTTCGACAATGACAGCGGCATGTTACCTCGCTTAGACATGACAGCGGCAAATATCATACTACCATCGCTTCATATGACAGCGGCAAGTACATCCCTCGCTCGGAGATAAAGGCTACCGGAACATTCATCAATTCTACCACAATAATCAAACACAACAGTTGATTCCATTATCACAATATATCACTATCATTTCACATATACCATCACATGTAAGGATTCACTATCCACGATATACAAAATCAAAGGTGTAACACGTTTTACCGTCCGATGCTCGTACGTGTCTCAACATAAATATTCCACAAAATATGATTTCATATCAATACACAAATTGATATACTCATCATCAACAGAATAGCGGAATGAGACGTCGCTATATATATAATCGACGGCAAGAACCATCGCCATGGAATCAGCGGAATGCACCATCGCTAAACACATGTCTGGCGGCATGAGCCATCGCCAATGACATAACGGAAAGAGGCATCGCTATACATGTACCCGGCGGCATAAACCATCGCCAATCAATATAGCGGAATGAGACATCGCTATCAATATACCTGGCGGCATGAACCATCGCCAACCAATATAGCGGAATGAGACATCACTATCAATATACCTGGCGGCATGAACCATCTCCAACCAATATAGCGGAATGAGACATCGCTATCAATATACCTGGCGGCATGAACCATCGCCAACCAATATAGCGGAATGAGACATCGCTATCAATATACCTGGCGGCATGAACTATCGCCAACCAATATAGCGGAATGAGACATCGCTATCAATATACCTGGCGGCATGAACCATCGCCAACCAATATAGCGGAATGAGACATCGCTATCAATATACCTAGCGGCATGAACCATCGCCAACCAATATAGCGGAATGAGACATCCTTATCAATATCGATAATGTGGTTGTTTCGGTCTTGTTATAGCAGCGGAATTTTAGGACCCCTCGCTTCGACATATAGCGGCATCATATGATATCCCTCGCTTCGACAATGACAGCGGCATGTACATCGCTTCGACATGACAGCGGCAAATATCATATTACCATCGCTTCATATGACAGCGGCAAGTACCTCCCTCGCTCGAATATAACAACCACCAGAACTTCCACTAGCTCCATGTACCTGCATCCAGGTTAATACAACAGTTCACAAATCCTACTAGGTCATATCGGTGGCTCAATAATATCCCTCGCTTCGACAATGACAGCGACACATATTATGATCCATCGCTGATGATATACCCGTAGTAGGACGCTAATGTAACACATTGCATATTCAATAACAATTGAAATCATACCACAATATTCCACTGTCTACTGTCAACCATTCCTGTCCATAGACAGCACATCATGTTTCCCATTTCCTGATTTTCCTACAAAATCAGATTCCTTAGCACATAACATATGGAGTGCCAGACATTACCGTTAATGCCATCACATCGCACTCTGCACGATTCCTGCAACCACAATGATTAGTAATACCATTTTCCATATCGTAAAAGCACATAAGCAATTAGTTGTGTCACACAACATTAATACCATCATGTATAAATATGTGCTACCAATTCCTATCAACAAGTTCCTAGGCCCTCAATAGCCCCAAAGAGCAACCACTGCTCTGATACCACTAATGTAAGACCCCAACACTTAAACTCGTCATTAGTTCATTTATGACATCGTATGTGTATAAATTTTTCATTTTCTTTTCATTCTTTAAAAAGAATCATTACATGTTTCCCATAATCTCATGACATAAATAATGTTCAACATTATATGATCATCTCTACCAACAAATAGACTCAAAGATTTCGCCGATTACCATCCCCATTACACCACTTTTATATTGTGGACTTTTATAAAAATTTGGGCAGAGTCTGCCCATAAATTGAGCTATACCAAAATAAACACATTACCAAAATAACTCCCAGCCAGGGAAAAACACAATACTTAACAGAATACATAAACACTAAGTAAACTCCTAGCAATCACAAACTCGTAATTCTATTACAATAGTTTCTATGACACTCTTAGGAAATGAACTATTTAGCTTCGAGTGTTCTTGAGCAGCAGACTTCAGTTGAGGATAATCTTTCACGATTTCAGTAGTACTGCTTGTCTGCTCTTGCTGAACTCAGTGAGATGATTATTCTTTTTGCGTTGAGGTGTTTCTCTTTGTTTGAATAGATCAGCTAACCTCTTCATTCTTCTCTTGGACGTATTTATAGACATCTTGATCTTTAACGGCAACTTGTCTATATTCCGAAGAGATCCATATTCTGTTTCCATTCCATATTCTGATTGTCTTCTTTCCTATTTTGTTTAGCAACGGCTCTTTTATTCTGACGCTAATGGTGGCGGAGATATAGCAGGGTGCGCCACTCTGTTTTACCTTTGTCAGAATAGGTTGTACTTGTTTTGTCTCGTTGCCTGAGCTCTTGCTGGATGGTTGGTCCTATGCTGGCTTTCTTCGTTCAACTGGTCGTTCATTCTTCTGTAACCAGTAGATGTCTTAGCTCAATATATGACTATCCAGTAGATGCTTATCCAGTTGGTGTCCATCCAGTTGGTGTCCATCCAGTAGGTGTCCATTCGGTTCGTGTTCATCCGGTTGGTATCTGTGTATCCAGTTGATGTCCACCATCCGGTAGGTCTTTGATACCCGATAGGTGTCTGTGTATCCAGTTGATGTCCACCATCCGGTAGGTCTTTGATACCCGGTAGGTGTCTTTGTATCCAGTTGCTGTCCACCATCCGGTAGGTCTTTGATACCCGGTAGGTGTCTGTGTATCCAGTTGATGTCCACCATCCGGTAGGTTTTTGTCACCCGGTAAGTCTTTGTCCAGTTGGTGTTTGTTGTTGGGATATGCCCTAAGACAAGTCATTAGATGATTGTTTAAGACATACAATGTTTATGGATTTATGAATGGCAATTCATTATTATATATTATTCTTTTAACTGTGCATTGTGAATTAATATATATGTTAATGTCCTTAGAATAATATTGTATTATTCTTAAAGATGTTCCTAGTCAAGTATTATCATGAATGGGATAATGATAATACGTAGAGACTAGTATATGTTGATCGATGAATTGTTCATTGATATGAGATATCTAATCAGCATATGGGTACATGTTAGAGAACGATGTACTGAACAGACCCACCATGAGAATGCAACATGGATAGTTATATGATCGTCATATGCAATTCTCATAGTGATAATAATGTATGTAATCCTTACGACTTGTGATCATCAGAGATCCCAACATAAGGAGTTATGTATCTTGATATCGTCAAACGTTACCCGTAACAGGGTATACTATAAAGGCGACTATTGGATACACTACGAATTATGTAGAGGGATGTTGACTGATCGAGATAGGATTTGTCCCTCCTATATAACAGGAGATGTGTTTGGCCCTTGATCAAGTGAGAACTAAAATGCATGGCCATGCTCGAATGAGTCGATATGAGATATCGAGCTTATTCGTTTATTCTAGTTCTACTTGGGGATCAAGAAATAGAGATTGAATATACGAGTATGACTATTCCATGACTCGTGTTCAATCTAAACACAAAGGACAAAGGGATTAAGTTACATGATTAATATTATCACAAGTTCTAAAGGTTATGTCGAGTCATTGACATTCTCGTAATTTGGGTAGCATCGATGTGTTGCTAGATACCGCTCGATGCTTGCGACATAAAATGAGATTTTATGTCACTGCCAACATTACGAGATCCTATCGGGTCGCACAAATGATTAAATCGAGAAGGGAAATTAAATTCATGAGATGAATTAAATAATTAAGAGGAGTCTTAATTAATTATCATAAGGATTAATTAAATCATGGGCTTAAGCCCATGAAGCTTTGAGAAAGCCTTTAATTAATCATATTTAATATGATAGCAAGGTTTTTAATTGTAAGACAATATCAAAAACAAAAACCCTACACGTGAAGAAGCACAAGTCGGCCGCACCATCCAATTCCTCTCGGCCTTCACAAGTCGAAGGGGTTCTTGGTGGTTTCGTGCCATTTTTCGATTGTGAATCGATCTAGCTTCGTGTATAGGATTAATAACAAGTCTAGCAACTTGTTATTAAACCATCCCTTCACTCGATTTGATCGTGTGGATACCGTTGAGGCAAAACCAATCGAGTTTTGCTTAGTGACTCGGAGAAGGCGTAAGACGTGGTGCAGCTCCGTGGATTCGGCCTCAAACACGCTACAAGGGTAAGACACTTGTAATTCTCTAATCCGATATGAATCCCTATGTATAGATCGCTGGTTTGTAATCCCAAAATTTTATTCCGCTGCGCTGTATGCTCATGGGGTGACTAACAGTGGTATCAGAGCCGTGTACAAGGCTCATATCGGATTTTATGTGGTTAAATAGTTTAATCATGTTAGAATTAATATTGCATGCTAATTAAACTGTTTAAATTCATATTTGATATGAAATTAATTTTAGTTTTTGATAATCATCGTAAAAATTGTATTTGATATAATTGGCGAATAATTGTATACGATACACGAAAGCGTAAAATCGAGGTGTTGGCTCAAGGTGGTTCGACCACCTCATGACTTGACCCTCGGGCCGCCGCAAGTGAGCTAGGGTTCGGACCCTTGGCTCATGCATGGGGCCACGCCACTTCCAAGAGGCTAGGGTTTGGAACCCTAATCACAATAGCTACTCGGCCGCCGCTTGGGCTAGGGTTTATCGAACCTTAGGCTCGAGATGGTTAAGCCGTCACCGTCATGGATCGTCCATGGTTGGACCGTGGCTTGTGGCTCATGGATTTCGGTGTTTCGAGCAAGTTGGCTCGATGAAAAACCAACATGGTGCAAGGCGGCTAGGGTTTGGAACCCTAGCGGCGCCGCACCCATGCCATCGGCTCGGACCATGTCGTGGGCTAGGGTTTCGAACCCTAGGCCCATAATTGGTCCAGCCGTGGTGCATGGTTGGTTCGAACCATGGTGGTTCGTAGCTAAGTCGCATTAAGTTCGTGGCATGTGATGTCCCGAGCGTACGATAATTTTTCAAAAATTATTTTACAGTTTTAATTAGAATTAAATTTAAATTGTTTAGAATTTAATTAATTAAATGTTAATGCATGCTTTATGTGTTGTTTGAGCATGGTGCGTGGTTATAGCCCTTTGACCTATTAGATAGGATTTGTGAATGATTGTAATTTATAATACGACCTGCGTGTCGTGCCTTTCTCTATTTCATTCTAAATGTAATCCCTCCCCTATGTTCCCCTCGAATGTGAATCGAGGAATTCTATATCTTGTAAAATAGTGTAGTTTATTTTATTGATGGTGATCAATGAAGATGGAGCATCGTGCCGGGATGAGGAGGCCATTCACAAATTGGAGCCAAAGGAAGGTGCTTATGAAGTTACCTTAGGTTGACTCATAAGAGTTTCTCATTGGCTTGAGAAACTCATTAGTAGGGGCTATAACCATGTCACGTTTTAATTATGTATGTTGATGCATGATTTATCTTATGTTTTAGTTTGATAATAGTATTACACATATATGTAGATATGTATACAACTATATGTAGTGGACATATTTTAAATTATCAAATTAATCATGAGATCAATAAATCCCTCTAAAATATTAAGTTTTAGATGCCTTCCAAAATAAAAGTACTCGTCAATAACTTCGATTGTACATGTGTGGGTTTGCCAAAGCAAAGCACCGTGGCAATCTTAGTAAGGCGCGAAAGGATAAAAGTGATATCCGTTATACTTTAATTGGGTACGACTTAACTAGGTTATCTCAATAGGATTGGGAACCTAGAGGCATGGGTTGGATTATAATTCATTAGATGAATTGAACAAAGTGTTGTTCGTCCAACTATCCAAGAATTATATGTGATGTAATTGACAAAGTGTTGTCTACCTAAATAACCGAGTCTTGGGCGATTAGCCAAAGCTAACTCAAGATTAGGCGAAATATGGATCTTGGCCCACTAAAAGTTTCGAGGGTTGATATTTTTCAAATAAAATAGTGGGAGTATCATTTAATATAAGACCATGTTAAATGATTTAAATCATAAACTTATTTTGCATATTTATATTGTAGATATCCATGGCAACTACAAACGTTACTAGCACTTTATCACTGCGATCGGTCCTTGAGAAGGACAAATTAAATGGGACAAATTTCCTAGACTGGCATAGGAACTTGAGGATAGTCCTCAAACAAGAAAAGAAACAATATGTTCTAGAGGAACCCTTGCTCGCTGAGGAACCTCCCCTAACAGCTACAAGAGCTGAAAAAGATGCTTACAAGAAGCATCAAAGTGACGCACTTGATGTTGGGTGCCTCATGCTTGCCACTATGAACTCTGAGCTTCAGAAGCAACATGAGGAAATGGAGGCGTTCGATATGATCGAACACTTAAAGCAGTTGTACCAACAGCAAGCTAGACAAGAGAGGTATGACGTCTCTAAAGCGTTATTCCAGTGCAGGATGGTAGAGGGAAGCTTAGTTGGAACTCATGTGCTCAAGATGATTGGGTACATTGAGAATCTGGATAAGCTAGGTTTTCCATTGGACCAAGAGTTGGCCA
This sequence comes from Haberlea rhodopensis, assembly GCA_907163345.1. Lineage (NCBI taxonomy): Eukaryota > Viridiplantae > Streptophyta > Magnoliopsida > Lamiales > Gesneriaceae > Haberlea > Haberlea rhodopensis. The sequence goes on along the minus strand of CAJQUN010000084.1, from coordinate 600,327 downwards.
CCGATGTAATCTTGCAATCGTTGCCGGAGAGCTTCAGTCAATTTGTAGTAAATTACAATATGACTGATATGGAAAAGACTCTGCCCCAGTTGCTTGGTATGTTGAGAACATATGAAGCAAATACTAAGAAGACTAAGGCCACAAATGTCCTTATTGTGAATAAGGGCAAAGGAAGGGCCAAAGCCAAAGGCAACAAGAAAGCAAAGAAGGTCTTTGCTAAATCTAAGCCAAAGTCTTCTGCACTAAAGCCAAAGGGAGGGATAGCAAAGGAAGGGAACTGTTTCCATTGCGGTGAGACCGGCCATTGGAAAAGGAACTGCAAAGTATATCTGGAGGATCTAAAGAAAGGAAGTGTGACTTCCGCTTCAGGTATTTTTGTTATAGAAGTCAATTTATCTACTTCTTCATCATGGGTATTAGATACTGGATGTGGATCTCACATTTGTGTAAATGTGCAGGATCTCAAAAGGAGTAGGACATTGGCAAAAGGTGAAGTTGATCTCCGAGTTGGAAATGGAGCAAGAGTTGCTGCATTAGCTATAGGAGATTATCATTTAGCTTTACCTTCTGGTTTATCGTTGATTTTAAAAGACTGTTATTTTGTGCCTTCAATTACTAAAAACATTATATCTATTTCTTGTTTAGACAAGTATGGTTTTTCATTTATAATAAAGGACAATTGTTGTTCTATTTATTTAAATGATATGTTTTATGCTAATGCACAAATGGTGAATGGTCTTTATGTATTAAATCTTGATATACCTATCTATAACATAAATACTAAAAGGATTAAAAATAATGATTGTAATCCGACTTATCTCTGGCACTGTCGCTTGGGCCACATAAACGAGAACCGCATATCTAAACTTCATAAGGATGGAGTATTAGATTCATTTGATTTTGAATCATATGAAACATGCGAATCTTGTTTAATGGGCAAGATGACTAAAGCCCCTTTCAAGGGACATGTTGAAAGGGCAAATGTTTTATTGGGACTAATACATAGTGATGTATGTGGACCAATAAGTACACTAGCTAGAGGTGGTTTTCAATACTTCGTTACATTTACTGATGACCTCAGTAGATATGGGTATGTGTACCTAATGAAACATAAGCATGAAACCTTTGAAAAGTTCAAAGATTTCAAGAATGAAGTACAAAACCAACTTGGCAAAAGTATCAAAATCCTTCGATCAGATCGAGGAGGAGAATACTTAAGCCAAGATTTTCATGACTATCTAAAAGAGTGTGGGATAGTCCCACAACTCACTCCTCCGTATACTCCACAATGGAATGGTGTATCCGAGAGGAGAAATCGAACCTTGTTAGACATGGTTAGATCAATGATGAGTCATGCAGATCTTCCGATATCATTTTGGGGACACGCTCTAGAAACAGCGATTTTCTTACTGAACCGTGTTCCATCTAAATCAGTGGAAAAGACACCATATGAGATATGGACTGGGAAGCGTCCTAGTATGTCTTTTATGAAGATTTGGGGTTGTGAGGCTTTCGTTAGACGTCACGCCACTAACAAACTTGGACCCAAATCTGATAAGTGTTTATTTGTGGGGTATCCTAAGGAAACGAAAGGATACTATTTCTATTATCCCGCCGAGAACAAAATAGTTGTTGCTCGGACTGGTGTATTTCTTGAAAGAGAATTTATTTCTAGAAAAACCAGTGGGAGAAAAATAGAACTTAGTGAAGTTCAACCACAAGAAAACACTGAACCTGAGATTGAGATGGAAACAGAGCAGGCACCACAAGCTGTTGTGGAAGAAGTACCTGCTCAAGAGACACAAGCCCAGCGTAGGTCTGTAAGAGAACACCGGGAGCCACAGAGATATGGATTTCTTGTGACTCAACAAGGTGACTTACTACTTATTGATGAGGATGAGCCGTCATCTTATCAACAAGCTATTATGGGCAATGATTCTGAGAAATGGCAAGAGGCCATGAAATCTGAGATGGAATCCATGTATGCAAACCAAGTATGGACTTTGGTTGATCCACCTGAAGGGGTACGACCCATAGGGTGCAAATGGATTTTCAAGAAAAAGACCGATATGGATGGTAACGTACAAACCTATAAAGGTCGGCTGGTTGCAAAAGGATTCAAACAAATTCATGGTATTGACTATGATGAAACCTTTTCACCAGTGGCCATGGTTAAATCCATAAGGATCTTACTTGCAATAGCTGCATTTCATGATTATGAAATCTGGCAGATGGATGTCAAAACAGCTTTCCTTAATGGAAATCTGCTCGAGGATGTGTACATGACACAGCCCGAGGGTTTTGTCGATCCAAAGGATGCTGGAAAGATATGCAAGCTACAACGATCCATTTATGGATTGAAGCAAGCTTCTCGGAGTTGGAATCTTCGTTTTGATGATGCAATCAAAGAGTTTGGTTTTATCAAAAATGAAGATGAACCTTGTGTCTACAAGAAGGTCAGTGGGAGCGTAATCATTTTCCTAGTGTTGTATGTAGATGACATACTTCTTATTGGAAATGATATCCCTGCCTTACAATCTGTAAAGATTTGGCTAGGGAATTGCTTTTCAATGAAAGACTTAGGAGAAGCTACCTATGTGTTAGGAATCAAGATCTATAGAGATAGATCGAGAAGGCTTCTTGGTCTAAGTCAAAGTACATACATAGACAAGGTGCTTAAAAGGTTTAGCATGCAAGAATCCAAGAAAGGATTCGTGCCTATGACACATGGTATTTATCTCTCGAAGGAACAGTGTCCTTCAACACCAGAGGAGAGACAACGCATGATTAAGATTCCATACGCGTCAGCTATTGGATCTATCATGTATGCCATGATATGTACTCGTCCCGATGTATCGTATGCTTTGAGCATGACGAGCAGATATCAAGTTGATCCAGGTGAAGGTCACTGGATTGCTGTCAAGAACATCCTGAAGTACTTGAGAAGGACTAAGGATACATTCTTGATTTATGGAGGTGAGGAAGAGCTCAATGTAATGGGTTACACTGATGCAAGCTTCCAAACCGACAAAGATGATTTTCGATCGCAATCTGGATATGTGTATTGCCTGAATGGAGGTGCTGTGAGCTGGAAGAGTTCAAAGCAAGAAACAGTAGCCGATTCTACAACGGAAGCTGAGTATATTGCTGCCTCGGATGCAGCAAAGGAAGCTGTTTGGATGAGGAAGTTCATTTCTGAACTTGGAGTGGTGCCTAGCATTAAAGATCCGATAGAACTCTATTGTGACAACAATGGAGCGATCGCATTGGCTAAGGAACCAAGATCTCACCAAAGATCCAAGCACATACTTAGGCGTTTCCATTTCATTCGAGAAATCGTTGAAAGGGGAGATGTTAAAATATGCAAAGTACCGACAGATGATAATGTATCTGACCCATTGACGAAGCCGCTGTCACAGCAGAAGCATGATCGTCATACTAGATCTCTAGGCATTAGGTATATGTCTGAGTGGTCTTAGTGCAAGTGGGAGATTTGTTGGGATATGCCCTAAGACAAGTCATTAGATGATTGTTTAAGACATACAATGTTTATGGATTTATGAATGGCAATTCATTATTATATATTATTCTTTTAACTGTGCATTGTGAATTAATATATATGTTAATGTCCTTAGAATAATATTGTATTATTCTTAAAGATGTTCCTAGTCAAGTATTATCATGAATGGGATAATGATAATACGTAGAGACTAGTATATGTTGATCGATGAATTGTTCATTGATATGAGATATCTAATCAGCATATGGGTACATGTTAGAGAACGATGTACTGAACAGACCCACCATGAGAATGCAACATGGATAGTTATATGATCGTCATATGCAATTCTCATAGTGATAATAATGTATGTAATCCTTACGACTTGTGATCATCAGAGATCCCAACATAAGGAGTTATGTATCTTGATATCGTCAAACGTTACCCGTAACAGGGTATACTATAAAGGCGACTATTGGATACACTACGAATTATGTAGAGGGATGTTGACTGATCGAGATAGGATTTGTCCCTCCTATATAACAGGAGATGTGTTTGGCCCTTGATCAAGTGAGAACTAAAATGCATGGCCATGCTCGAATGAGTCGATATGAGATATCGAGCTTATTCGTTTATTCTAGTTCTACTTGGGGATCAAGAAATAGAGATTGAATATACGAGTATGACTATTCCATGACTCGTGTTCAATCTAAACACAAAGGACAAAGGGATTAAGTTACATGATTAATATTATCACAAGTTCTAAAGGTTATGTCGAGTCATTGACATTCTCGTAATTTGGGTAGCATCGATGTGTTGCTAGATACCGCTCGATGCTTGCGACATAAAATGAGATTTTATGTCACTGCCAACATTACGAGATCCTATCGGGTCGCACAAATGATTAAATCGAGAAGGGAAATTAAATTCATGAGATGAATTAAATAATTAAGAGGAGTCTTAATTAATTATCATAAGGATTAATTAAATCATGGGCTTAAGCCCATGAAGCTTTGAGAAAGCCTTTAATTAATCATATTTAATATGATAGCAAGGTTTTTAATTGTAAGACAATATCAAAAACAAAAACCCTACACGTGAAGAAGCACAAGTCGGCCGCACCATCCAATTCCTCTCGGCCTTCACAAGTCGAAGGGGTTCTTGGTGGTTTCGTGCCATTTTTCGATTGTGAATCGATCTAGCTTCGTGTATAGGATTAATAACAAGTCTAGCAACTTGTTATTAAACCATCCCTTCACTCGATTTGATCGTGTGGATACCGTTGAGGCAAAACCAATCGAGTTTTGCTTAGTGACTCGGAGAAGGCGTAAGACGTGGTGCAGCTCCGTGGATTCGGCCTCAAACACGCTACAAGGGTAAGACACTTGTAATTCTCTAATCCGATATGAATCCCTATGTATAGATCGCTGGTTTGTAATCCCAAAATTTTATTCCGCTGCGCTGTATGCTCATGGGGTGACTAACATTTGTCACCACCAAAACTTAGAAATGTTTTCCCAACAATTTCCCCCTTTTTGGTGATGACAAAACTTAGTGCTGAAGACTCTTGCTAGATCATAATGAACGGCAATTCCTGTTAAGACTTAGAAATACACAAAGACTTTGCAATTTGTTAGAATACATAAGCAGATTACGTGTAGTAATCAAACTGAGCCAAAAAGAAATATCATTTTTATATAAAATGAATTCTGGTTACAACTTACATGATACATCTTACAAATTACAACAGACATTATACGGAACATCTTACAAGTCTTTTAGCAGACCTATTTTTACAATCTATCCAAATAGAGAAACATAGCCAGTATGGAATGATCCGAGCTGGCTAGTTTCAGGGTTATTGACAAAGGGAGGGGGAGAGAAAGTGCATACAGAAAATCTTAGAACAGAGAAAGGCCTAGAAAGAGTCCATTATCTTCAAAGTAGTCCTCTGTTCATTTGGCAAGATCTCTGTCTTCAATAATGAAGATAATCTATCTATGTCTTCCCCCTTTTTGTCATCAGCACCCAGGCATCTGCTGTTCCAAATTCCAGGCTGGTGGAGAACACCAGGGCTGGTCCATAAGGCACAAGCTAGCAGAAGTGGGTTAGATAAGTAATCAACCCATGAGGGTTGATTTAGATAAGTAATAAACCCATGAATAGATATTTATGTAGCAATAGTTGCAAGACAAGTAAGAATATTAGTTATGAGTTGCATGAATGATGATTTTGAGTTAGGGAACTAGCATGCTATTTATAGCGAAAAACGAGCAAGTTGAAGTGTGAAGTGTCATGTCATGCAAGAAAAAGAAATCATATAAATATGGAAATGAAATGACAATACTGTGAATATTTATAAAAACAGATAATGATAAATACAAAAAGACAATAAAGTTTACTGTTTGCCCCCAAGCCAATGCGAGGAGTAGTCACAGGTGGATGGAGGAGTGTCAGTCTGAGGTTGTCTGGAGCTGTGGGACCTTTGCTGAGATGGACGCCTTGACCTACTGGATGCTCCAGCTCTAGTGGATGAGCGACGAGCTGGGCTCTGGTCTCGTTGGGTCTGAGCAGCAGGTCTTGTGATGACCTGGGATTATAGATGTTAATCCCGGAGTATTAATGACCCCTAAAGTTGTTTTTAAGTGGCGATTTGGAGTTTAATCGTGGTGTTGGGCCTTTCGGGCTCGTCTATTTGGGTAGTTGGGATCGTTGGATCCCGAGGTTGAGATTTTATTCTCATTTGGGTGAAAAACCTATGAGTTGGGTTTTTAGTGTGACTCGGGATCTGGGGTGCTTTGTGTGGGCACCGGTAGGGGGTTTTGGAGTTAGAGAGAGAGTTTTTGAAAACAGATGATTTTTAATGAATCATGATGTATTTGTGGGGCTATTGGTATTTCGGGGAAATTTTGCTATATATACCAGTTGAACCCGAGATTTTAATTTTAGGAATCATTTCCTTCCACCTTGCCCGTCTCTCTCTCTCTCTCTCTCCCCGCGCCCATTTCCCGTCGCCCCAACCCCCGCGCGCAAAAGCGCCGCGCCCGCCGCCGTCCGGCCGCCATCCGGCGCGTCCGACCCACCGTTGGCTTCGTCTCTCCGAGGCGCAGCTTCCCGCACCAGCAATTCGAAGTTTAGTCGCGATTTGCGTTCGGATTTTTGCAGAAAGCGCAGATGCCCAATTTCTAGGGTTCTTCGATTTTCGAACGTTTTCCTTCCGATTTTCGATTGGGTAACCTCCCTTACCCCTTTTTCGTCATTCTCATGTTATTCCCTGCCATTTTTGTGTTTAAATTAGTTCAAATTCTTGATGTTGGCGTGAGGGTTTGGTTCGATTTTGGGGTTTTGGCAGGAAGGGCTATTTTTCTTGTTGATGGTCGTTTAATTCATGTATTAGGTGAATTATGGTGCTTGGTTGGGTTCGAATTTGAGATGTTAGGGTTAGAAATTTTAGAGGTGGTTCTTGAGCAATTTTCGATAATGTCTCATTCGATTTCCCTCCCTGCGTATGCCCTGCCCCGGATCTTTTAAATGGTTAATTGTCGTGTGTTGGCAATGTTTTTTTTTGTATAAGGGTTATGGGTGTGCTTGAGCATGGATTGCATGTTCGTAAATAATTGTGAATTATTTATCGTGTTAGCACATCATTCCTCGGAGCATGGAACCCAAGCAAGGTTTGGCTTGGACTACGAGGATTTAAGGTACGTGCGACGTACGAGCATTACTGTATATTAGAGAATTTGTGAAACGCATAATGTATCTTGATTGCATTAAATGGTTGTGCGCATGGGTATATGTATGTGTTGAGATAGCTATGGGGCGACCAAATCTTGATATCGCTGCCACAAGCGTGCGTGATACTAGAGTAGTATAACCTTACATGATAAATGGGGTACTGGATTTATATGACCATTGTAGGGCATTGAGATGCCTGAGAATGACCGTAGAATCATGTAGTCATTATAAGACATTTGAGATGTCTGAGCATAAAGGGGGAATTGGTAAAATAAATGCAAGGCATTTGAGCTATCTGTGATTGATAGCGAAGTTGAGAAATCAGTATTTGATATTGAGATATCTATATTTGCATGTATAATGAATTTGGAATCACTATTTATTGATATTCGAGAATCAGGCATGCGATGAGTTAAAACAATGTGTTGATTTACTGATTTTTGATATTTGATGAGTTTGATGATTGTGAGAACAGGGACAGTACACGGAATCCCGGATGAGGACGTTGCCATCCAGGGAGTATCATTTAAAATTCATTAGCATTTACTTTTGTTGTAAATTATGAATTTCATTTTTGTGATTATGGGATTTTGTGTATTGGTATGCTCACCCCGTTGGGGGGCTGTCTCTGTTGGGGCAGGTGAACAGGTACATCGATGGCTGTGGAGCTGAGCTCGAGCTGTTGATTGGATGTACTCCCAGGATCGTGGTACCAGGGCTTGATGGAGCATGGTATCGTATAGAGTACTTATATACACCCGAGGGTTATATACACATTTATGAAGCTCACATGTGAGCACGGTTATACTTGTATATGGGTTGTATATAAAGGCATGAGCCTTTCTCTCTTTCATTCTATGTTGCATGCAATTAAGGGTAGAATTGCTAATGATATGAGAGTCATTGGTGTATTATGTGGGTGTTGAAACCCACTTATGTTATCTTATGTGTGGTGTCTTCCCTGGCTGGGAATTTACTTAGTGTTGCTGTATTCTGTTGAATATTGTGTTTTCCCTGGCCGGGAACTATGTTATGTGATGTGCTTTTGTTTCGGGATAGCTCAATTTATGGGGAGACTCTGCCCAAATTTTTATAAAAGTCCTCAATGTAAAAAGTGGTGTAATGGGGATAGTAATGGGCGAAATCTATGAGTCTATTTGTGGGTAGAGATGATCTTATAACGTTGAATATTAAAGAAATTTTGTAATTGCCATTCAATGCTAAAGTATCATCTGAGTTTCCCGATTGATATTTATTGAAAGCATGTGCCACACATAGTAATTAATACATTAATCAAGGGTAAAGGGCTTGGGGTCCTTACATTAGTGGTATCAGAGCAGTGGTTGCTCATTGGGGCTGTTAAGGGCCTAGGAAGTTATTGATAGCACATATTTATGCATGATGGAATTAATGTTGTACGACATATTGTTTATGTGCTTTTATGATATGAAAAGTGGTATTGCTAACCATTGTGGTTGCAGGAATCGTGTGGAACACGATAGGATGACATTAATAGTGATGTCTGGCACTCCGTGTGTTACGTGCCAAGGAATCTGATTTTGTAAGAGAATCAGGTAAAGGGATATTTCCGAGGTAACATGTCTTTGTATACGTATTGACTTGCAAGTGGTTGCGTATATGCATTGAATGTTTGATGCATAGCGTATATGGCTATTGTTGCTAACCATGATGGTTGCAGGTTATAGGAAATATGGAGTATAAAAAGGAATGATGATTATACATTCCAGGAGTCTTGTTTATCACAGGGAGAATTTTTATACTTACGTTTTTACCGCTAAAAATGTGGAGCGGGAGGGGGGAGGCTCGCTTGCACATGGAGGCGGGGTATTCCATACAAAGCGAGGATGAGATACCGCTTGTATGAAGAAGCTTATGCTTATACCGCTAAAAATGTGGAGCGGGAGGGGGGAGGCTCGCTTGCACATGGAAGCGGGGTATTCCATACGAAGCGAAGATGAGATACCGCTTGTATGAAGAAGCGAGGATGAGATGCCGCTTGTTGTGATGATTCAATTCTTTATGAGGACACGGATGATAGCGGTGATGTATTCCGCTGTGTCGATTTATATTCATTTCTTTATGAGGACACGGATGATAGCGGTGATGTATTCCGCTGTGTCGATTTATATTCATTTCTTTATGAGGACACGGATGATAGCGGTGATGTATTCCGCTGTGTCGATTTATATTCATTTCTTTATGAGGACACGGATGATAGCGGTGATGTATTCCGCTGTGTCAATTTATATTCATTTCTTTATGAGGACACGGATGATAGCGGTGATGTATTCCGCTGTGTCGATTTATATTCATTTCTTCATGAGGACACGGATGATAGCGGTGATGTATTCCGCTGTGTCGATTTATATTCATTTCTTTATGAGGACACGGATGATAGCGATGATGTATTCCGCTGTGTCGATTTATACTCATTTCTTTATGAGGACACGGATGATAGCGATGATGTATTCCGCTGTGTCGATTTATATTCATTTCTTTATGAGGACACAGATGATAGCGACGATGTATTCCGCTGTGTCGATGATGATGATTCATTCCTCTATGATGATGGGCGATGATTCATACCGCCAGACACATGTATAGCGATGAGACATTCCGCTGTGTCGGTTGATGATGGTTCACGCCGTTGAGCATATGTATATGATGATTTACGATGACTCATTCTTCTATGAGGATTGGCGATGATTCGTGCCGCCGGATATGTTGATAGCGATGCCTCTTTCCGCTATTATGTGGACGATGATTCATGCTTAGGTGTATAGCAAGGTTTCATGCCACTTATTATATGACGAGGTATCATGCCGTCGATTCTATAGCGATGGATTGTGCCGCTATGTACTCAGCACAGGATTTTGCCGCCTTCGAGCGATGGGTGCTGATTACGTACTATTATTGAGTGACGGAGACAGGTATGCCGCTATCTTGTTAGCGATGAGGTATGGGATATTGCTATTCTATTAGCATTATTATAGCTGGCATGCGTTGATATGCATGTTTTATTATGACTATTTTACTAGCATGATGATGGATGACATACGTTGATGTACATGGACCGTCACGAGTTGATTGGGTTGTTTAGATGTCATTGTTGACATGTATCGTCACTAGTTGACGATGCCTTAGATGCCATGAGTGGGCATGTGTCGTCGAGGGATGACGATGACGATGGTGTAGGCGATGTCCTTTTTTTTTGACATGCATCATCGTTACGATGAACAATGCATTGAGTATACGTATTCAGTTGTATGCCTTGGTGCCAGTGCCGAGCACAAGGTGGTGTTTACGTCACCGATTGACGTGACCCTTATACCGAGCGGGTCGCTCGAGAAATGGATGGACGCGTTGTACATGTGATTGTACCACAGCATATGTTTGAGGTGATCATATTACGAGTGGTGATACCCTTGAGGTATGCTCGTTGGAATGGCTTTTGGCCATGTAATCTGACGACAGGAGTAATCGTGGAGGAAATTACTCGCTTTCTATCGAAGTAACATGTGGTAGACATGGTCACACCACCCTTGAGGGTGTAGAATGGGTCCAAAGGAGTAGGATCAGGTTATGTTAAGTACATAGGGACACTGGAGTGTCCAGGGTGTATCGGCATTAGAGGAACGTTGGGTACAGACCCACTACTCTATTGACTTTTCTTCCCACGGTGTGGTATGCCGTGCGGAAACGTCTGTCTTATTGGTAGGTTTGAGGTAAACCTAAAGAGGCAGCGACTAGTTTGTCTGCCGCGTGTGTGCAGTACCATGATGGGCTTGCTAGAGCCGTTATACTGCTCGTTGGAACCAAGTTTAGCAAATCGTAAGGTGATACGATGTGGATTGTGGTGGACTCTAGTAGTCACCACGTCATTTGAGGTTGAGGTTGTGCATGCCTCACTGAAACGTGTATACGTTTATGTTTAATCTCGATGAGACTTATCTGGGACAACTCATAATGTTGGAGTACCAACAAGAGAGTCATCAAGTCGTCGTTGACTCGATCTGGGGAATCCGTGTATTTGGGATGCAATGGGTGTTATTGTATCCAGTTTTTCCGAACGGTGGTTTGAGACTAGTGGATCTCGAGTTCGATGGCACTTCCCTTGTGGGGAAGGAGGTAGTATTATACCTATTTGGGAATCTTTGAAAGATTCGGTAAGTTGGTGCATGTGGTGTTGATTTTGGGAATCACGCCGTGTTGTTGATCGTCGACTATCATTTCTTCACTGGATGGGAATGACTCGGAATTGACGGTTGTGTTTGGGGCTTAGGGGTATGTTGTAGATACCCGAGCCAAGTGCATTGAGTATGCATGTAGTGTCTGTGCTTAGGCAGGTATACCGGTGAGTATACGGATGCCAGTTATCAATTTCTTTTTGTCAAGCATAGAGTTATGCTGTGTTTGGGTGGTTAAATCACTGATGAGAGATATGGAACACCTTGAGATTGGGAATCTCCATGGCATGATAAATTATGAAGAATAATCGTGAAGTTAGTTGACTCCCTTTGAAGAAGGATTATCTCGTGTGGGTTGAGGTATTTCCTTGTTGGTGTTTTCTCTCCGAGTTATTCGATAGCCTTCCCAAGTTTGGATTGTTAAATCCTAAGGTTATCAAGGGATGGTAGGAATTCGGATTTGTTGGGTATCGCTAACGACACAAGCGTTGAGGATGCAATGGGTTTATTGCGTGTCCTTTCAGAATTTGATACTCTGTGTAGTCTCAATTGTTTATTTATGATCAGGATGTGATTCTTGGAACATCCGGAGGTGGACATCCTGTGAGATGTCTTTTTTGTGAAGCTGTGGCCGTGAGTTGCCCAAATTGAGTTGCAATGATGCGACTGCTCCTTCGATGGAGGAGGTTTGAAAGTGGAAACCAGGTTTGGTATGTGTACACCGTGGTATACTAGTGTTTTTCCTCGTAACAATGTGTGTTAGACATCGTGAGTCTTAGTAAAGATGTCATTGAATGATATCTACGATGGAATCGGGAGCGATTCAAATCCTTGCAGTTTCAGTTGACTAACTGCTTTTGGATTGTTAGCGTTATGTTGTGCCGACGCTCTTTCGTTTTTGGTGGATTGGAAGGGTTATTTCATCCCAGGGTTTGGTGCGAGGTCAGTGTCCTCGCGACTGATGTGCCATCTATGATGCGTTCATGATAGCCATGTTGGGGCTAAGGGTGACTGTTCGATTCACAGTCATGTGTTTTGGTCTGGGTTGTTGCCGCTGTACTGGGAGTACGCATGTGTTAATCTCGAGGACAAAATTCTTTTAGTGGGGGATATTGTGATGACCTGGGATTATAGATGTTAATCCCGGAGTATTAATGACCCCTAAAGTTGTTTTTACGTGGCGATTTGGAGTTTAATCGCGGTGTTGGGCCTTCCGGGCTCATCTATTTGGGTAGTTGGGATCGTTGGATCCCGAGGTTGAGATTGTATTCTCATTTGGGTGAAAAACCTATGAGTTGGGTTTTTAGTGTGACTCGGGATCTGGGGTGCTTTGTGTTGGCACCGGTAGGGGGTTTTGGAGTTAGAGAGAGAGTTTTTGAAAACAGATAATTTTTAATGAATCATGATGTATTTGTGGGACTATTGGTATTTCGGGGAAATTTTGCTATATATACCAGTTGAACCCGAGATTTTAATTTTAGGAATCATTTCCTTCCACCTTGCCCGCCTCTCTCTCTCTCCCCGCGCCCATTTCCCGTCGCCCCAACCCCCGCGCGCAAAAGCGCCGCGCCGCGCCCGCCGCCGTCCGGCCGCCATCCGGCGCGTCCGACCCACCGTTGGCTTTGTCTCTCCGAGGCGCAGCTTCCCGCACCAGCAATTCGAAGTTTAGTCGCGATTTGCGTTCGGATTTTTTCAGAAAGCGCAGATGCCCAATTTCTAGGGTTCTTCGATTTTCGAACGTTTTCCTTCCGATTTTCGATTGGGTAACCTCCGTTACCCCTTTTTGGTCATTCTCATGTTAATCCCTGCCATTTTTGTGTTTAAATTAGTTCGAATTCTTGCTGTTGGCGTGAGGGTTTGGTTCGATTTTGGGGTTTTGGCAGGAAGGGCGATTTTTCTTGTTGATGGTCGTTTAATTCATGTATTAGGTGAAGTATGGTGCTTGGTTGGGTTCGAATTTGAGATGTTAGGGTTAGAAATTTTAGAGGTGGTTCTTGAGCAATTTTCGATAATGTCTCATTCGATTTCCCTCCCTGCGTATGCCCTGCCCCGGATCATTTAAATGGTTAATTGTCGTGTGTTGGCAATGTTTTTTTTTGTATAAGGGTTATGGGTGTGCTTGAGCATGGATTGCATGTTCGTAAATAATTGTGAATTATTTATCGTGTTAGCACATCATTCCTCGGGGCATGGAACCCAAGCAAGGTTTGGCTTGGACTACGAGGATTTAAGGTACGTGCGACGTACGAGCATTACTGTATATTAGAGCATTTGTGAAATGCATAATATATCTTGATTGCATTAAATGGTTGTGCGCATGGGTATATGTATGTGTTGAGATAGCTATGGGGCGACCAAATCTTGATATCGCTGCCACAAGCGTGCGTGATACTAGAGTAGTATAACCTTACATGATAAATGGGGTACTGGATTTATATGACCATTGTAGGGCATTGAGATGCCTGAGAATGACCGTAGAATCATGTAATCATTATAAGACATTTGAGATGTCTGAGCATAAAGGGGCAATTGGTAAAATAAATGCAAGGCATTTGAGCTATCTGTGATTGATAGCGAAGTTGAGAAATCAGTATTTGATATTGAGATATCTATATTTGCATGTATAATGAATTTGGAATCACTATTTATTGATATTCGAGAATCAGGCATGCGATGAGTTAAATCAATGTGTTGATTTACTGATTTTTGATATTTGATGAGTTTGATGATTGTGAGAACAGGGACAGTACACGGAATCCCGGATGAGGACGTTGCCATCCAGGGAGTATCATTTAAAATTCATTAGCATTTACTTTTGTTGTAAATTATGAATTTCATTTTTGTGATTATGGGATTTTGTGTATTGGTATGCTCACCCCGTTGGGGGGCTGTCTCTGTTGGTGCAGGTGAACAGGTACATCGATGGCTGTGGAGCTGAGCTCGAGCTGTTGATTGGATGTACTCCCAGGATCGTGGTACCAGGGCTTGATGGAGCACGGTATCGTATAGAGTACTTATATACACCCGAGGGTTATATACACATTTATGAAGCTCGCATGTGAGCACGGTTATACTTGTATATGGGTTGTATATAAAGGCATGAGCCTTTCTCTCTTTCATTCTATGTTGCATGCAATTAAGGGTAGAATTGCTAATGATATGAGAGTCATTGGTGTATTATGTGGGTGTTGAAACCCACTTATGTTATCTTATGTGTGGTGTCTTCCCTGGCTGGGAATTTACTTAGTGTTGCTGTATTCTGTTGAATATTGTGTTTTCCCTGGCCGGGAACTATGTTATGTGATGTGCTTTTGTTTCGGGATAGCTCAATTTATGGGGAGACTCTGCCCAAATTTTTATAAAAGTCCTCAATGTAAAAAGTGGTGTAATGGGGATGGTAATGGGCGAAATCTATGAGTCTATTTGTGGGTAGAGATGATCTTATAACGTTGAATATTAAAGAAATTTTGTAATTGCCATTCAATGCTAAAGTATCATCTGAGTTTCCCGATTGATATTTATTGAAAGCATGTGCTACACATAGTGGTTAATACACTAATCAAGGGTTAATGGCTTGGGGTCCTTACAGGTATGCTGGACTCAGGCAGTCTTCTAATGATTTGAGGAGCAGCAGGCAGGCTGTTGCTCAAGTCTTGAATTTGAGAAGCAAATGCTGCCTGCATTGGTTGCCAGTTGATCCGACAAGGCTTTCTTGGCGTCTTCTATCCGATCTCCAAGGGCCAGTGAGGTGGCAGCATGAAGTGATTCATTTTGTTGATTGATCTAAAGACGAGCCTGCCCTATCCGAGAAAGTGAGTCCGCAAACGCATCCACAACAAAAGTCTGAAGCCTAGTCACAGCAGCTGTGAGACTATTGATGTCTCTATAGACATGCTGGAATTGAGAATCAGTGTGCTGCTGATGGCTCCCTAGAATAAGAGTCGCAGTGCGCTCTTCCTGTTTGAGCTTATTGACATCACTGGCTAGTGCAGAAATCGCGTTGGACAGATTTACTAGCTGATCAGCAATGTTGGGTGGCCCTTCCAGAGGAATTTGAGTTGAGAAGTCAAAGAAATCCTCAGGAGGGTCTTGAGCCATCAAATGATCCACATTATCTGTTGGAGGCTCAGCAGCAGTAGTGAGAACTCCGGGATGACCCTTAATAACAGCAGTGGTCAGTACAGCAGTGGCTTCAACAATTGGTGCAGCAGGTGCGTCTGTGGCAATAACAACCATGCTAGCAGTAGCTTGGTCCATCGTAGCTGCAGACGACTGGGTGTGATCATTAGAGTGTGATGAAGATTCGCTGGGTTCATGATTACCAGAAGAGATGGTAACCTGATGAACCACAGTCTGAATCACTGTGTCCACATTCTCATGATCAACGACCATCAGTTGGAGCGATTGATCATTTGTAGGACTGGGAGCGGAGGAGAAAGGTTGAGCAGGCGGAGAGGTGATCTTTATGGCAGGAGGAGTTGCCTCCAAGGCAGTTGAAGCTGTCTCTACATCAGTTGGACTTGTTTCCAAGTCAGTTGGAGCTGGGCTTGCATTGTTCACAGCTGTAGAGCAAGAGTGAAGATCGGTTGATATGCGGAGATCATGAAGCGCACGCTCAGCCATATCCATTTTTGGTCCAAGAGCATTCAAAACTGCTCTATCATGATTCGCTGTGCCTGAATCAATGTCGAACTGCTGGAGACGGGATTGAACAAGGGCTTGAAGTTCGCCCACGTAGTTCATTAGACGGAAAAGATCCCTAAGCTTCAGACTCTTCTCAGTGTCCGTGACTTGAAGATAAGCCAAAATTAGGTTCTCATCTTCCCGTGCTTGATCCAGGATTGGAGTGAAGTCATTGAAGCAATGTTTAGCCGTGCCTTCACCCATCGATCAAAAATTTCTAGATGTGGCTGCAGCTTGGCTTCTACTATATCCATGACCATTTGTATCTCATAATTGACGGGTGTGGACACTGGGGCCATAAGCTCTTTTCCCTTTCCAGTGGTAGTGTTCTTTGGATGACAGTAGGGACACAAGGGCTTGGGTGTCCGAAAACTAATAGTGCCAGGTGCTTGCTGAGAGCTCACCAATTTGGAAGATGTGTCAGTTGGAGCCACTGATGCAGCAAGTACCATGGCCAATGAAGCAGGTGATGCAGTTGGTTCCTAGGGGGGGGGATTTTCAGTACTGGGCTCTCTACTAGGAATGACGGCCGTGGGACCTGCCGATGAGATGGTATCAGGAGCAGCAGTGACGGTTTTGCGGGGAGCAGGAGGAGCCTCTTTTCTGGTTCTAGGCTTCTTAGGAGGAGGAGGGGGAGGAGATGACTCAGCGGATTCAGATATTGTTTGTTCAGAATCACTTATAACTTGAGTCGATCGACGCTTCGTCAAACCAACCTCTCTGCCACTCCGCTGCCTGTGTATCTGAAGATACTTTGCAGTGATAAGTCTGCCTGGATGAAGGTCGGAGGAGGCCCCTGCCTGAATGTTTTTGCTATCAAAGATGCTGCTGAGAGGGAGGGCAAAGCCAGATTGTCCCTTTCCTGAAGAGATTAGTCCAGTGAGGACCTGAAAAAGAACAACGGACCAGTTGACTTCAATTCCGTTGAAGATGGCGCTCATGACGTCAAACTTCTCAGGGGTGATAATGTCAAAAGAGCCAGCTTTGCACAGCAGCCCCTTAGAAATAACATCGGCCAGTTGCCGGAAATGACTCTTCATCAACCTTCTTGAATGGAGGACATCGGAGACGATCATTTGAGTCGGAGAAGGTGATCCGCATTTCTTCCCTGACATTCACTGGAACTGTGGAGAAATCTGTGAGTCCAGTGGATGGAAGACAAAGGTGAGTGGCGAATTCCTGTTGAGTGATTGTAACTTGTCGTCCAGAAACAGAGGCCACCACGGAATCATCTTCAACTTTAGCGGTGGTGAAGAATTCATGCAAAGCGGCTTTGTAGAAAGTCGGAGCTTGGCTGAGAATTACTAGAAGTCCCGATGTATCCAGTTTGTGAAAGACTTCCTTTGTTTCTTCATCAGAGGATGTGGAGATGGAATGGAAATCCACATGAACGGCATTTGTGATGAAACTTGGCTGAGTATTCTTCGACATTTTTGGTGAAGATGCAGAAAAGCAGCAAAAAATCCTGTTGAATTAAATTTCTGGGAGGGAAGTTAACGCAGTAATTTTTTGGAAAGATAAGAGTAAGAAATAAAGTAATGCCGGTTAAATGAAAAAGTATATGTAACGTCGTACTGTAGATGAGCAGACACATGTATACGTGGCGATCATCTAACGATTGAAATTTTTTATCAAATAAATAAAAGGACAGGATTTGGGCGAGAGTGAAATAATTTATTTTTACATAAAAGTAAGTTTGAATTCCGACGTTCCAGTAGGTTAATGGTTACCGAAGGTTATTTCGTCAAAGAATATTTGGTAAAGTCTGCTGGTATGTAGGGTCCGACTGGTAAGATAGCATCTACTGGTATGTAGAGTCCTACTGATACGGAAGCACCTACTGCAGCAGGCTGTTGTTTTACCAGCTGAGCTTAAATATCCTCAATAAAATTTTAGCTGATATTCCCCCTAAATCCATGCGATTACTACTGAGTAATTCCCCCTAAATTTATTAATCTTAAATAATAACAATCATGGATTGATTTCAATTAAACCAAGAATATTTCGAAAGTAAGAAAACTTAGCGTCCGGTAGAGGTTTTGTGAAGATGTCTGCTGCCTGTTGTTCGGTAGAAATGTATTCTAGCCGAATTTCTTTCTTCATAACGTGATCTCTGATGAAGTGATGACGGATGTCAATATGTTTGGTGCGCGTATGAAGAACCGGATTGTACGTAATTGCTATGGCAGATGTATTATCACAAAATATGGGTGCCTCAGTGGATTCAATTCCGTAGTCTCTCAGTTGTTGTTGAATCCAGAGCAGTTGAGCACAGCAGCTTCCAGCAGCAAGGTATTCTGCCTCTGCAGTAGACGTTGCTATGGATGTCTGCTTCTTGCAACCCCATGAAATTAGTCTATCTCTAAGAAATTGACAGTATCCACTGGTACTTTTCCTGTCAATCTTGCAACCGGCATAGTCTGCATCTGAGTATCCGATCAGATTAAAAGTTGAGTCTCTTGGATACCATAGACCGACATTCTCAGTGCCTTTCAGATATTTGAGGATCCGTTTGACAGCCGTGTAGTGTGATTGCTTGGGATTTTCTTGAAACCGAGCACACATACATACTGCAAACATAATGTCTGGTCGGCTGGTTGTCAAGTACAGTAGTGATCCGATAATTCCTCGATACATTGTCACTTCGACTGGTATTCCTGAGTTATCCAAGTCTAGTTTTGCAGATGAGCTCATTGGAGTGGCCGCTGCTGAACTTGTACTCATCCCATATTTCTTCAGCAGTTCTTTAGTATATTTAGACCGCGTTATCATAATTCCTTCATTGGATTGCTTGACTTGCAATCCTAAGAAAAATGATAATTCTCCCATCATGCTCATCTCAAATTGATCCTGCATAATTTTAGAAAATCTTTCGCAAAGTTTTGAGTTAGTACTGCCGAAAATAATATCATCAACATAAATTTGAACAAGCAGAGTATGATCACCCTTTGTGAATTTGAATAGGGTCTTGTCCACCGTGCCAATGGTAAGTTAGGCTCAGTCAAATATTTTGATAGAGTTTCATACCATGCACGGGGAGCTTGCTTCAAACCATACAAGGCTTTATTTAGACGAAAAACATAAGAAGGTTGCTGATGGCTTTCAAATCCAGGAGGTTGCTCAACGTAAACTTCTTCCTGGAGTTTGCCGTTAAGAAACGCACTCTTAACATCCATCTGATAGACTTTAAAGTCTTTAAAAGCAGCAAATGCAAGAAATATGCAAATGGCTTCTAATCGAGCTACAGGGGCAAAGGTTTCATCAAAATCAATGCCTTCTTCCTGTCTGTAGCCCTGTGCGACTAATCTTGCTTTATTTCTGATGACTATTCCGTTTTCATCTAATTTATTCTAAATACCCATTTGGTACCTATTATAGTGTGATGCTGTGGTCGTGGTACTAAATACCATACTTTGTTTCGCTTAAATGCTTCTACCCAGCTTGGGTCTAACATAGCACCATCAATCTTCTTAGGTTCTACGTGAGATATGAATGCAGCATGAAGAAATTCATTAATCATTTGTCCTCTGGTGTGTAGAGGAGCTACAGGGTTACCTATGACCTGCTCGGGAGGATGATCCTTCATCCACCGGAGCGGAGGTCCAAGAGGGTTGAGCTCTTCATTTGACTGAATATTAGTGGGTAGCTCGGAAGTTCTGATTGACGCATCTTTTCCATTTGTTTCTTCTACTGCAGCAGGAGTATGATCAACAGAGTCATTGTCAGCTGGATGCAGTGCTTGCTGGCCAGCAGACTCCTCTGTTTGAGCTTCAGGAACTTCTGGTTCTAAAGAGCAGTCAGTTCTGCTTCTGTAATTTATCTCATCATCAACATTTTCATCCATGTAAGTGCTTTCCAGTCGATTGCTCAAATTGTTGATTTGCAGATTAGATACAGTACAGTCAGTAGGTTCATCAAATTTTACATGCATAGATTCTTCTACAGTAAGAGTTCTATTATTAAATACTCTGAAGGCTTTACTAGCTGTAGAATATCCAAGAAATATTCCAGCATCGGATTTGGCATCGAAAGCGGTGAGATGAGTCTTTACATTGTTGTGAATAAAACATTTGCAACCAAACACATGGATGTAAGAAATATTTGACTTACTGCCATTCCAGATCTCATAAGGGGTTTTATTTGCTCGCTTATTAATCATTGATCTGTTCTGCGTATAACATGCTGTGTTGACAGCTTCTGCCCAAAATCTCTGCGATATTTCTGATTCTGCAAGCATAGTTCGCGCAGCTTCTTTCAAAGTGCGGTTCCTACGCTCAGCAACTCCGTTTTGTTGAGGGGTTCTTGCAGCAGAGTATTCGTGTTTAATACCAAGGTCATCTAGATATGATTCGAGTGTCTGATTTGTAAACTCAGTACTTTTATCACTAAGAATTCTATCAATCCCACACGATTTCTCATTTTGGAGTCTTTTCAGTAGTTTGATCAGCTTTGGTGTAGCCTGATCTTTGCCACTCAGAAACAGGACCCATGTAAAACGAGTGTAATCGTCTATTAACACTAGGGTATACTTCATTCCCCCTAGACTTGTTACTGGTATTGGACCAAATAGATCCATATGCAGCAACTCTAGGCACCGAGAAGAAGATTTACTCCCTTTGTTCTTAAAGGAGGATCTGATTTGCTTACCAAGCTGGTATGCTGCACAGATCTTGTCTTTTGAGAACTCTATTTGAGGCAGTCCAATGACTAGATCAAGTTTACGCAGACTGGCAATAGTTTTAAAATTTAAGTGACTCAATCGTTTGTGCCAAAGCCAATTTTTGGAAGTATTCAAGGCAGCAAAGCAAGTAGAGGATGTAGGCTGATTTAGATTCCAATCAATTTTATAAGTGTTATCATGCCTTCTTCCTATAAGTAATACACTGCCATCAGTAGATTTGATTGTGCATGAGTGCTGGTTGAATTCTACAGAGTGACCATTGTTACAGAGTTGACTTATGCTAATCAAGTTATAACATAGATTTTCAACCAACAGAATATCTTTAATAACAATGTTACCGTAGATAATCTTACCCTTACCCACGGTTCTACCTTTCGCGTTGTCTCCAAAAGTTATTCTAGGTCCGGTGGAGTCCACCAATTCAGACAATAAGCACGCATTCCCTGTCATATGTCTAGAGCATCCGCTGTCCAGAAACCACTCTGAGCTCCGAACTTGATGCATTCTAGCTTTCTGCAATTTAAGCGATAGTATGATTGGCACCCAATCCTACTTGGGTCCAGACAGGATTAGTCCTTTCGGGACCCACACTTGTATAACCCTGAGTTGTTTGGGTCTGTGTGTGTCCTGAAATGTGTGTGCATTATATGATAAGGATGTTCTTGGGTGATATGTGCTATACTGAGTGTATGCATGTTGTTTGGGTTTTTGGTTTCTGTTTGGAAGCATATATCTCTTTTGGACAGGCATACAATTATGATACCAGTTAGGTTTTACCTCGCGAGTGTCCTGACCAGTGGGTTTATGTTTATTTCTAAACTTTTGCCCCTGTCTAGCTTTCTCTTTTGGCTCCACATAACCGATACCTTTGTGTGATGCCCGTTCCTTGAAGAGTATTGGCTCAACAGATTCTTTAACCAACTCACTTGGTTCATATACTGTGCTTGATTTAACAAAATTCATAGTTTGAATCTTGTTTATTTCTAGACACACTTGAGATTTGATGCCGGATGAATTACTATCATTGTTAGAGTAGCCTATACCGGTAAGATCACCAGCAAGCCTTATTGACTCAAGCATTTCTTCTTTTCTTGCAGTAGATGCATTCCATGTGCGAACCAGCTTACTGAGTTTCTGGTGTGCACATGTTGCTTCATCCCTTTCTTTCTCGAGCCGACTTACTTTATCCCTTAAGCTTTTCAACTCAATTGATTGTTCACAATCACATTCGTTGTTCTGCTGTTTTGTTGGGACTAGTTGTTCAGTCTTGTAGTTCTCGAAGGATTCGTACAACATCTGATACTCATTTATCATGTCCTGTAATGCATTCGTGAGCTCAATATGTGTAAATTCAGAAAGATTAGGATCATTTACCTCACAGTCGTCGTTGGCCATTAGACAATGAACTTCTTCATCTTCACTGTCACTGGATGAGCTAGACGACTTTTCTGATTCTGACTCTGAGTCAGCCCATTTGTTCTTGTTTTCTTCCGCCACCAGTACCTTCTGTTCTTTGTCCCTTCTGGATGATCTTCTATTCTCCTTTGACTTTCTATAATCCTTGGATCCCCTCTTTTGATCATCCTTCTTTGGTTTAGGACTGTCAGCGATAAAATGTCCTGGCTTAAGACAGTTGAAGCATACTCGATCATCTTCATCTGATCTATTTTTGAAGTTCTATTTTCTTGGGTAAGACTGATAGGTCTTTTGACTCTTCTTCATAAACTTTCCAATTTTTTTGACAAACAGCACCATTGCATCGTTGCATATTTTTTCAGGGGTCATCTCTGTTGTGATAGGTAGAGCTTCAGATGAAGTAAGAGCTTTGGTTGGTTGACTGGTGCTGGGTTCATCTTCAATCCGAATACCTAGTTCAAACTCATATGCTTTTAAGTCAGCAAATAAGTCGTGTAGGTATATCTTGTTTAAATCTTTGGATTCTCTCATAGCAATCGTTTTTACATCCCATTCTCTTGGGAGACCTCTCATGACCTTTAGAGTGAGTTCCCTATTGGATAGATCTTTACCAAGGCTATTGAGTTCATTTATGATTCCGGTTACTCTCTCATCGTATTCGCTGAGATTTTCTCTGGACATCATTTTGATGTTTTCAAACTTCTGTAGGGCAACAGTGAGCTTGTTTTCCTTGGTTTGATCATTTCCTTCGCATAGCTGAGCAATCTTTTCCCTGATGTCCTTTGCAGTGGGACACATTTTGATCTTGTTGAACATATTTTTGTCCAGAGTTTTGAACAGTATGTCTTTTGCCACGTTGTCCAGATTTGCCTTTTCTTTTCTTCATTTGTCCAGAAGGATCTATCCTTCTCGACCATCTGAGGTTCACCACCAGAAATGGCAGTTGTTGTATTGACTTTCAAAATATTCATTGTTCCATCAGTGATGACGAACCACATGTCATCATCTTGGGCACTCAGATGTGCTTGCGTACAAATTCTCCAATCATCATATTCATCCTTCTTGAACATTGGAATCTTGCTGAATGAGGCCATCAGTTTTTGATAATTTCTCAAGATTGAGAAGACCTGGCTCTGATACCACTTGTTAGGATCGGGGTAGTGTTTAGAAGGGGGGAGGGGGGGTTGAATAAACACTAGATTCAATTTCGATTTTGCTCGGGTTAACTGCAGACTGTTAAGTACTGCAGTAGTTTCTCAATATAAAGCAAGTCAGCAGACACTGATTATAGTGCGGAAGACGTCTGCTGGACTTGTGAGGAATAAAACTGAGTAGTAAATAAGCAATAAGTAAATGGCACAAATATTGTTTCTGGAAGTTCGAAGAACAACGCTTCTACGTCTCCCCTTCTTCCTTTGCAGGAAGATTTCACTAGAAGACTTGGTTTACACTTTACAGTATACAACCTTCTTAGGCACTCACATAACTTGGCCTAAACTCCTAGTAATCACAAACTCGTAATTCTATTACAATAGTTTCTATGACACTCTTAGGAAATGAACTATTTAGCTTCGAGTGTTCTTGAGCAGCAGACTTCAGTTGAGGATAATCTTTCACGATTTCAGTAGTACTGCTTGTCTGCTCTTGCTGAACTTTTAGAGAATATCAGTGAGATGATTATTCTTTTTGCGTTGAGGTGTTTCTCTTTGTTTGAATAGATCGTTCAGCTAACCTCTTCATTCTTCTCTTGGACGTATTTATGGACATCTTGATCTTTAACGGCAACTTGTCTATATTCGGAAGAGATCCATATTCTGTTTCCATTCCATATTCTGATTGTCTTCTTTCCTATTTTGTTTAGCAACAGCTCTTTTATTCTGACGCTAATGGTGGCGGAGATATAGCAGGGTGAGCCGCTCTGTTGTACCTTTGTCAGAATAGGTTGTACTTGTTTTGTCTCGTTGCTTGAGCTCTTGCTGGATGGTTGGTCCTATGCTGGCTTTCTTCGTTCAACTGGACATTCATTCTTCTATAACCAGTAGATGTCTTTGCTCAATATATGACTATCCAGCAGATGCTTATCCAGTTGGTGTCCATCCAGTTGGTGTCCATCCAGTAGGTGTCCATTCGGTTGGTGTTCATCCGATTGGTATCTGTGTATCCAGTTGATGTCCACCATCCGGTAGGTCTTTGATACCCGGTAGGTGTCTGTGTATCCAGCTGATGTCCACCATCCGGTAGGTCTTTGATACCCGGTAGGTGTCTGTGTATCCAGTTGATGTCCACCATCCGGTAGGTCTTTGATACCCGGTAGGTGTCTGTGTATCCAGTTGATGTCCACCATCCGGTAGGTTTTTGTCACCCGGTAAGTCTTTGTCAAGTTGGTGTTTGTCACCACCAAAACTTAGAAATGTTTTCCCAACAAATTCCATTTACACAATTACATTTGACGGTATGACTTTTATAAATTTTTGACAGAGCCTTCCCGTTAGTCTTATTTCTAGTCAAATCACAAATCACATATACACACATCATAATGCACCTCACAAATACTCCAGTCAACATGCATTTTTTTCTCTCAACTAAATTGCATGCAAATCCCAGATGAAAAGAGAAATCTCAGGACATTATATAGACCATATACACATATTCACGATGCTTACATACGCGCATTGAAAGGAATGTATGTCTATTTGCACAAATCACATTACCCCATACAAATATCGGTATTACTCTCCTGGGAGTATTCTCATCCAATGGCTCGAACTCACTTCCAGAACCTATGTCATACATGTTTTACCTGTTTCAATAGAACCAACCCCCATACAGGGTGAGCACACTCCAATTCAAAAGTCATACTCAGATCAATCTACAAAACCGAAATGCAACAAAATAAGATTATTAATAATCTATTAAGTATACTCCCTGAATAAATTTGGCTAATGAAGGCTTTCTCCTACTGTTCTTGTTTCCATATTCCACAAATCCACAATCGTCAAGTTCAATATCATTATTTAAACCATGATACTCATCATATTGAGATAAATCGTTTCATTCACATCACTTATTTCACAATCATAACCAATCACAATTAAAAGACAATCATGCATATTCTCCACGACCATTCTCAATGGTTCTCATATCCAACATGCCCTACACATCAAAACTCGACTCACATATTCGGATTACGTACATTTTCATCAACATGCCACAAGCACCAAAAGATATTCACATACTAGGTTTCCGTATAAATGCATATTACAGTTCATAATTGACATCACATATATGAATTATCATAATATTACTTCATGGCATACCTGCTCGTACGTCACTATGTACATTAAAGTCATCAACGTGATTAATTCATTCTTGACAACCGGAGGCTCGTGAAGTATCTATATTGAAATATCATTTCAATATTAATTTTCACATCAATAGCTTTCAACATTAACATCATTTATCATCTAATTTCGTCATGCCTCCATATACTACACAAACAACCCATAACCATTATTCATTTGAATTACCCACTAATTCATGTTATGTAGTATATACGTTTCTGTGATGACCAGGGATTATAGGTGTTAATCCCGTAGTGTTAATAATCCCCAAAGTGGTTTTACGTGACGATTTGGAGTTTAATTGAGGTATTGGGCCTTCTGGGCTCGTTTATTTGGGCAGTTGGGATCGTTGGATCCAGAGGTTGAGATTGTATTCACATTACGGTGAAAAACCTAAGAGTTGGGTTTTTGATGTGTCTCGGAATCTCGGGTGCTGTGTGAGCACCGGTAGAGGGTTTTGGAGTTAGAGAGAGAGTTTTTGAAAACAGATGATTTTTAAGGAATCATGATGTATTTGTGGGGCTATTAATTTTTCGGGGTATTTTTGCTATAAATACCAATTGAACCCAAAATTTGTCATAAATTTCCATTTCAGCCCAATTTCTTCTCTCTCTCTCTCCCGCGCGCGAGATCCCGTCTGCTACAGCTGCCGCCGCTTCAGGCGCTTCGTCCGCCGCCGTCCGGCCGCCGATCGGCGCGTGCGACCTACCCACGGCTTCGTCTCGACGAGGCGCTCCTTTCCCCTCTGCCAATTGGAAGTTTCGTCGCGTGTGGAAGTCGGATTTGGCTGGTAAGCGTCGATCCCCAATTTCTAGGGTTCTTCGATTTTCGTTTGATTTTGCTTCCGATTTCGTATGGATAGCCTCCCTTACCCCTTTTGCATCCCTCTCATGTTATTCCCTACTAAATTCGGTGGTTTTGGTTCGAAATTATTTTCGAAAATTGTAGGGTTTGATTTCGAATTTTGGGGGTTTTTGGCAGGGGTATTATTTCGTGCAATTGATCGATTATTGCATGTTTTAAGAGTATTATGATGTTTGATTGAGATCGAATTGAGAAGCTTTGGTTCGAATTTGAAGGATTTTTAAGGGTTCGAATTTAAGGGCTTGTTTGGATTCGAAATTATGGGGGTTGAGTTCGAAAATGGGGAGTTTTTGTCAAGGGATGTTGATTCTTGCTTGGATAGCTTAATTGACATTTTAGATGGATTATGGTATTTTATTGGGTTCGAAATTGTGAGATTAAGGTTCGATTTTTGTAGGGCATTCTTGAACAAATTTCGATTGTCTCATTTATTTCCTTCCCTGCATGTACCCTGCCCCGGGTCTTTTAAGAGGATAATTGTCGTGTATTGACAATGTTGTGAGGGATATGGGTGTGCTTGAGCATAGGTTACATGTTCGTAAATAATTGTGAATTATTTATCGTGTTAGCACATCATTCCTCGGGGCATGGAACTCGAGCAAGGCTTGGCTCGGACTTCGGAGATTTAAGGTACGTGCGACGTACGAGCATTACTATATATATGTGAAATGCATAAGGTATTTTTGATTACATTGAATGTTTTGCGTATGGTTATACATATATGTTGATATAGCCAAGGAATGACCCAAATCTTGATATCGCCGCTTGTAGCGTGCGTGACACTAGAGTAGGATGACTCTTGCATGATATATGGGGTACTGGGTTTATATGACTATATTATGAGACATTTGAGATGTCTAGGTTTGTAGAATCATGCATTCTTCGTAAGACATTTGAGATGTCTAGGTTCGTAGAATCATGTATTCATTATGAGACATTTGAGATGTCTAGGTTCATAGACTCATGTTTTCATTATAAGACATATGAGATGTCTAAGTATAATGGAAAGCAAGGTTATGAAATCAATATTAGATATTGATATATCTATTTTTGCATGTATATGAACTTGGAATCATTCATTATTGATATTGTAAATCAGGCATGCGATGTGTAAATCAATGTGTTGATTTACTGATTTATGAGATTTGATGAGTTTGATGTTGTGAGAACAGGGACAGTACACGGAATCCCGGATGAGGATGTTGCCATCCAGGGAGTATCATTTAAATTCATTAGTATTTACTTGTGTTGTAAATTATGAATTTCATTATTATGATTATGGGATTTTGTGTATTGGTATGCTCACCCCGTTGGGGGCTGTCTCTGTTGGGACAGGTGGACAGGTACATCGATGGCTATGGAGCTGAGCTCGAGCTGTTGATTTGAGGTACTCCCAGGATCGTGGTACCAGGGCTTGTTGGAGCACGGTATCGTATAGAGTACCTATATATACACCTGAGGATTTATACATATTCATGATGCTCGCATGTGAGCACGATTATACTTGTATATGGATTGTATATAAAGGCATGAGCCTTTCTCTCTTTCATTTAAGGTTGCATGCAATTAGGTTGAATTGCTAGAATGATATGAGAGTCATTGGTGTATTATGTGGGTGTTGGAACCCACTTTTGTTGACATATGTGTGGTGTCTTCCCTGGCTGGGAATCTACTTGTATTACTGCTTTCTGTTGAGTATTATGTGTTCCCTGGCCGGGAATTTTGTTATGTGTTGTACTCTTTTTTTTGGGATAGCTCTATTTATGGGGAGACTCTGCCCAAATTTTTATAAAAGTTTACAATGTGAAAAGTGGCACCAAGGGGTTGGTAAAGGGCAAACATATGAGTCTTTCATTGACAGGCAATGATTAAGTATCATCAGAGCTTCCCGATTGACATTCTATAGAAAGCATGTACCACACATAGTGGTTAATACACTAATCAAGGTTTAAGGGCTTGGGGTCCTTACATTAGTGGTATCAGAGCAGTGGTTGCTCATTGGGGCTGTTAAGGGCCTAGGAAATTATTGATAGCACATATTTATGCATGATGGCATTAATGTTGTATGACATAGCAAATTGTTTATGTGCTCTTATGATATGAAAAGTGGTATTGCTAACCATTGTGGTTGCAGGAATCGTGTGGAACACGATAGGATGACATTTATGGGGATGTCTGGCACTCCGTGTGTTATGTGCCAAGGAAACTGGTTTTAAGAAAATCAGATAAAGGGATATTTCCGAGGTAACATGTATTTTACGATGTCTTGTTGACACATGATGAATGCAAAGTGGTGCATTAAGGTTATGGTATATGTTATTGTGCATTGTTTTTGCATATGCATGTTATGAAATATAAGAGGTGTATTTCTTGAGTCAAGTTATCTTAGTAAGGATTTTAATGGCTTACGCTAAGGTCCATTGGAAGCGAGGAAGAATTCCGCTTTCCTGGAGTAGCAAGAAGCATTAAAATGTACTAATGATAAGGGCTCAGGATGAAATAAGGATTTAAAGAAGGATATCATGACATTTATTTGTGAAACCATACATTCTCATAATGTGTTTTTATTATGAATTGAATGTGGATGCATAGCGTATATGGCTATTGTTGTTAACCCTGATGGTTGCAGGTTACAGGAATTATGGAGTATAAAAAGGAATGATGATTATACATTCCAGGAGTCCTGCTTATGACAGTGAGAATTTTTATACTTACGCTTGACCGCTAAAAATGTGGAGCGGGAGGGGGGAGGCTCGCTTGCACATGGAGGCGGGGTATTCCATACGAAGCGAGGATGAGATACCGCTTGTATGAAGAAGCTTATGCTTGTACCGCTAAAAATGTGGAGCGGGAGGGGATGCTCGCTTGCACATGGAGGCGGGGTATGCCATACGAAGCGAGGATGAGATACCGCTTGTATGAAGAAGCGAGGATGAGATGCCGCTTGTTAGGATGATGATTCATTCCTTTGTGATGACACGGATGATAGCGGTGATGTGTCCCGCTGTGTCGATTTATATTCATTTCTCTATGAGGACACGGTTTATAGCGATGGTTCATTCCGCTATATCTATTGGCGATGGTTCATTCCGCCAGGTGTATTTATAGCGATGGTTCATTCCGCTATATCTATTGGCGATGGTTCATTCCGCCAGGTGTATTTATAGCGACGGTTCATTCCGCTATATCTATTGGCGATGGTTCATTCCGCCAGGTGTATTGATAGCGATGCCTCTTTCCGCTACTATGTGGACGATGATTCATGCTCAGGGTATAGCGAGGTTTCATGCCACTTATTATATGACGAGGTGTCATGCCGTCGATTCTATAGCGAGGGATTTTGCCGCTATGTACTCAGCACAGGATTTTGCCGCCTTCGAGCGATGGGTGCTGATTACGCACTATTATTGAGCGACGGAGACAGGTATGACGCTATATTGCTAGCGATGAGGTATGAGATATTGCTATTTTATTAGCTTTATTTTAGCTGGCATGCATTGATATACATGTTTTATTATGCCTATTTTTTTTCTAGCATGATAGTGGTTTGACATACGCTGATGTACATGTATCGTCACTAGTGGGCAATGTTTTAGATGCCATGAGTTGGCATGTGTCGTCACGGGATGACGATGACGATGGTGTAGGAGATGTCTTATTAGACATGCATCATCGTTACGATGATCGATGCGTTGAGTATACGTATTCAGTGGTATGCCTTGGGTGCCAGTACCGAGCACAAGGTGGTGTGTGCGACACCGATGGACGTGACCCTTATACCGAGCGGGTTGCTCGAGGAATGGTTGGATGCGCTGTACATGTGATTGTACCGCAGCTTACGATTGGGGGATCATTTTACGAGTGGTGATACCCTTGAGGTATGCTCGTTGGAATGGCTTTTGGCCATGTGTTTTGACGACAGGAGTAATCATGGAGGAAATTACTCGCTTTCTGTCGATGTGACATGTGGTAGACATGATCACACCACCCTTGAGGGTGTAGGATGGGTCCTAAGGGAGTAGGATCAGGTTATGTTAAGTACATAGGGACATTGGAGTGTCCAGGGTGTATCGGCATTGAGGAATGTTGGATAAAGACCCACTACTCTATTGAGTTTTCTTCCCATAGTATGTTATACCATGTGGAAACGTCCGTCTTATTGGTAGGTTTGAGGTAAACCTAAAGAGGCAGAGACTAGGTTGTCTGCCGCGTGTGTGTAGCACCATGATGGGCTTGCTAGAGCCGTTACACTGCTCGTTGGAACCAAGTTTGGCAATCGTAAGGTGATGCGATGTGGATCGTGGTGGACTCTAGTAGTCACCACATCATTTGAGGTTGTGCGTGCCTCACTGAAACGTGTATACGTTTATGTTTAATCTTGGAGACTTGTCTGGGACAGCTCAGGATGTTGGAGTACCAACAAGAGAGTCATCAGGTTGTTATTGACTCAATCTAAAGGAACCCGTGTATTGGGATACAATGGGTGTTATTGTATCCAGTTTTTCCGAACGATGGTTCGAGACTTGTGGATCTCGAGTTCGATGGCACTTCCCTTGCGAGGAAGGAGGTAGTATTATACCTATTTGGGAATCTTGAAAGATTCGGTAAGTTGGTGCAAGTGGTGTTGATTTTGGGAATCACACCGTGTATTGTTAATCGTCGATTATCATCCTCCACTGAGTAAGGAATGACTCAGAATTGACGGTTGTGTTTGGGGCTTAGGGATATGTGGTAGATACCCGAGCCGAGTGCATTGAGTATGCATGTGATATCAGTGCTTAGGCAGGTATACCGGTGAGTATACGGATGCCAGTTATTGATTTCCTCTCTGTTAAGCATAGAGTTATGCTATTTTTGGATGGTTAAATCTCTGATGAGAGATATGGAACACCTTGAGATTGGGAATCTCCATGGCACGATGATTATGAGGAATGATCGTGAAGTTAGTTGACTCCCTTGAGGAGGGATTTTCTTGCGAGGGTTAAGGTATTTCCCTTGTTGGTGTTTTCTTTCGAGTTATGCGACAGCCTTCCCAAGTTTGGATTGTTAAATCCGAGGATTTTCAAGGGATGGCAGGATTTCGGATTGGTTGAGTGTCGCTGACGACACAAGCGTTGAGGATGCAATGGGTTTATTGCATGCCCCTTAAGAATTTTAAACTCTGCGGAGTCTCGGTTGTTATTTATGATCAGGACGTGATTCTTGGAACATCCGGAGGTGGACATCTTGTGAGATGTCTTTTGTTTGAATTTGTGGCCGTGAGTTGCCCCCAAATTAATTTGCAATTAGGCGACTACTCCTTCGATGGAGGAAGTTTGAAAGTGGAAACCAGGTCTGGTATGTGTACACCGTGGTTGTACTAGTGTTTCCCTCGTAACGATGTATGTTAGACATCGTAAGTCATAGTAAAATATCATTGGATGATATCTACGATAGAATCAAGAGCGATTCGAATCCTTGCAGTTTCAGTTGACTAACTGCTTTTGGACTGTTAGCGTTGAGTTGTACTGACGCTCTTTGACGTTATGATGGATTTGGAAGTCTATTCCACTCCAGAGTTTGACACGAGGTCAACGTTCTTACGGTTGAGGTGTCATTCAGGATGTGTTCGTACTGTTGTATTAGAACGAAGGATGACTGTCTGATCTACAGTCGTAAGTATCAGTTGTTTCGCAGTCATGAGGGACTGACTTTTGGGATGACCCGCATCGAGGTACGTTTTACCTCTTGGGTGATATGTTGGTTTTGGTATGTCGCTCTGTTTCAGAGTTAGATGAGAGGTAAGTATCCTCGCGTTTATTAATACGATTCTGATATGGTCAAGAATCGAGGTTCTGGCTTCATGTTGTTGTGTAGCCTGGGTGTTACGTGATACACCAGTGCTAATTTCGAGGACGAAATTCTTTTAGTGGGGGATATTGTGATGACCAGGGATTATAGGTGTTAATCCCGTAGTGTTAATAATCCCCAAAGTGGTTTTACGTGACGATTTGGAGTTTAATTGAGGTATTGGGCCTTCTGGGCTCGTTTATTTGGGCAGTTGGGATCGTTGGATCCAGAGGTTGAGATTGTATTCACATTACGGTGAAAAACCTAAGAGTTGGGTTTTTGATGTGTCTCGGAATCTCGGGTGCTGTGTGAGCACCGGTAGAGGGTTTTGGAGTTAGAGAGAGAGTTTTTGAAAACAGATGATTTTTAAGGAATCATGATGTATTTGTGGGGCTATTAATTTTTCGGGGTATTTTTGCTATAAATACCAATTGAACCCAAAATTTGTCATAAATTTCCATTTCAGCCCAATT
Source organism: Haberlea rhodopensis (assembly GCA_907163345.1). Classification (NCBI taxonomy): domain Eukaryota; kingdom Viridiplantae; phylum Streptophyta; class Magnoliopsida; order Lamiales; family Gesneriaceae; genus Haberlea; species Haberlea rhodopensis. The sequence goes on along the minus strand of CAJQUN010000084.1, from coordinate 567,598 downwards.
TCTTCTCTCTCTCTCTCCCGCGCGCGAGATCCCGTCTGCTACAGCTGCCGCCGCTTCAGGCGCTTCGTCCGCCGCCGTCCGGCCGCCGATCGGCGCGTGCGACCTACCCACGGCTTCGTCTCGACGAGGCGCTCCTTTCCCCTCTGCCAATTGGAAGTTTCGTCGCGTGTGGAAGTCGGATTTGGCTGGTAAGCGTCGATCCCCAATTTCTAGGGTTCTTCGATTTTCGTTTGATTTTGCTTCCGATTTCGTATGGATAGCCTCCCTTACCCCTTTTGCATCCCTCTCATGTTATTCCCTACTAAATTCGGTGGTTTTGGTTCGAAATTATTTTCGAAAATTGTAGGGTTTGATTTCGAATTTTGGGGGTTTTTGGCAGGGGTATTATTTCGTGCAATTGATCGATTATTGCATGTTTTAAGAGTATTATGATGTTTGATTGAGATCGAATTGAGAAGCTTTGGTTCGAATTTGAAGGATTTTTAAGGGTTCGAATTTAAGGGCTTGTTTGGATTCGAAATTATGGGGGTTGAGTTCGAAAATGGGGAGTTTTTGTCAAGGGATGTTGATTCTTGCTTGGATAGCTTAATTGACATTTTAGATGGATTATGGTATTTTATTGGGTTCGAAATTGTGAGATTAAGGTTCGATTTTTGTAGGGCATTCTTGAACAAATTTCGATTGTCTCATTTATTTCCTTCCCTGCATGTACCCTGCCCCGGGTCTTTTAAGAGGATAATTGTCGTGTATTGACAATGTTGTGAGGGATATGGGTGTGCTTGAGCATAGGTTACATGTTCGTAAATAATTGTGAATTATTTATCGTGTTAGCACATCATTCCTCGGGGCATGGAACTCGAGCAAGGCTTGGCTCGGACTTCGGAGATTTAAGGTACGTGCGACGTACGAGCATTACTATATATATGTGAAATGCATAAGGTATTTTTGATTACATTGAATGTTTTGCGTATGGTTATACATATATGTTGATATAGCCAAGGAATGACCCAAATCTTGATATCGCCGCTTGTAGCGTGCGTGACACTAGAGTAGGATGACTCTTGCATGATATATGGGGTACTGGGTTTATATGACTATATTATGAGACATTTGAGATGTCTAGGTTTGTAGAATCATGCATTCTTCGTAAGACATTTGAGATGTCTAGGTTCGTAGAATCATGTATTCATTATGAGACATTTGAGATGTCTAGGTTCATAGACTCATGTTTTCATTATAAGACATATGAGATGTCTAAGTATAATGGAAAGCAAGGTTATGAAATCAATATTAGATATTGATATATCTATTTTTGCATGTATATGAACTTGGAATCATTCATTATTGATATTGTAAATCAGGCATGCGATGTGTAAATCAATGTGTTGATTTACTGATTTATGAGATTTGATGAGTTTGATGTTGTGAGAACAGGGACAGTACACGGAATCCCGGATGAGGATGTTGCCATCCAGGGAGTATCATTTAAATTCATTAGTATTTACTTGTGTTGTAAATTATGAATTTCATTATTATGATTATGGGATTTTGTGTATTGGTATGCTCACCCCGTTGGGGGCTGTCTCTGTTGGGACAGGTGGACAGGTACATCGATGGCTATGGAGCTGAGCTCGAGCTGTTGATTTGAGGTACTCCCAGGATCGTGGTACCAGGGCTTGTTGGAGCACGGTATCGTATAGAGTACCTATATATACACCTGAGGATTTATACATATTCATGATGCTCGCATGTGAGCACGATTATACTTGTATATGGATTGTATATAAAGGCATGAGCCTTTCTCTCTTTCATTTAAGGTTGCATGCAATTAGGTTGAATTGCTAGAATGATATGAGAGTCATTGGTGTATTATGTGGGTGTTGGAACCCACTTTTGTTGACATATGTGTGGTGTCTTCCCTGGCTGGGAATCTACTTGTATTACTGCTTTCTGTTGAGTATTATGTGTTCCCTGGCCGGGAATTTTGTTATGTGTTGTACTCTTTTTTTTGGGATAGCTCTATTTATGGGGAGACTCTGCCCAAATTTTTATAAAAGTTTACAATGTGAAAAGTGGCACCAAGGGGTTGGTAAAGGGCAAACATATGAGTCTTTCATTGACAGGCAATGATTAAGTATCATCAGAGCTTCCCGATTGACATTCTATAGAAAGCATGTACCACACATAGTGGTTAATACACTAATCAAGGTTTAAGGGCTTGGGGTCCTTACAGTTTCTAAGGTTCATCACATAGGACCTAATTTCATTGTTAGTGATCTTCCAAAAATATCATAATTATCATATAAATCAATCATAAAAAATCACTTCCTTAGCATAATACTTATGCTCAATTTCATAATTTCAAACTCAAGCAATATAAATATCTACGGACCAATAAAATCGTCCCAGAAAATTGATGAAAAAGAATTTTTTTTAAAACTACCGATCGATCGATTGTCCCCACTAATCGATAGATAGGACGCAAAATTTTCAACCTCACCCACGGCTTTTACCGATCGATCGGTCCCTGTGACCGACCGATAAGTCGGCGTTGTAAATCGAAAATATGCCCGTTTTATACTTCCAACTCCCACCTTTCACCAATATCTCAAATAACCTTTCCTCCATCAAAATAATCAGCACAAATTCACAATAACAAGTAGTGAATCACAAAGTAAACACAAGTTTATACCATAATCCACACAATCGCCAAACCCAACAACATTCATGTTTTTAACACTTGAAGCACCAAGAATAAGCACCAAAAGCCATGTTCAAATTCATCCAAAACACTTCTAAAGCATAGAAGCACACTTACCTCAAGTATTCCTTAGCAATTTCAACTTGGCAGGGAGAACTTGAGCACAGAGAAGAAAGTAGCGTGAAGAGAGGGTTGGGGGAGAAAGTGGAATGATCTTGTGTGCTAAAATTCTTGTGCAACGGTGATGCCTAGAACTTAATTACCGTGATTAAATTGAGTTAATGTGATAATTAAGGAGTAATTATGAATGAGCATCATTTTTGTTTCGACTCGGTTTTGGAATAAACCGAGTGTAGTTGAAAATTATGATTGAGTTATAATTATTGAATTGATAAATGTTGAAATGAATCAAGTGAATTATGAAAGTAATTATGAGTATGAATTGAGAAATAATTATTGGAGTTAAACAATAATTATGGAATCGGGGATAATAATAATTGGGCTGAAATTGTAATGCGCATTAAAGTTGAGGGGCTAAAGTGCAAAATGAAACTAATATACTCAACTTATCTTCACACAACACACCCCATACACACACTAAACCCCTACCAAAAATCCCCAAACCTTTCCCTTCCTTTTTCTTCAAAAACTCTCTTGGATTGGCTTGCTCTTGTCTTAATTCTTTTGGAATTGGGTGACTTGAAGTTTAAAGGGAGTAAAGATATGAATTATTAGTTGGTTTTGTTGGTTTTGGTTTAATTATGGTAGAATTGATATGTTGAAGTAGTATATAGGTTGAGATGTCATTATAGTATTTTGGGGTGTTTAAGTGTGTTGTAATTGAGGATAGAGTATTATATTGAGTAGTATGTGTATTGGAGGAGTTGGTGCATGAAAATGGAGGATTTTCGCAAAAACAGGGTCGCGCGATCGATCGCTTGACCTAGTCCAATCGATCGCGCGTCGAAAATGTATTTGGTGGCGATTAGCGAAAAGGAAATTTTTTGGGTAAATCGTACATTACATAACGCGATCGATCGCCCGGGTTGGAGCGATCGATCGCGGCTACTGCAAAAAAATATTATTTTTGGGATTTTGAAATGTGACGCCTTATGATTGATTCATGTGATCATTATGATATTTTGGGGAAGTCACTAACCAAGTTATGAGGTTTTATGTGATAAACCTTAAAAATGTATTTACCACTTGGTCGAGTTAATTGATAACTCAAGTTAATAAAGAATGAAATATAATGAATTGAGTAGTTTACTGTGTACGATGAATAATGACTGAGTATGATAGGAGGCTTAACGAATTTATGCGATGTCTGTAGTTTGGTTGTGAGAGTTATTGTTGAGATATTAATTTTTGAATTGCTATTCAATATAGATGATGTACGAGCCTCCCGGGGGGTGGATCTTCTGCCCCAAACCAGGGGTGGTTATCGTGGATGTCTAAATCATATTATCGATCTTAAGGTACGTGTGACGTACGAGCATCGGTAACTATATTACTGTTACGTTTAACGAATTATATTATTTATTAGTAGGGGAGAATTGTGATGCTTGGAACTTAATTACCTTAATTAATCGAGAGAATGTGATAATTAAGAGATAATTATGAATGAGTGCCAATTTGTATTCGGACTCAGGTTTGAAGTAAATCGAATGATACTAATTGGTATGTTTAAATCATTATTGTTGAATTGAAGAATTAATTGTGGTATAATGATATCTACCGAATTGAGATTTTGAAAGATTATTATCCGTGGTCGAAATTGCTGGAGTAAATGTTTGAGATTTTATTCTCAAACATGTGTTGAACCTTGGGGTTGTATTAGTAGTGAGATTTGGAGTTTGGGGAACTTTGGTTTGAGGTTGAGATGTAATTGAGTGAGTGGGAGATATTTATTGAACACGCATGATTTTTAATGAGTTTTAGTGCGAGTATTTGAAACTAGGGTTTTTGGAGCCTTGGTACTATATGTACCAAGTGTACTCGATGTGTGATGATTCCCTCACCTTTACTCTCTCTCTCTCTCTCCACGCCTCTCACCTTCACTTCTCCCTTCCTCTTTCTTTCCCTTGTTGAGAAATTGATGGAGCTCGATTTTGAGCAGGATTCTTGAGCAAATAACTAGGTAACTACTTCATCTCTTGATTGTGAAGGTTTTGATTGAATTTTTGTTATGTTTGGTTAAGATTTGACATGGGTTTGAGTTTTCAATTTTAGAGATTTTTGGTTATGGTGTTATGTTGTGTATTATGGAGTTTATGTTGAGGATTTGGGGCGTGTTGAGTGTTGGGTTTGTTGATTTGGAAGTTTTTACAACAAAAAAACGCCTTTTTTGACCAAAACAGGACGGAGCGATCGATCGCTAGGGATGAGGCGAATGATCGCCGCGTCGTTGGTTAATTTTTGAAGATGATGAACAGTATGAACGATCGATCGCTTTAACAGTACGAGCGATCGATCGCCGAGGCTGGCGATCGATTTATGAAGTTGAGCGATCGATCGCCAAGAGGCAGCAGCCAAATCTGCTGAGAGGCGATCGATCGACTGGAAAGAAGCGATCGATCGCCGAATACCATTTTTTGAAAAAAATTATTTTGTTTTGAGAATTTGATGCATGCTTAGCCCGAGTCTTTTATATGATTAAATATCATGATTTGATGACATCTGGAGGTTGGGCACGTACTTAGGTATATGATTGTGTGCACGTGATTGATTGTGAATTATGGAATTGTGTAGCGCATAATTCACCAGGTCTAGGGGTAAAGACAAGGTTTGGCTCTTATGATGGCATTATAAGGTACGTATAACGTACGGGCATAGTTAGATATATTATTGTCATGATAAATGAATAATATATTATTGTTGTGCTAAATGATATGTATTATGAATTGTGGAAATGTCGTTGTTGAGCGAGCAATGAGTAAGATGTTGTCGCTGTTGAGCGAGCATTGGTTATGATGCCGCCGCTGTTGAGCATGCAAGAGGTTAGAGTGTCGCCACTGTTGAGCGAGCGATATGATACGATGGAATGAGATTGTGAAATCATTAATTGTAATATATTTGATTTCTGTAAATCATGATTGTAATGATTCAGCTATAACTGATAATGGAATGTGTGGTTTGAGCATGAATATAGTTAATCAACGTAATGATTACCTGATTGTGGAATCTGATGATTTTGGTTATTGTGAGAACAACAACAGCATGTGAAATTCCATATGGTAAAGGTATATACATGAAGTATTTTCTGAATTCGCAGCTTTATATTCTGTAAATTATGAATTGTGAAATTGATGATATTGAGATTGTATTATTGGTATGCTCACCCTGTGTGGGGGCTGTTTCTGTTGAAACAGGTAGAACAGGTGCAGCATTGGCTTGGGGGATGAGTTCGAGCTATTGAATGAGGATGCTCCTAGGAGCTGGGTATCGGCGTTGTTATGAACAATATTTCTTATACAGTTGGTTCAGTGCTCGTCTGTGAGCATTTAGAAATGTGTATATAGTTTGTATAAGAGTTATGAGATGTCTCTTTTCATTTATTATTTGCATGCAATTTAATTAAGGGGAATTGCGTAATGGATTGAGAAACTGAGATTGGTGCATTGTATAGTGTATACTAATATTAGATGAATTGTGTTGGGAATTAAATGTTAAGAGGATTGATTTAAAAAATTATGTACAAAAATTCCCTAATGACATGAAATTATGCGCGGTTATATGTGATAATGCACTAATAGCGGGTTAAGGGCTCGGGGTCCTTACAATTGTTAAAGGAGAATGTTAAATGGAATTGTGTAGTGGGTTGAGGCGATTATGTGACGAAATGCGAGTACAAACATTATAATTGGATAGCATGAGAAATGTCATTGAGTGTTGTAATTGTTGAATGGTTTATTGTTGTTACTAAATAATTGATTTGTGCATTGTATTATTGTTCGTTAAAAGATGAAGATTAAAATCATGCATGGAAGGTGTTTGTTAATGTGCTTAAATGTGATTCAAGTGTGAGTCTAAGTCTTGTTAGTGGATTGTGAAAAGAACTAACTTCTATGACTTGTAGCCATTGTAATATTTTGGTGGGTGTTGGGCTAAAGTATGAGATATGTTACCTTTAGAAGCATGTATAGTGTGTGAAAAAATGGGATAGATACATGTTAGTGTGTGTTATAACATCGAATAAAGATTTTGGTGATGTATATGCTTGAATGGGTATCATAGCATGTATTGTTGACTTATGCCACTTTATTGAGTTACTGATCTTAGTAGTGAGTTCTAAATCAAGAGTTATGAAACTCGATGCATCTTTAATTTGTTTAAGTTGAATTAGACCAAAGACCAATCTTGCATGTGAAATGAAAATAGCTCTTTTGAAGTCGCGAGTCTCAGTAATCGCGTCCGTTCACCAAACAACATTTGTAGGTGTTGGAAAATATCAGCAATGTGAGCGAGTTTCTCATATATGTGTTGAAACTCAATGGTGACATTGATGCTATCATATAGCACCTAGCCGAGAGATCATCATCCCACCGCTTCTCAAGTGTGGCGATCTTTTCATGAGACGAAAGGAGGCTCCCACCAAGGGTATATAGTAACTTTTTAGAAGAAAGCACTACTTTAATTAATTAATAGTCAATCAGAATATTTGGTGAATAATTTGTTTATATCGAGACTTGATGTAATCGGAATCACGGCAATCACAATACTGAGAATAAACAGAAAATATATGCAAATCGTTTGATTATTAATTAATTCAAAAACTATGGACTTTAGTTATTGAATGCTCCCACTAAATTTTTCGAATTTATCACTCTCCTGACAAATTAACAGAAATTCATATTTTCTTAGTAGGCTTGGAGTCCAACTAGCTCATGATAGCCCCGATGGAGGGTCCAGCCGACCTCATGATACTAAAGGTAGCTCACAATTACATCATACGCAACCCCCAAGATATTCGTCTCGTGATTGGCATAACCCTACGAAGGCCGGCAAATTGTGCCTTCTCACGTCAAACTAACCCATTACACCGATGGTAATGTCCGCCAATAAGATCCCACAAGGGTGAGCAATCTTAAAGGTTAAACGAACTCTATCCATAAATTAATTGGCAGTTAAACATAAAGCTTTCACATGCCAGATGCCCCCACAAGGGTGAGACAAGACACCTGACACGAGTAGCGTATCATGGCTCAACTGTTGATGGAAGACATGAGGCAACAAACTTCTTTGAGCTCCCCTTCACAGTTTGATATTAAAATTTTTGCATCATATTCAAAATAGGGATTTAATAATTTTAAAATCTCATCAAGTCCTCGTTTGTTTGTTTGCCGGATTCATGCAACTATTTTTTGTTGGGTTTTGGGAACCCGAATAATCTTGGTTTTGATGTTAACAAAACTTGTTATTGTGTTGCTAACATTATTCATCAAGTGTGCAGTTCATAGATCATGATTAGAAGCTTGATGAATTACAAAGAAGTAGCTTGAAAATATCAAGCTGGACCAAGACTGAAATCCTGGCAGAGCAGATTGTTTCGATCATATCTCATAGCTCGAATATCTAAATGGTGTGCTTCTAAAGAGGTTGAACAGCCAACTCAAAATACTAAAAATCATATTTCACAACAGATCAGCTAGTTCGAATGTTATCAAGGAGAAAAGATGCTTGTAAGATCGAGCTGTACCGCGAAGAAACAGCAAGCTGTTACAGCAAGCGACTGTCAGTATGTTGGCCATAACTCTCATATCGCTTATTGAAACGAGATGATTCAGTATGGGTTTGAAATCTAAGACAAAGATCTACAAGTCATCTTTGGAAGTCAAAGACTAAATCGGACGTTAAGATGGCCAAAATGCTTCTGCAAGTCACGCTATGTGCTGCTGCATCCAGCAAACATACAGCAGGAGCATCGCCTCATATTTCGAGCATAACCCTCTTATACGAACTCAAAATCGAGCGATTCTTTATTACGTTGAAATCTAAGAGAAAGGGCTACAACTTTCATGTAGATCACTTTGCTCAGAAATCAAAGAATCAAGAGCTACAAGCAACAGATCAGAAGAGCAAGTTTATCAAGCTGTTTTGTATCAAGCTTGTCTTGCACTAGACTGATCCGGCCAGACTGATCTGTCCAGAAGACTGATCCAGCCAGACTGATCTATCCAGAAGACTCCGGCCAGACTGATCTGTACAAGACTGATCCGACCAGTCCGGTCCGAAATACAAAGAGCCCAGAAACCAGAATATGACCTTTGCAAGCTCGGGAATGGTGCAGAACCTTTTCCAACGGGAATATTCTTGTGTCTAACGTATATATCATTAATTGGAGCTATATATACAAGTCTTGGAGGCTCAAATAAGCTGATTGAAGATCAATCCAAGCAAGATCAAAGCAAACCCACTTGGAATTCAAAATGGACAGCTTACAAGAAGAGAACAGCTTGAAAGAGAGCAAGCCCAGATTTTAGGCACCACTTACCTTTCTATATCAGATCAATTGAGAGATCATTTGTGCCATATATATTCACTCTATTCATTGTATTTGAGAGCTTAATAAATGAGTGAATATCATTGTAACGGTTGATGATTCATCACAACCGATTGAGAGGTCTTTGTATGTGAGACATTAAAGAACATACATAGTTGAGTTGCTAGGAGTTCTAGTGTATTCTTTCATGAGATGGAAGAAGGGGAGACGTAGAAGTGTTGTGCTTCGAGCTTCCAGAAACAAATGCTTGTGTTATTACTTTACTTGCATATCTTTAAAATGTCTTTCAAATGGTTAATCGGTTATAGAGCAGGTTATTTCGAGTGTCTTCCGCTCGGTTATGTAACCGAATTCGATATAATCTCTTGGTGCAATCATATCAAGAACACGAGCTATTGAAGCTCAAGTTAGTTGAACTCGGATGTGGACTGACCACCCACACCGAAATCGATCCTGACAGTTTTATTCATGCAACGTAAATTTTATTAATAAAACATACAAACAAACATTTATCATACATCACATGCATAATAAAAATTAGATATGGACAATTACAGCCTTTTCTAATTGATTCACGTGAGCCATATGTGGATCACATGTCTGTCTAAGGTGGTGCAGGTATGCAATGCAATCCTATTACATTTTTGCTTCCATTATACAAGTCTTCATTCTTGGTGCTTGATCGCTATTATTTTAAACAGTATTTTCTAGTGTAGCGATTATGTACCTCAAGTGCACGGTGTCAAGTTTTAGTATAATGATATTAGAAGTACGAGTGTCGAACCCACGAGGACTAGGAAATAATTACCAAACTCAATTAATTCAACTATATTCAGTCTACCGATAATTGATTGTGATTAATTAACTAAATTGACTGATTAACTCAATAATCAACCCAAACAAATAGTAGTGAATAAGATAAATAATCAAAAGAAACAATTATCAAGACTTTCGGTTAACCATTGTAATCCCCCATAATTCGCCTATTAGTTAAGAATTGAATTCAAAACGTTCTAAGGTGACGAGTTTTCCTAATGCACTTGTTGTACCTTGGTCCGGCTATAATAAATCTAATACAAACGTTATAATAAGCCACTCTCGTATCCTTATTGTTCAATTAATATTGTATGTCGATCTATAAAGACTTCTAGCCTTCGATTACTATATATCTATAGTTATCGCACATGTATTTGACTTCATCTCTCAATATCAATCTGAAATCCACGACATAAATTACTATATCGTATGGCAATTTTATCTCTCGATCTCAATTACAATTAATTATCATTCAAGGATGACCAAACCCTCAAAAGCATGAAGAACAACAATCTATGCACTTAGAAATATAAGAATCAATCAAAACATTAAAATTGAATTATGAGTTCATACAAAGGATCCCCTTAGTCTTGACAACAAACCTAGCCAACAATCTCCATCAAATAATCATGCATAAACTTGTTTTGCAACATTCTAAACATAAAAATCTAATGAAAATATAGAACTAGAGTTAGACATACGTAAATAACGAGAGTCGTTGACTCCTTGTGTTGCTCCGTCGTCCCGTCTCTTCCGATGCGTCTCTTCTTCAATGGATTTATGGAGTATGGATGTTTGGGGATGATGAAGAGTGATGGTGGCTGAGTATGTAGGATTGAATATGAGCCCAAAAGTCCCAAAAACGTCCAAGGCAATCCATATTTATAGTAGGAGTAGTTTCACCAAGTTAGGACACAAAATAACCAATTTGGAAATAAAATCCCAAATTTTTCGAGTACTGGCGATTGATCGCTTCGTGAGTGCCGATCGATCTCTTCACTATTCTGGACAAACGTGATTGATCTTCTAAACAATGCGATCGATCTCGAAAAGCTACTGGCCCGAGGCGATCGATCGCTTCCTTTGAATTTCAGCAGATTGCGATTTCGTCCCTTCTTTTCCCTATTTGCTCGATTTGGTCGTTTTTCATCAATTTAAGCTTAATTCCTCCACTTTTATGCATTTGGACCTAGATTCTTGAAATATACAAATATGTACCATAACGCGTAATATTTTTCAGGAATCAGTACAAAAACGCCCCTAATCTTATATCAAATTAAGTGTGAAAATCACACTTATCAACTCCCCCAAACTTAAACTTGATCGTCTCGAGCAAGAAATAAGACCAAAAGTCGAGTTCAACATTGAAGATTCAAATAAACCAATTCATAGTCAATAATGTAGCTCAGACATCTCACTTACAGACGAACAAGAGTCAATCAAAAAGTTTAACAAATCGTGTTTTCTCCTTGATCGAGCAACATGTCTCCAAATCAGAATGTTCGTGTGTGCTATTGTCACTTTCAAGTTTCATGCAATTTCCATAGATCAAATCATGCTAGGCAATGAAAGTTAAGATTATCCTTGAGCACCCCATAGTCCTATTTTCAAACACTTCTCTAATAATGTAGTCACTCCCTCGACTTGGATCAATAGGACTTTTTAAGCTGGTAATGTTAGGCCTAGGTGTTGGCTTCAAAGAAAAGATAGGATAGCACAACGAAGAAGTATAAGCATGGAATGTTCATATTTTTAGCACAAAATCAAGCTTCTCTTCTTTTTCTTTTAGCCTTGCTCACTTTGGGTCTTATTTAGTCACTTTTTTCTCAAGGCTTTATCTATCTTTTTCTTTTTCCATTCATCAAATTTTCAACAATCAGCTCATCAAAATATAGCAATTCAAGTGTATCTAATGAGATTCATTATACTCCTTTTAGGTAAGGATAATTTTTTTCAATTTAAGCTCAAATAGGTAGGTATAATGAGTTGCAAAAAAATGTTGAATGTGGGCTAAAAGTATGTTAAACATGCTCCATTCTTTTTCAATAAAGCTCAAATACTAGGGATTGATGTATACATGGTAAGCTTTAAAGGCTCAAACTGTTCAAAGATCGCCTAGATCATATCCTAATCGAGTTCATGACTATAAAATTTTGCCTTGAAGTTTCATCATCAAATAAGTTCTAAGGTACTCTAAGATGCTCAAAAACAATTCATCAAGTTCACAAATATTTTCACTACTACAAATACAATTCACAAGATTGTGACTCAAATGTGCTCAATATATTCATTATCTTTGAAATGCTACTCAAAACAAGATATTCAGAAATAAGTCTTACAATCATCAAAACTCAAGTTGACATGCATAATGAGATTAATATCATCATGGAATAGAGACTACTACTATGATTCATTCTTGTCTCACTAATTGAACTCATTTTCAAGAAAAATTTTGTTGGTGCTCAAGAAACGACAAAATTCCAATGAAAAAGCATGACACAGTAATGCATTCCCCCAAACTTAATTCATGCATTGTCCTCAATGTAATGGGCATGGAACACGACAGCAAGCATGGAGTCTCACCAAAATAAAAAAACAAAAGAAAAAACAAACCAAAACAAACCAAAAACAAAGCTAAGGGATGAGAAAAGTTCTTGATTTATAGTCTCAAGCTGGACTTTTTACCATATAAGCTCAAGTGCCGCAAGGGCCAGTGGGGGATGATTTTCATCCTCCATGTGGTAATATCGTAACCACTTCTCTTTCAATGTGAACATCACCCGTGGTCATCTCTCAGATTGATGGTGTCGAATGGTAGAACATCGACAACTTTGAGCGATCCATCCCATAGCGAGTCCGCCTTCCATGGAAAAAATTCTCATTTTTTTCCTATTCATTTGCAGCAAATCACCCTCACGGAATTTGCCTCCTTTTTTATGGCCATTCGATGTGACCTCGACCTTCTTCTCGCTCTTAACCTGCATCGCCTCAACAGATAATGTATCAATTATATTGATATTAAAACATCGGTGCTCAGTGCATGTAGTGTTCAACGCCTTGAACATATCATAAACCACTTGATCCCCCATATTCGGAGGATCAACTTCCGTTCCTGGACATCAATCAATGCCCTTCCAGTTGCTAGGAATGGTCTTCCTAGAATCAAAGTGTGTCTTCCTTTAGGCCAACACGATAAAATCCGTCGGGATGGTGAATTTATCAACCTTGACTGGTACATCCTCAACTATCCCATGAGGGTACTTGATGGACTTATCCGCCATCTGAAGTGACACATGGATTGGTTTGAGCTCTCCTAAGTCCAGCTTCCTCTACACAGACAAAGGCATTAAATTGACACTTGACCCCAAATCACATAAAGGTTTATTAAAAGAAGTAGAGTTGATCTTGCAAGGTATAGTGAAACTCCCTAGATCCTTTAACTTTGGAGGTGAATCATTATGAATGACAGCAGAACACTCCTCAGTTAAGTTTATCATCTCATGCTCTCCCAATTTCCGCTTCTTTAACAGAATCTCCTTAAAAAATTTAGCATAATTCGGCATGTGCCGTATAGCATCAATGAAAGGCATCTCAATGTGGAGATTCTTTATCAAGTCTAAAAACTAAGCAAATTTAGCATCTATCTTTGCTCTCTTATATGCAGCGGGGAATGGGAATGTTATATCTACCTTAGCATGTGTGATGGGTGTTGGGGTCTTAGTAGACTTACCATTGTCGCGTGTTTGTTTCTCTTCTTGCTTGATGTCAGCCTTGCCTTTTTACTCAACGTGTGCATCCTTCTTCTCAGCGGCCTCCTTTCCGCTCGTCAACGTGATTGCATGGACTTGCTCCCTAGGGTTCGTCTCAGTGTCACTAGGCAATGCTCCTTGTGCTTGTCCGGCTAGGATTTTCACTAACTGTCCCACTTGGACTTTCAAGTTCTTTATCGACACCTCATGATTGTTAATCCTTGTTTCAACTGATGATATGAACTTGGTTAGCAGCTCCTCCATGCTTGGCTTTGGTGCATACCCCGGTGGTGGTTGGGTATAATTCCTCGGCCCCTTATAGTACGTATTCGAGTAGGGTAGCTCTATGGTGGTCGGTTCCCTACAAAGTTAACAGCTTCATTAGTTGTAACGAAAGGGTTACCTATTTTGCATTCCGTGCTCAGATGTCCTCCTTGGTAAAGCTCGCATGTAACAACTTGAACTTGCATTTATGCATGCTCAAACTATCAATCTTCTTGTTCAGCGCTTCCAACTGGGCAACTAGGGCAGTGACTTCACTCACTTGATGCAATCCGGCTTGCTTCTTTGGCACGTTCCTTTCGTACTGCCATTGACAGCTATTAGCAGCTATCTCCTCCAACATCGTATAAGCCTCCTTGAGCGTCTTCCTCATCACAATACCTCGTGATGCTGCATCAATCATAGAATGGTTATCGGCAAATAAACCGTTATAAAACATTTGTACCGGCAGTCAGATAGGGAGGCCATGATGTGGGCATCTCCGCAAGAGATCCTTGAAGCGCTCCCATGCTTGAAACAGTGTCTCGGGATAGTATTGGGTAAATGTCGTGATATCATTGTACATCTTGGCCGTCTTGGATGGTGGAAAGAACTTTGACAAGAACAATCGCGCCATCCCATCCAACGTAGTAATAGAACCTGCAGGCAATGACTGTAACCAAGATTTAGCTTTATCACGTAAAGTGAAAGGAAACAAATGTAACCTGATGGCGTCGTCAGTAATGCCATCATGTTTAAATGTATCACAAATCTCCAATAAGTTGGAGATGTTGCCATTTGGATCATTAGTAGCTGCTCCCCCAAACTGGACCAAATGTTGCATCATCTGTATGATAGCAGGCTTGATCTTGAAATTGTTAGCCTGGATGGTTGGTCTCGTGATACTAGACAGTGATCCATGGAATGAAGGGTGTGCGTAGTCCATGAGTGATCTTGCAACTGGTGGCGCTGGAACCTCCTCGTTATTAGCCATTAGTGCTAATGCTTGTCTTAGCCTCTTTTGACAAGTTCGTTCGATCTCGGGGTCAAAAGGCTCAAGTGTAGGCTTGCTACTCCTTAGCATTCACCAAATTATAACAACCTACAAAGATTCACACAAGAACGAAAACAGTAGAAGAGTAGAGAAGATCAAAACACAAAATCGAAAAAAACAACTAAAAAAAAATTACTAAACCACAGTCAACTAATCTCGTCTGATATTATTAAAACTAGTCCTCGGCAACAGCGCCAAAAACTTGGTCGCTATTATTTTAAACAGTATTTTCCAGTGTAGCGATTATGTACCGCAAGTGCACGGTGTCAAGTTTTAGTATAATGATATTAGAAGTACGAGTGTCGAACCCACGAGAACTAGGAAATAATTACCAAACTCAATTAATTAACTATATTTAGTCCAAGATAACTGATTGTGATTAATTAACTAAATTGACTAATTAACTCAATAATCAACCCAAACAAACAGTGGTGAATAAGATTAAGAATCAAAAGAAACAATTATCAAGAGTTTCGGTTCACCATTGTAATCCCCCATATTAGCATATTAGTTAAGAATTGAATTCAAAACTTCTAAGGTGACGAGTTTCCTAATGCACTTGTTATACCTTGGTCCAGCTATAATAAATCTAATAGTAACGTTACAATAAGCCACTCTTGTATCCTTATTGATCAATTAATATTGTATGTCGATCTATGAAGACTTCTAGCCTTCGATTACTAGATATCTATAGCTATCACACGTGTATTTGACTTCATCTCTTGATATCAGTCTGAAATCCACGACATAAATTACTATATCGTATTGCAATTTTATCTCTCGATCTCAATTACAATTAATTATCATTCAAGGATGGCCACCCTCAAAAGCATGAAGAACAACAATCTATGCACTTAGAAATATAAGAATCAATCAAAAACAATAAAATTGAATTATGGGTTCATACAAAGGATCCCCTTAGTCTTGACAACAAACCTAGCCAACAATCTCCATCAAATAATAATTCATAAACTTGTTTTGCAACATTCTAAACATCAAAATCTAATGAAAATATAGAACTATAGTTAGAAATACGGAAATAACGAGAGCCGTTGACTCCTTGCGTTGCTCCGTCGTCCTGTCTCTTCCGATGCGTCTCTTCTTCAATGTATTTCTGGAGTATAGATGGTTGGGGAAGATGAAGAGTGATGGTGGCTGAGTATGTAGGGTTGAATATGAGCCCAAAAGTCCCAAAAACGTCCAATGCAATTAATATTTATAGTAGGAGGAGTTTCACCAATGTTGGACACAAAATATCCAATTTGGAAATAAAATCCCAATTTTTTCGAGTACTGGCGATCGATCGCTTCGTGAGTGGTGATCGATCTCTTCACTATGGACCAAGGCGATCTATCACCTAAACAATGAGTCGGTCTTGAAAAGCTACTGGCCCAAGGTGATCGATCGCTTCAATGATGCGATTGATCGCTTCCTCTGAATTTCAGCAAATTGTGATTTCGTCCCTTCTTTTCCGTATTTGCTCGGTTTGGTCGTTTTTCATCATTTTAAGCTTAATTCCTCCACTTTTATGCATTTGAATCTAGATTCCTGAAATATACAAATATGTACCAAAACACGTAATATTTTTCAGAATCACTACAAAAACGCACCTAATCTTATATCAAATTAAGTGTAAAAATCACACTTATCAGTGCTCCATCTTCAATCTCGATCTCTCACCCACTCTAATGATTTACATTTAAATCGTGCAAACAAGAGAATAGGGATACAAATCCGGGGGTGGGATACATCAGAAAATAGAGGGAGCAGGCTCGCAGACCCGATAACCAAAATCACATTAATTATGAAATAATGAAAAACCTAAACATTCACCTAAATACATTGGTCAAAGCCCATAATCATCCATCATGCAATCATATCGTATGTAATTAAACATTAAACTAAACAATTACATCAAATATAATTGTACTGATCACATCACATGTAATTAGAGCATAATAATTAATTTATTCTATCGTTTCCCCACTAATCGCATCATTAATTGAAAAAAAAATAATAAATTAAATAAAACAATTTTTGTTTAATATCAAAGTAATTAAATTTCAATTAATTGGTAAAATCTCTATGTTACCTTTTAATCATATTAATCGAAAATAAAATTAATAAATTAAACTTTCATTTAATTTCTAATTAATTAAATTATCAATTAATCTTTAAAATTACTATTTTACATACAAATCATAATATTAGCAAAAAATATAATCAAAAAATTAAATGAAACATTTTCATTTAATTTTCAATTAATTAAATTTTCAACTAATTGTAAAATCTCAATTTTACACTTAATAAATAAAAATCTTATTTTTAATTAATTAAGTTTATGATTTATTATTTCAAAAATAATATCCACACAAAACATCTAAAATGACCCAAAATAATTTATGGACACCATACAATTTGGACCCAAAATGAAAATAAAATTTTTAACAAAAATTTCTAACCCAATTCTAAATCATTTTTTTTAAAATTCTCTGGCCAATTTCGAAACTGGGCCAGATCCATAAAACATATTGGGTCTGGCCCGATCCTCTTAAAAACATTAGCCAAATTTTTGTTCGAAAATCTGATTTGAGATGCATTGTTCATCGTCACCCTTAACAGGCAGCGGCGGCTAGGGTTTCAGAAACCCTAGCTCGCGCGCCGCCTTCGCCTTCGCCTCACCCATCCAGTAGTCTTGCGCACATCGAGTTCATCTTAAAAATCAGAAACCCGGCATGAGAATATGGAGGATTCTGAGGCTCGAGAGATTTTCGATTGCAACAAAATTGCAAAATCTCACGCACGACCGATGGATATTCGCGAGCAGCTGGTCACGCAGCTTGCGTACCATGGCGGAGAACGCTTCTACGCCATTTATGCCGCCGGCCCTCCATGGAGGTCGATTTTGGCTTTTGAAATTAAAACTTTGTTTTTAATTCAATATCTATGTTTTCCGGACTAGATAATTTCTGAAAATACGACGATTACTATCGATTGGAAACGATCTAACAAAATTAATTATTGAATATATGAATCAAAGCGCAAGTCTGACTCTGATACCACTGTTGGGTTTCATCCCCGGCGTCAGATCCATACACAGCGAAAATAAACATAAACAGATCTTGACCCGGGGACGGTTGATCGCGCCTGATTCATATATAACACATGCAAATATCATAATAAATGCACGAAAATGATTACCGTTCACCGACGTGAATCTGATACCAGTGACCCTCGAGTCCAACCAACCTGACCAGATCTTCAAGCCCAGCACCAGTGCTAGTGTGATGTCGGCGTTTCTATGAGAGAGTGTATTGTGTGGAATCATTTAACCCTAGAGAGTGAACATATATTTATAGTGAAATAAGTCAGCTAATTGGGTTAGGGTCCATAAAGTCCATCAGGTCAATGTTTGGCTTGCTGTGCATTTATGCTAATATCGTGAAATACGACCCATTATGTCACATTGATAGCAAAAGTTCGGCAGTCTATTGTACGTTAATTAACAACCAAAGATCTTTTATGTGGGCTGCGGAGAGTAAGAACTCTTTTCAGCGGTTTCGTGATATCCAATTTAACCCTTATATGCAGAGATGCTCCCCAATTGTTATTGTTCCCACTATCGAAATCGACAAATTTTCAAATGCCATCTCCAATGGTTTCTGCCATAGATTTCTGCATCATGGGTAAAGGAATCCTAACCACTTGGATATCAAATTCACACAAATTAAGGTCCGTAACCAACGGATCTTCATCTTCTGCAATCTGGCTAAGTACAATAAGGTTTTAATCAAAACAATCTGGCCCTATCGCGAGCACTCGGTGATGATCTTTTTCACCTCCATCCCATACACAAGGCACCAATTATTGGTAATTGTTTGTTTGAAGGAGTCGAAGTGGATTTGACATTTAGTCAACACTCTTCCTCGAAGGCCAAATCATAATTGGAACAAGATTTGATCCATATATCCTCTGTAACTTCAATACCTTGTGATTCCTCTAATGTTTTAAATAGTTTCTTAGACATGTCATTGTTAAGTTGATCTAGTTATTTCATTTTAAACATATTGAAATAGAGCTATAGCCACTTTGGGTGTCATCGGAGAGAAAACTGGAGGCTCTGGCAGTACCTATAGCAAAGGAATACAGAAAACACAACACAAGACAAAAAGTAAAACCTTAAAAAAGAACACGAAGGAAAGACAAACTTAAGAATTTTTTTTTAAAAACACAAAAGGAAAATTAGACAACTTAAGGAGAATATAGAACATAGTCACTGCATGATCTTAACTACAACCTAGACATAAGCAACCAGTCAACAGAGTAAAATAGGACTAAAATTAGTTTTTTTTATATCAGTCACTCGACACTCGGCATATAATTTTTTGGGGGCCAAAACTCAAGAGGAAGGTTGGAAAACATGCGTGTATACCCTCACAGGCGATAGAGAAAAAAAACTCCATTGGGAGAGAGGAATGTACTCTCAAACTAGAGAAAGACACAATAATAGCCTCCCATTGGGGAGATTTACAATGGTTTCTTTGTGGAATCGGTGATTATGTTATTTTTTACAAACTAAGATTTTTGACACTTTCGTGTTTCAAATGATGTTTCAAAATATGTGAAATGTATATAAGATAAATAATGTTTTTGGAAGAAATTCCTAATCTCATTCAATATCAATGTGCCGCATATATACAAATACACTTGTATAACAATATCCTAAAAAATAGAAGGTAGAATATTTACAAATCAATGATACAATATGATAATTATAATTTGAATGAATTGTCATCTTTAGAGATCTTGTTTGAGATTTGACTGGATTTGATACGCCCGTGCAAAATGGATGCTCCATCAGCGATGGAGATTTTGGATCTTAAGAGCTGAAACCGAATGCGTGGTAGCAGCTTAATGAGAATATCAGCCAATTCGTCAAGCATGTTGACATAGAGACTGAGAGAAAGCCTTTGCTCGTATTGTGCTGATATTATTACATTATATCTGTGGCGGACCCTTGAAAGGAACATCAATCTTAGGAAACAAATTTTGCAACTACCGGGCTTCGGCGGATGCAAAAGCTAAGGCATGATATTCTTACTCAGTGGACGAGGGAGACATGGCTCATTGTTTGCGAGAGCTCCAAGAGATTGGATTTGATCAAAGAAAGATAATGAACGCTGATGTAGAGGTGTTGTGCAATGTCTCACCGGCATAATGTGCATCCAGGAAGACTCATAACTCAGAGGAGGTTGTGGGCCGTAAAAGTAAACCATGATGAGGAATGCCTTCAAGATTATGAAGAATCCTTTTGAGAGCTACCCAACTTAGTGTCATTTTGGAGAGCCAACCGATGACATGTTGTATAAGAGATGTGAATTCAGTGGGCATAGCATCACGCCATGCAGGGTCCTTGAGAGCCTGAGACACACATGTGGGCTCAAGAGGTCAGAGTATTGGATTCTTGATAGTAATGTTGATCTTTTCCGCTTGAAAATCGAATTCATGGATCAGGTTCTCATAGAGTGCGTCAATAGACTCAGCCATAGCAGGAGGAGAGGCAATGACGACCACACTCTCTAGGGAATGAGGAGAGGCAGTGATTGCCACACCCTCTGGGGAAGGAGGCGAAGCAGCTATCTGTGAGCAGACTCAACATGCAGTGGTAAAGCCGAATGATTAAAGGAGAGTAGCAGAGGACAGATGGTGGGCGAAGGTGCTTTGTCTTGATAAAGAAATACATCCTCACTGAATCAGACATGGCGAGAGGGATAAATGCATCATGTTTCAAAGCCATAGCATTTGTAAGCATTCTGTGAGAGAGAATATCCAATAAAGATGCGGAGTCGAGATGGAGAACCATGTTTGTGGCAAATAAGGTCGAATCCATGGAAAACAGAGATAGCCAAATGTGCGCTGCTTCAGATAAGTTGGGGAGCGCATAAAAAGAATGCCAAAGGGAGATTCCCCTTTTAAGATTGGTGTGTGAAGACATTCATATGATAAACTACAGTGGTGAAAGCAAAATCCCATAATTTATTAGGTAGAGAAGCATGATTCAGTAATATGCGTCCAGTAATAACAATTGGCTTTGTCGACATTCAGACTCTACATTCTGTTGTGGTGTGTGTGTGGCAGTTGTAAGACAAGTAATGCCATAATCAAAGAAACAATGACGTAGAGCAATGAATTCACCCCATTGTTATAGTAGAATTCTGAATAGATACCTTAAATTGTTTTTCTACTAGTTCCTTAAACTGGACAAAAACATCACACCTGAGATTTTTCTGAGTGGGTAGCATCTACAGTAGTTTGAATAATAATCAACTAAAACCAAATAATAACTATTGCCATTAATAGAAACTAGTGTAGCAGGGCCCCAGAAATCATCATACAAATAATGTAAAGGACGAGTAGAATTAAGTATTAACGGTAAATGGTAACTGATAACTTTTATTCAATAAGCAAGAGTCATAATATTGTAAATATGATAAAGAGTCAGAAATACTAGCTAAACAAAAATGCTTAAAAAGATATAAACTTAATTTTGAAGAAGGATGTCCATATGTTTGTGCCAACAGCTGGCACTGGCACGTTCTCCAACAAAATCCAAAAAAGGAGCCATTGGTTGTACCTAACATGATTATAAATGGTAAATTGTGAACAGATAATAAGTTCCATTTCGCAGAGGGCACATATAACACATTTGATAATGTAAACATATGAGTACTAGGAAAAATTGAAGTGCAACAAGAACAACAACAACAATAACTAAGAATTTAATCCCAATGAATTGGGGTATGCTCATGAACAATAGAGAGAATCAAGTGGGGTCGGACACATGCGCCAGTCTTCTCCAAACGCTTCTATCGGTCAACATATATTCTGCAATCCCCTTGCACTCCAAGTCTTTGCATATAACTTCTAGTCATGTCTTCTTCTGTCCTCCTCTCGCTCTCGTGAACTGGCTGAAATCCATGGACTCCACTCGACAACTAGGTGCACTGCTGGTCCTACGTCGAACATGACCAAACCAACGTAAGCAACTTTCTTTCATCTTCTCTTCTATACAAGCTACACCTACTTCAGCTCGAATATCTTCGTTTATTATTTTATCTCTTCTGGTCTTACCGCATGTAAGGCCCTTTATGATATTCGTAAATTAATTGTGCTAATCCCGGAGTGGTTATAATCCTTAATGGATTTTAATTGGAGTAATTATGAGATAATTACGGTGTTGAGACTCCCGAGGATTTTAATCCGGTATCGAGGTCATTGGGCCGAAGGGTTGAGATTTATTCTCATTGAGGTGATAAACCTTGGAATTGTATTCGTAGTGGGATCTGGAGTGTGGGATGCTTTGGATTGAGGTTTGGGAAGTAATTGAGTGAGTGAGAGATAATATTGAACACAGTTGATTTTTAATGAGTTATGGTGTTAGTATTTGAGACGCGGGTTTTTGGAACCATGGTAGTATATATACCAAGTGGGCTCGGTGTTCAGTCATTTCCCTCTCCTCCCTCTCTCTCCTCTCCCACATTTCCCCTTTCTTCCCCTTTTCCCCTCTTTCTCTTTGATGGAGAAATCGATGGAGGCTCGACTTCGGAGCGAGATTTCAAAAATTAATTGGGTATGTTCTTCCGCTCACCTTTGTCTTCGTTTTGAATGTGGTTTTGTTGAGTATGGTTTAGTATTATAATGGGCTTGAGGTTTGGGGATCTTTGGTAAAATTCTTAAAGTGAAGTCTTTGGTGTTTTTCATGAGTTTAAATGGAGTATTTGAGGTTGTGAAGGTGTTGGGGGTGTTGGTTTTGTATTTGGGGTGAAAAAAACCATCGTCGTATACATTTTTCAAAAAAATCACAGGTCGCGATCGATCGCGGCTTGGCGTCGACCGATCACGACATTACTGTGATTTTTGGTGACAATTAACAGTCGCGGTGATCGATCGCAAAGGGCATGGCTATCGATCGCGAGAAGTTGCCGATATATCGCGGGGAGTCATTTGATGTTGGCGATCGATCGTCATGGGACGACAATCGACCGCGGCTGTTTATTTTTTGGGCAGTAGGATCTGGCGATCGATCGAGGAAAATGGCGATCGATCGCGTCCCCTGTTTCTTTGTTTTTCAAAACTTTTGTTAAATTTCGGGATTTCAGAATTGGGGTTTGTTTAGTAGATTTTCGGGGCGATGTCTACATACTAATGTGAATATTACAATTTAAAATGGAATGGTTTGGGATGAACTTTAATAACACATACTACTCGTTTGAGTTAATCGGTAACTTATTGGACATAGAAAATGGGATGGCTTTGAGTAGTACGTATAGTTCATTAATGGTAATTAATCATCATGGTATGATGATGTATTTGGGAGTTGTGTACGTGCTTATGATTGATTGTTAGCTATTAATTGCATATAGCGAATAACTCACTGGATCTCAGGTCTAAGGCAAGGATCGGTTCTGGCCATTGGACTATAAGGTACGTATGATGTACGAGCATAGTTACATATATTATTGTCATGTGCATGAATAATATATTGTTGTTGCAATCATTTTGATATGCATTTGAGAATTATGTGGTGCCGCTATTTAGCGAGCAATGGTTATGATGTTGTCGCTGTTGAGCGAACATCAGTTATGATGGCGCCGCTATTGAGCGTGCGAGAGGATGGAATACCGTCGCTATTGAGCGAGTGATGGGTCATGATATGATAGCTGTGGAATTATTGTCAAGACATATGGATATCTGTGAATCATTAGTGTAATGATTTAACTGTATTTGATCATGGAATTAGTGGTTTGAACATATGCATAGTTAATCAATGTAATGATTAACAGATTTTTGGGATTTGATGGTATTGGCTAATGTGAGAACAGGAACAGCACGGGGATCCCATATGATAACGATACTATGTAGGGAGTATCTTTTACATTTACAATTTTATATTCTGCAAATTGTGATATTGTTGTTATTGAGATGGTGGATTGGTAGCCCATCCCGTGTGGGGGCTGTCTCTGTTGGGACGGGTGAACATGTACAACATTAGCTCTGGAGTTGAGTTTGGGCTGTAGATTGGGAACGCCCCCAGGGCTGAGGTACCAATGTTGGTATTGAGTAGTATGCTTTATACATTGGATAACATTCCTTTATTCAATGCTCGCCTGTGAGCATTCTGATGTGTATATGGGTTGTATAAAAGTTGTTAGATTTCTCTTTTCATTTATTGTTGCATGCAATTAATTATGGAGTATTGCATGATGAATTGGGAACATGTTAGTGTATTATGAGGTGTATGATCATGCTAGTCGAGTGGTATTTGGGAATTTGAACATTAAGTGGATTAATGTCGAAATTTTTATAGATGGCTTATACAAGGTTTTCCTAATGTTATAAAAGCATGCACTATTATTTGTGATCATACACTAATAGCGGGTTAAGGCATCGGGGGCATTAAAATAGTGGTATCAGAGCAGTGGTTTGCTCTTTGTGGCCGTTGAGGGCCAAGGGAGATGTGGATAGAAAAAGGATAGCACATAGTTTATGCATGATTGTAGTTAGTGTTGTGTGACACAACTATTATGTTTATGTGCATATTGTGATATGAGATCATAAATGAAATGTATTATTGTTAACCATTGAGGTCGCAGGATCGTATGGAATACGATGGAAATGGAATTGATGGAATGATTTGCACTTTATGTAATAAGTGCTAAGAAATCTTATTTTTAAGAAAATCATGGAATGAGAAACGTGATGTACTGTCTCAGGACAGAGAACGGAAATGTGTTGTCGTCAATGGGTGACGGCAGATGATGTGATAACCGAGTATTATTGCCTTATGGTTATGAGGATACATGTATATGCATACATTGAGATTTATTGGTTATCATGATGTGATAATGCTTTATATTTCCATAGGCATATATATGAATGTATTGCAATTATTGTACCACTACGGATATATCAATTAGCGATAGATCAGAATATTTGCCGATGTCTTATCAAGCAATGAATCAGGGCTTGTGGATTGTTGTATCAATTGTGCATATTGAGATTTTTGTATTGATGCAGGTATGAGTAGCGATGGATCAAGTTATTTGCCGCTGTCATATTGTAGCATGAGTCGCTAGTATGTCGAAGCGAGGGATATCATTGAGCCGCTATGTACATGATACTTGCCGCTGTTACACGAAGCGAGGGGTATTGTGAAATGGAATACTTGCCGTTGTTACACGAAGCGAGGGGTAATATGAAATGGAATACTTGCCACTATTACACGAAGCGAGGGTATTGTGAAATGGAATACTTGCCGCTGTTACACGAAGTGAGGGGTATTGTGACATAGAATATATGTCGCTGTCATGTCGAAGCGATGATACATGCCGCTGTCACGTCGAAGCGATGAGTTGGGAACAAAGTGCTACATGTGATGTGAGTCACCTCTTGAATACGAAATGAACAAAGTCCTACATACATGTGAGTCACCTCTTGAGTCCACATTTATGCTCTTGTATAAGTAGCGATGGATTACGCCGTTGTATACGTAACGATGGATTATGCCACTGTATACGTAGCGATGGTTTATGCCGCTGTGCGAATTTCAAGGATGAAATTTTATTAGTGGGGGATAAATGTGATATGTGAAAATTAATTGTTTTGATCCCAGTGTGACATCTCCGAAATGATTAATTGCAATTTGGGCATTAATTATGTTTACGTGATGAATTATGGTGATAATTAAATTATGTGTTGGAATTAATTATCATGGTTTAAATTATGATGGTTGTTAATTATGTGAAAAATATGGATTTAGTGGAAGTTGGTGCATTTTTGTAAAATACTTTTAAAATACCATGTTGGGGTATTTTGTACATCATGTTGATTGATGGGGTACAAATTTAATTAACAACTCAAATAACCCCACTATACCCCCACTTTATCTCACTTTTCCCCATCACTCTTAAATCCCCAATTTCACTCTCAAACCCTAAATCCTTGCAAAAGTCATGTTTGTGGGATTTGTTGTAGGATTTGGAGTCCTCAAGAGGTATGGAACCCTTCCTAAAGTTTTAATGATGTTTGGTTTTGAAATGGGTTGGTATTTGAGTTTTTATGTGGGTTTGTTTTTGTGTATGTGTTGAATGTGGTTGGGGTATGATTTTTGAAGTGTTTTATGTGTGTTTTGGTGAGTTATGATGATATTTGAGTTATTGGAATGTTTGGGTTTGAAGGGTATGAGGTTGAGCTTGAAAAATGCTCAAAAATGGTGAAGGATCGCGCACACAGCAGGTGGCGATCGATCGCTACAAATGCAGCGAGCAATCGCCGAAGGTCAGTAGCGAAAAATGCTACAGGCGATCGATCGCCATATATGGCGCGATCGTTTGCCGCGAGGCAGAAGGGTCAGGCGATCGATCGCTACATCGAATCGATCGATCGGTAAGGCTCGCGATCGATCGCTTCGACGCAGCGATCGATCGCCAGCAGCTTAAAAATGGCAAATGATATTTTTTGTTGAATTTTTTGTATTGGAACTATAATTGGCTTCTAATATTGATTTGTATGGTTGTGTAGAACCATCCCAGGTACCAACAACATCAAGGAGATAAAGTTCTTCAACTTCTCCACTTCTGGAATTAAGGTAAGAGACGTACGGGCATCGGACGGTAAAACACACACTCCTATACTATGACTATGCAATGATTGCAAAAGTGTTTATGATGTTTATGATGATGATTATGATAAGTAAAGATATGATGATGTATATGATGATGAGTAAAGATGATATGATGTTTATGATGATGATTATGATAAGTAAAGATACGATGATGTCTATGATGAATAAAGATGCTATGATGTTTAAGATGTATGTTAAACTATGTTATTAGAAATGGTAGAATGTCTGGTGGTTGTTATTGGCAAGCGAGGAAGGTACTTACCGCTGACATAGCTAGCGAGGAGATACATCCGCTATCAAGGTGTAGCGAGGGGTATCACAGTACGGCTATATGTCGAGCGAGGGGGCCAATTGTGCCGCTGTCATAACAGGACCAGGACAGTCACATTTCTAATTAACATTGTTGACTATGAGCATGTGTGAAGTATGATTTTAATCATTTATGTCAAGAACTAATGATTACATGCATGACTATGAAACAGGGACAACAAAAGTGGGTTAATACGATTAACCAGGAAGTATATGCTAACGATTATTTCATGCATTTATTTATAAGCCATTATGTTATGATGTTAAATAATGATGTACATGCTCATGATGGGTTGTTCTTGTAGGTACACTTTTGGACTGAAGGGCTAAGGGCCGGGTTGAGGCAGTGAGCTACGAGGAGCATGAAAGAATTTAGGATACATGACTTTTGAATAGTCTCTAATCTAGGAGTAGTGTAAATCTATAGCTTTAACATTCATTATTGAAAATGTAATTAATTAGCTTTTGGAACTTTATTTTTGGCTGTAATCCTATTAGCTCAAAGCTACCTGAACCCTAAGATGTTATTAATGCATGTTTAGTCCATAATACGTTATTATAATGATGTTAAGGTAGAAAGACCCTACATTAGTGGTATCAGAGCAGTGGTTAAAGAACCCGGGAGTGAGTGAAGGGTAGCCTTAGCAATAAGTTGGCTAGGTGCTCCTTTTTAAACATGTTTTGTGCATATGTTGCATATGAAGTATATGACTATTATACTAACATGTTATGGTTTTCTAACGATGTATTATATGAACTGCCTTTGGATATGGTTGTTAACCCTTGTGTTGCAGCAGGGCAGCAAATGTGGAAGTGGGTGATGCAATTAGAGTTAACGCAAGTGCTGGGCGTACAAATCCCCTACCACCGCCAGCCTTGGACGAAGAACCCTCTGAGCAACAGTTACTACCTGGGGAGCTAAGTTTGGCTCAGTTTCTGGCATACCGACCCCCGATGTTCGAAGGAACTGAGACAGGGGAAATGGCTGAGGAGTGGTTAGAAAGGATGGAGCAGATATTTGTGGCAGCTCCATGTGCAAAGTCAGCATGGATAAGGTTAGAAGAGTTCCAACTGGACAAGAAGGCATTGATGTGGTGGAAGACCACAGTAGTAGAGCAAGAGGCTCAGGGACAGGAAATAAATTGGAAGATGTTTCGAACTCGGTTCCTGACCCGCTATTTCTCAGCTGCTGCACGACAGGCTAAGGAGGATGAGTTTACTAACCTTAAGCAAGGTAACATGCCTGTGTCAGATTATGCTCTCCATTACTGTTCTTTGCTCAGATATGTACCTCATATCACCGCAAGTACTCAAGCAAAGATGAGGAACTTCATGAAAGGTTTGAGGCCTGAACTGTATGACAGAGTGGTCACTTATGGCCCTGCTTGCTTTGATGACGCCCTTTCACGGGCTGAGCTAGCCGAACTGGGAGTTGGTGCATATCCTGATGCCGTGGCACCTCCACCACCCCCTCAGAAATCTACTTCTGATAATTTGAAGCAAAGGGGTGATCAGTTCAAGCCAAGGGGGAACACATCAGCTTCGAAGTTCAGTGGGATCGTCAGGGTGTCGAGGAGGCTACGTGGGAGACGGAACGGCATATGGTGCAGCATTACCCGAAACTATTTTCTGGTATGTTATTTATGTTTAGTATCGTTTTGGGTAAGTGCATGCGATTTCAAGGACGGAATCTTATAAGTAGGGGAGTATTGTGACATCCCCGAAATGATTAATTGCAATTTGGGCATTAATTATGTTTACGTGATGAATTATGGTGATAATTAAATTATGTGTTGGAATTAATTATCATGGTTTAAATTATGATGGTTGTTAATTATGTGAAAAATATGGATTTAGTGGAAGTTGGTGCATTTTTGTAAAATGCTTTTAAAATACCATGTTGGGGTATTTTGTACATCATGTTAATTGATGGGGTACAAATTTAATTAACAACTCAAATAACCCCACTATACCCCCCACTTTATCTCACTTTTCCCCATCACTCTTAAATCCCCAATTTCACTCTCAAACCCTACCTTCCTTCCCATTTTCGATTTTGGCTCCAAGGAGAGGAGAAATCCTTGCAAAAGTCTTGTTTGTGGGATTTGTTGTAGGATTTGGAGTCCTCAAGAGGTATGGAACCCTTCCTAAAGTTTTAATGATGTTTGGTTTTGAAATGGGTTGGTATTTGAGTTTTTATGTGGGTTTGTTTTTGTGTATATGTTGAATGTGGTTGGGGTATGATTTTTGAAGTGTTTTATGTGGGTTTTAGTGAATTATGATGATATTTGATTTATTGGAATGTTTGGGTTTGAAGGGTATGAGGTTGAGCTTGAAAAATGCTCAAAAATGGTGAAGGATCGCGCACACAGCAGGTGGCGATCGATCGCTACAAATGCAGCGATCGATCGCCGAAGGCCTGTAGCGAAAAATGCTACAGGCGATCGATGGCCATATATGGTGCGATCGATCACCGCGAGGCAGAAGGGTCAGGCGATTGATCGCTACATCGAAGCGATCGATCGGTAAGGCTTGCGATCGAGCGCCTCGACGCAGCGATCGATCGCCAGCAGCTTAAAAGTGGCAAATGATGTTTTTTGTTGAATTTTTGGTATTGGGTCTATAATTGGCTTCTAATATTGATTTGTATGGTTGTGTATAACCATCCCAGGTACCAACAACATCAAGGAGATAAAGTTCTTCAACTTCTCCACTTCTGGAATTAAGGTAAGAGACGTACGAGCATCGGACGGTAAAACACACACTCCTATACTATGACTATGCAATGATTGCAAAAGTGTTTATGATGTTTATGATGATGATTATGATAAGTAAAGATATGATGATGTCTATGATGAGTAAAGATGATATGATGTTTATGATGATGATTATGATAAGTAAAGATACGATGATGTCTATGATGAATAAAGATGCTATGATGTTTAAGATGTAAGTTAAACTATGTTATTAGAAATGGTAGAATGTCCGGTGGTTGTTATTGGCAAGCGAGGAAGGTACTTACCGCTGACATAGCTAGCGAGGAGATACATTCGCTATCAGGGTGTAGCGAGGGGTATCACAGTACGGCTATATGTCGAGCTAGGGGGCCAATTATGCCGCTGTCATAACAGGACCATGACAGTCACATTTCTAATTAACATTGTTGACTATGAGCATATGTGAAGTATGATTTTAATCATTTATGTCAAGAACTAATGATTACATGAATGACTATGAAACAGGGACAACAAAAGTGGGTTAATGCGATTAACCAGGAAGTATATGCTAACGATTATTTCATGCATTTATTTATAAGCCATTATGTTATGATGTTAAATAATGATGTACATGCTCATGATGGGTTGTTCTTGTAGGTACACTTTTGGACTGAAGGGCTAAGGTCCGGGTTGAGGCAGTGAGCTACGAGGAGCGTGAAAGAATTTAGGATACATGATTTTTGAATAGTCTCTACTCTAGGAGTAGTGTAAATCTATAGCTTTAACATTCATTATTGAAAATGTAATTAATTAGCTTTTGGAACTTTATTTTTGGCCTGTAATCCTATTAGCTCAAAGCTACCAGAACCCTAAGATGTTATTAATGCATGTTTAGTCCATAATACGTTATTATAATGATGTTAAGGTAGGAAGACCCTACATAAGTGGTATCAGAGCAGTGGTTAAAGAAACCGGGAGTGAGTGAAGGGTAGCCTTAGCAATAAGTTGGCTAGGTGCTCCTTTTTAAACATGTTTTGTGCATATGTTGCATATGAAGTATATGACTATTATACTAACATGTTATGGTTTTCTAACGATGTATTATATGAACTGCTTTTGGATATGGTTGTTAACCCTTGTGTTGCAGCATGGCAGCAAATGTGGAAGTGGGTGATGCAATTTGAGTTAACGCAAGTGTTGGACGTAAAAATCCCCTACCACCGCCAGCCTTGGACAAAGAACCCTCTCAGCAACAGTTACTACCTGGGGAGCTAAGTTTGGCTCAGTTTCTGGCATACCGACCCCTCGATGTTCGAAGGAACTGAGACAGGGGAAATGGCTGAGGAGTGGTTAGAAAGGATGGAGCAGATATTTGTGGCAGCTCCATGTGCGAAGTCAGCATGGATAAGGTTAGAGGAGTTCCAACTGGCCAAGAAGGCATTGATGTGGTGGAAGACCACAGTAGTAGAGCAAGAGGCTCAGGGACAGGAAATAAATTGGAAGATGTTTCGAACTCGGTTCCTGACCCGCTATTTCTCAGCTGCTGCACGACAGGCTAAGGAGGATGAGTTTACTAACCTTAAGCAAGGTAACATGCCTGTGTCAGATTATGCTCTCCATTACTGTTCTTTGCTCAGATATGTACCTCATATCACCGCAAGTACTCAAGCAAAGATGAGGAACTTCATGAAAGGCTTGAGGCCTGAACTGTATGACAGGGTGGTCACTTATGGCCCTGCTTGCTTTGATGACGCCCTTTCACGGGCTGAACTAGCCGAACTGGGAGTTGGTGCATATCCTGATGCCGTGCCACCTCCAGCACCCCCTCAGAAATCTACTTCTGATAATTTGAAGCAAAGGGGTGATCAGTTCAAGCCAAGGGTGAACACATCAGCTTCGAAGTTCAGTGGGATCGTCGGGGTGTCGAGGAGGCTACGTGGGAGACGGAACGGCATATGGTGCAGCATTACCCGAAACTATTTTCTGGTATGTTATTTATGTTTAGTATCGTTTTGGGTAAGTGCATGCGATTTCAAGGACGGAATCTTATAAGTAGGGGAGTATTGTGACATCCCCGAAATGATTAATTGCAATTTGGGCATTAATTATGTTTACGTGATGAATTATGGTGATAATTAAATTATGTGTTGGAATTAATTATCATGGTTTAAATTATGATGGTTGTTAATTATGTGAAAAATATGGATTTAGTGGAAGTTGGTGCATTTTTGTAAAATGCTTTTAAAATACCATGTTGGGGTATTTTGTACATCATGTTAATTGATGGGGTACAAATTTAATTAACAACTCAAATAACCCCACTATACCCCCCACTTTATCTCACTTTTCCCCATCACTCTTAAATCCCCAATTTCACTCTCAAACCCTACCTTCCTTCCCATTTTCGATTTTGGCTCCAAGGAGAGGAGAAATCCTTGCAAAAGTCTTGTTTGTGGGATTTGTTGTAGGATTTGGAGTCCTCAAGAGGTATGGAACCCTTCCTAAAGTTTTACTGATGTTTGGTTTTGAAATGGGTTGGTATTTGAGTTTTTATGTGGGTTTGTTTTTGTGTATATGTTGAATGTGGTTGGGGTATGATTTTTGAAGTGTTTTATGTGGGTTTTAGTGAATTATGATGATATTTGATTTATTGGAATGTTTGGGTTTGAAGGGTATGAGGTTGAGCTTGAAAAATGCTCAAAAATGGTGAAGGATCGCGCACACAGCAGGTGGCGATCGATCGCTACAAATGCAGCGATCGATCGCCGAAGGCCAGTAGCGAAAAATGCTACAGGCGATCGATGGCCATATATGGTGCGATCGATCACCGCGAGGCAGAAGGGTCAGGCGATTGATCGCTACATCGAAGCGATCGATCGGTAAGGCTTGCGATCGATCGCCTCGACGCAGCGATCGATCGCCAGCAGCTTAAAAGTGGCAAATGATGTTTTTTGTTGAATTTTTGGTATTGGGTCTATAATTGGCTTCTAATATTGATTTGTATGGTTGTGTATAACCATCCCAGGTACCAACAACATCAAGGAGATAAAGTTCTTCAACTTCTCCACTTCTGGAATTAAGGTAAGAGACGTACGAGCATCGGACGGTAAAACACACACTCCTATACTATGACTATGCAATGATTGCAAAAGTGTTTATGATGTTTATGATGATGATTATGATAAGTAAAGATATGATGATGTCTATGATGAGTAAAGATGATATGATGTTTATGATGATGATTATGGTAAGTAAAGATACGATGATGTCTATGATGAATAAAGATGCTATGATGTTTAAGATGTAAGTTAAACTATGTTATTAGAAATGGTAGAATGTCCGGTGGTTGTTATTGGCAAGCGAGGAAGGTACTTACCGCTGACATAGCTAGCGAGGAGATACATCCGCTATCAGGGTGTAGCGAGGGGTATCACAGTACGGCTATATGTCGAGCTAGGGGGCCAATTATGCCGCTGTCATAACAGGACCATGACAGTCACATTTCTAATTAACATTGTTGACTATGAGCATATGTGAAGTATGATTTTAATCATTTATGTCAAGAACTAATGATTACATGAATGACTATGAAACAGGGACAACAAAAGTGGGTTAATGCGATTAACCAGGAAGTATATGCTAACGATTATTTCATGCATTTATTTATAAGCCATTATGTTATGATGTTAAATAATGATGTACATGCTCATGATGGGTTGTTCTTGTAGGTACACTTTTGGACTGAAGGGCTAAGGTCCGGGTTGAGGCAGTGAGCTACGAGGAGCGTGAAAGAATTTAGGATACATGATTTTTGAATAGTCTCTACTCTAGGAGTAGTGTAAATCTATAGCTTTAACATTCATTATTGAAAATGTAATTAATTAGCTTTTGGAACTTTATTTTTGGCCTGTAATCCTATTAGCTCAAAGCTACCAGAACCCTAAGATGTTATTAATGCATGTTTAGTCCATAATACGTTATTATAATGATGTTAAGGTAGGAAGACCCTACATAAGTGGTATCAGAGCAGTGGTTAAAGAAACCGGGAGTGAGTGAAGGGTAGCCTTAGCAATAAGTTGGCTAGGTGCTCCTTTTTAAACATGTTTTGTGCATATGTTGCATATGAAGTATATGACTATTATACTAACATGTTATGGTTTTCTAACGATGTATTATATGAACTGCTTTTGGATATGGTTGTTAACCCTTGTGTTGCAGCATGGCAGCAAATGTGGAAGTGGGTGATGCAATTTGAGTTAACGCAAGTGTTGGACGTAAAAATCCCCTACCACCGCCAGCCTTGGACAAAGAACCCTCTCAGCAACAGTTACTACCTGGGGAGCTAAGTTTGGCTCAGTTTCTGGCATACCGACCCCTCGATGTTCGAAGGAACTGAGACAGGGGAAATGGCTGAGGAGTGGTTAGAAAGGATGGAGCAGATATTTGTGGCAGCTCCATGTGCGAAGTCAGCATGGATAAGGTTAGAGGAGTTCCAACTGGCCAAGAAGGCATTGATGTGGTGGAAGACCACAGTAGTAGAGCAAGAGGCTCAGGGACAGGAAATAAATTGGAAGATGTTTCGAACTCGGTTCCTGACCCGCTATTTCTCAGCTGCTGCACGACAGGCTAAGGAGGATGAGTTTACTAACCTTAAGCAAGGTAACATGCCTGTGTCAGATTATGCTCTCCATTACTGTTCTTTGCTCAGATATGTACCTCATATCACCGCAAGTACTCAAGCAAAGATGAGGAACTTCATGAAAGGCTTGAGGCCTGAACTGTATGACAGGGTGGTCACTTATGGCCCTGCTTGCTTTGATGACGCCCTTTCACGGGCTGAGCTAGCCGAACTGGGAGTTGGTGCATATCCTGATGCCGTGCCACCTCCAGCACCCCCTCAGAAATCTACTTCTGATAATTTGAAGCAAAGGGGTGATCAGTTCAAGCCAAGGGTGAACACATCAGCTTCGAAGTTCAGTGGGATCGTCGGGGTGTCGAGGAGGCTACGTGGGAGACGGAACGGCATATGGTGCAGCATTACCCGAAACTTTTGGGTAAGTGCATGCGATTTCGAGGACGGAATCTTATAAGTAGGGGAGTATTGTGACATCCCCGAAATGATTATGTGATGACCAGGGATTATAGGTGTTAATCCCGTAGTATTAATAATCCCTAAAGTGGTTTTACGTGGCGATTTGGGATTTAATCGAGGTGTTGGGCCTTCTGGGCTCGTTTATTTGGGCAGTTGGGATCGTTGGATCCAGAGGTTGAGATTGTATTCACATTACGGTGTAAAACCTAAGAGTTGGGTTTTTGATGTGTCTCGGAATCTCGGGTGCTATGTGAGCACCGGTAGAGGGTTTTGGAGTTAGAGAGAGAGTTTTTGAAAACAGATGATTTTTAAGGAATCATGATG
Organism: Haberlea rhodopensis; assembly: GCA_907163345.1. Lineage (NCBI taxonomy): Eukaryota > Viridiplantae > Streptophyta > Magnoliopsida > Lamiales > Gesneriaceae > Haberlea > Haberlea rhodopensis. The sequence goes on along the minus strand of CAJQUN010000084.1, from coordinate 532,390 downwards.
TATTTGTGGGGCTATTATTTTTTCGGGGTATTTTTGCTATAAATACAAGTTGAACCCGAGATTTTAGTATTAATTTCATTTTCAGCCCCAATTCCTTCCCTCTCTCCCGCGTGCGATTTTCCCGCTGCTACAGCGCTGCCGCGCGCAAAAGCGCTCCGCCCGCCGCCGTCCGGCCGCCGTTCGGGGCGTGCGACCTACCGCCGTCTTCGTCTCGACGAGGCGCTTCTTTCCCCTCCATCAATTCGAGGTTTCGTCGCGTGTGGAAGTCGGATTTTGCTGGTAAGCGTCGATCCCCAATTTCTAGGGTTCTTCGATTTTCGTTTGTTTTTGCTTCCGATTTCGTTGGGTAATCTCCCTAACCCCTTGTTCGTCTTTTTCATGTATTTCCATGCCTTTATTGTTTCGAATTTTCCCCAATTTCGTAGGGATTAAATTTCGATTTTTTGGGGGTTTTTGGCAGGGGTATTATTTCGTGCAATTGATCGATTATTGCATGTTTTAAGAGTATTATGATGCTTGATTGAGATTGAATTGAGAAGCTTTGGTTCGAATTTGAAGGATTTTAAGGGTTTGAATTTAAGGGCTTGTTTGGATTCGAAATTATGGGGGTTGAGTTCGAAAATGGGGAGTTTTTGTCAAGGGATGTTGATTCTTGCTTGGATAGCTTAATTGACATTTTAGATGAGTTATGGTATTTAATTGGGTTCGAAATTGTGAGATTGAGGTTCGATTTTTGTAGGGCATTCTTGAACAAATTTCGATTGTCTCATTTATTCCTTCCCTGCATGTACCCTGCCCCGGGTCTTTTAAGAGGATAATTGTCGTGTATTGACAATGTTGTGAGGGATATGGGTGTGCTTGAACATAGGTTACATGTTCGTAAATAATGGTGAATTGTTTATCGTGTTAGCACATCATTCCTCGGGGCATGGAACTCGAGCAAGGCTTGGCTCGGACTTCGGAGATTTAAGGTACGTGCGACGTACGAGCATTACTATATATATGTGAAATGCATAAGGTGTTTTTGATTGCATTGAATGTTTTGCGTATGGTTATACTTATATGTTGATATAGCCAAGGAATGACCCAAATCTTGATATCGCCGCTTGTAGCGTGCGTGACACTAGAGTAGGATGACTCTTGCATGATATATGGGGTACTGGATTTATATGACTATATTATGAGACATTTGAGATGTCTAGGTTTGTAGAATCATGCATTCTTCGTAAGACATTTGAGATGTCTAGGTTCGTAGAATCATGTATTCATTATGAGACATTTGAGATGTCTAGGTTTGTAGACTCATGTATTCATTATAAGACACTTGAGATGTCTAAGTATAATGAAGGAATGGTAAAATAAATGCTAAGGCATTTGAGCTATCTGTGATTGATAGCAAGGTTGTGAAATCAGTATTAGATATTGTGATATCTGTAATTGCATGTTTAATGAATTTGTAATCACTATATGTTGATATTCGAGGATCAGGCATGCGATGTGTAAATCAATGTGTTGATTTACTGATTTATGAGATTTGATGAGTTTGATGTTGTGAGAACAGGGACAGTACACGGAATCCCGGATGAGGATGTTGCCATCCAGGGAGTATCATTTAAATTCATTAGCATTTACCTTTGTTGTAAATTATGAATTTCATTATTATGATTATGGGATTTTGTGTATTGGTATGCTCACCCCGTTGGGGGCTGTCTCTGTTGGGACAGGTGGACAGGTACATCGATGGCTATGGAGCTGAGCTCGAGCTGTTGATTTGAGGTACTCCCAGGATCGTGGTACCAGGGCTTGATGGAGCACGGTATCGTATAGAGTACCTATATATACACCTGAGGATTTATACATATTCATATTCATGATGCTCGCATGTGAGCACGATTATACTTGTATATGGATTGTATATAAAGGCATGAGCCTTTCTCTCTTTCATTTAAGGTTGCATGCAATTAGGTTGAATTGCTAGAATGATATGAGAGTCATTGGTGTATTATGTGGGTGTTGGAACCCACTTTTGTTGACGTATGTGTGGTGTCTTCCCTGGCTGGGAATCTACTTGTATTACTGCTTTCTGTTGAGTATTATGTGTTCCCTGGCCGGGAATTTTGTTATGTGTTGTACTCTGTTTTGGGATAGCTCTATTTATGGGGAGACTCTGCCCAAATTTTTGTAAAAGTTTACAATGTGAAAAGCGGCACCAAGGGGTTGGTAAAGGGCAAACATATGAGTCTTTTATTGACAGGCAATGATTAAGTATCATCAGAGCTTCCCGATTGACATTTTATAGAAAGCATGTACCACACATAGTGGTTAATACACTAATCAAGGTTTTAAGGGCTTGGGGTCCTTACATTAGTGGTATCAGAGCAGTGGTTGCTCATTGGGGCTGTTAAGGGCCTAGGAAGTTATTGATAGCACATATTTATGCATGATGGCATTAATGTTGTATGACATAGCAAATTGTTTATGTGCTATTATGATATGAAAAGTGGTATTGCTAACCATTGTGGTTGCAGGAATCGTGTGGAACACGATAGGATGACATTTATGGGGATGTCTGGCACTCCGTGTGTTATGTGCCAAGGAAGCTGGTTTTAAGAAAATCAGATAAAGGGATATTTCCGAGGTAACATGTATTTTACGTTGTCTTGTTGACACATGATGAATGCAAAGTGGTGCATTGAGGTTATGATATATGTTATTGTGCATTGTTTTTGCATATGCATGTCTTGAGTCAAAGTTATCTTAGTAAGGATTTTAATGGCTTATGCTAAAGTCCATATGAAGCGATGAAGAGTCCCGCTTATATGGAGTAGCAACGCTAAAGTCCATTGGAAGCGATGAAGAGTTCCGCTTACATGGAGTAGCAACGCTAAAGTCCAGTGGAAGCGAGGAAGAATTCCGCTTTCCTGGAGTAGCAAGAAGCATTAAAATGTACTAATGATAAGGGCTCAGGATGAAATAAGGATTTAAAGAAGGATATCATGACATTTATTTGTGAAACCATACATTCTCATAATGTGTTTTTATTATGAATTGAATGTGGATGCATAGCGTATATGGCTATTGTTGTTAACCCTGATGGTTGCAGGTTACAGGAAATATGGAGTATAAAAAGGAATGATGATTATGCATTCCAGGAGTCCTGCTTATGACAGTGAGAATTTTTATACTTATGCTTGACCGCTAAAAATGTGGAGCGGGCGGGGATGCTCGCTTGCACATGGAGGCGGGGTATTCCATACGAAGCGAGGATGATATACCGCTTGTATGAAGAAGCTTATGCTTGTACCGCTAAAAATGTGGAGCGGGCAGGGATGCTCGCTTGCACATGGAGGCGGGGTATGCCATACGAAGCGAGGATGAGATACCGCTTGTATGAAGAAGCGAGGATGAGATGCCGCTTGTTAGGATGATGATTCATTCCTATGTGATGACACGGATGATAGCGGTGATGTGTCCCGCTGTGTCGATTTATATTCATTTCTCTATGAGGACACGGTTTATAGCGACGGTTCATTCCGCTATATTTATTGGCGATGGTTCATTCCGCCAGGCGTATTTATAGCGACGGTTCATTCCGCTATATCTATTGGCGATGGTTCATTCCGCCAGGTGTATTGATAGCGATGGTTCATTCCGCTATATCTATTGGCGATGGTTCATTCCGCCAGGTGTATTTATAGCGACGGTTCATTCCGCTATATCTATTGGCGATGGTTCATTCCGCCAGGTGTATTTATAGCGACGGTTCATTCCGCTATATCTATTGGCGATGGTTCATTCCGCCAGGTGTATTGATAGCGATGGTTCATTCCGCTATATTGATTGGCGATGGTTCATTCCGCCAGGAGTATTTATAGCGATGGTTCATTCCGCTATATCTATTGGCGATGGTTCATTCCGCCAGGTGTATTGATAGCGATGCCTCTTTCCGCTACTATGTGGACGATGATTCATACTCAGGTGTATAGCGAGGTTTCATGCCACTTATTATATGACGAGGTGTCATGCCGTCGATTCTATAGCGAGGGATTTTGCCGCTATGTACTCAGCACAGGATTTTGCCGCCTTCGAGCGATGGGTGCTGATTACGCACTATTATTGAGCGACGGAGACAGGTATGACGCTATATCACTAGCGATGAGGTATGAGATATTGCTATTTTATTAGCTTTATTGTAGCTGGCATGCATTGATATACATGTTTTATTATGCCTATTTTACTAGCATGATAGTGGATGACATACGCTGAGGTACATGTATCGTCACTAGTGGGCAATGTTTTAGATGCCATGAGTTGGCATGTGTCGTCACGGGATGACGATGACGATGGTGTAGGAGATGTCTTATTAGACATGCATCATCGTTACGATGATCGATGCGTTGAGTATACGTATTCAGTAGTATGCCTTGGGTGCCAGTACTGGGCACAAGGTGGTGTGTGCGACACCGATGGACGTGACCCATATACCGAGCGGGTTGCTCGAGGAATGGATGGATGCGCTGTACATGTGATTGTACCGCAGCTTATGTTTGGGGGTAATCATTTTACGAGTGGTGATACCCTAGAAGTATGCTCGTTGGAATGGCTTTTGGCCATGTGATTTGACGACAGGAGTAATCATGGAGGAAAGTACTCGCTTTCTGTCGATGTGACATGTGGTGGACATGGTCACACCACCCTTGAGGGTGTAGGATGGGTCCTAAGGGAGTAGGATCAGGTTATGTTAAGTACATAGGGACATTGGGTTGTCCAGGGTGTATCGGCATTGAGGAATGTTGGATAAAGACCCACTACTCTATTGAGTTTTCTCCCATAGTATGTTATACCATGTGGAAACGTCCGTCTTATTGGTAGGTTTGAGGTAAACCTAAAGAGGCAGAGACTAGGTTGTCTGCCGCGTGTGTGTAGCACCATGATGGGCTTGCTAGAGCCGTTACACTGCTCGTTGGAACCAAGTTTGGCAAATCGTAAGGTGATACGATGTGGATTGTGGTGGACTCTAGTAGTCACCATGTCATTGAGGTTAAGGTTGTTCGTGCCTCGCTGAAACGTGTATACGTTTATGTTTAAATCTTGGAGACTTGTCTGGGACAGCTCAGGATGTTGGAGTACCAACAAGAGAGTCATCAGGTTGTTATTGACTCAATCTAAAGGAACCCGTGTATTGGGATACAATGGGTGTTATTATATCCAGTTTTTCCGAACGATGGTTCGAGACTTGTGGATCTCGAGTTCGATGGCATTTCCCTTGCGAGGAAGGAGGTAGTATTATACCTATTTGGGAATCTTGAAAGATTCGGTAAGTTGGTGCAAGTGGTGTTGATCTTGGGAATCACACCGTGTATTGTTAATCGTCGATTTTCATCCTCCACTGAGTAAGGAATGACTCAGAATTGACGGTTGTGTTTGGGGCTTAGGGATATGTGGTAGATACCCGAGCCGAGTGCATTGAGTATGCATGCGACATCAGTGCTTAGGCAGGTATACCGGTGAGTATACGGATGCCAGTTATTGATTTCCTCTCTGTTAAGCATAGAGTTATGCTATTTTTGGATGGTTAAATCTCTGATGAGAGATATGGAACACCTTGAGATTGGGAATCTCCATGGCACGATGATTATGAGGAATGATCGTGAAGTTAGTTGACTCCCTTGAGGAGGGATTTTCTTGTGAGGGTTAAGGTATTTCCCTTGTTGGTGTTTTCCTTCGAGTTATGCGACAGCCTTCCCAAGTTTGGATTGTTAAATCCGAGGATTTTCAAGGGATGGCAGGATTTCGGATTGGTTGAGTGTCGCTGACGACACAAGCGTTGAGGATGCAATGGGTTTATTGCATGCCCCTTAAGAAATTTAAACTCTGCGGAGTCTCGGTTGTTATTTATGATCAGAACGTGATTCTTGGAACATCCGGAGGTGGACATCTTGTGAGATGTCTTTTGTTTGAATTTGTGGCCGTGAGTTGCCCAAATTAAGTTGCAATGAGGCGACTACTCCTTCGATGGAGGAAGTTTGAAAGTGGAAACCAGGTTTGGTATGTGTACACCGTGGTTGTACTAGTGTTTCCTTCGTAACGATGTATGTTAGACATCGTGAGTCTTGATAGAGATGTCATGGAATGATATCTACGATAGAATCAGGAGCGATTCGAATCCTTGCAGTTTCAGTTGACTAACTGCTTTTGGACTGTTAGCGTTGAGTTGTGCTGACGCTCTTCGACGTTATGATGGATTTGGAAGTCTATTCCACTCCAGAGTTTGACACGAGGTCAACGTTCTTACGGTTGAGGTGTCATTCAGGATGTGTTCGTACTGTTGTATTAGATCAAAGGATGACTGTCCGATCTACAGTCGTAAGTATTGGTTGATTTGCAGTCATGAGAGGCTGACTTCTGGGATGACCCGCATCGAGGTACGTTTTACCTCTTGGGTGTTATGTTGGTTATGGTATGTCGCTCTGTTTCAGAGATTAGATGAGAGGTAAGTATCCTCGCGTTTATTAATACGATTCTGATATGGTCAGGAATCGATGTTATGGCTTCATGTTGTTGTGCAGCCTGGGTGTTACGTGATACACCAGTGCTAATTTCGAGGACGAAATTCTTTTAGTGGGGGATATTGTGATGACCAGGGATTATAGGTGTTAATCCCGTAGTATTAATAATCCCTAAAGTGGTTTTACGTGGCGATTTGGGATTTAATCGAGGTGTTGGGCCTTCTGGGCTCGTTTATTTGGGCAGTTGGGATCGTTGGATCCAGAGGTTGAGATTGTATTCACATTACGGTGTAAAACCTAAGAGTTGGGTTTTTGATGTGTCTCGGAATCTCGGGTGCTATGTGAGCACCGGTAGAGGGTTTTGGAGTTAGAGAGAGAGTTTTTGAAAACAGATGATTTTTAAGGAATCATGATGTATTTGTGGGGCTATTATTTTTTCGGGGTATTTTTGCTATAAATACAAGTTGAACCCGAGATTTTAGTATTAATTTCATTTTCAGCCCCAATTCCTTCCCTCTCTCCCGCGTGCGATTTTCCCGCTGCTACAGCGCTGCCGCGCGCAAAAGCGCTCCGCCCGCCGCCGTCCGGCCGCCGTTCGGGGCGTGCGACCTACCGCCGTCTTCGTCTCGACGAGGCGCTTCTTTCCCCTCCATCAATTCGAGGTTTCGTCGCGTGTGGAAGTCGGATTTTGCTGGTAAGCGTCGATCCCCAATTTCTAGGGTTCTTCGATTTTCGTTTGTTTTTGCTTCCGATTTCGTTGGGTAATCTCCCTAACCCCTTGTTCGTCTTTTTCATGTATTTCCATGCCTTTATTGTTTCGAATTTTCCCCAATTTCGTAGGGATTAAATTTCGATTTTTTGGGGGTTTTTGGCAGGGGTATTATTTCGTGCAATTGATCGATTATTGCATGTTTTAAGAGTATTATGATGCTTGATTGAGATTGAATTGAGAAGCTTTGGTTCGAATTTGAAGGATTTTAAGGGTTTGAATTTAAGGGCTTGTTTGGATTCGAAATTATGGGGGTTGAGTTCGAAAATGGGGAGTTTTTGTCAAGGGATGTTGATTCTTGCTTGGATAGCTTAATTGACATTTTAGATGAGTTATGGTATTTAATTGGGTTCGAAATTGTGAGATTGAGGTTCGATTTTTGTAGGGCATTCTTGAACAAATTTCGATTGTCTCATTTATTCCTTCCCTGCATGTACCCTGCCCCGGGTCTTTTAAGAGGATAATTGTCGTGTATTGACAATGTTGTGAGGGATATGGGTGTGCTTGAACATAGGTTACATGTTCGTAAATAATGGTGAATTGTTTATCGTGTTAGCACATCATTCCTCGGGGCATGGAACTCGAGCAAGGCTTGGCTCGGACTTCGGAGATTTAAGGTACGTGCGACGTACGAGCATTACTATATATATGTGAAATGCATAAGGTGTTTTTGATTGCATTGAATGTTTTGCGTATGGTTATACTTATATGTTGATATAGCCAAGGAATGACCCAAATCTTGATATCGCCGCTTGTAGCGTGCGTGACACTAGAGTAGGATGACTCTTGCATGATATATGGGGTACTGGATTTATATGACTATATTATGAGACATTTGAGATGTCTAGGTTTGTAGAATCATGCATTCTTCGTAAGACATTTGAGATGTCTAGGTTCGTAGAATCATGTATTCATTATGAGACATTTGAGATGTCTAGGTTTGTAGACTCATGTATTCATTATAAGACACTTGAGATGTCTAAGTATAATGAAGGAATGGTAAAATAAATGCTAAGGCATTTGAGCTATCTGTGATTGATAGCAAGGTTGTGAAATCAGTATTAGATATTGTGATATCTGTAATTGCATGTTTAATGAATTTGTAATCACTATATGTTGATATTCGAGGATCAGGCATGCGATGTGTAAATCAATGTGTTGATTTACTGATTTATGAGATTTGATGAGTTTGATGTTGTGAGAACAGGGACAGTACACGGAATCCCGGATGAGGATGTTGCCATCCAGGGAGTATCATTTAAATTCATTAGCATTTACCTTTGTTGTAAATTATGAATTTCATTATTATGATTATGGGATTTTGTGTATTGGTATGCTCACCCCGTTGGGGGCTGTCTCTGTTGGGACAGGTGGACAGGTACATCGATGGCTATGGAGCTGAGCTCGAGCTGTTGATTTGAGGTACTCCCAGGATCGTGGTACCAGGGCTTGATGGAGCACGGTATCGTATAGAGTACCTATATATACACCTGAGGATTTATACATATTCATATTCATGATGCTCGCATGTGAGCACGATTATACTTGTATATGGATTGTATATAAAGGCATGAGCCTTTCTCTCTTTCATTTAAGGTTGCATGCAATTAGGTTGAATTGCTAGAATGATATGAGAGTCATTGGTGTATTATGTGGGTGTTGGAACCCACTTTTGTTGACGTATGTGTGGTGTCTTCCCTGGCTGGGAATCTACTTGTATTACTGCTTTCTGTTGAGTATTATGTGTTCCCTGGCCGGGAATTTTGTTATGTGTTGTACTCTGTTTTGGGATAGCTCTATTTATGGGGAGACTCTGCCCAAATTTTTGTAAAAGTTTACAATGTGAAAAGCGGCACCAAGGGGTTGGTAAAGGGCAAACATATGAGTCTTTTATTGACAGGCAATGATTAAGTATCATCAGAGCTTCCCGATTGACATTTTATAGAAAGCATGTACCACACATAGTGGTTAATACACTAATCAAGGTTTTAAGGGCTTGGGGTCCTTACAGATTAATTGCAATTTGGGCATTAATTATGTTTACGTGATGAATTATGGTGATAATTAAATTATGTGTTGGAATTAATTATCATGGTTTAAATTGTGATGGTTTTTAATTATGTGAAAAATATGGATTTAGTGGAAGTTGGTGCATTTTTGTAAAATGCTTTTAAAATACCATGTTGGGGTATTTTGTGCATCATGTTAATTGATGGGGTACAAATTTAATTAACAACTCAAATAACCCCACTATACCCCCCACTTTATCTCACTTTTCCCCATCACTCTTAAATCCCCAATTTCACTCTCAAACCCTACCTTCCTTCCCATTTTCGATTTTGGCTCCAAGGAGAGGAGAAATCCTTGCAAAAGTCTTGTTTGTGGGATTTGTTGTAGGATTTGGAGTCCTCAAGAGGTATGGAACCCTTCCTAAAGTTTTACTGATGTTTGGTTTTGAAATGGGTTGGTATTTGAGTTTTTATGTGGGTTTGTTTTTGTGTATATGTTGAATGTGGTTGGGGTATGATTTTTGAAGTGTTTTATGTGGGTTTTAGTGAATTATGATGATATTTGAGTTATTGGAATGTTTGGGTTTGAAGGGTATGAGGTTGAGCTTGAAAAATGCTCAAAAATGGTGAAGGATCGCGCACACAGCAGGTGGCGATCGATCGCCGAAGGCCAGTAGCGAAAAATGCTACAGGCGATCGATGGCCATATATGGTGCGATCGATCACCGCGAGGCAGAAGGGTCAGGCGATTGATCGCTACATCGAAGCGATCGATCGGTAAGGCTCGCGATCGATCGCCTCGACGCAGCGATCGATCGCCAGCAGCTTAAAAGTGGCAAATGATGTTTTTTGTTGAATTTTTGGTATTGGGACTATAATTGGCTTCTAATATTGATTTGTATGGTTGTATAGAACCATCCCAGGTACCAACAACATCAAGGATATAAAGTTCTTCAACTTCTCCACTTCTGGAATTAAGGTAAGAGACGTACGGGCATCGGACGGTAAAACACACACTCCTATACTATGACTATGCAATGATTGCAAAAGTGTTTATGATGTTTATGATGATGATTATGATAAGTAAATATATGATGATGTCTATGATGAGTAAAGATGATATGATGTTTATGATGATGATTATGATAAGTAAAGATACGATGATGTCTATGATGAATAAAGATGCTATGATGTTTAAGATGTATGTTAAACTATGTTATTAGAAATGGTAGAATGTCTGGTGGTTGTTATGGGCAAGCGAGGAAGGTACTTACCGCCGACATAGCTAGCGAGGAGATACATCCGCTATCAAGGTGTAGCGAGGGGTATCACAGTACCACTATATGTCGAGCGAGGTGGCCAATTGTGCCGCTGACATAACAGGACTAGGACAGTCACATTTCTAATTAACATTGTTGACTATGAGCATATGTGAAGTATGATTTTAATCATTTATGTCAATAACTAATGATTACATGCATGCCTATGAAACAGGGACAACAAAAGTGGGTTAATGCGATTAACCAGGAAGTATATGCTAACGATTATTTCATGCATTTATTTATAAGCCATTATGTTATGATGTTAAGTAATGATGTACATGCTCATGATGGGTTGTTCCTGTAGGTACACTTTTGGACTGAAGGGCTAAGGGTCGGGTTGAGACAGTGAGCTACGAGGAGCATGAAAGAATTTAGGATACATGATTTTTGAATAGTCTCTACTCTAGGAGTAGTGTAAATCTATAGCTTTAACATTCATTATTGAAAATGTAATTAATTAGCTTTTGGAATTTTATTTTTGGCCTGTAATCCCATTAGCTCAAAGCTACGACCGGAACCCTAAGATGTTATTAACGCATGTTTAGTCCATAATACATTATTATAATGATGTTAAGGTAGGAAGACCCTACACCCAGAGTGGTTATAATCCTTAATGGATTTTAATTAGAGTAATTATGAGATAATTACGGTGTTGATACTCCCGAGGATTTTACTCCATTATCGTGGTCGTTTGAGGTTTGTGAAGTAATTGAGTGAGTGTGAGATAATTATTGAACACAATTGATTTTTAATGAGATGGTGCAAGTATTTGAGACCCGGGTTTTTGGAAACTTGGTAGTATATATACCAAGTGGGCTCGATGTTCAGTCATTTCCCTCTACTCCCTCTCTCTCTCCTCCCACGTTTCCCCTTTCTTCCCATTTTCCTCTCTTTCTCTTTTGATGGACAAATCGATGGAGGCTCGACTTCGGAGCGAGATTTCACAAAGATAAATGGGTATGTTCTTCCGCTCACCTTTGTCTTCGTTTTGAATGTGGTTTTGTTGAGTATGGTTGAGTATTGTAATGGGTTTGAGATTTGGGGATCTTTGGTAAAATTCTTAAAGTGGAGTTTTTGGTGTTTTTAATGAGTTTAAATGGAGTATTTGAGGTTGTGAAGGTGTTGGGGGTGTTGGTTTTTTATTTGGGGGTGATAAACACCATTGTTGTATAAATTTTCAGAAAAATCGCAGGTCGCGATTGATCGCTCGATCGCGGCTTGGCGCAGATCGATCGCGACATTACGGTGATTTTTGGTGACGATGAACAGTCTCGGTGATCAATCGCGAATACTCGGCAGTCGATCGCGGAGGGCGTGGCAATCGATCGCGAGAAGTTGCCGATCAATCGCGGGGAGTCAACTGATGTTGGCGATCAATCGGCATGGGACGACGATCGATCGCGGCTGTTTATTTTTCGGGCAGTAGGGTATCGCAATCGATCCCTGGAAATAGAGATTGATCGCGGCCCCTGTTTCTTTGGTTATTCAAAACTTTTGTTAAATGTCGGGATTTCAGATTTGGGGTTTGTTTGGTAGATTTTTGGGGCGATGTCTACATACCAGTGTGAATACTTAAATTTAAAATGGAATGTTTGGGTTGAACTTTAATAAGACATACTACTCGTTCGAGTTAATCGTAACTCATTGGACATAGAAAATGGGATGGCTTGAGTAGTACGCATAGTTCATTAATGGTAATTAATCATCATGGTAGGGTGATGTATTTGGGGGTTGTGTTTGTGCGTATGATTGATTGTGAGCTATTAACTGTATATAGCGAATAATTCACTGGATCTCGGGTCTAAGGCAAGGATTGGTTCTGGCTATTGGACGATAAGGTACGTATGACGTACGAGCAAAGTTAGATATATTATTGTCATGTGCATTAATAATATATGGTTGTTGCAATTATTTTGATATGCATTTGAGAATTATGTGGTGCCACTATTTAGCGAGCAATGGTTATGATGTTGTCGCTGTTGAGCGAACATCGGTTATGATGCCGCCGTTGTTGAGCGTGCGAGCGGATGGAATTCCGCCGCTATTGAGCGAGCGATGGGTCATGATATGATAGAACTGTGGAATTATTGTTAAGACATATGGATATATGTGAATCATTAGTGTAATGTTTAACTGTAATTGATCATGGAATTAATGGTTTGAACATGGGCATAGTTAATCAATGTAATGATTAAATGATTTTGGGGATTTGATGGTTTTGGCTCTTATGAGAACATGAACAGGACGGGGATCCCATATGATAACGATACTATACATGGAGGATCTTTTACATTTACAGTTTTATATTTTGTAAATTATGAATTGTGATATTGTTGTTATTGAGATGGCGGATTGATATGCCCACCCCGTGTAGGGGTTGTTTCTGTTCGGACGGGTGAACATATACAACACTAGCTCTGGAGTTGAGTTCGGGTTGTAGATTAGGAATGCTCCCAGTGCCGAGGTACCAATGTTGGTATTGAGTAGTATGCTTTATACATTAGATACACATTCTTTTATTCAATGCTCGCCTGTGAGCATTCTGATGTGTATATGGGTTGTATAAAAGTTGTTAGATTTCTCTTTTCATTTATGGTTGCATGCAATTAATTATGGAGTATTGCATGATGAATTGGGAACATGTTAGTGTATTATGAGGTGTATGATCATGGTAGTGGAGTGGTATTTGCGAATTTGAAATACAACAAAACGATTCTCAAAATCATCACTTCTTCTTTACGTTTTCTAATCGACTTCTCTATCATCATAGTAGCAAAATGGACCTCAATCTTGGCCACCTTGCCCCCAAAGAGTTCCTACAGAACAACCCACAAACCATGAACACAACTGATATATATATATATGTCACATATCAACAAGAGATATACTAACACAAATGTACAAATACAATAGTTTTAAATACTTCCTGTATTTCATATATATCTCGTGTCTCCTTGGTTGTTCATGTAGATTATTTCATGATAAACAATCATATAATGCATATGTCATGACATGTCACAATCCTTCTCAATCATGTTTCAATCACATTCAATCCCATTCCAGTGAATATCATTCTCTCATCCATTTCCATTGGCTGCGTATAATATCACTACTTCATATATGAGCAACACATATAATATTGTTATTACGCTCAATATGATCCCATCATATTAGCAGCCAATATTATATTGCATTCCCGCTCCATATACAAGTCTCCGATATTATATTGTTGCATGCCCAATGTAAACATACAATCCCGCCTCAATGGGTGGATATTCACTTCACATACATAGATCATAATACATATATGATATAAAAATTATATTTGTACTTCCCAAAAATATGTTTCTATCAAAAGCACATATTGTTGAGCCATAAACGCATTGTTGAGTTTAATGGTTAATTAATCTCCAAATTATTTATGGGTTTTGATGATCAACAAAACTTGCATTTGTTGTACTAATGCGTCTACTTAGTGTACCTGGTTAGATGGACAATTTGGTTGGGAAGACCAATGGAAGAGAACCCAAGTTACTCGATGACATTTGTGATTTCATAGGACAAGTGGTGGATTTTATCAAGGAAGCTATTAAACATGGATGAGAGGAAAGACATCTATGAACGACCATAATTAGTGTTCAACTTGTGTGGAATGATGTTGCATCAATATCTTATGATAGGATGACGACCCACGAACCAATGGTCCTTTGGTGGGCAACTTTGTATAGAACCCAATTTGAGCACAGCGTGGTATTTTAATTATATCACTTGGCTCGATGATCCGAATGACGTGAATCAAAAGATGTTGGAAAGCCAATAAAAAATTCTATATTTCATATTCAAACATCTTAGTTCAATTCGAATTTCATCATTGAGCAAAATGGCATGGAATTCATGACAAGTGCATATTGAAGCAAGGTTTGAGCGACTGTAGTATTTTGGGCAAAACTTCTTCATACCTTAATGAAATTTGATGATTTTCATATCCACGTGTAGGTAAGAGGTTATGCAACAACTTTGATGTTCACCACTTTTTCCAGACGAGCTTAAGATCGTCGAAACATGCAAAGTTTGAAGTTTTTAAAATCTGTAAAGATAGTTTCAGGGGATGGGAACCATCACCACAGGAGATCCAAGCCACGCGTGCCAACGTCGTGCACCATCGACTGAAGCGATGGCACGGTGCGCGCCCTGGCGATCCCGATCGCCCCAGGCGATGTAAGGAACGCCCCAGGCGATCCAAAATCATTCCTAAGTCATTGTTTCAGAGGGTGATCGCCCTAGGCGATGCAAGGAATGCCCGAGGAGATCCGAAATGTTTCCTACGACATTTTTATGATAGGGATATCGCCTCAGATGATGGACAGGTCGCCTGAGGCGATCTGGGCCAATTTGACCTTTGAAGCTTGCCGATGGTGATCGCCGCAAGCGATGGCTCAGGTGTTGGCGCGCATTTTTGGTCCAAAATTGTTGCTAACAGCTATAAACGGCTAGTATGACCTTTGGAGCCTCCTACACTATAAAATATAAATTGATCCATTTGGGGTGGCACAACACAACACAACAACCTATAACAAAGAGAAACACAATATTTGCTCAAGAATACACATTTATCATTCAAGTTCATCATTTTGAGTTTGTTTCATTTGTGAGAGTGTGTGGCTTATTTCTGTAAGTCATTTGTTGTTGTGAGAGTTGATGCTTGAGTTTGTAAACACCGTGAAGGTGTCATTTGTTGTAGCACACGAGTTGTGAATTGTTGTAAGGTCCTCCAAAATCGACGCAAGCTGTAAATTGTATAAGTCATCGACAAGTGAAGTTGGTGCATGTTGTGGCTATCCTTGGAGCCCTTAAGGCCAAGAAGACTCGTGAAGAGTGTGTGAGTCGGGAAGAGTTTGTTTGTGGCTATCCTTGGAGCCCTTAAGGCCAAGAAGACTCATGAAGAGTGTGTGACTCGGGAAGAGGTTGTTTGTGGCTAACTGGAGCCCTCAAGGCCAAGATCGAAGTGTTCTAGTGGAACCTCAGTTGGACGTTTTCTAACCGGGAAGATGAGACTTAGGCGATTCATTGCCGAACGTCTATAACAAATACTTGTGTTCTTTATTGTTTTATTTACATTACACATTTACGTTATTATTGCTTATTGTTCATTGTTCGATTGACATCAAGTCTTCCGCACCGCAAACTCGACTTTTGCAAATTCACTTTAAAATCGCTAAAGTAGTCAAGGAACCTCTTTCACCCCCCCCCCCCACCCCCCTCTTCAGTTCCAACAAGTGGTATCAGAGCCACTTGGCTTTTGTTTTAAACCAAATTTTTTATGGCTATCTAGCTACTGAGTTTGTTCCAGATCAATCGACCAATCGTCCCCCGTTATTTACCGGTTCTAACTATGAGTATTGGAAAAACTGATTTTCATTTTATGTCCAATCCGTAGATTATGAACTATGAAGAATTATTGTTAAAGGTCCATATGTTCCAATGAAGGAATTTAAAGGTGTTCCAATTCTTAAGTAAATGTATGATTTTGATGAGGAGGACATGCTCCAACTATCTTTAAATGCTAAGGTCATGAATGTTTTATTTTGTGCTTTAGGTATTGAGTAATACCATCAAGTCTCGACTTTCTCATCGGCTAAAGAAGTTTGGGACAAATTACAAGAATGCTACATGATCCCAGTTCAAGAAAAGGAGACAAGGATAGAGATTGTCCAACCCAACAATGAAATCATTGATGTTGAGTCCCAAGAGGACGTTGGGTGTTTGGAAACATGGAGTAATGATGGCCAATCCAATGATGAAATAGGCAACATTCGCCTCATGGCCAAAGACGATGCAAATGACGAGGAAGAGGAAAGCAACGATGAGGTACTCTCTTTCGATGAATTATTAGAATTATATAATGAGCTTCTTGGTGTTCTTGACAAAACCAATATGAGTAACAAATTACTAAAAGTTGAGTTAGCCAAGAAAGATGAAGAAAATAATTCATTGAAAAATGAATTAAGTAATTTGAAGAAATCATTTTGCAAGTTTAATGAAAGTAATACTAAACATGATGATTTGCTTGGCCTACAACGATGTAGCTTCGATAAGGCCGGTTTAGGCTACTCGAAGAAAACTAGATCCTTTTCTAGCTTAATAGCCAAAGCAAAATATAATCCATCAACATGCTCTTATTGTTGCAAACTTGGTCATACTCGTGAAATTTTGCTAAAAATCAATATCGGCCAAATAAGAGGTGGAAATAGATTCCAAAGGCATCGATAAAAGCTAACCCGCAAGGACCCAAAAATAAAATGGGTATCAAAGATCCTCCAATTATAAACTTGTTTTGTAGGAACAACAGAGAGATAGAGGATGAAGGCACTAGCACCTTATGGGATGAAACCATCAAATGCACCATAATAGAGGATGCTAGAGGTATAGGACCAATGATAAGAACATAATCTTATCATTAGAGGTACATTTATTTTAAGCATCATAGTATCATAATTAGCTCTTTTGCTTGGTTAATATTCATTGAATTGCATATCATGATTAAGTGATGTAATTCAATTGCTTTTAAGGTGATCTTTGAGAAATTGAGTTTTGAGTACATTATTATGATATCATATTTAGGGGGAGCTAATTATATTTTTCTTGTGCATTTAATAAAGCAATTACAAAATTTCATTGACACAAAGTAACTGTGATCAAGAAATTGTGGGGCTCAATATTCATTTATAGTGCATTGTATTTCCCCTTAGCATGTGCATATTTGTGTAACCCTCTTTTCTCAAATGTGTTAGAACTTTTATAATCATACATACGGGTCTATATGCTTTAGTTTTGTGAATGGAGTTGAATGCTTAAACATTATATGACTTGATTACATGCTCATTTTTGTTATTGCACAAGTTTATGCTTGAATTATCTTCTTATAATAATGGATTTTATTTATATGATTGCATATTTAAATTTGTTTAAATGCGTGTTTTATATGCTGAACTCATTATGGAAAAATCTTGATTTCATCATACGTGCCTTAAATTAGATATCTACTTTGATGAATCGCTATTATTCTTGAATATGATAATTTGTTGGCCTAGTCTTGTGATGGCATGTTATCGATTGTTTGAGACTTTGCCATGAGCTTTAAAAGATTTCTTCATGATGCTATAATCGTTTTATGCTTAAATAAATGAAGCTATTTAATCAAAGCATGTTTAATATGTTTAATTTTTTTCTCTTGTCCTAAACATGCTTTGATTGTCTCAACATGAACTCTAATTTGTTATATCTGATCTTAAGCTTGTTGAGTTTGGTGTCAAAGCTATGAGTTGCCAACTTATGTTTAGAAAGCTTTAACATATGTAACATAATTTAATTATATTATCTTTTTATATTTATCATGTTTCAATCCATTAAGATCATTAATTGTGTGAAGCGTGTGATATGTAGAACTTAGTTTAGTTCATTCACTTTCAATTAAATTGATTACATGCCGCTATGCTTAAGTGTAACTTGTAATTGACTGAATTTTGATTATTTTATGTTGGTATGCATTAACCAACTTAAAATTCTTTGCATGATGCTAAATCTATTATGTGCTTTGAGTTCACTTTGAATATGCAATGTGCAATTTAATTCATGGTAATTAAGCATGTTTCAATTGTTTAGATGCTCAATCTTGGATCATAGGATTATGGCTTAAGAATTTCATATATCTTTATTGTTTCTATGGCCTAAATTATTTTGCTCTCACCACATGCGCCTTATTAACCCGTCAGTTGTTTATAGTGAGGCATTGAGCTATTTAATTTTTATTGAGCATGAAGTCATGGATTTTTTTATGGAACATATGCAAACTTTGCACATTTAAGAATACATTCGCATGTTGTTTCATTTTCTTAAACGCATGTTTGTCTTCCTCTCAATGATTCATTATTATGCTTGTTATGGCTATTACATGCTTGATGTGGAACATGTGCTTATTTTTAGACTATAACTCTGTCAAAATATATTTGTGCTATGCTCTCTTGATTTGATTATTTGATTATCACAAAAAGGGCGAGATGTTTGTGGTAAACTTGAAGCTTAATACATGCATGTTTTGAGGGGAGACTTTTTGTATTAAGCTTTATTTCGGGGGAGCCTTGATTAGTCTTATTTCATGCATTTTTCATTTACAAGTTCACCAAGTTTTGTGATCATCAAAAAGGGGGGGATTGTTGGGTCTTAAACGCATCGTTGAGTTTAATATTAATTAATCTCCATATTATTTATGTTTGATGATCAACAAAACTTGCATTTGTTGTACTAATGCGTCTACTTAGTGTACATGGTTAGATGAAAAATTTGGTTGGCAAGACCAATGGAAGAGGACCCAAGTTACACGATGACATTTGTGAGTTCATAGGACAAGCGATGGATTTTATCAAGAAAGCTATTAAACTTAGACGAGAGGAATGACATCTATGAACGACCATAATTAGTGTTCCATATATGTGGAATGATGTTGGAACAATATCTTAGGATGAAGACCCACGAACCAATGGTCCGTTTGTGGGCAAATTCGTATAGAAGCCAATTTGAGCACATCGTGGTATTTTGATTATATCTCTTGGCTCGATGATTCGAATGACGTGAATTCAAAGATGTTGGAAAGCCAACTCAAAAATCTATATTTCATATTCAAACATCTCAGTTCAATTTGGATTGCATCATGGACCAAAATGGCATGGAATTCATGACAAGTGCAGATTGAAGCAAGGTTTGAGCGGATGCAGCATTTTGGGCATAACTTCTTCATACCTTAATGAAATTCGATGATTTTGATGTCCACGTGTAGCTAAGAGGTTAATATACAATTTGATGTGCACCACTTTTCCCAGCAATGAGCTTAAGATGGTCGAAACTTGCAAAGTTTGAAGTTGTTAAAATCTGGGAAGATAGTTTCAGACGATGGGAGCCATCACCGTAGGCGATCCGAGCCACGCGTGCCAACGCCACGGACCATCGATAGAAGCGATGGCACGATGCATGCCCTGACGATTCATATTGCCCCAGGCGATCAAAAATCATTCCTAAGTCATTTTTTTAAAGGGCGATCTCCCCAGGCAATGCATGGAACGCCCGAGGTGATCCGAAATGTTTCCTATGACATTTTTCTGAAAGGTAGATTGCCCCAGGCATGGGTAGATCGCCTGAGGAAGTCTGGGCCAATTTGACCGTTGAAGCTTACCGATGGTGATCGCCCCAGGCGCATATTTTGTCCAAAATTGTTGCTAACGGCTATAAACGGCAAGTATGACTTTTGGGTGCCTCCTACACTATAAAATATAAATTGATGCATTTGGGGTGGCACAACACAACACAACAACCTATAACAAAGAGAAACACAAGATTTGCTCAAGAATACACATTTATCATTCAAATTGGTGCATGTTTGTGGCTATCCTTGGAGCCCTTAAGACCAAGAAGACTCGTGAAGAGTGTGTGACTCGGGAAGAGTTTGTTTGTGGCTATCCTTCGAGCCCTTAAGGCCAAGAAGACTTGTGAAAAGTGTGTGACTCGGAAGAGTTTGTTTGTGGCTAACTTGGAGCCCTCAAGGCCAGGATCGAAGTGTTCTAGTGGAACCTCGGTTGGACGTTTTCTAACCGAGAAGAGGAGACATAGGCGATTCATCACCGAACTTCTATAACAAATACTTTTGTTCTTTATTGCTTTATTTACATTACACATTTACTTTATTATTGCTTATTGTTCATTGTTCGATTGACATCAAGTCTTCCGCAGCGCAAACTCGACTTTTGCAAAATCACTTTAAATCACTAAAGTAGCCAAGGAACCTTGTTTACCCCACCTCTTCGGTTCCAACTCATATACTTTCACCCTGCTCGATGTCCTGTGTTATGTGACGGCTATATACATATATATGATATTAGCATCTTTCTATCAATCAGAATCAAGTTTTTTATGAAACTGTACGATATAACATGTATATCCATGAAATTAATCAAAAATAGCAAGAATATGCAAAATTTCCATTTTACGGCGACCGATCGATCAGTGAACCGACCGATCGATCGCTCGCCTTCTGCGAAAAATTTTATTTGCTTCGACCGATCGATAGGCTCAACCTACTGATCGATTGGTGAACCCTGTAACACGACATTTCACCATTTTCACCACTTTCCCACCTCTAACAACATGGCTAACACCATACAATTCAACTCATACAATCAAAATACAGCAAAACATCATAATCTCTTTCTTTGCTTCCATATCACTACTTCTTATACCGTAAATCATTTTTAATCATACCCATTGTGAGGACCCGTTCCTAATCAAGTGTTTAATTATCACACAATGATTATTTATTTGTAAACAGCGGAAGATTTTTAAAAATGTTCTGCCAACAAGTGGCTCTAAAAATTTCGGCATGACCTCCGCGCAAGAGGGACATACCAGAAAAAAAATGAAAAGCATAAATATCATATCCCAGTGCAGCAAGTAAATACATAATACCATAGCAAGCATCATAGACACCCAGCACATAAGTCATATTAAAAATATTTACATCATACCATAGCATGCATAATATATCTCCAGCACACATTTATACTCAAAATATTTACATAGTTATACTATCTAGGACACACCGGGGTACACTTAACTATCCTACGACTGGGAAAAGACAAAAGAAAACAACCTCAGGTAAGACTTCCAGCGAGCATTCCCTCTTTGGGATCCTGGTCACCTATAATAGCTGCCATTGCCCACACACAAAGACAACAACAGCCCCCTATGGGTGAACCAAAGCCCAATATGAAACTATCAAGTAAATACAACATGCATCTATAAAATGTGATATATGATGTCATGCAATGCAATGCAATGTAATGCGATGCATGAAAGGTACAATCATCTCGGGATAGCAAATGTCCGGAAATCCAAGGAAAGGCTATCAAATATCTCAAGATACCAAAGGATCGGAGTCCATAGAAAGGTATCATCAATCAAATATCATGCTCGAGCAGGGCGTCGACTCGCTCATCGCTACAACATCTCTCTCAATCGAGCCATCGCCGATCCATCATCCCTCGTGTCTGGGCGACGTCGGCACACTCGTCGCTACTGCATCTCTCAGCTCACTCTCTCCGCCGAGCCATCGGCGTGCCCATCATCCCCAGACACGCATCACAGATACCAACGAAAAAGATAAGGGTATCAACGAGAGAATCGGTAGAATCAACATGACATGCTCAATGTCCATGCGTGTCAATGCATCATGCCAATATCATAATCTCATATGATGCAACTTAATATGTCCAATGTGAAAGTCATATCTCGATGTACATTTATTGAAAAAGATGTGTGTTAACAAAACATTTATTTTCATACATCGATATATCAACTCTGAATGCTTATAAGTCAAGTAAAATCACATAGCCAAGTAATTTCACGTAAGTTCAGCAAATCATATATCAAATAATACAGATACCTGTCGTATGTTACCGATCGCAACATACCTATCTTTCTTTTCTAAAATATGAATATCGTTGCAAGGACCCCCGCTTTTAACCCGTTATTAGTGTATTAACACATGCCATTAGCGCATATAAACATATAATTGTAGGAAGGAAACCACATGCAAGTATAAAACCGTAACCCATCTATAAAATTTCTTGCATTAGAACCCCATAATGTTCAACTTCCCAACCAATACCTTTTTCCATAGTATGCACCTTAATAATAATACACTAACATACTCCCAGTTCATTTAGCAATTCCGTATTTAATTGCATGCAACCATAAATGAAGAGAGAGAATCATGCTCATTTATACATTCCATATACACGTAATGAAGTACTCACATGAGAGCACCCAATGAATAAGTGTGTACTTAATGTATAAATACTCTACCAGATACCATGACTGGTACTTCAATCCTGGAAGCACCTCTCAAGAACAGTTCGATCTCAACACTGGATCTGTGTACTTATTCAACCAGCTCTGGTACCTCGATCAGGAAGTACCTCCAATCAACAGCCCGAGCTCAACTCCAAAGCTGCTGCTACACATGTGTCACATGCCCCAAACAGAGACAGCCCCCACACGGGGTGAGCATACCAATACCACCAATCCAATAATCAAAATATTGTAGTTCATAATTTACAGAATGTAAATGCCATGAATTTAAATGATACTCCCTGGATGGTATCATCCTCATCCGGGATCCCCTGTATTGTCCATGTTCTCAAAAATAACCAAACCATTAAATTTCCAAAAGCCGGTTGATCATCTCATTGATCAACAAAAATCATTCCTACTATACCAGTTCCACAATCAAATATGATTAAATCATCAACTAGAGTACCACAGATATCACACGTATCTTGCCAATGATTCTGTATTTTCATTTCATAGATCGCTCCACAATAGCGGCATTTATCCCCACGCACGCTCAACAATAGCGGCGTTATAACCGATGGTCGCTCAATGGCGACAACATCTCAATCATTGCTCACTCAAAGGCGTCACCATATGATTCCCAATCGACGTTCATTTAACATAGTTACCATACATCATGCATTTCAATAACCATTTATTGTAAATGCCACATATCCTGCATTTCAATGCTCATTTATTCAAATACCATACACCATGCATTTCAATAACCAATTATTTTAATTGCCACATATCATGCATTTCAATGCTCATTCATTCAAATACCATACACCATGCATTCCAGAGTTGCAATATTGTAACAGGTTATGCTCGTACGTTATACGTACCTTATAATCCCATAGTTCAAATCCAAACTTGCCTTGGTCCCGTGACCGATGAATTATGTGCTAAACATGATTAATAAACCATAATTAATCTCAAGCATGCAACCACGTGCCCAAGCACGTTCACAAACCCCAAAAATATCGTCATCCATGACGATTAACCATTTCAAAAGATCCCGGGCGAAGCATGCATTGAAAACTCAACACGAAATAATTTCCCAAAAACAGGCATTGGCGATCGATCGCATCATCTCAGGCGATCGATCGCCTTGCAAAAATAGGAACAGGCGATCGATTGCTCCTTTTCAGGCTATCGGTCGCCTCTTAGCGTAAATGGCCACTGCCTCATGGCGATCGATCGCTTCATTTGTGGCGGTCGATCGCCTCACTGTTAATCTTCCACAAAATTTTATCAACGTCGCGGTGATCGATCGCCTTGCTCTAGGGATCGATCGCCTCGACCTGTAAAAGCCAAAAATGGCGTTTTTCTTGCAAAATTTACAATCCTCACACCCCATACAACATAAATCCTCAAAATAACACCATAAAAACTCCTCAAACCAACCAACCCAAAATTCTTTAAAAACCCTTTTCTTTAAACCCAACACAAATCACAACCAAACTACACAATACCATAATCAAATCGAAGCTAAAAGTGAGGAGAAGAAGGTTACCAACTTATCTTCTAGAAATCCGGCTCCTAGGATGAGCCTCCATCGATTTTGCTCATCAAAGGGAAAGGGGAAGGGTTTGGGGTGAGAGAGTGGCGTGAGGGAGAGGAGAGGGAGGAGAGATTCTGTATAATGACGGAATACCGAGTCTATTTGGTATATATAGCTCCAAAGCTCCAACATACCGACTCCTACACAAATACATCATGATTCATTAAAAATCACCTGTTTTCAATAATTATCTCTCCAACTCAAATTCCATCACCAGCCCCAGTACAAAGTACTCCGAACCCCAGATCCCACCAAAGACCAAATTCCAAGGTTATCACCACGATGAGAATACAATCTCATCCCTTGGATCCAACGACTCCAAAAACCGGATCTAAAATCCTCGAGAGTCCTGAAACCGCAATTAATTCATAATTGCTACAACTGAAATTCATTAAGGATTATTACCACACCGGGATTAACACCATTAATCCCCGGGCATCACAATTATCCCCCACTAATAAAATTTCGTCTTCGAAATTTGCACGGCGTACTCCACGTAACGCCGAGAACACGCAATTCAAACAGATCCACGATGTCGAATCATGAACATAACATGAACGACACACCAACCGCGAGAATACCGGCCTCGAACCAAAACCTGGAATGGGGTAAACCCCCCAAACCATCACAAACTCAAGGAAAGACGTCAGCATTCCCCGATGACAACCATCTCAAACGCAGTCAGCCAACCCTAACTGCAGATCAAGCGAATCATACGTGATTCCAAAATAGGTATCGTCTCAATGATATCTTTATGATCTAGCCTACGATGTTAATCATACATCGTTACTAAGGAAACCACTAGTACACTACAATGTACTTAAACCATGCCCGGTTTCCGCTCTCCAGTCCGTCTCCATCAAAGGAGTAGTTGCACCACATTGCAACACCGATTGGGCCACAACACGTCCCCGATCAACATGAAACACATCTACAAAGGTGTCTACATCCGTGTGTCTCAAGAAACCACATCTTGATCCAAACACACTATCGAGACTCCACAAGGTCTCGCGTTCTCGAAGGGGCATGCAAGAACAATCAATTGCATTCCCGCCACACGTGTCAACCAGGACACTAAACAAATCCGAATCCTGGCCATCCCTCGTTTATCCTGGGATTTAACAATCCTAAAACAGGAAGGCTATCGAATTAACCAGCAAGAATTACCATGGTCCCAAAACACGACAATCCCTCCTCAGGGGAAGTCAACTGGACCTCACGATTATTCCTCAGAATACATCGTGCCATCGAGATTTACCAATCTCAAAGTTCCACAATCTCTCACCGGAGATTCGCCAAATCAAGTATACTAATCCGACGTTCAACAAGGAACAAAATAGAGTTGGCATTCGTATACACACACGGCATCCATGCCTAAGTACCGACATCACAAGCACACTCAAAGCAATAAACTCGGGTATCTCCAATCATACCCAAAATCCCAAAATCAGCTGTCAATCCTCGCTCATTCTCACCCCACGGAGAATAATGGTTGACAAATCAAAAAGGGTGTGATTTCAACATCAACACCACACAAACCAAATCAACGAATCTCCTAAAGATTCAACCGGTAGGTATAATAGTACCGCCTTCCTCTCAAGGAAAATGTCATGAATCCATGATCCTCCAATCATCGAATCACCGTTCGGAAACCTGGATATATTTACCAAAACATATCGCCGAACCAAAAGTACGCAATTGGTTCAAATAGTGCATCAAAGCAACTATTACCAAATCAAAACCTGTATACGCACTATATACTCATCCTAGAGATGCTCTGTACTAATACCATAGTACTACACAATTTCGAGCATTTCTCCGGAGACGTCTCCTCGAACGTCTCACCAGAAGTACGAATCCATTACATAGTCCGACACTAGTAGGGCTTACCCCGGTTGATTCACAATCAACCCTCAACCGATACCAGCTGTCTCCATGACAGCACAATCCAAATCTCTCGAAGAGATAAAATCAATATAGTAGTGTTACCCCACTAACTATATCACACAAATCCAATTGTGACTCACGTTGCATTTTACATATAAAGATGCTCAACCAGAGCTAATAACGACTTGTCGACACCCATGTTGGTACTCCCAAAAGAATTGAGTTGTCCCAGCACAAGTCCCTTAACAATTGATGTATAAACGTCCCCGTGAGGTATTCCCTGCCTCAAACATCATGCCACATAGAGACTACAAGAGTCTACCATAAGTCCTCATCGTATCACCGTACGATTCACCGAACTCGGTCCCAACGTGCAGTATAATGGCCACAACAAGCACTCTATAACACTTCTACAATACCTGGCTAGCAAAACGCTGCCTCCATAGGTTTATACTAAGCCTACCAACGTAACATACGTTCCATCTCGGTACACCATACCGTAACATCCATTAGAGTAGTGGTCCACCACCCAATAATTCTCTAATACCAATGCACAAAGGACATCCCGGTGTCCTTGCTCAACCACAAAACAATCCTAATTCTGTAGGATTTATTCCACACCTCAGGGGTGGGTGTGACCAAGCCTACCACATATCACAACAATAAGCGAGTAGTTTCCTCAATGGCTACTCTTACCACCAATCACTTGGCCTTAGCCATCCCAGCGAGTATACCCAAAGGTATCACTACTCGACAAATATTTACCTCTATTACATGATGCGGTACACTCACCGGTACAATGCATCCAATAATCCATCGAGCAAACCTGCTCGCCCTAACAGTCTCGTCAACCAGTGACGTAGACATCGCCTTGTGCCAATCAACAACACTCAAACCATATGACTAAATACGTACACCCAGACGTATTATTTGTCATCACGATGCTACACGTCTACATAGAATATCCGCTATGTCATCGTCATCCCGTGACGGTATATGCCAACATATGACATCCCAAATCCCATCGTCAACTCGCGACGGTACATGTCGATACACGACATCCATATTCTCATCGCCAAACACATGACAGTATATAACAACACATGATATTTACAATAATGATAACAAAACAGTAATATATCATACCTCATCGCTATCAAGATAGCGGCATACCTGTATCCATCGTCCACCAGTGGTACATGTAAGGACCCTAATCCTTAAGTGCGGAATAAAGGCATAATAGAGCTAAATAAATGATCAGAGTAGAGTAAACAAGTTGAGTCTATGAGCTTAAGCATTTACATGCCAAAATAAAGGACTACCAAAAGGATTAATTACATTCCAACAAATGAATGTGTCCACTATAGTTTTACGCTACTCCTAGAGTAGGCACTATACAAAAGAATCCTGTCCCTTCATCTACCAAAGATGCTCGTGAAGCTCTGTAAGGACCCTAATCCTTAAGTGCGGAATAAAGGCATAATAGAGCTAAATAAATGATCAGAGTAGAGTAAACAAATTGAGTCTATGAGCTTAAGCATTTACATGCCAAAATAAAGGACTACCAAAAGGATTAATTACATTCCAACAAATGAATGTGTCCACTATAGTTTTACGCTACTCCTAGAGTAGGCACTATACAAAAGAATCCTGTCCCTTCATCTACCAAAGATGCTCGTGAAGCTCACTGTCTCAACCCGTTCAAGCCCATCTATCATGCCAAAAAGGTACCTACAAGGACAACCCCCAAACATGAGCAATAATAATCATTCATATTCAACACAATATGAAGATAAAGCGTAAATGCATAATCAATATAAAACACTTCCTGTTTTCCCATGCATTTCAAACGCTTCCCGTTTGGTTGTCCCTGTACCATAACTCATGAGTATAATCAACAGATTATTTTTAATGGCCAAAACATGTCATGACATCATATACCATCTCAACTGTACCACATATTGGTCACCATTCCCTAGTCTGTCCATCACAGTGTATTTTAATGCCCCTCGCTTATATTCATATGGGCGGCATAGGATAACCTCGCTACAATGGACATGCGGCGCTCCCACCCCTCGCTTCACAGAGAGCGGCAAATACCCTTTCCTCGCCCCATATGACAACCACGCTCAAATGTGACATGCGGCGCTCCCACCCCTCGCTTCACATTTGGCGGAACCAATACAAAAAGCGGCAAGCATTAAAATCATCAAAGGATGACCACGACTCATGGGATGTGCATCCAATAATCATAATATGCATCTAACATCAATATGCATAAATTACCATGTATATGCATCCACTATGCAATACCTCATATGGCATAAATCAACATGTATATGCATCCACTATGCAATACCACATATATACCCGCATCCACAATGCATAAACAATGAGTATATAAAATACATGTTACCGTTGGGTGCCCGTACGTCCACTACGTACCTTTCCAAAATGTGGAATGTGGTTGGACCTCAATTCCTTGGCTGCGTTGCCACCTGGGTTGGTTCTACATATTCACAAATACCAATATTAGAACCCAATAATAGTCCTATACCAAAAAATCCCACAAAAACACCCAAAAATACCATTTTTGGTGTCTCGCGATCGATCGCCATCAAGCCCCGATCGATCGCGAGAACACACTGCCTCGGGCAACAAAAATGCACAATCCGCGATCGATCGCGGAGCTAGCGCCGATCGATCGCGGCCTCGCCGATCGATCGCGCCCAGCTCGCGATCGATCGCTGAGGCTTACTGCCTCAGCCCTGTTGCTCGCGATCGATCGCGAGAAAATCGCCGATCGATCGCCGAGCTGCGGGAAATCGAGATTCGGGCACTATTCACCCATCTCTTTCCCCAACTCATCTAAACCCACATACACCAACACCAACCAATACCAATAACTCAAAACCAACACTAAACATCATAACAAACTCAAATATACCACATCCAACCAAAATATTACCAAAACCACAACACCCAACACAACCCATTTTAAACCCTTTAAAACCAAACTAAACTCAACCAAAACCTTACAAAATTAATACATGAGGTACCCATACCTCTTGGGGATCTCAAATCACCCAACAATCTTCCACAAATCAAAGTTTGCAAGGTCTCCTCTTCACCTCAAAGGTGGAGCTCGAAAATGGGAAGGGAAAGTAAGGGTTTGGGTGTTGATTTTGAAAAGTAAGAGTGGATGAATGTAAAGTGGGGTTTGAGTATTAAATGTGAGGTAATTTAAAATGATACCCAAAATAATCCATGGTGTATAAAACACCCCAACATGATATTTTTCAAAGCATTTACTCAAAATGCACCATAATATCAATTAACACATGATTTCTAATAAATTGCTAACCAAGGCAAATAAATCATGCTTCCCATAATATTTACCCAACATGCACCACATGCACCCTGAAATGCAACCCCGGGTCACCCTATCCATATGACCATGCATTTTCCATAAGGTAAATAAATCCCAACACATAATCAATTACCACATAATTAATCATGTAAACACAATTAAAGCCCAATAGCAATTAACCATTTCGGGGATGTCACAATACTCCCCTACTTATAAGATTTCGCCCTCGAAATCACATGCACTTACCCCAACAGAAACTAAACATAAACTCATACCAGAGAATAGTTCCGGGTAGTGCTGCACCATATGCTGCTCCGTCTCCCACGTAGCCTCCTCGACACCCCTGCGATCCCACTGAACTTTGATCATCGGTATCACTTTATTCCGAAGTCTACGGTCTGCTCTGTCCAGAATTCTAACAGGCCGTTCCACATAAGATATGTCTGATTCCAACTGAACTTCGGAAGGCTGTAATACGTGAGACGGATCCGGCTCATACTTTCGCAGCATCGATACATGAAACACATCATGTATCCCAGATAAAGAAGGCGGCAAAGCCAGTCGGTAAGCCAATGTGCCAATGCGCTGCAAAATCTCGTACGGTCCCACAAACCTCGGAGACAGTTTCCCGCGCATCCCAAACCGCACAACGCCTCTGAAAGGCGAGATCTTCAAAAAGACCTTATCTCCCAACTGAAACTCTAACGGTCTCCGCCGTTTATTCGCATAAGCTGCCTGTCTGTCTTGGGCCGCTTTCATTTTCTGCCTTATAGTCTTTATCTTCTCTTCCATTTCCCGGATCAACTCAGGCCCTCCGACTGATCTACTGTCCAAATCATCCCAACATAAGGGTGATCTACATCGTCTGCCATAAAGAGCTTCAAACGGAGCCATCTGAATACTTGCCTGGTAGCTATTGTTATACGAAAACTCCACCAAAGGCACTGAATCCTGCCAAGAGGCATCGAACTCCAAAACGCAAGCTCTTAACATGTCCTCGAGCGTCTGAATAGTGCGCTCGGTCTGGCCATCCATCTGAGGATGATAAGCAGTACTCAATCTGACCTCAGTTCCCAAAGCTGACTGAAGGCCTTCCCAGAAATGAGATGTGAATCGCGGATCTCGATCTGACACAATAGAAACGGGGATCCCATGCAATCTCACCACATCTCTAATATACAACTGCGCCATCCTCAAAAATGTAAATGTCATACTATAGGGGATAAAGTGGGCTACCTTGGTCAATCTGTCCACAATCACCCAAATAGCATCGAAGCCTGAAGCACTCCTCGGCAAATGAGTCACGAAGTCCATGGAAATGTGCTCCCACTTCCACTTCGGTATCTCCAAGCTTCTCAATTCGCCGCCAGGTCTCTGCCTCTCTGCCTTAACCTGCTGGCAGATCAGACACCTCTTCACAAAAGCGACGACATCGGACTTCATTCTCTTCCACCAAAACTGACCACGCAGATCTCTGTACATCTTCTTCCCGCCTGGGTGGATGCTAAGTCTGCTACTGTGAGCTCGCCCCAAGATTACCTTACGCAACTCCGGCGTACTCGGAACTACCCAGCGGTTACCCAATCTCAAAGATCCGTCGTCGGCCACTCTGAACTTCGTCGGCTGACCAAGATGCACTATAGACAACCATCTCTGAACCTCAGCATCTGACCTCTGAGCTCTCCTGATACTCTCAAAGATATCTGGCTCAGCTAGCAAAGTCGATACATACACAGGTGATGCATCAATGTCAAAGTCATAGCCCATATGGCAATATGAGGTCATCATAGCCGACAAATGGATGACGTCCTCAGCAGAACTCCTCACTTTCCGGCTCAAAGCGTCTGCTGTCAAATTGGCCTTCCCCGGATGGTACTCTATCTCGCAATCATAGTCCTTGAGTAGGTCCATCCATCTCCTCTGTCTCATGTTCAGCTCTGCCTGAGTAAATAGAAACTTGAGGCTCTTGTGATCCGTGTATATGGTGAATGAAGTGCCATATAAGTAGTGCCTCCAGATCTTCAGGGCGAAGATGATAGCCGCCAATTCCAAGTCATGAACTGGATATCTGGTCTCATGCGGCTTCAACTGCCTCGATGCATAAGCTACCACATGCTTATCTTGCATCAGAACACATCCAAGGCCCTGCAGTGATGCATCAGTATATAAAACAAATCTGGAGTTCTCCGTCGGGATCACTAACACTGGCGCCGTCGTCAACCGGTGCTTCAACTCCTGGAAGCTCTCCTCACAAGCTTCTGACCAAAAGAAAGGCACTCCTTTCTGAGTCAACTGAGTCAGCGGCTTGGCAATCTTCGAAAAGCCCTCAACAAAGCGCCGATAATACCCGGCCAAACCAAGAAAACTCCGGATCTCAGGCACAGAAGTGGGGGCAGCCCACTCCATCACAGCCTCAATCTTCTTCGGGTCCACTGATATCCCACTGCTCGAAATGACATGCCCCAGAAACACTACACTGCTCAGCCAAAATTCACACTTACTGAGCTTAGCATACAACTGATGCTCTCTGAGAATCTGAAGCACTGTCCTCAAGTGTTTCACATGATCTTCCTCGCTCCGGGAGTAGATAAGAATGTCGTCAATAAACACGATGACGAACTGATCAAGATACTGCTGAAACACTCTATTCATCAGACTCATGAAGACTGCTGGAGCATTCGTCACACCGAACGGCATTACTAAGAACTCATAATGCCCGTAGCGAGTCCGGAACGCTGTCTTTTGCACATCTTCCTCTCTGACCCGAATCTGATGATACCCGGATCTCAAATCAATCTTGCTATACACCCTGGTACCTTGCAACTGATCAAATAAATCATCTATCCTTGGGAGAGGATACTTGTTCTTCACTGTAGCCTTGTTCAGCTGCCGGTAATCGATGCACAACCGCATCGAACCGTCCTTCTTCTTCACAAAGAGGACTGGTGCGCCCCATGGCGACACGCTCGGGCGTATATACCCCTTGTCCAGGAGATCCTGTAACTGTTCTTTCAACTCCCTCAACTCTGCCGGTGCCATCCTATAAGGTGCACGAGAGATAGCGGATGTCCCTGGCAGCAACTCGATCCCAAATTCAACTTCCCTGGCCGGTGGAAATCCTGGGATCTCTTCTGGAAATACATCAGCAAATTCTGCCACAACTGGTACATCCTCAACCCTCAGTTCTTTACTCTTTCCAGACGTGTCCACGGCATAAATAAGATAGCCCGTGTGCCCACGTTCCAACAGCTGAGACATCTTGATCGCTGAAATCAACGGAATCTTCGCACGAGACCCGTTGCCAAAGAAAGTCCACTGACTGCCCAACTCAGGTCTGAACTTCACTGTTCTCTGCCGGCAATCTACCACTGCCTGGTATCTGTTCAGAACATCAATACCCAAGATGCAGTCGAAGTCTGACATACCCAGCACAATCAAGTCTGATCTCAACTCGTTGCCCTCAAAATAAATGAGGCTATCTGCCAAAAACTGATCAGCAACGACGTTTCTTCCAGTGGGTGTCGAGACCAAAAGAGGCGTGGGCAAAGGAGACGTGCGCATATGGTGTCTTTCCACAAATCCCACAGACACAAAGGAATGGGAGGCACCTGTATCTATCAAAACAAAAGCAGGGTACGTAAATAAATGGCACGTACCGGCAATCACCTCCTCCGGGGCTGCCTGAGCCTGCTCTCTGGTCAGTGCATATACCTGTCCCTGGGGTGGTCCCACTGTCTGACCTCCCAATGGACGAGGCCCAAACTGTTCCCTCTGCTGCACTGTCCTGTCCTCAAATCTCGGCCTGTTGCCCTGATACTCTGACTGGCCTCCCCTGGTGGGACAATATCGAGCAATGTGGCCCATCCTGCCACATACATAACATGCAGGACACTTATTTGAAGAATGCGGCCCTCCACAATTGTTGCACTTAGGCTCTCCCGGCCTATCCCCCTGTGAAGATCCTCGATTGGCCGACCAATTTCCCTTCTTGTTATCCTGCTTCTGTCCAAAGTATTTCTTCCCACCATACCGTGAAGATGAAGAGGCACCACGGGGTTTAAATGACTCACCCCGAGGTCTCAAACTGTCAGTAGTCTGCCTCTGTGGCGGTACCGGTGGTGGCATGGCATAAGCTCCCACTCCAAGCTCAGCAAGCTCCGCTCTTGTGAGAGCATCATCAAAAGAAGTTGGGTTATTGATGATAACCCGGTCATAGAGCTCCGGTCGCAGTCCTTTCATGAAATTTCTCATCTTGGCACGTCCATCAGAGGCAATATGGGGGACATACCTAAGTAGTGATGAGTACTGTGTGGCATAGTCTGCCACTGTCATGTTCCCCTGCCTCAGACTAGCAAATTCATCCTCTTTTGTCTGCCTTGCTGCCGCGGAGAAGTATCGGTTCAAGAACCTGGTCCTGAAGAGCGTCCAGTCAATCACAGCACCCAGTGCTCTCATCTCCATCACTGTGCTCCTCCACCACATCAATGGTTTCTTAGCCAACTGGAACTCCGCCAGCCTCAGCCAAGCAGTAATAGCACAAGGAGCCGATACAAAGATCTGCTCAAGCCTCTCCAGCCACTCTTCAGCTTCTTCTCCGGACTCTGTCCCCTCAAACCGGGGCGGATGATAAGACAGAAACTGAGTCAAGCTAATCTCACCCGGTAGCAATAACTGGACCACTGGTTCCATTCCTACAGCCGGTGGAGGTAGAGGATTAGCCTGTCCAATACTCGCATTTACACTCCCAACATCTCCGACTTCCTCATTAGCAGCCATGCTGTAACACAAATGTTAACAACAATCCAAAGCAATATATAATATGTCGTTAGATAACAGGAGTGATATAAGCATGTTAGTATAACAGGATATACAGTAATATGCACCACATGCATAAACATGCTTCAAATGTAAGCACCTAGCCAACCATGCTAAGGCTACCCGTCACTCGTTCCCGGGTTCTCTAACCACTGCTCTGATACCACTAATGTAAGGACCCTAATCCTTAAGTGCGGAATAAAGGCATAATAGAGCTAAATAAATGATCAGAGTAGAGTAAACAAATTGAGTCTATGAGCTTAAGCATTTACATGCCAAAATAAAGGACTACCAAAAGGATTAATTACATTCCAACAAATGAATGTGTCCACTATAGTTTTACGCTACTCCTAGAGTAGGCACTATACAAAAGAATCCTGTCCCTTCATCTACCAAAGATGCTCGTGAAGCTCACTGTCTCAACCCGTTCAAGCCCATCTATCATGCCAAAAAGGTACCTACAAGGACAACCCCCAAACATGAGCAATAATAATCATTCATATTCAACACAATATGAAGATAAAGCGTAAATGCATAATCAATATAAAACACTTCCTGTTTTCCCATGCATTTCAAACGCTTCCCGTTTGGTTGTCCCTGTACCATAACTCATGAGTATAATCAACAGATTATTTTTAATGGCCAAAACATGTCATGACATCATATACCATCTCAACTGTACCACATATTGGTCACCATTCCCTAGTCTGTCCATCACAGTGTATTTTAATGCCCCTCGCTTATATTCATATGGGCGGCATAGGATAACCTCGCTACAATGGACATGCGGCGCTCCCACCCCTCGCTTCACAGAGAGCGGCAAATACCCTTTCCTCGCCCCATATGACAACCACGCTCAAATGTGACATGCGGCGCTCCCACCCCTCGCTTCACATTTGGCGGAACCAATACAAAAAGCGGCAAGCATTAAAATCATCAAAGGATGACCACGACTCATGGGATGTGCATCCAATAATCATAATATGCATCTAACATCAATATGCATAAATTACCATGTATATGCATCCACTATGCAATACCTCATATGGCATAAATCAACATGTATATGCATCCACTATGCAATACCACATATATACCCGCATCCACAATGCATAAACAATGAGTATATAAAATACATGTTACCGTTGGGTGCCC
Organism: Haberlea rhodopensis; assembly: GCA_907163345.1. Taxonomy (NCBI): domain Eukaryota; kingdom Viridiplantae; phylum Streptophyta; class Magnoliopsida; order Lamiales; family Gesneriaceae; genus Haberlea; species Haberlea rhodopensis. Next base: position 497,053 of record CAJQUN010000084.1, on the reverse strand, counting down.
GTACGTCCACTACGTACCTTTCCAAAATGTGGAATGTGGTTGGACCTCAATTCCTTGGCTGCGTTGCCACCTGGGTTGGTTCTACATATTCACAAATACCAATATTAGAACCCAATAATAGTCCTATACCAAAAAATCCCACAAAAACACCCAAAAATACCATTTTTGGTGTCTCGCGATCGATCGCCATCAAGCCCCGATCGATCGCGAGAACACACTGCCTCGGGCAACAAAAATGCACAATCCGCGATCGATCGCGGAGCTAGCGCCGATCGATCGCGGCCTCGCCGATCGATCGCGCCCAGCTCGCGATCGATCGCTGAGGCTTACTGCCTCAGCCCTGTTGCTCGCGATCGATCGTGAGAAAATCGCCGATCGATCGCCGAGCTGCGGGAAATCGAGATTCGGGCACTATTCACCCATCTCTTTCCCCAACTCATCTAAACCCACATACACCAACACCAACCAATACCAATAACTCAAAACCAACACTAAACATCATAACAAACTCAAATATACCACATCCAACCAAAATATTACCAAAACCACAACACCCAACACAACCCATTTTAAACCCTTTAAAACCAAACTAAACTCAACCAAAACCTTACAAAATTAATACATGAGGTACCCATACCTCTTGGGGATCTCAAATCACCCAACAATCTTCCACAAATCAAAGTTTGCAAGGTCTCCTCTTCACCTCAAAGGTGGAGCTCGAAAATGGGAAGGGAAAGTAAGGGTTTGGGTGTTGATTTTGAAAAGTAAGAGTGGATGGATGTAAAGTGGGGTTTGAGTATTAAATGTGAGGTAATTTAAAATGATACCCAAAATAATCCATGGTGTATAAAACACCCCAACATGATATTTTTCAAAGCATTTACTCAAAATGCACCATAATATCAATTAACACATGATTTCTAATAAATTGCTAACCAAGGCAAATAAATCATGCTTCCCATAATATTTACCCAACATGCACCACATGCACCCTGAAATGCAACCCCGGATCACCCTATCCATATGACCATGCATTTTCCATAAGGTAAATAAATCCCAACACATAATCAATTACCACATAATTAATCATGTAAACACAATTAAAGCCCAATAGCAATTAACCATTTCGGGGATGTCACAAGCTCACTGTCTCAACCCGTTCAAGCCCATCTATCATGCCAAAAAGGTACCTACAAGGACAACCCCCAAACATGAGCAATAATAATCATTCATATTCAACACAATATGAAGATAAAGCGTAAATGCAAAATCAATATGAAACACTTCCTGTTCCCGTGCATTTCAAACGCTTCCCGTTTGGTTGTCCCTGTACCAGAACTCATGAGTATAATCAACAGATTATTTTTAATGGCCAAAACATGTCATGACATCATATACCATTTTCAACTGTACCACATATTGGTCACCATTCCCTAGTCTGTCCATCACAGTGTATTTTAATGCCCCTCGCTTATATTCATATGGGCGGCATAGGATAACCTCCCTACAATGGACATGCGGCGCTCCCACCCCTCGCTTCACAGAGAGCGGCAAATACCCTTTCCTCGCCCCATATGATAACCACGCTCAAATGTGACATGCGGCGCTCCCACCCCTCGCTTCACATTTGGCGGAACCAATACAAAAAGCGGCAAGCATTAAAATCATCAAAGGATGACCACGACTCATGGGATGTGCATCCAATAATCATAATATGCATCTAACATCAATATGCATAAATTACCATGTATATGCATCCACAATGCAATACCTCATATGGCATAAATCAACATGTATATGCATCCACTATGCAATACCACATATATACCCGCATCCACAATGCATAAACAATGAGTATATAAAATACATGTTACCGTTGGGTGCCCGTACGTCCACTACGTACCTTTCCAAAATGTGGAATGTGGTTGGACCTCAATTCCTTGGCTGCGTTGCCACCTGGGTTGGTTCTACATATTCACAAATACCAATATTAGAACCCAAAATAGTCCAATACCAAAAAATCCCACAAAAACACCCAAAAATACCATTTTTGGTGTCTCGCGATCGATCGCCATCAAGCCCCGATCGATCGCGAGAACACACTGCCTCGGGCAACATAAATGCACAATCCGCGATCGATCGCGGAGCTAGCGCCGATCGATCGCGGCCTCGCCGATCGATCGCGCCCAGCTCGCGATCGATCGCTGAGGCTTACTGCCTCAGCCCTGTTGCTCGCGATCGATCGCGAGAAAATCGCCGATCGATCGCCGAGCTGCGGGAAATCGAGATTCGGGCACTATTCACCCATCTCTTTCCCCAACTCATCTAAACCCACATACACCAACACCAACCAATACCAATAACTCAAAACCAACACTAAACATCATAACAAACTCAAATATACCACATCCAACCAAAATATTACCAAAACCACAACACCCAACACAAACCCATTTTAAACCCTTTAAAACCAAACTAAACTCAACCAAAACCTTACAAAATTAATACATGAGGTACCCATACCTCTTGGGGATCTCAAATCACCCAACAATCTTCCACAAATCAAAGTTTGCAAGGTCTCCTCTTCACCTCAAAGGTGGAGCTCGAAAATGGGAAGGGAAAGTAAGGGTTTGGGTGTTGATTTTGAAAAGTAAGAGTGGATGGATGTAAAGTGGGGTTTGAGTATTAAAATGTGAGGTAATTTAAAATGATACCCAAAATAATCCATGGTGTATAAAACACCCCAACATGATATTTTTCAAAGCATTTACTCAAAATGCACCATAATATCAATTAACACATGATTTCTAATAAATTGCTAACCAAGGCAAATAAATCATGCTTCCCATAATATTTACCCAACATGCACCACATGCACCCTGAAATGCAACCCCGGGTCACCCTATCCATATGACCATGCATTTTCCATAAGGTAAATAAATCCCAACACATAATCAATTACCACATAATTAATCATGTAAACACAATTAAAGCCCAATAGCAATTAACCATTTCGGGGATGTCACAATACTCCCCTACTTATAAGATTTCGTCCTCGAAATCACATGCACTTACCCCAACAGAAACTAAACATAAACTCATACCAGAGAATAGTTCCGGGTAGTGCTGCACCATATGCTGCTCCGTCTCCCACGTAGCCTCCTCGACACCCCTGCGATCCCACTGAACTTTGATCATCGGTATCACTTTGTTCCGAAGTCTACGGTCTGCTCTGTCCAGAATTCTAACAGGCCGCTCTACATAAGATATATCTGACTCTAACTGAACTTCGGAAGGCTGTAACACGTGAGACGGATCCGGCTCATACTTCCGCAGCATCGATACATGAAACACATCATGTATACCAGATAAAGAAGGCGGCAAGGCCAGTCGGTAAGCCAATGTGCCAATGCGCTGCAAAATCTCGTACGGTCCAACATACCTCGGAGACAGTTTCCCGCGCATCCCAAATCGCACAACGCCTCTGAAAGGCGAGATCTTCAAAAAGACCTTATCTCCCAACTGAAACTCTAACGGTCTCCGCCGTTTATTCGCATAAGCTGCCTGTCTGTCTTGGGCCGCTTTCATTTTCTGCCTTATAGTCTTTATCTTCTCTTCCATTTCCCGGATCAACTCAGGCCCTCCGACTGATCTACTGTCCAAATCATCCCAAAATAAGGGTGATCTACATCGTCTGCCATAAAGAGCTTCAAACGGAGCCATCTGAACACTTGCCTGATAGCTATTGTTATACGAAAACTCTACCAAAGGCACTGAATCCTGCCAAGAAGCATCAAACTCCAAAACACAAGCTCTTAACATGTCCTCGAGCGTCTGAATAGTGCGCTCGGTCTGACCATCCGTCTGAGGATGATAAGCAGTGCTCAATCTGACTTCAGTTCCCAAGGCTGACTGAAGACCTTCCCAGAAATGAGATGTGAATCGCGGATCTCGATCTGACACAATAGAAACGGGGATCCCATGCAATCTCACCACATCTCTAATATACAACTGCGCCATCCTCAAGAATGTGAACGTCATGCTATAGGGAATAAAGTGGGCTACCTTGGTCAATCTGTCCACAATCACCCAAATAGCATCGAAGCCTGAAGCACTTCTCGGCAAATGAGTCACGAAGTCCATGGAAATGTGCTCCCACTTCCACTTCAGTATCTCCAAGCTCCTCAACTCACCGCCAGGTCTCTGTCTCTCTGCCTTAACCTGCTGGCAGATCAAACACCTCTTTACAAAGGCGACGACATCGGACTTCATTCTCTTCCACCAAAACTGACCACGCAGATCTCTGTACATCTTCTTCCCGCCTGGGTGGATGCTAAGTCTGCTACTGTGAGCTCGCTCCAAGATCCCCTTACGCAACTCCGGCGTACTCGGAACCACCCACCGGTTACCCAATCTCAAAGATCCGTCGTCGGCCACTCTGAATTTCGTCGGCTGACCAAGATGCACTATAGACAACCATCTCTGAACCTCAGCATCTGACCTCTGAGCTCTCCTGATACTCTCAAAGATATCTGGCTCAGCTAGCAAAGTCGATACATACACAGGTGATGCATCAATGTCAAAGTCATAGCCCATATGGCAATAGGAGGTCATCATAGCCGACAAATGGATGACGTCCTCAGCAGAACTCCTCACTTTCCGGCTCAAAGCGTCTGCTGTCAAATTGGCCTTCCCCGGATGGTACTCAATCTCGCAATCATAGTCCTTGAGTAGGTCCATCCATCTCCTCTGCCTCATGTTCAGCTCCGCCTGAGTGAATAGAAACTTGAGGCTCTTGTGATCCGTGTATATGGTGAATGAAGTGCCATATAAATAATGCCTCCAGATCTTCAGGGCGAAGATGATAGCCGCCAATTCTAAGTCATGAACTGGATATCTGGTCTCATGCGGCTTCAACTGCCTCGATGCATAAGCTACCACATGCTTATCTTGCATCAGAACACATCCAAGGCCCTGCAGTGATGCATCAGTATACAGAACAAATCTGGAGTTCTCCGTCGGAATCACTAACACTGGCGCCGTCGTCAACCGGTGCTTCAACTCCTGGAAGCTCTTCTCACAAGCTTCTGACCAAAAGAAAGGCACACCCTTCTGAGTCAACTGAGTCAGCGGCTTGGCAATCTTCGAAAAGCCCTCAACAAAGCGCCGATAATACCCGGCCAAACCGAGAAAACTCCGGATCTCAGGCACAGAAGTGGGGGCAGCCCACTCCATCACAGCCTCAATCTTCTTGGGGTCCACTGATATCCCACTGCTCGAAATGACATGCCCCAGAAACACTACACTGCTCAGCCAAAATTCACACTTACTGAGCTTAGCATACAACTGATGCTCTCTGAGAATCTGAAGCACTGTCCTCAAGTGTTTCACATGATCTTCCTCACTCCGGGAGTAGATAAGAATGTCGTCAATGAACACGATGACGAACTGATCAAGATACGGCTGAAACACTCTGTTCATCAGACTCATGAAGACGGCCGGGGCGTTCGTCACACCGAACGGCATTACTAAGAACTCATAATGCCCGTATCGAGTCCGGAACGCTGTCTTCTGCACATCTTCCTCTCTGACCCGAATCTGATGATACCCGGACCTCAAATCAATCTTGCTATACACCCTGGTACCTTGCAACTGATCAAACAAGTCGTCTATCCTTGGGAGAGGATACTTGTTCTTCACTGTAGCCTTGTTCAGCTGCCGGTAATCGATGCACAACCGCATCGAACCGTCCTTCTTCTTCACAAAGAGAACTGGTGCGCCCCATGGCGACACGCTCGGGCGTATATACCCCTTGTCCAAGAGATCCTGCAACTGCTCTTTCAACTCTCTCAACTCTGCCGGTGCCATCCTATAAGGTGCACGAGAGATAGCGGATGTCCCTGGCAGCACCCAAATTCAACTTCCCTGGCCGGTGGAAATCCTGGGATCTCTTCTGGAAATACATCAGCAAATTCTGCCACAACTGGTACATCCTCAACTCTCAGTTCTTTACTCTTTCCAGACGTGTCCACGGCATAAATAAGATAGCCCGTGTGCCCACGTTCCAACAGCTGAGACATCTTGATCGCTGAAATCAACGGAATCTTCGCACGAGACCCGTTGCCAAAGAAAGTCCACTGACTGCCCAACTCAGGTCTGAACTTCACTGTTCTCTGCCGGCAATCTACCACTGCCTGATATCTGTTCAGAACATCAATACCCAAGATGCAGTCGAAGTCTGACATACCCAGCACAATCAAGTCTGATCTCAACTCGTTGCCCTCAAAATAAATGAGGCTATCTGCCAAAAACTGATCAGCAACGACGTTTCTTCCAGTGGGTGTCGAGACCAAAAGAGGCGTGGGCAAAGGAGACGTGCGCATATGGTGTCATTCCACAAATCCCACAGACACAAAGGAATGGGAGGCACCTGTATCTATCAAAACAAAAGCAGGGTACGTAAATAAATGGCACGTACCGGCAATCACCTCCTCCGGGGCTGCCTGAGCCTGCTCTCTGGTCAGTGCATATACCTGTCCCTGGGGTGGTCCCACTGTCTGACCTCCCGATGGACGAGGCCCAAACTGTTGCCTCTGCTGCACTGTCCTGTCCTCAAATCTCGGCCTGTTGCCCTGATACTCTTACTGGCCTCCCCTGGTGGGACAATATCGAGCAATGTGGCCCATCCTGCCACATACATAACATGCAGGACACTTATTTGAAGAATGCGGCCCTCCACAATTATTGCACCTAGGCTCTCCCGGCCTATCCCCTTGTGAAGATCCTCGATTGGCCGACCAATTTCCCTTCTTGTTATCCTGCTTCTGTCCAAAGTATTTCTTCCCACCGTACCGTGAAGATGAAGAGGCACCACGGGGTTTAAATGACTCACCCCGAGGTCTCAAACTGTCAGTAGTCTGCCTCTGTGGCGGTACCGGTGGTGGCATGGCATAAGCTCCCACTCCAAGCTCAGCAAGCTCCGCTCTTGTGAGAGCATCATCAAAAGAAGTTGGGTTATTGATGATAACCCGGTCATAGAGCTCCGGTCGCAGTCCTTTCATGAAATTTCTCATCTTGGCACGTCCATCAGAGGCAATATGGGGGACATACCTAAGTAGTGATGAGTACTGTGTGGCATAGTCTGCCACTGTCATGTTCCCCTGCCTCAGACTTGAAAATTCATCCTCTTTTGTCTGTCTTGCTGCCGCGGAGAAGTATCGGTTCAAGAACCTGGTCCTGAAGAGCGTCCAGTCAATCACAGCACCCAGTGCTCTCATCTCCATCACTGTGCTCCTCCACCACATCAATGGTTTCTTAGCCAACTGGAACTCCGCCAGCCTCAGCCAAGCAGTAATAGCACAAGGAGCCGATACAAAGATCTGCTCAAGCCTCTCCAGCCACTCTTCCGCTTCTTCTCCGGACTCTGTCCCCTCAAACCGGGGCGGATGATAAGACAGAAACTGCGTCAAGCTAATCTCACCCGGTAGCAATAACTGGACCACTGGTTCCATTCCTACAGCCGGTGGAGGTAGAGGATTAGCCTGTCCAATACTCGCATTTACACTCCCAACATCTCCGACTTCCTCATTAGCAGCCATGCTGTAACACAAATGTTAACAACAATCCAAAGCAATATATAACATGTCGTTAGATAACAGGAGTGATATAAGCATGTTAGTATAACAGGATATACAGTAAGTATGCACCACATGCATAAACATGCTTCAAATGTAAGCACCTAGCCAACCATGCTAAGGCTACCCTTCACTCGTTCCCGGGTTCTCTAACCACTGCTCTGATACCACTAATGTAAGGACCCTAATCCTTAAGTGCGGAATAAAGGCATAATAGAGCTAAATAAATGATCAGAGTAGAGTAAACAAGTTGAGTCTATGAGCTTAAGCATTTACATGCCAAAATAAAGGACTACCAAAAGGATTAATTACATTCCAACAAATGAATGTGTCCACTATAGTTTTACGCTACTCCTAGAGTAGGCACTATACAAAAGAATCCTGTCCTTCATCTACCAAAGATGCTCGTGAAGCTCACTGTCTCAACCCGTTCAAGCCCATCTATCATGCCAAAAAGGTACCTACAAGGACAACCCCCAAACATGAGCAATAATAATCATTCATATTCAACACAATATGAAGATAAAGCGTAAATGCATAATCAATATGAAACACTTCCTGTTCCCGTGCATTTCAAACGCTTCCCGTTTGGTTGTCCCTGTACCAGAACTCATGAGTATAATCAACAGATTATTTTTAATGGCCAAAACATGTCATGACATCATATACCATTTTCAACTGTACCACATATTGGTCACCATTCCCTAGTCTGTCCATCACAGTGTATTTTAATGCCCCTCGCTTATATTCATATGGGCGGCATAGGATAACCTCGCTACAATGGACATGCGGCGCTCCCACCCCTCGCTTCACAGAGAGCGGCAAATACCCTTTCCTCGCCCCATATGATAACCACGCTCAAATGTGACATGCGGCGCTCCCACCCCTCGCTTCACATTTGGCGGAACCAATACAAAAAGCGGCAAGCATTAAAATCATCAAAGGATGACCACGACTCATGGGATGTGCATCCAATAATCATAATATGCATCTAACATCAATATGCATAAATTACCATGTATATGCATCCACAATGCAATACCTCATATGGCATAAATCAACATGTATATGCATCCACTATGCAATACCACATATATACCCGCATCCACAATGCATAAACAATGAGTATATAAAATACATGTTACCGTTGGGTGCCCGTACGTCCACTACGTACCTTTCCAAAATGTGGAATGTGGTTGGACCTCAATTCCTTGGCTGCGTTGCCACCTGGGTTGGTTCTACATATTCACAAATACCAATATTAGAACCCAAAATAGTCCAATACCAAAAAATCCCACAAAAACACCCAAAAATACCATTTTTGGTGTCTCGCGATCGATCGCCATCAAGCCCCGATCGATCGCGAGAACACACTGCCTCGGGCAACATAAATGCACAATCCGCGATCGATCGCGGAGCTAGCGCCGATCGATCGCGGCCTCGCCGATCGATCGCGCCTAGCTCGCGATCGATCGCTGAGGCTTACTGCCTCAGCCCTGTTGCTCGCGATCGATCGCGAGAAAATCGCCGATCGATCGCCGAGCTGCGGGAAATCGAGATTCGGGCACTATTCACCCATCTCTTTCCCCAACTCATCTAAACCCACATACACCAACACCAACCAATACCAATAACTCAAAACCAACACTAAACATCATAACAAACTCAAATATACCACATCCAACCAAAATATTACCAAAACCACAACACCCAACACAAACCCATTTTAAACCCTTTAAAACCAAACTAAACTCAACCAAAACCTTACAAAATTAATACATGAGGTACCCATACCTCTTGGGGATCTCAAATCACCCAACAATCTTCCACAAATCAAAGTTTGCAAGGTCTCCTCTTCACCTCAAAGGTGGAGCTCGAAAATGGGAAGGGAAAGTAAGGGTTTGGGTGTTGATTTTGAAAAGTAAGAGTGGATGGATGTAAAGTGGGGTTTGAGTATTAAAATGTGAGGTAATTTAAAATGATACCCAAAATAATCCATGGTGTATAAAACACCCCAACATGATATTTTTCAAAGCATTTACTCAAAATGCACCATAATATCAATTAACACATGATTTCTAATAAATTGCTAACCAAGGCAAATAAATCATGCTTCCCATAATATTTACCCAACATGCACCACATGCACCGTGAAATGCAACCCCGGGTCACCCTATCCATATGACCATGCATTTTCCATAAGGTAAATAAATCCCAACACATAATCAATTACCACATAATTAATCATGTAAACACAATTAAAGCCCAATAGCAATTAACCATTTCGGGGATGTCACAGTACACAAGCAGCACCCATCGCTCGTAGGCAGCGCAATCCAGTGCTACGTACATAGCGGTATAATCCATCGCTATGGAATCGGCGGCATGATCCCTAGCTATAGAGTCAGCGGCACAAAACACCGTCATAGATATCCGGCGGTATGAACCATCGCCATAGATGTAGCGGAATGACCCATCTCTATATAATACCTGGCGGTATGAACCATCACCAATAGATGTAGCGGAATGACTCGTCGCTATATATACACGGCGGCATGAACCATCGCCAACAAAATAGCGAAGTAACCCATCGCTATGAATACCCGGCGGCACAAACCATCGCCAATAGAGTAGCGGAATAAACCATCGCTGTGAACACCCGGCGGCATAAACCATCGCCAATAGAATAGCGGAATAAACCATCGCTATGAATACCGCGGAATAAACCATCGCTATGAATACCCGACGACATAAACCATCGCCAATAGAATAGCGGAATAAACCATCGGTATGAATACCCGGCGGCATAAACCATCGCCAATAGAATAGCGGAATAAACCATTGCTATGAACACCCGGCGGCATAAACCATCGCCAATAGAATAGCGGAAGAAACAATCGCTATGAAAACACGGTGGCATAAACCATCGCCAATAGAATAGCGGCAGAAACAATCGGTATGAATACCCGATGGCATAAACCATCGCCAATAGAATAGCGGAATAAACCATCGCTATGAATACCCGGCGGCATAAACCATTGCCAAAGGCCAGCGGCATAATCGTGGACTCAAGAGGTACTCACATTCATGTAGCACTTTGTTCCCTTCGGACTCAAGAGGTGGTTCACATTAAATGTAGCACTTTGTTGCCGATCGCATCGCTACGTCATGACAGTGGCATCATCGCTTCGACGTGACAGCGGCATGTATCATCGCTTCGACATGACAGCGGCATCATCGCTTCGACATGACAGTGGTACATCGCTTCGACATGACAGCGGCATCATCGCTTCGACGTGACAACGGCATTTACCATCGCTTCAACACGACAGCGGCATCATCTCTTCGACATGACAGCGGTATCATCGCTTCAACATGACAGCGGCATCATCGCTTCGACGTGACAGCGGCATTTACCATCGATTCAACATGACAGCGGCATCATCGCTTCGACACGACAGCGGCATCATCGCTTTGACATGGCAGCGGCATAATCAGGAATGTATCACTTTGTTCTGCAGGCCCAAGAGGTACTCCCATGCACGTGCAACATGCCCCGTAGGCGTAAGACGTGACCCCGCACATGTGCACATTGTCCTTTGGACTCAAGAGGTAATGCCCATTCCGCATAATCTCATCGATATTTCCATACACCTGCAACCGTCATGGTTAGCCACAACATATTCCAATTATGAACACATATCATAAACGCACATAAGCATTATATTTGTGCCACGCAACACTAACTACCATCATGCATACGTATGTGCTTCTCATTCCCATTAACATTTTCCTAGGCCCTCAACAGCCCCAAAGAGCTAACCACTGCTCTGATACCACTAATGTAAAGACCCCCGCCCTTAACCCGTTATTAGTGTATTAACACATGCCATTAGCGCATACAAACATATAATTGTAGGAAGGAAACCACATGCAAGTATAAAACCGTAACCCATATATAAAATTTCTTGCATTAGAACCCCATAATATTCAACTTCCCAACCAAAACATTTTCCATAGTATGCACCTTAATAATAATAATACACTAACATACTCCCAGTTCATTAAGCAATTCCGTATTTAATTGCATGCAACCATAAATGAAGAGAGAGAATCATGCTCATTTATACATTCCATATACACGTAAGGAAGTAATCACATAAGCGTGTACTTAATGTATAAATACTCTACCAGATACCGTGACTGGTACTTCAATCCTGGAAGCACCTCTCAAGCACAGTTCGATCTCAACACTGGATCTGTGTACTTATTCAACCAGCTCTGGTACCTCGATCCTGGAAGTACCTCCAATCAACAGCCCGAGCTCAACTCCAAAGCTGCTGCTACACCTGTGTCACCTGCCCCAAACAGAGACAGCCCCCACACGGGGTGAGCATACCAATACCACCAATCCAATAATCATAATATTGTAGTTCATAATTTACAGAATGTAAATGCCATGAATTTAAATGATACTCCCTGGATGGTATCATCCTCATCCGGGATCCCCTGTATTGTCCATGTTCTCAAAATAACCAAACCATTAAATTCCCAAAAGCCGGTTGATCATCTCATTGATCAACAAAAATCATTCCTACTATACCATTTCCACAATCAAATATAATTAAATCATCAAATAGAGTACCACATGTATCACACGTATCTTGCCAATGATTCTGTATTTTCATTTCATAGCTCGCTCCACAATAGCGACATTTATCCCCACGCACGCTCAACAATAGCGGCGTTATAACCGATGGTCCCTCAATGGTGACAACATCTCAATCATTGCTCGCTCAAAGGTGGCACCATATGATTCCCAGTGTACGTTCATTTAACATAGTTACCATCATCATGCATTTCAATAACCATTTATTGTAAATGCCACATATCATGCATTTCAATGCTCATTTATTCAATTACCATACACCATGCATTTCAATAACCATTTATTGTAATTGCCACATATCATGCATTTCAATGCTCCTTTATTCAAATACCATACACCATGCATTCCACAGTTGCAATATTGTAACAGGCTATGCTCGTACGTTATACATACCTTATAATCCCGTAGTTCAAATCCAAACTTGCCTTGGTCCCGTGACCGATGAATTATGTGCTAAACACGATTAATAAACCATAATTAATCTCAAGCATGCAACCACGTGCCCAAGCACGTTCACGAACCCCAAAAATATCGTCATCCATGATGATTAACCATTTTAAAAGATCCCGGGCGAAGCATGCATTGAAAACCCAACACAAAATAATTTCCCAAAACAGGCATTGGCGATCGATCGCATCATCTCAGGCGATAGATCGCCTCGCGAAAATAGGAACAGGCGATCGATTTCTCCTTTTCAGGCGATCGGTCACCTCTTAGCGTAAATGGCCACTGCCTCATGGCGATCGATCGCTTCATTTGAGGCGGTCGATCGCCTCACTGTTCATCATCCACAAAATTTTATCAACGTCGCGGCGATCGATCGCCCTGCCCTAGGGATCGATCGCCTCGACCTGTAAAAGCCAAAAATGGCGTTTTTCTTGCAAAATTTACAATCCTCACACCCCATACAACATAAATCCTCAAAATAACACCATAAAAACTCCTCAAACCAACCAACCAAAATTCTTTAAAAACCCTTTTCTTTAAACCCAACACAAATCACAACCAAATTACACAATAACATAATCAAATCGAAGCTAAAAGTGAGGAGAAGAAGGTTACCAACTTATCTTCGAGAAATCCGGCTCCTAGGATGAGCCTCCATCGATTTTGCTCATCAAAGGGAAAGGGGAAGGGTTTCGGGTGAGAGAGTGGCGTGAGGGAGAGGAGAGGGAGGAGAGATTCCGTATAATGACGGAATACCGAGTCTATTTGGTATATATAGCTCCAAAGCTCCAAAATACCGACTCCTCCACAAATACATCATGATTCATTAAAAATCATCTATTTTCAATAATTATCTCTACAACTCAAATTCCATCACCAGCCCCAATACAAAGTACTCCGGACCCCAGATCCCACCAAAGACCAAATTCCAAGGTTATCACCACGATGAGAATACAATCTCATCCCTTGGATCCAACGACTCCAAAAACCGGATCTAAAATCTCTGAGAGTCCTGAAACCGCAATTAATTCATAATTGCTACAATTGAAATCCATTAAGGATTATTACCACACCGGGATTAACACCATTAATCCCCGAGCATCACAATCGTCCTTGTAGCTCGTGGAGCTCCAGTGTCATATGTGAATCTAAAATTCCATACAATAGCATCATTTATAATCATGTATGTGCTAAACTCTTCTTTAATCCACAATATAAGTAAATGGTGAATATTTTAGCTTTCTTTTATATATTACAAGTAATCCTTATTACGTTCATTTCACTGTCCTGATGTTTACTTTTCATTAGTTTACCTTAACAATCAATTTAATTGTTTAACTAATTTGAATGTTTTAAACTTCAATCATAATCGTAATCGAGAGTGATACATGTGCACTTACATTTTATCTTTCATATCGTTTTTACATCTTAACTAAGAGTCTTTATAAAACTAGTAGAAATCTCTCAGTTAATCTTACAGCCTTGAGGTCTCATAAATCTCATAATTTTCGTACATGATAGCAAATAAAACTAGGAATCCTCAGATTGAACATAGACTAGCAGAAAACGCTAAATCTCGCAACGATTCGAATCTAAAACAGCAGAACTTTGAAATAGAGGCAGCGAGATTTTGAACAAAAGGGATGCTCCAAAACCCAACAAAATTCACACCAAATATAGACAAGAGGCCAAGAACATGATTTAAGAACCTTTACCCCCACATGCATGAACTCAAACCTATACTTGCCAATACCTCAACAAAAATCGAACCAACTCAACATGCAATGCAAGAACTTCAAACAACTAAATCCCAATATTGTTAAACCATATTATTCTATCAAAATAAGTTCAGATGCATCAAAAATAATAAATATCATAGCTGGAATTCGAAACTCACGTTTTCCCCAAAAATCTTGAATAGTAGCCGAGCTTGCATGTGCGATTTCCGGCGACCATGGGGGCGGCGAGTGGAGGGTAAATGTCGGTCATGGTGAGGGGAAGGTGTTAGACAAAAATAATCAAAATAATACAAGATCTAAACGAAGAACTCGAACAAAATGTCGAAGAACCCTAAATTTGCAAACTCACCGTTCTTGGGCGAAATCCGACGAATCTCGAAGCTTTCACCGTCGATTATTTGTGTGGAAAGTTGCGCCATTGAGTGAGGAAGGTGGTGATGTGTAAGGACCCCGTGCCCTTATTACTTGCTTAGTGTATTAATCATCGCATAAGTGTTGCATGCTTTCATTGTATATAAGGGGAAAACACATATAACATTGCCTAGCATAGCAATAAGAAAATTCCTTTAGACATTTCTTTTTCATATTGTCTAGTTTTCCCCAATCTTAACCATTTATAAAACATGCATCCTTATAATACACCCAAGTGCTCTCATATCATTTAGCAATTCTAATACCAATTGCATGCAACATAAAATGAAAGAGAGAAAGGCTCATGCCTTTATATACAAACCATATACATGTATAATCGTGCTCACATGCGAGCATCATGAATGTATATATCTTTCAGGTGTATATAAAGTACCCTATATGATATCGTGCTCCATCAAGCCCTGGTACCTCAATCCTAGAAGTGTCTCCTATCAACAGCTCGAGTTCATCTCCAAGCCATCTATGTACCTGTTCCACCTGTCCCAACAGAGGCAGCCCCCACACGGGGTGAACATACCAATTCCACCATCCATAATCATAATAACATAATACATGGTTTACAAAAATGTAAATTTTGTGGAATATATGTGACACTTCCTGGATGACATCATCCTCATCCTGACTTACCCTGTAATATCCCTGTTCTCAAAACAGACAAACTCATCAAATCTCAAATATCTAGTTAATCATTACATTGATTAACCACTGCCAATTTCAAATTAACAACATTTCATAACATCTTTCTTTATCTAGCAATTATCATAATTCTAGATATCATATTGAGATTTACTTAACTTCCGATACCAGTTAATCACTTCTCTGATTAACTACGTCTTTGTTCCTATTCATTACCAATAGGGAATAAAATACAGATATCCTAGATATCTAATCAAATGCCACATTTTCCTTTCTTACTTCAAAGTAGCGTCATACTAACGGTGTTCGCTCCGTAGCGACCACACCCCATCATTTGCTCGCTTCATAGCGGCACCATGCATTTCACCATGTGAATCAAAATAACCTGACCAAGTCCCGGTGCCATCATAGTAAACATTTCATGTATATTAAATCATGCATCATACTTGTAAAACATCATCTAAGCTATGCTCGTACGCTAAACGTACCTTAAATCTTTGTAGTCCAAGCCAAACCTTGCTTGAGTTCCATGCCTCGAGAAACATGTGCTAAGACACATAACGGACTCATAATTAACAAATGCATGCATTTACGTGTCCAAGCACGTTCACAACATACAACCATATCGTCAATCCTTGACGATTACTTAAAATAAAAGCCCCTCGGCTAAGCATGCATAATACCCAAAAATATTTCATTTAAGAAGTTTGGCTAATAGTCGAAATCAATCGAGGATTGCCATTTTATTCAAATTTGGCTCCAACCATTCACTTTTAAAAGCCTAGCATTCCTATTGGAATGTACACATTGCCCCGGAAACGGCCCACTTAAACCTCGATTCCAAAATCCCGATATTTTCCAACATTTTGAAAAAAAAAACACAACATGAGTCGGCGATCGATCGCCTATTTCATAGCGATCGATTGCCCACCTCCAGTAGGCAACCAGCACCTCGAGGCGATCGATCGCCCATCAACGCGATCGATCGCTAACCAGCTCGCGATCGATCGCCTAAGCCATGCAATCGATCGCCTGCACTGTTCATCGTCTTCGAAGATTTGAGCAGCTCGTCGCGATCGATCGCCTCTCCTTGGAGATCGATCGCGACTTGCAATTTTCCAGAAAACTCGAGTTTCCATGGTGTTTTTGACACCCAAACTCAAATCCAACACCCATACATCCTCCACATCTCAAATACACCATTTAAAACCAATAAAAGTCCCAAAAACTCGACATTTGACTTTTAACCAAAAATCCCCAAACTTCATAACCGATATAAAACCCAACAAAACTCAACGATACAACTACCAAAACGAAGACAAAGGCGAGGGGAAGATGAATACCTGATCATCTTCGAGAAAACCGGCTCCTAACACGAGCTTCCGGCCACTTTGGTTGAAGGGGAAAAGAGGGGAAGGGTTTGGGGTTAATCGGGGAGAGAGAAAGGGGAGAGAAGGCGATGACAGAGATGATTCCGGAAATAATGACGGAATCTCGAGTCCATCTGGTATATATAGCAAAATGCTCCGAAATACCAATACTCCCACCAATACATCATGATTCATTAAAAATCATCTGTTTTCAAAAACTCTCTCTCTAACATCAACCCCCATACTAGCCCCGGCATAAGGCACCCCGGGCCCCGAGTGCTACCAAAAACCCAACTCATAGGTTTTTCATTGAAATGAGAATACAATCTCAACCTTTGGATCCAACGATCCCAAATACCGAATTCAAAATCCAATTGGTGACCCAGGACCGCAATTAACTCATAATTGCTACGATGATAATCCATTGAGGGTTATTAATACTCCGGGATTAACACCAATAATCCCAGGACATCACGGTCGACCTCGGCGAACGATGGTCGGACGGCGGCGAACGCGACGATTTAGTAAGTGGCGGTCAGACGCGAGCGGGAAGGAGAACGAATGGAAAGAATCTGATTCTGAGTGTGTGCGTTTACACCTTTTAGTATGTGTTTCGAAAATGCCCAACATTACATATTAATATTTGTATCCTGGCCCGGTTTTGTACATCGGAGTGTTATCGATGTACTGATATATCAATTTTCAGTCTACAACTAGGATTTATATCCACTAATATACTCACAAAATTTAATTCTTCATTTTAATAAAATAAAAATATTATCGGAGTTATTTACCAAGTCAAAAATATGTCATTGTCCAATTAAATTGTCAGTTGACATTCCTCTTGTCAATTTCACTTCTAATTAATTAATTCTAAAATTAATTAATTATAAATTCCCAAATTAATTATAATAATTTCCCAAATTATAATTAATTAACATTAATCAAATCTCGGGGTCTTACATTTCTCCCCACTTAAACAGATTTCGTCCTTGAAATCTCAAACATAGATCCAGATCAACTTTGAAAACAGCATATGGATCAGAAAGCACGACAAGATATTTTGAACACAATGGAACTGAGATACATATCCTTACGATCCCAAAATGTGAATAGGATGTTTGACAGGAATGAGCAATTCCAATCATTAGGTTGAACTACAAAATAGATTCAATTGCATATTCACAACGAGCAATATGTAGAAAGATACATCGCGAGTGACCGATACAGCTGGTGGCAATGCCAATCTATAAGCATGATTCCCAATTCATTATCGGATCTTGTATAGTCAACACAACAAGGTGATAATTTGTCTCGCATGCCCAAAACGAGTTAGTGTATCTGACGGAGAAATTTCCAGAAGCACACGATCTCCTAACTGAAATAATGGTCATATTCGTATAAGGATAAGTCCGCTCGAAAGGAAAGAAAAGTGCAGACTTAGGAAGTAGATCAATAATGTCCAAACAGCATCACAGTCTTTGGGTGGTCGAGGAATATAAATCACACAATCGATAGCCATATATTCTCAATCCCATTGGGGACTTTCAAAGCCATGAAGCAACCCTCCGATTTGTATTCATTTTTTAAACATGTTGACAATCTCATTTGACAATACATTCATTAATGTCTCATATCATACATCTCCATCATAACTGAGATTTCGGAGTCGTAAGCATCTTTCGTCTTCAGGGTAAATACTGTTTTCACAGTTATATATACTTCAAGGATAAGGACAGAGGTCAAAACAGAATTAACAGGAACAATTTATCAATGATAAAGTCGTAAAAACTATCAGTAGATATCTGAAAGCAAGATGGATGTTCTGAATATATGAGTTCTTAAGATTTCTGAGTTTGAACATCAATTCGTTAGGCTAATCTGATGTTTAGAATAAATTCCGACTCAACTTGAAATGCTGAGGTAATGATAGAATTCCTGGTATGAGTGAAAAGCTCAGCCAGATGTATAAATATCAGCATGTACTTGGTGCTACGAACAAAAGCTAGAACAGACTCGTGGACTTTACAACTGAGGATAACTGTAGCGACATTTGAGTTTCACCATCGTAATCCTTCAAAAGATTCATCAACCAGTATTGCCTCGTATTTAGATCGGATTGAAAGAATAGATATTGTAAGTTTTTGTGGTCCGAATAAAAAACAAATTTTTCCCCCGTATAATTAATGACGTCAAATTTTTAAAACAAAACATTTATTATCAGTTCAAAACTATATACAGGGTCTCAAGAAAATAATTTTCATACTCGTCTGACGAAATACATTTTAAACTTTTCTGTGTCAGTTGAGTAATAGGTTTAGCCTTTTTTGAAAAACAAATCCTTTCGATAAATCGACTTTTGGAATTCCGCTACACCATCAAACATCGAACCTCATGAACATTGGGGGGTTTTAGCCAGTTTAACACTACTCTGAATCAGCAGAAATGATACGTTGAGAAATGGCGTGGCTCAAAAGTATCGCTTCGATCATCCAAAATTTCCACTTGAATAGCTTGACATACAGAATCCTGTCCTGATAGGAAAATGAGATATCGATTACAGATATTCAACACAGCCTACTTTCATCTCGAAGTTTACAATTCGATACGAATTTTTCAAAGGATTCAACTCATCAAATCCAAGAAAATATCAAGAATTAGACTATTCGTATGACATAATCATACGTCGAGCAAACAAGATAGATTATAAGCAGCTCGTGTCTTTGGATTGACACTTGATACGATTCAAAAGGCGAATCTTTTAGTAGACGTACAAAATCGTCATAGGATAAATGAATCAGGTAAATCCTCCTTAACATAATACAATTATTTCAGTTCTCTAAATTCAATACCGACTCAAAGTCTCTATCGGCATGATTACAAATCTCATTAGAAGTATCTTCGAAAGTTCTACCAGTTTTCAATTTTTTTCTCAAAATTGTATCATAAATGCATAGAGTCTATACCGAGCTAATATTCAAGTCCATGCAAATTCTATTCTTTAATATATGTTAGGATCGGTCCGGAGTGTTTAGAGGGGGGGGGGGGGGGGTGAATGAACACTCCTTCTAAAAATTAATCCTTCGTGATTTCTTTCGGATTTAGTGAAAGAAATCTGTTTCTTAATCAATTCTTGTACAAAACAGACCACTGAAAATATAAGTGCGGAACGGTCTGTTCTTGTATGTAAGAACGGCTCGATGGCTAGTGAGAAAGAACGAGTGCAGAAATAAGATACACAGGATATGTTTCTGGAAGTTCGAAGGTGGTGTAATCCTTCTACGTCTCCCCTTCTTCCAATTAAGGAAGGTTATACTAGAAGACTTTGGTTTATACAATCCTGTTGTACAAACCCGATTAAGACTGGATTTACCTCACTACCAATCTGAAACTCCTAGTCACTCAATCTGCTCAGACACACTCTGTCTGACAGTTACAATATGTTTCTCACTTCTATTTTCAACACAGAAAACACAAGATGCGCACAGTGATCCTAAATGATCAAATGTTACAAAGTAGACGTGCTTGAGAATGATTTCAGCTCGAGAGCTTCTGAACTTGTAAGCTTGTGCTGTTTTTGCTTTCTTGTGCGTTTTTCAATTGATCAGCGAGAGTCAGTTGCTAGCTTTTTTGTAAGTTCCTTTTGTTGTATCATTTTATAGTTGAAGGTGCCAACGACATTATTTCCTTTAATGTGCAACTTTGAATCTTCTTAAACTCTGAGTAGGCTTCAGTCTTCTTCTTCAGGATACTTGCCGTTCTGGTTCATACTTTCGGCGACTGTCAGGTAAGCTACTCTTTGTCTTCTTACCTATTATGGCAATCTTCAGTCTTTGGTCCTTTGTAGCATTAATTACAACATTAAATGCTACAATAAATAGCCGTTAATGATTCGGACTGAGGAGCCATTCTGTATATATCCTAAGCTGCTCTGATCTGATAAAGATAGAGATCGATCTGAAGCTTCGGTTTAGTCAGTCTGATATTCATCGATCCGATCTGATAAGTAATGTGTCTTATCAGTTTGTACTTTTGTTGAGCGATCAATCTGGTCAGCCTGATTACCCTCGATCCGATCTGATATGCTTTGTCATCTTATCAGCTTGATCTGTTTGGGCGATTGTTCTGGTCAGTCTGATTTCTCTCGATCCGGTCTGATATGTTTTGTCATCTTTAAAATCTCATTGATAAGATCCGGGACTAACAAATTCCCCCTTTTTGATGATGACAAAACCTGGCTTCTAAGTCTGTTTAACCAGTCTGATAAGAACTCTGAAGCGAAAACTTTCGGATCGATTACTCTTTCTTGTTCAAAATAAATGAACAACATTAAGTTGGATCGATTAAGCTTTTATTATTAAGCCTTATGTTGTAGTTCAAAATAAATGAACACGGACTAAATCGAAAGAAGATTTTTATTGATCACCAAAAATCTTAAATACAGACAGTCTGAAAATATTATTTTCTGGAAGACGGCCTGAAGTCTTTCTTCTTTTCCCCCTTTTTGTCAGCAGCAATCTCTTGAAGGAAGTCGACAACTTGTGCTAGCTGCGCGCTAATAGCGTCAAGACGAACGTCTTGAGCGCGGAGGGAATTGGCAACAGATGCTCTGACTTCAGTGGCTAGTTCGATCTGCTCTTTTCTCAGACTGTTTTTATAAGAGGCTTGTTGAGAAAACAGATCGTTTATGCCTCGCTGAAGACTTCCGATACTGGCAGTCATCTTCTCTTTGAATGAATCAAAGTCCAAAGCTGTAAGCCTCTGACCTTGATGAACTTCGAGAATGCGTTCAGATAGTGACAGGCAGTTGTCGGAGAGATGCTGAAGAGTCCTTGCCAAAAATGGAGGTGCATCAGATGGTTGGCTGGGAGAGCGATCTGATGAGGACAAAGCCTGTTCATCGTCTTCAGCAACCGGGACAAGTGAAGATACAGCAACTTGGTGACTTTCGGATTGGATCAAGGTGACCAGATCCGACGAAAATGTTTGAATAAAGGCCATATCTTCATCTGATTGGACTGGAGGAGTGCTGGGTCCGGAAGACTCCACAATCTGGAGAGCTGCAACAACGGTGGACACCACCAGATCCGGATCGACGAATTCGGAAGCGCCAACTGTTGCAAGTTCTTATGTTGGACTGATTTGTACACGGGAGGCTGAGGACCCCAAAGGAATGGAGGTTGTTGGAGAGTCCAACAATACATTCAGTGGTTCATCATCGGGCACAGACGGAGCATTAGGCAATGGCTGCTCCGCTGTCTGGTCTAGTAGTGGCTCTGCAGTCTGATCTGGTATTGGCTCTGCAGTCTGATCTGCTGCATCAAAATGAATAACCTCAATGAAAGGTTCTGCCATAGTCTTGCTTGCAGAGGGATGATCCGGGCTGGTTGTGGGAGTGGATACACTGAGCTTCTGTCGTTGAAAACGGACAGCTAAGCGAAGAGCATGAACATCCATCTCGAGTTGAGCAATAACAGCCCCATCATCTCTGGCAGTAGGAGCAAGAGGATCGAAGTTCTGTTTCTTAGCAGCTAGGATCAAAGTGGCCATACTGAATCTTTGATTAGCCGTAAATAGCTCTTTGCGCCGCACGGCAAGCCGAACATCATCAGTTTCTGTTCCTTTCAGAACTTCCTCTTCCATCTTCTTCAGTCTGCTCAACTTACCGAAGAATAACTCAATGTGGTTGATAGTCCGATACTGGACATATTCATCAAAGACCACAATGAGTGCTTTCACCTTCTCATCAACATCCTCCATAGCGATGTCGATGGCTGTCTGCGCCGCAGATTTGGGTTTAGAAGTGAGGGGTTCGGAGAGAATGGCTTTTCCTTTGCCGGTGGAGGAAGGGGACTTGATCCCTGATTGGGTATAATCGCTCAACTCAGTGATAACAATCCCTTTCACCACGGGAATAGTAGAGGGGACTCGGATAGTTACTTTAGGTGCAAGGGTTGAAGTTTGTGAAGGTTGGATGGAAGGTTGGGGTGCAGGGGAGGCTTTAGTTGGAGGCAATATGGGTAAGGCTTTGAGGGGTAATGGTTTGCTGGGCTTGGTAATCTGGGTTCGTGGCTTTTTGGGAAGTGGCTTGGTTGGTGGCGAGGGAGCAGACTGAGTTTCTTTCGAATCAGTCTGGATGGTCAGTTTGCGCTTGACGCGAGGTTTGCGCGCAACAACTTGTTCTTCGCCCTTCTCAATTTGACTGCAACCAGAGTAGCAGGAGTAGGCGGAGCACTCTTGGACTTCAGCAATGCAAGTCCTTTGGAGTTTAGAATCTTAAAGGGGTTGAGAGCGAACTGCTTTCCCAGCTCGATGTCCAAAGACTTCAGTAGCTTGCTGAGAGGAACAACAAAGCATACAGCTTGTTTCGATGCAATCACTGTTTCCATCAGAACTCCAAACAGAATCACGGACCAGTTCATCGTCTGTCCGGATACTATAGCCGCCATAGCCCTGAACTTCTCTGCGGTCACATCATCAAAACTTCCTGCTTTGCCCAACAGAGGCTTACCCACTATCTCACACAGCACCTGGAAATGAAAGAGCATTTCCTTCTTCTTAAACGATGGTTGCAGGCGGTGGCCAAGAATAGATATCTTCCCTTGAAGATTTGAGAGTGACGCCTGAGGAACCTGTCCAAATTCAGTCAGTCCGGAATTGGGGAGGCCAAAGGTTTTGGCCAGCGTCATCGGCGAGATCTCAAAAGATTTGCCCTTGACAGTAGTAGATATGGATGTCTTCTGGGAGACGGCATTGGCGAATAGTTCGCGGATTTCTGATTCATAAACAACGGTGCCGCATTCCAGAAAGTTTCTCAGACCAGAAGATTCCAAAGCTTTGAAGATGGACACCATCTCTGCATCTTCTGCCCTGTAAATATCATTAAACTCAACGGAGAGGGAGTTATGAGTGATGGTAGCCATTGGAATGAAATCAAACGAATGCGAAGATTTTGGAGAGTGAGAGAATAAGAAAACAGATAGCGGTAATTTGTAAAAAGTGAAATAAAATGAAATGTTCAGCCCGCTAAATAGGAGAGAGAAGACACGTGTCTTTATCTCGATGACTGATGAAAAGAAATTCAAAAATAAACGGTCAGGATAACAGATAGTTAAGGCGGTTAAAATGCGATCAGTCCGGGCTATTTTTGTACAAAAGATGGATTGACCAAACAGATCATGGGATAACATCAGATTGACATAGATCGGTCTGAAAGTTCGGACCGGTCTGTGTCTTTCTGAACATTGTATTATCAATCTGTGGTAACAAAAATCTTTAAGTGCGAAAGTAAGAAAACATCTAAACTATTAAGATAAGTCAATTAATCCAAGAATTTGACGAAAATAATTAAACTTAGCCTCTGGGAGCGGTTTGGTGAAGATGTCTGCTGCTTGTTGCTCTGTTGAGATGTGTTCGATCCGAATTTCCTTTTTGCCAACATGATCTCGAATAAAATGATGAAGTATATCAATGTGCTTTGTTCGAGAGTGCAAAACTGGATTGTACGTTATAGCGATTGCACTTGTGTTGTCGCAAAATATCGGAGAGTCAACAACTTGGATGCCATAGTCTTTGAGCTGGTGTTGAATCCAGAGCATTTGAGCGCAACAGCTTCCAGCGGCTAGATACTCTGCTTCAGCTGTGGATGTGGCAATCGATGTCTGCTTTTTACTGAACCAAGAGATCAATCTTTCACCTAGAAATTGACATGTTCCACTGGTGCTTTTACGATCAATCTTACACCCAGCGTAGTCTGCATCTGAATATCCGATCAAGCTGAAGTTCGAATCTTTGGAGTAACAAAGACCAACGTTCTGAGATCCTTTTAAGTATTTCAGAATACGCTTGGCAGCAATAAAATGTGATTGCTTTGGTTCTGACTGAAATCTGGCGCACATACAGACTGAGAACATAATATCAGGCCGGCTCGCTGTAAGATACAATAGCGATCCGATTAGTCCTCTATACATGGTTACTTCAACTGCTGTTCCCCCGTCATCTTTGTCTAACTTGATTGTTGGACTCATTGGAGTTGATGCAGTTGAGCATGTTTCCATTCCAAATCTCTTGAGGAGCTCTTTGGTATACTTGGTCTGGTTGATGAAAATACCATTGCTAAGCTGTTTGACTTGGAGACCCAGAAAGAATGAAAGTTCTCCCATCATGCTCATCTCAAACTGTCCCTGCATTAGCTTAGAAAACTTCTTGCACAATTTGGGGTTAGTTAACCCAAAGATTATGTCATCAACATAAATCTGAACTAATAGGGTATGTTCCCCCTTAATAAATTTAAATAGAGTTTTATCTACTGAGCCGATCTGAAAATCATGGTTCAGCAGAAATTGAGATAGAGTGTCATACCAGGCTCTTGGAGCTTGTTTCAGACCATACACTGCTTTATTCAGTAGATACACATGATTGGGATGCAAATGGTCTTGAAATCCAGGTGGTTGCTCAATGTAGACTTCTTCCTGAAGCTTTCCATTAAGAAAAGCGCTCTTAACGTCCATCTGATACACTTTGAAGTCTTTAAAGGCAGCATATGCAAGAAAGATCCGGATGG
The DNA here is from genome assembly GCA_907163345.1 of Haberlea rhodopensis. Classification (NCBI taxonomy): domain Eukaryota; kingdom Viridiplantae; phylum Streptophyta; class Magnoliopsida; order Lamiales; family Gesneriaceae; genus Haberlea; species Haberlea rhodopensis. The sequence continues at coordinate 471,563 of CAJQUN010000084.1, read as the reverse complement.
CTTCAAGTCTGGCGACTGGTGCAAATGATTCATCGAAGTCGATTCTTCTTCTTGTCTGAATCCTTGTGCCACCAGTCTGGCTTTGTTTCTAACCACAGTTCCATCTGCGTCCAGCTTATTTCTGAAAACCCATCTGGTTTCAATGACAGGCAGATCGCTTGGTCTGGGGGTTAGACTCCAAACTTGATTTTGTTCGAATTGATTCAGCTCTTCTTGCATGGCCTTAATCCAGTTGAAATCAGTTAGATTCTTAGGTTCCAGAGTAGAGATGAAAGCAGCATGTGTGAATTCATCCATCATCTGTCCTCTGGTTCTGATCGGTGCAGAGGGACTACCAATCACTAGATTGGGTGGATGCTTCTTAGTCCATCGATAGCTTGACTCTTGTCTGGTCCGGTCGGATGAGTAGCAGCATGATCAGCATCTGCTTTAACATTTGAGTGAGGATTGTCCGGATCAGCTCGATCTGAAGAGGCTTCAATGGCTTGAACCGGTCTGTCTGGTACTTCTGGTTCTGGTGGATTGTCTCTTGACCTGTTAGCTACAATCTCATCATCACTGTTAGCTTCGAGATGGATATTTTCCATCTGATTCTGAATTGATTCTTTGTTGCCCTCAACACATAAGGATTCATAAAACTACATGGACAGATTCTTCTACAGTTAAGGTTCGATTATTAAAAATTCGATAAGCTTTGCTAGATGATGAATATCCTAAAAATATTCCATTATCTGACTTAGCTTCAAATGCTGTAAGATGATTCTTACCATTGTTGTGAACGAAGCATTTACAGCCAAAAACATGAAGGTGAGAAATAGACGGTCTGTTACCAGTCCATATTTCATATGGGGTAAGGTTCAGCTTCTTGTTGATCATGAACCGATTTTGAGTGTAGCAAGCAGTGTTTACAGCTTCTGCCCAGAACTTTTGCGAAATGCCAGAATCAGCAAGCATTGTTCTTGCTGCTTCCTTGAGCGTTCTGTTTCTTCGTTCTGCAACTCCATTCTGTTGAGGAGTTCGAGCGGCTGAGAACTCATGCTTGATTCCATGATCTTCTAGAAAGGATTCAAGATTCTGATTTGAAAACTCAGTGCCTTTGTCACTACGAATCCTATCTATGCTGGATGATTTCTCGTTCTGAATGCGTTTCAGCAGCTTGATCAACTTCGGACCGGTCTGATCTTTACTGCTCAAAAATATAGTCCATGTAAAGCGTGAGTAATCATCAATAACAACAAGAGTATACCGCATTCCCCCTAAACTTGTTATTGGTATAGGACCAAACAAGTCCATATGCAATAATTCTAAACAGCGGGAGGAGGATTTGGCATTCTTGTTTTTGAAGGATGATCTGATCTGTTTGCCCATTTGGCAAGCTTCGCAGATCTTATCCTTAGCAAAATCGATCTTGGGCAGACCGATAACTAAATCATGTTTACACAGGCTGGAAATGGTCTTAAAGTTTATATGATTCAAGCGTTTATGCCATAGCCAGTGTTTATTATCATTGTTAGCGATGAAACAAGTAGGATTATCAGGTTGAGCATGATTCCAGTTAATCTTATATGTATTTCCATTCCTGATTCCTATAAGCATGGTTACACCGTCCGATGATTTAACAGTGCAAGTGTGTTTGTGAAATTCTACAGCATAACCATTATCACAGAGTTGACTTATACTAATCAAATTATAGCACAGATTTTCAACTAACTGCAAGTATGCTCACCCCGTTGGGGGCTGTCTCTGTTGGGGCAGGTGAACAGGTACATCGATGGCTTTGGAGATGAGCTCAAGCTGTTGATTGGGTGTACTCCCAGGATCGTGGTACCAGGGCTTGATGAAGCACGGTATCGTATAGAGTACCTATATACCCATGATGATTTTATACATATTCTTGATGCTCGCATGTGAGCACGATTATACTTGTATATGGGTTGTATGTAAAGGCATGAGCCTTTCTCTCTTTCATTCTATGTTGCATGCAATTAGAGGTAGAATTGCTAAATGTTAAGAGAGTCATTGGTGTATTATGTGGGTGTTGAAACCCACTTTTGTCGTCATATGTGTGGTGTCTTCCCTGGCTGGGAATTTACGTGTATTACTGCTTTCTGATGAGTATTATGTGTTCCCTGGCCGGGAATTATGTTATGTGCTGTGCTCTTTTTTTTGGGATAGCTCTATTTATGGGGAGACTCTGCCCAAATTTTTATAAAAGTTCATAATGTGAAAAATGGCACCAAGAGGTTGGTAAAGGGCAATCATATGAGTCTTTTATTGTTAGGAAGATGATCTTTCAACATTGAGTATTAAAGGAAGTTTTGCAATTGACATTCAATGGTAAAGTATCATCTGAGCTTCCCGATTGACTTTGTATAGAAAGCATGTACCACACATAGTGGTTAATACACTAATCAAGGGTTAAGGGCTTGGGGTCCTTACATATTTACTAATTCAAAGTTGCATAGATTATCAAAACCTTATAACTCTAAATCTCTCGATTCCAAGTTCTCACGTATGCGATATCATCTCTCGATCTCAATCGTGACATACATCATAAATTAATGGAGCGTGTTACAACGTTATCTCTCGATCTCGGGTGTAACCCTCAAATTCAATCAAAGCTAGCTAGACTTTGATCTACACATGCAATTAATTTATGAACAATAACAATCAATGCACTCAAATACCAATGAATCAATAATCAAACACAACGAAACTAAAACTCAATAATATAAACTAAATTTAATTCAAATCAAATACATAAGAGTTTTATTGTCTCTCGACCTCTAAAACATCAAATGAAATTGAAAATCAAATAAATTAAAGTTCAGAAATACGATAAACGATGGATGAATCCGTGCGTTGCACCGTGATTTCTTCTCTTGTTACTTCCTTGCACTCCGGAATAGATTGGATCGACCTTGGACGAAGAACGGAGATTGGATCTCCTTTTCCGGCGTTGGGCGGCGGCTCGGGCGGCTCTTCTTGACATCAAAATCGTCTGAAAAATGGTCTGCTCTCGTGTGTATGAATATTAGTGTATCCTTGAAATGAATCAAGATTCCCGCTTAAAACCCCCACAATCACGATAAAAAAGGAAAATAAAATCTTCAGGATTTTGCGTCTCGATCGATCGGAAGATTTTCTCAATCGATCGGCGCACTGTTCATGCCAGCTTTTGAAACTCACTGCCTCGCTCGATCGATCGGAAATTTGTACCGATCGATCGAGACTTGAATTTCTTTGATGCTCAACTCTCTGCCTGGCTCGATCGATCGAGAGTAAATCTCGATCGATCGAGATTCCGAAAATCTCATTTCCTAACTTTCAGTTCTTTCTCGCCTCGATTTCGCCCGTTATCTTCATATTGGCTCATTTCTTCCACTTCCGATCTATTTTCCTGAAACAAACGAATAAACACCAAAAAGCATAATATCATCCAGGAAAAAGAACGGAAAGTAGGTGGAATTTACAGTTAAAAACACTCAAAATCTAAGCCTATCAACTCCCCCAAACTTAGACTTGATCGTCCTCGAGCAAGCAATAAGCTCAAAAAGAAAAATTAAACTCGATACTAAGCATGAATCATCTTTACAACATACGTAAAATCTCAGAAATCCTACTTACACATCAATAGAAGTCCTTCAACACTTAACAAGAAGCAATTTCTCCTAAGTTAAACAATACATCGCAACATCGGAACGTGCGTGTGTGCTATTGTCAAACATGAGTTACATACATATCTTTAAGATCAACATGTGATATATCAACTCCTAGTCAAGATTACTTTGAACTACTCTACAAATTTACTATCCAGCACTTCTCCACTAATGTAATTATTCCCTAGACTTGGATCAACAGGACTTTAAAAGCTTTTAACGTTAGGCCTTTTGGTGTCGGCTCCAAAGAAAAGGTAGGATAGAGGCAAAGAAGAGAGTATAACAGAATCAGTTCAAAATCTTCTCACATAATCTTTGAGCTTCTCTTCACATTTTCTAGCCTTGGCCACTTTGGGTCTTATTTAAATTTTCTTTTCAAGGCTTTTTCTCTACATCTTTTCTTTTTCTTTGCTCATTCTTTTGTTCATTTCATTTCTTTTACAATGAACTTCTCAACATATAACAATTTAATGCAATGAATGAGATTCATTATACTCTCCTAGGGATGGATGAAATTGTTCTTTTAGGCTCAAACCAAGGTGGGTATAATGAGTTTGCCAAGAATGCCGAATGGGGGTCTAATCATATGCAATGCATATACCATTCTTTTTCAATAAGGCTCAAAAGGGGACACTAAGGAATAATGTATACAAGGTAGGCTTGAAAGGCACAAACGGTCCAAAGATCGCCTAAATCATTTCCAAGTCTAGTTCCTAATTATAAATTTCGCCTCAAAGTGCTTTCACTAAACTGTAGAGTTATCTAAGATACTCAAGACTCATCATAGTTAACACAAGTTTTCAATTTAATCAATACATACTTCACTCAATCATGACTCAATAAGTGCTCAAATTATTCCTCAGTTTTGACATGTAGTTAACAAAGGATATATACAAACAAGTTAAGCATTTCCATGACTCCTATCTAGATGAGGATTAATTTCATCATGTATTACCGTTGCAATTCCAACTCATCAATTCTCAAGAATAACTCAATCACTAAAAAATTTTTTGTTGGTAATGCTCAAGGACGAATTAGTCTCAACATCATACAGTCATGCTAGGAAAAGGAACAAGACAAGTAGCAATATGTGCAAAAGCAAGATATATACAAATACTCAAAAACCCCCCCAAACTTAGCATGTGAATTGCCCTCAATGAACAAGAAAAATAAATGCAAAGGCAAAGACACATACCATGACGACGATCGTCACTGATCGTCGTCCTCATCATGCTCCAGAGGGGGGACTGGGTAGTGGTGCTCCTCGACACACATGGATTCATACTTGTTCCTCCTTTGACCTAAGACTGCTCCTACCGCAGTGTCACTGGCGTCACACATTAGTTCAAAAGGTAACTCCCAATCAGGTGCGACCAATACTGGTGCAGTTACCAATTTCTCTTTGAGTGCCTCGAACGCCTGCATACAATCAGAATCGAATTCATAAGCTGCATCTTTAGTTAACAAATGAGATAAAGGTTTAGAAATTTTTGAAAAGTCCTTAATGAAACGTCGATAAAATCCTGCATGTCCTAAAAAATTTCGGATTCCTTTTACTGTTGTCGGCGGTGGTAATTGTTGTATCACTTGAATTTTAGCCCGATCCACTTCAATACCCTTTTCAGATATCTTGTGTCCCAAGACTATTCCTTCTTGGACCATAAAGTGACACTTCTCCCCATTTAGTACAAGATTTGTTTCTTCACACCTTGCCAATACCAAAGTCAAGTTAGCTAAACATATATCAAAAGAAGAACCAAACACGGAAAAATCATCCATGAATACTTCTAGGAACTTCTCTATCATGTCATGAAATATAGCCACCATACATCTTTGAAAGGTAGCAGGTGCATTACATAATCCAAATGGCATTCGTCGGAATGCAAATGTGCCATAAGGACAAGTGAAGGTGGTCTTCTCTTGATCCTCAGGCGTAATAGCAATTTGGTTATATCCCGAATATCCATCTAGAAAGCAATAAAAATCATACCCTGCTAACCTTTCTACCATCTGATCAATGAAGGGAAGGGGGAAATGGTCTTTACGAGTGGAATCATTTAACCTCCTATAATCAATACACACTCTCCAACCTGTGACTGTTCTTGTGGGTATTAACTCATTATTCTCATTAGGGACAACAGTAATACCTCCCTTCTTTGGTACACATTGAATAGGACTTACCCATGAGCTATCAGAAATAGGATAGATAATACCTGCATCCATAAGCTTAATCACCTCAGCTTTGACTACCTCTTGCATTTTTGGATTAAGACGACGTTGAGGTTGAACCACGGCCTTGAATGTGTCCTCCACAAGAATTTTATGCATGCATACCGATGGGCTAATTCCTTTGATATCTGATATCTTCCATCCAAATGCTTTCTTGTGCTCCTGAAGGACTTTCAGAAGCTTTTCCTCATTATCACCTGTCAAAGACGAAGAAATAATGATTGGTAAAGATTTTTCAGCATCTAGGAAAATATACTTAAGATGTGATGGAAGAGGTTTGAGTTCAAGATTAGGTGACTCTTCAATTGATGGCTTTTGAGGTTTAATATCTCTTTTTCCCAACTCTCCAAGATTCTCAGTGGCTCGCTTCATGTATGGGCTGGTGTTGTTCATAAAAGCTATACTCTCAATGTCTTCTTTGCAATGTTGCTCATCAGCTTCCACTAGACATGCGTCCATGTTATCCTTGAATGTATCTTGCAGCAAATCATCTGTCAGAATATCAATAATATCTATACTGAAACACATGTTTTCGTCGTGTGGATGTTTAAGTGCTTTGAAAACATTAAAAGTAACTTGATCCTTCCCTACTCGGAGGACCAACTTCCCTTGTTGTACATCAATTATTGCTTTTCCCGTTGCTAAGAATGGTCGACCCAAAATCAGTGGTCTTTCTGAATCCGCTTCCATATCAAGTACCAGAAAATCAACGGGAAAGATGAATTTATCCACTTTGACCAAAACGTCTTCGATGATACCCCTGGGGTATGTGATGGATCGATCTGCTAATTGTAGTGAAACCTTAGTAGGTTTTGGCTCTCCTAGCCCCAACTTCCTGAAAATAGAAAATGGCATTAAATTTATACTAGCACCCAAATCACACAATGACTTTGTAAAAGATATTGATCCTATAGTGCATGGTATAGTAAAACTCCCTGGGTCTTTTAACTTTGGAGGCATTTTATTTTGCACAATTGCTGAGCACTCCTCCGTCAAACTTACCGTCTCATATTCGCCCAACTTTCGCTTATTCGACAAGATTTCCTTCAAAAACTTAGCATAACTAGGCATTTGAAGTAAAGCATCAGCAAATGGAATATTAATATGTAGTTTCTTAAAAACTTCAAGAAATTTACCAAATTCTGCGTCCATCTTAGCTTTTTTCAATGCTACGGGAAATGGGGGAGGAATTACTATCCTATCAATGTGTGTGATCGGTGTAGTGTTAGAATTCTTACCTTTCTCTGTTGCCTTTTTCTCAGTCATATCCTTGCCTTCAGATGTCTCTCCATGACTCTCTTCAGCTTCAGCTTGCGGTCTTAGCTCTTTTCCACTTCTTAACTCAATGGCCTTTGCTTGCTCATTTTGATTCTTCACTAATTGAGATTGTGCCCTGCGTTTTTCGTGAAATTAATGATGCGAGCTTACCCACTTGCACTTCGAAGTTCTTTATTGCTGCATCCTGGGTTGTCATCCTGGATTCAGTTGATGCTATTAACTCTTCCATACTCAGCTTATTCGATCCTCCCGGTTGTAGCTGTGGAGTTAACACTTTCTCTTTGTTGGACCACCTAAAATTGTTATGATTTCTCCACCCCGGGTTGTATGAGTTTGAGTACGGACTGTTGGGTGTCCTGTTACCTACAAAATTCACCACTTCATTAGTTTGCAAGAATGGGTTACCTGTCTGGCACTCGATGCTAGGATGACCGCCTCCACACAGCTCACAGAAGATAGTTTGAGCTTGCATTGCTGCTGCTCCCATGCTATCTATCTTCCGGTTCATGGTTTCTAATTGAGCCGAAAGAGCAGTGATCTCGTCCACTTGATGGACTCCCATTGGCTTCTGTGGCGTGCTCCTCTCTGATTGCCACTGATAACTATTGCACGCCATTTCTTCCAACAAGCTATATGCCTCTTCCGGCGTCTTCCTCATTATGGATCCCCCAGATGCTGCATCAATCATGGAACGGTTAGAAGAAAATAAACCGTTATAGAACTTTTGTACCTGCAGCCATATGGGTAGACCATGGTGTGGGCATCTCCTCAACAACTCCTTAAAACGATCCCACGCTTCATACAACGTCTCGGGGTCAAACTGCCCAAAAGTCGTGATATCGTTCCGCATCTTCGCCGTCTTGGAAGGGGGAAAGTACTTTGACAAAAACGCCTTTGTCATCCCCTCCCATGTTGTTATAGAACCTGCAGGTAGTGAATTCAACCATGCCTTAGCTTTGTCTCGTAATGAAAAGGGGAAAAGTCTTAACCTGATGGCGTCGTCAGAGACGCCATTGTGTTTGAATGTGTCACAAATCTCCAAAAAGTTGGAGATGTGATTATTCGGATCATCCGTAGCTGCTCCCCCGAACATAACCGAGTGCTGAATCATTTGTATGATTGCCGGCTTGATCTCAAAATTGTTTGCTTGAATCGTCGGCCTCGTAATACTCGACAACGATCCATGAAATGCTGGTTGCGCAAAGTCCATCATCGATCTAGGGTGATGTGCTTCGTTATTATCAGCCATCACTCGAGCTTCTCGTAATCGCCTAAGTAAAGTTCTTTCTATCTCCGGATCGAAAGGCTCGAGAATGGGCTCCTCTCTTCTGAGCATGCACTAGAGAAACGGTTCCTGTACAAAACAGACAAAAGGAGACAACAAAATACACAAAGTTATTAACAAAGATCAACAAAAGAAAACAAAGAAAAGAAAAACAAAAACGCAATAATAAAAGAATTGGCTAAATTACAATTAACTAATCTCGTATGATATTATACAGATTAGTCCCCGGCAACGGCGCCAAAAACTTGACCGCTTTTTTTTTAAACAAAAGATAGTGTGAAGCGATTCTACCGCAAGTGCACGGTTGTCAAGTTTTAGTATAGTGAAAATTAAGTACGGGTTGTCGAATCCACAGGGACTAACGTATAAGTACCAAATAAGATTAATAATATTATATTTAGCCTACGATAAAAGAAGTTTGATTAACTAATAGCTAAATAAAACTAAAGAATAAAGATTTAAACTAGAAATAATGAATAGGATGGTTCCGGAAATGCAAAGGTAAGTTACTCGAGAAAATTACCGAGCTCGTCGTTCAATTATGTTATCTCTAATGATTCAATGGAATTCTCAAATTATCAACCAATTGATTTTAAAGGTGAAAGGTTCTCGATATTATTCGATACACACTCTCGAGCTGTAAAGAAACTAACGATAAACTAGAATAAGTCACTCTCGTGCACCTATTTACTAATTCAAAGTTGCATAGATTATCAAAACCTTATAACTCTAAATCTCTCGATTCCAAGTTCTCACGTATGCGATATCATCTCTCGATCTCAATCGTGACATACATCATAAATTAATGGAGCGTGTTACAACGTTATCTCTCGATCTCGGGTGTAACCCTCAAATTCAATCAAAGCTAGCTAGGCTTTGATCTACACATGCAATTAATTTATGAACACAATGCACTCAAATACCAATGAATCAATAATCAAACACAACGAAACTAAAACTCAATAATATAAACTAAATTTAATTCAAATCAAATACATAAGAGTTTTATTGTCTCTCGACCTCTAAAACATCAAATGAAATTGAAAATCAAATAAATTAAAGTTCAGAAATACGATAAACGATGGATGAATCCGTGCGTTGCACCGTGATTTCTTCTCTTGTTACTTCCTTGCACTCCGGAATAGATTGGCTCGACCTTGGACGAAGAACGGAGATTGGATCTCCTTTTCCGGCGTTGGGCGGCGGCTCGGGCGGCTCTTCTTGACCTCAAAATCATCTGAAAAATGGTCTGCTCTCGTGTGTATGAATATTAGTGTATCCTTGAAATGAATCAAGATTCCCGCTTAAATCCCCCACAATCACGATAAAAAAGGAAAATAAAATCTTCAGGATTTTGCGTCTCGATCGATCGGAAGATTTTCTCAATCGATCGGCGCACTGTTCATGCCATCTTTTGAAACTCACTGCCTCGCTCGATCGATCGGAAATTTGTACCGATCGATCGAGACTTGAATTTCTTTGATGCTCAACTCTCTGCCTGGCTCGATCGATCGAGAGAAATCTCGATCGATCGAGATTCCGAAAATCTCATTTCCTAACTTTCAGTTCTTTCTCGCCTCGATTTCGCCCGTTATCTTCATATTGGCTCATTTCTTCCATTTTCGATCTATTTTCCTCAAACAAACGAATAAACACCAAAAAGCATAATATCATCCAGGAAAAAGAACGAAAAGTATGTGGAATTTACAGTTAAAACATGGCAAAATCCAAAAGTGAATTACCTACGATGTTCCTGTCCCCATTGTCATAGCCTTCATGAACACTCTCATTAACAATCCCGATCAGAACTTACATGTCCATTGAAATCTCACGATGAAGATTTTCTCATTAAGGGGTATTCCCTTGCACCACGTCGTCTAGATCTTCCCAAAATTTCCGTTTAATAGCCTTTTCTAGACCAATTTGGGGTTCATAAGCACTAATGATATTAAAAATATCATTGCCTAAAACTAGCTTAACTAATATTATCATATCTCCATTCCTCATAACTTCAACTACATACTCGAGTAGTTTATTTTCTACGATTACACCTACCACATTACAATTATTAACCTTACCTATGTACCAAAGTTTATATCCCCAATGAGCTATACTTCTGGCTTTCTCCCTACCTAGTTGGTCTACTGCATACACATAATACTAATTTTTCTTCTAGTCATAGTCTCCACTAACTCTACTAATCTACAGTTAATAAAACCTACATTCCAATAGGCTTAACGAATCTTGTGGTCTTGGTTTCGAGCTAACCACGTAGCGGTCGGTTACCTGGGTGGATACTAAGCATAGTGAGCCACAGGCTGAATTTGGCGACAAGTGCGAGAACCATGACCTGGAAAACCACAATATTGACAAACAAATTGTGGACGAGATTGGCCTGTTGTCGAACTATTATTGCGCGGGGTTTTGCCTAAGTTGTTGTTGCCGCAACCACGAACATTATGTTGACTGGACCAAGATGAGTTAAAGGAGGACTGATTTCGATGATTGGGCTGCTGGCCAGAATTGTTGTGGGTGGTTCTGTCTCTGATTGAGGGACACCACATTGGCAGTGGCAAGAAGAGCGACATTGGCGGGGTCAAGGCAACAAAGATAGGTCTCATGTGCAACCAGCATACCATGTAATGTTAGCATAAATGCCCAGCAAGCCAAATATTGGCCAGATGGGCTTTATGGACCCTAGCCCAATTAGCTAACTAATTGCTACTATAAAGGTTAAACAATTCCAATACACTCACTCTCTGAGAATAGCTGTCATCACACTAGCACTGATGTCGGTCTTGTAGATCTGGTCAGGTTGATTGGACTCAAGGATCACCACCATCAGATTGATTTCGCTGTTACCGGTAATCTCTTTTCATGCATTTATTTTGATATTTGCATGCTAATACATGAATCAGGCGCGATCTTCCGTCCCCGGATCAGATCTGTTATTATTATTATTTCCGCTGCGTTTGGATCTGGCATCGGGGTATGAAAACCCAACAGTGGTATCAGAGCCAGGTTGCGCTTTGATTCATATATTTAACAATTAATTTTATTAGATTGTTTCCATTTGATATTAATGGTATTCGAATTTTCAGAAATTTTTGATCCGGAAAAACATAGAAAAATCGATTGAAAAATGAGTTTTAATCAAAACCCAATCTCACCGGAAACTGTTCATCGGAACGCCACTTCTGCCGAGTGCCGATGGCCTGGGCTGAGAATCGCGACCAGCAGCCATGAGTGCGGCCTTCCTCGCGAATCCTTGGATGTCATCGAGCGATGAAATTCCGCCGCCTCTCCATTATCGAACCACCTAGACTGGAAATTGAGTGAATCTCTGCAATTGTTGCAGATAAATTCATGCGAGCCAAATGGAAGGTCGAACAACTGGGAAATCGTGTGACACTTTTCTGAAAAATCTTCTTGATTACGCGACGATTTTGGTTCTCTGCGCGGCTTCTGAGGCACGTGTGCAGCGGCCGATGCAAGCTGGATGAAATTGCCGGCCATGAAGTGTTCATGGCTGCTGGTGTGATGAACGGGGATGATGAGGTGCGCCGGTAGACAAGGTGCAATTGAGGAGGCGGCGGCGCGCTGGCTGCGCAGACAAGAAGGCGCTAGGGTTAGCTAAACCCTAATGTTTAATTTGGGAAGGATAATGAACAGTATTTTTTTAAGAAAATATTTAAAAAAAAAATAATTATTGTGATCTAATTACATGTGATGTAATTAGTACAATTACATATGATGTAATTGCTTAGTTTAATGTTTAATTACATATGATGTGATGGCATGATGGATGATTACGGGCCTTGACAAACGTGTTTAGGTGAATGTTTAGGTTTTTATTGTTTCATTATAATTATGATTTTGGTTATCGGGCCTGCGAGCCTGCTCTCTTTTTGGTGTTTATTCGTTTGTTTCAGGAAAATAGATCGGAAGTGGAAGAAATGAGCCAATATGAAGATAACAGGCGAAATCGAGGCGAGAAAGAACTAAAATTGAGGAAATGAGATTTTCGGAATCTCGATCGATCGAGATTTACTCTCGATCGATCGAGCCAGGCAGAGAGTTGAGCATCAAAGAATTTCAAGTCTCGATCGATCGGTACAAATTTCCGATCGATCGAGCGAGGCAGTGACTCCAGAGCAAATTTTATTAAAGTCTCGATCGATCGGTGGAAAATCTCGATCGATCGAGCGAGACAGTGAGTTTCAAAAGCTGGCATGAACAGTGCACCGATCGATCGGTAGAAAATCTCGATCGATCGAGACGCGAAATCCTGAATATTTTATTTTCCTTTTTCATCGTGATTGTGGGGGGTTTTAAGCAGGAGTTGATTCATTCCAAAAGGGAAGAGCATATCAGACGATTTTTCTGGAACAAAGAAGAACCCCAGCCGCCGCCAAGGAGATCCGTTCTTCCGGTTCTTCATCCGAGCCAAAGCCAATCAATTCCGGAGTGCAAGGAAGGTGCAAGAGAAGAGATTTCGGTGCTACGCACGGATTCATTCCGCCGTTTATCGTATTTCTAGACTTTAATCTATTTCATATTCATTTTCAATTGATGTTTTTGAGGTCGAGAGACGATTAAACTTCTTTTGTATTTGATTTGAAACAATTCTAGTTTATTTTATTGAGATTTAGTATCATTGTGTTTGATATATTGATTCAATTGTGTTTGAGTGTATTGATGTCTATTGTTCATGATTTAATCGATTGTTAAGATCAAAGCCTAGCTAACTTTGATTGATTCTGAGAGTTATAACCGAGATCGAGAGATAACGTTGTAACACGCTCTTTTAATTCATGAAGTATGTTATGATTGAGATCGAGAGATGATATCGCATACGTGAGAACTTGGAATCGAGAGATTTGGAGTTATAAGGTTTTGATAATTTATGCAACTTTGAATTAGTAAATAGGTGCACGAGAGTGACTTATTCTAATTTATTGTTAGTTTCTTTACAGCTCGAGAGAGTGTATTGAATAATAGCGAAAACCTTTCACCCTTAGAATCAATTGGTTAATAATTTGCTTATTCAAATGAATCATTAAAGAAAACACAGTTGAACGAAGAGCTTGATAAATTTCTTGAGCAACTTACCTTCGCATATCCGGAACTATTCATTTTATTGTTTCTTGTTTGAGTTTCTTTTCTTAGTTTAAGTTTACTTTAGATAATCACATTTGTTAATCGTAGGCTAAATATAATTTTATTAATCTTATTTGGTACTTATATGTTAGTCCCTGTGGATTCGACAACCCGTACTTAGTTTTCACTATACTAAAACTTGACAACCGTGCACTTGCGGTAGAATCGCTTCACACTAATCTTTGAAATAAATCTTTTGTTTAAAAATAAAGCGGTCAAGTTTTTGGCGCCGTTGCCGGGGACTAATCTGTATAATATCATACGAGATTAGTTAATTGTAATTTAGCCAATTCTTTTATTATTGCGTTTTTTGTTTTTCTTTTCTTTGTTTTCTTTTGTTGATCTTTGTTAATAACTTTGTGTATTTTGTTGTCTCCTTTTGTCTATTTTGTACAGGAATCGTTTCTCTAGTGCATGCTCAGAAGAGAGGAACCCATTCTCGAGCCTTTCGATCCGGAGATAGAAGAACTTTACTTAGGCGATTACGAGAAGCTCGAGCGATGGCTGATAATAACGAAGCACAGCACCCAAGATCGATGATGGACTTTGCGCAACCGGCATTTCATGGATCGTTGTCTAGTATTACGAGGCCGACGATCCAAGCGGACAATTTTGAGATCAAGCCGGCAATCATACAAATGATTCAACACTCGGTTATGTTTGGGGGAGCAGCTACGGATGATCCGAATAATCACATCTCCAACTTTTTGGAGATTTGTGACACATTCAAACATAATGGCGTCTCTGACGACGCCATCAGGTTAAGACTTTTCCCCGTTTCATTACGAGACAAAGCTAAGTCATGGTTGAATTCCTTACCTGCAGGTTCTATAACAACATGGGAGGGGATGACGAAAGCGTTTTTGTCAAAGTACTTTCCCCCTTCCAAGACGGCAAAGATGCGGAACGATATCACAACTTTTGGGCAGTTTGACCCCGAGACGTTGTATGAAGCGTGGGATCGTTTTAAGGAGTTGTTGAGGAGATGCCCACACCATGGTCTACCCATATGGCTGCAGGTACAAACGTTCTATAACGGTTTATTTTCTGCTAACTGTTCCATGATTGATGCAGCATCTGGGGGATCAATAATGAGAAAGACGCTGGAAGAAGCATATAGCTTGTTGGAGGAAATGGCGTGCAACAGCTACCAGTGGCAGTCAGAGAGGAGCACGCCACAGAAGCCAATGGGAGTCCATCAAGTGGACGAGATCACTGCTCTTTCGGCTCAATTAGAAGCCATGAACGTGAAGATAGACATCATGGGAGCGGCAGCAATGCAAGCCCAAGCTATCTTCTGTGAGCTGTGTGGAGGCGGTCATCCTAGCATCGAGTGTCAGGCAGGTAACCAGTTTAACCAATCTATTGAGGCTGTTAATTTTGTAGGTAACAGGCCACCCAACAATTCATACTCGAATTACAACCAACCATGGAGGAACCACCCGAACCTAAGATGGTCGAACCAGGAGAATGTGCTGAACCCACAACCGCAGGCCGGGTTCACACAAAAGCCGAGTATGGAGGAACTGATGGCAAAGCTGATTTCATCGACAGAGGTAAGGATGCAAAATCAAGATGCATCGATCAAGAAT
The DNA here is from genome assembly GCA_907163345.1 of Haberlea rhodopensis. Taxonomy (NCBI): domain Eukaryota; kingdom Viridiplantae; phylum Streptophyta; class Magnoliopsida; order Lamiales; family Gesneriaceae; genus Haberlea; species Haberlea rhodopensis. The sequence goes on along the minus strand of CAJQUN010000084.1, from coordinate 456,360 downwards.
TTGGAAGTGCAGATAGGGCAGTTGGCCACGTTGATATCTGGGAGGACGCAAGGTACGCTCCCGAGTGATTCTGTAAAGAATCCAAAGGAGCCATCAAATTGAGAAGACGAGGAGGTGACAGTCCAGCTTGGGACTATAAATCAAGAACTCTTTCTTATTCCCTTTGTTTCTTTTTTTCTTTTCTTTAGTTTAGTTTTATTGATTTTGTTATTTTGTTTACTTTTGTTTTGCAGTATGAATCCATGTGTGTCGAGGAGCACCACTACCCAGTTCCCCCTCCGGAGCATGATGAGGACGACGATCAGTGACGATCGTCGTCATGGTATGTGTCTTTGCCTTTGCATTTATTTTTCTGGTTCTTTGAGGGCAATTCACATGCTAAGTTTGGGGTGTTTTTGAGTATTTGTATATATCTTGCTTTCGCACATTCTGCTAATTGTCTTGTTTCTTTTCCTAGCATGACTGCATGATGTTGAGACTGATTCATCCTTGAGCATTACCAACAAAATTTTTTTTATTGATTGAGTTATTCTTGAGAATTGATGAGTTGGAATTGCAACGGTAATACATGATGAAATTAATCCTCATCTAGATAGGAGTCATGGAAATGCTTAACTTGTTTGTATATATCCTTTGTTAACTACATGTCAAAACTGAGGAATAATTTGAGCACTTATTGAGTCATGATTGAGTGAAGTATGTATTGATTAAATTGAAAATTTGTGTTAACTATGATGAGTCTTGAGTATCTTAGATAACTCTACAGTTTAGTTGAAAGCACTTTGAGGCGAAATTTATAATTAGGAACTAGACTTGGAGATGATTTAGGCGATCTTTGGACCGTTTGTGCCTTTCAAGCCTACCTGGTACACATTATTCCTTAGTGTCCCCTTTTGAGCCTTATTGAAAAAGAATGGTATATGCATTGCATATGATTAGACCTCCATTCAACATTCTTGACAACCTCATTATACCTACCTTGGATTGAGCCTAAAAGAAAATTTTTACCCACACCTAGGGGAGTATAATGAATCTCATTCATTGCATTAAATTGTTATATGTTGATAAGTTCATTGTGAAAAAAATGAAATGAACAAAAAAATGAGCAAAGAAAAAAAAAGAAAAGATGTAGAGAAAAAGCCTTGAAAAGAAAAATTCAAATAAGACCCAAAGTGGCCAAGGCTAGAAAAAGTTGAAGAGAAGCGTAAAATAGTTGAACTGATTTTATTATACTCTCTTCTTTGAATTCATCCTACCTTTTCTTGGGAGCCGACACCAAAAGGCCTAACGTTATAAGCTTTTAAGACCTTTTGATCCAAGTTTAGGGAATAATTACATTAGTGGAGAAGTGCTGGATAGTAAATTTGTAGAGTAATTCAAAGTAATCTTGACTAGGAGTTGATATGGCACATGTTGATCTTAAAGATATGTATGTAACTCATGTTTGACAATAGCACACACGCACGTTCCGATGTTGCGATGTATTGTTTAACTTAGGAGAAATTGCTTCTTGTTAAGTGTTGAATGACTTCTATTGATGTGTAAGTAGGATTTCTGAGATTTTACGTATGTTGTAAAGATGATTCATGCTTAGTATCGAGTTTAACTTTTCTTTTTGAGCTTATTGCTTGCTCGAGGACGATCAAGTCTAAGTTTGGGGGAGTTGATAGGCTTAGATTTTGAGTGTTTTTAACTGTAATTTCTTCCTACTTTCCGTATTTTTTCCTGGATGATATTATGCTTTTTGGTGTTTATTCGTTTGTTTCAGGAAAATAGATCGGAAGTGGAAGAAATGAGCCAATATGAAGATAACGGGCGAAATCGAGGCGAGAAAGAACTAAAATTGAGGAAATGAGATTTTCTGAATCTCGATCGATCGAGATTTACTCTCGAACGATCGAGCCAGGCAGAGAGTTGAGCATCAAAGAATTTCAAGTATCGATCGATCGGTACAAATTTCCGATCGATCGAGCGAGGCAGTGACTCCAGAGCAAATTTTATTAAAGTCTCGATCGATCGGTGGAAAATCTCGATCGATCGAGCGAGACAGGGAGTTTCAAAAGCTGGCATGAACAGTGCACCGATCGATCGGTAGAAAATCTCGATCGATCGAGACGCGAAATCCTGAAGATTTTATTTCCCTTTTTTATCGTGATTGTGGGGGGTTTTAAGCGGGAGTTGAATCATTCCAAAAGGGAAGAGCATATCAGACGATTTTTCTGGAACAAAGAAGAACCCCAGCCGCCACCAAGGAGATCCGTTCTTCCGGTTCTTCGTCCGAGCCAAAGCCAATCAATTCCGGAGTGCAAAGAAGGAGCAAGAGAAGAGATTTTGGTGCTACGCACGGATTCATTCCGCCGTTTATCGTATTTCTAGACTTTAATCTATTTCATATTCATTTTCAATTGATGTTTTTGAGGTCGAGAGACGATTAAACTTCTTTTGTATTTGATTTGAAACAATTCTAGTTTATTTTATTGAGATTTAGTATCATTGTGTTTGATATATTGATTCAATTGTGTTTGAGTGTATTGATGTCTATTGTTCATGATTTAATCGATTGTTAAGATCAAAGCCTAGCTAACTTTGATTGATTCTGAGAGTTATAACCGAGATCGAGAGATAACGTTGTAACACGCTCTTTTAATTCATGAAGTATGTTATGATTGAGATCGAGAGATGATATCGCATACGTGAGAACTTGGAATCGAGAGATTTAGAGTTATAAGGTTTTGATAATTTATCCAACTTTGAATTAGTAAATAGGTGCACGAGAGTGACTTATTCTAATTTATTGTTAGTTTCTTTACAGCTCGGGAGAGTGTATTGAATAATAGCGAAAACCTTTCACCCTTAGAATCAATTGGTAAATAATTTGCTTATTCAAATGGATCATTAAAGAAAACACAGTTGAACGAAGAGCTTGATAAATTTCTTGAGCAACTTACCTTCGCATATCCGGAACTATTCATTTTATTGTTTCTTGTTTGAGTTTCTTTTCTTAGTTTAAGTTTACTTTAGATAATCACATTTGTTAATCGTAGGCTAAATATAATTTTAATAATCTTATTTGGTACTTATACGTTAGTCCCTGTGGATTCGACAACCCGTACTTAATTTTCACTATACTAAAACTTGACAACCGTGCACTTGCGGTAGAATCGCTTCACACTAATCTTTGAAATAAATCTTTTGTTTAAAAATAAAGCGGTCAGTCTATGAGCATTGTGTAAGAAAAATATCTCTTGTTGATCAATTGGAAAATCTGAATGTGACAATACCTCATAACTGACTGTAGATTCGATCTTATAGTCAAAATATTGGAAACTCATGAGTCCTTGATTCAAAAGGAGAAACGTGTTCTTCTTGTCGAATCTTCTACCAATGGTAGGAAGAGTTCAAGGATAAAGAAGAGGAAGGGAAATGGTTCTCAACCTCAAAAGACGAAAATGGATAGTAGCAACTAAGAAATGAGAGACATCTATGTTTTCACTGATGGTCACTGGCGCAAAATTGCAAGGAATACCTAAACTAGAAGGGTTCTAGAAAGGGTATGTTTTATATTAAAGTTATTGTTTCTACTTCTTTGGTATATGATATCAATTGCTCACATCTCTGCAAAGAGTTGCGGATGTTGAGAAGAAGTAGAGAGCCCTAGGAGGTGAAACCTACATGTGGCTAAGCATTGTAGCAAGAGTTGTTGAAAAGGCTGCTTGAAACATTTATTTAATATAAAATCTTAAACTGGTTAGGAATTGGTTTGAGCAATTATTTATTTGTTCTAGATTTAATCATGAACATTGTTCCTATTTTGATAGAGAATGATATTCTTTTAAAAATGCGAATGCGATTTGCAGTATTTTTAAGAATGCATGTTTTATTGAATCTGGTGAACTTATGAACGATTAGTATGGTTATGTTCAAAGAATATAAAAAGAATGATAACTTAAATCCCATATATCTTTAGCATATGCTGAATGTCTATTGAATTTGATTCATATGGACGTATGTGGAGCACTAAATGTTAGTGCAAGAGGATGTTGAGTTATCTTAAAGAGAATGTGATTCTCTCTGAGTAACTCTCTAAAGTTACATATTTGTTGAACATAATTCATACCAATACAGTGACCAAAACTCCATATACCATACGGACTGAAAAATAATCCAAATATATATTTGAGATTGTTCTGCTTATGTGAAGCAGCCAGTGGAGATGAGTTGGATAGTTGATCCATATTATGTTATTTTGTGGAAATTTATATTATCAATTGGAGACAAAGTGTTTGTTTCGCAAGTGCAGTCTTTCTAGAGAAAATGTTTCTATTAGAAAGGAATGATAATATAATATAACTTGAAAGGGTTCAAGAACCACAAACTAGTAGAAATGTGAAAACGGTTAAATTATTGAGTCAATCATAACCTTTGAACTACACATACCAAGGAGATCTGAAAGTGTTTCAATAACTCCTGATAAATTGCATTTACTCCTAGAAAGTAGTCAAAATGATTTTGACCATGGATGTGATCCTATGACTTTCAAGGAGACGATGTTGGATATCGTTTCAGGATATTGGCGAGATGCTATGAAATTTGAAATAGATTCCATGTACTCTAATAAGGTATGGACCTTAGTAGATCCTCTTTGGGAAATGTTCTCATTGGCTGCAAATGGATCTACAAGTGAAAGCTTGGAGTGGATGGGAAGGTAGTGACCTTCAAAGCTAGACTGGTGGGAAACAGTTATTCTCATAGGCAAAGAGTTGTCTGTGAGAAAATTTTTCATCGGTTATGATGCTAAAGTCTACTCGAATTTTATTAGCTATATCTTCATATTATGACTATGAGATATAACAGATGGATGTGATGACTTTTATACAAGGCAGCCATAGGGCTTCACAACCATTGGGAGTGAGCAAAAGGTTTGTAAACTCCAGAGGTCCATTTATGGGCCTAAGAAGGTATCCTGAAGTTTGAACTTTCGTTTTGATAACATCATCAAAGTGTTTGGTTTTGTTAAACATCCGGAAGTGCCATGTGTGTGCAAAAGGGTTAGTGGGAGCACGGTTATATTTTTGTTGCTTTAAGTCGATTATATCATGCTCATTGAGAATGATATTGGATTAATCAATTAAAGCATGATTATCTACTAATTTCTCCATGAAAGATTTGGGAGAAGCGTCCTACGTGTTTAGCGTAAGGATCTATAGGGATAGATCTAAAGGATGCTTGAGATCTCTCAATCTACGTACATAAACACTGTGCTAAAAGAGTTTAGCATGGAATAGTCGAAAAAAGGAGTTACTTCCCAATGTCATAGTATCCATCTCTCGAGGCAATGAGTCTTACGATTGATGAGGAGAGAGAAAAGATGACATTGGTACCTTATGTTTCGACTTTTAATAGCATAATGCATGCTATGTTATGTACTTAGCCTGATGTATGTTCTTAGTATGATACCCGGGAATTATTAGTGTTAATCCCGGTGTGGTAATAATCCTTAATGGATTTTATTTGTGGCAATTATGAATTAATTGCGGTTTCTAGACTCTTGGGGATTTTAAATCCGATATTTGCAGTCGTTGGATCCGAGGGATGAGATTGTATTCTCATCGTGGTGATAACCTTGGAATTTGGACCTTGGTGGGATTTGGGGTCCGGAGTACTTTGTACTGGGGCTGTTAATGGAAATAGAGTTGGAGATATGGTTTTTGAAAACAGATTATTTTTAATGATGTAATTGTGGAGGTATTGGTATTTTGGATTTTTTGATACTATATATACCAAGTGGACTCGGTGTTTCGTCATTGCACGAAATGTCCTCTCTCTTTCTTCTCTCCCCTTTCTCCTCGCCTCCCACCCTTTTTTCCCCAAACCTCCTTCTCTTCTCTTGAAGAAATGGCTAGAAGCGTAGCTCGGGGGTCGGATTCTCGAAGATAATAAGGTATTTGATAGGCTTAGATATTACGTGTTTTTAGCTGTAATTTCTTAACGTTTTTCGTACTTTTTCCTGGATGAAATTAGGCTTTTTGGTATTTATTTGCTTGTTTCAGGAAAATAGGTCGAAAATGGTCGAAATGAGCTAAAATGAAGAAAATGGGTGAAATCGAGGCGAAAAAGAGAAAAAAGAGAAGAATTCAGATTTTGCAAAGCACCGATCGATCGAGAATATTTCTCGATCGATCGATCCGGGCAGAGAATTCAGCAACAAGTTTATCGAAGTGTCGATCGATCGGAACCAAAATTTCGATCGATCGATCGAGGCAGAGAGTTTAAAACGCTGAAATGAACAGTGCACCGATCGATCGGACAATCTTTTCGATCGATCGATACGCGAATTTTTAAAAAATCTTACCTTCCATATTTGATGGATTCTCGGTGGTTTTAAAAGGGGAGATCATTTCCATATCAAAGAGAGATTATATCAGAGAGCCAGAGGGCCGAAAATTAAACCAGGAAGAACCCTAGTAGCCGCTGAAAAGAACCCGAGGAAAAGCCATCTTCCTCCGTTCTCCGTTCGAGATTGAGCGAGTCATTTCCGGAGTGCAAGGAAGGAGCAAGAGAAGAGATTACGGTGCAACGCACGGATTTGTTCCCACGTTTATCGTATTTCTAAACTCTGATTTATTTGATTTTCATATTCATTTGATGTTTTTGAGGTTGAGAGACAATTAAACATCTCATTTATTTGATTTGAATTGAATTGAGTTTATTTTATCGAGTTTGAGTATAATTGTGTTTGAGTTATTGATTCGATTGTGTTTGAGTGGATTGATTTCTTATTGTTCATGAATTATATGCTTAATGATATCAAAGCCTAGCTAACTTTGATTGAACTTGTGAGTTATAACCGAGATCGAGAGATAACGTTATAATACGCTACAATAATTCATGATGTATGTTTAAGATTGAGATCGAGAGATAAAATCACATACGTGAGCACTTTGAATCGAGAGATTTAGAGTAACTAGGTTTTGAAGATTTATGCAATATCGGATTAGTAAATAAGTGAACGGGAATTACTTGTTCTAAGTTGATATTCGTTTCTTTACAGCTCGAGAGAGTGTATTGATTAACAGCGAAAGCCTTTCACCTTAAGAATCGATTGTTTAGTAGTTGCTTATTCAAACGAATCATTGACGAAAACACAGTTGAACGAAGAGCTAGATAAATTTCTCGACCGAAATTCCTTTGCATATACGGAAGCCATTTATTTTATTTATTCTTGTTTTATTTGGGTTATTTAGTTCTAAATTTGCATTAGTTAATCTACCCCCTTTTTAATCGTAGGCTAAATATAATTTTACTAGTTTTATTTGGTACTTATACGTTAGTCCCTGTGGATTCGACAACCCTTACTTTCATTTAACTATACTAAAACAACCGTGCACTTGCGGTAGAATCGCTACACTGAGAAATAATTGTTTAAAATAAAAGCGGTCAAGTTTTTGGCGCCGTTGCCGGGGACTTGTAAGGCCCCGATGCTAATTAATCCGGATTAACGATGATTAAGCAAACCCGGATAATTAAAAGTGCAAACATGGAATAAGGAATTTTGGACTACGATGAGTCGACCAACTAGTAGAACATGTTTGGTGCATGAGCATGTGCATGATCACATGGCACTTGGAGAACACATGCCACTAATTAATTTAACTCATGTTTAATACATGATTTTGGACCAATAATCTTGTAAGGTAATGATGTATGGACACATGGATTCCACAATACATCAAATATATTAAAAAAAAAAAAAAATACAAGCAATGAATTAAAGAAGTGTAATCTGAACCTTCACTTGCTTGGAATGACTTTTCAATTGGCATGATTGCATGCAAACACACGTGACACACAAAACCATCCGGACAAGCAAAGCCAACTTTGTAGCCAACATAGTTAAGTGAGAATCAGCAAGCCTTGGAATCATCGAACATCTTCCCTTCCTTTCTCTCATGTCTTCCTCATCTCCTTCATGTTTTCTCTTGCTGTTATTCACTCAAACGTTGACCAAACAACTCCAATATGTACATGCAATTGGAATTTGGAAGAGAACACGACACAAAAATCGATTTGAACAAGAAGAAATGCAAGAAACTGTAGTGTTGAGCAAAACCGCATCTGTTCATCGTCTTTCTTAAGCGCTGGACGTCTTGGGGAATGTTTAAGGATTCAAATATTCATGACTTGAAGGTATATATATATATATATTTGAGATTATAAACTGAAATGGTCGAATTGTTGTGCAATTAGATGGAAATGTTGCTGAAATAGATGACAAAGTTGCTGTCAAATGTATTCTGTTTGGAATCAGTACATATGCATGCTGTTATTTCGAATTTTAAGCATTGTTAGGCTTCGAATTGGAAGATAATTCCCCTATGACAAGTTGTAGTATTTTGTGTTAGCTTTAAATTGCCACCAAAATCAGCTAATTTGGATTTAAGATGAAATAGTTATGGCCGATTTACCAACATGTGTCAAATCTGGAAATTCAGTGCATGCTTGTTTCATGCTTCGTGTTCTTCGTGTTTCTGGGAATACATGGCTACGAATATGAAGTTTTACCCTGTAATAAGAGTTGTAGTATTAGAAGTTATCTTGCATTAGGAATTGTCCTTACTCAATTTGGAGTTCATATGCAAATGTTATGCTAATTCTACCAGCAACTATACAATCTGGAAGCAGGGGATATACGAGTTTTTAGGCTTGTACGTTTTTCAAATAATGTACATAAAGATTAACTCTTTTGCTTGACATTCATAAGAGACGTATTGTATAATTTTGAGTTAAAGTGCATTAGAAACTGGCCTCACATGATTTGGAGTTCATATGAGTGATTTATGACCTTTTCCCTATCACTGCTCAATCTGCACCAACAGAGCATATTAGAATTCGATGAATTATGCTATGAATCGACCCCTAGACCTATGAACTAGCTAAAGATCATTAAATATGAAATGAACCTTGTTGTTGTCGAATGTTTTCCCCTGGTTTGAAGTCATTTGGAGGTCATATGAATTTATTATGATTTTTCTAAGAAAATGGGTCAAGCTGAAAATTAAGAAAATCGCTAAGGGTCAATATTTAGAAGTTGCAATTGATTCAATGCACAATTTGAACGCTTAGTGTTATTTGAAATTTATATGACCAGGTTAATAGATTCCGGGGTTGATCTGAGAAGTCTTGTAGATTAGCTTGGGTCGAGGTACGTTGAAATGAGTTTTATCATGACGTCTGGCAAAGACGTGTGATGATGCTAATGTATGGCCTTATATGTCATTATTTTATTTATATGACTTATTTGTCACTATATGATTCTTATGTGACTATATGACATGATGAATGTCTTGGATTACATGATATGTGAAAATACATGATTTGTATATACTTTCACATGAGATTGCATGATATATTGAGTTGCATATGTCATTTGATGCATAAATGATTCATGGGCATATCATATTGATCTATCATTCCTTTGATATCCATGATTTGACTGAGTTGACTTACTCTGAGTGCCGGGTACGACGAGCATGGCGATGACAGGCAGTATAGGTAGTAACTGTAGTCACGTGCAGGTGCGGCCGGACCTAGACACGAGGGTTGGATGCAGTAACGTACATAGGATGAGTTTTCCTAGCGCAATGTACGTATACTGTCACCCTCTGCTCGAGCTTTGATGATTTGATGATACCTTCCTTTGGACTCCGATTTTTGGTATCTTGATATTCGATTCCTTGTACCCATTCATACATCGCATTCATACATGGTATGTATTGCATGATACTTTGTCACTTGACATGATTTATTTATTTCTCGTACTGGGGTACTGACCCCCTTTGTGGGGGCTGTCATGTCTTTTGTTGTTCGGACATGACAGACTTTACAGGAGGACATAGTGATGATGCTTGCAGCGACGCATCGAGAGATACCAGAGCTCCTTGAGAGCGAGCTCAGGTTTATATTTTATGTTTTACGTCCCAGTAGTTGTTAGAATAATTTTAATTATGTTTTGAATTACCGGGGATGCCCCGAGTATCTGTATTTTAAGTATTCTACTACTGGTTGATTTATACTTGATATGGATGTTATGCTCAACGTGTTAAATTGGAAACTGGAATTACGTATTTTCAGTATCACTATATATGTATCACCTAAAAGCGAAAAAATTTTAGGGCCATTTGATAAGACCTTTGAAATAAATCTTCCGCTGTTTACGCAAATTAATCATTATGTGTTAATTAACACCACATTAGGATTGGGCCCTCACATTATGGTATCAGAGCATATATCTGGGATATGCTCGAACTAGCGTTAGGACACTAAATATAGACACAAATGAATTGTTTGTGCATGTGTCTGACTATGTAATTTTATATGCTCTTCCCTGCTATGATTACATGTTAGATTTTGAGATGTTAGACATGTAATAGATTACTAAGCAGGGATAACTAGATGTCATGTCTCTGAAAATTTTAATATGCTGAGTTGCATATAATCTAGAGAATTTGAATGCTGAGTTGCATATATTCTGAAGAATTTGAAAAATTTATTTGTTAGCACTGATAGTTGCTGACCGGATCTGACTTGAGATATATGAATTATGTTGGACAGTTAGTGTTTGGACAGGTAACAGTGGTATGAACTGTAATAGCTATCTAGTGAACCTGTAGGCACTGCAAACTGTTAATTGAATTATACCTTAGTGATAATGCGTTCATTATTGGGAATATTATTTATCACCTTGGGATTGAATCCTTGTGATTAGTGGGATGACACTAGAACTAACTAACCCCACGCTTTGTTGTTTTTCATCAGGAATTTGAGTCTGAAATACCAAGGTTATACGTCTGAGTTTACGTCAAAACATGTGTACGCCAAGATGATAATTTAGAACTTGAGAATATTGAAACTAGCAATATTTCAACTGAAGAATGGAGTGTAGTTGTTGTGAGAAACAACGAGAATTGGTTTGAATGAGGACTTGATTTAGGGGACTGTCGTGATTCAGTTCCAGTTTTTGTATCCGAACTATGAATAAAAACTTCACTATGAACTCTTTTAGATAAGACTATCTAGAGTAATGGTGTTGATGACATAGAAAACGTTAATTGATTATCGTGGACTTGAGAAATGAAAATATCTGCTTAATCTCAATAGCTATTCACTAGTGAAGAGATTAGATTTTGACTAAGGAATAAGACACCAATGTGGTGCGAAGTAATTAGAACTGGATTAAAGATTAATGAAGTGACTATCATTGGGATAATTCAAGTAGTCCTGGAAAAGTTTCAGAAGTATCACTCAAATTTATCCAGCTCTAGTAGTTCTAAAGGGACTATGAGGTTGTAGATTACCAAATCTTTTGAGGTCACTGTGGATGTAAATATTTACTCATCCATGTGAAAGAATAAGAAGAACTGATACAGATTGTGGCCAGTCAAAGCATGCCCGATACGGAATAGATGCAGCCATAACAACAAATACCCTGAGCTAGGGGTAGATATCATGGTGGTTATTCTTTACGACCACTCAGTTTCAGCAGCAGTTAATTACCTGTAGACCAGGGAGTATACCTTGACAATGGGATTGAGATGTCTCCAGGATCTATACCCATTTCGATTTTGGCAATGATAGAGATGCTAGTGATCACAGATACATGTTGTGTATTGGTCACATGGCACGAGTTTGATTTGAGATAAAATCATTGGTTTCATATATTGCATCAAATGTGCATCAGTTATTATGATTTGGAAAATACATCAGCAGTGCTAATTATACTATCCACACTTGTAATAGTGAACTGTAGCTTACAATTTTAATGATAGTGATGTGGATTCGAATTCAATGGTGTTGGCCATAGATGGTTTTGATTATATCAAGGGCATGGATACTCTGATAAATTTTGAGATATTGTAAGTTGATTTCAGGGTATAATGAATTTTCGACTGCATTGTGACTACAAATGAAATGTTTACAACCATGAATAGCAGGCTAAGATACTGATAGTGTCAGCTATGGAAATAATTGTGGTTGCAATATTTGGAAAAAGAAGGATATTTGATCATAAGCAGTTAATGCTGATCAGGAAGAATCGATGTTGACTGATATCCTAGTGGTAAGAAACTTACCAAGATTTTCCTGAAGAAATAAACGAATTTTCACTAGAGAAGGAATTGATGTTAACTGTTTGTTAATGCCAAATAATAGATTCAATATCAAAAGCATCGTACGGAATGCCATCAACAGATTTGACAAATGCAGAAAAATTGTTGCAGAATGTCCTTGATATGATTACATATGTCTGAGTATGTCACTTGAGGAAACATCAGCATTGTTCGTGAAGAAGAAAAAATGATATTATGAAGATGTGGCTCGACTAAGGTAGTTGAATCGGGTTATTGTCAAGAATAAATACCCACTGCTTAAGATCGAGAAGTAATTGATCAGTTGTAAGGAACTTCGATGTATAAGAAGAATGATTTTAAAATCTGGTTACCATCAGTTTGAGTCAGAAGAGAAAATGTTCTCTAGGCAAATGGTCAAACCAGATATAGGCATTTGGAATTTTTGGTAATGCCGTGTGGTCTGACAACTATATCAGTAAAGTTTATGAATTTGACGAATAGAGTATTCCGTAACTTTTAAATGGAATTGTAATCATATTCATCAGTGGTATACTAGTGTATTCGAGATCCGGAAGGAACCACACGGAACATCTGCGATTGATGATTCAGACGCTTCGTGAAGCTCAAATTGTATACCAAGTTATCGAAGTGTAAATCTTGGTTGAATTGAATGTTATTTTGGGATAGGTGATACAGCTCACAGGATACCTGTTGATCCCAGTAGAGTATAAGTAGTACTAAATTGGGCTAAGACCAACAAGTGTACTCAAGATACGAAGTTTTACGAGTTTGGCCAGATATTACAGGCTTTATGGAAGGATAAACCAATTGACCAAGAAGAAATTTGAGTTTCGTTTGGTCAGATGAATGTGAAAGCAGTTTTCATAACTGAAACTGAAGAGGACTATAGCCCCAATGTTGATTTTGTTGAACTGGTCAGGGGAATATGTAGTTGTGTAAATTGGTCAAAGATATGAGATATGAATAGATGCATCATGAGGAGATGATTGCATATGCCTTAAGATGGTTGAAGTTGAAATAATTATGATATTTTGTTCATGAAATTGAGTTTGCAGCCATTATTTTTGCCTTGAAGATGTGGCAACGTGCCTGGAAGGCAAACAATTCATAATACACTCTGATTTGGGAGTTTAAATATCTATTATTCAGTCAGAGTTGAACTTGAGATAGAAGAGATGACTAAATTTATTAAAGAATTTTACTTTGATAGTCAATATCAATCAGGGAAAATGAAACTAGTAGCAGATGCAATGAACCGAAAAGTGCAAGGTGCAATGATAGCATCAATATATGCTTTGCAATTTGATCACCTCAAATTTTGAAGATCGGAAAGACTTGAAAAACATACCATACAAATATTGATCGAAGAATTGGTTCTGTCTCATCAGCCAACGAGATTTTAGGAAGCCATTTAGTGGTGGGTTACGATTAAACAATCAGTACATAGCATCGAATCCTACCGATTCGAAGGAAGTGTTACTGTTGAAAGCACACTATAAATGACATAGTGTTATTCTGGGAATGATGAGATGTATCATTCTTGAGATCCTATTTCTGACAGGATGGTATAAAGAAAGAAATTTTGGAAATTTCGTGGCAAATTGTTTGGCATGTCAACAGTTCAAGATAAAAGACGATACCTATTGGAATACTACGGATTTTGTAAGTGCCACAATGAATTTGGGAAATTTCTAGCTTTGAGTTTTATAGCTCAAATCGTTTAGATCAAACAGAGATTGTGAAACAAGTTGAATCGGAATTGATTGACTATTCAATACAAGCTATTGAGTTCATATGATAGTCTATATGTCTATGAGAAAATGAAATGTTTAAGATGTGGTTTAGTTGCAGTGAGTTTCTGTAACAATTGTATCGGATAGAGATCAAGGATACTATCCAATAAATCTGTTTTCAGAATTCATGGGTAATAAGTTAGCAATGAGTATTGCTTATCATACGCAAACTGATGGACAAACTGAGAGAATTATCCAGACTCTGGAAGTTATGTCTCGATTAATAGTGATGACTTTAGTGAGATTTGACAAAAATCACTATTCACTAGTAAAATGTTCCTATACCTTAAATTTCAGATAACTTTTGGGATGATATCGGTTCAGTTTTTGTAGAACCAGAATTACCGATCGCTGAGATGATGATAGACAAATTGATAAGAAATTTTTGGCATAACTTGAGATTGTTGAGACAATGCCAGGAACGATAAAATTTATGCGGAAACGATTGAAATTTGGCTTAAGGTGAGCAGATTTGCTACGCCAAAGAGAAATATATCGTTAGACTTCGAGTTGAATCAGAAAAATATGAAGATATTACCTTTGCGATGATCAATATGATTCGTTAAGTGAGGTATGCTGTTGCCTCGATATTTGGAACTTTGTGGAATCTTAGAGAAGTTGATTCAGTGGTATATCGTTGACACGATCACATCAGTTGTTATTGATACATGATGATTCTTATGTATCTATGAATGAGATTGATACATCTCATATGTTTTGATTTATTGAGTTATACTCATTTTGCGATTTCGAGGACGAAATCTTTTTAAGAGGGGAAGAAATGTAAGGCCCCGATGCTAATTAATCCGGATTAACGATGATTAAGCAAACCATGATAATTAAAAGTGCAAACATGGAATAAGGAATTTTGGACTACGATGAGTCGACCAACTAGTTGAACATGTTTGGTGCATGAGCATGTGCATGATCACATGGCACTTGGAGAACACATGCCACTAATTAATTTAACTCATGTTTAATACATGATTTTGGACCAATAATCTTGTAAGGTAATGATGTATGGACACATGGATTCCACAATACATCAAATATATTAAAAAAAAAAAAAAATACAAGCAATGAATTAAAGAAGTGTAATCTGAACCTTCACTTGCTTGGAATGACTTTTCAATTGACATGATTGCATGCAAACACACGTGACACACAAAACCATCCGGACAAGCAAAGCCAACTTTGTAGCCAACATAGTTAAGTGAGAATCTCAAGCCTTGGAATCATCGAACATCTTCCCTTCCTTTCTCTCATGTCTTCCTCATCTCCTTCATGTTTTCTCTTGCTGTTATTCACTCAAACGTTGACCAAACAACTCCAATATGTACATGCAATTGGAATTTGGAAGAGAACACGACACAAAAATCGATTTGAACAAGAAGAAATGCAAGAAACTGTAGTGTTGAGCAAAACCGCATCTGTTCATCGTCTTTCTTAAGCGCTGGACGTTTTGGGGAATGTTTAAGGATTCAAATATTCATGACTTGAAGGTAGATTATAAACTGAAATGGTCGAATTGTTGTGCAATTAGATGGAAATGTTGCTGAAATAGATGACAAAGTTGCTGTCAAATGTATTCTGTTTGGAATCAGTACATATGCATGCTGTTATTTCGAATTTTAAGCATTGTTAGGCTTCGAATTGGAAGATAATTCGTCTATGACAAGTTGTCGTATTTTGTGTTAGCTTTAAATTGCCACCAAAATCAGCTAATTTGGATTTACGATGAAATAGTTATGGCCGATTTACCAACATGTGTCAAATCTGAAAATTCAGTGCATGCTAGTTTCATTCTTCGTGTTCTTCGTGTTTCTGGGAATACATGGCTACGAATATGAAGTTTTACCCTCTAATAATAGTTGTAGTATTAGACGTTATCTTGCATTAGGAATTGTCCTCACTCAATTTGGAGTTCATATGCAAATGTTATGCTAATTCTACCAGCAACTATACAATCTGGAAGCAGGGGATATACGAGTTTTTAGGCTTGTACGTTTTTCAAATAATGTACTTAAAGTTAACTCTTTTGCTTGACATTCATAAGAGACGTATTGTATAATTTTGAGTTAGTGCATTAGAAACTGGCCTCACATGATTTGGAGTTCATATGAGTGATTTATGACCTTTTCCCTATCACTGCTCAATCTGCACCAACAGAGCATATTAGAATTCGATGAATTATGCTATGAATCGACCCCTAGACCTATGAACTAGCTAAAGATCATTATATGAAATGAACCTTGTTGTTGTCGAATGTTTTCCCCTGGTTTGAAGTCATTTGGAGGTCATATGAATTTATTATGATTTTTCTACGAAAATGGGTCAAGCTGAAAATTAAGAAAATCGCTAAGGGTCAATATTTAGAAGTTGCAATTGATTCAATGCACAATTTGAACGCTTAGTGTTATTTGAAATTTATATGACCAGGTTAATAGATTCCGGGGTTGATCTGAGAAGTCTTGTAGATTAGCTTGGGTCGAGGTACGTTGAAATGAGTTTTATCATGACGTCTGGCAAAGACGTGTAATGATGCTAATGTATGGCCTTATATGTCATTATTTGATTTATATGACTTATTTGTCACTATATGATTCTTATGTGACTATATGACATGATGAATGTCTTGGATTACATGATATGTGAAATTACATGATTTGTATATACTTTCACATGAGATTGCATGATATATTGAGTTGCATATGTCATTTGATGCATAAATGATTCATGGGCATATCATATTGATCTATCATTCCTTTGATATCCATGATTTGACTGAGTTGACTTACTCTGAGTGTCGGGTACGACGAGCATGGCGATGACGGCAGTATAGGTAGTAACTGTAGTCACGTGCAGGTGCGACCGGACCTAGACACGAGGGCTGGATGCAGTAACGTACATAGGATGAGTTTTCCTAGCGCATTGTACGTATACTGTCACCCTCTGCTCGAGCTTTGATGATTTGATGATACCTTCCTTTGGACTCCGATTTTTGGTATCTTGATATTCGATTCCTTGTACCCATTCATACATCGCATTCATACATGGTATGCATTGCATGATACTTTGTCACTTGACATGATTTATTTATTTCTCGTACTGGGGTACTGACCCCCTTTGTGGGGGCTGTCATGTCTTTTGTTGTTCGGACATGATAGACTTTACAGGAGAACATAGTGATGATGCTTGCAGCGACGCATCGAGAGATACCAGAGCTCCTTGAGAGCGAGCTCAGGTTTATATTTTATGTTTTACGTCCCAGTAGTTGTTAGAATAATTTTAATTATGTTTTGAATTACCGGGGTATGCCCCGAGTATCTGTATTTTAAGTATTCTACTACTGGTTGATTTATACTTGATATGGATGTTATGCTCAACGTGTTAAATTGGAAACTGGAATTACGTATTTTCAGTATCACTATATATGTATCACCTAAAAGCGAAAAAAATTTAGGGCCATTTGATAAGACCTTTGAAATAAATCTTCCGCTGTTTACGCAAATTAATCATTATGTGTTAATTAAACACCACATTAGGATCGGGCCCTCACAGGACTAATCTGTATAATATCATACGAGATTAGTTAATTGTAATTTAGCCAATTTGTATTATTTTGTTTTTGTTTTTTCTTTTTCGTTTTCGTTAGTCGTTTTTTTTTGTTTTTGATTTTGTATTTTTGTTGTTGTCTCCTTTTGTCTGATCCAGTACAGGAACCATTTCTCTAGTGCATGCTCAGAAGAGAGGAACCCATTCCCGAGCCATTTGATCCTGAAATAGAGAGAACTCTACTTAGAAGACTACGAGAAGCTCGAGCAATGGCCGACAATAACGATGCACAAAACCCGAGATCGATGATGGACTTTGCACAGCCAGCATTCCATGGATCTTTATCCAGAATTACTAGGCCGACAATCCAGGCGAATAACTTCGAGATCAAGCCTGCAATTATCCAAATGATACAGCACTCTATAATGTTTGGGGGAGCTGCCACTGACAATCCAAACACTCACATCTCCAACTTCTTGGAGATCTGTGACACTTTTAAACATAATGGCGTCTCCGACGACGCCATCAGGTTAAGGCTCTTCCCTTTTTCATTGAGAGACAAAGCTAAATCTTGGTTAAATTCATTACCTGCAGGATCGATTACAACATGGGAAGGGATGACTAAAGCATTCTTATCAAAGTATTTCCCCCCTTCCAAGACGGCAAAAATGTGGAACGATATCACCACGTTCGGGCAATTCGACCCCGAGTGTTTATACGAGGCGTGGGATCGTTTCAAAGATTTATTGAGGAGATGCCCACATCACGGTCTACCCATCTGGCTGCAGGTACAGACTTTTTACAATGATTTGTTTTCTGCTAACCAATCAATGATAGATGCAGCATCTGGGGGATCGATCATGCGGAAGACACCGGAAGAAGCGTATGACTTATTGGAGGAAATGGCGTCCAATAGCTATCATTGGCAATCGGAAAGGAACACGCCACAGAAACCAATAGGAGTCCATCAAGTGGACGAGATTACTGCCATTTCGGCTCAGTTGGAAGCTATGAACCGGAAGATAGATAGCATGGGTGCAGCAGCGATGCAATCTCAAGCTGTCTTCTGTGATTTATGTGGAGGCGGTCATTTGAGCATTGAGTGCCAAGCAGGTAACCAATTTAATCAAACTACTGAAGCTGTGAATTTCATAGGGAACAGGCAGCAAAACAATCCATACTCGAACTCATACAACCCGGGGTGGAGGAACCACCCAAATCTGAGGTGGTCAAACCAAGAGAATGTGTTGAATCCACAACCACAGTCGGGGTTCACACAAAAATCGAGTATGGAGGAGCTGATGGCCAAACTGATTTCGTCGACTGAGGTGAGGATGCAGAATCAAGATGCATCGATTAAGAACCTGGAAGTGCAGATAGGGCAGCTGACAACGTTGGTTTCTGGAAGGACACAAGGTATGCTCCCGAGTGATTCTGTGAAGAATCCGAAGGAGCAATCAAGTTAACAGAGAAGGAGGTGACAGTCTAGCTTGGGACTATAAATTAAGAACTTTCTTCCCCTTCCTCATTTTAGTTTGGTTGTTTTTAATTTGTTTTTAGATGTTCCGAGAATGAATCCGTGCGATTTTTGTTGCAGGTGTAAAAACAAGATCAATAAAGATGTAGGCGAAGCAACCCGAGAGGAAAATTTTTGAGAAAAATTTGATTTTGGTAGTCTGGTGCTGGCGATCGATCGAGACAAAATCTCGATCGATCGCCCGAAGTATTAAAGGCAAAGAGATTCACTGCCTCGACCGATCGATCAAAAAATATTCTCGATCGATCGATCGAGATAAAATTTTGGAAAAAAAGGGCACCGACGCACAGTCAGCACAGCTATCAAACCTTTTCCTCTCTTCTCCAACAAAGACCACATCGCCTCTTCCATTTTTTTTCATCATCTCTCATCAATTTTCTCTCCAAATTTCAAATTACTTCAAATCTTTGAAGTAAGAATTGTTTCTGATGAGATTTTATTTGCAGATCTGAAGTATTGCAAACCGAATTGGGTAGAATTGCATCCGAAAAAGAATTCCGAGCCAAGCTCCAAATTCATCAAAGATCATATTTTTCTTGGTAATTGGTTTTAAATTTCGTATCTTTTCATCCTTTGGTGCATTTACTCTGTTGTTGTTAAATTGGATCAAGAAGAATCGAAGTTTGGGGGAGTTGTTGTTGTGTTGAGGGGTGTTGGTATTGTTGTGTTTTGG
This sequence comes from Haberlea rhodopensis, assembly GCA_907163345.1. Taxonomy (NCBI): domain Eukaryota; kingdom Viridiplantae; phylum Streptophyta; class Magnoliopsida; order Lamiales; family Gesneriaceae; genus Haberlea; species Haberlea rhodopensis. Next base: position 436,656 of record CAJQUN010000084.1, on the reverse strand, counting down.
GTGTGGTGTTTTATTGCAGTAAAGCGGAATAACTGAGAAAAACTTAGCAAGAAAATGGCTCCAAGAAAGAATTCAAAGCAGACGGAGGCCTCACAGAAGCAAAAACAGGCGGAGGCCACCACTTCTGAACAAGAGCATGACGAACGGAAGTTTGAAAATGCCATGACAGCTGAGTTGTATCCCAGTTATCACAAGAAACCCCTCAGTCGTGAAAGGGGCATGAGTATTGACAAGATTGAATGTCCTGTCATAAGGGTAGTAAGGCGACGAGGGTGGTTTCAGTTTGTTCAAACACCAATGGATGCGGTGGTTCCGCTGGTGAGGGAATTCTACACGAATCTCCGAGTTATCCCACCAGGACGTAGAGCAAATGTTTTTTGTCCGAGGGACGGATGTGCTGGTTGATCAGGCAACAATTAATAATGTTTACCGGATGCCATTCATACAAAACTGTGCGTACCAATCCTTCCGAAAGAGTACGATAAATTATGATGAGGTACTCGCAGTTATTGGCATGCTGGGAGAAGATTGGCAGCGGAACGATAAGGGAGAGCCACAGGTGGTTCTCAAGAAGCATTTGACACCAGAGGCCCAAGCGTGGTTCTCATTTGTCGCCTCACGGGTCATGCCCTCTACCTACACTTCTGAGGTGACAAAGGACAGAGCGGCTCTGGTATTTGCCATTCTCACAGGGCAGGACGTGGATTTGGGCGAGATTATTAGTAATCACATCCATGCTATCGGTAGCAGCCCACCTACCTCCGCACTACTGTTTCCATCTACCATCACTACTTTATGCCAGAGATGCAGAGTGCAATGGGGGGAAGACGAGGAGTTACTTCCACCGAAGACCCCGATTGTTGTTGATGGTCCACCACCCCCTACAGGCCGAAGAAGGGCTGAGCCATGACCCTCGGACACCAGACATGCCGGAGCATCATCATCCTCTGCTGCAGAGCCTACACGCATCACTTTGGACTCCCTTCACAGGGATCTCCAAGACATTCGCCTAGAGCAGCAGAGCATCCATAGCATGCAGCGGGACATACACAGCATGCAGAGAGCATTGCAGTTGGACCATGAGCAGGTAACTCAGCGTCAGATGGAGTTCATGCAATACCAGAGTGCATGGAACACTGCCATGGCCCAGGGCTTCCCAGGATTCCAGTTCTCACCAGAGCCATACTTCCCACCATATCAGCCGCATGCACCCCCACCTGCTGATTACCCACCATTTCCACCATACCAGGGTGAGGAGTGTCACTACCCAGTTCCCCCTCCGGAGCATGATGAGGACGACGATCAGTGACGATCATCGTCATGGTATGTGTTTTGCCATTACGTTTATTTTTATTGTCCATTGAGGGCAATGCACATATTAAGTTTGGGGGGGTTTGTTGATATTTGTAGTATCTTTGTTGTTTTTGCACTTTTTGCTGCTTATCTTGTTTCTTTTCTTGCATGACTGCACTCTTATGAGACTAATTCGTCCTTGAGCACTATCAACAAAAATTTTTTTTTAAAATGAGTTATTCTTGAGAAATGATGAGTTGGATTTGCAACGGTACTACATGATGAAATTAATCCCCATCTAGATAGGAGTCATGAAAATTTTTAACTTGTTTGTATATATCCTTTGTTGAGCTTATGTCAAAATTGAGGAATAGTTTGAGCACGTTTTGAGTCATGATTGAGTGAAGTATGTATTGAATAAAGTGAAAACTTGTGTTAACTATGTTGTCTTGTGCATATTAGAAAACTCTACAATTTATTTGAAAGCACTTTGAGGCGAAATTTTATAATTAGGAACTTGACTTGGAGATGATTTAGGCGATCTTTGGACCGTTTGTTCCTTTCAAGCTTACCTTGTCTACATCATTCCTTAGTGTCCCCTCTTGAGCCTTATTGAAAAAGAATGGTATATGTATTGCATATAATTAGACCCCATTTGACATTTTTGGCTAACTCGTTATACCTACCTTGGATTGAGCCTAAAGGAAAAATTTTATCCGTCCCTAAGGGAGTATAATGAATCTCATTCATTGCACTGAATTGTATATGTAGATGAGTTCATTGTGAAAAACAAAATTAACAAAAGAATGAGCAATAAGAAAATATGTAGAGAAAAGCCTTGAAAAAAAACGAAAACATTCAAATAAGACCCAAAGTGGTCAAGGCTAGAAAAAGTTGAAGAGAAGCTCAATATTGTGCGAAATTTTTTGAACTTATTCTATTATACTCTCTTCTTTGCATTCATCCTACCTTTTCTTTGGAGCCGACACAAAAAGGCCTAACGCTATAAGCTTTTAAAGACCTTCTGATCCAAGTCTAGGGAATAATTACATTAGTGGAGAAGTGCTGGATAGTAGATTTGTAGAGTAATCCAAAGTAATCTTGACTGTGAGTTTATATGGCACATTTTGATCTTAAAGATATGATTATACCTCATGATTGACAATAGCACACACGCACGTTCCGATGTTGCGATGTATTGTTTAGCTTAGGAGAAAACGCTTCCTGTTGAACTTTGAATGACTCTTATTGATGTGTAAGTAGGATTGCTGAGCTTTTACTTTGAATTGTAAAGATGATTCATTCAAAGTATTAAGTTTAACTCTACTTTTTGAGGTTATTGCTTGCTCGAGGACGATCAAGTCCAAGTTTGGGGGAGTTGATAGGCTTAGATATTACATGTTTTTAGCTGTAATTTCTTACCGTTTTCGTACTTTTTCCTGGATGAAATTACACTTTTTGGTATTTATTTGCTTGTTTCAGGAAAAAAGGTCGGAAATGGTAGAAATGAGCTAAAATGAAGAAAACGGGTGAAATCGAGGCGAAAAAGAGAAGAATTCAGATTTTGCAAAGCACCGATCGATCGAGAATGTTTCTCGATCGATCGATCCAGGCAGAGAATTCAGCAACAAGTTTATCAAATTGTCGATCGATCGGAACCAAATTTTTGATCGATCGATCGAGGCTGAGAGTTTAAAACGCTGAAATGAACAGTGCACCGATCGATCGGACAATCTTTTCGATCGATCGATACGCAAATTTTTAAAAAAAATCTTACCTTCCATATTTGATGGATTCTCGGTGGTTTTAAAAGGGGAGATCATTTCCATATCAAAGAGAGATTATATCAGAGAGCCAGAGGGCCGAAAATTAAACCAGGAAGAACCCTAGTAGCCGCCGAAAAGAACCCGAGGAAAAGCCATCTTCCTCCGTTCTCCATCCGAGCTTGAGCGAGTCATTTCCGGAGTGCAAAGAAGGAGCAAGAGAAGAGATTACGGTGCAACGCACGGATTTGTTCCCACATTTATCGTATTTCTAAACTCTGATTTATTTGATTTTCATATTCATTTGATGTTTTAGAGGTTGAGAGACAATTAAACATCTCATTTATTTGATTTGAATTGAATTGAGTTTATTTTATCGAGTTTGAGTATAATTCTATTTGAGTTATTGATTCGAATGTGTTTGAGTGGATTGATTTCTTATTGTTCATGAATTATATGCTTAATGATATCAAAGCCTGGCAAACTTTGATTGAACTTGTGAGTTATAACCGAGATCGAGAGATAACGTTATAATACGCTACAATAATTCATGATGTATGTTTAAGATTGAGATCGAGAGATAAAATCACATACGTGAGCACTTTGAATCGAGAGATTTAGAGTAACTAGGTTTTGAAGATTTATGCAATATCGGATTAGTAAATAAGTGAACGAGAGTTACTTGTTCTAAGTTGATATTAGTTTCTTTACAGCTCGAGAGAGTGTATTGAATAACAGCGAAAGCCTTTCTCCTTAAGAATCGATTTTTTAGTAGTTGCTTATTCAAACGAATCATTGACGAAAACACAGTTGAACGAAGAGCTAGATAAATTTCTCGAGCGAAATTCCTTTGCATATCCGGAAGCCATTTATTTTATTTATTCTTGTTTTATTTGGGTTCTTTAGTTCTAAATTTGCATTAGTTAATCTACCCCCTTTTTAATCGTAGGCTAAATATAATTTTACTAGTTGGTACTTATACGTTAGTCCCTGTGGATTCGACAACCCTTACTTTCATTTAACTACTAAAACTTTACAACCGTGCACTTACGGTAGAATCGCTACACTGAGAAATAATTGTTTAAAATAAAAGCGGTCAGTATTGATCTTCCCCTCGTTCTTATCTTCATTTTGATAGCGGTATGGTGGGATTTGGTTGAGTATTTTGTTGGGTTTGTAAATTGGGAGTTTTAGATAAAAATACAAAGTTATGTTTTTGGTGTTTTTATTGGCTTTGAATGGAGTATTGGTGGTGATATAAGTGTATGGGGTGTTGGTTTTGAGTTTGGGTGTGAAAAACCCCACTAAAGCTCGAATTTTTGAAAAATTACAGGTTCTGATCGATCTCGGATTGGCACCGATCGATCGCGGCATCAATCTGGAAAATGGGTGACGATGAACAGTACCCGCGATCGATCGCGAGATATCACCGATCGATCGCGAGGAACCAGAAACTTTTGGCGATCGATCGGCATATGCGGCGATCGATCGCTGATGTTTTATTTTCGGGCAGTGGGTTATGGCGATGATCGCGCCTGATGGGCGATCGATCGCGGCCTTGTTTGGCTTGGTTTTTGTGGAATTTTGGAAAATGCCGGGATTTTGGAATCGAGGTTTAAAGGGGCCGTTCCCTGGGCAATGTCTACATTCCAATGGGAATGCTATACTTTTAAAATGGTTTGGTTGGAGCCAAAATCTAATAAAACGGAATCCTCGGTTGAGTTATTGGCTAGCACTTAAACATATAAAATGGAATATTTTGGGTATTATGCATGCTTAGCCGGGGGGATTTTTATTATGGTAGTCGCATTGGATAGATGATAGGTTTGGAAGTTGTGAATGTGCTTGGGCAGGTGATTGCATGCCTATGTTTATTGGGAGTTATTTGCATGTTAGCACTTAACTCATCGAGTCGTGGGACTCAAGCGAGGTTGACACGAGCTACGGATTATAAGGTACGTATGACGTACGAGCATAGCCCCTTTATTATAATTGCAATTGTTGAGTGCGTGATACACTGTATTGCAATAAATGTATATGAGAATACATGGTTTATGGTAATTGCTACAACAGATATATATGCATGGGAATTACATGGTGCCGCTTTTGAGTGAGCAATGATTGGGATGTTGTCGTCTTTGAGCGAACATCGGTTACGACGCCACTGCTGTTGAGCATGCGTGAGAATGAAATGCCGCTATTGTAGAGCGAGCAATGAAACGGAACTATGGAATCATAATGAGATATATGGAATTTTGTAATCATTATTTAATGATTTGACATTATTGATTATGATATCGGTACTTGACATATGGATTTGTTAATCAACGTAACGATTTACTGGCATTTGGGAATTGATGGTTTCAGTTGTTTGAGAACAGGGACAGTACAGGGAATCCCGGATGAGGATGATACCATCCAGGGAATATATTTTGTATTTTATAGCATTTACATTGTTGTAAATTATGAATTGTATTATTGTAATTATTGGATTTGGAATATTGGTGTGATCACCCTGTGTGGGGGCTGTCTCTGTTGGGGTAGGTGATTAGGTACATCGATGGCTTGGAGTTGAGCTCAAGCTGTGGATTTGAGGTGCTTCCAGGATCAAAGTACCAGCGACGGTATTGAGCATGATATTTTATACATTAGATACACGCATACTTATTCGATGCTCGCATGTGAGCACTATGATGTGTATATGGGTTGTATAAAGAAGGCAAGGGCCTTTCTCTTTTCATTTATGTGATGCATGCAATTATTTATTGAATTGCTAAATGAACTGAGAACATGTTAGTGTATTATAATGGTGCATGATACGTATGTGAGCTTGGTTGGGGGAAACTAGACATTATATGGAATAATGCAAATGAATTTTATTATTGGCATGGTTTGTTATGATGTCAAGTGGGATTTTCCCCTACATATATAATCACATGCACTAAATGCTTGGGTTAATACACTAATAATGGATTAAGGGCACGGGGGCCCTTACCCTTAGAGTAATGGGAAGACATCAGACAGATCCCGGTGAAGGTCGCTAGAAAACTGTGAAAATAATCCTCAAGTTCTTATGAAGAACTTATTATATGTTCATGGTTTTTGGATCTGTAAGTGGAGAAATAAGGCTAAGCTGATGCTAGTTTTTCAATCAGATGTAGATGATACCATATCGATGTTCGGATTTGTATTTAAGCTCAATGATGGTGTTGTTTCTTGGATTCCGCCACTGAAGCTGAATACATTGCAGCATACGATGCAGCAAAGAGGCAGTTGGGATATGAAATTTCATCCAAGAGTTGGGTGTAATTTCTAGCGCGGTTGACACAGTCCCTGGTACTGTGACAACAGTTGAGCTATTATGAATAGCCAAGATCTCATCAGTATCCAAACATATATTAAGAAAATACCATCTAATGAGAGAGATGGTAGACGCGACATTATTATCGAGAGAATCGCTTCAACGGAAAAATATTGTGAATCCGTTGACAAAGCCTTTACTAGGATTGGTGTCTGTTAGACATCTTGGGAAGATGGTCTTGAGACTCATGAGTAGTTGGCTTTAGGAAAATGAAATATATTGTTGTCATACATGATTAAGTAAACCAATAGTTGATTGATTGTACTTATAATCTTATTATGACAAATCTTTGTTTGAATATTAATATATATGGCACTTCTTCATCTGTTTACCCATGTATCTTGATGCATTGATGAAGTCCTTGAGATTGCTATAGCCCATAGAATGTGGTTACGCATATGATGGTGACCATAAAATACATTCTCGACTGCGATTTCTATATGTTCCTGGTCGATGAGCTTTCGAGAATGGGATATCGATATATGCTAGTTAGAGACTGATATTCATGATGTGTCTAGTGTAGTGCGCCGCGTTTCATCGGCGTTGGCTTGGAGAAGTCAGCACACATGAATAGGTGCTCATTGTAAGTAATCCATCATGCATAGCAACGCAGCGGAATAAAATTTTATGGATTACAAGACACCGGATCTATACATAGGTTATCATATCGGATAAAGGAATTACAAAAGTCTCACCTTTGTAGCGTGTTTGAGCCGATTCCACGTCCAACGAACTTCGAGTAACGAGCAACACCTCCAAAGGTCTTGCCTCTCACGGTATCCACACAATCAAATCGAACAAGGGATGTTCAAGAACAAGTTGCTAGACTTGTTCTTAAACAAACAAAAAACTTCACGGTTACTATAACCGAACAAGGACGGCCGTGAAGATCAAGGCGGCGACGGCGATGATCTTCGAACAAGCGGCGGCCGAGAGCTCCTAGAGTTTTAGGTTTTATGATATTGAAAGCTTAATTAATTATTAACCTTGCTATCAAATTATATATTAGGATTTAATTAAGGTTCAAGACTTTCTTAAAGCCTCATGGGCCCAAACCCATAATTAAATTAAATCCTTATAATCATTTAATTAAGACTCTTCTTAATTCGTTAATTCATCCAATGAATTTAATTCCCTTTATCGATTTAATCTTTTGTGCGACCCGATAGGATCTTGTAATGTTGGCAGTGACATAAAATTTCATTTTACGTTACAAGCAAAGAGCGGTGTCTAGCAACACATCAAGGCTACCCAAATTACAAGAATGTCAATGACTCGACATAACCTTTAGAACTTGTGATAATATTAACCATGTAACTTAATCCCTTTGTCCTTTGTGTTTAGATTGAACACGAGTCATGGAATAGTCATACTCGTATATTCAATCTTTATTTCTTGATCCCCAAGTAGAACTAGAATAAACGAATAAGCTCGATATCTCATATCGACTCATTCGAGCATGGCCATGCATTTTAGTTCTCACTTGATCAAGGGCCAAACACATATCCTGTTATATAGGAGGGACAAATCCTATCTCGATCAGTCAACATCCCTCTACATAGTTCGTAGTGTATCCAATAGTCGCCTTTATAGTTTACCCTGTTACGGGTAAAGTTTGACAATATCAAGATACATAACTCCTTATGTTGGGATCTTTGATGATCACAAGTCGTAAGGATTACATACATTATTATCACTATGAGAATTGCTTATGACACTCATATAACTATCCATGTAGCATTCTCATGGTGGGTCTGTCCAGTACATCGTTCTCTAACATGTACCCATGTGTTGATTTGATATCTCATATCAATGAACAATTCATCAATCAACACATACTAGTCTCTACGTATTATCATTATCCCTATTCATGATAATACTTGACTATGGACAATGTTTAAGAATAATACAATATTATTCTAAGGACATTAACATATATATTAATTCACATTGCACAGTTAAACGAATAATATATAATAATGAATTGCCATTCATAAAATCATAAACATTGTATGTCAAAACAATCATCCAATGACATGTCTTAGGGATATCCCAACACTCATTAGGAATGAGTTCACAGAACGACCCTATTAGGAATTTTATAAGTGGTTACCACTTGTCGAGTATAGAATTTCTAGTCATAGTTGTGCACCATTACTCCTCATGACCCGAGTCGTCATTGAGGTCCTGACAGATAGCTGTGTACTTTGATTTAATGAGGTCACGTGTGGGTCATAAAGTTGTTATTTTGGGTATTCAATGATGCTGTCAGAGGCCTAAGATTGTCGTTGGGGATTCACCACGGCATCTCAGAATCAGAAGGAAGGTCTCATTCTAGTTGGATTTCCATGCCTGCTGGAAAGATAGAAGATTGGGAATGCCGAATCTTAATAATATCTGTTTGTGATTCAAAGCAAAGTGCTTGAACTGAACGCGTTAGCCCTTGTTACCGAGCGAGGATTGGGGGATCACTTTCATCCGAATCGCCTTGCTCTGCCTTTGGCTCTAATGGATCTTCCTTTCACTCGTTAGTTGAAATGTCAGATCTTTCACTCACTGACCACTCACCTAATCTACACTACACCTTTCTAAGAGAAGGCTTTTCATGTCAACTAACTGACGCTTTATCAATTCCTTCCTTTAATTTGCCTTGGGTCTTGAAGAACCAGGATGTCCTATGTGTTTTTCTGTATATGATTCAAGGAATCTCTGGCCAGAGTGGGTAGTGCTTGTGAAAAAAGAGTTTTTCGTATACGCACACAAAGAATCATATAACGTGAAACAAATACATAGTTATTGAAATCATAAGGGTCTCAATCAACCAATGCCCTTGATTCAATCGGGACAGTGAAAGGAATGTACTGCACGCTAACTATGGCTGACAGGTTCTCGTACATTGCTAGTCATTTGTATCTAGGTCTTTGTGAAGCGCAGATGCTAGGTGCTACCCACGATCGGTAGGTTGTTGCTGAAATTGTATTTCGGCCATTGTCTGTTAAAGGAGTTTAATTGACAATGAGGCATTCAGGGTAAGCCAAAGAAGTGTTTGACGTTTAAAATCACAAAGGTTGTGATCCTACTGCTATGATACACTTGAGCCTCGCTGGGTCACAATCAACCGGCCGCCGATCTATCGATGAGAATTGAGACTTAAATGTTAAGTGCTCAAATTGAGTGATGTAGAAGAGATGAATTTAATTTTTTGATTGCTCCTCGATTTAGTGGAGTTTCTATATTTGAAATTGTTTCATTTATAGAAAGTTCTAAAATTAAATCGTTTGATATATTTATGTCTCATAATTATGTACATTGGTAGTACATCAAGTTGTTCAATAGATTGAGTTACTTGGATTATGAGTTTGTAGTTTTGTGTTGGCTTTTGGGCAAGTGGGAGATTGTTAGCATAAATGTCCAGCAAGCCAAATGTTGGCCCGATGGGCTTTATGGACCCTAGCCCAATTAGCTAACTAATTGCCACTATAAATATAACATTTTGTTTAATGTTAAACAATTCCAGTATACTCACTCTCTGAGAATAGCCGTCATCACACTAGCACTGATGACGGGCTTGTAGATCTGGTCAGGTTGATTGGACTCGAGGATCACCGCCATCAGATTGATTTCGCTGTTAACTGTAATCTCTTTTGGTGCATTTATTATGATATTTGCATGCTAATACTGATGTGACTAGAAATAGACACATCTAGTATGCTTAATTGCCTACGATTTGGTATATTTTGATAAATAAATTGATACATATGCTACCTAATCATATATTTGTGTAAATGTAGGAAAATGTGAAGAAATCAAGCTAAAATGATGAAATAAGGAATAAAGTTGAAGAAAAGAGGAAAAAACCATAATTAAGACACATGTTGCTCCTTTCTCCTCAAATTTATATATGTTCGAGCCAAGTTTTGCAAATGTGGTCCATATAAAAGTTGTAGAACTTTGAGTTATCTTCGCGTGGACAGCTGATTCGTCAAATTCGGAGTTTGTATGAGAAAGTTATGTCCAAAATACGAAACTCGCCAGAAAACATCAAAAATTATCGATCGATGGGCAAAAATCCGCGATCGATCGCCGATACAATCTGCCTGAAAAATAAAGGCTGGCGATCGATCGCCAGCCAGCGCCGATCAATCGCCAGCAGAGTTTTGGAAAGCTTGGATTCTTGATTTCTTTCTTTCCTTCCTACATAAATTCTAACCTACCCCTCAGCCTCCTAACCTCTATAACTCGAAATTCCAGCCTCATTGGAGAAAATTTTAGACTTTAGAAATACTTTTTAGATTTTAGAATAATTTTTCTGTCAATTTTTGTGAAGAACGCTCGAAGAATGAGGACGGAATCAACAAGCTGGAATCGTGATTCCTTTTAGTAACTTTTTCTTTTCTTATTAGTTTGATGCTTTCTAGATTAATTTTGATTGTTTTTAATCTAGTTATGAGTAGCTAAATACTTTTATGATTCTCGGTTTAGGAAAACGATACATTGGATGTTTACGATTCTTGTGAGATAAGTTTTAATTGTTGATTTTCTTTGAGTATCATTGTTTTTTCTGATTTGATTTTCATAATTGTTATGCATGATTGTTGGATTGATCACCTAGCTATTGTTCATACAATTTAACGCTAAATTAGATATCAAATACGGAACCGTTTGATCCCTCTAATTTACGAAGCAACTAAGATTAATTAAATTTCGCTTGTGTGTTTGTTAAATTCTTAGGAAAAATAATTGACTAGATTAAACATAGACGCTTGGATTATGTTGTTTAGTTTCATCGATCTCACTAGTTCATATGATATCATCGATTTAAATTTTAATCGCTTGTATTTTGATTAATTGTTTGATAGGGTTAAACTAGAACGCTTGGCTACTTAACTAAACTTAAGGTGAGATAGGACTTTGATTATTGGATTAAACGTCCACGATGAATATTCATATGGAAATTGAACCACTTGTGAAGATCGATGATCAAGATAGTAAACGTCAATTATAAAGTTAACCAAAAACCGAGAATCACACTTTTCTCATAAGTTAATTCATTTAGATAATCTTGCATATTAGTTTAATTTTGCATCATAGTATTCCTACTTTGACTTCAAAACCCCTTTTTATTTTAGTTTGCATAAGTTAACACAAAGATATAACCTTCCTCGTGGGATCGATCCCTACTCATTAGTTTTTATCTTCACATACTGGAGAATGACAATGAGAGATTGATTACCTAGTATCATTGAGGATAAATCATCATTGATTTGAATCACTCGAGTGTGAGAATGATTCGCAAAAAGTCGAGTGAGAATCTGTGACTACAATTATGGTGTCATTACAACCACTCGTTATCACTCCTTTCACACTGTAAAGCGACTACAAGTCATATTTCTTTTGGAGGGTTATCGTTTGTCATAATAATTATTTTCCAAAATTCTCTCTCTAAATATTAAATCGTATTTCCTCATCTCGTTTTGACTCTCGTTAAAATCTTGTGTCCATCCTAGTTAGGTATGTGATAATTATCTTTTTAACTAGGTGTTATCTTCTATATTATCTATCAGCGAAAAAATAGAGCAAAATTTGTCCGAAGGTTTTGTTTCTCTAATTAATCAAAATTTGGTGTCGTTATTATAATTCAGTTTCTTTTATTTATTCTTTTTTCGCTATAATACTGAAATGACATTGGATATTGCTAGTTTGATGCATGACATTGCTAACATACCGGTGTTATGTTCGCATCGATACAGAATGGACTAAAAATAAAAAAAAGAATCAAATTTTTTGACCAATTAAAGAAACTAAATTTCCCTTGTTTTACATGCTCCAACCATTTTCTTTTGGTTTACAATAATATTTGACAAAATTTGTTTCGAAGACAGCCAACGTTCACATAAATTTGTAAAGTCTTTTTAGTTTTCTCCCGCGATAGATTTTCGTCCTCCCAATTGTTGTCGTTTTCGTGATTTATTTGTGTTAGGATCTGTGAGATAGTGATTCGCGGTAGTTATGTATTGTCCATACAATATCAATTTCATGAACAAATTAAAAGATAATTCATCCATGCTATTTGTTTTATTCATTATTCTTCACTTACAAACTGCAAACTAAACACCATACATTAAGTTCATTAATTTAGTAGTGAGTTTCTGCTTCATCAAAGCAGCATCCACAGCTTGCCCGGCGTAACTGCAGCACCTGAAACGCTCAGCAGCCATAGCGGCCGCAGTGTCGACGACCACCTCCATATCCACCTCCGTATCCACCTCGGCCACCGCCATATCCACCTCCGTATCCACCTCGGCCACCGCCATATCCACCACGGCCACCCCCATATCCGCCTCCGTATCCGCCACGCCCGCCTCCATATCCACCTCGGCCTCCATATCCTCCTCCATATTGATCCCCAACTTCAGTTGCCTCTGTTCCCTCAGTAGCCTCACTTTCCCCATCTGTATAAATCAGCATAATTAGTGCGTAGAATGACCCAAATAAATACTACAAGAATTAATGACACCAAATTTTTGTCGGTAATGTAATTTAACAGTGTATTTGAGTATGAAATGATATGCCAAATAGCATTCGCAAACTATATTTTCTAAATCTCAAAAAATCATGTATAAAAGTTTATATATTTATAAAATTAAGAACTCGAGATTTTAAAATATATTTTGAACACAAAATATAGGGTTAATTATTTTTATTAAAAATCGTTTTGGTCCTTATGTTTGCAATGTACCAAAAAAGACCTCATCTTATGAATTTTAAAAGCTTCTGTTTTCAATATTAGTTCATGATCAAAAGCTTACAATAGAGACCAGAATGGTTTTTGAGCTAAAAACAAAAAAAAAAACATATATTTATCTTATTCAGAGAAGTATCCAATTTTAGAATCAACGGAATTTAAGCAAACAATAAAGATATCATCTCCAATATATATCTTAATTCACGTAAAATATTATCTTAAAAAAAGATTTAATCACACAAATGCACATTAAATTTCCATTTAACGAAATGCTTACTTGTGTCGACAGATTTGGTTGTCTCAGCCAAATCTCTAGCTGCCACCTCAGAGGAAATTAGGAGAAAAATGGCTACAAAAAGGCCAAGAAAGACGAGTGCTTTAGAACCCATATTAAATTTAAGTTTATACTTTAAAATTCGATGTATTGTTTTGATTTTGGATGGAAGATATAGAGTATATCTCTCCCTATTTATAGATATGTGAAGCACAAGATTTATGGGTATAATTGTAAAATATTATTTTATGATATGGGTATAATTGTAGAATATTATTTTATGAGATATGATGAGTAGGCCATTATTTAGTTGGGTGTTGAAGGATGCATTTAATGCGTATACCAAATCCATCTTATCTTTGATTATTTGTACCTATAAATTTGGAATTAAGCAAATGACCACATCTTTGATTGGTTCTTCACGATGAACCAAGTCAAACATGTAATAATAATTTAGATTTTGTTATGAATTATGATTTTGTTGGTGTAAAAGTCTTTTACTTGTTATAGTGACTATAGATTATTAAAATTATTTATCGTAAGACGATGCTAAGTAGTGATACAGTCAGTAATGAATCCATACAATGATACTTGTACGAAAAGACGAACATTACCAAAATTGTCATCTAAAGTTAGTGAAAAAACTATTTAGGTCTTCCGATTGGTAAAATTTTTGTTTTAGTATACGAAGAAATTTATTTATTTCACCCATTTGGCCCAATTTCTTCTGAGTTTCAATATTCGAAGGAAATTGTAGAGTTGGCATGCAAAAGGATTAGAGATTTCAGAAATTAGACTGAAAACTCCCGTGGATTTTTTGTTCCATATTTAAAGATTTAAAGAAATTGTAGAGTTGGCATGCAAAATACTTAAAGACCATTTGTATTTCAATTTCCCTTTTTTAATGCACCAATCATTTATTTTTGGTTTTTAACAATATTTGATAAAATTTATTTCAAAGCCAAATAAGTTCACATAAGTTTGAAAAAATTTTGTAGTTTTCTCCCGCAAAAAGATATTTTGTTCCTCCCAATTTAAGTCATTTTTTTGATTTATTTGTGTTATGAACGGTGGACAATTTAGAAGTAAATTGAATAAATTGTTCTGATTCACTTGCTATTTTAAATTTTACCCTTGTTGAGTTAGAAACTAAAGTTATTTGTTCTGAAAGAACTCGAGCAAATGCGTAGATATATGTGAATTGATGAGTGTTAAAACAAATAAAATAGATTTTACACATAGTAAATGCTAGGAATAAATTAAACTAATAAAATAGATTTATTATTGAATTTCGAAGGCTTAAGTAAATTTTTGTTGTTAGATCCGTCCACAACATCCGTACTTATCTGGGCACCTGTCTCACAGCTGATTTTCTAATGAAACTAACTTTCTATATTTGAGAATTTAATTTAGTAAAATTCCAAGATAAAATAATAATTTTGATTTGGTAATTATTGTACTCTTTTAACATAGACAAAACTTAGCTCGTAGAAATAATCTTTGAAGAATGCACCCGCAAGCGTTCCTTCACACTGTTCCTACAAAAATGTATTTACCCTTTGTCCCTTCATATTCTTGTCCCAAGTTTATTTAAAAAGGGCTTGTAGACCTAAATTTGACCAAATTTTTAAATGATTTCAGTGAGTCAGCTACAAAAATCTTTTCATAAATTTCATCTATATCTCAAGTAATTATCGTAATATATTTGATTTGTCGAAACCAGTAGTGGGTAAATGTAGTACCAAAATTATTCAAGGCATTGGATAGAGTTCTCCAGATCTAGTTGGCTGGAGCTCCGGCAACAGTGGCCAGCGGCGGTAAAGGTAGTAATCTAGTATGCGGGTGCACGGGTGGATGCGTGTGCACGTGCTGATGCGAGACTGAGTCAATTTTCAAAAAATTAGAGTGCGGTTGCGCCTTAATGCGCCTATTATATATAGGCATACGCACTGATTAAATAAGGTTAAACATGCATAGTATACATCATATTTAACAAACTTATATCATTATTATATTATTTACAAATTTAGAATATGAAGTTCTTAACAAATTTGGGTTTGTAGCTTTAACATTCTTAAAAAGTTTTAAAAGTAGATCTTATTTTATGATCTAATATTTGCAGCTTTTCAAAAAGTTATAGCCAGTGATAACAATGTAATTCCAATATTTTATTCGAGCGTTCTTCTAGTAGGCATAGTTATTATTCTCTGGAAAATATATTTCAGAGAATGAAAAAAGAAAATGATGTATTAATATTTTGTTTTATAAGACATAAAATAACGAATTCGAAAAATGAAACCAAATATACATGTGTATTGTAGCATGTTTGATAATAGTATGAATTTATTAAGAATGACCCATATTATTTCCGAAGAATTATATTATTTTCTTATGAAACGACTAATATTAACATTTAAATTAAGTCAATAAAAATAAAAATCTATCCATAAAGTTCATTATATTAATTTTCTTACAAAAAAAACTCAGTTATCAATATTATTAATTCTTTCTCCGTAAAAATGTTACAAAATCACATAATTTATCATATTTCTTTTATGAAATATTTTAATCTTCTATATATTATTATGTCTTTTCATCATGTCATTACAGATTATTGAGTGTTATTTATCTAGTTACCAAAAATAATAAAATTTTCTTACCACCCCGAAGCAGCTAGAAACCATGAAAATTCATCTGAACCCGAAGAATTATTTTTTGAAATAATAAAAAAAATTCGGAGAATGAAGAAGGTTTAACGAGACTTAGTAAATCTTAGTGCGCGAATTTCAAAATCTTTGTGATCGAATTAGAAAATCTTAATTCGTCTTAAAGTGGCGCATGCACACTCAGTTCGTCAGATCACGATCAGAGCTCCAGGGCGTGGAGGGGGTGATGATTATGTGACTTAGGCCGTGGATGATGTTTGAAACAATCAGTTATACCATCATCCAAGTAGATCTAGATCTTGACATACTTATCGCAAATTATTTAAACAGTAAAATTCAAGTGTAGCATGAATATACCGCAAGTGCACGGTCGTCAAGTTTTAGTATAGAATATACGAAGTAAAGGTTGTCGAACTATAGGGACTAGTAGAAAGTACCAAATTAAATTAATTTAACCATATTTAACCTATGAAAATTGAGTGATTATTAAAATAAAAATAAAAGCAATTAAGAAATCAAAACTCCAAACAAGCGCGCAACAACGAAGGAATTCAATTATTGAAGATTATCAAGACTTAGGTTCATTTATATATTCCCCTGAAATTTGCTTATTAGTATTGATTGACTATCCATACAAATCTAAGGTGACATGTTTTCCGATTTTATCTAATATTGTGATGCCCGGGATTTATGGTGTTAATCCCGGTGTGCTAATAATCTTTAAAGGATTTTAATTGTGGCAATTATGAATTAATTACGATTTTGGGACTCTCGGGGATTTTAAATCCGGTTTTTGGAGTCGTTGGATCCAAGGGATGAGATTGTATTCTCATCGTGGTGATAACCTTGGAATTTGGTTTTTGGTGGAATCTGGGGTCCAGAGTACTTTGTACTGGGGCTGGTAATAAAATTTGAGTTGGAGAGATAATTATTGAAAACAGATGATTTTTAATGAATCATGATGTATTTGTGGAGGAGTCGGTATTTTGGAGCTTTGGAGCTATATATACCCAATAGACTCGGTGTTCCGTCATTACACGGAATCTCCTCCCTCTCTCCCCTCTCTCCCCAGCGATCCCCACCCCTCTTCTTCCCTATTTTCTCCCTTGATGAAAATTCGATGGAGGCTCGACTTGGGAGCCGAATTTCTCGAAGATAATAAGGTATTATTCATCCCGTCGCATTTATCTTCGATTTGATAGTGGTATTGTAGTGTTTGGGAAGGATTTGTGTTGGGTTGAAAGAAATTGGTTTTTAAAGATTTTTGGGTTGTTGTATTTTGGAATTTGATTTATAGCCCCTTGTTAAGAATTTATGTTGTATAGGGTGTGAGCTTTGTTGTTGGGGAAGTTTTTGCAAGAAAATCGCCATTTTTGGCTGTTACAGGTCGAGGCGATCGATCCCTAGGGCGGGGAGATCGATCGCCGCGATGTTGTTGAAACTTTCAGGAAGATGAACAGTGAGGCGATCGACCGCCTCAAAGGAAACAATCGATAGCCATGAGGCAATAGCCAAAAACACTGAGAGGCGACCGATCGCCTGGAAATGGAGCGATCGATCGCCATGCCATTTTGCGAGGCGATCGATCGCCTGAGATGATGCGATCGATCGCCAGTGCCTGTTTTTGGGGTTTAATTTCGTGTTGAGTTTTCGATGCATGCTTCGCCCGGGGTCTTTTAAAATGGTTAATCATCATGGATGACTATATAATTGGGGTTTGTGAACGTGCTTGGGCACGTGGTTGCATGCTTGAGATTAATTGTGGATTATTAATCGTGTTTAGTACATTATTCATCGGTCACGGGACCAAGGCAAGATTGGATTCGAACTACGGGAATATAAGGTACGTATAACGTACGAGCATAGCCCTTTTTTGTAATTGCAATTGTTGAGTACATGGTAGACTATATTGCAATAAATGTATATGGGAATTCATGGTATATGGTATTAGCAATAAACGGATAATGAAATACATGGTTTATGGTAATTGCTACAAATGGATATATATGCATCGGAATTATATGGTGCCGCTTTTGAGCGAGCAATGATTGAGATGTTGTCGCCTTTGAGCGAACATCGGTTATGACGCCACTGCTGTTGAGCATGCGTGAGAATGAAATGCCGCTATTGTAGAGCGAGCAATGAGATAGAACTATGGAACCATAAGTGAGATATAAGGAATATTTGTAATCATTGTTTAATGATTTGATATTATTGATTATGATATCGGTATGTGGCAAATGGATTTGTTAATCAATGTAATGATTAACTCGCATTTGTGAATTTGATGGTTTCAGCTATTTTGAGAACAGAGACAGTACAGGGAATCCCGGATGAGGATTATACCATCCACGGGGCATCTTTTATATTTCATACCATTTACATTTTTGTAAATTATGAATTGTATTATTGTGATTGTCGGTTTGGTGGTATTGGTATGCTCACCCCGAGTGGTGGCTGTCTCTGTTGGGGCAGTTGATTAGGTACATCGATGGCTTTGGAGTTGAGCTCGAGCTATGGAATGGAGGTGCTTCCAGGGATCGAAGTACCAGTAACGGTATTGAGCACCGTGTTTTATACATTTGATACACACATGTTTATTTGATGCTCGCATGTGAGCACTATTATGTGTATATGGTATGTATAAAAAGGTAAGGGCCTTTCTCTCTTCATTTACGAGTTGCATGCAATTATTTATGGAATTGCTAAATGAACTGAGAACATGTTAGTGTATTATAATGGTGCATGATATGTATGTGGACTTGGTTGGGGAAAAATTAGACATTATATGGAATAATGTAAAGAAATTTTATTATTGGCATGATTTGCTATGATGACAAGTGGGTTTCCCTTACATGTATGATTACATGCACTATGTAATACCCCCGAAATGTTATATGATTATGTGCTATGATGATGATTTATGATATGTTTAAGGGTTGTGATGAACACCGATCGATCGGCAAATGCCGTAGCCAAAAAGAGAAAATGATGAACAGTTAGCGATCGATCGGTAAGAGAGACCTATCGATCGGTAGTTACTGTTCATATGTTATAAAATTTTATGTTCTTTTTTTTTAAAAAAAAATTGATTTCGATTCTCGTATCGGTGCCTAATATTATATTATGTGGTTTTGTAGAGCCATCCCAGGTACCAGCACAATCAAGGAGATAAGTCTGTTGACTCCTCCTCCTTTTGAAAAGGTACGTAAGAGACGTACGGGCATCGGACGGTAAAACACATCTTTACACTATGACTATGCTTTTATTGCATGAGTATACATGATGAAATGATGATGTTTATAAGATGTTTATAAGATGTTTACGGTGTTTATAAGATGTCTATGATGTTATATGTGGTAAGATACCACGGGGTAAGATGCCCCACATGGTAAGAGGCCATGCGATACTATTTGTGGTAAGATGCCACGGGGTAAGATGCCCCACATGGTAAGAGGCCATGCGATACTATTTGTGGTAAGATGCCACGGGGTAAGCTGCCCCACATGGTAAGAGGCCATGCGATGTTTATAATGTGGTAAGATGCCACAGGGTAAGATGCCCATATGCATGATTATGAATCAGGGACAACGATAAGAAGTTAATGAATAACCAGCATATTTACTTAACCAATGTTTCATGCATTTACTGTGATGTTTTATGATGTTAAATGGGATTGTATATGCTTATGATGTGTTGTCCCTGTAGGTACGCTTTTGGACTAAAGGACTAAGGGGTCGGGTTGAGGCAGTGAGCTACGAGGAACACATGAATGTATAGGAATCAAGTCTCGATTAGTATCTACTCTAGGAGTAGTATAAATCTAAACATGAACATTCTTTTGGAAGTGTAATGAATTTATTTTTTGAAGTCCTTTATTTTGGCCTGTAATTCTGATAGCTCATGTAACAACCAGAACCTTAGGATGTTATTAATGCATGATTAGTCCTTCTTATGTCTATTAATCACTGTTAAGGTGGGAAGATCCCACACACTAAATGCTTGGATTAATACACTAATAACGGGTTAAGGGCACGGGGGTCCTTACATTTGTGGTATCAGAGCAGTGGTTGCTCTTTGGGGCTGTTGAGGGCCTTGGATCATATTAATGGAAATGAGTAGCACATAATTATGCATTATTGTAGTTAGTGTTGTGTGACACAACTATTTTGCTTATGTGCGTTTATGATATGTGATCATATTGGAACAATTATATGTCATGACATCTATGGAATTGATAGGCTTAGATTTTGAGTGATTTTAACTTTAATTTCTTCCCATTTTCCGTAATTTTTTCTGGATGATATTATGCTTTTTGGTGTTTATTCGTTTGTTTCAGGAAATTAGACCGGAAGTGGAAGAAATGAGCTTACATGAAGATAACGGGCGAAATCGAGGCGTAAAAGAAGAGAAAATGAAAGAAGATGGATTTCCCAAATCTCGATCGATCGAGATTTATTCTCGATCGATCGAGCCAGCCAGAAGCGAGAATCAGATTTTTTGAAGGCTCGATCGATCGGTGGAAATCTCGATCGATCGAGCGAGGCAGTAACCTCAGCAACAAATTTTGAGAAATCTCGACCGATCGGTGGAAATTCTCGATCGATCGAGCGAGGCAGTGAGTGCAAAAGGCTGACGTGAACAGTGCACCGATCGATCGGTGAAAATCTCGATCGATCGAGACGCGAAATCTGAAGATTTTATTTTCCTTATTTATCGAGATTGTGCGGCTTTTAAGCGGGAGGCTTGATCCATTTCAAAGAGATACACCATAATACACATTTATCAGACGTTTTTAGGTCAAGAGCAGCCGCCCTAGCCGCCGCCCAACGCCGGAAGAAGGAGATCCAATCTCCGTTCTTCGTCCAAAGTCGAGCCAATCTATTCCGGAGTGCAAGGAAGGAACAAGAGAAGAAATTACGGTGCAACGCACGGATTCATCCATCGTTTATCGTATTTCTGAACCTTAATTTATTTGATTTTCATTTTCATTTGATGTTTTTGAGGTCGAGAGACAATTAAACTCATCTGTATTTGATTTGAATTGAATTTGGTTTATATTATTGAAGTTTTAGTTCGTTGTGTTTGATATATTGATTCATTGGTATTTGAGCGCATTGATATTTATTGTTCATAGATTGATTGCATGTGTAGATCAAAGTCTAGCTAGCTTTGATTGAATTTGAGAGTTACAACCGAGATCGAGAGATAACGTTGTAACACGCTCCATTAATTTATGATGTATGTCACGATTGAGATCGAGAGATGATATCGCATATGTGAGAACTTGAAATCGAAAGATTTAGAGTTATAAGGTTTTGATAATTTAAGCAACTTTGAATTAGTAAATAGGTGCACGAGAGTGACTTATTCTAATTTATTGTTAGTTTCGTTACAGCTCGAGAGAGTGTATCGAATAATAGTGAAAACCTTTCACCTTTAAAATCAATTGAGTGATAATTTGAGAATTCCGTTGAATCAGTAGAGATAATATAATTGAACGACGAGCTTGGTAATTTTCTCGAGTGACTTACCTTCGCATTTCCGGAACCATTCTATTCTTTGTTTCTAGTTTAATCTTTATTCTTTAGTTTAATTTAGCTTTAGTTAATCAAACCTCTTTTATCGTAGGCTAAATATAATTTTCTTAATCTTATTTGGTACTTATACGTTAGTCCCTGTGGATTCGACAACCTGTACTTAATTTTCACTATACTAAAACTTGACAACCGTGCACTTGCGGTAGAATCGCTTCAACCCATTCTTTGAAATATCTTTTGTTTAAAAATAAAGCGGTCAAGTTTTTGGCGCCGTTGCCGGGGACTAATCTGTATAATATCATACGAGATTAGTTAATTGTAATTTAGCCAATTCTTTTATTATTGCATTTTGTTTTTATATTCTTTGTTTTCTTTTGTCGATCTTGTTAATATTTACTTTGTGCATTTTGTTGTCTCCTTTTGTCTATTTTGTACAGGAACCGTTTCTCTAGTGCATGCTTAGAAGAGAGGAGCCCATTCTCGAGCCTTTCGATCCGGAGATAGAAAGAACTTTACTTAGGCGGTTACGAGAAGCTCGAGCAATGGCTGAGAATAACGAAGCACAACACCCTAGATCGATGATGGACTTTGCACAACCCGCATTTCATGGATCGTTGTCGAGTATTACAAGGCCAACGATTCAAGCAAACAATTTTGAGATCAAGCCGGCAATCGTACAAATGATTCAGCACTCAGTGATGTTCGGGGGAGCAGCTACAGATGATCCGAACAATCACATCTCCAACTTTTTGGAGATTTTTGTGATACATTCAAACACAATGGCGTCTCTGACGACGCCATCAGGTTAAGACTTTTCCCCTTTTCATTACGAGACAAAGCTAAGGCATGGTTGAATTCTCTACCTGCAGGTTCTATAACAACATGGGAGGGGATGACAAAGGCGTTTTTGTCAAAGTACTTTCCCCCTTCCAAGACGGCAAAGATGCGGAACGATATCACGACTTTTGGTCAGTTTGACCCCGAGACTTTATACGAAGCGTGGGATCGGTTTAAGGAGTTGTTGAGGAGATGCCCACACCATGGTCTACCCATATGGCTGCAGGTACAAACGTTCTATAACGGTTTATTTTCTGCTAACCGTTCCATGATTGATGCAGCATCTGGGGGATCCATAATGAGAAAGACGCCGGAAGAAGCATATAGCTTGTTGGAGGAAATGGCGTGCAACAGTTATCAGTGGCAATCAGAGAGGAGCACGCCACAGAAACCAATGGGGCTCCATCAAGTGGACGAGATCGCTGCTCTTTCGGCTCAATTAGAAGCCATGAACCGGAAGATTGACAGCATGGGAGCAGCAGCAATGCAAGCTCAAGCGATCTTCTGTGAGCTGTGTGGAGGCGGTCATCCTAGCATCGAGTGCCAGGCAGGTAATCAATTTAACCAATCTGTTGAAGCTGTTAATTTTGTAGGTAACAGGCCACCCAATAATTCCTACTCGAACTACAACCAACCATGGAGGAACCACCCGAATTTGAGGTGGTCGAATCAAGAAAATGTGTTGAACCCTCAACCGCAGGCCGGGTTCACACAAAAGCCGAGTATGGAGGAATTGATGGCAAAGCTGATTTCATCAACGGAGGTGAGGATGCAGAATCAGGATGCATCTATTAAAAATTTGGAAGTGCAGATAGGGCAGTTGGCCACGTTGATATCTGGGAGGACGCAAGGTACGCTCCCGAGTGATTCTGTAAAGAATCCGAAGGAGCCATCAAATTGATGAAGACGAGGAGGTGACAGTCCAGCTTGGGACTATAAATCAAGAACTCTTTTTTATTCCCTTTGTTTCTTTTTCTTTTCTTTAGTTTAGTTTTATTGATTTTGTTATTTTGTTTACTTTTGTTTTGCAGTATGAATCCGTGTGTGTCGAGGAGCACCACGACCCAGTTCCCCCTCCGGAGCATGATGAGGACGACGATCAGTGACGATCGTCGTCATGGTATGTGTCTTTGCCTTTGCATTTATTTTTCTTGTTCATTGAGGGCAATTCACATGCTAAGTTTGGGGGGGTTTTTGATTATTTGTATATATCTTGCTTTTGCACATATTGCTACTTGTCTTGTTTCTTTTCCTAGCATGACTGCATGATGTTGAGACTAATTCGTCCTTGAGCATTACCAACAAATTTTTTTTTAGTGATTGAGTTATTCTTGAGAATTGATGAGTTGGAATTACAACGGTAATACATGATGAAATTAATCCTCATCTAGATAGGAGTCATGGAAATGCTTAACTTGTTTGTATATATCCTTTGTTAACTACATGTCAAAACTGAGGAATAATTTGAGCACTTATTGAGTCATGATTGAGTGAAGTATATATTGATTAAATTGAAAATTTGTGTTAACTATGATGAGTCTTGAGTATCTTAGAGAACTCTACAGTTTAGTTGAAAGCACTTTGAGGCGAAATTTATAATTAGGAACTAGACTTGGAGATGATTTAGGCGATCTTTGGACCGTTTGAGCCTTTCAAGCCTACCTGTTTTATATTATTCATTAGTGTCCCCTTTTGAGCGTTATTAAAAAAAAAAATGGTATATGCATTGCATATGATTAGACCCCCATTCGACATTCTTGGCAACTCATTATACCCACCTTGGTTTGAGCCTAAAAGAAAATTTTTACCTACCCCTAGGAGAGTATAATGAATCTCATTCATTGCACAGAATTGTTATATGCAAATGAGTTCAAAAGAACAAAAGAATGAGCAAAGAAAAAGAAAAGATGTAGAGAAAAGCCTTGAAAAGAAAAATTCAAAATAAGACCCAAAGTGGCCAAGGCTAGAAAAAAGTTGAAGAGAAGCTCAAAAAAATAGTTGAACTGATTTTGTTATACTCTCTTCTTTGAATTCATCCTACCTTTCCTTTGAAGCCGACACCAAAAGGCCTAACGTTATAAGCTTTCAAGACCTTTTGATCCAAGTCTAGGGAACAATTACATTAGTGGAGAAGTGCTGGATAGTAAACTTGTAGAGTAATTCAAAGTAATCTTGACTAGGAGTTAATATGGCACATGTTGATGTTAAAGATATATATGTAACTCATGTTTGACAATAGCACACACGCACGTTCCGATGTTGCGATGTATTGTTTAACTTAGGAGAAATTGCTTCTTGTTAAATGTTGATTGACTTCTATTGATGTGTAAGTAGGATTTCTGAGTTGTTACGTATGTTGTAAAGATGATTCATGATTAGTATCGAGTTTAACTTTTCTTTTTGAGTTTATTGCTTGCTCGAGGACGATCAAGTCTAAGTTTGGGGGAGTTGATAGGCTTAGATTTTGAGTGATTTTAACTGTAATTTCTTCCCATTTTCCGTAATTTTTCGTGGATGATATTATGCTTTTTGGTGTTTATTCGTTTGTTTCAGGAAATTAGACCGGAAGTGGAAGAAATGAGCTTACATGAAGATAACGGGCGAAATCGAGGCGTAAAAGAAGAGAAAATGAAAGAAGATGGATTTCCCAAATCTCGATCGATCGAGATTTATTCTCGATCGATCGAGCCAGCCAGAAGCGAGAATCAGATTTTTTGAAGGCTCGATCGATCGGTGGAAATCTCGATCGATCGAGCGAGGCAGTAACCTCAGCAACAAATTTTGAGAAATCTCGATCGATCGGTGGAAATTCTCGATCGATCGAGCGAGGCAGTGAGTGCAAAAGGCTTACGTGAACAGTGCACCGATCGATCGGTGAAAATCTCGATCGATCGAGACGCGAAATCTGAAGATTTTATTTTCCTTATTTATCGAGATTGTGGGGCTTTTAAGCGGGAGGCTTGATCCATTTCAAAGAGATACACCATAATACACATTTATCAGACGTTTTTAGGTCAAGAGCAGCCGCCCTAGCCGCCGCCCAACGCCGGAAGAAGGAGATCTAATCTCCGTTCTTCGTCCAAAGTCGAGCCAATCTATTCCGGAGTGCAAGGAAGGAACAAGAGAAGAAATTACGGTGCAACGCACGGATTCATCCATCGTTTATCGTATTTCTGAACCTTAATTTATTTGATTTTCATTTTCATTTGATGTTTTTGAGGTCGAGAGACAATTAAACTCATCTGTATTTGATTTGAATTGAATTTGGTTTATATTATTGAAGTTTTAGTTCGTTGTGTTTGATATATTGATTCATTGGTATTTGAGCGCATTGATATTTATTGTTCATAGATTGATTGCATGTGTAGATCAAAGTCTAGCTAGCTTTGATTGAATTTGAGAGTTACAACCGAGATCGAGAGATAACGTTGTAACACGCTCCATTAATTTATGAT
Organism: Haberlea rhodopensis; assembly: GCA_907163345.1. Lineage (NCBI taxonomy): Eukaryota > Viridiplantae > Streptophyta > Magnoliopsida > Lamiales > Gesneriaceae > Haberlea > Haberlea rhodopensis. The sequence continues at coordinate 410,722 of CAJQUN010000084.1, read as the reverse complement.
GTATGTCACGATTGAGATCGAGAGATGATATCGCATATGTGAGAACTTGAAATCGAAAGATTTAGAGTTATAAGGTTTTGATAATTTAAGCAACTTTGAATTAGTAAATAGGTGCACGAGAGTGACTTATTCTAATTTATTGTTAGTTTCGTTACAGCTCGAGAGAGTGTATCGAATAATAGTGAAAACCTTTCACCTTTAAAATCAATTGAGTGATAATTTGAGAATTCCGTTGAATCAGTAGAGATAATATAATTGAACGACGAGCTTGGTAATTTTCTCGAGTGACTTACCTTCGCATTTCCGGAACCATTCTATTCTTTGTTTCTAGTTTAATCTTTATTCTTTAGTTTAATTTAGCTTTAGTTAATCAAACCTCTTTTATCGTAGGCTAAATATTATTTTATTAATCTTATTTGGTACTTATACGTTAGTCCCTGTGGATTCGACAACCTGTACTTAATTTTCACTATACTAAAACTTGACAACCGTGCACTTGCGGTAGAATCGCTTCAACCCATTCTTTGAAATATCTATTGTTTAAAAATAAAGCGGTCAGGAATCATAATATAATCTGTTGATTATGATTGTGAGTTGTGGTACAGGGACAACCAAAGGGAGCATTTTGAAATGCATTGGGACACAGGAAGTACTTTGTACTCATGGTTTATGCATTTACTCATTATAATCATATTGTGGTGAATATGGATTATTAAATGCTCATGGTTTTAGATTGTTCCTGTATGGACACTATGACATGAAGGGCTAAGGCCAGGGTTGAAAAACACGAAACGGTAACCTGCATTTTATATACACCATGGATTATGCATTGTGGTTGCATATATATTGGAGTGATGATTTTAATGCTTTGCCGCTAAATGTAGAAGCGATGGTAAAATTCCGCATGTTACATTTGAGCGAGGTGCATTAAAATACACATGGCGATGTATATTGGATTATGGATTATGCATTGTGGTTGCATATATATTGGAGTGATGATTTTAATGCTTTGCCGCTAAATGTTGAAGCGAGGGTATTGCCGCATGTCACATTTGAGCGAGGTGCATTAAAATACACTCATTGTGGTTGTATATATTGGAGTGATGATTTTAATGCTTTGCCGCTAAATGTTGAAGCGAGGGTATTGCCGCATGTCACATTTGAAGCGAGGTGCATTAAAATACACTCTTGGTGATGTTTATTGGGATGTGGAATATGCACTGTGTTGCAGGTATAGATGGAATGCTTGGTGAATATCCCATGAGTCGTTGTTATGGATGAGTGATGATTTTAAATGCTTTGCCGCTGTCACTTGACGCGATGATAAAATACTTGCCGCTGTCATATCGTAGCGAGGAAAGAATATTTGCCGCCAAATGTTGAAGCAAGGGTATTTCCGCATGTCGCATTTGAGCGAGGTTATTCGATACCGCTGATATGTCTAAGCGAGGGGTATTAGTGCCGCGGTCATGACAAGCGGTGCATTAAAATACACTACTATAACAAGACTAGGGATCGGCTATTTTATTGGCGATGGTTTATGCCGCCGGGTATTCATAGCGATGGTTCATTCCGCTATTTTATTGGCGATGGTTTATGTCGCCGAGTATTCATAACGATGGTTCATTCCGCTATTCTATTGGCGATGGTTTATGTCGCCGGGTATTCATAGCGATGGTTCATTCCGCTAGTCTATTGGCGATGGTTTATGCCGCCGGGTATTCATAGCGATGGTACATTCCTCTACATCTATGGCGATGGTTCATACCGTCGGATATCTATAGCGATGATTTATGTCACTGATTCTATAGCTATGATTTATGCCACTGATTCTATAGCGATGGGTTATGCCGCTATGTACGTAGCACGCGATCATGCCGCCTTCGAGCGATGGTGCAGCTTGCGTACCACTGTTGGACGACGGAGATAGGTATGCCGCTATTTTATTAGCGATGAATTATGGTATATTGTTGTTTAGTTAGCATTATTGTGAATACCACGTATTGACATGTATCGTCACGTGTTTGACGATGAAATTATGGATGTCGTGTATCGACATATGCCGTCACGTGTTCGACTATGAGATTGTGAATGTCAGGTGTTGACATGTACCATCACGAGTTGACGATATTATTTTGGGTATCATATGTTGACAGGTACCGTCACGGGATGCCGATGGCATAGTGGATGTCTATGTAGACGTGTAGCATCATTTCGATGAATAATACATTTATGTATATGTATTTAGTCGTATGGTTTGAGTGCCAATGGTGAGCACATGATAGTGTCTGTGTCACTAGTTGATGAGACCATTATGCCGAGCAGGTTGCTCGATGAATTATTGGGTGCCCCGTACAGGAAGTGTACCGCATCACATATTTGAGGTAAATATTTTACGAGTAATGGTACCTTTGGGTATACTCGTTGGAATGGTTATGGTCAAGTGACTGTTAACAAGAGTAGTTGTTGAGGAAACTACTTGCTTAGCCGAGGTGACATGTGGTAGACATGATCACACCCACCCCTGAGGGTGTGGAATAAATCCTACGGAATTAGGATTGCTTTGTGGTTGAGCAAGGACATAGGGATGTCCTTTGTGCATTGGTGTTAGAGAAATATTGGGTGATGACCCGCTACTCTAATGGATGTAACGGTATGGTGTACCGGGACGGAACGTATGATAGGTTGGTAGGCTTGGTATAAGCCTATGGAGGCAGCGTTTTGCTAGCCAGGTATTATGGCAGTGTTATTGTGTGCTTGTGATAGCCATTATACTGCTCAATAGATTCAAGTTTGGTAAATCGTACGGTGATACGATGAGGGTTTATGGTAGACTCTTGTAGTCTCTATGTGGCATGATGATTGAGGCAGGGAATACCTAACGGGGACGTTTATACGTCAAATGTTTTGAGGGACTTGTACTGGGACAGCTCAATTTTGTTGGGAATACCAACGTGAGTGTCGACAAGTCGTTACTAGCTCTGATTGAGCATCTTTGCATATGGAATGCAACGGGAGTCACAATTGGAATTGTGGGATATAGTTAGTACGGTAACACTACTATATTGATTTTATCTCTTGGAGAGATTTGGATTGTACTGTCATGGAGACAGCTGGTATCGATCATGGGTTGATTGTGAATCAGCCATGGTACGCATTACTGGTGTTAGACCGAGTAATGGATTTCTTACCTTTCGGTGGGACATTCGAGGAGACGTCTTCGTGGAAATGCTCGAGATTGTGGAGTACTATGGCATTAGTACAGAGCATCATTAGGATGAGTATACATGGCGTATACGGGCTTCGATTTGGTTCCGAGATATGTTTTGGTAAATATATCCAGGTTTCAGAACGGTGGTTCAAGGTTGGAGGGTCATGGATTCATTACATTTTCCTTGTGAGGAAGGTGGTATTGATATACCTACCGATTGGAAATCTTTGGGAGATTCCATGAGTCAGTTTGTGTGGTGTTGATGTTGGAATCACACCATTGGTCGTTGGTCTGTCAATCATTATTCTCCGCGAGGTGAGAATAGCTGGGGATTGACAGTTGGTTTTGGGACATTGGGTATGATTGGAGATACCCGAGTCTATTACATTGAGTATGCATGTTGTGTCGGTACTTAGGCATGTATACCAGTGTGTGTATGCTAATGCCAACATTTATTTGGTCCTCGTAGAGCATCGGGTTAGTGTGCTTGGATGAATGAATCTCCGGTGAGAGATTGTATCACCTTGAGATTGGTAATCTCGATGGCACGATTCATTCTGAAGAATGATCGTGAGGTTTGGTTGACTTCCTCCGAGGAAGAATTGTAGTACCTTGGGGTCATGGAATTCATTTCTGGATAATTCAATAGCCTCCCTGTTTTAGGATTGTTGAATCCTAGGATAAACGAGGGATGGCCAGGATTCGGATTTGTTAGGTGTCGTGGTCGACACGTATGGCGGGAATGCAATTGATTTTCTTGCATGTCCTTTCGAGAACATGAGACCTTGTGAAGTCTCAATAGTGTGTTTGGGACCAAGATGTGATTTCTTGGAACACACGGAGATAGACATCTTTAGAGATGTGTTTTGTGTCGATTGGTGGCCGTGAGTTGTCCGATCAGTGTTGCAATGTGGTGCAACTACTCCTTTGATGGAGATGGATTTGGAAAGTGGAAACCGGATGTAGTTCAAGTACATTGTAGCGTACCGGTGGTTTCCTTGGTAACGATGTCTGGTTAACATCGTAGGTTAAAAATGAAGATATCATCGAGGCGATATCTATTTTGGAATCACGAATTATTAGTTTGATTTGCAGTTAGGGTTAGCTGACTACTTTTGAGACGGTTAGCATTGGGGTATGCTTACTTTCTGTTGCGGTTGTAAGGGTTTGGGAGGTTTATCCCATTCCGGGTTTTGGTGCGAGGCCGGTATCCTCGCGATTGGTGTGTCGTTCATGACATGTTCATGATTCGACGATGTGAATCCGTTTGGATTTTGTAATCTCGGCATTACGTGGAGTACGCCGTGCAAATTTTGAGGACAAAATTTTTATTAGTGGGGGATAATTGTGATGCCCGGTTATTTATGGTGTTAATCCCGGTGTGGTAATAATCCTTAAAGGATTTAATTGTGGCAATTATGAATTAATTGCGGTTTCAGGACTCTCAGGGATTTTAAATCCGGTTTTTGGAGTCGTTGGATCCTAGGGATGAGATTGTATTCTCATCGTGGTGATAACTTTGGTTTTTGGTGGAATCTGGGGTCCGGAGTACTTTGTACTAGGACTGGTAATGGAATTTGAGTTGGAGAGATAATTATTGAAAACAGATGATTTTTAATGAATCATGATGTATTTGTGGAGGAGTCGGTATTTTGGAGCTTTGTAGCTATATATACCAAATAGACTTGGTGTTCCGTCATTACACGGAATCTCCTCCCTCTCTCCCCTCTCTCCCCAGCGATCCCCACCCCTCTTCTTCCCTATTTTCTCCCTTGATGAAAAGTCAAAGGAGGCTCGACTTGGGAGCCGAATTTCTCGAAGATAACAAGGTATTATTCATCCCCTCGCATTTATCTTTGATTTGATAGTGGAATTGTAGTGTTTGGGAAGGATTTGTGTTGGGTTGAAAGAAATTGGTTTTTAAAGATTTTTGGGTTGTTGTATTTTGGGGTTGATTTATAGCCCCTTGTTAAGAATTTATGTTGTATAGGGTGTGAGCTTTGTTGTTGGGGAAGTTTTTGCAAGAAAATCGCCATTTTTGGCTGTTACAGGTCGATGCGATCGATCGCCATGACGTTGTTGAAATTTTCAAGAAGATGAACAGTGAGACGATCGACAGCCTCAAAGGAAGCGATCGATAGCCATGAGGCAGTAGCCAAAAACAATGAGAGGCGATCGATCGCCTGGAAATGGAGCGATCGATCGCCCATGCCATTTTGCGAGGCGATCGATCGCCTGAGATGATGCGATCGATCTCCAGTGCCTGTTTTTGGGGTTTAATTTCGTGTTGATTTTTCGATGCATGCTTCGCCCGGGGTCTTTTAAAATGTTAATCGTCATGGATGACGATATAATTGGGGTTTGTGAACGTGCTTGGGCACGTGGTTGCATGCTTGAGATTAATTATGGATTATTAATCGTCTTTAGCACATAATTCATTGGTCAGGGGACCAGGCAAGATTGGATTCGAACTACGGGAATATAAGGTACGTATAACGTACGAGCATAGCCCTTTTTTGTAATTGCAATTGTTGAGTGCACGGTACACTATATTGCAATAAATGTATATGGGAATGCATGATATATGGTATTAGCAATAAACGGATATTGAAATACATGGTTTATGGTAATTGCTACAAATTGATATATATGCATCGGGAATTATCTGGTGCCGCTTTTGAGCGAGCAATGATTGAGATGTTGTCGCCTTTGAGCGAACATCGGTTATGACGCCACTGCTGTTGAGCATGCGTGAGAATGAAATGCCGCTATTGTAGAGCGAGCAATGAGATAGAACTATGGAACCATAAGTGAGATATATGGAATATTTGTAATCATTGTTTAATGATTTGATATTATTGATTATGATATCGGTATGTGGCAAATGGATTTGTTAATCAATGTAATGATTAACTGGCATTTGGTAATTTGATGGTATCAGCTATTTTGAGAACATGGACAGTACAGAAAATCCCGGATGAGGATGATACCATCCACGGAGCATCTTTTATATTTCATAGCATTTACATTTTTTAAATTATGAATTGTATTATTGTGATTGTCGGTTTGGTGGTATTTGTATGCTCACCCCGAGTGGTGGCTGTCTCTGTTGGGGCATGTGATTAGGTACATCGATGGCGTTGGAGTTGAGCTCGAGCTATGGAATGGAGGTGCTTCCAGGGATCGAAGTACCAGTAACGGTATTGAGCACCGTGTTTTATACATTTGATACACACATGTTTATTTGATGCTCGATCGCGAGCTGGTTAGCGATCGATCGCGTTGATGGGCGATCGATCGCCTTGAGGCGCTAGTTGCCTACTTGAGGTGGGCGATCGATCGCTATGAAATAGGCGATCGATCGCCGACTCATGTTGTGTTTTTTTTTTCAAAATGTTGAAAAATGTCGGGATTTTGGAATCGAGGTTTAAGTGGGCCGTTTCCGGGGCAATGTGTACATTCCAATAGGAATGCTAGGCTTTTAAAAGCGAATGGTTGGAGCCAAATTCGAATAAAATGGTAATCCTCGATTGATTTTGACTATTAGCCAAACTTCTTAAATGAAATATTTTTGGGTATTATGCATGCTTAGCCGAGGGGCTTTTATTTTTAAGTAATCGTCAAGGATTGACGATATGGTTGTATGTTGTGAACGTGCTTGGGCACGTAACTGCATGCATTTGTTAATTATGACTTCTTTATGTGTTTTAGCACATGTTTCTCGAGGCATGGAACTCAAGCAAGGTTTGGCTTGGACTACGAAGATTTAAGGTACGTTTAGCGTACGAGCATAGCTTAAATGATGTTTTACAAGTATGATGCATGATTTAATATACATGAAATGTTTTACTATGATGGCACCGGGACTTGGTCACGTTATTTTGATTCACATGGTGAAATGCATGGTGCCGCTATGAAGCGAGCAAATGATGGGGTGTGGTCGCTACGGAGCGAACACCGTTAGTATGACTTTACTTTGAAGTAAGAAAGGAAAATGTGGCATTTGATTAGATATCTAGGATATCTGTATTTTATTCCCTATTGGTAATGAATAGGAACAGAGACGTAGTTAATCAGAGAAGTGATTAACTGGTATCGGAAGTTAAGGAAATCTCAATCTGATATCTAGAATTATGATAATTGCTAGATAAAGAAAGATGTTATGAAATGTTGTTAATTTGAAATTGGCAATGGTTAATCAATGTAATGATTAACTGGATATTTGAGATTTGATGAGTTTGTCTGTTTTGAGAACAGGGATATTACAGGGTAAGCCCGGATGAGGATGATGCCATCCAGGAAGTGTCACATATATTCCACAAAATTTACATTTTTGTAAACCATGTATTATGTTATTATGATTATGGATGGTGGAATTGGTATGCTCACCCCGTGTGGGGGCTGTCTCTGTTGGGACAGGTGGAAAAGGTACATCGATGGCTTGGAGATAGCTCGAGCTGTTGATAGGAGACACTTCTAGGATTGAGGTACCAGGGCTTGATGGAGCACGGTATCGTATAGGGTACTTTATATACACCTGAAGGATATATACATTCATGATGCTCGCATGTGAGCACGATTATACATGTATATGGTTTGTATATAAAGGCATGAGCCTTTCTCTCTTTCATTTTATGTTGCATGCAATTGGTATTAGAATTGCTAAATGATATGAGAGCACTTGGGTGTATTATAAGGATGCATGCTTTATAAATGGTTAAGATTGGGGAAAACTAGACAATATGAAAAGAAATGTCTAAAGGAATTTTCTTATTGCTATGCTAGGCAAGGTTATATGTGTTTTCCCCTTATATACAATGAAAGCATGCAACACTTATGTGATGATTAATACACTAAACAAGTAATAAGGGCACGGGGTCCTTACATTAGTGGTATCAGAGCAGTGGTTGCTCTTTGGGGCTGTTAAGGGCCTAGGAAGTAATTGATAGCACATATTTATTCATGATGGCATTAATGTTGTATGACACAACTAGTTGTTTATGTGCTTTTATGATATGAAAAGTTGTGTTGCTAACCGTTGTGGTTGCAGGAATCGTGTGAAATGCGATAGGATGACATTAACAGTAATGTCTGGCACTCCGTATGTTATGTGCCAAGGAATCTAGCGTTTATCGTGTACGCCCAAATTAACCATTCTTCAGTTAATGACAAAAGTATGCAGTAGTGGAAGTAGGGATCGATCTCACAGGGAAGGTAAATTTATTTTGTGCCAAAAGCGAATAGTAACAAGGGGGTTTTAGGATGAATGATTACTACTAAGCAAATTCTAAAATTAAACTAATTAACGAGATTACTAAGATGATTAAACTTATGAGAGTGAAACGATTCTTGGTTTCCAGGTAACCGTACTTTTGGAAAATTATCTTTTAGTCATCAAATAAAAACATTTGAATTCTTTCAATTATCTATCGATTGGAAATTCAATTCCTACTCATCTTATTCGTAGTCAAAGAGAAAACAGCATTCAATTCAACCCTTACCAAATCTCTAATCACCACTACAGCCGTTAATGATTAAATCAATGATAGTTTTCAAAACTAATGAGCTCGATAAATCTAATCAATGAAAACTACAGCCGTTAAAATTGATTACTCAACCGTTTCTCCTAAGAATTCAACAACACCTACAGCCGGTTAATTATTGATCTTAGTTGTTTCTTAACAAACTATCGATTATGCAATTGAATATTAGGTGATCGATCTAATACACAAACACAACAATCATGGAATTCGAAATTTGAGAAACGAATTGAAATCGAAATATAATTCAACAATCAAACCAAATTCTCATAAAAGGTTCAATTCCAAAAGCAGGTATCCCTTCAACCAAGAATCGAAGAGTTTTAGCCTAGCATAATTAAATCTAAAAACAATAAAAATTCAATGGAAAACATTAAATAAATAAAGGAAAAGAAATTACTAATATAAATCACGATTCCGGCTTGTCGATTCCGGTTCCGTTCTTCGTTGTTCTTGAAGAAAACTTGAAAACAAATTAATCTAAAAGCTCCAAAATATTCTAAAGTATGAAAAACTATGAAAAACTGCTGCTAATGAGGCTTGTGTTCGAGTTTTAGGGTATGTAAGTGATAAATATGGGATACAACCTTTTAAACATGGTAAAAGACTCAGTTTCCAAATTTCCGGACTCTTCGGCGATCGATCGCCTTGAATGTGGCGATCGATCGCTGCATTATTTTTTTTCGGAAAAATCATTGAGGCAATCGATTGCTATAAAGTGGCGATCGATCGCCGAGCTCCAGTAGACTTTGGCGATCGATCGCCACTTCTTCGCGATCGATCGCTGACTCTTCAAATTTGATGAAAATGTTTCTGTCCATATGCGATCGATTGCCACTTCCGGGCGATCGATTGCCACTTCCAAAATTACGTTTTTGCCCTTTTCTTGATCAACTTTGAGTCCTTGTCATGTCCATGTCTCTTCTTGGTCTTTACACATCATTTTTAGCTCGTTTTCTTCGATTGTACCTATAATTACACAAATATACGATTAGGTAGCATACGTATCAATTTATCTATCAAAACCTACCAAATTGTAGACAATTAAGCACTCAAGATGTGTCTATTTCTAGTCACATCAAACTCCCTCATACTTACTCTTTACTCGACCTCGAGTAAACAAATAAAACTACAATATTTTTGTTTGGCTCATAGGTTCATAACAAAGCCACTTGTCCTCACTTTAATGCCTCAACAATTTTAACATGCATAATAATGAACGGCGGTGAAAAGTTAACAGTGGAACAAGTTCAATCCCTAAACATTTCGTACCTAACGAAGTAGTGAACGTGTGTGTGTGGTCATAAACAAGTGTTGTGTACAAATTATAGATCCAAAATATGCAAAGCCATAATAGTTCAAGTCATATACTAACACAAGTATAAGCTCACTTGCACACTCTTCTCCACTATCTTAGCTACTTTGCAAACATAAATCAAGTAGGTCTTTATTAGCTTGTAGCTTGGCCTAGGTATTGGCTTATGAAAGAAAGGGTAAGGATATTCAAACAAGAGAGTATGATGAAATGCACACTAAAAGCTTCTCTTCTTGTATGAATTTTTCAACTTCGTTCTTTTTCACAAGGTTTATTTCAACACTTTTCTTCTTTTGTACCTTGGCTCCCCTTGGAGTCATATTTTTATCTATTTTTTTCAAGGCATCCCTTTTTCTTTCATGCATTCCATTCTTTTGACAATCAAGCTCACAAATATACTTCAACGATTCCCAAGTGCATTCGAATGAAATACATCATACTCCCTTAAAAGGTATGGATTAAAATCACATTTAGGCTTAAAGGGTAGGATGATAAGCTAGTCAAGAAATGTTGAATGGGGGTCTTTAGTATGCTTAGCATACTACCATTCTTTTACATTTAAAGCTCAAAATAGGTACTAGAGAATGATTTTGTTTACATGGTAGGTTTGAAAGGCTCAAACGCATCAAAGATTGCCTATATCACTTTCATGTTTGCAAGTAGTCTAGACATACGCCTCAAAGAGCATGTGGTTAAGTTCTAGCATGTATTAGAGACTAAGACTATCACAAAGTTCACACAATCTTCACTAAGTTATGCACACTTCACAAGTCATGACAATAATGTGCTCAAAATATTCAACTTACTAAGTCAAAGTACATTTTGCATTAGAGTTCAAAGTGTTCCAAAGTTAATGATTCACCTATGTTCAAAAGCATGCATGATATCAATTAGGTTTCATCATGGGCTAGTGATTCTAAGCATGTGTTCATTACTAACTATGAGCTCAAAATTTTAAATTTTTCGATTTTTTTGTATTTTGCAATAGGAAAAACAATAACACGCTACTAATCTCTCCCCCATACTTAAATCTTACATTGTCCCCAATGTAAGACAAAAAGACAAGAGAAAAGAAAAGTTCAACTAAAACGCAATAAAAATAAAAGGGTAGAAGGGAAACTAACTCCCCTTGGGTTGCCTCCCAAGCAGCGCCTCTGTTTAACGTCGGTGGCCCGACGTTATCCCTCTATCAAGGTGGTTGATGCAGTGTTGCTCTATCCTTCCTTAACCACCTCAATATCTTCTTCACTCCTCGATATTTCGGCTTGTTGCTCCTTGAGTGGTCGTCCCCAGTCTTTGCTCCTTCGTCACTTGATTGACATGGTCGATCCGGAGGGTGCTTCTTTCCATTGGTACGATCCTGCAATTTAGAAAGAAGAGGGTCAGCAGTATCATGAGTAGACAGAGTAGCAATAGTATGAACAGTATGCACAGGAGGAGGATCCATACCTCTCTTCTCGTCAAGGCCATCAGTAGCCTTTCCCATTTCCCACAACTCATCATTATCAAAATCAGAATCATAGTTATCATGTACATCAATAGCGTAACTAAAATGCTCAAGAGGTTTAATGGGTTCATACATGTTGAATTTTTCAATTTCACCATTAGACTCCATGGTTATCAAACCGCTATTCATATTGATTACTGAGTTTGATGATTTCAAGAATGGTCTCCCTAAAATAATTAGACCGGAAGGATCATCATTTCTCATGTCTAAGACATAGAAACCGACTGTGAAGACCAAGTTCTTTACATGCACAACTACGTCCTCTACTATCCCCTTAGGTATGACTGTGGATTTATCAGCTAAGTGAATAACTGCGTTATTTCTTTTTAAAGGTCCTATTTTCAGTTTAGAGTACATTGAGTAAGGCATGACATTTATGGACGATCCTAAATCGAGCATAGCCTTCTCAATCCTAATACCTCTAATCTCACATGGGATAAAGAACATACCTGGGTCCTTGCATTTAATGGGGATGCTTCTTTGGTTATCCGCCGAAACATTGTCATTGAGCTCGACCTTGGGCTGCCCTTTGTGTTCCGTGCTTTGATCCTCTTTCATGGCTTCATGCAATGGGGCTTGCTCTTTGCAGCGTGGATTCATCTCGTAGAGGCCTTTGAGTCCGGCACCTTTCCTATTGTCCTTCAATGCTTGGGGGAAAGGGGTTGGTTCTCTATATTCAGAAAGTTTGGGGTACTTACCTCGTGGTTCCTCCCCTTGCATTGGCTCTTCAACATCTGTCTCTGTCTCCGTCATCTCTTCTTTTTGGGGTAGCGTCAGTACCACCTTCTCTTCAGCTACATCTTCATTCACATTCACTGTGATGGCACTCACATTTTCCCGGGGGTTCATCTCTGGTTGTGACGGCAGTCCATTTGAAATCCTTGCTTCGATCTTGCTGATTGAAGTTGCCAATTGTCCCATCTGTGTAGTCAGGCTCTGGATGCTTGCCCTCGTCTCCTGTTGAAATTGTAAACTATTTTCAGCAATAATTTTAATGCTATGTTCTAACCTGTCAGAAGGAGGGTGCACTGGCGGTGGTGGAGGTCTCTGATATGGCGGTCTATAGGGTTGAGGTTTGTGCATCTGCGGGTTCCCATAGCCTTGGTTTGGATGGTCCCTCCACCCTTGATTGTAGTTGTTTGGTGGATGGTCATAATTCCTTTGTGGGGGGCCTGGGAATCCTCCTGCAGCATTTACGTTCTCCGTGGTTGTCTCTTGTAGCGAGGGGCATGCGTCTGTGGAATGGTTCGCAGCCATACAGATTCCACACGGCTTTGTCTTTCCTACATTTCCACCTGCCATACCACGCACAAGAAAAGTTTGGTCTATCAGTTGTTGTTCTAAGTTTGATACGTTTACCTCTTTTCTTTGCGGTTGTCCATGGCGCACCGATCCGAATTGTTGGGAGTTGGCCGCCATGTTAGCTATCAACCTTCTAGGTTCCTCCGCTGTTTTATCTATAAATGCTCCTCCGCTTGCCGCATCCACTAAGTTCCTGTCAGAAGAAAGTAAACCTTCATAAAAGTATTGGATGAGAAGGTGTTCACTTATCTGGTGTTGTGGACAACTTGCGCACAACTTCTTGAATCTCTCCCAGTACTCGTGTAGTGATTCCTCGTAGAGCTGCTTCATACCATATATCTCCTTCCTCAAGTTCGTTGCCCTTGAAGCTGGGAAGTATTTTTCTAGGAATACCCTTTGTAAGTCAGTCCACGTGGTGATTGATCCGGATGGTAAGTAGAAGAGCCAGTCTTTTGCAGCGTCCTTTAGAGAAAATGGGAAAGCTCTTAACTTTATTTGATCCTCGGTGATTCCGGTCGGCTTCATGGTAGTGCACACCACGTGGAACTCCATCAGATGCTTATGCGGATTTTCACCTGCAAGACCATGAAAAGCTGGCAATAAGTGAATTAAACCAGATTTGAGTTCGAAATTTACGTTATTGGCCAGAGCAGGGAAACTGATGCAGAGCGGTTGTTGATCCAAGTTAGGATTTGCGAGCTGCCTCAAGCTTTGATTTGCAGCCATGTTGTTCCTTTCTTCCTCTTCTTGTTCTACAATTCTTCGTGCGTCTCGTCTCCTCTGATGTAGCGTCCTCTCAATCTCAGGATCGTAGTGAAAGTTATCTTCGTGATTGAACGATCCACCTGTACTCATTAACAAACCAAAGTAGTAATGCGGGATAAAATTAAAAAAAATCGACACAAATAAATGTTGCCTTCCCCGGCAACGGCGCCAAAATTTGGTAGCGTTTATCGTGTACGCCCAAATTAACCCTTCTTCAGTTAATGACAAAAATATGCAGTAGTGGAAGTAGGGATCGATCTCACAGGGAAGGTAAATTTATTTTGTGCCAAAAGCGAATAGTAACAAGGGGGTTTTAGGATGAATGATTACTACTAAGCAAATTCTAAAATTAAACTAATTAACGAGATTACTAAGATGATTAACCTTATGAGAGTGAAGCGATTCTTGGTTTCCAGGTAACCGTACTTTTGGAAAATTATCTTTTAGTCATCAAATCAAAACATTCGAATTCTTTCAATTATCTATCGATTGGAAATTCAACTCCTACTCATCTTATTCGTAGTCAAAGAGAAAACAGCATTCAATTCAACCCTTACCAAATCTCTAATCACCACTACAGCCGTTAATGATTAAATCAATGATAGTTTTCAAAACTAATGAGCTCGATAAATCTAATCAATGAAAACTACAGCCGTTAAAATTGATTACTCAACCGTTTCTCCTAAGAATTCAACAACACCTACAACCGGTTAATTATTGATCTTAGTTGTTTCTTAACAAACTATCGATTATGCAATTGAATATTAGGTGATCGGTCTAATACACAAACACAACAATCATGGAATTCGAAATTTGAGAAACGAATTGAAATCGAAATATAATTCAACAATCAAACCAAATTCTCATAAAAGGTTCAATTCCAAAAGCAGGTATCCCTTCAACCAAGAATCGAAGAGTTTTAGCCTAGCATAATTAAATCTAAAAACAATAAAAATTCAATGGAAAACATTAAATAAATAAAGGAAAAGAAATTACTAATATAAATCACGATTCCGGCTTGTCGATTCCGGTTCCGTTCTTCGTTGTTCTTGAAGAAAACTTGAAAACAAATTAATCTAAAAGCTCCAAAATATTCTAAAGTATGAAAAACTATGAAAAACTGCTGCTAATGAGGCTTGTGTTCGAGTTTTAGGGTATGGAAGTGATAAATATGGGATACAATCTTTTAAACATGGTAAAAGACTCAATTTCCAAATTTCCGGACTCTTCGGCGATCGATCGCCTTGAATGTGGCGATCAATCGCTGCATTATTTTTTTTCGGAAAAATCATTGAGGCAATCGATCGCTATAAAGTGGCGATCGATCGCCGAGCTCCAGTAGACTTTGGCGATCGATCGCCACTTCTTCGCGATCGATCGCTGATTCTTCAAATTTGATGAAAATGTTTCTGTCCATAGGCGATCGATTGCCACTTCTGGGCGATCGATTGCCACTTCCAAAATTACGTTTTTGCCCTTTACTTGATCAACTTTGAGTCCTTGTCATGTCCATGTCTCTTCTTGGTCTTTACACATCATTTTTAGCTCGTTTTCTTCGATTGTACCTATAATTACACAAATATACGATTAGGTAGCATACGTATCAATTTATCTATCAAAACCTACCAAATCGTAGACAATTAAGCACTCAAGATGTGTCTATTTCTAGTCACATCAATAGTATATGCCATACGATGTTTATGATGTGGTAAGATGCCACAGGGTAAGATGCCCATATGGTAAGATGCCATACGATGTTTATGATGTGGTAAGATGCCACAGGGTAAGATGCCCATATGGTAAGATGCCATACGATGTTTATGATGTGGTAAGATGCCACAGGGTAAGATGCCCATATGGTAAGAGGCCATACGATGTTTATGATGTGGTAAGATGCCATATAATGTTATGATGTTTATAATATGGTAAGATGCCATAAGATGTTATGATGTTATGATATGGAGAGATGCCATATGACGTTATGATGTTTACGATGTGGTAAGATACCATATGAGGCTATGATGTTAGTCAATTACGTTAAGATCTAATGATTACGTGCATGAATATTTGAAACAGGGACAACAAAAGTGGGGTAATGTGTTTAACCAGGAAGTATACTTAACTAAGATTCATGCATTTATTTATTTATGTACCTTTTCTATGATGATGGGCGATGATTCATGCCGCCAGACACATCTATAGAGATGAGGCATTCCGCTGTGTCGATTGACGATGATTCATGCCGTTGGGCATATGTATATGATGATACACTCTTCTATGATGATTGGCGACGGTTCATGTCGCCGGATATGTTGATAGCGATGCCTCTTTCCTCTACTATGTTGATGATGATTCATGCTCAGATGTATAGCGAGGTTTCATGCCGTTGACTATATGACGAGGTATCATGCCGTCGATTTTATAGCGATGGATTATGCCACCGTCGAGCGACAGGTACGGATTACGTATTGCTATTGGACGAAGGAGACATGTATGTCGTCATTTTATTTAGCAATGAGTTATGATATCTTATTATCTAGTTGGTGTTATTTTAGATATCATGTATCTTGATACGTATCATCATGAGTTGACAATGTTGTATGGATGTCATGTGTTGACTTGTACTGTCGAGGGACAACAGTAATTTGGTGAAAGTTATTATGTAGACTTGTAAATATTGTAATAATGCGTTTGTGT
The DNA here is from genome assembly GCA_907163345.1 of Haberlea rhodopensis. NCBI lineage: Eukaryota > Viridiplantae > Streptophyta > Magnoliopsida > Lamiales > Gesneriaceae > Haberlea > Haberlea rhodopensis. Next base: position 394,385 of record CAJQUN010000084.1, on the reverse strand, counting down.
GAACGTTTTTGATTGTTTGTTGGGGTACCAACAAGAGAGTCATCAGGATATCGTTGACTCGATTTGGGAATCCATGCATTGGGATGCATGGGGAGACGTGATCGAATTGAGGTATATAGTAAGTAATGTGGTACCACTTCATTGCTTGAATCTCGTAATGAGATGTGATATTTACTGTTTTGGGGACAGTTGATGATGATTGAGGGTTGATTGTGGATCAGCCGTAATGAGCATTACTAATGTTGAACTAAGTAATCGCTTCATGTTCCAGTGAGACGCATGAGGAGACGTCTCTAGGTGGATGCTCAGGTTTGTGGAGTGCTATGGTATTAGTACAGAGCATCCTTGGAATGAGTATACGTGGCGTATACGAGTTCTTGTTTTGATAATAGTGGCGAGGTTGCACTATTCTGAATCGGTTATGTGTCTATCAGTTCCGGGATACATTCGGGTATAGATGTATTCATGTTTCTGAACGGTGATTCGAGGTTGGTGAGTCATGAGTACATGACATGTTCCTTGTGGGGATGAAGGTATTGGTATACCTACTACGAAGCTTTGGGAGATTTGATGGGATGGTCCACGTGGTGTTGATTCTGGAATCACACTGCGAGTTGTTGATCGTCGATCACCATTCTCCACTTGGTGGGAATGACTCGGAATTGACGGTTGTGTTTTGAGGCTTAAGGGTATGATGTAGATACCCGAGCAAGGTGAACTGAGTATGCATGTAATATTAGTGCTTAGGCAAGTATACAAGTGAGTATTCGGACGCTGGCATTTGATTTTGTCGAGCAACGGGTCGGTATGCTCGAATGATTAAATCTCTATTGAGAGATTGTGGTAATTTGAGTCTGGTACTCTCAAGGGCACGATGCATTCCGAGGAATGATCGTGAAGTTTGGTTAACTCCCTTTGAGGAGGAAGTGTTTAGTGGGGGTTAAGGTATTTCCTCGTTGGTATCTTTTCCTTCGAGTTATTCAATAGCCGCCCCAGTGTGGGATTGTTAAATCCTAGGGTAAACAAGGGATGACCGGAATTCGGATTTGTAGGGTGCCACTGTCGACACAAGTGTTGAGAATGCAATTGGTGCATTGCATGCCCTTACGGAATTTGAGACTCTGTGGAGTCTCGATTGTTTATTTTGATCAGGATGTGATTCTTGGGACATCCGGATGTGGACATCTTGTGAGATGTGTTTTTTTTGTGGATCGGTGGCTGTGAGTTGCCCGATTCGAGTTGCAAATGATGCAACTGCCCCTTTACTGGAGACTATTTTGGAAAGCGGGAACCAGATTTAGCATGTGTATACTGTGGTATACTAAGGGTTTCCCTTGTAACGATGTATGTTAGACACCGTAAGTTAAATGTTGAAGATGTCATTGAATGATGTCTATGTTAGAATCAGGGATGATTCAACCCTAGCAGTTACAGTTGACTGGCTGCTTCTGGATGGTTAGCGTTGAGTTGTGCTGACGCTCTTTGAAGTTATGATGGATTTGGAAGTCTATTCCACTCCAGAGTTTGACACGAGGTCAACGTTGTAGGGCCTCTCTACCCTAACAGCGTAATCGAGACATAATTAGGGCTAAACATGCATCACAGACAGTTTATGATTCCGGTTATTACGTGAGCTAATAGGATTTCAGGCCAAAATAAAACTTCGAAGCTAATTAATTACATTCCCAAATGAATGTTAACACTATAGATTTACACTACTCCTAGAGTAGAGACTATACCAAATCCTGTATCCTAATTCACAAGGCTCCTCGAAGCTCACTGCCTCAATCCGGCCCATAGCCCTCCAAATCCAAAGGTGTACCTACAGGAACAACTCACCATGAGCATACACATCACTATTCAACACAATCAAACATAATAACGTAATTAGTTGCATGAGATATATATGTATATATGCTCCCTGATTCACCACATTAGCACACTTCCTTTGTTGTTCCTGTTTCATAAACTCATGCACAAAATCATTAGCTCACAAGGTAATGATCGATATCACGTTCCAGTTATAATCACAATATTCCACATTAATCACAATATTCCACATTAATAACTATATTCCACATTAATCACAATATTCCACATTAATCACTATATTCCACATTAATCACTAGAATTGTGACTGTTCCGGTCCCAATACAACAGCGGAATTTTAGGACCCCTCGCTTCGACATATAGCGGCATCATATGATATCCCTCGCTTCGACAATGACAGCGGCATGTTACCTCGCTTAGACATGACAGCGGCAAATATCATACTACCATCGCTTCATATGACAGCGGCAAGTACGTCCCTCGCTCGAAGATAAAGGCTACCGGAACATTCATCAATTCCACCACAATAATCAAACACAATAGTTGATTCCATTATCACGATATATCACTATCATTTCACATAAATCACCACATATAAGGATTCACTATCCACGGTATACACAATACATAATCGAAAGCGTAACACATTTTACCGTCCGATGCTCGTACGTCTCACTACGTACCTTAATTCCCAAAAGTGGAGAAGTTGGAGAACTTTATCTCCTCGATGTTGTTGGCACCTGGGGTGGTTCAAGAATCACAAGAATAAAGTTTTGCAAGAACTTCTCTTCCACCTTGGAGTCCAACTCGAAAATGAGAGGAGGAGGGTAGGGTTTGAAGAGTGTTGGGGGGGTTGAATAATGTGAGGGGGGTAAAGATGATACAAGGTTATAGTGGGTTATGAGAGTTTTAATTAAATTTTGCACCCCACTTCCTATCAAGATGTAAATTATGCCCCAACATTGTATTTTAAACACATTTCACCACAATGTGCCAAATACCAATTAAATGCATGTTTCACAAAATAAATGACTACCAACACATGTAAGCCATTAAAACACCCAGTTACCCAACATGTATAACATGCACCCTGAAATGCTCTACCAGCCCACATGACCAAGCATTTCTACATGGCAATTAATTCTAACACATAAGGCAATTACCACCATAATTAATCATATTTAATCATATGAACACAATTAATGCCTTAAACACAATTAATCATTTCGGGGACATCACATTACTCCCCTACTTATAAGATTTCGTCCTCGAAATCGCATGCACTTACCCCAAAAGAAACTAAACATAAATCACATACCGGAGAATAGTTCCGGGTAGTGCTGTACCATATGCCGCTCCGTCTCCCATGTGGCCTCTTCGACACTCCGACGATCCCACTGAACCTTGACCATCGGTATAACCTTGCTTCGAAGTCTGCGATCCTCTCGATCCAGAATTCTGACTGGTCGTTCAACACAGGATACATCTGAACTCAACTGAACCTCTGAAGGCTGTAATACATGAGACGGATCTGGCTCACACTTACGCAGCATAGAGACATGAAAGACATCATAAATACCAAATAAAGACGGCGGTAGAGTCAAACGGTAAGCCAAAGTACCGATACGTTACAACACCTCATACGGCCCAACATACCTCGGAGATAACTTCTCCCGCATACCAAACCGAACCACACCCCTAAAGGGTGAGATCTTCAAGAAGACCTTGTCTCCTGACTGGAATTTTAGCGGTCGTCGCCGCTCCTTGGCATATTCTGCTTGCCTATCCTGGGCCGATTTCATCTTTTGACGTATTAACTTAATCTTTTCTTCCATGTCTCGAATCAATTCCGGTCCTCCGACCGTCTTACTAGTCAAATCTTCCCAGTACAACGGTGATCTGCAACATCGACCGTAAAGAGCCTCGAATGGAGCCATCTGCATGCTCGCCTGATAACTGTTATCATAAGAGAACTCTACTAGTGGCACTGAATCTTGCCACGGAGTATCAAACTCCAAAACACATGTCCTCAACATGTCCTCAAGCGTCTGTATGGTACGCTCTGTTTGACCGCTCTGTCTGACCATCAGTCTGAGGGTGATAAGATGTACTCAATGCCACCTTCGTCCACCCATCTACGATCACCTAAATCGCATCAATTAATGAGGCCGTCCTTGACAAGTGGGTCACCAATCCCATAGATACGTGCTCCCACTTCCACTTAGGTATCTCCAAGTTCTTCAGATCGCCACCAAGCCTCTGCCTTTCTGCCTTTACCTGCTGGCAGATCAAACATCTTTCGACAAAGGTCATAACATTACGCTTCATGCGTCTCCACCAGATCTGACCACTTAGGTCCTTATACATTTTTCTCCCTCCTGGGTGGATACTGAACCGGCTACTGAGAGCTCGCTCCTAGATTTCTTTACGCAACTCCGGCGTATCTGGGACTACCCAACGGTTGTCCAATCTCAAGGAATCATCCTCAGCTACTCTTAACTTTGATGGCTGACCTCGAAGTACTATTGATGACCATCTCTGAACCTCATCATCCAACCTCTGGGCTCTCCTGATAGCTTCAAATATGTCTGGCTCAGCCAACAAGGTCGACACTCGCACCAGCGACGTGTCCACATCGAAATCATAGCCCAGATGGTAATAAGAAGTCATCATAGCTGATAAACTCATGACATCCTCAGCAGCACTCTTTACCTTTCGACTTAAGGCGTCTGCTATCAAATTTGCTTTACCTGGATGGTACTCAATTCCACAATCAAAATCTTTGAATATGTCCATCTATCTTCTTTGTCGCATATTCAACTCAGCCTGTGTGAACAAAAACCTCAGGCTCTTATGGTCCGTGTAAATGGTAAACGACGTACCATGCAAATAATGCCTCCAAATCTTCAAGGCAATTATAATGGCTACCAGCTCCAAATCATGGACTGGGTACCTAGCTTCATGTGGTTTCAACTGCCTCGAAGCATAAGCTACCACATGCTTATCTTGCATCAACACATATCCCAAACTCTGCAGTGATGCATCCGTGTACAAAGCAAACCTCTCGTTTCCCGAAGGAATCACCAATACAGGTGCTGTAGTCAACCGGTGCTTCAACTCTTGGAAGTTCCTCTCACATGTCTCAAACCACAAAAACGGAACTCCTTTCTCCGTCAACTACGTCAATGGTTTAGCGATCTTAGAGAATCCCTCGATGAAACGTCGGTAATAACCCGCTAAACCAAGGAAGCTCCGGATCTCGGGCACAGATGTAGGCGTAGACCAAACCATTACTGCCTCTACCTTCCTGGAATCCACAGATATCCCATTACTAGAGATCACATGCCCCAAAGACACCACGCCGCTCAACCAAAATTCACACTTGCTGAGCTTGGCGTACAACTGATCGTCCCTAAGGACCTGGAACACCGTTCTCAAAGTGCTTCTCGTGTTCCTCTCCAGTCCGGAAATAGATGAGTATATCGTCAATAAAACAATGGCGAACTGATCCAAATACGGTTGAAACACCCTGTTCATCAGGATCATAAAAACAGCTGGGGCATTCGTCACCCCAAAAGGCATGACTAAGAATTCATAGCACCCAAATCTAGTCCTGAAAGCTGTCTTCTGTACATCATCTTCTCTTACCCGGATCTGATGATCCCCGACCTCAGACCGATCTAACTGTAGAGCCTCGTACCCCTGGGCGATACGCTAGAACGTATGTGACCCTTATCAAGGAGCTTTCGTAACTGGACCTTTAATTCTCTTTGCTCCGCTGGTGCCATCCTATACGGGGCACGAGAAATGGCAGACGTCCTCGGTAGTAACTCAATCCCAAACTCGACCTCTTTCGTCGGTGGGAATCCGGGAATCCCTTCCGGGAAAAACATCAGGAAACTCCGCCACTACGGGCATATCCTCGACCTTTAATTCATCTTTCCTCTCAGTAATATCAACAGCATAGATGAGATATCCCGAATGGCCCCGTTCCAACAACTGTGCCATCTTGACAACAGATAACAACGGGATCTTGGGACAAGAACCATCCCCATAGGATGTCCACTGGACTCCCAGATCAGATCTGAACCGCACTGTTCTCTGTCTGTAGTCCACCACTACCTGATATCTGTTCAGCACATCGATGCCCACAATGCAATCGAAGTCCGACATTCCCAAAACAATGGAGTCTGATCTTAGCTCATTGCCCTCAAAATAAATGAGACCTTCATAGACAATTTGATCTGCAATCAAACTTCTTCCAGCGGGTGGCAAGGCTATAAGAGGCATGGTGCATAAACAAAAGACACATACCCGCTATCACTTCTTCCGGAGCCGCTGTAGCCTGCTCCCTCTCCAACGCATAAACCTGCCCCTGAGGTGGCCCATAGGCTGACCTCCATACTGCCTTGGTTCCAACGGTGGCCTGTGCTCTACTGTTCTGTCTACAGGCCTCCTCGTAGAGTTCTATTGTCCCTCTCGATTGGGACATGGCCGAGCAAAGGGGCCCTTATTGCCACAAACATAACATCATACATAGTCTTTTGTCACATGTGGTTGCCCACAAAGAGGGCACTGGACCTTTCCAAAACTGTCTCCCTGAGACTGTCCTCTTTCTGATGGGGCATCATTCATACGGCTTCCTTTCCAACGATTCTCGGCCCCTTACCACTGAATCTCGAAGCCGCTGTATTCCCCCCCTTCGCTTGAACTGATCACCCCTCGGTCTCAAATTATCAGAAGTGACTTTCTGAGGGGGGGTGCTGGAGGTGGTACGGTATCATGATATGCACCAACTCCCAGTTCGGCTAGCTCAGCCCGTGGAAGGGCGTCATCAAAATTATCAGGGCCATAAGCGACCACCCTGTCATATAGTCTGGCCTCAAGCCCCTCATGAAGTTCCCCATCTTTGCCTTGCTTGTGGTTAGTAAATTCATCTTGCTTAGCCTGCCGCGCAGCAGATGAGAAGTAGCGGGTCAGAAACCGAGCTCTGAATAGCTTCCAATTCATCTCCTAACCCTGAGCCTCTTGCTCTATCACCGTGGTCTTCCACCACATCAGCGCCTTCTCAGCTAAATCTCGGCCAAATGGGACTCCATTAGTCCTATCCAAGCTGTCTTAGCACAAGGAGTTGTCACAAACATCTGTTCTATCCTCTTTAATCATTCCTCAGCCATTTTCCCCCGTCTCAGTTCCCTTGAACATCGGGGGTCGCTATGTCAGAAATTGAGCTAAATTAAGCTCCCCAGGTAGTAACTGTTGCTCAAACGGTTCTTCGTCGAAAGCTGGCGGGAGTAGGGGATTTGTACGCCCAACACTTGCATTAGTACTCACAGCGTCTCCTACTTCCACATTTGTTGCCACACTGCAACACAAGGGTAACAGCAATACCCAAAAGCAGTTTACATAATGCATTGTTAGAAAACATAACATGTTAGTATAACAACAATATACTTCATATGCAACATATGTACAAAACACGTTTAGAAGTAAGCACCTAGCCAACTTATTGCTAAGGCTACCCTTCACTCATTCCCGGGTTCTCTAACCACTGCTCTGATACCACTAATGTAGGGCCTCTCTACCCTAACAGCGTAATCGAGACATAATTAGGGCTAAACATGCATCACAGACAGTTTATGGTTCCGGTTATTACGTGAGCTAATAGGATTTCAGGCCAAAATAAAACTTCGAAGCTAATTAATTACATTCCCAAATGAATGTTAACACTATAGATTTACACTACTCCTAGAGTAGAGACTATACCAAATCCTGTATCCTAATTCACAAGGCTCCTCGAAGCTCACTGCCTCAACCCGGCCCATAGCCCTCCAAATCCAAAGGTGTACCTACAGGAACAACTCACCATGAGCATACACATCACTATTCAACACAATCAAACATAATAACGTAATTAGTTGCATGAGATATATATGTATATATGCTCCCTGATTCACCACATTAGCACACTTCCTTTGTTGTTCCTGTTTTATAAACTCATGCACAAAATCATTAGCTCACAAGGTAATGATTGATATCACGTTCCAGTTATAATCACAATATTCCACATTAATCACAATATTCCACATTAATCACTATATTCCACATTAATCACTATATTCTACATTAATCACTAGAATTGTGACTGTTCCGGTCCCAATACAACAGCGGAATTTTAGGACCCCTCGCTTCGACATATAGCGGCATCATATGATATCCCTCGCTTCGACAATGACAGCGGCATGTTACCTCGCTTAGACATGACAGCGGCAAATATCATACTACCATCGCTTCATATGACAGCGGAAAGTACCTCCCTCGCTCGGAGATAAAGGCTACCGGAACATTCATCAATTCTACCACAATAATCAAACACAATAGTTGATTCCATTATCACGATATATCACTATCATTTCACATAAATCACCACATATAAGGATTCACTATCCACGGTATACACAATACATAATCGAAAGCGTAACACATTTTACCGTCCGATGCTCGTACGTCTCACTACGTACGTTAATTCCCAAAAGTGGAGAAGTTGGAGAACTTTATCTCCTCGATGTTGTTGGCACCTAGGGTGGTTCAAGAATCACAAGAATAAAGTTTTGCAAGAACTTCTCTTCCACCTTGGAGTCCAACTCGAAAATGAGAGGAGGAGGGTAGGGTTTGAAGAGTGTTGGGGGGGTTGAATAATGTGAGGGGGGTAAAGAGGATACAAGGTTATAGTGGGTTATGAGAGTTTTAATTAAATTTTGCACCCCACTTCCTATCAAGATGTAAATTATGCCCCAACATTGTATTTTAAACACATTTCACCACAATGTGCCAAATACCAATTAAATGCATGTTTCACAAAATAAATGACTACCAACACATGTAAGCCATTAAAACACCCAGTTACCCAACATGTATAACATGCACCCTGAAATGCTCTACCAGCCCACATGACCAAGCATTTCTACATGGCAATTAATTCTAACACATAAGGCAATTACCACCATAATTAATCATATTTAATCATATGAACACAATTAATGCCTTAAACACAATTAATCATTTCGGGGACATCACAAACGTTCTCACTGTTGAGGTGTCATTCATGATGCGTTCATGATAGCTATGTCATAGCTAAGGTAATTGTTCGATTCACAGTCGTACGTTTGGGTTGATTTGCAGTCATAGTAGACTGACTGTTGGGATGACCCATATCGAGGTATGTTGTTGCCTCTTGGGTGATATGTTGATTTTGAAGGGTTGCTCTGTTTCAGAGCTTGGGATGAGGTTTAGTATACTCGCGTTTGATAATGCGATTCAGATATGGTCAAGAATCGATGTTGCGGCTTCATGTTGTTTATGTAGCCTTGCTGTTACGAGAGTACACCGGTGCAAATTTTGAGGACGAAATTTTATTAGTGGGGAATAGTTGGATGTCCTGGGATTATTGGTGTTAATCCCGGAGTATTAATAACCCTCAATGGTTTATCATCGTAGCAATAATGAGTTAATTGCGGTGCTGGGTCACCAATTGGATTTTAAATCCGGCATTTGGGATCGTTGGATCCAAAGGTTGAGATTGTATTCTCATTTCAATGAAAAACCTATGAGTTGGGTTTTTGGTGGCACTCGGGGCCCGGGTGCCTTATGCCGGGGCTAGTATGGGGGTTTGATGTTAGAGAGAGTTTTTGAAAACAGATAATTTTTAATGAATCATGATGTCTTGGTGAGAGTATTGGTATTTCGGAGCATTTTTGCTATATATACCAGATGGACTCGAGATTCCGTCAAAATGTCCGGAATCATCTCTCTCATCGCCTTCTCTCCCCTCCCCTTTCTCTCTCCCCGATTAACCCCAAACCCTTCCCCTCTTTTCCCCTTCAACCAAAGTGGCCGGAAGTTCGTGTTAGGAGCCGGTTTTCTCGAAGATGATCAGGTATTCATCTTCCCCTCGCCTTTGTCTTCGATTTGGTAGTTGTATCGTTGAGTTTGGTTGGGTTTTATATCGGTTATGAAGTTTGGGGATTTTTGGTTAAAAGTCAAATGTTGAGTTTTTGGGACTTTTATTGGATTTAAATGGTGTATTTGAGATGTGGAGGATGTATGGGTGTTGGATTTGAGTTTGGGTGTCAAAAACACAATGGAAACTCGAGTTTTCCGGAAAATTGCAGGTGGCGATCGATCTCCAAGGAGAGGCGATCGATCGCGATGAGCTGCTCAAATCTTCGAAGACGATGAACAGTGCAGGCGATCGATCGCATGGCTTAGGCGATCGATCGCGAGCTGGTTAGCGATCGATCGCGTTGATGGGCGATCGATTGCCTCGAGGCGTTGGTTGCCTACTAGAGGTGGGCGATCGATCGCTATGAAATAGGCGATCGATCGCTATGAAATAGGCGATCGATCGCCGACTCATGTTGTGTTTTTTTTTTTCAAAATGTTGGAAAATGTCGGGATTTTGGAATCGAGGTTTAAGTGGGCCGTTTCCGGGGCAATGTGTACATTCAAATAGGAATGCTAGGCTTTTAAAAGCGAATGGTTGGAGCCAAATTTGAATAAAATGGTAATCCTCGATTGATTTCGACTATTAGCCAAACTTCTTAAATGAAATATTTTTGGGTATTATGCATGCTTAGCCGAGGGGCTTTTATTTTTAAGTAATCGTCAAGGATTGACGATATGGTTGTATGTTGTGAACGTGCTTGGGCACGTAAATGCATGCATTTGTTAATTATGAGTCCTTTATGTGTTTTAGCACATGTTTCTCGAAGCATGGAACTCAAGCAAGGTTTGGCTTGGACTACGAAGATTTAATGTACGTTTATCGTACGAGCATAGCTTAAATGATGTTTTACAAGTATGATGCATGATATAATATACATGAAATGTTTTACTATGATGGCACCGGGACTTGGTCACGTTATTTTGATTCACATGGTGAAATGCATGGTGCCGCTATGAAGCGAGCAAATGATGGGGTGTGGTCGCTACGGAGCGAACACCGTTAGTATGACGCTACTTTGAAGTAAGAAAGGAAAATGTGGCATTTGATTAGATATCTAGGATATCTGTATTTTATTCCCTATTGGTAATGAATAGGAACAGAGACGTAGTTAATCAGAGAATTGATTAACTGGTATCGAAAGTTAAGGAAATCTAAATATGATAACTAGAATTATGATTGACCGCTTTATTTTTAAACAAAAGATATTTCAAAGAATAGTTTGAAGCGATTCTACCGCAAGTGCACGGTTGTCAAGTTTTAGTATAGTGAAAATTAAGTAAGGAACGTATAAGTATCAAATAAGATTAATAAAATTATATTTATCCTACGATTAACAAAGGTGATTATCTAATGCCAAACTAAACTAGCGTCCGACAAATAAACAAGAAACAATAAAATGTATGGTTCCGGATATGCGAAGGTAAGTCACTCGAGAAATTTACCAAGCTCGTCGTTCAACTATGTTATCTTTAATGATTCAACTGAATTATCAAATTATCAACCTATTGATTCTAAAGGTGAAAGGTTTTCGCTATTATTCGATACACTCTCTCGAGCTGTAAAGAAACTAACACTAAATTAGAATAAGTCACTCTCGTGCACCTATTTACTAATTCAATATTGCATAAATCGTCAAAACCTTATAACTCTAAATCTCTCGATTCCAAGTTCTCACGTATGCGATATCATCTCTCGATCTCAATCACAACATACATCATAAATTAATGGAGCGTGGTACAACGTTATCTCTCAATCTCGATTATAACTCTCAGATTCAATCAAAGTTAGCTAGACTTTGATCTACACAAACAATTAATTTATGAACAATAGCAATCAATGCGCTCAAACACAATTGAATCAATAATCAAACACAACGAAACTAAAACTCGATAAAATAAACTAGATTTAATTCAAATCAAATACATAAGAGTTTAATTGTCTCTCGACCTCAAAAACATCAAATGGAATTGAAAATCAAAGAAATCAAAGTTTAGAAATACGATAAACGGTGGATGAATCCGTGCGTTGCAACGTGATTTCTTCTCTTGCTCCTTCCTTGCACTCCGGAATGGATTGGCTCGACTTTGGACGAAGAACGGAGATTGAATCTCCTTCTTGGCGGCGGCTAGGCGGCGGCTAGGGTTCCTCTTTTTTTCGAGATGGGCGTCTCCTCTCCTTTTTTTTATTGTATGGAAATGATTTATCATTTAATCCCTCGAAAATCCGTTCAAAAATGGACGATAAGATGTTCCCGGATTTGTGTCTCGATCGATCGAGAATTGCGTCCGATCGATCGGTGCACTGTTCATGTCAGCCTTTGAAACTTACTTCCTCGCTCGATCGATCGAGAAATTGTTCCGATCGATCGAGACTTGAAATTCTTTTCTTCTCAGCACACTGTCTGGCTCGATCGATCGAGACATAATCTCGATCGATCGAGATTCGAAAATCTCACTTCCTCAATTTCATCTCTTTCTTGCCTCGATTTCGCCATTTTTCTTTAGTTTAGCTCATTTCTTCCATTTCCAACTAATTTTCCTGAAATAGACAATTAAACACCAAAAAGCATAATATCATCCAGGAAAAAGTATGAAAAATGGGAAGAAATTACAGCTAAAAACACTTAAATTCTAAGCCTATCAACTCCCCCAAACTTAGACTTGATCGTCCTCGAGCAAGAAATAAGCTCAAAAAGAAAAGTTAATCTTCATACTATGCATGAATCATCTTTACAACTCACGTAAAAACTCAGAAATCCTACTTACACGTCAATAAAAGTCATTCAACATTCAACAAGAAACGATTTCTCCTAAGTTAAACAATACATCGCAACATTGGAACGTGCGTGTGTGCTTTTGTCAAACATGAGTAATGTACATATCTTTAAGATCAAAAAGTGCCATAACAACTCCGAGTCAAGATTACTTTGAACTACTCTACAAATTTACTATCCAGCACTTCTCCACTAATGTAATTATTCCCTAGACTTGGATCAACAGGACTTTAAAAGCTTATAACGTTAGGCCTTTTGGTGTCGGCTCCAAAGAAAAGGTAGGATGAATTCAAAGAAGAGCGTACAATAGAATCAGTTCAATATTTTTTTTTCGCACATTATTGAGCTTCTCTTCAACTTTTTCTAGCCTTGGCCACTTTGGGTCTTATTTAAATTTTCTTTTCAAGGCTTTTCTCTACATCTTTTCTTTTTCTTTGCTCATTCTTTTGTTCACAATGAACTTATCAACATCTAACAATTTAATGCAATGAATGAGACTCATTATACTCCCTTAGGGGTAGGTAAAAATTTTCTTTTAGGCTCAATCCAAGGTAGGTATAATGAGGTTGCCAAGAATGTCGAATGGGGGTCTAATCATATGCAATGCATATACCATTCTTTTTCAATAAGGCTCAAGAGGGGACACTAAAAGGAATGATGAATACAAGGTAGGCTTGAAAGGCACAAACTGTCCAAAGATCGCCTAAATCATCTCCAAGTCAAGTTCCTAATTATAAATTTCGCCTTAAAGTGCTTTCAAATAAATTGTAGAGTTATCTAAGATACTCAAGACTCATCATAGTTAACACAAATTTTCACTTTAATCAATACATACTTCACTCAATCATGACTCAATAAGTGCTCAAATTATTCCTCAGTTTTGACATATGGTTAACAAAGGATATATACAAACAAATTAAACATTTTCATGACTCCTATCTAGATGAGGATTAATTTCATCATGTATTACCGTTGCAAATCTAATTCTTCATTTCTCAAGACTAACTCACAAAAATTTTTTTTTGTTGGTAATGCTCAAGGATGAATCAGTCACAAAATCATGCAGTCATGCAAGTAGAGAAGCAAGACAAGTAGCAATATGTGCAAAAGCAAGATATATACAAATACTCAAACCCCCCCCCCCCCCAAACTTAGTACGTGAATGGCCCTCAATGAACAAGAAAAATAAATAAATGCAAAGGCAGAAACACATACCATGACGACGATCGTCACTGATCGTCGTCCTCATCATGCTCCGGAGGGGGGACTGGGTAGTGGTGCTCCTCGCCCTGATATGGCGGAAATGGTGGGTACTCAGATGGTGGAGGTGCATGCGGATGATAAGGTGCAAAGTGTGGCTCCGGCGGGAACTGGAAACCTGGAAAGCCCTGGGCCATGGCAGTGTTCCATGCACTCTGATAGTGCATGAATTCCATCTGACGCTGAGCTACCTGCTCATGGTCCATCTGCAATGCTCTCTGCATGCCGTGAATGTCCCGCTGCATGCTGTGAATACTCTGCTGCCCCAGGTGAATATCTTGGAGATCCCTATGAAGAGAATCCAATGTAACATGTGTACGCTCTACAACAGAGGATGATGCTCCAGCCTGTGTAGTGTCCGAGGGTCTTAGTTCGGCCCTTCGTCGGCCCGTAGGAGGTGGTGGACCGTCCACAATGATTGGGGTCTTCGGCGGAAGAAGCTCCTCGTCTTCCCCCCATGTCACTCCATATCGCTGACATAAAGCAGTGATCGTGGATGAAAACGGTAGTGCGGAGGTCGGTGGGATGCTCCCAATCTCTTGAATGTGATCACTGATGATCTCGCCGAAGTCCACTTCCTTCCCTGAGAGGATGGCAAATACCAGGACCGCTCTGTCTTTTGTCACCTCAGAAGTGTGGGTCGAAGGCATGACCCGCGAGGCGACAAATGAGAACCATGATTGGGCCTTTGGCGTCAAATGCTTTTTTAGAACCAACTGTGGCTCTCCTTTATCGTTCCTTTGCCAATCCACTCCCGGCATGTCAATAACTGCCAATACCTCATCGTAGTCTATCCTGCTATTCTTGAAAGATTGGTATGCACAGTTATGCAGGAACGGCATCCGGTAAATATTATTTATTGAAGCTCGATCCACCAACACATCCTTCCCTCAAACATAAACACTTACTTGGTGCCCTGGTTTAACAGCTCGAAGGTTTGTGTAAAATTCCCTTACCAGTGGCACCACAGCATCAATAGGTGTCTGGACAAATTGATACCACCCTTTTCGTCGTGCTGTCCTAATGACTGGGCACTCAATTTTTTCCATGCTCATGCCCCTTTCACGACTAAGGGGTTTCTTATGATAGGTGGGGTATAATTCAGCAATTGTGGCATTGACAAACCTCTGTTCGTCATGCTCTTGCTCCGAAGTAGTTGCCTCTGCTTGTTTTCTCTTCTGTGAGGTTGCCGCTTGCTTGGACCTCTTTGTAGGAGCCATCTATGTGCTAGGTTATTCCCAAATATCTCAATTGACTTCAACTAACACCACACAACACTGTGAATCCAACACCCTTCAACACCACAAAACTTCCTCCAAATTTAAATCCTTCTTAACCAAATTCTACTACAATTCAAGAAATTGCACCAAAAGATAAAAGCTTTGAGATTTTGAAGCCAATTACCGCTTAAAAATCCGATCTTGGAATAGTTTGGCACTTGGCTTGGAATTCCCTTTTTTATGCACTTCTACCCAATTTGCCTTGCCATTCTTCAAATCTGCAATGAAAATCTCATTAGAACAAATATTACTTCCAAGAGTTGAAGTAAATATGAAATTTGATGGAAATAGGATGAGATTAGGTGCAAAAATTGGAAGAGGCGACTAGGGTTCTGTTGATGAGAGGAGAGAAAGTGTTTTGTAAAGTGCAGATTTGTCTTCGATGCCCTATATTTTTTTAAAATTTTCTCTCGCTCGATCGGTCGGAAAAATTTTTCTCTCGCTCGATCGATCGGGTTGCCTCGCCTACATCCTTATTGCTCTTACTTTCACATCTGCAATAAAAACACACGGACTTATTCACGGACAAAATAGAAACACAACTAACAACAAAACAAACTAAAACAAGGAATTGAAACAAAACTCGAGGAAGGAAGAGAAAGTTCTTAATTTATAGTCCCAAGCTGGACTGTCACCTCCTCGTCTTGTCAATTCGATGGCTCCTTTGGATTCTTTACAGAATCACTTGGGAGTGTACCTTGCGTTCTCCCCGAAATCAACGTGGCCAACTGCCCTATCTGCACTTCCAAATTTTTAATAGATGCATCCTGATTCTGCATCCTTACCTCCGTCGATGAAATCAACTTTGCCATAAGTTCCTCCATACTCGTCTTTTGTGTGAACCCTGCCTGCGGTTGTGGGTTCAACACATTCTCTTGATTCGACCATCTCAAATTCGGGTGGTTCCTCCATGGTTGGTTATAATTTGAATATGAATTGTTGGGTGGCATGTTACCTACAAAATTCACAGCCTCAATAGATTGGTTAAACTGGTTACCTGCCTGACACTCGATGCTTGGATAACTGCCTCCACACAAATCACAGAAAACAGCTTGAACTTGCATTGCTGATGCTCCAATGCTATCTATCTTTCTGTTCATAGCCTCAAGCTGTGCCGAAATAGCAGTGATGTCATACACTTGATGAACTGCTATTGGCTTCTGTGGCGCGTTCCTCTCTGACTGCCATTGGTAGCTGTTGCACGCCATTTCTTCCAATAAGCTATATGCCTCTTCCGGTGTCTTTCTCATTATTGATCCCCCAGATGCTGCATCTATCATCGAACGGCTAGAAGAAAATAAACCATTATGGAAAGTTTGTACCTGCAACCAAATGGGTAGACCATGGTATGGGCATCTCCTCAACAACTCCTTAAAACGATCCCACGCTTCATATAACGTCTCGGGGTCAAACTGCCCAAAAGTTGTGATATCGTTCCGCATCTTCGCCGTCTTGGAAGGGGGAAAGTACTTTGATAAAAACGCTTTCGTCATCCCCTCCCATGTTGTTATAGAACCTGCAGGTAGTGAATTCAACCATGACTTAGCTTTGTCTCGTAATGAAAAGGGGAAAAGTCTTAACCTGATGGCGTCGTCGGAGACGCCATTATGTTTGAATGTGTCACAAATCTCCAAAAAGTTGGAGATGTGATTATTCGGGTCGTCCGTGGCTTCTCCCCCAAACATAGCCAAGTGCTGTATCATTTGTATAATCGCCGGCTTGATATCAAAGTTGTTCGCTTGAATCATCGGCCTCGTGATACTGGACAACGATCCATGAAATGCCGGTTGCGCAAAGTCCATCATTGGCCTTGGGTTCTGTGCTTCATTATTATCTGCCATCGCTCGAGCTTCTCGTAATCGCCTAAGTAAAGTTCTTTCTATTTTCGGATCGAAAGGCTCGAGAATGGGCTCCTCTCTTATGAGCATGCACTAGAGAAAACGATTCCTGTACAAAACAGACAAAAGGAGACAACAAAATACACAAATCAAAAATCAAAACAAATCAATTAACAAAAACAAAGAAATAAAACAAATCGAAATAATAAAGAATTGGCTAAATTACAATTAACTAATCTCGTATGATATTATACAGATTAGTCCCCGGCAACGGCGCCAAAAACTTGACCGCTTTATTTTTAAACAAAAGATATTTCAAAGAATAGTTTGAAGCGATTCTACCGCAAGTGCACGGTTGTCAAGTTTTAGTATAGTGAAAATTAAGTAAGGGTTGTCGAATCCACAGGGACTAACGTATAAGTATCAAATAAGATTAATAAAATTATATTTAGCCTACGATTAACAAAGGTGATTATCTAATGCCAAACTAAACTAACGTCCGACAAATAAACAAGAAACAATAAAATGTATGGTTCCGGATATGCGAAGGTAAGTCACTCGAGAAATTTACCAAGCTCGTCGTTCAACTATGTTATCTTTAATGGTTCAACTGAATTATCAAATTATCAACCAATTGATTCTAAAGGTGAAAGGTTTTCGCTATTATTCGATACACTCTCTCGAGCTGTAAAGAAACTAACACTAAATTAGAATAAGTCACTCTCGTGCACCTATTTACTAATTCAATATTGCATAAATCCTCAAAACCTTATAACTCTAAATCTCTCGATTCCAAGTTCTCACGTATGCGATATCATCTCTCGATCTCAATCGTAACATACATCATAAATTAATGGAGCGTGTTACAACGTTATCTCTCGATCTCGATTATAACTCTCAGATTCAATCAAAGTTAGCTAGACTTTGATCTACACAAAAAATTAATTTATGAACAATAGCAATCAATGCGCTCAAACACAATTGAATCAATAATCAAACACAACGAAACTAAAACTCGATAAAATAAACTAGATTTAATTCAAATCAAATACATAAGAGTTTAATTGTCTCTCGACCTCAAAAACATCAAATGGAATTGAAAATCAAAGAAATCAAAGTTTAGAAATACGATAAACGGTGGATGAATCCGTGCGTTGCACCGTGATTTCTTCTCTTGCTCCTTCCTTGCACTCCGGAATGGATTGGCTCGACTTTGGACGAAGAACGGAGATTGAATCTCCTTCTTGGCGGCGGCTAGGCGGCGGCTAGGGTTCCTCTTTTTTTCGAGATGGGCGTCTCCTCTCCTTTTTTTTATTGTATGGAAATGATTTATCATTTAATCCCTCGAAAATCCGTTCAAAAATGGAAGATAAGATTTTCCCGGATTTGCGTCTCGATCGATCGAGGATTGCGTCCGATCGATCGGTGCACTGTTCATGTCAGCCTTTGAAACTTACTGCCTCGGTCGATCGATCGAGAAATTGTTCCGATCGATCGAGACTTGAAATTCTTTTCTTCTCAGCACACTGTCTGGCTCGATCGATCGAGACATAATCTCGATCGATCGAGATTCCGAAAATCTCACTTCCTCAATTTCATCTCTTTCTCGCCTCGATTTCGCCATTTTTCTTCAGTTTAGCTCATTTCTTCCATTTCCAACTAATTTTCCTGAAATAGACAATTAAACACCAAAAAGCATAATATCATCCATGAAAAAGTATGAAAAATGGGAAGAAATTACAGCTAAAAACACTTAAATTCTAAGCCTATCAATGATAATTGCTAGATAAAGAAAGATGTTATGAAATGTTGTTAATTTGAAATTGGCAATGGTTAATCAATGTAATGATTAACTGGATATTTGAGATTTGATGAGTTGTCTGTTTTGAGAACAGGGTTATTACAGGGTAAGCCCGGATGAGGATGATGCCATCCAGGAAGTGTCACATATATTCCACAAAATTTACATTTTTGTAAACCATGTATTATGTTATTATGATTATGGATGGTGGAATTGGTATGCTCACCCCGTGTGGGGGCTGTGTCTGTTGGGACAGGTGGAACATGTACATCGATGGCTTGGAGATGATCTCGAGCTGTTGATAGGAGACACTTCTAGGATTGAGGTACCAGGGCTTGATGGAGCACGGTATCGTATAGGGTACTTTATATACACCTGAAGGATATATACATTCATGATGCTCGCATGTGAGCACGATTATACCTGTATATGATTTGTATATAAAGGCATGAGCCTTTCTCTCTTTCATTTTATGTTGCATGCAATTGGTATTAGAATTGCTAAATGATATGAGAGCACTTGGGTGTATTATAAGGATGCATGCTTTATAAATGGTTAAGATTGGGGAAAACTAGACAATATGAAAAGAAATGTCTAAAGGAATTTTCTTATTGCTATGCTAGGCAAGGTTATATGTGTTTTCCCCTTATATACAATGAAAGCATGCAACACTTATGTGATGATTAATACACTAATCAAGTAATAAGGGCACGGGGTCCTTACAAATATCTTATGATAGGATGAAGACCCACGAACCAATGGTCCGTTGGTGGGCAAATTTCGTATAGAAGCCAATTTGAGCACAGCGTGGTATTTTGATTATATCTCTTGGCTCGATGATTCGAATGACGTGAATCTAAAGAGGTTGGAAAGCCAACTCAAAATCTATATTTCATATTTAAACATCTCAGTTCAATTTGGATTGCATGATGGAGCAAAATGGCATGGAATTCATGACAAGTGCAGATTGAAGCAAGGTTTTAGCGGCTGTAGCATTTTGGGCATAACATCTTCATACCTTAATGAAATTTGATTATTTTGACGTCCACGTGTAGCTAAGAGGTTAATATACAACTTTGATGTACACCACTTTGTTAGGATCGGGGTAGTGTTTAGAAGGGGGGGGGGGGGGGGGGGTTGAATAAACACTAGATTCAATTTAGATTTCTTTTTCTGGTTAACTGTAAACTGTTAAGTATTACAGTTGCTTCTACATATTGGGCAAGTCAGCAGACACTTGTTATAGTGCGGAATACGTCTACTGAACTTGTGAGGAATAAAACTGAGGTAATAAAGCAAAAAACAAATAACACAAGAGTTGTTTCTGGAAGTTCGAAGCACAACGCTTCTACGTCTCCCCTTCTTCCTTTGCAGGAAGGATTCACTAGAAGACTTGGTTTACACTTTTACAGTATACAACCTTCTTAGGCACTAACACACTTGGCCTAAACTCCTAGCAATCACAATCTTCTTAACTTTTGATTACAAGAGAATCTATAACACTCTTTACAGAATAGACTTTCCAGCTTCGAGTGTTTTTTAACAGCAGACTTCAATTGGAAATAATCTGTCACAGATTCAGTTTCACAGCTTGTCTGCTCTTTGCTGAACGTTTGGAATATCAGTAATATGATTTTCTTGTTTGATTTGAAGTATATCTCTTTGTTGAAAATCGCTCAGCATATCTTCATTTTCCGCTTGGACATATTTATAGGTTTGGTTGTCCAACGGTAGCTTTTCTGTATATGGAAGAGATTAGCTTTCCAAATTCATATTGTCTTCTTTCCTATTTTGTTTAAGCAACGGCTCTTTTCACTCTGACGGTAATGGTGGCGGAGATATAGCAGGGTGCGCCGCTCTGTTGTACCTTTGTCAGAGAATGTTGTACTTATTTTGTCTCGTTGCTTAGTGCTCTTACTGGAAGTTTAGACTTCTGCTGGTTTTGTTTGCTCAACTGGTCGTTCATCCTCTTATGACCAGTTGATGTCTTTGTTCAGTGGGACTATCCGGTTGATAGTTGTCCAGTAGATGTCTGTCCAGTTGGTGACCATCCAGTTGATGTCTTGTCCAGTTGGTGGCCATCCAATTGATGTCTATCCAGTTGGTAGCCATCCAGTTGATGTCTTGTCCAGTTGGTGACCATCCAGTTGATGTCTATCCAGTTGGTAGCCGTCCAGTTGATTTTTATCACCCGGTAAGACTTCAATATCCGGTAGGTGTCTTCATCCGGTAGGAGTCTTTATCGGTAGATGTCTTCATCCGGTAGGAGTCTTTATCCAGTTGGTCTTTGACATCCGGTAGGAGTCTTTATCCAGTTGGTCTTTGACATACGGTAGGAGTCTTTATCCAGTTGGTCTTTGACATCCGGTAGGTGTTTGTAATCACCAAAACTTAGAAATCGTTTTCCCAACAATTTCCCCCTTTTTGGTGATGACAAAACTAAGCAATAATCGATTTCTTACTCGAGTAAATAAGATGAGAATCCTGAAAATACTTGAAGACATAATGTAAAAGAAATTTTCATATGTTATAAATATAAGCAGATTACAAGTTGTAATCAAACTGGACAATTGAGAGAGATTCATCTTTATTTAAGATGAATTCTAATAACTTGAATAGAATCTAAGACAAATCTAGTTTTACACAATATAACTGATACATGACAAATTTTTAAACCAGCACTGTAGACCCGGAGAGCTTCGATCCATCTAATGTCAGAGTGGAAGAGCTCGATCCACCTTATTTCAGAGAGGAAGAGCTCGATCCACCTTACTTTCAGAGATGACCTAATGAGAATACTCTATCTCTGCCGGTCTACCTTGTTTCAGAGAGAAGGTCGGGAAGAGTCATATGTATATTCATCAGGCAGCTTCCATGATTCATGGATTCACCTATAATAATACTCTATCTCTGTCTTCCCCCTTTTTGTCATCAGCACCCAGATAACTCCTGATAGCAGTTCCTGACTGATGATGAGCATCAGAGCAGGATCCAAAACGCTGAAGCTTAATGGAGCTGGGTTAGATAAGTAATCAACCCATGAGGGGTTGATTTAGATAAGTAATAAACCCATGAATCGGAAAAGTTTTTAACAGAGAACCAAGGAATTTTGAAAGTCTTGAATTTAATCATGATGAGTGAATGTGTGTTATGTGAGCAAGCAAGAGTCGCTATTTATAGAAAAAGGTTTCAATTAGTGTAAATGCATTTATGATGATCAGTAAATACAAAGAAAAAGTCAACTAAAAACAGTAAATAGATAAGAATAATTAAAGAGGGATCAGAAAATGATACTATTTTCGCCCGAACCAATGTTTGGAATAGTCGCGTTTTTCGGTAGGCGGTTGGCGCGGACTTCGAGATATTGGTTGAGCAGTTGATCTGGACTGAGTGAGTGCTCCAGTTGCAGGGGATGAACGACCAGTTGAACTTGAAGCTCGCTGTGCTGAAGGAGCAGTTCTGCTGGGTTCAGGCAGTCTGCGGATTATTTGAGGAGCTGCAGGCAGACTGTTGCATATATCTTGAATCTGAGAAGCAAATGCTGCCTGCATATTGGTCAACTGATCGGTTAAGACTTTCTTGGCGTCTTCAATCTTGTCTCCAAGAGCCAGGGATGTGGCAGCATGAAGAGATTCATTATTTTGATTAATCTGAAGACGAGCCTGGCCAATTCGAGAAAGAGTGTCCACCATTGTGTTTTCAGCAAAAGTTTGAAGTCTAGTGACAGTAGTTGTTAAACTACTTAAGTCCCTGTAGACTTGCTGGAATTGAAAGTCCGTGTGCTGCTGATGGGTTCCTAGAATGAGAGTTGCAGTCCGCTCTTCCTGCTTAAGTTTATTGACATCGCTGGCTAGCGCTGATATTGCAGTGGAGAGATTAGCTAGCTGTGCAGCAATGTTTGGTGGTTCGTCCAGAGGGTTTGTAAAGACAAAGAAATCCTCTGAAAGTTCTTGAGCCATGGACGGATCCACAGGAATCATTTGAGTATCAGCAGTAGGATCAAGAGCACCGGGATGAGCATCTACAACTGCAGTGGAGAGCAACCCAGTGGCGTCAACATGTGGGGCAGCTATTGAGTCGAAAATAGTAACAGCCATAGTATCAGTTTCTTCAAGTTGTGGGGCAGCCATATCAGCAGTGTCTCCAATAAGTGGTGCAGCCATATCAGCAGTGGCTTGGTCAACCGCAGCAACAGACGACTGGGTATGATCATTGGAATGTGAAGACTCACTGGGTTCATGGTTGCCAGAGGAAATGGTAACTTGCTGAACTACCGTCTGAATCACTGTGTCCATATTGGTGTGATCAATAACCATCGGTTGGGACGGTTGATCATTATGAGAGCTGGAAGCAGAAGGGAGTTCTTGAGCAGAAGAGGCTGCCTCCACGGCAGTTGATGCTATCTCTGCTCTAGTGGGAGTGGTCTCTAGGACAGTAGAAGTGATCTCCACAGTAGAGGGGACAATCTCCAAATTTGCAATAGCCATATGTAAATCCGGCTGGTCGGGGCTTGCAATATTTTCAGCAGTGGAGCATGAGTGAATTCCAGTGGATATGCGAATATCATGAAGAGCGAGCTCAGCCATTTCCAGCTTGGGGCCAAGAGCATTTAGAACGGCTCTATCATGATTCGCGGTACCTGAATCACCATTGAAGTGTTGAAGGCGGGTTTCCACAAGGGCTTGAAGTTCGCCCACATAGATCATCAGGCGAAAAACATCCCGTAGCTTCAGGCTTTTCTCGGGGTCTGAGATTTGAAGATAGGCCAAGATTTGGTTCTCATCTTCCCTGGCCTGATCCAGAATAGGATCGAAATCATCAAATCGAACTTTTACTCGAGCCTTTACCCAACGATCAAAAATATCGAGCTGTGGTTGCAGTTTGGCTTCAACTGTATCCATGACCATTTGGATCTCGAAGGCAACAGGAGTGGACACTGGAGCCGTAAGAGTTTTTCCTTTGCCAGCAGGGGTGGTCTTTGGATGACAGTACGGACATAAGGACTTGGGTGTCCTAAAGCTGATAGTGCCTGGTGCTTGCTGAGAGCTCACCAGTGCTGACGGAGTGTCAACTGGAACCATTGATGGAGCAGGCACCATGGCTAATGAAGCAGTGGGTTCCTCAGTTGGAGGTTTTGCAGGGCTGAGTTCTCTATCAGGAATGTTTTCTGTCGGACCAGCGGAGGAGATGGTATCAGAAGCTGCAATGTCTTTCTGTCGGACAGCCGGAGGAGCAGCTTTTCTTGTTCTGGGCTTCTTAGGAGGGGGAGGAGGAGGAGAAGACTCAACGGATTCTGAGACGGTTTGTTCAGAGTCGCTGATGACCTGCGTCAATCGGCGCTTAGTTACCCGACGTCTCTGCCACTTCTCTGCCTGTGAAGCTGAAGATACTTGGCAGTGATAAGTCTCCCCGGATGGAGGTTGGTGAGAGCCCCTGTCTTAATGTGTTTGCTGTCAAACAGGCTGCTTAGCGGGAGAGCAAATCCTGATTGACCCTTGCCAGAGACTACGAGACTAGTCAGAATTTGAAATAACACAGCTGACCAGTTTATCTCCAATCCTTTCCATATTGCAGTCATAACATCAAATTTTTCAGAGGTGATCATATCAAATGATCCAGCTTTACATAGGAGCCCCTTGGAGATGATGTTCGCCAGTTGTCGATAGTGACTCTTCATTAGTACTTTCCTGAAGGGAGGACGTTGAAGACGATGAACAGAGTCAGAAGCTGTGAGGCGCATCTCTTCTTGTAGTTCCACTGGAATAGTGGAAAAATCAGTAAGTCCAGTGGAGGGAAGGCACAGGTGTGAGGCAAATTCAGGTTGGGTGATTTTAACCAACTGTCCAGATATGGATGCCACCACGGTGTCATCAACAACCTTGGCCGTAGCAAAGGACTCGTGTAGCTCGTCCTTGTAGAATGAGGGGACCTGGCTCAGGAGTACCAAGAGTCCTGCGGTATCCAGTTTTTGAATCAACTCCTTTGTCTCCTCATCAGATGATGTGTATATAGAGTGAAAATCTACGTGAACAGCGTTGGTGATGAAACTTGGCTGTCTATTCTTTGACATTTTGGATGGATAAGAGGAAGAAGCAGCAGCAATCTTGTTAGAGTAAAATTTTCTGAAAGAAAAGATAGTTGCAGTGAATTGTTGGAGAAGAAGAGTAGTGAAACTAATGGCGGTTAAAATGAAAGTATATGTAACGTCGTACTGTAGATGAGCGGACACATGTATACGTGGCGATCATCTAACGATTAAAAAAAAATTTACCAATAAATAAAAGGACTGGATTTAGGCGGGAGTGAAATATTTTATTTTACACAAAAGTAATTTTGAATTCCGACGTTCATTAGGTTAATAAGTATCGAGGGTTATTTTTGTCAAAGCATATTTGGTAACATCTGCTGGTGTGTAGGGTTCGACTGGTAGGAAAGCATCTACTGGATGTAGAGTCCTGCTGGTACGGATACACCTACTGCAGCTGACCATTGCATTACCAGCTGAGCTTAAATAACCATGATAAGATTATAACTGAAATTCCCCCTAAATTTATGCAAATAGACTAACTGATTCCCCCTGAATTTATTACCAAAATAATCAAGAAGTAATTTCAATTAAACCAAGAATATTTCGAAAGTAGGAAAACTTAGCGTCCGGTAGGGGTTTTGTGAAAATGTCTGCTGCCTGTTGTTCGGTAGAAATATACTCCAGCCGAATTTCTTTCTTCATAACATGATCTCTGATAAAGTGATGACGGATGTCAATATGTTTAGTACGAGTATGAAGAACTGGATTGTATGTTATAGCAATGGCAGACGTGTTATCACAAAAGATGGGAGCCTCTGTGGATTCAATTCCATAATCTCTGAGTTGTTGCTGAATCCAGAGCAATTGAGCACAGCAGCTTCCAGCAGCAAGGTACTCTGCATCGGCAGTGGAAGTTGCTATGGATGTCTGTTTCTTGCATCCCCATGATATCAATCGATCTCCAAGGAATTGACAATACCCACTGGTGCTTTTTCTGTCAATTTTGCATCCAGCGTAGTCAGCATCTGAGTATCCAATAAGATTAAAAGTTGAGTCTCTTGGATACCATAGACCAACATTCTCATTGCCTTTCAAATATTTGAGGATCCTTTTGACAGCAGTGAAGTGCGACTGCTTGGGATTTGCTTGAAACCGGGCGCACATACACACTGCAAACATGATATCTGGTCGGCTGGCTGTTAAATATAATAGAGATCCAATAATCACTCGATACATTGTAACTTTGACTGGTATTCCTGAATTATCCAAGTCGAGTTTGGCAGATGAGCTCATTGGTGTAGCAGCAGCTGAGCTGGTACTCATTCCATATTTCTTCAGCAGCTCTTTAGTGTATTTAGACTGATTTATCAAGATTCCTTCACTAGATTGCTTGACTTGCAATCCTAAGAAAAATGATAATTCTCCCATCATGCTCATCTCAAATTGGTCCTGCATTATCTTTGAAAATCTTTCACATAATTTTGGGTTAGTACTGCCAAAGATAATGTCATCAACATATATCTGAACGAGCAGAGTATGGTCTCCCTTTGTAAATTTAAATAAAGTTTTGTCCACCGTGCCGATGGTGAAGTCATGATCAGTCAAATATTTTGATAAAGTTTCATACCATGCACGGGGAGCTTGCTTCAGACCATACAAAGCTTTGTTCAGATGATAAACATAAGATGGTTGCAGCTGGTTTTCAAATCCAGGAGGTTGTTCAACATATACTTCTTCCTGGAGATTGCCGTTAAGAAATGCACTCTTAACATCCATCTGATAGACCTTAAAGTCTTTAAATGCAGCAAAGGCAAGAAATATGCGAATGGCTTCTAATCGGGCTACAGGGGCAAAGGTTTCATCAAAATCAATGCCTTCTTCCTGCCTGTATCCCTGTGCAACTAGTCTTGCTTTATTCCTAATTACTGTACCATTTTCATCTAGCTTATTTCTAAATACCCATTTAGTGCCAATAATTGTGTGATGAGATGGACGTGGAACTAAATGCCATACTTTGTTTCGCTCAAACTGATTTAGTTCTTCCTGCATTGCTTCTACCCAACTTGGGTCTAATATAGCTTAATCAATCTTCTTAGGTTCTATATGAGATATGAATGCAGCATAAAGAAATTCATTAATCATTTGTCCTCTGGTGCGTAGAGGAGCCAGAGGGTTACCGATGACCTGCTCGGGTGGATGATCCTTCTTCCACCGGAGCGAATGTCCATTAGGATTTAGTTCTTCACTTGGCTGGATATGAGTGGGCACATCAGAGGTTCTGATAGACTCATCTTTATCATTTGTTCCTTCTACTGCAGCAGGGGTAGATGCAACTGTTTCATTGGTAGCTGGCTGCAGTGCTTGTTGGCCATCAGACTCCTCTGCTTGAACTTCAGGAACTTCTGGTTCCAAGGAGCAGTCAGTCCTGCTTCTGTAATCTATCTCATCATCAACTTTTTCATCAATATAAGTGCTTCAAGTCGATTACTTAAATTGTTGATTTGCAGATTAGATACAGTACAGTCAGTAGGTTCATCAAATTTTACATGCACTGATTCTTCTACATTAAGAGTTCTATTATTAAATACTCTGAAGGCCTTACTAACTGTGGAATAGCCAAGGAATATTCCAGCATCAGATTTGGCATCAAAAGCGGTGAGATGAGTCTTTCCATTGTTGTGAATAAAATATTTGCAACCAAACACATGGAAATAGGAAATATTTGGCTTACTGCCATTCCAGATCTCATAAGGGGTCTTATTTGCTCCCTTATTAATCATTGATCTGTTCTGCGTATAACATGCTGTGTTGACAGTTTCTGCCCAAAATTTCTGCGATATATCTGATTCCACGAGCATAGTTCGCGCAGCTTCTTTCAAGGTGCGGTTCCTACGCTCAGCAACTCCGTTTTGTTGAGGAGTTCTAGCAGCAGAGTATTCGTGTTTAATACCAAGGTCATCTAGATATGATTCAAGTGATTGATTGGTGAACTCAGTACCTTTATCACTGCGAATTCTATCTATCCCACATGATTTCTCATTTTGGAGTCTTTTCAGTAATTTGATCAGCTTTGGTGTAGCCTGATCTTTGCCACTTAGGAACAAGACACACGTGAAACGAGTGTAATCATCTATTAACACTAGGGTATACTTCATTCCCCCTAGACTTGTTACTGGTATAGGACCAAACAGATCCATATCAGCAACTCTAGGCACCGAGAAGAAGATTTACTCCCTTTGTTCTTAAAGGAGGATCTGATTTGCTTACCAAGTTGGCATGCTGCACAGATCTTGTCTTTTGAGAACTCAATTTGGGGCAGTCCAATAACTAGATCAAGTTTACGCAGAATGGCAATAGTTTTAAAATTTAAGTGACTCAACCGTTTGTGCCAAAGCCAATTTTTGGAAGAATTCAGGGCAGCTAAGCAAGTAGAGGAGATAGGCTGATTAAGATTCCAATCAATTTTATATGTGTTATCATGCCTTCTACCTACAAGTAATATACTGCCATCAGTAGATTTAATTGTGCATGAGTGCTGATTGAATTCTACGGAATGACCATTGTCGCATAGTTGACTTATGCTAATCAAGTTATAGCATAGATTTTCAACTAACAAAATATCTTTAATGATGATGTTACCGTAGATAATCTTACCCTTACCCACGGTTCTACCTTTCGCGTTATCTCCAAAAGTTATTCTGGGTCCGGTGGAGTCCACCAGTTCAGACAATAAGCTCGCATTTCCTGTCATACTAGAGCATCTGTAGGGTCTTCCTACCTTAACATCAATTAGTACACATATAATGGACATAACATGCATTTATAACCTCTTAAGGGTTCCGGTTGTAGCTTGAGCTAAGAAGATTACAGGCCAAAATAAAATTTCCAAAAGCTATTTAATTACATTCCCAATAATGAATGTTAAAGCTATAGGTTTACAGTACTCCTAGAGTAGAGACTATCAAAATCCTGCATCCTATATTTATCTTGCTCCTTTTAGCTCACCTCCTCAACCCGACCCTATGCCCTCGGTCCAAAAGTGTACCTACAGGGACAACACATCGTGAGCATAAACATATTTACTTAACATGATATTAAAATACATACAACAATGCATAACATCTTGGTTAAGTAAAAGTTATTGGTCGTTCTTCAACTTCTTTTGTTATCCCTGATTCTTATTCATGTATAAGGGCATCTTACCCCATTGTATGGCATCTTACCATAACATAACCGTCGTGTGGCATCTTACCACAGGGGCATCTTACCCAATCATATGGCGTCTTGCCATATCATAACATTGTGTGGCATCTTACCACGTGGGCATCTTACCCACTCACATACATTGGGTGGCATCTTACCACATGGGCGTCTTACCCAATTATATACATCGTATGACCTTATCATAAACTTACTCATCATAAACATCATCATAAACATCATCATCGTAAACATCATCATAAACATCATCATCATAAGCATCATCATTAAATGTAGGAGTATGGTTTACCGTCCGATGTTCGTACGTTTCTTACGTACCTTAATTCCAAAAGAAGGAGAAATTGCAGAACTTTATCTCCTTGAGGTTGTGGGTACCTGGGACGGTTCTACATAACCATACGAATTGATATTAGAAGCTAAACAATAGCCCAATACCAAAAATTTAACAAAAATCATCATTTTCCTACTTTTGAACAGTGGCGATCGATCGCTCAAAACATGGCGATCGATCGCCTGATTTTTCACTTAGCGGCGATCGATCGCTTAAAATGAGGCGATCGATCGCCTGATGCTTATTTCGCTACTGGACGTTGGCGATCGATCGCGCCATTTGAGGCGATCGATTGCCTATCCTCATTTTTGCGTACTGTCTCTCGGCGATCGATCGCTGCATTTGTAGCGATCGATCGCCACAACCAGTGGTCGCGATTTCACCATTTTTATGTGCACTTTCCAAGCTTATCCTCATACCTTTCAAAACCAAACTTCCCAACAATAACAATAACATCATAACCCACTAAAACCCACATAAAACACTTCAAAAATCATACTCCAAACATATATAACACATACCCCAAAACAACCCACATAATCACTTCAAAAATCACCACATTTCAAATCCAAACATCATCAAAACTTTAGGGAGAGTCCCATACCTCTTGAAGACTCTAAATCTTGATAAAAATCACACGAACTCAAGTTTTGTGGAGCTTCCTCCTTCCTCCTTTGAAGAATTTCGAAAATGTGGGATAGTTTAGGGTTGAGGATGATTTGGGGGGTTTTAAAAGAGTAAAGGTAAAGTGAAGTGAAGTATAGGAAAAGATGGGTAGTGGGGATTAAAAGGGGTTGTGCAAAGTTAATTTCAAACTTGTACCCCAAACTTAACATGATGTATAAAACACTCCAACATGGTATTTTGAAAGCATTTTACAAAAATGCTCTAAACTTCATCTAAAATCACATCTTCCTCATATTTAATAATCAACACAATTAAATCATGTTAACATCTTAATACCCAACACATAAATCAATTATCACATGATTCATCATATAAACATAATTAATGCCTTAATTGCAATTAATTAATTTCGGGGCATCACATTACTCCCCTACTTACAAGATTTCGTCCTCGAAATCGCATGCACTTACCCAAAAAGAAACTAAACATAAATCATACCAGAAAATAGTTCCGGGTAATGCTGCATCATATGCCGTTCCGTCTCCCACGTAGCCTCCTCGACACCCCAACGATCCCACAGAACTTTGACCATCGGTATTACTTCGTAATCTGCGATACTCACGATCCAGAATTCTGACCGGTCGTTCAACGTAGGATACATCTGAATCCAACTGCACTTCAGTAGGCTGTAAAACATGAGACGGGTCTGGCTCATACTTTCTCAACATAGAAACATGGAAGACATCATGAATTCCAGATAAAGACGGCGGTAGAGCCAAACGATAAGCCAGTGTACCAATACGCTGCAAAATCTCATACGGTCCGACATATCTCGGAGATAACTTTCTCCGCATACCAAAATGGACCACACCCCTGAAGGGTGAGATTTTCAAGAAAACCTTGTCTCCTACTTGGAATTCTAGCGGCCGTCGCCGCTTATTGGCGTAGGTTGCTTGCCTATCTTGGGCCGCTTTCATCTTTAAGCGTATCATCTTAATCTTTTCCTCCATGTCCTTAATCATATCCGGTCCTCCGACCACTTTACTCGTCAAGTCCTCCCAATACAGCGGTGACCTACATCGTCGTCCGTAAAGAGCTTCAAAAGGGGCCATTTGAATGCTCGCCTGATAGCTGTTATTATAGGAGAACTCTACCAGTGGTATTGAATTTTGCCACGGAGTATCAAACTCCAAAACACATGCCCTCAGCATATCTTCGAGCGTCTGAATAGTGCGCTCCGTTTGGCCGTCTGTCTGAGGGTGATAAGCTGTACTCAGTCTCACCTCGGTGCCCAAAGCTGTCTGGAGACCCTCCCAGAAATGAGAAGTAAACCTTACCTCTCTGTCAGACACGATCGAGATTGGAACCCCATGCAACCTCACTATATCCCGTACATATAATTGGGCCATCTTTAAATATGTGAAAGTCATGTTGTAAGGGATGAAATGAGCTACCTTCGTCAGCCTATCCACGATCAACCAGATCGCATCAAATCCAGAGGCCGACCTTGGCAAGTGGGTCACGAAGTCCATAGATATGTGCTCCCACTTCCACTTAGGTACCTCCAAGCTCTTCAGCTCGCCACCAGGCCTCTGCCTTTCTGCCTTTACTTGCTGGCAGATCAAACATCTCTTGACAAAAGTGATCACATCACGCTTCATGCGTCTCCACCAGAATTGACCACTCAAGTCCTTATACATCTTTCTTCCTCCGGGGTGGATACCAAACCGGCTACTATGAGCTCGTTCCAAGATTCCTGTACGTAGTTCTGGTGTATCTGGGACTACCCATCGGTCGCCCAGTCTCAAAGAATCATCCTCAGCCACTCTGAACTTGGATGGCTGACCCTGAAGTACCAATGATGTCCATCTCTGAACCTCACTATCCGACTTCTGGGCCTTCCTGATCGCCTCAATATATCTGGCTCCACCAATAAGGTCGACACTCGCACCGGCGACGTGTCCACATCAAAATCATAGCCCAGATGGCAGTAAGAAGTCATCATCGCTGATAAACACATATCGTCTTCAGCAGTACTCTTCACCTTCCTACTTAAGGCGTCTGCTATCAAATTTGCTTTACCCGGATGGTACTCAATCTCACAGTCATAATCCTTGAGCAAATCCATCCATCTTCTTTGACGCATATTCAGTTCAGCCTGAGTGAATAGAAATTTCAGGCTCTTATGGTCCGTATAGATGGTAAACGTCGTACCATAAAGATAATGACGCCAAATCTTCAAGGCGAAAATGATGGCCGCCAGTTCCAGATCATGGACTGGGTATCTGGTCTCATGAGGCTTCAACTGCCTCGAAGCATAAGTCACCACGTGCTTTTCCTACATCAATACACAGCCCAAACCCTGCAATGATGCATCCGTGTACAAGGCAAACTTCTTATTCTCAGAAGGAATCACCAACACTGGCGCTGTCGTCAAACGACGTTTCAATTCTTGGAAGCTCTCCTCGCAAGCTTCGGACCAAAAGAATGGGACTCCTTTCTGAGTCAGCTGTGTCAACGGCTTAGCGATCTTAGAAAATCCCTCGACAAAACGTCGGTAATAACCTGCTAAGCCTAGGAAACTCCGTATCTCGGGTACAGAAGTGGGTGCTGCCCACTCCATCACAGCTTCAATCTTCCTGGGATCCACAGATATCCCGCTGCTAGATATAACATGACCCAAGAACACTACAGTGCTCAGACAGAACTCACACTTGCTGAGCTTTGCATACAACTGATGATCCCTAAGGATCTGAAGTACTGTCCTTAAGTGCCGTACATGATCTTCTTCGGTCCGGGAGTAGATGAGTATATCGTCAATGAAAACTATGACGAATTGATCCAAATATGGCTGGAACACCCTGTTCATCAAACTCATGAAAACAGCCGGGGCATTTGTCACCCCAAAAGGCATGAATAGGAATTCATAGTGCTCATACCTAGTCCTGAAGGCTGTCTTCTGGACATCATCTTCCCTTACTTGAATCTGATGGTACCCTGACCTCAGATCGATCTTACTGTAGAGCCTCGTACCCTGCAACTGATCAAACAAGTCATCGATCCTCGGGAATGGGTACTTATTCTTCACTGTAGCTTTGTTCAGTTGTCTGTAATCGATGCACAAACGCATCGAACCATCTTTCTTCTTCACAAATAAAACTGGTGCTCCCCAGGGCGATACGCTACGGCGTATATAGCCTTTATCAAGGAGCTCTTGCAACTGAATCTTTAATTCCCTTAGCTCCGCTGGTGCCATCCTATAAGGGACACGAGAATTGACAGACGTCCCAGGTAATAACTCAATCCCAAACTCGACCTCTCTCGTCGGTGGGAATCCGGGAATCTCCTCCGGAAAGACATCAGGGAACTCCGCCACTACGGGCACATCCTCAACTTTTACTTCTTCTTTCTTTTCCGTAATATCAACGGCATAAATGAGATATCCTGTATGGCCTCGTTACAACAACTGCGCCATCTTGACAGCAGATATCAACGGAATCTTAGAGCGAGAACCATCCCCATAGAACGTCCATGGAACTCCCATATCAGATTTGAACCGTACAGTCCTCTGCCTGCAGTTCACAACTGCCTGATACCTGTTCAGAACATCAATGCCCAGAAGTCAAAATCTGACATTCCCAGAACAATCAAATCTGACCTTAGTTCTTTATCCTCAAAATAAATGAGGCCATCGTAGACGATCCGATCAGTAATCATACTACTTCCAGCGGGGGTCGAGACTATAAGAGGCGTGGGCGACGGAGAAGTGCATATGTGGTGCCTTTCCACAAAACTTGTCGACACAAAAGAGTGTGACGCACCTGTGTCGATCAATATAAAAGCAGGGTGCGTAAATAAAAGACACGTACCCGCTATAACCTCCTCCGGAGCCGCTGAAGCCTGCTCCCTCGTCAATGCATAGACTTGCCCTTGAGGTGGCCCCATAGGCTGACCTCCATACTGTCTCGGCACGAATGGTGGTCTATGCTGTGCTGTCCTATCCGCAGGCCTCCCCGCAGAACCCTGTTGACTTCCCCTGTTGGGACACTGCCTAGCAAAGTGGCCTATGTCGCCACAAACATAACATCCTACACAATCTTTTGTCAGATGTGGTTGCCCACAAAGAGTGCATTGGACCTTCCCGGATCTGTCTCCCTGAGACTGCCCCCTTCCAGATGGGGCATCACTCCTTCGGTTTCCTTTCCATCTATTGTCGGGCCTCTTACCACTGAACCTTGATGCCGATGTGTTTCCTCTTGATTTGAACTGCTCACCCTTTGGCTTCAAATTATCAGGAGTGGATTTCTGAGGGGGTGCTGGCGGTGGTATAACATCAGGGTATGCACCCACTCCCAGTTCGGCTAGCTCAGCCCGTGAGAGTGCATCGTCAAAGCAAGTAGGGCCATAAGTAATCACCCTATCGTACAGCTCCGGCCTCAAGCCCTTCAAGAAGTTCCTCATCTTTGCTTGAGTGCTCGTGGCGATGTGAGGTACATATCTGAGTAAGGAGCAATACTGAAGAGCAAAATCTGACACTGACATATTACCTTGCTTGAGGTGAGTAAATTCATCTTCCTTAGCCTGTCGTGCAGCAGCCGAGAAATAACGATTCAGAAAGCGAGTTCGAAACATTTTCCAATTAACTTCATGACCTTGAGCCTCTTGCTCTACCACAGTGGTCTTCCACCACATTAGTGCCTTCTTGGCCAATTGGAACTCTGCTAACCGTATCCATGTTGTCTTTGCACATGGGGCTGCCACAAAGATTTGCTCTATTCTTTCTAACCATTCCTCAGCTCGTTCCCCTGTTTCGGTTCCTTCAAAGGTTGGGGGTCGGTATGCAAGAAATTGAGTTAAGCTTAGCTCCCCTGGCAACAACTGTTGTTCGGACGGTTCATCATCAAAAGCTGGCGGGGGTAGGGGATTCGTAAGCCCCGCACTTGCATTGACGCTCACTGCGTCACCTACCTCCGCGTTTGCTGCCATACTGCAACACAAGGGTTAACAACAAGCCCCAAAAGTACATGTCGTTAGAAAGGCATAACGTATGAGCATAACAGTCATGTACTTCATATGCAACATATGCACACAACATGTTTAAAAGTAAGCACCTAGCCAACTTATTGCTAAGGCTACCCTTCACTCGTTCCCGGGTTGTCTAACCACTGCTCTGATACCACTAATGTAGGGTCTTCCTACCTTAACATCAATTAGTACACATATAATGGACAGAACATGCATTTATAACCTCTTAAGGGTTCCGGTTGTAGCTTGAGCTAAGAAGATTACAGGCCAAAATAAAATTTTCAAAAGCTATTTAATTACATTCCCAATAATGAATGTTAAAGCTATAGGTTTACACTACTCCTAGAGTAGAGACTATCAAAATCCTACATCCTATATTCATCTTGCTCCTTTTAGCTCACCTCCTCAACCCGACCCTAGGCCCTCGGTCCAAAAGTGTACCTACAGGGACAACACATCGTGAGCATAAACATATTTACTTAACATGATATTAAAAGACATACAGCAATGCATAACATCTTGGTTAAGTAAAATTTATTGGTCGTTCTTCAACTTCTTTTGTTATCCCTGATTCTTATTCATGTATAAGGGCATCTTACCCCATTGTATGGCATCTTACCATAACATAACCGTCGTGTGGCATCTTACCACAGGGGCATCTTACCCAATCATATGGCGTCTTGCCATATCATAACATTGTGTGGCATCTTACCACGTTGGCATCTTACCCACTCACATACATTGGGTGGCATCTTACCACATGGGCGTCTTACCCAATTATATACATCGTATGACCTTATCATAAACTTACTCATCATAAACATCATCATAAACATCATCATACATCATAAACATCATCATCATAAACATCATCATAAACATCATCATCGTAAACATCATCATAAACATCATCATCATAAACATCATCATAAACATCATCATCATAAGCATCATCATTAAATGTAGGAGTATGGTTTACCGTCCGATGCTCGTACGTTTCTTACGTACCTTAATTCCAAAAGAAGGAGAAATTGCAGAACTTTATCTCCTTGAGGTTGTGGGTACATGGGACGGTTCTACATAACCATACGAATTGATATTAGAAGCTAAACAATAGCCCAATACCAAAAATTTAACAAAAATCATCATTTTCCTACTTTTGAACAGTGGCGATCGATCGCTCAAAACATGGCGATCGATCGCCTGATTTTTCACTTAGCGGCGATCGATCGCTTAAAATGAGGCGATCGATCGCCTGATGCTTATTTCGCTACTGGACGTT
This sequence comes from Haberlea rhodopensis, assembly GCA_907163345.1. Lineage (NCBI taxonomy): Eukaryota > Viridiplantae > Streptophyta > Magnoliopsida > Lamiales > Gesneriaceae > Haberlea > Haberlea rhodopensis. The sequence continues at coordinate 358,084 of CAJQUN010000084.1, read as the reverse complement.
GGCGATCGATCGCGCCATTTGAGGCGATCGATCGCCTATCCTCATTTTTGTGTACTGCCTCTCGGCGATCGATCGCTGCATTTGTAGCGATCGATCACCACAACCAGTGGTCGCGATTTCACCATTTTTATGTGCACTTTCCAAGCTTATCCTCATACCTTTCAAACCAAACTTCCCAACAATAACAATAACATCATAACCCACTAAAACCCACATAAAACACTTCAAAAATCATACCCCAAACATATATAACACATACCCCAAAACAACCCACATAATCACTTCAAAAATCACCACATTTCAAATCCAAACATCATCAAAACTTTAGGGAGAGTCCCATACCTCTTGAAGACTCTAAATCTTGATAAAAATCACACCAACTCAAGTTTTGTGGAGCTTCCTCCTTCCTCCTTTGAAGAATTTCGAAAATTTGGGATAGTTTAGGGTTGAGGATGATTTGGGGGGTTTTAAAAGAGTAAAGGTAAAGTGAAGTGAAGTATAGGAAAAGATGGGTAGTGGGGATTAAAAGGGGTTGTGCAAAGTTAATTTAAAACTTGTACCCCAAACTTAACATGAAGTATAAAACACTCCAACATGGTATTTTGAAAGCATTTTACAAAAATGCTCTAAACTTCATCTAAAATCACATCTTCCTCATATTTAATAATCAACACAATTAAATCATGTTAACATCTTAATACCCAACACATAAATCAATTATCACATGATTCATCATATAAAAATAATTAATGCCTTAATTGCAATTAATTAATTTCGGGGCATCACAGCATCCGCTGTCCAGAAACCATTCTGAGCTCCGAACTGGATGCATTCTAGTTTCCTGCAATTAAAGCGATATAATGATTGGTACCCAATCCTACTTGGGTCCGGGTAGGATTAGTCCTTTGGGAACCCACACTTGTATGACCCTAAGTGACTTAGGTCGGTGTGTGTTCTGAAATGTGTGTGCATTTATAAATGATGGTGATGATTTTGACTGTGAAGTGTGATAGTATGTGTATGCATGTGCATTTGGTTTGTAGTTCCTGTTATTGAGCATATACCTCTTCTGGACAGGCTTACAGTTGTAGTACCAGTTGGGTTTAACCTCTCTAGCTGCTCGACCATTGGGTTTAAGTTCATTTCTGAACTTTTGCCTCGGTTTAGCCTCTTTGAGTGGTTCTACATAACCGATACCCCTGTGCTGTGCCTGTTCCTTGATGAGTGTTGCTTTAACAGGTTCTTTAACCAGTTCATGAGGATCATATACTGTGCTAGATCTTACAAAGTTCATTGATTGAACCTTGCTTTTTGTTATACACAGTTGAGGTTTATTACCTGATGAACTGCTTTCATTACTATTATAGCCTATGCCGGTTAAGTCACCAGCAAGCCTTATAGATTCAAGCATTTCATCCTTTCTGGTAGTGGACGCATTCCAAGTGCTAACCAGTTTGCTAAGTTTCTGGTAGGCACACTTGGCTTCATCTCTTTCTTTCACTAGGAGACTGGCTGTTTCCCTTAAGCAGTTCAACTCCCTCGATTGTTCATAATCAAGTTTGTTTTTATGCGTTTCAGTTGGGATTGAGTGCTCAGTCTTGTAGCTTTCAAAAGATTCATATAGCGTTCGATACTCATTGATCATGTCCTGCAATGCATTGGTGAGTTCACTATGTGTAAATTCAGATAGGTTAGATTCGTGTACCTCATTTTCATCATTTGCCATTAAGCAGTGGACTTCCTCGTCTTCACTTTCGCTGGATGAGCTAGATAACTCCTCTGATTCTGATTCAGAATCAGCCCATTTGCTCTTGCTTTCTTCTGCCATTAAAACCTTTTGATCTCTGTCCTTTTTGGATGATCTTCTGGTTTCCTTGGATTTTCTGTAATCCTTGGATCCTCTTTTGTGATCATCCTTTTTGGGTTTAGGACAGTCCGCAATGAAGTGCCCTGGTTTGAGGCAGTTGAAGCATACTCGCTCTTCTTCTTCTGAATTTCCTTTGGAACTCTGCCTTCGAGGAAATGATTGATAAGATCTCTGGTTCTTCTTCATGAATTTCCCAAATTTCTTTACGAAAATTGCCATAGCATCATTACACATCTTTTCTGGAGTCATTTCTGTAGAAGTAGGTAGAGACTCCGATGCAGTGAGAGCTTTGGTTGGTTGACTGGTATTTGGTTCATCTTCAACCCGAATGCCTAATTTGAATTCATAGGCTTTTAAATCAGCAAACAGATCATGTAGATCTATCTTGTTGATGTCCTTCGATTCTCTCATAGCAATGGTCTTGACATCCCATTCTCTTGGGAGACCTCTCATTACTTTGAGAGTGACTTCTCTGTTGGGTAACTCCTTACCCAGACTGCTCAGTTCATTAATTATTTCAGTCACTCTTTCATCATACTCATTGAGAGTTTCTCCATTCATCATCTTGATATGCTCAAACTTTTGTAGAGCCACAGTAAGCTTGTTTTCTTTGGTTTGATCATTTCCTTCACAGAGTTGGGCAATCTTCTCCCAGATTGGCTGTTGAGCACATTTTTATTTTGTTGAACATATTTTTGTCCAAAGTTTTGAACAGAATGTCCTTAGCAACGTTGTCCAGATTTGCCTTTTTCTTATCTTCGTTTGACCATTGAGATCTTTCTTTTTCTACCATTTGTGGATCACCACTTGTGATGGAAGCAGCTGTATTGATTTTCATGATCTTCAACGGTCCTTCAGTGATTACATACCACATATCATCATCTTGAGCACTTAGATGAGCTTGCATACGGATTCTCCAGTCATCATATTCATCTTTCTTGAACATTGGAATCTTGCTGAATGAGGCCATCAGTATTTGGCAATTGGTAATTTCTCAAGATTGAGAAGACATAGGCTCTGATACCACTTGTTAGGATCGGGGTAGTGTTTAGAAGGGGGGGTTGAATAAACACTAGATTCAATTTAGATTTCTTTTTCTGGTTAACTGTAAACTGTTAAGTATTACAGTTGCTTCTCAATATTGGGCAAGTCAGCAGACACTTGTTATAGTGCGGAATACGTCTACTGAACTTGTGAGGAATAAAACTGAGGTAATAAAGCAATAAACAAATAACACAAGATTTGTTTCTGGAAGTTCGAAGCACAACGCTTCTACGTCTCCCCTTCTTCCTTTGCAGGAAGGATTCACTAAAGAACTTGGTTTACACTTTTAAAGTATAGAACCTTCTTAGGCACTAACACACTTGGCCTAAACTCCTAGCAATCACAATCTTCTTAACTTTTGATTACAAGAGAATCTATAACACTCTTTACAGAATAGACTTTCCAGCTTCGAGTGTTTTTGAACAGCATACTTCAATTGGAAATAATCTGTCACAGATTCAGTTTCACAGCTTGTCTGCTCTTTGCTGAACGTTTGGAATATCAGTAATATGATTTTCTTGTTTGATTTGAAGTATATCTCTTTGTTGAAAATCGCTCAGCATCTCTTCATTTTCTGCTTGGACATATTTATAGGTTTGGTTGTCCAACGGTAGCTTTTCTGTATATGGAAGAGATTAGCTTTCCAAATTCATATTGTATTCTTTCCTATTTTGTTTAAGCAACGGCTCTTTTCACTCTGACGGTAATGGTGGCGGAGATATAGCAGGGTGCGCCGCTCTGTTGTACCTTTGTCAGAGAATGTTGTACTTATTTTGTCTCGTTGCTTAGTGCTCTTACTGGAAGTTTAGACTTCTGCTGGTTTTGTTTGCTCAACTGGTCGTTCATCCTCTTATGACCAGTTGATGTCTTTGTTCAGTGGGACTATCCGGTTGATAGTTGTCCAGTAGATGTCTGTCCAGTTGGTGACCATCCAGTTGATGTCTTGTCCAGTTGGTGGCCATCCAGTTGATGTCTATCCAGTTGGTAGCCATCCAGTTGATGTCTTGTCCAGTTGGTGACCATCCAGTTGATGTCTATCCAGTTGGTAGCCGTCCAGTTGATTTTTATCACCCGGTAAGACTTCAATATCCGGTAGGTGTCTTCATCCGGTAGGAGTCTTTATCCGGTAGATGTCTTCATCTGGTAGGAGTCTTTATCCAGTTGGTCTTTGACATCCCGTAGGAGTCTTTATCCAGTTGGTCTTTGACATCCGGTAGGAGTCTTTATCCAGTTGGTCTTTGACATCCGGTAGGTGTTTGTAATCACCAAAACTTAGAAATCGTTTTCCCAACACACTTCTCCCAGAAATGAGCTTAAGATGGCGAAACGTACAAAGTTTGAAGTTGTTTGGGAAGATAGTTTCAGGCGATGGGAGCCATCACAGCAGGAGATACGAGCCACGCATGCCAACACCACGCACCATCGACAGAAATGATGGCACAGTGCATGCCCTGGCGATCCATATTGCCCAGGCGATGTAAGGAACGCCAGGCGATCAAAAATCATTCCTAAGTCATTTTTTTAAAGGGCGTTCTCCCCAGGCAATGCATGGAACGCCCAAGGCGATCCGAATGTTTCTTACGATATTTTTCTGAAAGGTAGATTTCCCCAGGCGATGGGTAGACCGCCTGAGGAAGTCTGGGCCAATTTGACCGTTGAAGCTTGCCGATTGTGATGGCTCAGGCGATGGAGCGTATTTTTGGTCCAAAATTGTTGCTCACAGCTATAAACGGCTAGTAATACCTTTGGGAGCCTCCTACACTATAAAATATAAATTGATGCATTTGGGGTGGCACAACACAACACAACAACCTATAACAAAGAGAAACACAAGATTTGCTCACGAATACACATTTATCATTCAAATTGGTGCATGTTTGTGGCTATCCTTGGAGCCCTTAAGACCAAGAAGACTCGTGAAGAGTGTGTGACTCGGGAAGAGTTTGTTTGTGGCTATCCTTGGAGACCTCAAGGCCAAGATCGAAGTGTTTTAGTGGAACCTCGGTTGGACATTTTCTAACTGGGAAGAGGAGACGTAAGCGATTTATCACCGAACTTCTATAACAAATACTTGTGTTCTTTATTGCTTTATTTACATTACACATTTACTTTATTATTGCTTATTGTTCATTGTTCGATTGGCATCAAGTCTTCCTCAGTGCAAACTCGACTTTTGCAAAATCACTTTAAAATCGCTAAAGTAGCAAAGGAACCTTGTTTACCCCCCCCCCCCCCCCCCCCCCTCTTCGGTTCCAACACATATACTCTCACCCTGGTCGATGTCCTGTGTTATGTGACATCTCTATACATATATATGATATTAGCATCTTTCTATCTCAATATCTTATCATCAATAATCAAAATCAAGTTTATTTTATGAAACAGTACGATATAACACGCATATCCATGAAATTAATCAAAAATAGCAAGAATATGCAAAATTCCCATTTTACGGCGACCGATCAATCGCTCGCCTTCTGCGAAATTGGCTTCGACCGATCGATCGGCTCAACCTACTGATCGATTGGTGAACCCTGTAACACGACATTTCACCATTTTCACCACTCTCCCACCTCCAACAACATGGCTAACATCATACAATTCAACTCACACAATCAAAATACAGCAAAACATCATAATCTCTTTCTTTGCTTCCATATCACTACTTCTTATACCGTAAATCATTTTTAATCATACCCATCAAGAAATAAAAACGCCAAGAACACATACTACAACCAAAACTTATAGAATTATATCAATAATCAACATTAAGGTGCAATTCACTTACCTAAAACTTTCCTAAAAATTCAATAACAAGCAATTGTAGGTGAATTTTGTCCAAGTAGAAGTGAAGGCAAAGAAGGTTAAGGAGAAAAGTTTTGATCGATGAGAGAGGGATTTGGGGAAATTTTGAGATAAAGATGAGTAAAATGCACTAGCATCTTTGGTCCTCCAAATCTAATTTCAATTGCATCCCTCAAGGTTAGCAAACTTCATCTATTTTACTCCTTTCTTTCCTTATTTAATAATTCATATCTCGTCTCCTTTTTATTATTAACATATCATCCCCTATGTTAATCACTACTTCATATGTAAATTACACGTCAAACATCATTTTTAAAATTAATTAAGCATTACTTAATTTTGGAATCTCACACCGCACAGCCAATGAAGCATACGCATATCTGTCATACTCATCTTTTGGATGTGATTCCTCTTGGGTGCCCACCATTCCGTCCATACAACATTGCGGATCTAATGATGGTTCCATAAAACTTTCCCATCAATTTCAGCGTGATATTACGATCGCATAGAACTACGGTGGTGTTTCTCCATTTCAACAAGCCTGCATGAATGTTGTGTTTAACGTCACTGTCAATCTCTCCATCTTTTTGGATAAATGAACCTAGGCATCGAAACTTGCTACTCATCGATACCTCTTGACCACCGAGTGCTACAACACCATAATCCCGAAAAGGAACGACCATTAAATATATGTACTCCATATATTTCGTTTTAGTCCTACTTAATATAAAACCCTTTGATTCCAACGTCTCTCTCCATAATTTCAGTTTGGCATTTACCACTGCCATTGTTTTGTCAATTAACACAACATTATCAGCAAAAAGTATGTTCCAAAGTAATTCAGTTTGTATGTCGTTTGTTATCTCATCAATCACTAGGGTGAACATGAAAGGACTCAACGCAGACCCTTGATGCAATCCAATAGTGATTGAGAACTCACTTGTCACCCTACTGCACGTTCCCACATTGGATGCTACTTCGTCGTACATGTCCTTGCTTATATTGACATACTTGATGTGAATGTTTTTCTTCATCAAAGCCCACCATACTATCTCCCTTGGTACTTTATCGTAGGCCTTCTCCAAGTCTATAAAGATCATATGCAGATATTTACTCCTCTCACGATAGAGATGGACAAGTGGATGAAGTAAATGGATAGCTTCAGTTGTTGACCATCCTAGCATGAAGCCAAATTGATTCTCCAATATCTTAACTTCCCTCCTTAAACAACATTCAATTATCCTCTCCCAAAGCTTCATTGTGTGACATATGAGTTTTATACCACTATAGTTGGTGCAACTCTGAATGCCACCCTTGTTCTTATAGATAGGGATGCGAGTACTCTTTATCCATTCATTTGGAATTTTTTTACTCCTCCAAATCTTCTTAAATAGATATGTTAGTCACTTCATTCCAATCGGTCCTAAACATCTCCATATTTCAATAGGGATTCCATCAGGACCAACTGCTCTTCGTGCTTCCATTTTGTTCGAATCTTATTTAACCTCAGATTCTCTAATTCTGCTGGTAAACTCACGGTTTACATCATGTTGATGGATATTAAGATCAACTAAATCTTGGCTAAAGCCACCATTGAACAATCTGTTAAAATAATTTATTCCATCTTGTTTTGATGTATTCATCTCTAACCAAGATTTTATTGTTCTCATCCTTTATGCATTTCACTGCACATAAATCTCTCGTCTTCCTCTCCCTCGCTCGGGCAATCCTGTAGATATCTTTTTCTGCCCCCTTGGTATCTAATTTATCGTACACTTCTTTGTAGACTTTGGTTCTATCATCTCGAACTATTGTATTCGATTCTTTTTTGGCAATCTTATACCAATATTCATCAATTGGAAATCTAATTCCTCCCTCACCTTATTCATAGTCAATTAGTCCAAGCGTTCTAATTTAACTTTCACCAATCAATCAATCTCTATATGCATATTCAAGATTAAAATCATGACATCATTCAAAACTAGTGAGCGATGAATCTAAACAACATAAACACAAGCGGTTTATATAATTTAGTCAATGGTTTTCTCTAAGAATTTAATAACACCAACAGCAGGCAATTATCGATCTTAGTTGCTTCTTCAATTAGATTACTCAAACAATCTCTTATTTGATATCCAATTAGCAATAGATTATATGCAAGTTACTAGGTTGTCAATCCAATAAACAAACATCAATCATATCAACAAAATCAGAAAAACAATGAATTCAATAAAATCGATAAACAAAAGCGTATGAATCTCCCCAAGATAAATAAATCCAAGGTTTTGTCTTCCTCAACCAAGAATTAAGACTAGCTACACATAATTAAAACAAAACTATAAATAAAAACAAGGGAAAGAAAACTAATCCGATCTCCGCTCGTCGAGGTGTCAATCCCGTCTTCGCTTCGATCTTCGTAGACGTTCTTCAACAAAATTGAAAAGAAAATATAAAACTAGTCTAAAATTATTCTACCCTAACTATCTAGATGGTTTAAGGTCTGATTTTCGTGCATATATGTATAGGGAGGCTGATGGAGTAGGTTAGAATCCATGTGGGAAGGAAAGAAATCAAGTTTTTACACTTTCCAAAAGTCTTCTGGCGTAAATACGCGTAGAATGGCGTAGCTACGCCTACAGATGTCGTAGCGTTGGCGTAAGTACGCCTAATAATGGCGTAATTACGCCTGTCATCAATTTTTCTGGCGAGTTTCGTATTTTGGCCATAACTTTCACATATGAACTCCGAATTCGACGAGTCAGCTGTCCACGCGAAGATAACTCGAAGTTCTACAACGTTTCTAAGGACCACATTTCCAAAAAGTGGCTCGAACATATAGAAATTGGAGGAGAAAGAAGCAACATGTGTCTTGTATTCTTGTTTTTTCCTCTTTTCTTCAACTTTATTGCTTCTTTCATCATTTTAGCTTGATTTCTTCACCTTTCCCTACATTTACACAAATATACGATTAGGTAGCATATGTATCAATTTATCCATCAAAATATACCAATATCGTAGACAATTAAGCGCAATAGATGTGTCTATTTCTAGTCACATCAAACACCCCATACTTAAACTTTACTCGACCTCGAGTAAATCAGACAAAACTACATTATTTTTTTGCTTGGCTCATAGCATCACAACAATCTAACTTGTCCTCACTTTTATGCCTCAACAATTTTAACATGCACAGTAATGAAAGGCGGTGAAAAGTTAACAGTGGAACAAGTTCAATCCCTATACATTTCATACTAAACAAAATAGTGAACGTGTGTGTGTGGTCATAAACAAGTGTTGTGTACAAATTATAGTTCCGAAATATGTAAATCCACAATAGTTCAAGTCATACACTAACACAAGTATAAGCTCACTTGCACACTCTTCTCCACTATCTTAGCTACTTTGCAAACATAAATCAAGTAGGTCTTTATTAGCTTGTAGCTTGGCCTAGGTATTGGCTTATGAAAGAAAGGATAAAGATATATCAAGTAAGAGAGTATGATGATATGCACACTAAAACTTCTCTTCTTACATGAATTTTTCAAACCTTGTTCATTTTTTTTTTTCAAGGTTTATTTCAACAATTTTTCAATCTTTTGTGCCTTGGCTCCCCTCGGAGTCATATTTTTATCAAATTTCTCAAGGCATTCCTTTTCTTTCATGTATTTCATTCTTTTGACAATAACGTTCACAAATATAATTCAATGAATTTCCTAGTGCATTTGAATGAAATACATCATACTCCCTTAAAAGGTATGGATTAAAAGCATATTTAGGCTTAAAGGGTAGGATGATAAGCTAGTCAAGAAATGTTGAATGGGGGTCTTTAGTATGCTTAGCATACTACCATTCTTTATCATTAAGCTCAAAAAGGGTACTAGAGATTGATTTTGTTTCATGGTAGGCTTGAAAGGCTCAAACGCATCAAAGATTGCCTATATCATTTTCATGTTTGCAAGTAGTCTAGACATACGCCTCAAAGAGCATGTAGTTAAGTTCTAGCATGTATTAGAGACTTCTTAAGACTATCATAAAATTTACACAATCTTCACTAAGCTATGCACACTTCACAAGCTATGACAATAATGTGCTCAAAATATTCGCTACTAAGTTAAAGTAAACTTTGCATTAGAGTTCAAAGTGTTCCAAAGTTAACAATTCACCTGTGTTCAAAAGCATGCATGATATCAATTAGGTTTCATCATGGGCTAGTGAATCTAAGCATGTGTTCATTACTAACTATGAGCTCAAAATTTTCAAATTTTTCGATTTTTTTGGTATTTTTGTATGAGAAAAGCAATAACACACCACTAATCCCTCCCCCATACTTAAATCTTACATTGTCCCCAATGTAAGACAAAAATACAAGAAAAGAGAATCTAACTACTAAAGCAAAAATAAATAAATAAAAAGGGAGAAAGGAAACTAACTCCCCTTGGGTTGCCTCCCAAGCAGCGCCTCTGTTTAACGTCGGTGGCCCGACTCCAATGCTCGTTGATCACGTGATGCTTGGTGGATCTTCAAGATCCACTTCTCCTTCTTTGGCGGCATGGAAACCTTCATAGTATGGTTTCAGTCTATGTCCGTTTACCTTGAATGTTTTATCTTTTGCTAGGCTTTGGACTTCAACTGCACCATGTGGAAAAACAGCAGTTACTATAAAAGGTCCAACCCATCGAGAACGTAGTTTACCTGGAAAGAGACGAAGGCGGGAAAGGTAGAGGAGGACTTTTTGACCAACGACAAATTCCTTCCTCGAGATTATCTTGTCATGAAATGTCTACGTTTTTTCTTTGTAAAGCTTTGCACTTTCATACGCATCATTGCGGATCTCTTCTAATTCTTGCAATTGCAGCTTTCTATGTTCCCCGCTCTTGTCCATAGCCATGTTTAGGTGTTTGATGGCCCAAAATGCTCGATGCTCCAACTCTACAGGCAAATGACAGGGTTTACCAAAGATTAGTCTATAAGGAGACATACCTATTGGCGTTTTGTATGCCGTTCGATAAGCCCATAGTGCATCGTCTAGTCTCAAGCTCCAATCCTTTCTAGTGGGATTCACAGTCTTTTCCAAGATAGATTTGATTTCTCGATTTGAGACTTCAGCTTGTCCATTTGTTTGCGGATGGTAGGCGGTGGACACCTTGTGTGTCACATGGTATTTCTTTAATAGACTCTCCACCGTCCTGTTGCAAAAATGGGCGCCTCGATCACTTATGATTGCTCTTGGAGTCCCAAACCTAGAGAAAATGTTATGCTTTATAAAACCTGCAACCACTTTCGAATCATCAGTACGGGTGGCTAAAGCTTCCACCCATTTCGACACATAATCCACAGCAAGTAAAATGTAAATGTGGCCAAAAGATTGTGAAATGGTCCCATGAAGTCGATGCCCCATACATCAAAGATTTCACAATAAAGTATGGGTTGTTGGGGCATCTCATTTCGTTGAGATATGTTGCCTGTCTTTTGACACTCATGGCACGATTTGCAGAAATTATATGCATCATGAAATAAAGTTGGCCAAAAGAATCCACATTCTAATACCTTGTGTGCCGTTCTTTTGGCTCCAAAGTGGCCACCAACCTCATGGGAATGACAAAAATGGAGTATAGAAGATACCTCATTGTCCGGAATGCAACGCCTGATGACTTGATCCGCACAATGTTTCCATAAGTATGGCTCATCCCAAACATAATACTTGGCGTCGCTTCGAATTTTCCCGCGTTGATTCCTATTCAATCCATTAGGAAAAGTGTTAGTGGCCAAAAAATTAGCAATACCTGCATACCATGGTAAAATGTCGTGTACAGCAAATAGTCGTTCATCCGGGAATTCTTCTTTTAGACACGGTGTATCATTCACATTAACCAAACGACTTAGATGGTCCGCCACTTTATTTTCTGCGCCTAGCTTATCTTTGATTTCAACATCAAATTCACTCAACAGTAAGATCCATCTTATTAGTCTTGGCTTTGCTTCCTTCTTTGTCATCAAGTACCGCAAGGCTGCATGATCAGAATAAACAACAACTTTAGCACCGAGCAAATAAGATCGAAATTTTTCTAAAGAAAATACAACAGCTAATAGCTCCTTTTCAGTAGTGGAATAGTGCCGCTGAGCATCATTCAAGGTCATGGAGGCATAGTAGATGGCATGGGAAATCTTTCCAATCTTTTGGCCTAAAACAGCGCCTACTGCATAATCGCTTGCATCACACATGATCTCAAATGGCTTGCTCCAATCAGGCGGTTGGATAATTGGTGTGGACGTCAATGATGCCTTCAATGTGTCAAATGCAGTCTTGCACACCTCATCAAACTCGAATGCCACTTCCTTTTGCAATAATTTGCACAATGGTGATGCTATCTTAGCGAAGTCCTTGATATACCTCCGATAGAAACCTGCATGGCCAAGAAAAGAACGCACATCCGCACACAAATAGGATAAGGTAGAGACTGAATAATATCAATTTTCGCTTTATCTACCTCTATACCCTTTGATGAGACCACATGACCCAAAACAATACCTTGCTCTACCATAAAGTGGCATTTTTCAGAATTTAGCACAAGGTTTGTTTCTATGCAACGCTTTAGGACAAGGGTAATGTTAGTTAGACAAGCATTGAATGAGTCACCATAAACAGTAAAGTCATCCATGAATACCTCTAATATGTGCTCAGTGAACTCAGAAATTATACTAACCATACACCGTTGAAATGTGGCCGGTGCGTTGCAAAGTCCAAAGGGCATGCGCCTATAAGCGAAGGTTCCAAAGGGGCGTGTGAACGTAGTTTTTTCTTGATCTTCCGGAGCAATCGCAATCTGAAAATAACCGGAATATCCATCAAGAAAACAGTAATAAGAATGACATGCTAACCTTTCAAGCATTTGATCAATGAAGGGCAATGGAAAATGGTCCTTGCGGGTCACGGTGTTCAATTTGCGGTAGTCGATGCAAACTCTCCACCCATTCTGAATGCGGGTGGTCACTAATTCATCGTCTTTGTTCCTCACCACTGTAATGCCAGTCTTCTTTGGAACTACTTGGACCGGGCTGACCCACTGGCTATCAGAAATAGGGTATATCATTCCAACTGCAAGAAGCTTTAAGATTTCTTCTTTCACTACTTCCATCATCGGTGGGTTGAGTTTCCTTTGCGGTTGGCGTGTAGGTTTTGATCCTTCTTCAAGTAGAATCCTATGCATGCATGTCGAGGGGCTTATTCCTTTGATGTCAGCAATGGTCCATCCTATCGCGGTCTTGTGCTCCTCTAGCACTTGAATGAGCTCCTTCTCTGGGCTATCTCCCAACTTGCTAGAGATTATCACCGGTAATGTGTTTCCTTCTCCAAGGAACACATACTTTAGGTGACTTGGTAATGGCTTCAATGCAGTAGTTGGTGCCTGCGATACAGAAGGGAGAGGTCTAGAGTTAGGAATAGGCAATGACACAAATGAAATGTTACCTTGTATCTCGGGCGTGGTATCCAACGCAGTGATGTTGTGTTCCACTTCATCTCCAAGTGGCAACTTGTCCTCAAAATGATCTAGAGGGGTGGTGAGGGCTATCTCTAACTCGTCTTTACCTGCAGTCTCAAAGATCCCTTGGGACAAGTAATCAATAATATCGATAGAGTAAACAGTATCATCATCATCACAAGGATATTTCATGGCATCATGTATATTGAATTTAACGACCTCACCATCAAACTCCATCGTAAGTGTGCCACTATGAACATCTATCTTAGTCTTGGATGTTTTCAAGAAGGGTCTCCCTAACAATATAGGACTATTATTGTCCCCCTTTGCCATATCAAGCACATAAAAATCAGCGGGAAATACCAACTCATTTACCTGTACCAAGACATCTTCTAAAATTCCCCTAGGGTATGCATTAGATCTATCTGCTAACTGAACAATTACCCTTGTTTCACTTAAAGGTCCTAGATTCAAAGAAGCATAGAGAGAGTATGGCATGACATTTATCGATTCTCCTAGATCTAGCATAGCTTTTTCAAGACGTGTTGTGCCAATTGTGCATGGAATGGTGAACATACCTGGGTCCTTGCACTTGGTAGGGATTTTCCTTTGGATGACTGCTGAGATGTTCTCCCCCAACTCAACCTTGCGGCATCCTTTAAGCCTTTGTTTCCTCTTGGCGGTGCACAACTCCTTTAAGAACTTTGCATAGCGCGGCACTTGCTTTATCGCATCCAACAGTGGAATGTTCACCTCACATCTTCGAAATGTTTCGTATAGGTCCTTGATGCTTTCATTCCTCCTATCCTCCTGATATGCGAGAGGGAAAGGGGGTTCAATCTTATACTCATGGAGTGGAGACTCACCTTTTGGTTCTTCTTCTTGCATGGAATTGTTTTCCGTAGGCTTGATCTCTTTCTTCTCATCTTCTATCTCGAGTTCTTTCCCACTCCTTAGTTTAATTGCGCTTGCATTCTCCCTTGGATTCACTACTGGTTGTGACGGGAGAGTGTTTGATCTTTGAGAATCAATGCGATTTATTGCTGTTGCCATCTGTCCCATTTGAGTAGTCAAGCTTTGGATGCTTGCTCTTGTCTCCTGTTGAAATTTTAGAGATTCATTAGCAAGTTCCTTAACAATATTTTCTAAATACTCACCTGGTGTTGGGGTTGGAATGGCTTGTTGTGGCCTTTGGAATGGTGGTCTATATGGTGGTGGGTGTTGTTGCATCTGTGGCTCATTTTGATTCCCATATCTCAAATTTGAATGATCTCGCCATCCTGGGTTGTAAGTGCTAGAATAGGGATCATACTTCCGTTGTGGTTGTCCCGGAAATCCGCCTGCCGCATTTGCTTCCTCAATTGAAGGTTCTTGAAGTGTGGGGCAAGCGTCAGTTGGATGATTCGGTAGTGCACAAATCCCACATACCTTAGCACTTAGTCCAATCCCCATTGCAAGTTGTTTCACGATACCTGTTAAGTCAATCAATTGTTGTTCGATACTAGAAACATTTACCTCGCCTTGCTTCCTAAGTTTATGGTCCGATCGAGCAGTTCCAAACTGTTGAGAGTTGGCTGCCATGTTCGCAATCAAGTGTCTTGCTTCCGTTGGCATCTTATCTACAAATGCTCCTCCACTAGCAGCGTCCACCAAATTCCTGTCATTTGGCAAAAGACCCTCATAAAAATATTGAATCAGTAAATGTTCACGTATCTGATGTTGAGGGCAGCTTGCACAAAGCTTCTTGAAGCGCTCCCAATATTCATGCAGTGATTCCTCATGGAGTTGTCTAATGCCGTATATATCTTTGCGGATTTTCGTCGCTCTTGATGCAGGAAAGTATTTCTCCAAGAAGGTTCTTTTCAGCTCGTTCCATGTAGTGATGGATCCAGAAGGTAAATAGAAGAGCCAATCTTTAGCCGCGTCCTTCAAAGAGAACGGAAAAGCACGTAATTTGATTTGTTCCTCGGTTATTCCAGTCGGCTTCATCGTAGTGCACACTACATGGAATTCCATCAAATGCTTATGCGGATCCTCACCTGCAAGGCCATGAAAAGAAGGTAAAAGATGTATTAGGCCAGATTTTAATTCAAAATTTATATTAGTAGCAAGTGTAGGAAAGGTTATGCAGAGAGGCTGCTGATCAAAAGTAGGATTCGCTAGCTATCGTAGGCTTTGATTCTCTGCCATGATGGTTCTTTCCTCTTCTTCTTTCACTTGTCTTCGATTTTCTCTTCTTAGGTGGTATAAGGTCCTTTCTATCTCGGGATCGTATTGATGTTCGTCCTCCTCCAATGAAAAATCGCCTGCGTGCATGAACAAACAGTTAAAAAGCACGGGAAGAAGAATATCAATAAAAATTAACACAAATTAATAAAATTGCCTTCCCCGGCAACGGCGCCAAAATTTGGTGGGCGTTTATCGTGTACGCCCAAATTAACCCCACTCAATCCTCAAGATTGATAACAATAATGTAGTAGCGTGAGTAGGGATCGATCCCACGAGAAGGTGTGAATCTTTGTGTTAATGAAAATCAAAACAAAAGAATAATAAAGGATGGGGTTGTGAGGTTGAATTATACTAATGAAAATTAAAAACAAAGATTAACTAATGAAAGCGATTCTTGGTATCGGTCGACTCTACCTTGGATATTATCATCTATTTTATCGATTCACAAAAGACTCAATTTTACTTGAATATTCATCAATTGGAAATCTAATTCCTCCCTCACCTTATTCATAGTCAATTAGTCCAAGCGTTCTAATTTAACTTTCACCAATCAATCAATCTCTATATGCATATTCAAGATTAAAATCATGACATCATTCAAAACTAGTGAGCGATGAATCTAAACAACATAAATACAAGCGGTTTATATAATTTAGTCAATGGTTTTCTCTAAGAATTTAATAACACCAACAGCAGGCAATTATCGATCTTAGTTGCTTCTTCAATTAGATTACTCAAGCAATCTCTTATTTGATATCCAATTAGCAATAGATTATATGCAAGTTACTAGGTTGTCAATCCAATAAACAAACATCAATCATATCAACAAAATCAGAAAAACAATGAATTCAATAAAATCGATAAACAAAAGCGTATGAATCTCCCCAAGATAAATAAATCCAAGGTTTTGTCATCCTCAACCAAGAATTAAGACTAGCTACACATAATTAAAACAAAACTATAAATAAAAACAAGGGAAAGAAAACTAATCCGATCTCCGCTCGTCGAGGTGTCAATCCCGCCTTCGCTTCGATCTTCGTAGACGTTCTTCAACAAAATTGAAAAGAAAATATAAAACTAGTCTAAAATTATTCTACCCTAACTATCTAGATGGTTTAAGGTCTGATTTTCGTGCATATATGTATAGGGAGGCTGATGGAGTAGGTTAGAATCCATGTGGGAAGGAAAGAAATCAAGTTTTTACACTTTCCAAAAGTCTTCTGGCGTAAATACGCGTAGAATGGCGTAGCTACGCCTACAGATGCCGTGGCGTTGGCGTAAGTACGCCTAATAATGGCGTAATTACGCCTGTCATCATTTTTTCTGGCGAGTTTCGTATTTTGACCATAACTTTCACATACGAACTCCGAATTCGACGAGTCAGCTATCCACGCGAAGATAACTCGAAGTTCTACAACTTTTCTATGGACCACATTTCCAAAAAGTGGCTCGAACATATAGAAATTTGAGGAGAAAGAAGCAACATGTGTCTTGTATTCTGGTTTTTTCCTCTTTTCTTCAACTTTATTGCTTCTTTCATCATTTTAGCTTGATTTCTTCACCTTTCCCTACATTTACACAAATATACGATTAGGTAGCATATGTATCAATTTATCCATCAAAATATACCAAATCGTAGACAATTAAGCGCAATAGATGTGTCTATTTCTAGTCACATCACTTTCTGTAAGGACCCTAATCCTTAAGTGCGGAATAAAGGCATAATAGAGCTAAATAAATGATCAGAGTAGAGTAAACAAGTTGAGTTTGTGAGCTTAAGCATTTACATGCCAAAATAAAGGACTACCAAAAAGGATTAATTACATTCCAACAAATGAATGTGTCCACTATAGTTTTACGCTACTCCTAGAGTAGGAACTATACAAAAGAATCCTGTCCTTTCATCTACCAAAGATGCTCGAGAAGCTCACTGTCTCAACCCGTTCAAGCCCATCTATCATGCCAAAAAGGTACCTACAAGGACAACCCCCAAACATGAGCAATAATAATCATTCATATTCAACACGACATGAAGATAAAGCGTAAATGCATAATCAATATAAAACACTTCCTGTTTTCCCATGCATTTCAAACGCTTCCCGTTTGGTTGTCCCTGTACCATAACTCATGAGTATAATCAACAGATTATTTTTAATGGCCAAAAACATGTCATGACATCATATACCATTTCAACTGTACCACATATTGGTCACCATTCCCTAGTCTGTCCATCACAGTGTATTTTAATGCCCCTCGCTTATATTCATATGGGCGGCATAGGATAACCTCGCTACAATGGACATGCGGCGCTCCCACCCCTCGCTTCACAGAGAGCGGCAAATATCCTTTCCTCGCCCCATATGACAACCACGCTCAAATGTGACATGCGGCGCTCCCACCCCTCGCTTCACATTTGGCGGAACCAATACAAAAAGCGGCAAGCATTAAAATCATCAAAGGATGACCACGACTCATGGGATGTGCATCCAATATTCATAATGTGCATCTAACATCAATATGCATAAATTACCATGTATATGCATCCACTATGCAATACCTCATATGGCATAACTCAACATGTATATGCATCCACTATGCAATACCACATATATACCCGCATCCACAATGCATAAACAATGAGTATATAAAATACATGTTACCGTTGGGTGCCCGTACGTCCACTACGTACCTTTCCAAAATGTGGAATGTGATTGGACCTCAATTCCTTGGCTGCGTTGCCACCTGGGTTGGTTCTACATATTCACAAATACCAATATTAGAAACCAATAATAGTCCAATACCAAAAATCCCACAAAAACACCCAAAAACACCATTTTTGGTGTCTCGCGATCGATCGCCAACAAGCCCCGATCGATCGCGAGACTACACTGCCTCAGCCAACAAAAATGCACAATTCGCGATCGATCGCGGAGCTAGCGCCGATCGATCGCGGCCTCGCCGATCGATCGCGCCAAGCTCGCGATCGATCGCTGAGGCTCACTGCCTCAGCCCTGTTGCTCGCGATCGATCGCGAGAAAATCGCCGATCGATCGCCGAGCTGTAGCCAAGCGGGAATCGGGCACTATTCACCCTTCACCTTCCCAAACTCAACTAAACCCACAAATACCAACATCAACCAATACCAATAACTCAAAACCAACACTAAACAACATAACAAACTCAAATATACCACACCAATACCAATAACTCAAAACCAACACTAAACAACATAACAAACTCAAATATACCACATCCAACCAAAAATATTACCAAAACCATAACACCCAACACAAACCCATTTTAAACCCTTCAAAACCCAACCAAACTCAAACAAAACTTTACAAAATTAATACATGAGGTACCCATACCTCTTGGGGATCTTAAATCACCCAACAATCTTCCACAAATCAAAGTTTGCAAGCACTTCTCTTCACTCAAGAGCCCAAAATCGAAAATGAGAAGAGGGGGAAGGGTTTGGGTGTTTGAAAATGATTTGGTAAAGTAAATAAGAGTGGATGGGGTGGGGTTGGGTATAAGGTGAGTTTATTTAATTAAAAGCATGCCAAATAATCCCATGGTGTATAAAACACCTCAACATGATATTTTTCAAAGCATTTACTCAAAATGCACCAAATACCATATAAACACATGATTCCCAATTAATTGCTAACCAATGCAAATAAATCATGCTTCCAATAATATTTACCCAACATGCACCACATGCACCCTAAAATGCAATCCCGGGTCAACCCTATCCATATGACCATGCATTTTCCATAAGGTAAATAAATCCCAAAACATAATCAATTACCACATAATTAATCATGTAAACACAATTAGAGCCAAATAGCAATTAACCATTTCGGGGATGTCACAATACTCCCCTACTTATAAGATTTCGCCCTCGAAATCGCATGCACTTACCCCAACAGAAACTAAACATAAACTCATACCAGAGAATAGTTCCGGGTAGTGCTGCACCATATGCTGCTCCGTCTCCCACGTAGCCTCCTCGACACCCCTGCGATCCCACTGAACTTTGATCATCGGTATCACTTTGTTCCGAAGTCTACGGTCTGCTCTGTCCAGAATTCTAACAGGCCGTTCCACATAAGATATATCTGACTCTAACTGAACTTCGGAAGGCTGCAACACGTGAGACGGATCCGGCTCATACTTTCGCAGCATCGATACATGAAACACATCATGTATACCAGATAAAGAAGGCGGCAAAGCCAGTCGGTAAGCCAATGTGCCAATGCGCTGCAAAATCTCGTACGGTCCCACAAACCTCGGAGACAGTTTCCCGCGCATCCCAAACCGCACAACGCCTCTGAAAGGCGAGATCTTCAAAAAGACCTTATCTCCCAACTGAAACTCTAACGGTCTCCGCCGTTTATTCGCATAAGCAGCCTGTCTGTCCTGAGCCGCTTTCATTTTCTGCCTTATTGTCTTTATCTTCTCTTCCATTTCCCGGATCAGCTCAGGCCCTCCGACTGATCTACTGTCCAAATCATCCCAACATAAGGGCGATCTACATCGTCTGCCATAAAGAGCTTCAAACGGAGCCATCTGAATACTTGCCTGGTAGCTATTGTTATAAGAAAACTCTACCAAAGGCACTGAATCCTGCCAAGAAGCATCGAACTCCAAAACACAAGCTCTTAACATGTCCTCGAGCGTCTGAATAGTGCGCTCGGTCTGACCATCCGTCTGAGGATGATAAGCAGTACTCAATCTGACCTCAGTTCCCAAAGCTGACTGAAGGCCTTCCCAGAAATGAGATGTGAATCGCGGATCTCGATCTGACACAATAGAAACGGGGATCCCATGCAATCTCACCACATCTCTAATATACAACTGCGCCATCCTCAAAAATGTAAATGTCATGCTATAGGGGATAAAGTGGGCTACCTTGGTCAATCTGTCCACAATCACCCAAATAGCATCGAAGCCTGAAGCACTCCTCGGCAAATGAGTCACGAAGTCCATGGAAATGTGCTCCCACTTCCACTTCGGTATCTCCAAGCTCCTCAATTCACCGCCAGGTCTCTGCCTCTCTGCCTTAACCTGCTGGCAGATCAGACACCTCTTCACAAAAGCGACGACATCGGACTTCATTCTCTTCCACCAAAACTGACCACGCAGATCTCTGTACATCTTCTTCCCGCCTGGGTGGATGCTAAGCCTGCTACTGTGAGCTCGCTCCAAGATTCCCTTACGCAACTCCGGCGTACTCGGAACTACCCAGCGGTTACCCAATCTCAAAGATCCGTCGTCGGCCACTCTGAACTTCGTCGGCTGACCAAGATGCACTATAGACAACCATCTCTGAACCTCAGCATCTGATCTCTGAGCTCTCCTGATGTTCTCATAAATATCTGGCTCAGCTAATAAGGTAGAGACATACACTGGTGATGCATCTATGTCAAAATCATAGCCCATATGGCAATAGGAGGTCATCATAGCCGACAAATGGATGACGTCCTCAGCAGAACTCCTCACTTTCCGGCTCAAAGCGTCTGCTGTCAAATTGGCCTTCCCCGGATGGTACTCAATCTCACAATCATAGTCCTTGAGTAGGTCCATCCATCTCCTCTGCCTCATGTTCAGTTCCGCCTGAGTGAATAGAAACTTGAGGCTTTTGTGATCCGTATAAATGGTGAATGAAGTGCCATATAAGTAGTGCCTCCAGATCTTCAGGGCGAAGATGATAGCCGCCAATTCCAAGTCATGAACTGGATATCTGGTCTCATGCGGCTTCAACTGCCTCGATGCATAAGCTACCACATGCTTATCTTGCATCAGAACACATCCAAGGCCCTGCAGTGATGCATCAGTATACAGAACAAATCTGGAGTTCTCCGTCGGGATCACTAACACTGGCGCCGTCGTCAACCGGTGCTTCAACTCCTGGAAGCTCTCCTCACAAGCTTCTGACCAAAAGAAAGGCACTCCTTTCTGAGTCAACTGAGTCAGCGGCTTGGCAATCTTCGAAAAGCCCTCGACAAAGCGCCGATAATACCCGGCCAAACCAAGGAAACTCCGGATCTCAGGCACAGAAGTGGGGGCAGCCCACTCCATCACAGCCTCAATCTTCTTCGGGTCCACTGATATCCCACTGCTCGAAATGACATGCCCCAGAAACACTACACTGCTCAGCCAAAACTCGCATTTACTGAGCTTAGCATACAACTGATGCTCTCTGAGAATCTGAAGTACTGTCCTCAAGTGTTTCACATGATCTTCCTCACTCCGGGAGTAGATAAGAATGTCGTCAATAAACACGATGACGAACTGATCAAGATACGGCTGAAACACTCTGTTCATCAGACTCATAAAGACGGCCGGGGCGTTCGTCACACCGAACGGCATCACTAAGAACTCATAATGCCCGTATCGAGTCCGGAACGCTGTCTTCTGCACATCTTCCTCTCTGACCCGAATCTGATGATACCCGGATCTCAGATCAATCTTGCTATACACCCTGGTACCTTGCAACTGATCAAACAAGTCGTCTATCCTTGGGAGAGGATACTTGTTCTTCACTGTAGCCTTGTTCAGCTGCCGGTAATCGATGCACAACCGCATCGAACCGTCCTTCTTCTTCACAAAGAGGACTGGTGCGCCCCATGGCGACACGCTCGGGCGTATATAACCCCTGTCCAAGAGATCCTGCAACTGCTCTTTCAACTCCCTCAACTCAGCCGGTGCCATCCTATAAGGTGCACGAGAGATAGCGGATGTCCCTGGCAGCAACTCGATCCCAAATTCAACTTCCCTGGCCGGTGGAAATCCTGGGATCTCTTCTGGAAATACATCAGCAAATTCTGCCACAACTGGTACATCCTCAACTCTCAGTTCTTTACTCTTCCCAGACGTGTCCACGGCATAAATAAGATAGCCCGTGTGTCCACGTTCCAACAACTGAGACATCTTGATCGCTGAAATCAACGGAATCTTCGCACGAGACCCGTTGCCAAAGAAAGTCCACTGACTGCCCAACTCAGGTCTGAACTTCACTGTTCTCTGTCGGCAATCTACCACTGCCTGATATCTGTTCAGAACATCAATACCCAAGATGCAGTCGAAGTCTGACATACCCAGCACAATCAAGTCTGATCTCAACTCGTTGCCCTCAAAATAAATGAGGCTATCTGCCAAAAACTGATCAGCAACGACGTTTCTTCCAGTGGGTGTCGAGACCAATAGAGGCGTGGGCAAAGGAGACGTGCGCATATGGTGTCTTTCCACGAATCCCACAGACACAAAGGAATGGGAGGCACCTGTATCTATCAAAACAAAAGCAGGGTACGTAAATAAATGGCACGTACCGGCAATCACCTCCTCCGGGGCTGCCTGAGCCTGCTCCCTGGTCAGTGCATATACCTGTCCCTGGGGTGGTCCCACTGTCTGACCTCCCAATGGACGAGGCCCAAACTGTTGCCTCTGCTGCACTGTCCTGTCCTCAAATCTCGGCCTGTTGCCCTGATACTCTGACTGGCCTCCCCTGGTGGGACAATATCGAGCAATGTGGCCCATCCTGCCACATACATAACATGCAGGACACTTATTTGAAGAATGCGGCCCTCCACAATTGTTGCACTTAGGCTCTCCCGGCCTATCCCCCTGTGAAGATCCTCGATTGGCCGACCAATTTCCCTTCTTGTTATCCTGCTTCTGTCCAAAGTATTTCTTCCCACCATACCGTGAAGATGAAGAGGCACCACGGGGTTTAAATGACTCACCCCGAGGTCTCAAACTGTCAGTAGTCTGCCTCTGTGGCGGTACCGGTGGTGGCATGGCATAAGCTCCCACTCCGAGCTCAGCAAGCTCCGCTCTTGTGAGAGCATCATCAAAAGAAGTTGGGTTATTGATGATAACCCGGTCATAGAGCTCCGGTCGCAGTCCTTTCATGAAATTTCTCATCTTGGCACGTCCATCAGAGGCAATATGGGGGACATACCTCAGTAGTGATGAGTACTGTGTGGCATAGTCTGCTACTGTCATGTTCCCTTGCCTCAGATTGGTAAATTCATCCTCTTTTGTCTGCCTTGCTGCCGCGGAGAAGTATCGGTTCAAGAACCTGGTCCTGAAGAGCGTCCAATCAATCACAGCACCCAGTGCTCTCATCTCCATCACTGTGCTCCTCCACCACATCAATGGTTTCTTAGCCAACTGGAACTCCGCCAGCCTCAGCCAAGCAGTAATAGCACACGGAGCCGATACAAAGATCTGTTCAAGTCTCTCTAACCACTCTTCAGCCTCTTCTCCGGACTCTGTCCCCTCAAACCGGGGCGGATGATAAGACAGAAACTGCGTCAAGCTAATCTCACCCGGTAGCAATAACTGGACTACTGGTTCCATTCCCACAGCCGGTGGAGGTAGAGGATTAGCCTGTCCAATACTCGCATTTACACTCCCAACATCTCCGACTTCCTCATTAGCAGCCATGCTGTAATACAAATGTTAACAACAATCCAAAGCAATATATAACATGTCGTTAGATAACAGGAGTGAGATAAGCATGTTAGTATGACAGGATATACAATAATATGCACCACATGCATAAACATGCTCCAAATGTAAGCACCTAGCCAACCATGCTAAGGCTACCCTTCACTCGTTCCCGGGTTCTCTAACCTGGCTCTGATACCACTAATGTAAGGACCCTAATCCTTAAGTGCGGAATAAAGGCATAATAGAGCTAAATAAATGATCAGAGTAGAGTAAACAAGTTGAGTTTGTGAGCTTAAGCATTTACATGCCAAAATAAAGGACTACCAAAAAGGATTAATTACATTCCAACAAATGAATGTGTCCACTATAGTTTTACGCTACTCCTAGAGTAGGAACTATACAAAAGAATCCTGTCCTTTCATCTACCAAAGATGCTCGAGAAGCTCACTGTCTCAACCCGTTCAAGCCCATCTATCATGCCAAAAAGGTACCTACAAGGACAACCCCCAAACATGAGCAATAATAATCATTCATATTCAACACGACATGAAGATAAAGCGTAAATGCATAATCAATATAAAACACTTCCTGTTTTCCCATGCATTTCAAACGCTTCCCGTTTGGTTGTCCCTGTACCATAACTATGAGTATAATCAACAGATTATTTTTAATGGCCAAAAACATGTCATGACATCATATACCATTTCAACTGTACCACATATTGGTCACCATTCCCTAGTCTGTCCATCACAGTGTATTTTAATGCCCCTCGCTTATATTCATATGGGCGGCATAGGATAACCTCGCTACAATGGACATGCGGCGCTCCCACCCCTCGCTTCACAGAGAGCGGCAAATATCCTTTCCTCGCCCCATATGACAACCACGCTCAAATGTGACATGCGGCGCTCCCACCCCTCGCTTCACATTTGGCGGAACCAATACAAAAAGCGGCAAGCATTAAAATCATCAAAGGATGACCACGACTCATGGGATGTGCATCCAATAATCATAATGTGCATCTAACATCAATATGCATAAATTACCATGTATATGCATCCACTATGCAATACCTCATATGGCATAAATCAACATGTATATGCATCCACTATGCAATACCACATATATACCCGCATCCACAATGCATAAACAATGAGTATATAAAATACATGTTACCGTTGGGTGCCCGTACGTCCACTACGTACCTTTCCAAAATGTGGAATGTGATTGGACCTCAATTCCTTGGCTGCGTTGCCACCTGGGTTGGTTCTACATATTCACAAATACCAATATTAGAAACCAATAATAGTCCAATACCAAAAATCCCACAAAAACACCCAAAAACACCATTTTTGGTGTCTCGCGATCGATCGCCAACAAGCCCCGATCGATCGCGAGACTACACTGCCTCAGCCAACAAAAATGCACAATTCGCGATCGATCGCGGAGCTAGCGCCGATCGATCGCGGCCTCGCCGATCGATCGCGCCAAGCTCGCGATCGATCGCTGAGGCTCACTGCCTCAGCCCTGTTGCTCGCGATCGATCGCGAGAAAATCGCCGATCGATCGCCGAGCTGTAGCCAAGCGGGAATCGGGCACTATTCACCCTTCACCTTCCCAAACTCAACTAAACCCACAAATACCAACATCAACCAATACCAATAACTCAAAACCAACACTAAACAACATAACAAACTCAAATATACCACATCCAACCAAAAATATTACCAAAACCATAACACCCAACACAAACCCATTTTAAACCCTTCAAAACCCAACCAAACTCAAACAAAACTTTACAAAATTAATACATGAGGTACCCATACCTCTTGGGGATCTTAAATCACCCAACAATCTTCCACAAATCAAAGTTTGCAAGCACTTCTCTTCACTCAAGAGCCCAAAATCGAAAATGAGAAGAGGGGGAAGGGTTTGGGTGTTTGAAAATGATTTGGTAAAGTAAATAAGAGTGGATGGGGTGGGGTTGGGTATAAGGTGAGTTTATTTAATTAAAAGCATGCCAAATAATCCCATGGTGTATAAAACACCTCAACATGATATTTTTCAAAGCATTTACTCAAAATGCACCAAATACCATATAAACACATGATTCCCAATTAATTGCTAACCAATGCAAATAAATCATGCTTCCAATAATATTTACCCAACATGCACCCTGAAATGCAATCTCGGGTCAACCCTATCCATATGACCATGCATTTTCCATAAGGTAAATAAATCCCAAAACATAATCAATTACCACATAATTAATCATGTAAACACAATTAGAGCCAAATAGCAATTAACCATTTCGGGGATGTCACACTTTCTCTACAAAAGCTCCAAAGTTACCTTCTTTTAACTGCCACCACTTAGATCTTTTAACTGCCACCACTTAATTCTAGATTCTAATTATGCCTAATTCTAGTAGCCATATTCTTAACCCTAACATCTAGAACTAAAAGGCAGTGTTGGGTGATTACACTCTCTCCTGGAATTACCTTACAGTCCAAGCATTTAACTCTACATATCCTTCTAGCCAAAAAGAAATCTATTTGGGTTGCAGTAGACCCACTTCTAAAAGTAACTAGATGAGAGGACCTCTTCTTGAACCAGGTATTTGCTAGGACTAAGTCATATGACATGGCAAAATCCAAAAGTGAATTTCCTACGACATTCTTGTCCCCAATATCATAGCCTCCATGAACACTCTCATTAACCATCCCGATCAGAACTTACGTGCCCATTGAAATCTCCCCCAATGAAGATTTTCTCATTAAGGGGTATTCCCTTGCACCACGTCGTCTAGATCTTCTCAAAATTTCTGTTTAATAGTCTCTTCTAAACCAATTTAAGGTGCATAGGCACCAATGATATTAAAAATATCATTGCCTAAACCTAGCTTAACTAATATTATCATATCTCCATTACTCATAACTTCAACTACATACTCGAGTAGTTTATTTTCTACGATTACACCTACCACGTTACAATTATTAACCTTACCTATGTACCAAGGTTTATATCCCCAATGAGCTATAGTTCTGGCTTTCTCCCTACCTAGTTGGTCTCCTGCATACACATAATACTAATTTTTCTTCTACTCATAGTCTCTACTAACTCTGCTAATCTACTGGTAATAAAACCTATATTCCAATAGGCTTAACGAATCTTGTGGGTTTCGAGCTAACCACGTAGCCCTATCTGACGTAGCGGTCGGCTGCATGGGTGGCTACTAAGCATAGTGAGCCACAGGCTGAATTTGGCGACAAGTGTGAGAACCATGACCTGGAAAACCACAATATTGACAAACAAATTGTTGACGAGATTGGTCTACTGTCGAGCTATTATTGCGCGGGCTATTGCCTAAATTGTTGTTGCCGCAACCACGAACATTATGTTGACTGGACCAAGATGAGTTAAAGGAGGACTGATTTCGATGATTGGGCTGCTGGCCAGAATTGTTGTGGGTGGTTTTGTCTCAGTTTGAGGGACACCACATTGGCAGTGGCAAGAAGAACGACATTGGCGGGGTCAAGGCAACAAAGATAGGTCTCATGTGCAACCACCATACCATGTAATTCTTAATATCGAAGAATGACTCCCGAGCATGGATGGACGCATCAATCTCATGATAGGCTGCGCCGAGCCCATTGAGGATATATTGAGCCATATCATCGTCGGAAAGCGGACGAATAAGGGCCAATTCATTAGTTTTTGTCTTCAAATATTGGAGAATGACAATGACAGACTGATCACCTAGTATCATTGAGGATAAATCATCCTTGATTTGAATCACTCGAGTGTGAGAATGATTCACAAAAAGTCGAGTGAGAATCTGTGACTACAATAATGGTGTGATTACAACCACTTGTTATCACTCCTTTCACACTGTAAAGCGACTACAAGTCATATTTCTTTGGTGGGTTATCGTTTTAGTCATAATAATTATTTTCCAAAATCCTCTCTCTAAATATTAAATCGTATTTCCTCATCTCGTTTTGACTCTCGTTGAAATCTTGTGTCCATCCTAGTTAGGTATGTGATAATTATCTTTTAACTAGGTGTTAACTCTATATTATCTGTCGGCGAAAAAATAAGCAAAATTTGTCCGATGGTTTTGGTTCTCTAAGTAATCAAAATTTGGTGTCGTTATTATAATTCAGTTTCTTTTATTTATTCTTTTTTCGCTATAATACTGAAATGACATTGGATATTGCTAGTTTGATGCATGACATTGCTAACATACTGGTGTTATGTTCGCATCTGATACAGAATGGACTAAAAATAAAAAAAAGAGATAAGTTACTGTATTAAGATCAAATTTTTTGACCAATTAAAGAAACTAAATTTCCCTTGTTTTACATGCTCCAACCATTTTCTTTTGGTTTGTAAAGTCTTTTTAGTTTTCTCCCGCGATAGATTTTCGTCCTCCCAATTGTTGTCGTTTTCGTGATTTATTTGTGTTAGGATCTGTGAGATAGTGATTCGCGGTAGTTATGTATTGTCCATACAATATCAATTTCATGAACAAATTAAAAGATAATTCATCCATGCTATTTTGTTTTATTCATTATTCTTCACTTACAAACTGCAAACTAAACACCATACATTAAGTTCATTAATTTAGTAGTGAGTTTCTGCTTCATCAAAGCAGCATCCACAGCTTGCCCGGCGTAACTGCAGCACCTGAAACGCTCAGCAGCCATAGCGGCCGCAGTGTCGACGACCACCTCCATATCCACCTCCGTATCCACCTCGGCCACCGCCATATCCACCTCCGTATCCACCTCGGCCACCGCCATATCCACCACGGCCACCCCCATATCCGCCTCCGTATCCGCCACGCCCGCCTCCATATCCACCTCGGCCTCCATATCCTCCTCCATATTGATCCCCAACTTCAGTTGCCTCTGTTCCCTCAGTAGCCTCACTTTCCCCATCTGTATAAATCAGCATAATTAGTGCGTAGAATGACCCAAATAAATACTACAAGAATTAATGACACCAAATTTTTGTTGGTAATTTAATTTAACAGTGAATTTGAGTATGAAATGATATGCCAAATAGCATTCGCAAACTATATTTTCTAAATCTCAAAAAATCAGGTATAAAAGTTTAAATATGTATAAAATTAAGAACTCGTATAAAAGTTTACGTATAAAAGTTTAAATATGTATAAAATTAAGAACTCGAGATTTTAAAATATATTTTGAACACAAGATATTGGGTTAATTAAAATCGTTTTGGTCCTTACCTCATCTTATGAATTTTAAAAGCTTCTGTTTTCAATATTAGTTCATGATCAAAAGCTTACATTAGAGACCAGAATGGTTTTTGAGCTAAAAACAAAAAAAAAACATATATTTATCCTATTCAGAGAAGTATCCAATTTTAGAATCAAGGGAATTTAAGCAAACAATAGAGATATCATCTCCAATATATATCTTAATTCACACATATAAACACCACGTAAAATATTATCTTAAAAAAAGATTTAATCACACAAATGCACATTAAATTTCCATTTAACGAAATGCTTACTTGTGTCGACAGATTTGGTTGTCTCAGCCAAATCTCTAGCTGCCACCTCAGAGGAAATTAGGAGAAAAATGGCTACAAAAAGGCCAAGAAAGACGAGTGCTTTAGAACCCATATTAAATTTAAGTTTATACTTTAAAATTCGATGTATTGTTTTGATTTTGGATGGAAGATATAGAGTATATCTCTCCCTATTTATAGATATGTGAAGCACAAGATTTTTGGGTATAATTGTAAAATATTATTTTATGATATGGGTATAATTGTAGAATATTATTTTATGAGATATGATGAGTAGGCCATTATTTAGCTGGGTGTTGAAGGATGCATTTAATGCGTATACCAAATCCATCTTATCTTTGATTATTTGTACCTATAAATTTGGAATTAAGCAAATGACCACATCTTTGATTGGTTCTTCACGATGAACCAAGTCAATACACATGTAATAATAATTTAGATTTTGTTATGAATTATGATTTTGTTGGTGTAAAAGTCTTTTACTTGTTATAGTGACTATAGATTATTAAAATTATTTATCGTAAGACGATGCTAAGTAGTGATACAGTCAGTAATGAATCCATACAATGATACTTGTACGAAAAGACGAACATTACCAAAATCGTCATCTAAAGTTAGTGAAAAAACTATTTAGGTCTTCCGATTGGTAAAAATTTTGTTTTAGTATACGAAGAAATTTATTTATTTCACCCATTTGGCCCAATTTTCTTCTGAGTTAAATATTCGAAGGAAATTGTAGAGTTGGCATGCAAAAGGATTAGAGATTTCAGAAATTAGACTGAAAACTCCCGTGGATTTTTTGTTCCATATTTAAAGATTTAAAGAAATTGTAGAGTTGGCATGCAAAATACTTAAAGACCATTTGTATTTCAATTTCCCTTTTTTAATGCACCAATCATTCATTTTTGGTTTATAACAATATTTGATATTTATTTCAAAGCCAAATAAGTTCACATAAGTTTGAAAAAAATTTGTAGTTTTCTCCCGCAAAATGATATTTTGTTCCTCCCAATTTAAGTCATTTTTTTGATTTATTTGTGTTATGAACGGTGGACAATTTAGAAGTGAATTGAATAAATTGTTCCGATTCACTTGCTATTTTAAATTTTACCCTTGTTGAGTTAGAAACTAAAGTTATTTGTTCTGAAAGAACTCGAGCAAATGCGTAGATATATGTGAATTGATGAGTGTTAAAACAAATAAAATAGATTTTACACATAGTAAATGCTAGGAATAAATTAAACTAATAAAATAGATTTATTATTGAATTTCGAAGGCTTAAGTAAATTTTTGTTGTTAGATCCGTCCACAACATCCGTACTTATCTGGGCACCTGTCTCAGCTGATTTTCTAATGAAACTAACTTTTTATATTTGAGAATTCAAAATTATTCTAGGCTTGGAGGAGGGCTACTAGAGTTCTCCAGATCTAGTTGGCTGGAGCTCCAGCAACAGTGGTCAGTGACGGGAAAGAGTAGTAATCTAGTCATAGACGAAGTCACATGATGTGGGTACGGGTGGATCCGGATGCTGGTGCTGATGTGAGAGTAAGTCAATTTTAAAAATTTTGAGTGCGGGTGCGCCTATTATATATAGGCATACACTCTGATTAAATAAAGTTAAACTTACATAGTATACATCATATTTAACAAACTTACATCATTATTATATTATTTACAAATTTAGAATATGAAGTTCTTAACAAATTTCAGGTTTGTAGCTTTAACATTCTTGAAAAGTTTTAAAAGCAAATCTTATTGTAGATCTAATATTTGCAGCTTTTCAAAAAGTTATAGCCAGTGATAACAATGTAATTCAAATATTTTATTCGACCGCTCTTCTAGTAGGCATAGTTATTATTCTCCGGAAAATATATTTCAGAGAATGAAAAATAAAAATGATGTATTAATATTTTGTTTTATAAGACATAAAATAACGAATTCGAAAAATGAAACTAAATATACATGTGTATTGTAGCATGTTTGGTAATAGTATGAATTTATTAAGAATGACCCATATTATTTCCGAAGAATTATATTATTTTCTTATGAAATGACTAATATTAACATTTAAATTAACTCAATAAAAATAAAAAATCTATCAATAAAGTTCATTATATTAATTTTCTTACAAAAAAAACTCAATTATCAAAATTATTAACTCTTTCTCCGTAAAAATGTTACAAAATCGCAGAATTTATCATATTTCTTTTATGAAATATTTTAATCTTCTATATATTATTATACCTTTTCATCAAGTCATTACAGATTATTGAGTATTATTTATCTAGTTACCAAAAATAATAAAATTTTCTTACCAGCCCGAAGCGGCTAGAAACCATGAAAATTCATCTGAACCCGAAGAATTATTTTTTTAAATAATAAAAAAAATTCGGAGAATGAAGAAGGTTTAACAAGACTTAGTAAATCTTAGTGCGCGAATTTGAAAATCTTTGTGAACGAATTAGAAAATCTTAGTTCGTCTTAAAGTGGCGCATGCACACTCAGTTCGTCAGATCGCGATCAGAGCTCCAGGGCGTGGAGGGGGTATGATGATTATGTGACTTAGGCCGTGGATGATGTTTGAAACAATCAATCATTCATCATCCAAGTAGATCTTGACATACTTATCGCAAATTATTTAAACAGTAAAATTCTGTGTAGCACGAATATACCGCAAGTGCACGGTCGTCAAGTTTTAATATAGAATATATGAAGTAAAGGTTGTCGAACTAATAGGGACTAGTAGAAAGTACCAAATAAAATTAATTTAACCATATTTAACCAATGAAAATTGAGTGAT
Organism: Haberlea rhodopensis; assembly: GCA_907163345.1. Classification (NCBI taxonomy): domain Eukaryota; kingdom Viridiplantae; phylum Streptophyta; class Magnoliopsida; order Lamiales; family Gesneriaceae; genus Haberlea; species Haberlea rhodopensis. The sequence continues at coordinate 325,835 of CAJQUN010000084.1, read as the reverse complement.
TATTAAAATTAAAATAAAATCAATTAAGAATCAAAACTCCAAACAAGCGCGCAACAACGAAGGAATTCACTTATTGAAGATTATCAAGACTTTGGTTCATTTACATATTCCCCTGAAATTTGCTTATTAGTATTGCTTGACTATCCATACAAATCTAATGTGACATGTTTTCCGATTTTATCTAATACAATCTTCCAAGTTATATTAAACCTAATAAAGACGCTTAATAAGCCACTCTTATGTCCTTATTAGACTACCAATATTCCATAATGATTTGTGACAACTACTAGCTTTCGATTGGGTAATATATGGCTACCACACGTGTATTTGATCTCATCTTCCGATCTTAATCTGAAATCCATGGCACAATTTTCTAGTTCGTATTACAATATCTTCTTCTGATCTCAATCATAATAACTAAAATTATTCAAAGGGTAGATAAATAGTCTAACACTATTAAAAACATAAATTATGCACAATGATAGTATGGAATCAGTCCAAAACTAACAAAAATTGAAGATTCAAACATAAGAACCCCAAGTCGTGATAAAATAAACTTAGCATATAATCATCTTCATAGAAAGATAATTAACATTGTTCGTTAGGCAAAACAACATTAAAGTCTATGAATTAAATAAGCAAAAGTTCGGAAATACTAATATATGGAAGGTGTAGACTTCGGCCGTTGTTCATCTTCCGTCTCGTGGTCGCTCCCTTGTTTGGCCGCTTGAAAGATGAGAGGAGGCTGATGTTCTAGGGTAAAAGTGAGCCAAAATATGGTGTATATCTGATGATTTTAGTCCAAGAAGCATTTATACAGGATGAGGAATAAGTAGATTCATTGTTTGAACCCAAATTCCAAAAGGTAATTGTTTTTAGAAATTATCGTCTACCGATCGATTGGTAAGAAGCTATCGATTGATCGGCATTTCTTCCAAATTAATTCCTTTAGGAACGGCCCTATACCGATCGATCGGAACATGAGCACCGATCGAACGGTAATTCTTCGAATTTCAGCTCAACTTACGGCATTGGACCGATCGATCAGTACTACGCTAATGTAGTCACTCCATATATTTGGATCAAAATGTCTTTTTAAACTTTTAATGTTAGGCTTAAGTGTCAGTTTCAAAGAAAAAGGTAAAATACGCACAAAGAAGACATTATAATCATATAAAGTTCATATATTAGCACAAATTCAGTTTCTCTTATTCTTCTTCTTTTTTTCTCTGGCCTTATCCCTTTGCGGGTCTTATTTCTTTCTTTACTTAAGGCTATTTCAACTCTTTTTTTCTTTCTTTCTTTTGTGCCATTTTCGTGAAGCACTACCTTTTTCTTTTCTTTCATCTCATCCATAGCATATTCTTTAAGCTCGTCGAAATATGTAAACTATGTCTAATGAGATTCATTATACTCACTTAAGGTGATGATAAATTTTTTTCATTTAGGCTTTTAAAATGGTAGGTGTAATGAGTTTAAACGATAATGTCGAATGGGGGTTTAATTGTATGTAATGCGTACACCATTCTTTTTCAATAAAGCTCAAATTATGATACTAAGGATTGATGTATACTTGGTAGGCTTGAAAGACTCAATTGTTCCAAAAATCGCTAGATCATATTCAAGTCAAGTTCGTAACTATAAAATTTTGCTTCAAAGTGTCCACAAATAGGTTCTAGAGTAGCTCGCAAATGCTCAAAACAAGTCATCAATTCCACATAAGTCTTCATTACTCCATATGCAATTCACAAGATCATGACTCAAAGTGCTCAAAATATTCCTCATTCTTGACATGCTAACTCAAAGAAGGATATTCACAAGCAAGTTTAATTATCGTCAAAACACAAGTCGACATGCATAGTGAGTTAATATCATCATGGAATACGGCCACTAATTTGATTCACAACTTCTCAATATTCGAACTCGTTTTGAAAAAAAAGAAAAATAATAATTTGTTAATGCTCAAGAAACGATACAATTCAATTCAATTATGCACTAAACACCCCCAGTAATATAGCATGTAGCAGTGATAACACACTCCCCCAAACTTAAATTGTTCATTATCATCAATGTACTACGCGTGAAAAATAAGACAAGCACGTAACTATGACGACGATCGTAAGTGATCGTCGTCCTTCTCCTCGTCGACTAGTGAGGAAAGTGGTTTGAAAACAAGAACAGCGCACATGGAGTCACTTACCCAAAATAAAAAAGGAAATGAAAAACAACTACCGAATTCAAAAACGAAGATAAGAGAAAGAAAAAGTTCTTGATTTATAGTCCCAAGCTGGACTTTTTACCACTTTCACCTCAAGTGTAAAATGGACACTGGTGGGCGGATCGAAATCGTGACCATGATAATGTTTCAACTGCTGACCATTGACAGTAAATGTTATCCAAGTATTGTAAGGACCCCAAGTCATAATCCCATTATTATTGCATTTTTATCATCTATATAAGTGTATACTTTTATCACATTAGGGAATTCTCATTGCATGCTTCAATAACAATAGGATGTTGTCCATAAATTTTCGACATAAATTCTCTTAATGTCTAATTCCCAGCCCAACTCAACTAACATAAGTATACACTTCACAATGCACCAATTATACTCTCAGTTCATCATGCAATTACATTCTCAAATAATTGCAGGCAATACGTAATGAAAAGAGAAGTTTCCAATAAATCCCAACACCCAATACTCCACAAATCCTTAACAAAAACACAATAAATACTCCACATAACACAACAACCAAAAATCTCTAAAATCCAAAACTCAATCTCATCTCTATACATGACCAAACTCTACAAAATTACTATCAAAACGAAGATAAAAGATAGGGGAACTCGACTATCTGCTCAAAAATCCATCTAGAATAGATCCTCCATCGATTTTCTTCTTCAAGGGGAAAATGAGGGAAAAGAGGAAGAAGGGAGTCGGGAGAGAGATGAGAGGGAGTGAGCCGGGAGAAAATGATTGAACACCGAGTCCACTTTGTATATATAGTACCAATGCTCCAAAAACCCGAGTCTCAAATACTTGCACCAAAACTCTTTATTAACAATAGTGTTCAATTAAATCTCACACTCCTTCAATTACATCTCATACCTCAATCCAAAATTTCCCACTCCAAATACCACTACCAACAAAACTTTCAAGGTTCAACACAACAGTGAGAATAAATTTCAAACCTTGGATCCGACAACCCCGATACCTGATTAAAATCCTCGATAGTATTCACACAGTAATTATCTCATAATTACCACAATTAAATCAATCAAGGATTATAATCACTCCGGGATTAATAAAATTTATTTTCGGATATCACATTTATCCCCCACTAATCAAATTTCATCCTCGAAATTTGCACACGCGTACTCAATGTACCACCAAGACCACACAACTCTACTCGAATGCACAGTATCGATTCATGAATACGTTATTAACAAAACATCAACTGCAAGGACATTGACCTCACACCAAACTCTGGAATGGAGATACACTCCCAAACCATCACAATCATCAAAAAGATGTTAACATACATCGCTGACAACAAATCAAAAGCAGTCAATTCACCTTAACTGCTCTCTACTCGAATCATTCCTGATTCCAACATAGATATCACATTTATGACATCTGTACAACTTGATCTACGATGCAAAATACACATCGCTTCGAAGGAAACCACTAGTATACAACAGTATAGTCACACTAAACTCAGTTTCCGTTCTCTAATTCCATCTCAAATAATGGAATCTTACTCATCAAAGGAGTAGTTGCACCACTTGCAACTCGAATCGGGCAACCCACGGCCACCGATCAACACAAAAACACATCTTCATAGATGTCAACATCAGTGTGTACTAAGATATCATATCTTGGCCACAACACACTACCGAATATTCCATAAAGTCACATGATTCCACTGTGAACATGCAAGGTACCCAATTGCATTCTCAAAAATATGTGTCGACAACGACACCAAACGAATTCGAATTTGGATCATCCTTTGTCTACCCTTAGAATCAACAATCCTAACACAAGAATAACTATCGAATTAACTAACAACGAACTTCCTTAACCCAGAATGTGGCATCCTCTTCTCATAAAAGAATCAAACAAACCACCCAATTTATTCCTCGGAATAAATCTTCCCATCGAGGTTATCAACCTCACGGATACCACAATATCTTAAGGAGATTCACCAATCCAAGCATACTAACCAGCATCCAATAAGCATAACAATGTCGACCTACATATATACATGTCGATATATATGCATGAACGCCAAATACACCACATGCATACTCAATGCACTCGACTTGGGTATCTCCAGTCATACTCACAAGCCTCAACACAACTGTCAATCACTCAGTTGTTCTCACCCCGTAGAGAATAATGATTGACGAGCTGACGACTAATGGTGTGAATTCAACATTGACACCACACACGCCGACTCATCGAATCTTTCAATGATTCCAAACAGGTATATCAATGCCTCTTTCCTCACAAGGAAAGTATCATGCATCCACGCTTCTCCAAACTCGAATCATTGTTCGAACCATCTAGACACAATATACTGAAATGTATCACTGAACTAATAAATACATAACTAACTCATGATAATGCGTCAATGTCACACTCACCAATCACTTTCAAATCTGCATACACTACGTATACGAACTCCAACAGTTCCGTACTAACATAATAGTACTCAGATGCTTTCAAGCATCTATCTAGGGACTTCTCCCCGTACATCTCACAAATGACACAAAGCAATTACCAGTAATGCTTACCACGGTTGATTCATAAATCAACCCACAATTGATACCAACTGTCTCCACGACAGCATTGCTCCAAACCAAAAATCAACATACAACACTATCTCCTCAAGAGATACAATCGATATAGTAGTGTTACCACACTAGCTATATCCACAACTCCGATTACGTTTCACCATTGCATCCTCAATGCAAGAATACTCAAATAGAGATAACAATAACTTATTGACACTCACGTTGGTACTCCCAACAAAACTGAGCTATCACAACACAAGTTCCTCCACACATTTATACTTATGAACGCTCCCTTGAGGTATCTCTTACCTCAACTCTAAAGTGTTATAGTGACTACACCGAGTTCACTATAACTTCCCATCGTATCATCATACGATTCACCTTACTCGGCGCTGTCAAGCAATATAGTGGTTACTACAAGCTCACTGTTTTATCGCAAAGATAATTCATCATATCTGGCTAGTTAATCGCAGCCTCCTAAGGCTTATACAAAACCACCAACTTGTCATACGTTCAACCCCGGTATATAATACCGTACCACTCCCGTATTACTACCACTCTCACAATCCACGAATCACATCATGAATAACTTATCGTAATACGAACAATTAGAGATAATAGATAATCATCTAACATTTCTCTAATACCGATAGACAAGGAACATTCCAATGTCCTAGACCAATCACATCTGAATCCTAACTCATTAAGATTTATCCACATACTCAAGTGTATGTGCAATCATATTCATCATACATCACATTGATATGCATATGTAGGTTCATCGACAACTACATACACTACAAGTTGCTTGGTCATAGCCAACTCAATGAGAAGGTACCACTTACTCCTAACACATTTACATTAATACAAGTAAAGCATGCAAGCTACTACTCCCCCAAACTTAAATCAAACAATGCCCTCAATGTTTAAAAGAATCAAAAGGGAAAAAGTGAACTCCCCTGATCAAGACGCTTGCATGAGGGTTGAGGAAGATTTGCTTTTGAAAGCTCCACTGTTGTAGGGATTCATCGCACCAACTAAGTACCTAGCAAGAGAAGAATGCAAATGGTAAAATAGTCGACTTGAGAGATAAACAAAACTAAAATGCAAAAACTGAAAAAGTAAAATAAAACTAAATAACTAAAGGATACGCTTGGGTTGCCTCCCAAGAAGCGCTGATTTTTAGTCGTTGGCTTGACCATCAGAAGCAACCATCAAAGAGCGGCTGCCGCCCATAGTAAGTATCGTATGATACCACTAATGGGTCTTCATTCAGTATGCCCTCAAGATTGGCAAGATTGTAGCAGTGTATGCTCGTCGCTCCAACAACATTCATCTTGAAGTGGTAGGAATGGGAGAATGATTCTTGACTCGGCTTTATCTCTTTCAGGATGTAGTGCGGTGAAGTTGGCATCGATGGAAAATAAGGATCCACATATGGCATAGAACATGTCTCCATCGATGGGCTCAAATCAGAATCTTCGAAAGTATCTTCCTTCTCCAACATCACATTCGATTCATCTTCATATGGGAACTCCTCGGATGACATCTCTGAAGTATGCTCAATCTCTTGAAGAGGCTCAAGTTCCCTCGACTCTTCCAAACTAGCAGGATCACTCCCCCAAACTTGGTTGGTTGAGTGATCGTAATCATATAACCAAACTCGATTCGTCGTCTCTTGCTTTGTAACCCTCATCTCTTCCTCTTGGCAACTACTTGAAATTGTTTCCATGAGGACCGCCATTTGCTGCTCCAGGTGACGCATAGAGTTGGTTTGGCACTCTAAACTGCTCTCAGTTGATGCTATGAATCTTTTTAAGGTATCTTCTAACTGAGTTGTGACATCTACAGAACTATCTCTCCTCTCTTCGAGATGTTCAAATGGTTGTGGCATATCAATAAGGTAGCGAGGCTCCGGTGGGTATTGGTGACTCCAACCCTACAGTGAAGGATTCCAATGCCACTGGTAATCGAAGTCCGCCATATCATTGAGCAGGTGCACCACACTGTCCTCATCTCTTGCAACCAACGGACTTCCAGTTGCTAGTGCTCCGCTAAATACCCATTCTCGTGTCTGTGCATCCAAACCTTTGAAGAAATATTGTAGAAGAGTATAGTTCGAAAAGTTGTGATACCGGAATGTGTCTGCCAATTCATTGAATCTTCCCCACGCTGCGTAGAACGGCTCGGAACGTTGTTGGGCAAAGCTTGTGAAGGCTTGTTGATGTAGCATCTCCAAGTACCTCACATGACAAATAAACAAAATAAATTAATAAATTTATTTTTTTTTCGAAATAAATATATACAAAGGGAAAAATGGTTAAATTACAGTCAAAGAACCTAGTATGATATTACTAAAGTTAGTCCCCGGCAACGGCGCCAAAAACTTGATCGCTTTTTATTTTAAACAATTATTTCCAATCTAGCGATTTTAGACCGCAAGTGCACGGTGTCAAGTTTTAGTATAGATAGGAAGATACGGATTGTCGAACCCACAGAGACTAACAAGCAAGTACCACATAAGATTTCTTTTAACTATATTTAACCTACGATAATCAATTAATAATTAAACTAAACTAAATTAAGCTACTATAATCCAACCAAAATAGTCGACGATCACGAGAAAAATCCACAAGTAAGAATCAAGATAATTATTCACCTAACCCAACTCTTACAATTCTTTTCTCCATACATCTCTAAGGTGACGGGTTTTCCGAATTTATTCAATATACTCTCTCGAGCTATATTAAGTCTAACATCAAATTGCAACTAGTAACTCTCGTTCACGTAATTAACAATTTAACATTGAATGAGATTTATGAAAACCACTAACTTTAGATTAAACAACCCAAAGCTATCACTCGTGTGTGATTTTATCTCTCGATCTCAATCTTTAACACACGGCATGAATTATTATATCGTATTATAATTTCATCTCTCGATCTCAATTATAATAAAATACCATTCAAAGGTGATCAATCCTTCAAAAGCATTAAGAACAATAACACATGCACTTAGAAGATATATGAATTCAATCTCAAAATCAATAGGAAAAACTATGTTATTGATATCTCTCAACAAAAACACAACAATCCAATTATTCATGTAAAACAATAATAGAAAAGTAAAAGAAAACTCCCAAGTCGACTCTTTCGTTGATTCTCGATCCTTCCTCGCTTCTTTCTCGATCGTGCTCTTCGATTATCTTGTTGGCTCGTTCCAAAACATAGGGTGAAGGGTTGATGAGTGATGATGGATGGTGAAGAGTGGAAGAAATATGGAGGTTATGGTGGAGTGAATGGCTGCTGGCCGTGTGAAGGAGGCGTGAGGTTAGAGTGAAAAAAGAGGCGTGTGGTTTTGTGGAATTGAAGGAAAAGGGGGGGCTGAGATGGAGGCTGTGATGTGTGTGTTCTAGGGTTAAAATCTCCTCCTTTGGTTGTAAAAATCGTTTGTAATATATAGGGGAAGGGAATCAAGGACTTCCTTTTTGGAAACAAACTCTATAAGGAAGGTATTTTTATGAAAACTCATCGTCCCGATCGATCCAAAAAAGTGGCCGATCGATCGAGCCTTCCAGTAAGAATTTCGTTCAGTTTTCAGCCTTTCTCGATCGATTGAAATGGTTTCTCGATCGATCGCCCTTCACAGTAAGTTTCTTCGCCTTTTTCAGCTTCTGGCGAGTTTCGTATTTTTGCCGTAATTTTCTCATACAAACTCCAAATTTGATGAATCAGCTGTCCACGCGAAGATAAGAGAAAGTTCTACAACTTTTATATGGACCACAGTTCCAAAACATGTCTCGAACATATAGTAATTTGAGGAGAAAGGAGCAACATGTGTCTTGGATTCTGGTTTCTTCCTCTTTTCTTCAACTTTATTCATTTTTTCATCATTTTAGCTTGATTTCTTCCCCTTTTATGAATTTCAACATTGATTCCTGAAATAGAGAAATATATACCATAAACCATAAAATTATCCAAGAATCAACACGAAAACATATACATATCATAGCATAAAAACGCGTAATATTCAACCCTATCAACTCCCCCAAACTTATCACTTAATCGTCCTCGATTAAGCATTAAAATCACAAGGTAGAGTTCATTCTTGATACTTGAAACAATTATTTCATGACTTATTTTATTCTCAGAAATCTCATGCACATATTCAAAAGTTGACAAGACATGTTTTCTCCTAATTCAAGCAACATATCTCAAAATCGGAACGTGCGTGTGTGATATAGTCAGTCTCAAGTTTCATGCACATATTCAAGATCAAATCATGTTAATCAACTCAAAGTCGAGATTATTATCAAGCACCCTATAAGCCTATTTTCAAACAACTTCTCCACTAATGATAGTTACTCCCTAGACTTGGATCAAAAGGACTTTTTAAGCTTGTAATGTAAGACCTTTGGTGTTGGCTTCAAAGAAAAGATAGGATAAGCGCAAAGAATAGAGTATAATCATTTACAGTTCAAATTTTTTGCACACATCGAGCTTTTCTTCTTTTTCTTTTATAGCCTTGGCCACTTTTGGTCTTATTTAGTCAATCTTTTTCTCTATCTTTTTCTTTTCTCATTCATCATATTTTTCAATAAGCTCATCAAGATATAACAATTCAAGTGCATCGAATGATATTCATTATACTCCCTTAGGGTAAGGATAACTTTTTTCATTTAGGCTCAAGGGTAAGTATAATGAGTTTGTCAAGAATGTCGAATGGGGTCTAATTATACGCAATGCATATACCATTCTTTTTCAATAAAGCTCAAATGGGACACTAGGGATTGATATAGAATAGGTAAGCTTGAAAGGTTCAAACGTGTCAAAGATAGCCTTGATCATTTCCAAGTCAAGTTTGTAACTATAAAATTTCGCCTCAAAGTGTCATCATCAAATAAGTTCTAGGATAGCTCTAAGATGCTCAAGACAAATCATTAAGTTCACAACAATTATCACTATTCAACATGCAATCCACAAGATCATGACTCATTGTGCTCAATATATTCCTCAATCTTGACATGCTAACTCAACTTAGGATATTCATGTACAAGTCCAATCACAAATCAAGTTCATATGCATAGTGAGATCAAAATCCTCATTGAATAGTCACTACTATAATTCATGCTGTTCTCAAGTTTGAACTCATAAAAAATTTTTTAGCTCATAATAATCGGACGATCAGGTGTCATTTAAGCACACAACAAGTGGTTAAAACAAGTAAAGCATGCAAGCTACTACTCCCCAAACTTAAATCAAACATTGCCCGCAATGTTTAAAAGAATCAAAAGGGAAAAAGTGAACTCCCCTGATCAAAACGCTTGCATGAGGGTTGAGGAAGATTTGCTTTTGAAAGCTCCACTGTTGTAGGGATTCATCGCACCAACTAAGTACCTAGCAAGAGAAGAATGCAAATGGTAAAATAGTCGACTTGAGAGATAAAAAAAACTAAAATGCAAAAACTGAAAAAGTAAAATAAAACTAAATAACTAAAGGATACGCTTGGGTTGCCTCCCAAGAAGCGCTGATTTTTAGTCGTCGGCTTGACCATCAGAAGCAACCATCAAAGAGCGGCTGCCGCCCATAGTAAGTATCGTATGATACCACTAATGGGTCTTCATTCAGTATGCCCTCAAGATTGGCAAGATTGTAGCAGTGTACGCTCGTCGCTCCAACAACATTCATCTTGAAGTGGTAGGAATGGGAGAATGATTCTTGACTCGGCTTTATCTCTTTCAGGATGTAGTGCGGTGAAGTTGGCATCGATGGAAAATAAGGATCCACATATGGCATAGAACATGTCTCCATCGATGGGCTCAAATCAGAATCTTCGAAAGTATCTTCCTTCTCCAACATCACATTCGATTCATCTTCATATGGGAACTCCTCGGATGACATCTCTGAAATATGCTCAATCTCTTGAAGAGGCTCAAGTCCCCTCGACTCTTCCACACTAGCAGGATCACTTCCCCAAACTTGGTTGGTTGAGTGATCGTAATCATATAACCAAACTCGATTCGTCGTCTCTTGCTTTGTAGCCCTCATCTCTTCCTCTTGGCAACTACTTGAAATTGTTTCCATGAGGACCGCCATTTGCTGCTCCAGGTGACGCATAGAGTTGGTTTGGCACTCTAAACTGCTCTCAGTTGATGCTATGAATCTTTTTAAGGTATCTTCTAACTGAGTTGTGACATCTACAGAACTATCTCTCCTCTCTTCGAGATGTTCAAATGGTTGTGGCATATCAATAGGGTAGCGAGGCTCCGGTGGGTATTGGTGACTCCAACCCTGCAGTGAAGGATTCCAATGCCACTGGTAATCGAAGTCCGCCATATCATTGAGCAGGTGCCCCACACTGTCCTCATCTCTTGCAACCAACGGACTTCCAGTTGCTAGTGCTCCGCTAAATACCCATTCTCGTGTCTGTGCATCCAAACCTTTGAAGAAATATTGTAAAAGAGTATAGTTCGAAAAGTTGTGATACCGGAATGTGTCTGCCAATTCATTGAATCTTCCCCACGCTGCGTAGAACGGCTCGGAACGTTGTTGGGCAAAGCTTGTGAAGGCTTGTTGATGTAGCATCTCCAAGTACCTCACATGACAAATAAACAAAATAAATTAATAAATTTATTTTTTTTTCGAAATAAATATATACAAAGGGAAAAATGGTTAAATTACAGTCAAAGAACCTAGTATGATATTACTAAAGTTAGTCCCCGGCAACGGCGCCAAAAACTTGATCGCTTTTATTTTAAACAATTATTTCCAATCTAGCGATTTTAGACCACAAGTGCACGGTGTCAAGTTTTAGTATAGATTGGAAGATACGGATTGTCGAACCCACAGAGACTAACAAGCAAGTACCACATAAGATTTCTTTTAACTATATTTAACCTACGATAATCAATTAATAATTAAACTAAACTAAATTAAGCTACTATAATCCAACCAAAATAGTCGACGATCACGAGAAAAATCCTCAAGTAAGAATCAAGATAATTATTCACCTAACCCAACTCTTACAATTCTTTTCTCCATACATCTCTAAGGTGACGGGTTTTCCGAATTTATTCAATATACTCTCTCGAGCTATATTAAGTCTAACATCAATTTGCAACTAGTAACTCTCGTTCACGTAATTAACAATTTAACATTGAATGAGATTTATGAAAACCACTAACTTTAGATTAAACAACCCTATCACTCGTGTGTGATTTTATCTCTCGATCTCAATCTTTAACACACGGCATCAATTATTATATCGGATTATAATTTCATCTCTCGATCTCAATTATAATAAAATATCATTCAAATGTGATCAATCCTTCAAAAGCATTAAGAACAATAACACATGCACTTAGAAGATATATGAATTCAATCTCAAAATCAATAGGAAAAACTATGTTATTGATATCTCTCAATCATCAAAACACAACAATCCAATTATTCATGTAAAACAATAATAGAAAAGTAAAAGAAAACTCCCAAGTTAACTCTTTCGTTGATTCTCGATCCTTCCTCGCTTCTTTCTCGATCGTGCTCTTCGATTATCTTGTTGGCTCGTTCCAAAACATAGGGTGAAGGGTTGATGAGTGATGATGGATGGTGAAGAGTGGAAGAAAGATGGAGGTTATGGTGGAGTGAATGGCTGCTGGCCGTGTGAAGGAGGCGTGAGGTTAGAGTGAAAAAAGAGGCGTGTGGTTTTGTGGAATTGAAGGAAAAGGGGGGGCTGAGATGGAGGCTGTGATGTGTGTGTTCTAGGGTTAAAATCTCCTTCTTTGGTTGTAAAAATCGTTTGTAATATATAGGGGAAGGGAATCAAGGACTTCCTTGTTGGAAACAAACTCTATAAGGAAGGTATTTTTATGAAAACTCATCGTCCCGATCGATCCGAAAAAGTGGCCGATCGATCGAGCCTTCCAGTAAGAATTTCGCTCAGTTTTCAACCTTTCTCGATCGATCGAAATGGTTTCTCGATCGATCGCCCTTCACAGTAAGTTTCTTCGCCTTTTTCAGCTTCTGGCGAGTTTCGTATTTTGGCCGTAACTTTCTCATACAAACTCCAAATTTGATGAATCAGCTGTACACGCGAAGATAAGAGAAATTTCTACAACTTTTATATGGACCACATTTCCAAAACATGGCTCGAACATATGGTAATATGAGGAGAAAGGAGCAACATGTGTCTTGGATTCTGGTTTCTTCCTCTTTTCTTCAACTTTATTCATTTTTTCATCATTTTAGCTTGATTTCTTCCCCTTTTATGAATTTCAACATTGATTCCTGAAATAGAGAAATATATACCATAAACCATAAAATTATCCAAGAATCAACACGAAAACATATACATATCATAGCATAAAAACGCGTAATATTCAACCCTATCAGCGAGCGACTGTGGCTCGAAATATTTAATAATCCCATTTAAACCTATTGGTTTATTTACAGTTTATGAACCTAGAATTAAATTTTAAATTGTTATGTCCTAGCATGTTTTATTTGTTGTTTGAGCATGGTGCATGGTTATAGCCCTATGACCTATTAGATTGTAATTTTGTGAATGAATGTAATTTTAAATAGGGCCCGCGAGTCGTGCCTTCTATACTTTTCTTAATGTATTCCCACCCCTATGATCCCCTCGAATGTAAATCGAGGTCTTGTCTTTTTCATGTAATTGTTATATAGTATAGCTTTAGCATTTGTTGATGAAGATCATTGAAGTTGGACCATGGTGCCGAGACGAGGAGGTCAATCACAAATAGACCGAAGACGTGCTTGGAGAAGTTACCCTTAGGTTGACCATTTAGATTTTCTCATTGGCTTGAGAAAATCAGTAGTTTGGGATATAACCATATCACGTTTATTTCATGTTGATGTATGTGATGCATGTTTATCATTTGATATTTAATATTGATGATGATATATATAAGTATATATGCGTATGTACATGACATATTTTAATTATCAATATTAATAAAATCGCGAGATCTTTAAATCCCTCTAATAATATTAAGTCACGTTAGATGCCTTCCAACTAAAAGTACTCGTCAAGACTTTGATTGAACATGTGTAGGTTTGCCAAAGCAAAGTGTCATGATAATCTTAGTAAGGCGTGATAGGATAAAAGTGATATATGTGTGACTTTAAATTGGGTTCGACTTAACTAGCGTTATCTCAATAGGATTGAAAACCTAGAGGCATGGGGTTGGGTAATAATCCATTAGATGAATTAAAACAAAGTGTTATTTGCCAGACCATCCAAGAGTTACATGTGCTTTAATTGACAAAGTGTTGTCTATCGAAATAACCGATTCTTGGATGATTAGCCAAAGCTAACTCAGGGTTATGTGAAATATGGATCTTGGCCCACTAATAGTTTGTGAGGGTTGTTGATTTAACAAAATATTGGGAGTTTCATTTAATATAAGACCTTGTTAAATGATTAAAAGCATGAAACTTATTTTGCGTATTTATATTGTAGATATCCATGGCATCAAACAACGTTACTAGTACACTCTTTGTAATGCCTCGATATGACGTCTACATATCTGATATGGTTATGGCGTAATTATGAATAATTATGGTATGATGTGGACTCGGGTTCGGATTGAACCGAGCAGGAGTAATGCCATGCATGAATCAAATCTAGTTGGAAATTAACGAATGAATATGTATATGTGAGTAATCAAATATGGTGAGTTAATAACATAGACATGTGTGAGGGACTTAACATTGTTGTGTTATAGTGGAAAAGAGACTTGAAATGCATCACATAGCTGGAACCTACATTTGACATGAAGTTGAGAGCAATTGCATTTGAAACACACTTCTATATTATGACTATGCAATGATTGCATAAGTAATTATGTAATATGATGATGCTATGATGTTTATGATAAGTAAAGATGCTATGATGTTTATGATAAGTAAAGATGTTATGATGTCTATGATAAGTAAAGATGATATGATGATGATGATGATGTATGTTAAACTATGTTATTGGGAATGGTAGAGTGTTCCGGTGGTTGTTATGGGCAAGCGAGGAAGGTACTCGCCGCTGACATAGCTAGCGAGGAGATACATCCGCTATCAAGGTGTAGCGAGGGGTATCACAGTACCGCTATATGTCGAGCGAGGGGGCCAATTGTGCCGCTGACATAACAGGGCCCGAACATTCCCATTTCTAATTAACATTGTTGATTATTGGCATATAAGTTAAGTATGATGTTAATCATTTATGTCAAGATCTAATGATTATATGCATGAATATTTGAAACAGGGACAACAAAAGTGGGTTAATGCGATTAACCAGGAAGTACATGTTAACGGTTATTTCATACATTTATTCATATGCCATTTTCTTATGATGTTAAGTAATGATGTACATGCTCATGATGGGTTGTCCCTGTAGGTACGCTTTTGGACTGAAGGGCTAAGGGTCGGGTTGAGACAGTGAGCAAAAAGGAGCACAAGGATGGATAGGATTCAGGATATGATTAGTATCTACTCTAGGAGTAGTATAAATCTAAAATGTTAGCATTCATTTATGGGAATGCAACTAATAAGTTTTGAAGTTTTATTTTTGGCCTGTTAACCTGTTAGCTCACGTAACAACCAGAACTCTAAGATGTCATTAATGTATGTTTAGTCCATATTATGTTATTAAAACACTGTTAAGGTAGGAAGACCCTACAATTTTAGATTTTTGTGGAATTTGAGTTTGAAGCCTATGATAACATGATATATTGTTGATATTGTTGTATCATCATCACAGGGGACAGGACAAAGAGGCGGTTAGACATTGACGCCTGATTTATATCTTTTGTGCCGCACAACAGGTACGTGTTGATGTACGATTATATGATATTATTGTGATGATGATGTGGGAATTGTAACATATGATTAGTGGTATCATATGTATGTACATTCATGAGATTCATATTGTTGAGATGGATGTCACGATAGGTATGTCGCATATGCTTTGGCTGAGATAATTGCCACGATAGGTATGCGAGTGTTGGGCATATGCTTTGGCTGGGATTATTGCCACGATAGGGATGCTACATATGCTTGGGCATGAGAGGTATACTCCGGTTGAGTATATGCTCTGGCTGTTATAACGTGTGAGGATGGTGCTATGATATGTGCTGCTAATATGAAGATGTGAGGAGGTTCCACTGACATATTGAGCTGAGATAGGCATATCATATCAGTCTCGTTATAACATGATGATAAGTGAGACATGTCATGACATATTTGCATTTGATGATGCATGATACAGAACAATCACAGTTGTTGTTTATAGTGCTTTATCGTTTATGTTTCTTATTGATTGCACTAAGATGGTTGTTTATCTATACTCATGTTGTGTGATTGTTTCTGTAGGGACTCATAGACGTGGGAGGACAGGATTGTGAGTCTTATTCCGCTGCGAGCTGAACCACTGCTTAGGAGTTATATTGGTCTAGGTTGTTTTCCTGTACATATGATGTATATTATGACATGGTTTTGTCAACTTGTAACAACCTACATAAGTAAACTCTTAATCAGTGTATGATTTACTTAATTCTTACTCACGTATGTATAATGAACTGATACATAACGGATTAAGTAATGAGGACCCACACTATCATTGTGATCGGTCCTTGAGAAGGACAAATTGAATGGGACAAATTTCCTAGACTGGTATAGGAATCTGAGGATTGTCCTCAAACAAGAGAAAAAAGCAATATGTCCTAGAGGAACCCATACCTGCTGAGGAACCTCCTGCTACAGCCATAAGGGCTGATAGGATGCTTACACGAAGCATCAAATGACGCTCCTGATGTTGGTTGCTTGAATGCTTGCAACCATGAACTCTGAGCTTCAAAAGCAACACAAGGAAATGGATGCATTCAATATGATTGAACATCTGAAGCAACTTTACCAACAACAAGCTAGACAAGAGATGTATGACGTCTCTAAAGCGGTATTTCAGTGCATAATGGTAGAAGGAAGCCTTGTTGGAACTACTCAAAATGATTGGATACATAGAGAATCTTGAGAAACTAGGTTTTCCGTTGGACCAAGAGTTGGCCACTGACGTGATCTTGCAATCGTTTCCTGATAGCTATGGTCAATTTGTTCTGAATTACAATATGATTGAAATTGAGAAGACTCTACCACAGTTGCTTGGTATGTTGAGGACTTACGAGGCAAACACAAAGAAGTCTAAGCCCATAAATGTTCTTATTGTGAATAAGGGCAAGGGAAAGACTAAAGCAAATGGCTTTAGAAAAGACAAGAACGTCTCTGTCACATCTAAGCCTCGTGCTGCTGTACTTAATCAAAAGGGATGAGTGGCTAAAGAAGGAAATTACTTCCATTGCATAAGACCAGATATTGGAAGAGAAACTGCAAGTTATACCTGAAAGATCTTAAGATGACGAAGGGAAGTGTGACTTCTACTTCATGTATTTTTGTTATAGAAGTCAACATATCTACTTCTTCATCATGGGTATTAGATACTGGATGTGGTTCTCACATTTGTTTTAATGTGCAGGAATTCAAAGGAGTAGAGTGTTGGCAAAAGGCGAAGTTGACCTAAAAGTGGGAAATGGAGCAATAGTTGCCGCATTAGCTATAGGAGATTATTCATTGACTTTGCCTTCTGGCTTAAATTTTAGATTGACAAGAATGTTATTTTGTGCCATCAATTACTAGACACATTATTTCAATTTCTTGTTTGGACAAGATGGGTTTTTTATTTATTATAAAGGACAAATGTTGTTCCATTTATTTGAATGAGATGTTTTATACTAGTGCACAATTGATTAATGGTCTATATGTTCTAAATCTTGCTATGCATGTCTATAACATAAATACTAAGAGGATTAAGACTAATGATTCTAATCCAACTTATCTCTGGCATTGTCGCTTGGGTCATATAAACGAGAATTACATATCAAAACTTCATAAGGATGGAGTTTTAGATTCATTTGATTTTGAATCATATAAAACATGTGAATCTTGTTTAATCGGCAAGATGACTAAAGCCCCCTTCAAGGGACATGTTGAAAGGGCAAATGATTTATTGAGTCTCATACATAGTGATGCATGTTGCTCAATAAGCACTCAAGCTAGAAGTGGTTTTTCAATACTTCGTTAGATTTACTGATGACTTCAGTAGATATGGGTA
The DNA here is from genome assembly GCA_907163345.1 of Haberlea rhodopensis. NCBI lineage: Eukaryota > Viridiplantae > Streptophyta > Magnoliopsida > Lamiales > Gesneriaceae > Haberlea > Haberlea rhodopensis. The sequence goes on along the minus strand of CAJQUN010000084.1, from coordinate 307,859 downwards.
TGTGTAATGAAACATAAATATGAAACCTTTGAAAAGTTCAAGGATTTCAAGAATGAAGTACAAAACCAGCTTGGTAAAATTATCAAAATCCTCCGATCAGATCGATGAGGTGAATACTTAAGTCAAGAGTTTCATGACTATCTAAAGGAGTGTGGGATAGCCCAGCAACTCACACCTCCGTATACTCCACAATGGAATGGTGTGTCTGAAAGGAGGAATCGAACTTTGTTGGACATTGTTCGATCTATGATGAGTCATGAAGATCTATTGATTTCCTTTTGGGGACATGCTTTAGAAATAACAATATTTATACTGAACCGTGTTCCATCTAAATCAGTTGAAAAGACAACATATGAGATATGGACTAGGAAACGTCCTAGTATGTCTTTTATGAAGATTTGTGGTTGTGAGGCTTACAAGACAAGTGTTTATTTGTGGGGTATCCTAGGGAAACAAAAGGATACTATTTCTATTATCCCACCAAGAACAAAGTGGTTGTTGCTCAGACAGGTGTCTTTCTTGAAAGAGAATTTATTTCTAGAAGAACCAGTGCGAGACAAATAGAATTAGTGGAGTACAACCACAACAAAACACTGAACATGATATTGAGATGGAAACAGAACAGTCACCACAAGTTGTTGTGGACGAAATGTCTGCTCAAGAGACACAAGCCCATCGTAGGTCTGTAAGAGTACACCGGGAGCCACATAGATATGGACTTCTTGTTACTTAACAAGGTGACTTACTACTCATTGATGAGGATGAACATTCATCCTATCAAGAAGCTATAATGGGCCCTGATTCTTAGAAATGGCTAGAGGCCATGAAATATGAGATGAAATCCATGTATGTAAACCAAGTATGTATTTGGTTGACCCACCTGAAGGGGTAAGACACCTAGGGTGCAAATGGATTATCAAGACGAAGACTGACATGGATGGTAATGTACAAAACTTTAAAGGACGATTGGTTGCTAAAGGTTTCAAACAAATTCATGGTATTGACTATGATAAGATTATGTAATATGGCAGATGGATGTCAAAACTACTTTCCTTAATGGAAACTTACTTGAGGATGTGTACATGACACAACCTGAGGGTTTTGTCGATCCAAAGGATGCTGGAAAGATATGCAAGCTAAAACAGTCCATTTATGGATTGAAGCAAGATTCTCGGAGTTGGAATCTTCGTTTTGATGATGCAATCAAAGAGTTTGTTTTCATCAAGAACGTAATGAACCTTGTGTCTACAAAAAGGTCAGTGGGAACATAATTATCTTCCTAGTGTTGTATGTAGATGACATACTTCTCATTGTGAATGATATCCCTACCTTGCAATCTGTAAAGATTTGGCTAGGGAATTGATTTTCTATGAAAGACTGGGTGAAGCCACCTATGTTTTATGTATCAAGATCTATAGAGATAGATCAAGAAAATTACTTGGCCTAAGTCAAATTACATACATAGATAAAGTGTTAAAACAGTTTAGCATTCAAGAATCAAAGAAAGGATTCGTGCCTATGACACATGGGAAATATCTCTCGAAGGATCGGTGTCCTTCAACACAACATGAGAGACAACGCATGAGTAAGATTCCGTATGTGTCAGCTATTGGATCTATCATGTATGCCATGATATGTACTAGTCCCGATGTTTCGTATGCTTTAAGCCTGACGAGCAGATATCAAGTTGATCCAGGTGAATGCCACTGGATCACTGTCAAGAATATCCTGAAGTACTTGAGAAGAACTAAGGATACATTTTTATTTATGGAAGTGAGGAAAAACTCAATGTAATAGGTTACACTAATGCAAGCTTCCAAACCGACAACACTCAGGATATGTGTTTTGCCTAAATGGCGGTGCTGTGAGCTGGAAGAGTTCAAAGCAAGAGACAGATGCAGCAAAGGAAGCCATTTGGATCAAGAAATTCATTTCTGAGCTTGGGGTTATGTGATGTCCAGATTTATTATAATCATTTGTTGGACTAAATATGATTTAGATTTTATTGATAATTAATTTTAGAATTAATTAATTAGAAGTGGAATTGACCAAGTGAAGGTCAACTGGAAAATTATTCGGATCATAAAATATTTTGGGATTGTAAAATATACTCCGATAATATTTTAGAGATAAGTTAATTAAAATGAAGAATTTAAGTTTTGGGTTTTTGGGGTGTGTATAAATCCCAATCGTTGTCTATAAATAATATGTCAGTGCACCGGCGACACTTCGATGTACAAAACCGGGTTAGGATACAAAAAATAAATATGTTATGTTGCGGACACACAATAAAACGTGTAAATACATGCACAAAAACCCGATCCCCTCTTTTCTTCTCTGTACCCGCGCGATGCCTGACCCTCGCCGCTAAAAGCCGCGCGCCCGCCGCCGTCGGACCTCCTTCCGGCGCGTCTGAACCACCATCGTCTTCGTCTCTTCCAGGCGCATCTTTCCATACCAAGAACATGAAGTTTCGTCGCGGATTGCGTCCGGATCTTGCAAGGAAGCGCGCGGATAAAATTTCCGAATTCGTCCGATTTTGGGACGATTTTCTTCCAATTTTTTTGTGGGTAATTCTCCTCATCCTTCAACCGTTTTTCCCCTAAAATCCCTCGAATTTTTGATGAACTTTGGTTCGATTTTGCTAGCATTTTGGAAGGGTTGCTAGTGTGTGTTTGTGTGTGTGCAGCAGTGTGTGTGTGTGTGTGTGTGTTCTGTGTGCAGATTAGTGTGTGTGCGTGTGTGTTCTGTGTGCAGATGAGTGTGTGTACTGTGTGTGCATGTGCGTGTGCTGCTAGGTGTGTGGGTATGTTGTTCCAACTTGTAGTTTGGTATCTAAGTGATGATTACATGTTTGGAGGTTCTATGCCTATAATTATATGTATTGGAGTATATATATGCTATGAATTGTTGGGGGTCTAATTATAACTCACTTTAATGAATGGTTGATTGTTGCGAATAAATTGTTAAATTATGTATTGGCTTAGTATTATTGTTGGTTAAAAGATGAAGACTAAAATCATGCATGGAAGGTGTTTGTTAATATGCTTAAATGTGATTCAAGTGTGGGTCTAAGCCTTGTTGTAGGTGGTGAAAAGAATTAACCTCTATGGCTTGTAACCATGGTAATAGCGTTGGTGGGAATTGGACGATGGTGAGGGATGTGTTATCTTTGGAAGTATGTGTAGTGTGTAAATAAGTGGGTTTGATACATGCTAGTATGTGTTAACATGGAATAGAGTTTATGGTGATGTATATGCTTGAATGTGTATCATGACATGTATTGTTGACTTATGTCACTTTATTGAATTACTACTCTTAGTAGTGAGTTCTAAATCAAGAATTATGGAACCAATGCATCTTTAATTTATTAGAGTTGAATTTAAAGCAATAAAGGATCTTATGTTAGGATTAAGGGAATTTGATATAAATTTTGGAATATCTTATAAACATGGATTCTTCCTTTCATTTCTTGGTTTGAACTACCTCGGTGTGGGTTTGAATGTTTAGAACATGTTAATTGGCTTAATTGGATTGTTTTGGTTAGACACTGGTTGTATGTTATTATTCAAACACCCTACACTCTCTTTCCCCCTGTTGAACTGCTGTGGCTAGTGAATTGCCATGTGAGTTGGGCGTGAACTTGCACGTATGGGTGTGTGTATCCTGCATCATGTGTGTGATGCAGCGGATGATGGGAGAAAATGGGATTTTGCATTACCAATGAAATATCATGATTCATGTGAGGATGTGTGTATCAAAGTATTGATTATGATTTGATTCATAATATTGAGTTATTGATTTGTGATATAGAAATGAAAGTAAGAACTATTTGATGGTTTTTCATTGCTTGGATTATGAGCTAATATTGAATTGATATTCGATATAGACTCTACAGGAGACTTCGGAGGTTGATGATAGCTTGTTCATATTGTCTTCTATAAGGTACGTGGTGACGTACGAGCAGGTATATCTAGTATATATACATTCATGTATACATGCAATTTTGAATATGATGATTCAGGTAAGTGTTTGACTTTAATAATTGAGTTTCATATACGAGTTATGGGGGACACGTAGTGGTACGTGATCCAATTTTACTTGTTGAGTAGTGATGCCGTGGGCATGAGCGATATGAGAAAGTATCGAGAATGAGATAGTGGTATAACCAGGTTTACATTGGGATAACCAGGTTTACATTGATGTTGAACTGTTTATGTTTGAGCATAAATGATATACTGTCATTGTATTGAATTCATAAGCGTAGTTGAGTATCACATTTTCAGTGATAATACTAAACTTGACATTATGAAGGTGCGTGAGTTTGAAACAGGAACAGCGTGTGGAAGCTATACAAATCCGGAATTGTACAGGGAGTATACTTTATGAGTTTTGAATAATTTAAATTATTGCATTATGATTTTGTATGTTGATTTGTGATTGAATATTGAGTGGGAGTGTGCTCACCCTGTGTGGGGGCTGTTTCTGTTGAAACAGGTACAACAGGTACGATGCTGCTTTGGAGTGCTAGGCTCGACCCTTGTTGGATGATGCTTCCAGAAGCATAGTATGAGATTGAGCCGATATACGAGGTTGAGCGGTTGGTATTTATACTAATTATGCATCCGGATGAGTATCCGTTATTCGTTGCTCTTCTGTGAGCACTTGTATCTGCATATGGACTGTATAAGGTTGTTGAAACCCACTTTTGTTGTCTTATTAGTGTGGTGTCTTCCCTGGCTGTGAATTTACTTAGTGTTTATGTATTCTGTTTAGTATTGTGTTGTCCCTGGTCGGGAGTTATATTATGTGATATGTTTTTATTTCTGGATAGCTCAGTTTGTGGGGAGACTCTGCCCAAATTTTTATAAAAACCCACAATGTAAAAGTGGTGTAATGGGGATGGTATTGGGTGAAACCCCTGAGTCTATTTGTTGGTCGAGATGATCATGTAATGTTGAACATTGGTTATGTCATGGGATTATGCGAAACATGTAATGATTCTTTTTAAAGAATGAAAAGAAAATGAAAAATTTATTCACATACGACGTCATAAATGAACTAATGATGAGTTTAAGTGTTGGGGCCTTACAGGTTATGCCTAGCATTCTAGATCGATTGAACTCTATTGTGACAACAATGGAGCCATCGCATTGGCTAAGGAACCCAGATCTCACCAGCGATCCAAACACATACTTCAGCGTTTTCATTCATTTGTGTTTCATTCCATTCGAGAAATCGTTGAAAGAGGAGATGTAAAAATATGCAAAGTACCAACTGATGATAATGTATCTGAACCGTTGACGAAACCTCTGTCACAGCAGAAGTATGATCATCATTCTAGATCTTTAGGCATTAAGTACATGTCTGATTGGTCTTAGTGCAAGTGGGAGATTTGTTTGGATATGCACTAAGACAACTCATTAGATGATTGATTTTGGCATACAATGTAATATGATTTTATTAATGGTAATTAATTATTATATATTATTCCGGTATCTGTGTAATATGAATATATATATATATATATATATATATATATTAATGTCCTTATAATAAAATTGTATTATTCTTAAAGATCGTCCCTCCTATATAACAGGAGAAGTGTTTGGGGCCCTTGATCAAGTGAGACTAACATGCATGGCCATGCTCGAATGAATCGGTATGTGATATCAAGCTTATTCGTTTATTCTAGTCTACTCGGAAATCAAGAAATAAAAGATTGAACTATACGATTATGACTTATTCCAAGACTCATGTTTAATCTAAACACATAGGACAAAGGGATAAAGTAACATGGTGATATTATCACATGCCATAGGTAATGTCGAGTCAATGACATTCTTGTAACTTGGGTAGCCTTGATGTGTTGCTAGAGACCGCTCATTGCTTGTGACATAAAATTAGATTTTATGTCACTGCCAACGTTGCAAGATCCTAACGGGTCGCACAGAAGATTAAATCGATAAAGGGAGTTAAATTCATTAGATGAATTAAATTGATTAGGAAGAGTCCTAATCATACACTAATGGGTCGTATTTATATATATAGAGATATATATAAATATGAAACATATAGATATACGCATATTGGGTTGTGGGCCAAAAGGTTTTTAGAAAACCTTATTATGAGTCGCCGCCTCAATATCTGTATATATATATATATATATGTGTGTGTGTGTGTGTGTGTGTGTATGTGTGTGGGTGTGTGCATGTCATCGAGGATTCTGCATCAAACACGCTACAAAGGTATAACTCTCGACACCCAATATGATAATTTTGTATAGGTCCTCGGTGGGAATCCAATTTTTTTTTTATTCTGCTGCTTTCCATGCTCGTCGGATTCCTTACAAATAGCACCTGATGGGTATAACTTGGAGACTCTGAATGGTCCAGACCAACGAGATTTCAGCTTGCCCTGGAATATGCATAGCGTTGTGTTGTATAACAACACCATGTCTTCCTCACAAAAATCCCTTGTTTTGATACGAGCATCATGCCATTTTTTGGTATTATCCCTGTAGATCTTGACATTCTCGTAAGCTTGGTTCCTAAATTCCTCAAACTCGTTAAGTTGTAACAGTCTTTTTTCACCTGCAGTGGTTGTAAGGACCCCCTTGCCCTTAACCCGTTATTAGTGTATTAATCCATAACATGAGTGCATATAATCATACTATCATGGGGAAAAGCCATGTGTAAGTGCAACACCATATACTATCCAGAAAATTTCTTGCATTTGATCCTCATAATATTCAAATTCCCCAACCACGGTTATTTAGGTAACATGCACCCTTATAATACACTAACATGCTCTCAGTTCATTTGGCAATTCCATATTTAATTGCATGCAACCATGAATGAATAGAGAAGAGCCGTAGCCCATTTATACATTCCAAATACACGTAAAATGTACTCACATAAGAGCACCCAATGAACACGCGTGTATCTAATGTATAAAACACTCTACCGGATACCGTTACTGGCACTTCAATCCTGGAAGCACCTCCCAAGCACAGCACGATCTCAACTCCGGATCTATGCACTTGTTCAACCAGCTCTGATACCTCGATCCTGGAAGTACCTCAATCAACATCCCGAGCTCGACTCCAAAGTTGCTGCTACACCTGTAACACCTGCCACAACAGAGACAGCCCACACACGGGGTGAGCATACCAATGCACTAAATCCAATAATCACAATAATGTAATTCATAATTTACAGAAATGTAAATGCAAATGAATTCTAAAAGATACTCCCTGGATGGCATTATCTTCATCCAGGATTCCCTGTATTGTCCCTGTTCTCAAAACAACAAAAACCATCAAATTCCAGATATCCAGTTAATCATTACACTGATTAACCATAATCACTTTCCAATTACCAATATCTCAAAACATAAATCCATCATCTAGTAATTACCAAAATACTAGATATCTAATCACAATTCCATTAAACTCCATACCAGTTAATCATTACACTGATTAATCACGTCCTTATTCCAATTCAATACCAATAGGGGGATGAAATACAGATATCCTAGATATCTAGTTAAATATCACATTTTCCTTGCTCACTCAAGAGTAGCGGCATTACTAACCGGTGTTCGCTCCGTAGCGACCACACCCCACTATTTGCTCGCTCCAAGGCGGCACCATGCATTTCACAATGTAAATTAAAACAACGCAACCAAGTTCCATTTCCTTTTTCCATGAACCATTTCATATATATATATATATCATGCATTTCACTTGCAAAATATAATTAAGGCTATGCTCGTACGCTAAACGTACCTTAGAATTCCGTAGTCCATGTCAAGCCTGGCTTGAGTTCCATGCCCCGAGAAACATGTGCTAAAACACATAAATATTTCACAATTAAACATAGGCATGCAATCACGTGCCCTAGTACGATCACAACACCAAATCGTATCGTCAATCCATGACGATAACCAAATTATAAAAGTTCCCGGCTAAGCATGCATAATACCCCAAAAATATTGTCAATCCATGACAATTAACCTTTTAAAATAACCCGGGGCGAAGCATGCAAGACACCCAAAAAGAGCCAAGAAACAACAAAAGGGGCACCAACATACAGGCCATCTCGATCGATCGAAATTTCATCTCGATCGATCGAGAACCACCCTCCGATCGATCGGTCCACTGTCCAAAGCCACTAAAACATTCTGCCATGCTCGATCGATCAAAAATATTTTCGGATCGATCGAGCAGCCCTGTAAACGCGAGAAACCTCCAAGAATGAGCTCCTTTCAACACCAAATCACCTACAACTCAAACCCACTTCAATTTACAACATAAAACCAACCAAAAACCATCTAAACAATACAAAACCTAAACCCCAACACATACAACAATGTTAGAACAAGATCTACCCCTTGAACCCCAAGATACAACACCAAAACCAACCAATATACAACAAAACTTTGCTAGGTTGGTAGCTTACCCTTTGAGCTTCAAGATTCTAGCAAAAAATCATGAAAATGGCTCTTTTCCAAAGCTTTCTCCTTCCTTTCATGCTGAGGAACGAAAATGGTGGGTTTGGATGAGGTGATGACAAGGTCAAGACATACAGGTGATAGAATGGGGTGGATGAGATGTAAAGGAGGGGGAATGATTCTTTTAATATCTCATAACATGTATTAGATAATTGTATGGTATGAAAATTATGTCCAACATGACATTTCAAAACCTCTCTTCAAATGATGCATTAAGACTCACATTAGTCATGTTTTAATTAAATAATTAAACCCACTCCGATCAAATCATACCAATAATCAAAATTCCCAACATGCAATGAATGCATCCCGGATCCCGATTCTCACCAAAAACCTAAATCATAGGTTTTTCACCAAATTGATAATAAAATCTCAACCTTTGGATCCAACGATCCTAAATGCCTGATTTAACAAACTCGGGAGACCAAAACCACAATTAATTCCTAATTGCCACAATAAAAATCCATTAAGGATCAATAACCCTCCGGGATTAACAATAATAATCCCAGGACATCACAATTATCCCCCACAAATAAAAATTTCGTCCTCGAAATTTGCACCGGTGTACTCCACGTAACACCAAGGCTACTCCAACCAAAATAAAACCACGACCTCGATTCTTGACCACATCAGAATCGAATTACCAACCGCGAGTACACTAATCTCACACCAAGCTTTAAAATAGAGCAAACCCCCAACCAAAGAAAAGAACATACCTCGATGCGAGTCTCCCAGAAGTCACTCTACCACGACTGCAAATCAAATCAATCAAACGACTGTGAATCAAACAGTCATCCTTAGCTCTGACATAGATATCATGGCATGATATCTTCACCACTTTCCCACGATGTTCAACACATCGTTGCGAAGGAAACCACTAGTATACAACCGTATACTTACAATAAATACGGTTCCCGCTTTCTACACTAACTCCGTCGAAAGAGTAGTTGCACCACTTGCCACTCGGGTCGGTAGCGCTCGGCCACCGATCCGCACAAAATACCTCTCATAAGATGTTCACTTCCAAAAGTTCCAAGAACCACATCTCGGTCAAAATACACAATCGAGACTCCACGAGGTCTCAAACTCTAAAAGAACAAACAGGAAATCAAATGCATACACGGTACCTGTGCCGTCAACGACACTCACCAAATCCGGATCCTGGCCATCCCGTGTTTACCCTTGGATTTAATAACCCTAAAAATGGGGAGGCTATCGAATTAACCAGCAAAATTTTACCATGGTCCCAAAACACGACAATCCCTCCTCAGGGGAAGTCAACTGGACCTCACGATTATTCCTCAGAATATATCGTGCCATCGAGATTACCAATCTCAGGGTGCCACAATCTCGCCGGGGATTCATTCATCCAAGCATATAAATCCGACGTTCAATAAGGAACGAAATAAAGTTGGCATTCGTATACACACACGGTATACATGCCCATGAACCAACACAATATGCATACTCAAGGCAATAGACTCGGGTATCTCCAGTCATACCCAAGTCCCAAAACCAACTGTCAAACCTTGATTATTCTCACTCCACGGAGAATGATGGTTGATAAACAAAATCAAAGGGTGTGATTTCAACATCAACATCAACACCACACGAACCAAAACAACGAATCTCCCATAAGACTCAACTAATATGTATAACAATACCGCCTTCCTCACAAGGAAAATGTCATGAACTCATGACCCCCCAACTTCGAACTACCGTTCGGAAAACCTGGATATATTTATATCAAAACATATCCCGGAACCAACAAAAGATGACTGATTCAGAATAGCGCATCCCTGCAACTATTACCAATCTGAAACCCGTATACTCCATGTATACTCATCCTAAAGATGCTCTGTACTAATATCATAGTACTCCCCAAAACCGAGCATTTCCCCGGAGACGTATCCTCGAACGTCTCACCGGAAGTACGAAGCCATCACATAGTCCAACACTAGTAGGGTTTACCCCGGTTGATTCACAATCAACCCTCAACCAATACCAGCTGTCTCCATGACAGCACAATCCAAATCTCTCCAAGAGATAAAATCAATATAGTAGTGTGACCCCACTAACTATATCTCACAGCCCATTGTGACTCCCATTGCATGCCATATGCAAGAATGCTCAACCAGAGCTAACAACGACTCGTTGACACTCACGCTGGTATTCCCAACCAAATTGAGCTGTCCCAAAACAAGTCCCTCGAAACATTTGACGTATAAACGTCTCCGTGAGGTACTCCCTGCCTCAATCATCATGCCACAAGGAGACTACAAAAGTCTACCAAACCCCTCATCGTATCACCATACGATTCACCCAGCTCGAATCCAACGAGCAGTATAATGGCTATCACAAGCACACTAAAGTACTACAACAATACCTGGCTAACGATTCGTTGGCCCCATAAGCTCATACCAACCTATCAACGTGACACATGCCCCATCCCGATATACCATACCGTACAAACCATTAGAGTTGTGGGTCATCGCCCAACATATATCTAAAACACCAAATCACAATGTACAACCCAGTGTCCTGGCTCAATTACGATGCAATCCTAATCCATTAGGACTTATTCCACACCCTCAGGGTGGGTGTGATCATGCCTACACCACATAACAACAACAAGCGAGTAGTTTCCTCAATGACTACTCTTACCACCATTACTTGGCCTTAGCCATCCCCGCGAGCATACCCAAGGGTATCACTGCTCGACAAATGTTTACCTCTATAACATGATGCGGTACACTCACCGGTACAATGCATCCAATGTTCTATTGAGCAAACCTATTTGGCAAAAGGTCTCGTCAACTAGTGACCCAGGCTCCACCATGTGCTCATCATCGGCACTCAAACCATACAACCAAATACATAAACATGAATGTATTATTCACCAAAACGACGCCACGCGTCCACATAAACATCCCACATAACATCGTCAAACATATATGACGGTACCTGTCGATACACTACACTCATAATCTCATCGTCAAACACATGACGGTATAAAACAACCCATAGTATTCACAATAATGCTAATAAAAATAGTAATATGCCATACCTCATCGCTAACAAAATAGCGGCAAACCTGTCTCCGTCGTTCGACAGTGGTACGCAATCAGTACCCATCGCTCGTAGGCGGCATAATCCAGTGTTACGTACATAGCGGTATAATCCATCGCTATAGAATCCGCTGCATGATCTCCCGCCATAGAGTCAACAGCATAAAACATCGCTATAAATATCCGGCGGTATGAACCATCGCCATAGGTGTAGCGGAATGCACCGTCGCTATACAATACCTGGCGGTATGAACCATCGCCAATAGAATAGCCGGCGGCATGAACCATCGCCAAATAGAATACCCGGCGGAATGAACCATCGCCAAATAGAATACCCGGCGGAATGAACCATCGCCAATAGAATAGCGTCATGATATCCCTCGCTAAGAAGCGGCAAATATCCCTCTTCGCTACTTCGCTTTGACTTACCAGCGGCATAATATCCCTCGCTAAAGCGGCAAATATTCTTCATCGCGGTGGTAGTCAAGCGGCGCCACTACACCTCATTTAATCATGACAGCGGAAATACCCCTCGCTTTACATGACAGCGGAAATACCCCTCGCTTCGACAATACCAGCGGAAAATAATATCCCTCGCTAAGATATGATAGCGGGCGTGTTTGATCGCTTTTATTTTAAACAATTATTTCCAATCTAGCGAAGTGCACGGTGTCAAGTTTTAGTATAGATAGGAAGATACGGATTGTCGAACCGACAGAGACTAACAAGTAAGTACCAAATAAGACGTCTTTTAACTATATTTAACCTACGATAATAAATTGATAATTAAACTAAACTAAATTAAACTACTCTAATCCAACCAAGTCAATAAAAGTAAACGAGAAAAATCCACTAGAGAAGATTATCGAGACTTTGGCTCACCAATGCAATTCCCTACAATTCTCGATTGAATATTCAAATATTTCTAAGGTGACGAGTTCTCCCAATTTATCTAATACACTCTCTCGAGCTATATTAAACTAACACCGAATTGTAATAAGTAACTATCGTTCACTTATTTAACAAATTCAATGTTGCATAAGATCCATGAAAACTCCTAGCTTTCAATTACTAGAATCTATGGCTATCACACATGTATTTGACGTCATCTCTCGATCTCGGTCTTAAATCCATGGTATGAATTATTAATTCCGTATCATAAAATCATCTCTCGATCTCAATTATGATACTAACATCATTCAAAGGTAATCAATCCTCTAAAAGCATGAAGAACATAAAACATACGCAAAGAACTATAAGAATTCAATCATTAAATCATCAAATCGAAGGTTCATAACAAAGGTTCGCCTAGCCTCGATAAATAAAATTAGTTCCTCATAATAAATCAAAACACAACAAAACTAAGAATTAAAGACAAAGAAAAACTCCCAGCGTCGACTCCGGTTGTAGATCATTGCTCCTTCTCTTGCTTCCTTCTCGATCGTTGCTTTAATCGCCTTGTTGGAGTGTTCCAATTCCTAGGGTGAAGTGGTGATGATGGATGATGGTGATGGAAGGATGGATGTTGATGATGGGGAAGAAAAGGTGGACGTGTGAGAGGAGTGAAGGAAAGAGTGGTTTGGATGGTGAATGGGTGTATGATATATGGAAGAAAGGTGGAGGTTATGGTGGACGTGAGATGGATTGGAGGAAGAAGATGGTGTGTGGTTTGGATGGTGAATGGGTATGGAGGTGTGGAGGCTTTTCCTAGGGTACAAAATCTTATATGGGTTGTGATTTTGTGTATAATATATAGGCGAAAGAATTATGGACTTCCCTATTGCATCCAAACTCTACAAGGAAGGTATTTTAATGAAAACTGCTCGTCCAGATCGATCCGAACAGAAGAGCCGATCGATCGAGCCTTCCAGTAAGATTTTCGCTCAATTTTCAGCCTTTCTCGATCGATCGGAAAAGCTTTCTCGATCGATCGGAAATCACAGTACGTTTCTTCGCCTTTTTCAGCTTCTGGCGAGTTTCGTATTTGGCCGTAACTTTCTCATACAAACTCCAAATTTGATGAATCAGCTGTCCACGCGAAGATAAGAGAAAGTTCTACAACGTTTTTATGAACCACATTTCCAAAACATGGCTCGAACATATAGTAATTTGAGGAGAAAGGAGCAACATATGTCTTGGATTCTGGTTTCTTCCTCTTTTCTTCAACTTTATTCATTTTTTCATCATTTTAGCTTGATTTCTTCCCCTTTTATGAATTTCAACATTGATTCCTGAAATAGAGAAATATATACCATAAACCATAAAATTATCCAAGAATCAACACGAAAATATATACATATCATAGCATAAAAACACGTAATATTCAACCCTATCAACTCCCCCAAACTTATCACTTAATCTCCTCGATTAAGCATTAAAATCACAAGGTAGAGTTCATTCTTGATACTTGAAACAATTATTTCATGACTTATTTTATTCTCAGAAATCTCATGCACATATACAAAAGTTGACAAGTCATGTTTTCTCCTAATTCAAGCAACATATCTCAAAATCGGAACGTGTGTGTGTGATATAGTCAGTCTCAATTTTCATACACATATTCAAGATCAAATCATGTTAATCAACTCAAAGTCAAGATTATTATCAAGCACCCTATAAGCCTATTTTCAAACAACTTCTCCACTAATGATAGTTACTCTCTAGACTTGGATCAAAAGGACTTTTTAAGCTTGTAATGTAAGGCCTTTGGTGTTGGCTTCAAAGAAAAGATAGGATAAGCGCAAAGAAGAGATTATAATCATTTACAGTTCAAATTTTTCGCACACATCGAGCTTTTCTTCTTTTTCTTTTATAGCCTTGGCCACTTTGGGTCTTATTTAGTCAATCTTTTTCTCAAGGCTTTTTATCTATCTTTTTCTTTTCTCATTCATCATTTTTTTCAATAAGCTCATCAAGATATAACAATTCAAGTGCATCGAATGATATTCATTATACTCCCTTAGGGTAAGGATAACTTTTTTCATTTAGGCTCAAGGGTAAGTATAATAAGTTTGCCAAGAATGTCGAATGGGGTTCTAATTATATGCAATGCATATACCATTCTTTTTTCAATAAAGCTCAAATGGGACACTAGGGATTGATATGAATCATGGTAAGCTTGAAAGGCTCAAACGTTTCAAAGATCGCCTAGATCATTTCCAAGTCAAGTTTGTAACTATAAAATTTCGCCTCAAAGTGTCATCATCAAATAAGTTCTAGGATAAGATGCTCAAGACAAATCATCAAGTTCACAACAATTATCACTATTCAACATGCAATCCACAAGATCATGACTCATTGTGCTCAAAGTATTCCTCATTCTTGACATGCTAACTCAAATTAGGATATTCATGTACAAGTCCAATCACAAATCAAGTTCATATGCATAGTGAGATCAAAATCCTCATTGAATAGTCACTACTATAATTCATTCTTTTCTCAAGTTTGAACTCATAAAAAAAAAATTTTAGCTCATAATAATCGGACGATTCAAGTGTCATTTAAGCACGCAACATGTGGTTAAAACAAGTAAAACATGCAAGCTACTACTCCCCCAAACTTAAATCAAACATTGCCTCAATGTTTAAAAGAATTAAAAGGGAAAAAGTGAGCTCCCCTGATCAAGACGCTTGCATGAGGGTTGAGGAAGATTTGCTTTTGAAAGCTCCACTGTTGTAGGGATTCATCGCACCAACTAAGTACCTAGCAAGAGAAGAATGCAAATGGTAAAATAGTCGACTTGAGAGATAAACAAAACTAAAATGCAAAAACTGAAAAAACTGAAAAAGTAAAATAAAACTAAATAACTAAAGGATACGCTTGGGTTGCCTCCCAAGAAGCGCTGATTTTTAGTCGTCGGCTTGACCATCAGAAGCAACCATCAAAGAGCGGCTGCTGCCCATAGTAAGTATCGTATGATACCACTAATGGGTCTTCATTCAGTATGCCCTCAAGATTGGCAAGATTGTAGCAGTGTAAGCTCGTCGCTCCAACAACATTCGTCTTTAAATGGCAGGCATGGGAGAATGATTCTTGATTTGGCTTTGCATTTTGGAGGATGTAGTGCGGTGAAGTTGGCATCGATGGAAAATAAGGATCCACATATGGCATAGAACATGTCTCCATCGATGGGCTCAAATCAGAATCTTCGAACGTCTCTTCCTTCTCCAACATCACATTCGACTCATCTTCACATGGGAACTCCTCG
The DNA here is from genome assembly GCA_907163345.1 of Haberlea rhodopensis. Taxonomy (NCBI): domain Eukaryota; kingdom Viridiplantae; phylum Streptophyta; class Magnoliopsida; order Lamiales; family Gesneriaceae; genus Haberlea; species Haberlea rhodopensis. The sequence goes on along the minus strand of CAJQUN010000084.1, from coordinate 292,070 downwards.
GATAACATCTCTGAAGTATGCTCAATCTCTTGTAGAGGCTCAAGTTCCCTCGACTCTTCCACACTAGTAGGATCACTCCTCCAAACTTGGTTGGTTGAGTGATCGTCATCATATAACCAAACTTGATTCGTCGCCTCTTGATTTGTAGCCCTCATCTCTTCCTCTTGGTAGCTAGTTGAAATTGTTTCCATGAGGACCGCCATTTGCTGCTCCAGGTGACGCATAGAGTTGGTTTGGCACTCCAAACTGTTCTCAGTTGATGCCATGAATCTCACTAAGGTATCCTCTAACTGAGTTGTGACATCTGCAGAACTATCTCTCCTCTCTTCGTGATGTACAAATGGTTGTGGCGTATCAATAGGGTAGTGAAGCTCCGGTGGGTATTGGTGACTCCAACCTTGTAGTGAAGGATCACAATGCCAATGATGATCGAAGTCCGCCATATCATTGAACAGGTGCACCACATTGTTCTCATCTCTATCAACCAGGGGACTCCCAGTCACCAGTGCTCCGCTCAATACCCATTCTCCTGTCTGTGCATCCAACCCGTTGAAGAAATATTGCAAGAGAGTATAGTTCGAAAAGTTGTGATACCGGAATGTGTTGGCCAATTCATTGAATCTCTCCCAAACAGCGTAGAACGGCTCGGAACGTTGTTGGGCAAAGCTTGTGAAGGCTTGTTGATGTAGCATCTCCAAGTACCTCACAAGACAAATAAACAAAATAAATTAATAATTTTTTTTTTTCGAAATAAATATATACAAAGGGAAAAATGGTTAAATTACAGTCAAAGAACCTAGTATGATATTACTAAAGTTAGTCCCCGGCAACGGCGCCAAAAACTTGATCGCTTTTATTTTAAACAATTATTTCCAATCTAGCGATTTTAGACCGCAAGTGCACGGTGTCAAGTTTTAGTATAGATAGGAAGATACGGATTGTCGAACCCACAGAGACTAACAAGTAAGTACCAATAAGATGTCTTTTAACTATATTTAACCTACGATAATAAATTGATAATTAAACTAAACTAAATTAAACTACTCTAATCCAACCAAGTCAATAAAAGTAGACGAGAAAAATCCACTAGAGAAGATTATCGAGACTTTGGCTCACCAATGCAATTCCCTACAATTCTCGATTGAATATTCAAATATTTCTAAGGTGACGAGTTCTCCCAATTTATCTAATACACTCTCTCGAGCTATATTAAACCTAACACCGAATTGTAGTAAGTAACTCTCGTTCACTTATTTAACAAATTCAATGTTGCATAAGATCCATGAAAACTCCTAGCTTTCAATTACTAGAATCTATGGCTATCACGCATGTATTTGACGTCATCTCTCGATCTCGGTCTTAAATCCATGGTATGAATTATTAATTCCGTATCATAAAATCATCTCTCGATCTCAATTATGATACTAACATCATTCAAAGGTAATCAATCCTCTAAAAGCATGAAGAACATAAAACTTACGCAAAGAACTATAAGAATTCAATCATTAAATCATCAAATCGAAGGTTCATAACAAAGGTTCGCCTAGCCTCGATAAATAAAATTAGTTCCTCATAATAAATCAAAACACAACAAAACTAAGAATTAAAGACAAAGAAAAACTCCCAGCGTCGACTCCGGTTGTAGATCCTCGCTCCTTCTCTTGCTTCCTTCTTGATCGTTGCTTTAATCGCCTTGTTGGAGTGTTCCAATTCCTAGGGTGAAGTGGTGATGATGGATGATTGTGATGGAAGGATGGAGGTTGATGATGGGGAAGAAAAGGTGGACGTGTGAGAGGAGTGAAGGAAAGAGAGGTTTGGATGGTGAATGGGTGTATGATATATGGAAGAAAGGTGGAGGTTATGGTGGACGTGAGATGGATTGGAGGAAGAAGATGGTGTGTGGTTTGGATGGTGAATGGGTATGGAGGTGTGGAGGCTTTTCCTAGGGTTCAAAATCTTATATGGGTTGTGATTTTGTGTATAATATATAGGCGAAAGAATTATGGACTTCCCTATTGCATCCAAACTCAACAAGGAAGGTATTTTAATGAAAACTGCTCGTCCCGATCGATCCGAACAGAAGAGCCGATCGATCAAGCCTTCCAGTAAGATTTTCGCTCAATTTTCAGCCTTTCTCGATCGATCGGAAAAGCTTGCTCGATCGATCGGAAATCACAGTAAGTTTCTTCGCCTTTTTCAGCTTCTGGCGAGTTTTGTACTTTGGCCGTAACTTTCTCAATCAAACTCCAAATTTGATGAATCAGCTGTCCACGCGAAGATAAGAGAAAGTTCTACAACTTTTATATGGACCACATTTCCAAAACATGGCTCGAACATATAGTAATTTGAGGAGAAAGGAGCAACATGTGTCTTGGATTCTGGTTTCTTCCTCTTTTCTTCAACTTTATTCATTTTTTCATCATTTTAGCTTGATTTCTTCCCCTTTTATGAATTTCAACATTGATTCCTAAAATAGAGAAATTTATACCATAAACCATAAAATTATCCAAGAATCAACACGAAAACATATACATATCATAGAATAAAAACGCGTAATATTCAACCCTATCAACTCTTCGCTTCATATCAGCGGCAAATATTCTCTCATCGCTACGGTATGACAGCGGCAAGTATTCACATCGCTACGCCATAAAGTGGCAAGTATTCACATCGCTACGCCATGCATGCAACCATAATGCATAACCCGTATTCTAATAAACATCTCCATGAGTGTATTTTAACACACCTCGCTTCAAATGTGACATGCGGAATTTTACCATCGCTTCAACATTTAGCGGCAAATCATTAAAATCATCACTCCGATGTATATCTATGCAACCGTAATGCATATCCATGTCTCACATAACCCTGCAACCACCATGGTTAACAACAACATATTCCAATTATGGACACATATCATAAACGCACATAAGCAATATAGTTGTGTCACGCAACACTAACTACCATCATGCATAAGTATGTGCTTCTCATTCCCATTAACAATTTCCTAGGCCCTCAACAGCCCCAAAGAGCTAACCACTGCTCTGATACCACTAATGTAAGGACCCCCGTGCCCTTAACCCGTTATTAGTGTATTAATCCATAACATGAGTGCATATAATCATACTATCATGGGGAAAAGCCATGTGCAAGTGCAACACCATATGCTATCCAGAAAATTTCTTGCATTTGATCCTCATAATATTCAAATTCCCCAACCACGATTATTTAGGTAACATGCACCCTTATAATACACTAACATGCTCTCAGTTCATTTGGCAATTTCATATTTAATTGCATGCAACCATGAATGAATAGAGAAGAGCCGTAGCCCATTTATACATTCCATATACACGTAAAATGTACTCACATAAGAGCACCCAATGAACACGCGTGTATCTAATGTATAAAACACTCTACCGGATACCGTTACTGGCACTTCAATCCTAGAAGCACCTCCCAAGCACAGCACGATCTCAACTCCGTATCTATGCACTTGTTCAACCAGCTCTGATACCTCGATCCTGGAAGTACCTCAAATCAACAGCCCGAGCTCGACTCCAAAGTTGCTGCTACACCTATAACACCTACCCCAACAGAGACAGCCCCCACACGGGGTGAGCATACCAATGCACTAAATCCAATAATCACAATAATGTAATTCATAATTTACAGAAATGTAAATGCAAATGAATTCTAAAAGATACTCCCTGGATGTCATTATCTTCATCCGGGATTCCCTGTATTGTCCCTGTTCTCAAAACAACCAAAACCATCAAATTCCAGATATCCAGTTAATCATTACACTGATTAACCATAATCACTTTCCAATTACCAATATCTCAAAACATAAATCCATCATCTAGTAATTACCAAAATACTAGATATCTAATCACAATTCCATTAAACTCCAATACCAGTTAATCATTACACTGATTAATCACGTCCCTATTTCAATTCAATACCAATAGGGGAATGAAATACAGATATCCTAGATATCTAGTTAAATATCACATTTTCCTTGCTCACTCAAGAGTAGCGGCATTACTAACCGGTGTTGGCTCCGTAGCGACCACACCCCACTATTTGCTCGCTCCAAGGCGGCACCATGCATTTCACAATGTAAATTAAAACAACGCAACCAAGTTCCATTTCCATTTTCCATGAACCATTTCATATATATATATATATATCATGCATTTCACTTGCAAAATATAATTAAGGCTATGCTCGTACGCTAAACGTACCTTAGAATTCCGTAGTCCATGTCAAGCCTGGCTTGAGTTCCATGCCCCGAGAAACATGTGCTAAAATATAATTAAGGCTATGCTCGCGGTTGGTAATTCGTCCTCGAAATTTGCACCGGTGTACTCCACGTAACACCAAGTCTACTCCAACCAAAATAAAACCACGACCTCGATTCTTGACCACATCAGAATCGAATTACCAACCGCGAGTACACTAATCTCACACCAAGCTTTAAAATAGAACAAACCCCCAACCAAAGACAAGAGCATACCTCGATGCGAGTCATCCCAGAAGTCACTCTACCACGACTGCAAATCAAATCAATCAAACGACTGTGAATCAAACAGTCATCCTTAGCTCTGACATAGATATCATGGCATGATATCTTCACCACTTTCCCACGATGTTCAACACATCGTTGCGAAGGAAACCACTAGTATACAACCGTATACTTACAATAAATACGGTTCCCGCTTTCTACACTAACTCCGTCGAAAGAGTAGTTGCACCACTTGCCACTCGGGTCGGTAGCGCTCGGCCACCGATCCGCACAAAATACCTCTCATAAGATGTTCACTTCCAAAAGTTCCAAGAACCACATCTCGGTCAAAATACACAATCGAGACTCCACGAGGTCTCAAACTCTAAAAGAACAAACAGGAAATCAAATGCATACACGGTACCTGTGCCGTCATCGACACTCACCAAATCCGGATCCTGGCCATCCCGTGTTTACCCTTGGATTTAATCACCCTAAAAATGGGGAGGCTATCGAATTAACCAGCAAAATTTTACCATGGTCCCAAAACACGACAATCCCTCCTCAGGGGAAGTCAACTGGACCTCACGATTATTCCTCAGAATATATCGTGCCATCGAGATTACCAATCTCAGGGTGCCACAATCTCGCCGGGGATTCATTCATCCAAGCATATAAATCCGACGTTCAATAAGGAACAAAATAAAGTTGGCATTCGTATACACACACGGTATACATGCCCATGAACCAACACAACATGCATACTCAAGGCAATAGACTCGGGTATCTCCAGTCATACCCAAGTCCCAAAACCAACTGTCAAACCTTGATTATTCTCACTCCACGGAGAATGATGGTTGACAAACAAAATCAAAGGGTGTGATTTCAACATCAACATCAACACCACACGAACCAAAACAACGAATCTCCCATAAGACTCAACTAATATGTATAACAATACCGCCTTCCTCACAAGGAAAATGTCATGAACTCATGACCCCCCAACTTCGAACTACCGTTCGGAAAACCTGGATATATTTATATCAAAACATATCCCGGAACCAACAAAAGATGATTGATTCAGAATAGCGCATCCCTCCAACCAACTCCAATACCAGTTAATCATTACACTGATTAATCACGTCCCTGTTCCAATTTAATACCAATAGGGGAATGAAATACAGATATCCTAGATATCTAGTTAAATATCACATTTTCCTTGCTCACTCAAGAGTAGCGGCATTACTAACCGGTGTTCGCTCCGTAGCGACCACACCCCACTATTTGCTGGCTCCAAGGCGGCACAATGCATTTCACAATGTAAATTAAAACAACGCAACCAAGTTCCATTTCCATTTTCCATGAACCATTTCATATATATATATCATGCATTTCACTTGCAAAATATAATTAAGGCTATGCTCGTACGCTAAACGTACCTTAGAATTCCGTAGTCCATGTCAAGCCTGGCATGAGTTCCATCCCCCAAGAAACATGTGCTAAAAAACATAAATATTTCACAATTAAACTTAGACATGCAATCACGTGCCCTAGTACGATCACAACACCAAATCGTATCGTCAATCCATGACGATAACCAAATTATACAAGTTCCCGGCTAAGCATGCATAATACCCCAAAAATATTGTCAATCCATGACAATTAACCTTTTAAAATAACCCGGGGCAAAGCATGCAAGACACCCAAAAAGAGACAAGAAACAACAAAAGGGGCACCAACATACTGGCGATCTCGATCGATCGAAATTTCATCTCGATCGATCGAGAACCACCCTCCGATCGATCGGTCAAAATACCGATCGATCGGTCCACTGTTCCAAAGCCACTAAAATATTCTGCCATGCTCGATCGATCGAAAATATTTTTGGATCGATCGAGCAGCCCTGTAAACGCGAGAAACCTCCAAGAATGAGCTCCTTTCAACACCAAATCACCTACAACTCAAACCCACTTCAATTTACAACATAAAACCACCAAAAACCATCTAAACACTACAAAACCTAACCCCCAACACATACAACAATGTTAGAACAAGATCTACCCCTTGAACCCCAATATACAACACCAAAACCAACCAATATACAACAAAACTTTGCTAGGTTGGTAGCTTACCCTTTGAGCTTCAAGATTCTAGCAAGAAATCATGAAAACGGCTCTTTTCCAAAGTTTTCTTCTTCCTTTCATGTTGAGGAACGAAAATGGTGGGTTTGGATGAGGTGATGCAAGGTCAAGACATAAAGGTGATGGAATGGGGTGGATGAGATGTAAAGGAGGGGGAATGATTCTTTTAATATCTCATAACATGTATTAGATAATTGTATGGTATGAAAATTATGTCCAACATGACATTTCAAAACCCCTCTTCCAATTATGCATTAAGACTCACATTAGTCATGTTTTAATTAAATAATTAAAACCCACTCCGATCAAATCATACCAATAATCAAAATTCCCAACATGCAACGAATGCATCCCGGATCCCGATTCTCACCAAAAACCTAAATCATAGGTTTTTCATCAAATTGAGAATAAAATCTCAACCTTTGTATCCAACGATCCTAAATGCCCGATTTAACAAACTCGGGAGACCAAAACCACAATTAATTCCTAATTGCCACAATAATCCATTAAGGATTAATAACCCTCCGGGATTAACACTATAATCCCAGGACATCACAGTGGCTAAATCAAAGTTTAGACTTTTGATTGCCCAATAAACTTTGTGTTCAAGTTCAATAGGAAGATAATGATTTTCCAAATACCAACCTACAAGGTGATTTTGCCAATATGTGTCTTATATGGAGTTCTATATGCCCACAAAGCATCATATAACCTAAGCGAACAATCCTTCCTACTCACCTTCACTGTTTCTCTAGAATTCGCTTCAGTTCCCTATTTGACACATCTACTTGTTCACTAATTTGTGGAAGATAGGGTGTTTTAACTTTGTGGGTGACATCATATTTACTCAAAAGTTTTTCAAGAAGTTTATTGCAAAAGTGTGACCCAACATCACTAATGATCGCTTGAGGGGTGCCAAACCGAGTAAAATATGCTTTTTCAAAAATTGCACCACAACTTTATCATCATCAGTGCGTGACGCTGCAACCTCCACCCGCTTTGACACATAATCCACAGCAACAAGTATATAGTAGTTAGAAAACAAATATGGAAAAGGTCCCATAAAGTCTATACCCCAAACATCAAACAGATCACATTCAAGATTAATGTTTAGGGGCATCTCATGCTTCTTCGAAATGTTACTTATTCTTTGAGGTTTATCACAAGTATAGACGTACATAGATGCATCTTTGAATAAAGATGGGCAATAAAAACCAGATTCAAGTACCTTGGCAGCCGTCTTCGTTATGCCCATGTGCCCACCTACCTCTCGGTCATGGCAATGGTTTAGAATAGATCTCCTCTTTTGTAAGGACCCCCGTGCCCTTAACCCATTAACAGTGTATTAAGCCATACCATTAGTGCATATAATCATACTATCATGGGGGAAACCATATGCAAGTGCAACTCCATATGCTATCCAGAAGATTTCTTGCATTCAATCCACAAAATATTCAAATTCCCCAACCAAGATTATTCATATAATATGCACCCTCATAATACACTAACATGCTCTTAGTTCATTTAGCAATTCCGTATTAATTGCATGCAAGCCATAAATGAATCAAGAAGAGCCGTAGCCCATTTATACATTCCACATACACGTAAAATGTACTCACATAAGAGCACCCAATGAACACGCGTGTATCTATTGTATAAAAGACTCTACCGGGTACCGTTACTGGCAGTTCAATCCTGGAAGCACCTCCCAAGCGCTGCTCGATCTCAACTCTGGATCTATGCACTTATTCAACCAGCTCTGGTACCTCGATCCTGGAAGTACCTCAGATCAACAACCCGAGCTCAACTCCAAGCTGCTGCTACTCCTGTAACACCTGCCCCAACAGAGACAGCCCCCACACGGGGTGAGCATACCAATACCACCAATCCAATAGTTATAACATTGCAATTCATAATTTACAGAATGTAATTGCCATAATTTAAATGATACTCCCTGGATGGTAATACCCTCATCCGGGATCCCCTGTATTGTCCCTGTTCTCAAAATAACCAAACTCATCAAATTCCCAAGGCCAGTTAATCGCCACATAGATTAACTAATACCGTTCTGTTACGCCCTTTCCATAATCAATAAAATAGAATCATTATATAAAAGACCGTAAATATCACATAATTCAATTCAATGATTCCATGTTCCTATTTCATTGCTCGCTCCACAATAGCGGCATTTTAAACCTCGCGCACGCTCAACACTAGCGGCGTCATAACCGATGGTCGCTCAACGGCGACGATATCCCAAATCATTGCTCGCTCAATAGCGGCACCGTATAGTTCCCAATGTATAACCAATTGATGCAAATACCATTTACGATGCATATCGTTTTCTATTTATAGCAAATATCATGCACCATGCATTTCCATTCCTATCCGATGTAATTACCACATGCCACATATTTCAATGTCCATATAATGCAATTACCACACACCATGTGTTCCAATACCCGTTTAATACAATTGTCACATACCATACATTTCTACAGTTGCAACATTATAATAGGATATGCTCTTACGTCAATACGTACCTTATGTTTCCGTAGTCCAAGCCAAACCTTGCTTGAGTTCCATGCCTCGAGAAATAGGTGCTAAAACACATAAACAACTCAAAATCAAGCATAAGCATGCAACCACGTGCCCAAGCACGTTCAAAACTCCCTAAACATATCGTCTATCCATGACGATTACCAAAATAAGAGCCAGCCGGCTAAGCATGCATAACACCCAAAGTAAACCATTTTACAAGTTTAAAAGATAGCCAAAAACTCAACCGAGAGTTCCGTTTAATTTAACTTGGCTCCAACCAAACCATTTTAAATGTCTAACATTCCCATCAGAATGTGAACATTTCCCCGGAAGCCGACCATTTAAGTCGCGAATCCAAAATCCCACGAAAAAGCCAAGAAAACCAACAAAACCCTACTGGCGATCGATCGTTATGCCGGGCGATCGATCGCTAGCCCCTCGGCGATCGATCGCTCGATATAGCGATCGATCGCCAGACCTTACTGGCGCGAGGCGATCGATCGCCCAAAAGTAGCGATCGATCGCCACCTTGCTGAAAATGTGATATCCCCGAAATGATTATATGATTTTAATCATTTAATTTTAATTATGATGATTTGGGTGTTAATTCATGGGATTGAATTAATATTATTGGGGAGATTCATTTCAGGGTGCATGTGATATATGTTGGGATTTTGGGGTTGTGGCATGTTTATTTGGGGTGTGTGTTGTTTGTTTTGGTAAAGCATGTTAATGGGAATTGAAGTATTTTATTGAGAAAATACTATAAATATCATGTGAAGATATTTTAATACATCGTGTTAAATACCAGGACCAAAACATAACACATCAAACCACCCAACACCCAACCACCCCCCCCAACCCATGCCAATCACACTGTGCACAGGCTGACTTCCCACCCCACTTGGCTCAATCATTTGACCACTCTCAGCCATCCCAAATCTCGGCCCTTCTCTCCCATTTCTTCACCAGCACTTGCTAAGCAAAGTTATGAGGAGCTTTCCCTTTTTCATCGCCTGGAAGTCCTTCAAAAATCGGAGCAAAGTAGGGTGAGAAACCATGCTTTGTTTTAGCTTTTAACTTGTTTAAGTACATGTTTTTAGGTGGCGTGAAAATGGCATGTTAGCTTAGGTTTCTTGAAACCTTCGATTTAAATGCTTACATGGTGTTATTATGTAACTCTCAGTGTTTTTCCTTATGTGTATTACATGTTTTATGTTGAGGAAATAAGCATGTAAAGTAGGGTGTTCGGAAATCTGGGTAGGGGTATGCCCTGTTTTTCTGGAAAATGTGGACTGGGAGTGATTTTGAGGAGGTGATATTATGCATGTTAGATGGGTTTTAGGGTGAACCTTCGATTTGAGTACATGCATGGTAGTTTGTAAAGCCCAGGACATTTCATGTTTGAGCATGTTTTATGAAATATGTGGTAGTTTTTATAGCATGAAATGAAGTACTCAAAAATCTGGAAATAAAATATGTTGCCCTGTTTCCGGAAATGTTGATCGAGTACTTGTATAAATGGTCGACGTTTATGCATGTGGACTTATGTTTGAGGAGTAAATTTGATATGAATACACTCAGGGTAGTGTGTTATAACTGCTAGCATGTTGTTCTTGGCATGTTGTATGTCTTACATGTTAGATTTAAGGGTATGAATATCGGTGTTAGGGAATTCTGGAAAATCTGGGTTGAATATGATCGACCGATCGATCGGTGAAGAACACCGATCGATCGGCAAAAGCCGTAGCTTTTTTCCTTAATTCAAACAGTTCACCGATCGATCGGTGATGAGGGCCGATCGATCGGTAGTGCCTTTTTTTTAAAAAACGTAGAATTTGTTTTTAAATTTGATATTGGATTGTAATGAGACATCTAATATTGTGTTGTACACTGGTGTAGATCCTTCACAGACAGCTACACAGCGCAGGGGACAGAGTCCCACAACACACTACATTTTGGAAAGGTACGTAAGCGACGTACGGGCACCCCAACGGTAACATGTATTGTGTGTTTATTTATTTAACACAAGGCAAAGTAAGATATGCATAAGATAGTGCATGATGATATGATACATGTTGATATGCTTCGTTTTTGCATATATATGTTGTGAAATATAAGAGGTGTATTTCACGAGTCAAGGTTATCCTAGTGAGGATTTAATGCTTACGCTAACGTCCATAAGAAGCGAGGAAGAATTCCGCTTATGTGGATTTCCATAGGAAGCGAGGAGGAATTCCGCTTACGTGGAAAAGTAAGAAGCATTGAATGCACTATTGATAAGTGACTCAGGATTGAAATAAGGATTTGAGAAGGAAGGATATGTCATGACATTTATTTATGAAACCATATGTTCATATAATGTTTTATTATGAGTTATGGTACAGGGACAACCAATGGGCGTTGTAAATGCTTGGAAATACAGGAAGTGCTTTGTATTTATGATTTGTGCATTTACGCTTTACATTCATATTATGTTGAATATGAATTAGGATATGCTCATGTGTTTGGGGGTTGTCTTTGTAGGTGCTTTTGATGAGGAGAACCAAGGTCAGGGTTGATATGCTGAGCTGTAAGGAGTGCTACAGGATAGCATGTTAGGGAATTTTTGTATAGCTTCTACATGTAGTAGAGTAAGACTATAGTGTAGTACCCTTTTGTAGGAATACGTGAAATTCCTTTTAATTTAAGGTACTGTAATCTCTTAAGCTCAGGTTAATCAACACGACTTACTACTCTGATTTATACATACGAATGTTTAGTTCTCTTAATTGCACCTAAGATTATGATTGAGACAACGGGGTCTCACATTTAGTGGTATCAGAGCAGTGGTTAGATAACCAGGGAAGAGTGAAGGGTAGCCTTTAGAAACAAGTTGGCTAGGCATTCATTTGGGCATGCTTATGCATGTGATGCATATGGTTGTATAAGTGTTATACTAACATGCTTTGAATATGATACTCTTGTTATCTAACGGCTTATATTATGAACTGCTTTTGGTATTGTTGTTAACTCTTGTGTTACAGCATGGCTGAGATTAACCCGGAAAACCCCAATGAGGAGGTAGGGGATATGGACAGTAGGAATGCCAGTATCGCTCAGCTGAATCCTTTACCATCACCTGCTGTAGGCGTGGAGCCCAGTGAGCAGATGTTACTGCCAGGGGAGCTCAGTTTGAAGCAGTTTCTGAGTTTCCATCCGCCCATGTTTGAGGGGATTGAGTCTGGTGAAGTAGCCGAGGAGTGGTTGGAGCGTATAGAGCAAATACTTGTGACTGCACCCTGTGCACGCACGGCATGGCTGAGGTTAGCCGAGTTTCAGATGGCTAAGAAGCCTGCTATGTGGTGGAAGACCACCGTGATGGAGCTGAGAGCTCTAGGTATGGCAGTTGACTGGACTGTATTCCGGACCCGGTTCCTTAACCAATATTTCTCTGCAGCTGCCAGACAATTAAAGGAAGACGAGTTTAACGCTTTAAAGCAGGGTAGCATGTCAGTGTCAGACTACACAATGCAGTATTCCTCACTGCTGAGGTATGTACCTCATATCGCTGTGAGCAGCCATGCAAAGATGAGGAACTTTCTGAAAGGATTGAGGCCAGAGCTATTTGATAGGGTTATCTCCAATAACCCCAGCAAATTTGATGACGCCCTGACACGGGCAGAGTTGGCGGAGATTGCGGTAGGCGCGTATAAGGATGATGTACCCCCTTCAGTACCACCACCGAGGCCTGTTGCTGATAGTTTGAGGCCACGAGGGGATCAGTTCAAGGCTCGTGGGGCCTCATCATCTTCCAGATTAGGTGGGAAGAAGTCTCAGGGTCAGAAGCAGAACAATCGGGGACCCACACAGGGAAGTAAGGCAGGGGAAACAGGTGTAATAACTGTGGAGGATGGCATTTGTTACGTGACTGTCAGGGTTGCTATGTCTGTGGCAAGATGGGCCACATGGCTCGAGGTTGCCCCAATCGGGTAGGTCAGACAGACTCTGGGCCGAATAGGCCAAGGTTTGATGCTGGGAGGGCACCACAGAGACAGCAGTTTGCACCACGACCACAGGGAGGTCAGACGGCAGGACCGCCGCAGGGACAGGTGTATGCACTGACTAGGGAGCAGGCTGAGGCAGCCCCGGAGGAGGTCATTGCTGGTAGATTGCCAAAAGAGGATTGCTCGTTTTCTATCTGATCAGGGGTTCCAGTGGACTTTCTATGGGGACGACTCTCATCCAAAGATTCCGGTAATATCATCGGTTAAGATGGCGCGATTATTGGAGCGCGGCCACACAGGTTACATCATTTATGTCGTGGATGTATCTGAGGAAAAGGAAGTGAGAGCCGAAGACATACCGGTTGTGGCAGAGTTCATTGATGTGTTCCCAGATGAGATTCCGGGGTTTCCGCCTGTCAGGGATGTTGAGTTTGCCATTGAGCTACTGCAGGGGACTCCTGCTATTTCCCGTGCCCCTTACAGGATGGCACGGGCAGAGCTGAGAGAGCTGAAGGTACAGTTACAGGAGCTCCTCGACAAGGGATACATCCGTCCTAGTGTATCGCCTTGGGGTGCACCAGTCTTGTTTGTGAAAAAGAAGGATGGTTCAATGCGTCTGTGCATTGACTATAGGCAACTGAACAAGGCTACAGTGAAGAACAGGTATCCACTTCCGAGGATTGATGATCTGTTCGACTAGCTTCAGGGTACAGAGGTGTACTCCAAGATAGACTTGAGGTCGGGCTATCACCAGGTACGGGTTAGAGCTGGTGATGTCCAAAAGACGGCTTTTAGAACTCGGTATGGGCACTATGAGTTCTTGGTGATGCCTTTCGGTGTGACAAATGCACCTGCAGTCTTTATGAGCCTGATGAACAGAGTATTTCAGGAGTACCTCGATCAGTTTGTGATCGTGTTCATTGATGACATCCTGGTCTATTCAAGGAGTGAGGAGGACCATGCCGATCATCTGAGGATAGAGCTCCAGATCCTCAGAGATCATCAGTTGTACGCTAAGCTCAGCAAGTGTGAGTTCAGGCTGAGCAGTGTTGCATTCTTGGGCCATATCATATCACGAGAGGGGATATCTGTAGACCCGAGGAAGATAGAGGCAGTTATGGATTGGTCTGCCCCTACTTCAGTCAGTGAGATTCGAAGTTTTCTTGGTCTGGCTGGCTATTATCGACGTTTCGTCGAGGGTTTCTCAAAGATCGCCAAGCCACTTACACAGCTGACTCAGAAGGGAGTCTCATTTTGTTGGTCAGATGCTTGTGAGCAGAGTTTCAGGGAATTGAAGCACAGACTGACTACTGCACCAGTTCTAATGATTCCCAAGGAGAACAAAGGATTTGTTCTTTATACCGACGCATCGATACAAGGCTTAGGGTGTGATGACCAGGGATTATAGATGTTAATCCTGTAGTATTAATAATCCCTAAAGTGGTTTTACGTAGCGATTTGGAGTTTAATCGCGATGTTGGGCCTTCTGGGCTCGTTTATTTGGGTAGTTGGGATCGTTGGATCCAGAGGTTGAGATTGTATTCTCATTTGGGTGAAAAACCTAAGAGTTGGGTTTTTGATGTGTCTCGGGATCTCGGGTGCTTTTGTGAGCACCGGTAGGGGGTTTTGGAGTTAGAGAGAGAATTTTTGAAAACAGATGATTTTTAATGAATCACGATGTATTTGTGGGGCTATTAGTTTTTCGGGGTATTTTGCTATAAATACCAATTGAACCCGAGATTTTTATTAAAATTTCATTTCAACCCACTTTTTCCTCTCTCTCTCCCGCGCGCCCCTCCCGTCTGCCCAGCCCCCTCCGCGCGCTAAAACGCTTCGGCCGCCGCCGTCCCGCAGTCGTTCGGCGCGTCCGACCTACCCACGGCTTCGTCTCGTCCAGGCGCTCCTTTCCCCTCCGTCAATTGAAAGTTTCATCGCGTTTTGAAGTCGGATTTTGCAGGTAAGCGTCGATCCCCAATTTCTAGGGTTTAACGAATTTCGATCGATTTACTTCCGATTTTCGATTGAATAACCTTCCTTACCCCTTTTCCATGCTTGTCATGTATTTCCCTGCTTAACTTGATGGTATTGTGAATTATTGTTTCGATTTTTCCCAAAATTCGTAGGGTTTATGTTCGATTTTTTGGGGGTTTTAGGCAAGGAGTGTTGATCCTTGCTTTAATGGTTTAATTCACATTTTAGATGTATTATGATGCTTAATTGGGATCGAATTAAGATGTTATGGTTCGAATTTACCCTAATTTGGTGAGGGTTTGATTTCGAATTTTGGGGATTATGGCTATGGGTTGATAATTCACGTTAGGGATCATTTATTACATGTTTTAGATGATTTACGATGCTTGGTTGGGTTCGAATTGTGATGCTAGGGTTCGAATTATTGAAGGTGTTCTTGGGCAATTTTCGATATTGTCTCATTCGTTCCCCTCCCTGCATGTACCCTGCCCCGGGTCTTTTAAATGATTTATTGTCGTGTGTTGACAATATTTTGAGGGTTATGGATGTGCTTAAGCATGGGTTACATGTTCGTAAATAATTGTGAATTATTTATCGTGTTAGCACATCATTCCTCGGGGCATGGAACTCGAGCAAGGTTTGGCTAGGACTTCGAGGATTTAAGGTACGTTTAGCGTACGAGCATAGTTTAAATGATGTTTTACAAGTATGATGCATGATCTAAAATACATGAAATGCTTTGCTATGATGATATCGGGACTTGGTTATGTTGTGTTGATTCACATGGTGGAATGCTTAGTGCCGCTATGAAGCGAGCAAATGATGAGGTGTGGTTGCTACGGAGCAAACACCGATAGTATGACGTTACCTTGAAGTAAGAAATGAAAATGTGGTATTTGATTAGATATCTAGGATATCTGTATTTTATTCCCTATTGGTAATAAATAGGAACAGAGACGTAGTTAATCAGAGAAGTGATTAACTAGGATCGGAAGCTAAGGAAATCTCAATATGATATCTAGAATTATGATAATTGCTAGATAAAGTAAGATGTTATGAAATGTTGCTAATCATTACTAGATAAAGTAAGATGTTATGAAATGTCGCTAATCATTACTAGATAAAGTAAGATGTTATGAAATGTTGCTAATCATTGCTAGTTAAAGTAAGATGTTATGAAATGTTGTTAATTTGAACTGGCTAGGGTTAACCAATGTGATGATTAACTGCATATTCAGGATTTGATGATTTATCTGTTTTGAGAACAGGATTATTACAGGGGTACGCTATGATGAGGGTGATACCATCCAGGAAGTATCACATATGTTCCACAATATTTACATTTTCGTAAATTATGTATTATGTCATTATGATTATGAAATTGTGGAATTGGTATGCTCACCCCGTTGGGGGCTGTTTCTGTTGGGGCAGGTGAACAGGTACATCGATGGCTTTGGAGATGAGCTCGAGCTGTTGATTGGGTGTACTTCCAGGATCGTGGTACCAGGGCTTGATGGAGCACGGTATCGTATAAAGTACCTATATACCCATGATGGTTATATACATATTCGTGATGCTCGCATGTGAGCACGATTATACTTGTATATGGGTTGTATATGAAGGCATGAGCCTTTCTCTCTTTCATTCTATGTTGCATGCAATTAGAGGTAGAATTGTTAAATGATATGAGAGTCATTAGTGTATTGTGGGTGTTGAAACCCACTTTTGTTGTCATATGTGTGGTGTCTTCCCTGGCTGGGAATTTACTTGATATTGCTGTATTATGATGAGTATTATGTTCCCTGGCCGGGAATTATGTTATGTGTTGTGCTTTTATTTCGGGATAGCTCTATTTATGGGGAGACTCTGCCCAAATTTTTATGAAAGTCCACAATGTAAAAAGTGGTGTAATGGGCGAACTCTATGACTCTATTGTTGTTAGGATGATGAGCTTATAACACTGCATGTTAAAGAAAATTTTGTATTTGCCATTCAATGGTAAAGTATCATCTGAGTTTCCCGAATAATTTTATAGAAAGCATGTGCCACACATAATGATTAATACACTAATCAAGGGTTAAGTATATGGGGTCCTTACATTAGTGGTATCAGAGCAGTGGTTGCTCATTGGGGCTGTTGAGGGCCTAGGAAGTTATTGATAGCACATATTTATGCATGATGGCATTAATGTTATACGACATGACTAATTGTTTATGTGCTTATATGATATGAAAAGTGGTATTGCTAACCATTGTGGTTGCAGGAATCGTGTGGAACACGATAGGTTGGCATTAATAGCGATGTCTAACGCTCTATATGCTACGTGCCAAGGAATCTGATTTTGGAAGAAAATCAGGGAAAAGAAAGATATGATGTATTGTCTGAGGACAGAATGGGTAGACAACCGACAGTGGAATACTTCGGTATTGTCTCAATTATTATTGAATATACTAATGCGTTTGTTCATGTAATGTTCAAGCAAGGAAGGTACGTAAGGGACGTACGGGCATCAAACGGTAACGTATTCTTAAACTATGACTTTGCATTGATTGCATAAGTAAGTTTATGATGATGTTTATGATAAGTAAAGATGATATGATGTATATGATGATGATAATGATAAGTAAGTTTATGATGATGTTTATGATAAGTAAAGATGATATGATGTTTATGATGATGTTTATGATAAGTAAAGATGATATGATGTTTATGATGATGTTTATGATAAGTAAAGATGATATGATGTTTATGATGACGTTTAATAATAAGTAAAGATGATATGATGTTTATGATGATGATTATGATGATGATTATGGGGAATAAGTTTATAATGATGATGTTTACACGATGAAATGATGATGTTTATATGATGATGTTTATGCGATGTTATTGTGGTAAGGTGCCACGGGGTAAGGTGCCCCACATGGTAAGTAGCCATGCGATGTTATTGTGGTAAGGTGCCACGGGGTAAGGTGCCCCACATGGTAAGTAGCCATGCGATATTATTGTGGTAAGGTGCCACGGGGTAAGGTGCCCCACATGGTAAGTAGCCATGCGATGTTATTGTGGTAAGATGCCACGGGGTAAGATGCCCATATGGTAAGAGGCCATGCGATATTATTATGTGGATTTACGATGACTCATTCTTTTATGAGGATTGGCGATGGTTTATTCCGCCAGATATGTTGATAGCGATGCCTCATTCCGCTATATTGATTGGCGATGGTTCTTTCCGCCAGATATGTTGATAGCGATGCCTCATTCCGCTATATTGATTGGCGATGGTTCTTTCCGCCAGATGTATTGATAGAGATGGTTCATTCCGCTATATTGATTGGGGATGGTTCTTTCCGCCAGATGTATTGATAGCGATGGTTCATTCCGCTATATTGATTGGCGATGGTTCTTTCCGCCAGATGTATTGATAGCGATGGTTCATTCCGCTATATTGATTGGCGACGATTCTTTCCGCCAGATGTATTGATAGCGATGGTTCATTCCGCTATATTGATTGGCGATGGTTCTTTCCGCCAGATGTATTGATAGCGATGTCTCATTCCGCTATATTGATTGGCGATGGGTTATACCGCCGGGTATTGATAGCGATGCCTCTTTCCGCTATTATGTGGACGATGACTCATGCTCAGGTGTATAGCGAGGTTTCATGCCACTTATTATATGACGATGTATCATGCCGTCGATTCTATAGCGATGGACTCTGCCGCTATATAATCAGCACAGGATTTTGCCACCTTCGAGCGATGGGTGCTGATTACGTATTATTATTGAGCGACGGAGATAGGTATGCCGCTATCTTGTTAGCGATGAGGTATGAGATATTGCTATTCTATTTAGCATTATTATAGCTGGCATGCGTTGTTATACATGTTTTATTATGACTATTTTACTAGCATGATGATGGATGACATATGTTGATGTACATGGACCGTCACGAGTTGACTGGGTTGTTTAGATGTCATTGTTGACATGTATCGTCACTAATTGACGATACCTTAGATGCCATGAGTGGGCATGTGTCGTCACGGGATGGCGATGACGATGGTATAGGAGATGTCAGATGCCTTATTAGACATGCATCTTCGTTACGATGAACAATGCGTTGAGTATACGTTTTCAGTTGTATGCCTTGGGTGCCAGTGTCGGGCACAAGGAGGTGTGTGCGTCATCAATTGACGTGACCCTTATACCGAGCGGGTTGCTCGAAGAATGGATGGACGCGCTGTACATGTGATTGTACCGCAGAAATTGTTTGAGGTAATCATATTTCGAGTGGTGATACCCTTGAGGTATGCTCGTTGGAATGGCTTTTTGGCCATGTTTTTGATCACAGGAGTAATCGTGGAGGAATTACTCGCTTTCTATTGATATGACATGTAGTAGACATGGTCACACCACCCATGAGGGTGTAAGATGGGTCCTAAGGGAGTAGGATCAGGTTATGTTAAGTACATGGGGACATTGGAGTGTCCAGGGTATGTCAGCATTGGAGGAATGTTGGGTAAAGACCCACTACTCTATTGATTTTTCTTCCCATAGTATGGTATGCCGTGCGGAAACGTCCATCTGATTGGTAGGTTTGAGGTGAACCTAGTGAGGCAGCGACTAGTTTGTCTGCCGCGTGTGTGCAGCACCATGATGGGCTTGCTAGAGCCGTTATACTGCTCGTTGGAACCAAGTTTGGCAAATCGTAAGGTGATACGAGGTGGATTGTGGTGGACTCTGGTAGTCACCACGTCATTTGAAGTTGGGGTTGAGTATGCCTCACTGAAACGTATATATGTTTATGTTTAAATTTTGGTGAGACTGGTCTGGGACAGCTCATGATGTTGAAGTACCAACAAGAGAGTCATCAAGTCGTCGTTGATTCGATCTGGGAATCCATGTATTTTGGGATGCAATGGGTTTATTGCATGTCCTTTCAAATTTGAAACTCTGAGGAGTCTCGATTGTTTATTTATGACCAAGATGTGGTTCTTGGGATATCCGGAGGTGGACATCTTATGAGATATCTTTTGTGTGAATTTGTGGCCGTGAGTTGCCCAATTTGAGTTGCGATGATGCGACTGCCCCTTCGATAGAGGAGGTTTGAAAGTGGAAACCAGGTTTGGTATGTGTACACCGTGGAATACTAGTGTTTCCCTCGTAACGATGTATGTTAGACATCGTGAGTCATGATAGAGATGTCTTTGAATGATGTCTACGATGGAATCGGGAGCGATTCGGATCCTTACAGTTTCAGTTGACTAACTGCTTTTGGATTATTAGCGTTGAGCTGTGCTGACGCTCTTTGACGTTATAATAGATTTGGAAGTCTATTCCACTCCAGAGATTGACACGAGGTCAACGTTCTCACGGTTGAGGTGTCTTTCAGGATGCGTTCTTACTAGTTGTATTAGAACTAAGGATGACTGTCCGATCTACAGTCGTAAGTATAGGTTGTTTTGCAGTCATGAGAGACTGACTTTTGGGATGACCCGCATCGAGGTACGTTTTGCCTCTTGAGTGATATGCTGGTTTTGGTAAGTCGCTCTGTTTCAGAGTTTGATGAGAGGTAAGTATCCTCGCGTTTATTAATACGATTCTGATATGGTCAAGAATCGAAGTTATGGCTTCATGTTGTTGTGTAGCCTGGGTGTTACGTGATACACCAGTGCTAATTTCGAGGACGAAATTCTTTTAGTGGGGGATATTGTGATGACCAGGGATTATAGATGTTAATCCTGTAGTGTTAATAATCCCTAAAGTGGTTTTACGTAGCGATTTGGAGTTTAATCGCGATGTTGGGCCTTCTGGGCTCGTTTATTTGGGTAGTTGGGATCGTTGGATCCAGAGGTTGAGATTGTATTCTCATTTGGGTGAAAAACCTAAGAGTTGGGTTTTTGATGTGTCTCGGGATCTCGGGTGCTTGTGTGAGCACCGGTAGGGGGTTTTGGAGTTAGAGAGAGAATTTTTGAAACAGATGATTTTTAATGAATCACGATGTATTTGTGGGGCTATTAGTTTTTCGGGGTATTTTGCTATAAATACCAATTGAACCCGAGATTTTTATTAAAATTTCATTTCAACCCACTTTTTCCTCTCTCTCTCCCGCGCGCCCCTCCCGTCTGCCCAGCCCCCTCCGCGCGCTAAAACGCTTCGGCCGCCGCCGTCCCGCAGTCGTTCGGCGCGTCCGACCTACCCACGGCTTCGTCTCGTCCAGGCGCTCCTTTCCCCTCCGTCAATTGAAAGTTTCATCGCGTTTTGAAGTCGGATTTTGCAGGTAAGCGTCGATCCCCAATTTCTAGGGTTTAACGAATTTTGATCGATTTACTTCCGATTTTTGATTGAATAACCTTCCTTACCCCTTTTCCATGCTTGTCACGTATTTCCCTGCTTAACTTGATGGTATTGTGAATTATTGTTTCGATTTTTCCCAAAATTCGTAGGGTTTATGTTCGAATTTTTGGGGGTTTTAGGCAAGGAGTGTTGATCCTTGCTTTAATGGTTTAATTCACATTTTAGATGTATTATGATGCTTAATTGGGATCGAATTAAGATGTTATGGTTCGAATTTACCCTAATTTGGTGAGGGTTTGATTTCGAATTTTGGGGATTATGGCTATGGGTTGATAATTCACGTTAGGGATCGTTTATTACATGTTTTAGATGATTTACGATGCTTGGTTGGGTTCGAATTGTGATGCTAGGGTTCGAATTATTGAAGGTGTTCTTGGGCAATTTTTGATATTGTCTCATTCGTTCCCCTCCCTGCATGTACCCTGCCCCGGGTCTTTTAAATGATTTATTGTCGTGTGTTGACAATATTTTGAGGGTTATGGATGTGCTTAAGCATGGGTTACATGTTCGTAAATAATTGTGAATTATTTATCGTGTTAGCACATCATTCCTCGGGGCATGGAACTCGAGCAAGGTTTGGCTCGGACTTCGAGGATTTAAGGTACGTTTAGCGTACGAGCATAGTTTAAATGATGTTTTACAAGTATGATGCATGATCTAAAATACATGAAATGCTTTGCTATGATGATATCGGGACTTGGTTATGTTGTGTTGATTCACATGGTGGAATGCTTAGTGCCGCTATGAAGCGAGCAAATGATGAGGTGTGGTTGCTACGGAGCAAACACCGATAGTATGACGTTACCTTGAAGTAAGAAATGAAAATGTGGTATTTGATTAGATATCTAGGATATCTGTATTTTATTCCCTATTGGTAATAAATAGGAACAGAGACGTAGTTAATCAGCGAAGTGATTAACTAGAATCGGAAGTTAAGGAAATCTCAATATGATATCTAGAATTATGATAATTGCTAGATAAAGTAAGATGTTATGAAATGTTGCTAATCATTACTAGATAAAGTAAGATGTTATGAAATGTTGCTAATCATTGCTAGTTAAAGTAAGATGTTATGAAATGTTGTTAATTTGAACTGGCTAGGGTTAACCAATGTGATGATTAACTGCATATTCAGGATTTGATGATTTATCTGTTTTGAGAACAGGATTATTACAGGGGTACGCTATGATGAGGGTGATACCATCCAGGAAGTATCACATATGTTCCACAATATTTACATTTTCGTAAATTATGTATTATGTCATTATGATTATGAAATTGTGGAATTGGTATGCTCACCCGTTGGGGGCTGTCTCTGTTGGGGCAGGTGAACAGGTACATCGATGGCTTTGGAGATGAGCTCGAGCTGTTGATTGGGTGTACTTCCAGGATCGTGGTACCAGGGCTTGATGGAGCACGGTATCGTATAAAGTACCTATATACCCATGATGGTTATATACATATTCGTGATGCTCGCATGTGAGCACGATTATACTTGTATATGGGTTGTATATGAAGGCATGAGCCTTTCTCTCTTTCATTCTATGTTGCATGCAATTAGAGGTAGAATTGTTAAATGATATGAGAGTCATTAGTGTATTGTGGGTGTTGAAACCCACTTTTGTTGTCATATGTGTGGTGTCTTCCCTGGCTGGGAATTTACTTGATATTGCTGTATTATGATGAGTATTATGTTTCCCTGGCCGGGAATTATGTTATGTGTTGTGCTTTTATTTCGGGATAGCTCTATTTATGGGGAGACTCTGCCCAAATTTTTATGAAAGTCCACAATGTAAAAAGTGGTGTAATGGGCGAACTCTATGACTCTATTGTTGTTAGGATGATGAGCTTATAACACTGCATGTTAAAGAAAATTTTGTATTTGCCATTCAATGGTAAAGTATCATCTGAGTTTCCCGAATAATTTTATAGAAAGCATGTGCCACACATAATGATTAATACACTAATCAAGGGTTAAGTATATGGGGTCCTTACATAGGGTGCGTACTGATGCAGGACAGACATGTAGTGGCTTACGCTTCGAGACAGTTGAAGCCACACGAGACGAGGTATCCAGTCCATGATCTGGAGTTGGCACCTATAGTGTTCGCCTTGAAGATATGGCGACACTACTTATACGGTACCTCATTTACCATCTTCACTGATCACAAGATCCTGAAGTTCTTGTTTACACAGGCTGAGCTGAACATGAGGCAGAGGAGATGGATGGACCTGCTGAAGGATTATGATTGTGAAATCCTATACCATCCCGGGAAAGCAAATCTGACAGCCGACGCTTTGAGTCGGAAGGTGAGGAGCACAGCAGAGGATGCCATGTGTCTATCAGCTATGTTGGGCTCCTACTGCCATTTGGGTTTTGATTATGATGTGTCTGCTTCACCAGTACAGGTATTGACCTTGCTAGCTGAGCCTGTTATTTATGATCACATCAAGAAGGCTCAGGGGACCGATGTAGAGGTTCAGAGATGGATGTCAGTGGTTCATTCAGATCAGCCATCGAGATTCAGAGTGGCTGAGGACGGTTCTCTGAGACTTGGCGACAGATGGGTGGTTCCAGATGCACCCGAGTTGCGTCAGGGTTTATTACAGCGAGCTCACTGTAGCAGGATGAGTATCCACCCAGGCGGGAAGAAGATGTATAAGGATTTATACAGCCAGTTCTGGTGGAGGCGAATGAAACGGGATGTTACTTCGTTCGTCAAGCGCTGTTTGATTTGTCAACAGGTAAAGGCCGAGAGACAGAGGCCTGAAGGTGAACTAAAGAGTTTGGAGATACCCGAGTGGAAGTGGCAGCACGTGTCTATGGATTTCGTGACCCACTTACCGAGGACTGTGTCGGGTTTTGATGCCATCTGGGTAGTCGTGGACAGATTGACTAAAGTGGCTCATTTCATTCCCTACTGTATGACATATACGCACTTGAGGATGGCACAATTATATGTCAGAGATGTGGTGAGACTGCATGGGATCCCTGTTTCGATTGTGTCCGATCGAGATCCGCGGTTCACATCTCACTTCTGGGAGGGTCTGCAGACAGCTCTAGGTACAGAGTTGAGGCTGAGCACAGCCTATCACCCTCAGACGGACGGACAAACTGAGCGTACGATACAGACGCTCGAGGATATGTTGAGAGCTTGTGTGCTAGAGTTCAACACTTCATGGCAGGACTCGATAGCCTTAGTGGAGTTCTCTTACAACAACAGCTACCAGGCAAGTATACAGATGGCTCCTTTTGAGGCCCTCTATGGTAGGCGTTGTAGGTCACCCTTGTGTTGGGATGACATGGACCGTAAGTCGGTTGGAGGACCAGAGTTGGTTCAGGAAATGGAAGAGAAAGTTAAGGTTATCAAAGGAAAGATGAAGGCAGCTCAGGACAGGCAGGCAGCATATGCCAATCAACGGCGTAGACCGTTGGAGTTTCAGTTAGGCGACAGAGTTTTTCTGAAGATCTCGCCTTTCATAGGCGTAGTACGGTTTGGGATGCGAGGAAAGTTATCCCCGAGATATGTGGGGCCGTATGAGATCTTACAGCGTGTGGGTACGCTGGCGTACCGTTTGGCTTTACCGCCTTCTCTGTCTGGTATACACGATGTATTTCATGTGTCTATGCTAAGGAAGTATGAGCCGAATCCTTCACATGTGTTGCAGCCTTCAGAGGTGCAGATTGAGTCCGATGTTTCCTACGTGGAGCGGCCTATCAGGATTCTAGATAGAGCAGACCGCAGGCTTCGGAACAAAGTTATTCCTATGATTAAGGTTCAGTGGGATCGTAGGGGTGTCGAGGAGGTTACGTGGGAGACAGAGCGACACATGGTGCAGCATTACCCAGAGCTGTTTTCTGGTATGCGTTTATTTATTGCTTTACTTCATGTAGGTGAGCATGTTTGATTTCGGGGACGAAATCTTATAAGTAGGGGAGTATTGTGATATCCCCGAAATGATTATATGATTTTAATCATTTAATTTTAATTATGATGATTTGGGTGTTAATTCATGGGATTGAATTAATATTATTGGGGAGATTCATTTCAGGGTGCATGTGATATATGTTGGGATTTTGGGGTTGTGGCATGTTTATTTGGGGTGTGTGTTGTTTGTTTTGGTAAAGCATGTTAATGGGAATTGAAGTATTTTATTGAGAAAATACTATAAATATCATGTGAAGATATTTTAATACATCGTGTTAAATACCAGGACCAAAACATAACACATCAAACCACCCAACACCCAACCACCCCCCACCCCCCCAACCCATGCCAATCACACTGTGCACAGGCTGACTTCCCACCCCACTTGGCTCAATCATTTGACCACTCTCAGCCATCCCAAATCTCGGCCCTTCTCTCCCATTTCTTCACCAGCACTTGCTAAGCAAAGTTCTGAGGAGCTTTCCCTTTTTCATCGCCTGGAAGTCCTTCAAAAATCGGAGCAAAGTAGGGTGAGAAACCATGCTCTGTTTTAGCTTTTAACTTGTTTAAGTACATGTTTTTAGGTGGCGTGAAAATGGCATGTTAGCTTAGGTTTCTTGAAACCTTCGATTTAAATGCTTACATGGTGTTATTATGTAACTCTCAGTGTTTTTCCTTATGTGTATTACAAGTTTTATGTTGAGGAAATAAGCATGTAAAGTAGGGTGTTCGGAAATCTGGGTTGGGGTATGCCCTGTTTTTCTGGAAAATGTGGACTGGGAGTGATTTTGAGGAGGTGATATTATGCATGTTAGATGGGTTTTAGGGTGAACCTTCGATTTGAGTACATGCATGGTAGTTTGTAAAGCCCAGGACATTTCATGTTTGAGCATGTTTTATGAAATATGTGGTAGTTTTTATAGCATGAAATGAAGTACTCAAAAATCTGGAAATAAAATATGTTGCCCTGTTTCAGGAAATGTTGATCGAGTACTTGTATAAATGGTCGACGTTTATGCATGTGGACTTATGTTTGAGGAGTAAATTTGATATGAATACACTCAGGGTAGTGTGTTATAACTGCTAGCATGTTGTTCTTGGCATGTTGTATGTCTTACATGTTAGATTTAAGGGTATGAATATCGGTGTTAGGGAATTCTGGAAAATCTGGGTTGAATATGATCGACCGATCGATCGGTGAAGAACACCGATCGATCGGCAAAAGCCGTAGCTTTTTTCCTTAATTCAAACAGTTCACCGATCGATCGGTGATGAGGGCCGATCGATCGGTAGTGCCTTTTTTTAAAAAAAAGGTAGAATTTGTTTTTTAAATTTGATATTGGATTGTAATGAGACATCTAATATTGTGTTGTACACTGGTGTAGAGCCTTCACAGACAGCTACACAGCGCAGGGGATAGAGTCCCACAACACACTACATTTTGGAAAGGTACGTAAGCTACGGGCACCCCAACGGTAACATGTATTGTGTGTTTATTTATTTAACACAAGGCAAAGTAAGATATGCATAAGATAGTGCATGATGATATGATACATGTTGATATGCTTCGTTTTTGCATATATATGTTGTGAAATATAAGAGGTGTATTTCACGTGTGAAATATAAGAGGTGTATTTCACGAGTCAATGTTATCCTAGTGAGGATTTAATGCTTACGCTAACGTCCATAAGAAGCGAGGAAGAATTCCGCTTATGTGGATTTCCATAGGAAGCGAGGAGGAATTCCGCTTACGTGGAAAAGTAAGAAGCATTGAATGCACTATTGATAAGTGACTCAGGATTGAAATAAGGATTTGAGAAGGAAGGATATGTCATGACATTTATTTATGAAACCATATGTTCATATAATGTTTTATTATGAGTTATGGTACAGGGACAACCAATGGGCGTTGTAAATGCTTGGAAATACAGGAAGTGCTTTGTATTTATGATTTGTGCATTTACGCTTTACATTCATATTATGTTGAATATGAATTAGGATATGCTCATGTGTTTGGGGGTTGTCTTTGTAGGTGCTTTTGATGAGGAGAACCAAGGTCAGGGTTGATATGCTGAGCTGTAAGGAGTGCTACAGGATAGCATGTTAGGGAATTTTTGTATAGCTTCAACATGTAGTAGAGTAAGACTATAGTGTAGTACCCTTTTGTAGAAATACGTGAAATTCCTTTTAATTTAAGGTACTGTAATCTCTTAAGCTCAGGTTAATCAACACGACTTACTACTCTGATTTATACATATGAATGTTTAGTTCTCTTAATTGCACCTAAGATTATGATTGAGATAACGGGGTCTCACAGAAAAGCCTACTGCTTGCGCGCGATCGATCGCCAAAAACGGGCGATCGATCGCCGCGACCTGCAACTCGAAAAAACCATTTTTGAAAGCTTGAAACCTCCACAAATCATACCCCAACTCCTCCCAACTCAAAATCACAACAAATCCACACACAAGGACCTCCAACAAGGGTGCTCAACCCAAAATAAAACAAACCCAAAAGATTTTATGATTTTTACCAAAAATCACCCAAATCAAACTAAACCAAAAACTTAACCAAAACCAACAAAATCACAATCCAAACGAAGATAAAAGCGAGGGGAAGGAGATTACCAACTTATCTTCGAAGAATCCGGCTCCTAAATCAAGCCCCCGGCCATTTTTCTCTGAAGAGAAAAGATGAGGGTTAGGGGAAAGGGGTTACACGATAAGAGGGGGAGAGGAGAGGGAGAGAAGTGATTCCGTGCCAAATGACGGAAATCTCGAGTCCAACGGGTATATATAGCAAAAATACCCCAACACACCAATACCTCCACAAATACATCATGATTCATTAAAAATCATCTGTTTTCAAAAACTCTCTCTCAAACACCAAATCTCATACCACCCCCAACATAAAGCACCCCGGACTCCAGGTCCCACCGAAAACCCAACTCATAGGTTTTCCACCGAAATGAGAATACAATCTCAACCTTTGGATCCAGCGATCCCAAATGCCCACCTCGGGAGACCCAAAACCGCAGTTAATTCCTAATTGCCACAATGAAAAATCCATTAAGGATTAATACCACACCGGGATTAACACCATTAATCCCCGGACATCACAATTATCCCCCACTAATAAAATTTCGTCCTCGAAATTGCACCGGTGTACTCCACGTAACACCAGGACTACACAAACAAAACAAAGCCAAGACCCCGATTCTGAACCACCTTAGAATTTAATTAACGACTGCGAGAATACCAGTCTCGCACCAAGCCCTAAAGTAGAGCAAACGCCAAAAACAATACAAACCCGGAAGATAACAACATACCTCGACGTTAATCGTCCCAGAAGTCAGTCCACCATGACTGAAAGTCAACCAAACCTTCCTTGGTCTCGACATAGATATCTCCCCATGATATCTCAATTACTTGCCCATGATGCTTAACACGCATCGTCATGATGAGGACTACTAGCATACGACAGTATACTCACAGAAAATCCGGTTCTTGTTTCCCAGTCCATCACCTCCAAAGGAGTAGTTGCAACACTTGCAACACGGATCGGGCAACCCACGGTCACCGATCCACACAAAGCACATCTCCAAGGATGTTTACACCGGTGTGTTCCAAGAAATCATATCTTGGTCCTGACACACCATCAAGACCCCCCACAAGGTCTCAAGTTCAACAGGGGACATGCAAGACAAACAATTGCATTCCTACACACGTGTCAACCATGACACTAAACAAACCCGAAACTCGGTCATCCCTCATTTATCCTTGGATCCAACAATCCTATAATAGGAAGCCTATCGAATTATCCAACAAGAATTACCATGATTCCAAAACACGACGATCCCTCCTCAGGGGAAGTCAAACAACCCTCACGATCATTCATCAGAATGCATCGTGCCATCGAGATTACCGATCTCGAGGTTCCACAATCTCACACCGGAGATTCACCAAACCAAGCATACAAACTCGACGTTCAACAATGAACAAAAAAACGTTGGCATTCGTATACACTCACGGCATACATGCCCAACACCAATCACAACATGCATACGCAATGCAATAGACTCGGGTATCTCCAATCATACCCAAATCCCAAAACCAACTGTCAAACCTCGATTATTCTCACCCCACGGAGAATGATGGTTGACAAACCAAAACCAAAGGGTGTGATTTCAACATCACCACCACACGAACCAAAATAATGAATCTCCCCAAAAGATTCAACCGGTAGGCATCGTAATACCGCCTTCCTCTCAAGGAAAAAGTCATGAATCCATGATCCTCCAATCCTCGAACCACCGTTCGGAAGACCTGGGTATATTTATACCAAAACATATCCCGGAACCCAGAAATACACAACTGGTTAGAGTAGTGCATCAATACCACCATTACCCGATCCAAAATCCGTATACGCCATGTATACGCATCTCAACGATGCTCTGTACTAATGTCATAGTACTCCACAATCGAGCATCACCCCGGAGACGTCTCCTCAAACGTCTCACCGAGGTAAGAAATCCATTACTCGGTCCAACACCAGTAATGCTTACCATGGCTGATTTATAATCAATCCACGACCGATGCAAGCTGTCTCCAAGACAGTACAATCCAAATCTCTCCAAGAGACAAAATCAATATAGTAGTGTCACCCCACTAACTATATCTCACAAACCATTGTGACTCCCATTGCATGCCATATGCAAGGATGCTCAACTAGAGCTAACAACGACTTGTTGATACTCACGTTGGTAATACCAACAAAATTGAGCTGTCCCAGTACAAGTCCCTCAAAACAATGGCGTATAAACGTCCCCGTGAGGTATTCCCTACCTCAAACACCATGCCACATAGAGACTACAAGAGTCTATCATAACCCTCATCGTTTCGCCATACGATTCATCCATCTCGAATCCAACGAGCAGCATAAAGGCTAACACAAGCCCACCAAAGTACTGCAACCATACCTGGCTAGCGATTCGCTGGCCCCATAGGCTTATACCACCTACCAACGTGACACAAGTCTTAACCCGGTATACCATACCGTACAACCATTAAAGTTGTGGGTCATCGCCCACTATATCTCTAAAACACAAAAGCACAATGGACAACCCGGCGTCCATGCTTAATTACCATGTAATCCTAATCCATTAGGACTTATTCCACACCTTCAGGGTGGGTGTAACCATGCTTACTCCTCATCACAATAACAAGCGAGTAGTTTCCTCAATGACTACTCTTACCACCAATCACTTGGCTTTAGCCATCCCAGCGAGCATACCCAAGGGTATCATTGCTCGCCAAATATTTACCTCTATAACATGATGCGGTACACTCACCTGTACAATGCATCCAATGCTCCATCGAGCAACCCTGCTCGGAAAAAGGTCACGTCAACTAGTGACCCAGACTCCACTATGTGCCCACCATCGGCACTCAAACCATACAAAAAAATACATAAACACGAATGTATTATTCGCCAAAACGATGCCACGCGTCCCCATAGACATCCCAAATAACATCTGTTGGGAAAACGATTTCTAAGTTTTGGTAATTACAAACCGGATATTAAAGATCAACTGGATGAAGTCCTACCGGATAACAAAGACCAACTGGATGAAGTCCTACCGGATAACAAAGACCAACTGGATGAAGTCCTACCGGATAACAAAGACCAACTGGATAAAGACTCCTACCGGTGAAGACATAAACTGGATGGACATCAACCGGATGAAGTCATCAACTGGATAAGACATAAACTGGATGGACATCAATCGGATGAAGTCATCAACTGGATAAGACATAAACTGGATGGACATCAACCGGATGAAGTCGTCAACTGGATAAGACATCAACTGAATGGACATCAACCGGACAATACATCAACCGGATAAGACATCAACCGGATGAAGACATCAACTGGATAAGACATCAACTGGGTGAAGACATCAACCGGGTGAAGACATCAACCGTACAAGCTATCAACCGGATAAACTTAAACTGGATGGACACCTATCAACTGAATAGTCTCTCACTGAACAAGGACATCAACTGGTCATAAGAGGATGAACGACCAGTTGAACAAAGAAAACCAGCAGAAGTCTAAGCTTCCAGTTAGAGCACTAAGCAACGAGACAAAATCAGTACAACATTCTCTGACAAAGGTACAACAGAGCGGCGCACCCTGCTATATCTCCGCCACCATTACAGTCAGAGTGAAAAGAGCCGTTGCTTTACAAAATAGGAAAGAAGACAATATGAAATTGGAAAGCTAATCTCTTCCATATACAGAAAGGCTACCGTTGGACATCCAAAACCTATAAATACATCCAAGCAGAGAATGAAGAAGTGCTGAACGATTTTCAACTAAGAGATATACTTCAAAGTAAACAAGAAAGTCATACT
Source organism: Haberlea rhodopensis (assembly GCA_907163345.1). Lineage (NCBI taxonomy): Eukaryota > Viridiplantae > Streptophyta > Magnoliopsida > Lamiales > Gesneriaceae > Haberlea > Haberlea rhodopensis. The sequence continues at coordinate 260,222 of CAJQUN010000084.1, read as the reverse complement.
ACTGATATTCTAAACGTTCAGCAAAGAGCAGACAAACAGCTAAACTGAATCTGTGATAGATTATCTTCAATTGAAGTCTGCTGCTCAAAAACTCTCAAAGCTAGAAAGTTTAATCTGTAAAGAGTGTCATAGAATCCATTGTAACCAAAAGTTAAGAAGAGTGTGATTGCTAGGAGTTTAGGCCAAGTGTGTTAGTGCCTAACAAGGTTGTATACTGTAAAGTGTAAACCAAGTCTTCTAGTGAATCCTTCCTGCAAAGGAAGAAGGGGAGACGTAGAAGCGTTGTGCTTCGAACTTCCAGAAACAACTCTCTTGTTATTTGTTTATTGCTTTATTACTTCAGTTTTATTCCTCACAAGTTCTGTAGACGTCTTCCGCACTATAATAAGTGTCTACTGACTTGCCTGATATTGAGAAGCAACTGTAATACTTAACAGTTTACAGTTACCCAGAAAAGAAATCGAAATTGTATCTAGTGTTTATTCAACCCCCCCTTCTAAACACTACCCCGATCCTAACAAGTGGTATCAGAGCATAGGTCTTCTCAATCTTGAGAAATTACCATTTACCAAAAACTGATGGCCTCATTCAGCAAGATTCCAATGTTCAAGAAAGACGAATATGATGACTGGAGAATCCGTATGCAAGCACATCTAAGTGCTCAAGATGATGATATGTGGTATGTAATCACTGAAGGACCTTTGAAGATCATGAAAATCAATACAGCTGCTTCTATCACAAGTGGTGATCCACAAATGGTAGAAAAGGAAAGATCTCAATGGTCAAATGAAGACAAGAAAAAAGCAAATCTGGACAACGTTGCTAAGGACATTCTGTTCAAAACTTTGGACAAAAATATGTTCAACAAAATAAAAATGTGCCCTACCGCTAAAGAAATCTGGGAGAAGATTGCTCAACTCTGTGAAGGAAATGATCAAACCAAAGAAAACAAGCTTACTGTGGCTTTACAGAAGTTTGAGCATATCAAAATGATAAATGGAGAAACTCTCAACGAGTACGATGAAAGAGTGACTGGAATAATTAATGAACTAAGCAGTCTGGGTAAGGAGTTACCCAACAGAGAAGTCACTCTCAAAGTAATGAGAGGTCTACCAAGAGAATGGGATGTCAAGACCATTGCTATGGGAGAATCGAAGGACATCAACAAGATAGATCTACATGATATGTTTGCTGATTTAAAAGCCTATGAATTCGAATTAGGCATTCGGGTTGAAGATGAACCAAATACCAGTCAACCAACCAAAGCTCTCACTGCATCAGAGTCTCTGCTACTCCTACAGAAATGACTCCAGAAAAGATGTGTAATGATGCTATGGCAATGTTTGTAAAGAAATTTGGGAAATTCATGAAGAAGAATCAGAGACCTTATCAATCATATCCTCGGAGGCAGAATTCCAAAGGAAATTCAGAAGAAGAAGAGCGAGTATGCTTCAACTGCCTCAAACCAGGGCACTTCATTGCGGACTGTCCTAAACCCAAAAAGGATGATCACAAAAGAGGATCCAAGGATTACAGAAAATCCAAAGAAACCAGAAGATCATCCAAAAAGGACAGAGATCAAAAAGTCTTGATGGCAGAAGAAAGTAAGAGCAAATGGGCTGATTCTGAATCAGAATCAGAAGAGTTAACTAGCTCATCCAGCGAGAGTGAAGACGAGGAAGTCCACTGCTTAATGGCAAATGATGAAAATGAGGTACATGAATCTAACCTATCTGAATTTACACATAGTGAACTTACCAATGCATTGCAGGACATGATCAATGAGTATCGGACGTTATATGAATCTTTTGAAAGCTATAAGACTGAGCACACAATCCAAACTGAAAAGCATGAAAACAAGCTTGATTGTGAACAATCAAGGGAGTTGAACTGCTTAAGGGAAACAGCCAGTCTCCTAGTGAAGGAAAGAGATGAAGCCAAGAATGCTTACCAGAAACTTAGCAAACTGGTTAGCACTTGGAATGCGTCGACTACCAGAAAGGATGAAATGCTTGAGTCTATAAGGCTTGCTGGTGATTTAACAGGCATAGGCTATAATAACAATGACGGCAGTTCATCTGGTAATGAACCTCAACTGTGTCTAACAAAAGGCAAGGTTCAATCAATGAACTTTGTAAGATCTAGCACAGTATATGACCCTTATGAACTGGTTAAAGAACCTGTTAAAGCAACACTCATCAAGGAACAGGCACATCACAGAGGTATCGGTTATGTAGAACCACTCAAAGAGGCTAAACCGAGGCAAAAGTTCAGAAATGAACTTAAACCCACTGGTCGAGCAGCTAGAGAGGTTAAACCCAACTGGTACTACAACTGTAAACCTGTCCAGAAGAGGTATATGCTAAATAACAGGAACTACAAACCAAAAGCACATGCATACACAGATTATCACACTTCACAGTCAAAATCATCTCCAATATTCATAAATGCACACACGTTTCAGAACACACACCGACCTAAGTCATTCAGGGTCATACAAGTGTGTGTTCCGAAAGGACTAATCCTACCTGGACACAAGTAGGATTGGGTACCAATCATTCTATCGCTTTAATTGCAGGAAACTAGAATGCATCCAGTTCGGAGCTCAGAATGGTTCCTGGACAGCGGGTGCTCTAGACATATGACAGGGAATGCGAGCTTATTGTCTGAACTGGTGGACTCCACCGGACCCAGAATATTTTGGAGATAACGCGAAAGGTAGAACCGTGGGTAAGGGTAAGATTATCTACGGTAACATCATCATTAAAGATATTCTTCTAGTGAAAATCTATGCTATAACTTGATTAGCATAAGTCAATTGTGTGACAATGGTCATTCCGTAGAATTCAATCAGCACTCATGCACAATTAAATCTAATGATGGCAGTATATTACTCGTAGGTAGAAGGCATGATAACACATATAAAATTGATTGGAATCTTAATCAGCCTACCTCTTCTACTTGCTTAGCTGCCCTGAATTCTTCCAAAAATTGGCTTTGGCACGAACGGTTGAGTCACTTAAATTTTAAAACTATTGCCAGTCTGCGTAAACTTGATCTAGTTATTGGACTGCCCCAAATTGAGTTCTCAAAAGACAAGATCTGTGCAGCATGCCAACTTGGTAAGCAAATCAGATCCTCCTTTAAGAACAAAGGGAGTAAATCTTCTTCTCGGTGCCTAGAGTTGCTGCATATGGATCTGTTTGGTCCAATACCAGTAACAAGTCTAGGGGGAATGAAGTATACCCTAGTGGTAATAGACGATTACACTCGTTTCACATGGGTCTTGTTCCTAAGTGGCAAAGATCAGGCTACTCCAAAGCTGATCAAATTACTGAAAAGACTCCAAAATGAGAAATCGTGTGGGATAGATAGAATTCGCAGTGATAAAGGTACTGAGTTCACCAATCAAGCACTCGAATCATATCTAGATGACCTTGGTATTAAACACGAATACTCTGCAGCTAGAACTCCTCAACAAAACGGAGTTGCTGAGCGTAGGAACCGCACTTTGAAAGAAACTGCACGAACTATGCTCGCGGAATCAGAAATATCGCAGAGATTTTGGGCAGAAGCTGTCAACACAGCATGTTATACGCAGAACAGATCAATGATTAATAAGCGAGCAAATAAAACCCCTTATGAGATCTGGAATGGCAGTAAGCCAAATATTTCCTATTTCCATGTGTTTGGTTGCAAATGTTTTATTCACAACAATGGAAAGACTCATCTCACCGCTTTTGATGCCAAATCTGATGCTGGAATATTCCTTGGCTATTCTACAGTTAGTAAGGCATTCAGAGTATTTAATAATAGAACTCTTAATGTAGAAGAATCAGTACATGTAAAATTTGATGAACCTACTGATTGTATACTATCTGATATACAAATCAACAACTTGAGTAATCGACTGGAAAGCACTTACATTGACGAAAATGTTGATGATGAGATTGATTACAGAAGCAGGACTGACTGCTCCTTACAACCAGAAGTTCCTGAAGCTCAAGCAGAGGAGTCTGCTGGCCAACAAGCACTGCAGCCAGCTACAAATGAAACAGTTGCATCTACCCCTGCTGCAGTAGAAGGAACTAATGAGAAAGATGAGTCAATCAGAACCTCTGATTTGCCTACTCACATCCAGTCAACTGAAGAACTCAACCCTCTTGGACCTTCGCTCCGGTGGAAGAAGGATCATCCACCTGAGCAGGTCATCGGTAACCCTCTTGCTCCTCTACGCAACAGAGGACAAATGATTAATTAATTTCTTCATGCTGCATTCATATCTCATATAGAACCTAAGATGATTGATGAAGCTATATTAGACCCAAGCTGGGTAGAAGCAATGCAGGAAGAACTAAATCAGTTTGAGCGAAACAAAGTATGGTATCTAGTACCACGACCACAGCATCACACTGTAATTGGCACCAAATGGGTGTTTAGAAATAAATTAGACGAAAACGGTACAGTAATCAGAAATAAGGCAAGATTAGTTGCACAGGGCTACAGACAGGAAGAAGGCATTGATTTCGATGAAACCTTTGCCCCTGTAGCTCGACTAGAAGCAATTCGCATATTTCTTGCATTTGCTGTGTTTAAAGACTTTAAAGTCTATCAGATGGATGTTAAGAGTGCATTTCTTAACGGCAAACTCCAGGAAGAAGTCTATGTTGAACAACCTCCTGGATTTGAAAACCATCAGCAGCCATCTCATGTTTTCCGTCTCAATAAAGCTTTGTATGGTCTAAAGCAAGCTCCCCGTGCCTGGTATGAAATTTTATCAAAATATTTGACAGAGCACAATTTTATTATTGGCACGGTGGACAAGACCCTTTTTAAATTTACAAAGGGAGATCATACTCTGCTAGTTCAAATATATGTTGATGATATTATCTTCGGAAGTACTAACTCAAAATTGTGCGAAAGATTCTCTAAAATCATGTAGGACCAATTTGAGATGAGCATGATGGGAGAACTATCATTTTTCTTAGGATTGCAAGTCAAGCAATCTAGTGAAGGAATCCTGATCAATCAGTCTAAATACACTAAAGAGCTACTGAAGAAATATGGAATGAGTACCAGCTCAGCTGCTGCTACACCAATGAGTTCATCTGCCAAACTCGACTTGGATAATTCAGGAATACCAGTCGAAGTTACAATGTATCGAGGCATAATCAGATCTTTACTATATTTGACAGCCAGCCGACCAGATATTATGTTTGCAGTATGTATGTGCGCCCGGTTTCAAGCAAATCCCAAGCAGTCGCACTTCACTGCTGTTAAAAGGATCCTAAAATATTTGAAAGGCACTGAGAATGTCGGTCTATGGTATCCAAGAGACTCAACCTTCAATCTTATTGGATACTCAGATGCTGACTATGCTGGATGCAAAATTGACAGGAAAAGCACCAGTGGGTATTGTCAATTCCTTGGTGATCGATTGATATCATGGGGTTGCAAGAAACAGACATCCATTGCAACTTCCACTGCAGAGGCAGAGTACCTTGCTGCTGGAAGCTGCTGTGCTCAACTGCTCTGGATTCAGCAACAACTCAGAGACTATGGAATTGAGTCCACAGAGGCTCCTATTTTCTGTGACAATACGTGTGCCACTGCCATAACATACAATCCAGTTCTTCATACTCGTACTAAACATATTGACATTCGTCATCATTTTATCAGAGATCATGTTATGAAGAAAGAAATTAGGCTGGAGTATATTTCTACCGAACAACAGGCAGCAGACATTTTCACAAAACCCCTACCGGACGCTAAGTTTTCTTACTTTCGAAATATTCTTGGTTTAATTGAAATTACTTCTTGATTATTTTTTTTGGGTAATGAATTCAGGGGGAATTAGTTAGTTTATGTGCATAAATTTAGGGGGAATTTCTGTTATAGTTCTATCATGGTTATTTAAGCTCAGCTGGTAATACAATGGTCAGCTGCAGTAGGTGTATTCGAACCAGTAGGACTCCACATCCAGTGGATGCTTTCCTACCAGTCGAACCTTACATACCAGCTGATGTTACCAAATATGCTTTGACAAAAATAACCCTCGATACTTATTAACCTAATGAACGTCGGAATTCAAAATTACTTTTGTATAAAAATAAATTATTTCACTCCCGCCTAAATCCTGTCCTTTTATTTATTTGTTAAATCTTTTTAAATCGTTAGATGATCGCCACGTATACATGTGTCCGCTCATCTACAGTACGACGTTACATATACTTTCTTATTCACCGCCATTAGTTTCACTACTCTTCTTCTTCAACAAATCACTGCGATTATCTTCTCTTTCAGAAAACCTTACTCCAACAAATTGCTGCTGCTTCTTCCTCTTACTCACTCAAAATGTCGAAGAATGTTCAGCCGAGTTTCATCACCAATGCTATTCACGTCGATTTTCATTCTATATCCACATCCTCTTATGAAGAGACCAAGGAGTTGATACACAGGCTGGATACCTCCGGACTCCTGGTAATCCTGAGCCAGACCCCCTCTTTTTACAAGAACGAGCTACAAGAGTTCTTTGCTACGGCCAAGGTTGTGGATGACACAGTGGTGGCATCCGTCTCTGGACAGTCGGTCACCATCACCCAACCAGAATTTGCCACACACCTGTGCCCTCCCTCCACCGGACTCACTGATTTTTCCACTATTCCAGCGGAACTAAGAGAAGAGATGCGTCTCACAGTTTCGGACTCTGCTCATCGCCTTCCACGTCCTCCTTTCAGGAAAGTATTGATGAAGAGTCATTATCGACAACTGGCGGACATAATCTCCAAGGGGCTCCTATGTAAGGCAGGATCATTTGATATGATTACCCCTGAAAAGTTTGACGTTATGAGCGCTATATGCAAAGGGTTGGAGATAAACTGGTCAGCTGTGTTATTTCAAATACTGACTAGTCTGGTAGTATCTGGCAAGGGTCAATCAGGTTTTGCTCTCCCGCTAAGCAGTCTTTTTGAGAGCAAACACATTAAGACAGGGGCTCTCTCACACCTTCATCCAGGGAGACTCATCACTCACAAGTATCTTCAACTTCATCGCCAACGAAGTGGCAGAGAAGGCGGGGTGACAAAGCGTCGCTTGACTCAGGTAATCAGTGACTCTGAACAGACTGTCTCGGAATCCGCCGAGTCTTCTCCCCCTCCTCCCCCTCCTAAGAAGCCCAGAACACGAAAAGCTGGTCCTCAGACCGCCCGACAGACAGACATTGCAGCCTCCGATACTATCTCCTCCGCAGGTCCTATAGACGTAAATCCTGATAGGGAACCCAGCCCTGCCATTCCTCCAACTGAGGAACCAACTGCTTCATTAGCCATGGTGCCTGCTCCTTCAATGGTTCCAGTTGACACTCCGTCAGCACTGGTGAGCTCTCAGCAAGCACCAGGCTATATCAGCTTCAGGACACCCAAGTCATTATGTCCATACTGTCATCCCAAGACCACCCCTGCTGGAAAAGGAAAATCTCTTACGGCTCCAGTGTCCACTCCTGTTGCCTTCGAGATTCAAATGGTCATGGATACAGTGGAAGCCAAACTGCAACCACAGCTGGAGATTTTTGATCGATGGGTAAAGGCCCGTATCAAGGTTCGATTAGATGATTTTGATCAAATTCTGGATCAGGCTAGGGCAGATGAGAACAAAATCCTAGCATATCTTCAAGTCTCAGACCCTGAAACAAGCTTGAAGCTGAGATATGTTTTTAGCCTGATGATTTATGTGGGTGAACTTCAGGCCCTGGTTGAAACCCGCCTTCAACAATTTAACGGTAATTCAGGAACAGCGAATCATGATAGAGCTGTTCTAAATGCTATTGGACCCAAGCTCGAAATGGCTGAGCTTGCTCTTCATGATATTCACATATCCACTGGGATTCACTCTTGCTCCACTACTGAAACTGTTGCCAGCCCTGATCAGCCGGATCTACACTCGGTCATTGCCAATTTGGAGATTGTCCCATTTTCTGTGGAGCTCACTTCTACTGCTCTGGAGACTACTTCCCCTGAAGCGGAGGCCGCACCAACTGCCTTGGAGGCAGCCTCCTCAGGTAAAGAACTTTCCTCTCCAACTTCTCCCAGCATCTCCTCTACTCCCAGCTCTCATAATGATCAACAGCCCCAACCAATGGCTGTTGATCACACCAATGTGGATGCAGTCATTCAAACAGTGGTTCAGCAGGTTACTATATCCTCTGCCAATCATGAACCCAGTGAGTCTTCTCACTCCAATTATCACACCCAGTCGTCTGCTGCTGCGGTTGATCAAGCCACTACTGCTTTGGCTGTTCCCCAAAATGAAGAAACTGCAAATTTGGTTGTAACTATCTCAGATTCTACAGCTGCACCGATTGTTGAAGCTCCTATGTTGCCCTCCACTGCAGTTGAAGATGCTCATCTCAACGCTCTTGTCCCTACTACTGATACTCCACTGATTGCTGCAGATCCGTCCATGGTTCAAGAACTTTCTGAAGATTTTTTTGTCTTTACAAACCCTCTGGATGAGCCTCCGAACATTGCTGCACAGCTAGCCAATCTCTCCACTGCCATATCAGCACTAGCAAGCGATGTTCATAAACTTAAGCAGGAAGAGCGAACTGCAACTCTCATTCTAGGCACTCATCAGCAGCACACGGACTTTCAATTCCAGCAAGTCTACCGGGACTTAAGTAGTCTAACGACTACTGTCACCAGACTTCAAACCTTTGCTGAGAATGCAGTGGCAGATGCTTTTACTAGAATTGGCCAAGCGCGTCTTCAGATCACTCAAAATAATGAATCTCTTCATGCTGCCACCTCAATGGCTCTTGGAGAAAAGATTGACGACGCCAAGAAAATCTTGACCGATCAGTTGGCCACCATGCAGGCAGCATTTGCTTCTCAAATTCAAGATATATGCAACAGCCTACCTGCAGCTCCTCAAATAATTCACAGACTACCTGAACCCAGCCGAACTGCTCCCTCAACACAGCGGGCTTCAAATTCAGCTGCTCATTCATCCCCTGCAACTGGAGCACTCACTCAGTCCTGACCAACTGCTCAACCAAGATCTCGGAGTCCGCGCCAACCGCCTGCCGAAAAACGCGACTATTCCAAACATTGGTTCGGGCGAAAATAGTATCGTTTTCTGACTCCTCCTTTAATTACTCTTATCTATTTACTGTTTTTGTTGACTTTTTCTTTGTATTTACTGATCCACTTAAATACATTCACATTAATTGCAACCTTTTCATTTCTATAAATAGCGACTCTTATTTGTTCACAAAACACACATTCACTCAACATGATTACTTTCAAGATATTCAAAATTCCCTGGTTTTCTGTTAGATCTTATTCTGCCTCATGGGTTTATTACTTATCTAAATCAACCCATCATGGGTTGATTACTTATCTAACCCGGCTCCCTTAAGCTTCAGCGTTTCGATTCTGTTCTGATGCTCCTCATCAGTCAAGAACTGCTCACAAGGGATGTATGGGTGTTGATGACAAAAAGGGGGAAGACAGAGATAGACTATTCTCATTAGGTGAATCCATGAACCATGGAAGCTGCCTGATGTATATACGTATGACTCTTCCTGACCTTCTCTCTGAAACAAGGTAGACCGGCAGAGATAGAGTATTCTGATTAGGTCCTCTCTGAAACAAGGTGGATCGAGCTCTTCCTCTCTGAAACAAGGTGGATCGAGCTCTTCCTCTCTGACACCAGGTGGATCGAAGCTCTCCGGGTCTACAATGCTTGTTTAAAGATTTGTCATGTATCAGCTATCTTGTGTAAACTAAATTGGTCTTAGATTCTATTCAAGTTATTAGAATTCATCTTAAATAAAGATGAATCTCTCTCAATTGTCCAGTTTGATTACAACTTGTAATCTGTTTATATTTAATGAAAATTTCTTTTCCATTATGTCTTCAAGTACTTTCAGGATTCTCATCTTATTTACTCCAGTAGGAAATAGATCATTGCTAAGTTTTGTCATCACCAAAAAGGGGGAAAGTTTTTGGGAAAACGATTTCTAAGTTTTGGTAATTACAAACCGGATATTAAAGATCAACTGGATGAAGTCCTACCGGATAACAAAGACCAACTGGATGAAGTCCTACCGGATAACAAAGACCAACTGGATGAAGTCCTACCGGATAACAAAGACCAACTGGATAAAGACTCCTACCGGGTGAAGACATAAACTGGATGGACATCAACCGGATGAAGTCGTCAACTGGATAAGACATAAACTGGATGGACATCAACCGGATGAAGTCATCAACTGGATAAGACATAAACTGGATGGACATCAACCGGATGAAGTCGTCAACTGGATAAGACATCAACTGGATGGACATCAACCGGATAAGACATCAACCGGATGAAGACATCAACTGGATAAGACATCAACTGGGTGAAGACATCAACCGGGTGAAGACATCAACCATACAAGCTATCAACCAGATAAACTTAAACTGGATGGACAACTATCAACTGAATAGTCTCTCACTGAACAAGGACATCAACTGGTCATAAGAGGATGAACGACCAGTTGAACAAAGAAAACCAGCAGAAGTCTAAGCTTCCAGTTAGAGCACTAAGCAACGAGACAAAATCAGTACAACATTCTCTGACAAAGGTACAACAGAGCGGCGCACCCTGCTATATCTCCGCCACCATTACAGTCAGAGTGAAAAGAGTCGTTGCTTTACAAAATAGGAAAGAAGACAATATGAAATTGGAAAGCTAATCTCTTCCATATACAGAAAGGCTACCGTTGGACATCCAAAACCTATAAATACATCCAAGCAGGGAATGAAGAAGTGCTGAGCGATTTTCAACTAAGAGATATACTTCAAAGTAAACAAGAAAGTCATACTACTGATATTCTAAACGTTCAGCAAAGAGCAGACAAACAGCTAAACTGAATCTGTGATAGATTATCTTCAATTGAAGTCTGCTGCTCAAAAACTCTCAAAGCTAGAAAGTTTATTCTGTAAAGAGTGTCATAGAATCCATTGTAACCAAAAGTTAAGAAGAGTGTGATTGCTAGGAGTTTAGGCCAAGTGTGTTAGTGCCTAAGAAGGTTGTATACTGTAAAGTGTAAACCAAGTCTTCTAGTGAATCCTTCCTGGAAAGGAAGAAGGGGAGACGTAGAAGCGTTGTGCTTCGAACTTCCAGAAACAACTCTCTTGTTATTTGTTTATTGCTTTATTACTTCAGTTTTATTCCTCACAAGTTCTGTAGACGTCTTCCGCACTATAATAAGTGTCTACTGACTTGCCTGATATTGAGAAGCAACTGTAATACTTAACAGTTTACAGTTACCCAGAAAAGAAATCGAAATTGTATCTAGTGTTTATTCAACCCCCCCCCCCCTTCTAAACACTACCCCGATACTAACAACATCGTCAAACATATGACGGCACCTGTCGATACACGACACTCATAATCTCATCGTCAAACACATGACGGCACATGTCGATATACGACATCCATAATCTCATCGTCAAACACATGACGGCACATGTCGATATACGACATCCATAATCTCATCGTCAAACACATGACGGTATAACAACACATGGAATTCACAACAATGATATCAAAAGTAATTTGCCATACCTCATTGCTATCAAGATAGCGGAATACCTGTATCCATCGTCCACCAGCGGTACATAAGCAGCATCCATCGCTCGTAGGCGGCGTAATCCAGTGCTACCCACATAGCGGTATAACCCATCGCTATAGAATCAGCGGCATGATCCCTTGCCATAAAGTCAGCGGCATGAAACATCGCTATAGATATCCGGCGGTACGAACCATCATCATTGATGTAGCGGAAAGACCCGTCGCTATATAATACCTGGCGGCAAGAACCATCACCAATAGAATAGCGGAATGAACCATCGCTAATAATACCCGGCGGCATAAACCATCGCCAATAGAATAGCGGAATGAACCATCGCTAAGAATACCCGGTGGCATAAACCATCGCCAATAGAATAGCGGAATGAACCATCGCTAAGATACCCGGCGGCATAAACCATCGCCAATAGAATAGCGGAATGAACCATCGCTAAGAATACCCGGCGGCATAAACCATCGCCAATAGAATAGCGGAATGATATCCCTCGCTATAATATGACAGCGGTCCTGTTCTTCGCTTCATATTAGCGGCAAATATCTTCATCGCTACCTCGCTTTGACATACCAGCGGCAAATAATATCCCTCGCTATAATATGACAGCGGCCGTGTTCTTCGCTTCATATCAGCGGCAAATTTTCTCTCATCGCTTTGGTATGACAGCGGCACCATTGCTCCTCGTTTTAATCATGACAGCGGAAATACCCCTCGCTTTACATGACAGCGGAAATACCCCTCGCTAAGAAATGACAGCGGTCGTGTTCTTTGCTTCATATCAGCGGCAAGTATTCACATCGCTACACCATGAAGCGGCAAGTATTCACATCGCTACGCCATGCATGCAACCGTAATGCATAACCCGTATTCTGATAAACATCGCCATGAGTGTATTTTAATGCACCTCGCTTCAAATGTGACATGCGGAATTTTACCATCGCTTCAACATTTAGCGGCAAAGCATTAAAATCATCACTCCGATACATATGCAACCGTAATGCGTAATTCATGTCATAAGACCCTGCAACCACCATGGTTAGCAATAACATATTCCAATTATGAACACATATCATAAATGCACATAAGCAATATAGCTATTCCACGTAACACTAACTACCATCATGCATAAGTATGTGCTTCTCATTCCCATTAACATGTTCCTAGGCCCTCAACAGCCCCAAAGAGCTAACCTGGCTCTGATACCACTAATGTAAGGACCCCCGTGCCCTTAACCCATTAACAGTGTATTAAGCCATACCATTAGTGCATATAATCATACTATCATGGGGGAAACCATATGCAAGTGCAACTCCATATGCTATCCAGAAGATTTCTTGCATTCAATCCACAAAATATTCAAATTCCCCAACCAAGATTATTCATATAATATGCACCCTCATAATACACTAACATGCTCTTAGTTCATTTAGCAATTCCGTATTAATTGCATGCAAGCCATAAATGAATCAAGAAGAGCCGTAGCCCATTTATACATTCCACATACACGTAAAATGTACTCACATAAGAGCACCCAATGAACACGCGTGTATCTATTGTATAAAAGACTCTACCGGGTACCGTTACTGGCACTTCAATCCTGGAAGCACCTCCCAACGCAGCTTGATCTCAACTCTGGATCTATGCACTTATTCAACCAGCTCTGGTACCTCGATCCTGGAAGTACCTCAGATCAACAACCCGAGCTCAACTCCAACCTGGTGCTACACCTGTAACACCTGTCCCAAAGAGACAGCCCCCACACGGGGTGAGCATACCAATACCACCAATCCAATAATTATAACATTGCAATTCATAATTTACAGAATGTAATTGCCATAATTTAAATGATACTCCCTGGATGGTAATACCCTCATCCGGGATCCCCTGTATTGTCCCTGTTCTCAAAATAACCAAACTCATCAAATTCCCAAGGCCAGTTAATCGCCACATAGATTAACTAATACCGTTCTGTTACGCCATTTCCATAATCAATAAAATAGAATCATTATATAAAAGACCGTAAATATCACATAATTCAATTCAATGATTCCATGTTCCTATTTCATTGCTCGCTCCACAATAGCGGCATTTTAAACCTCGCGCACGCTCAACACTAGCGGCGTCATAACCGATGGTCGCTCAACGGCGACGACATCCCAAATCATTGCTCGCTCAATAGCGGCACCGTATAGTTCCCAATGTATAACCAATTGATGCCAATACCATTTACCATGCATATCGTTATCTATTTATAGCAAATATCATGCACCATGCATTTCCATTCCTATCCGATGTAATTACCACATGCCACATATTTCAATGTCCATATAATGCAATTACCACACACCATGTGTTCCAATACCCGTTTAATACAATTGTCACATACCATACATTTCTACAGTTGCAACATTATAATAGGATATGCTCGTACGTCAATACGTACCTTAAGTTTCCGTAGTCCAAGCCAAACCTTGCTTGAGTTCCATGCCTCGAGAAATAGGTGCTAAAACACATAAACAACTCAAAATCAAGCATAAGCATGCAACCAAGTGCCCAAGCACGTTCAAAACTCCCTAAACATATCGTCTATCCATTACGATTACCAAAATAAGAGCCAGCCGGCTAAGCATGCATAACACCCAAAGTAAACCATTTTACAAGTTTAAAAGATAGCCAAAAACTCAACCGAGAGTTCCGTTTAATTTAACTTGGCTCCAACCAAACCATTTTAAAAGTCTAACATTCCCATCGGAATGTGAACATTTCCCCGGAAGCCGACCATTTAAGTCGCGAATCCAAAATCCCACTAAAAAGCCAAGAAAACCAACAAAACCCTGCTGGCGATCGATCGCTATGCCGGGCGATCGATCGCTAGCCCCTCGGCGATCGATCGCTCGATATAGCGATCGATCGCCAGACCTTACTGGCGCGAGGCGATTCGATCGCCCAAAAGTAGCGATCGATCGCCACCTTGCTGAAAAAGCCTACTGCTTGCGCGCGATCGATCGCCAAAAACGGGCAATCGATCGCCGCGACCTGCAACTCGAAAAACACCATTTTTGAAAGTTTGAAACCTCCACAAATCATACGCCAAATCCTCCCAACTCAAAATCACAACAAATCCACACACAAGGACCTCCAACAAGGGTGCTCAACCCAAAATAAAACAAACCCAAAAGATTTTATGATTTTTACCAAAAATCACCCAAATCAAACTAAACCAAAAACTTAACCAAAACCAACAAAATCACAATGCAAACGAAGATAAAAGCGAGGGGAAGGAGATTACCAACTTATCTTCGAAGAATCCGGCTCCTAAATCGAGCCACCAGCCATTTTTCTCCAAAGAGAAAAGATGAGGGTTAGGGGAAAGGGGGTTACACGATAAGAGGGGGAGAGGAGAGGGAGAGAAGTGATTCCGTGCCAAATGACGGAAATCTCGAGTCCAACGGGTATATATAGCAAAAATACCCCAACACACCAATACCTCCACAAATACATCATGATTCATTAAAAATCATCTGTTTTCAAAAACTCTCTCTCCAACACCAAATCCCATACCAGCCCCAACATAAAGCACCCCGGACTCCAGGTCCCACCGAAAACCCAACTCATAGGTTTTCCACCGAAATGAGAATACAATCTCAACCTTTGGATCCAGCGATCCCAAATGCCCGATTATACAACCTCGGGAGACCCAAAACCGCAATTAATTCCTAATTGCCACAATGAAAAATCCATTAAGGATTAATACCACACAGGGATTAACACCATTAATCCCCGGACATCACATCTTTTCCTCCACGACGCATCTCCTAATCATGTTGTCTCCACAAACCTTAAAAAGGTCCCTCCCACAAATAGTGTTTCACATCAGATAAAAACAATTCTTTTGATAAAAGGTCAGTTGTGGGAGGATACCACTAACAAGATAATCGGCATAATCCGCATACCAATGGGTCGTATCATGAATTTGAAATAGCTGCTCATCAGGAAATCTCATTTATTTCATTTATCACTGTTTCATGTTCATCATTCAATTCCTCAATTCTATACAAGTGATCAGCCACGATGTTCTTACTCCCTTTTTATCTCCAATCTCTAAGTCAAACGTGTTCCTCATTTGCCCAAGTACCGCACCCACTGCTATGTTACTAGCATCGCATATCAGTTCAAATGGAAGCGTCTAGTCAGGTTCTACCAAATAGGGGTTGTGACTAACTTCTCCTTCAATGTCTCGAACGCCTGCAAACATTCAGAGGTGAAATCAAAATGTGCATCCTTAGTCCATAAATGAGACAGAGGTTTTGAGATTTCAGATAAATCCTTGATAAATCTCCTATAAAAACGCCCATGGCCTAGAAGGCTTCGAACCCCTTCACTGATACTGATGGAGTTAGTTCTTGTATCACTTGAATATTCGCTCGGTCCACTTCCATACCCTTTTGGGATATTTTGTGTCCCAAAACTATGCCTTCTTGTACCATGAAGTGACATTTTCCCCAATTCAGTACCAAGTTCGTCTCTTCATACCTCGTTAATACCAAGTCAAGATTTTGTAGACAAGAATCAAATGAATGCCTAACTTCAGAAAAATCATCCATAAAGACATTCGAAAATTTATGTTTTAACATGAGAAAAATTAGTAAAATGAATCTACAGATTTTAATGCATGCAGTAGATGGATTCAAATTTTTGATTTACCTAGAGTCCGAATTTGACTTTGAGGAAAATATAAAAGTTATAGATATTTGTGTTTGCATATTGTGGCTGAAATGTGAGACAATTTGGACTTAATATGAGTGAGATATGCTCATTTTACTAAATATCATGTTACAAGAGGCTTCAAAACAAAGTCCACAAAAATATCACATTTTGTAAAATCTGGACCCTAGCGATCGATCTCAATTTTTGACGCGATCGATCGCCTTAAGTTCTGGCCATGAGCAATCGATCCCTCATTTCCATGCGATCGATCGCCTCACCCTTTGGCAAACATTCTGCCTCGATGCGATCGATTGCTTCCTTGATGCGATCGATTGCTACCTCGCGATCGATTGGTACAAGCTAAGCGATCGATCGCTCAGCACACCACCACTCTCATGTTTAGCCTCAAGCGATCGATCGCCTCATAGGTACCGATCGATCGCCTGCTCTGTTTTTTTGAAAAACATGGCGATTTCATTTCTCTTTTCTTGGTGTTTCTCACACACCTTACTTCATACAATTAAACCTTGTTCCATGCAACCTCTAACAACATTTCAACATGTTTCCTCAGCTACACAACTCAATTCTTGCTTTTATATCATGTATAAAGTGAAGAATTACTACATGATCATCTTCAACACCAACTCATCTTTCATTAACATAAAAAAATGACACAAAACACATATTCCTTACCACACAAAGCCAACTTCTAAGTTGCAACAAGTTTCCTTGATTCCAAGTTCAAATCCAAGAAAAAGAAGCAAGAGCAAGCAAGGGTTTTGAGAGGAGCTTGTGTAGAGGATTTTAGGTGTTTATGGTGTAAGTATGTGTTCTCAATCTGATTCCTCATGCTATATATACTCTCCAAATTAAACACAAATGCAGGTGTAATTCCTCCCAAATTCATTTCAAATGTTAGGACACAATATTATCCAACTATGTGATGCATTTCAATATCCAACTCTATGATGCATGTCAAGTCTCTTGTCCACTATGACACAACAATGTTATGTCCATATAGCACATGTCTATGTTATTAACTCACTATCTTTGAGTTCTCACATATGCACATCAATTCATTATTTCCAACTATCTTTCATGCATGTCATTAGTCCTGCTCGGTTCAACCCGAACCCGAGTCTACATCATACCATACTTATGCATAATTACGTCATAACTACATCACACATGTATAAGTCATATCAGGCGTTACATTCTCCCCTACTCATTGAATCTCCTCCTCGATCCCACTGTACCTTTACCATTGGTATCACTTTATTTCGCAATTTCCGCTCAGCTCTATCCAGGATCTTTACTGGTCGTTCCACATAAGACACATATATATCCAACTGTACTTCAGATGGTTGCAATACATGGCTTGGATCTGGTTCATATTTCCTTAACAGCGAAACATGAAACACATCGTGGATGCTACTCAATGATGGAGGTAGTGCCAATCGATATGCCAACGTACCAATACTTTGCAACACCTCATAAGGACCAACATATCGTGGAGACAACTTTCCACGCCTACCAAAACTTACCACACCTTTAAAAGGTGAGATTTTCAAGAATACTCGGTCACTAACTTGGAATTCAAGTGGTCTACGTCGCTTATTGGCATAAGCGACCTGTCGATCCTGAGCAGCTTTCAATTTCAATCTGATCGGTTTCACTTTCTTTTTCATTTCACGTATCATATCTGGTCCATTAAGTAAACACTGATCCACATCGTCCCAATATAATGGCGATCTACATCGTCGCCCATACAATGCCTCAAACGGTGCCATCTGTATACTAGTTTGATAACTATTATTGTACGAAAATTCTACTAATGGCAACAACTCTTGTCAAGAGTTATCAAAATCCAATATATAGGCCCGTAACTAATCCTCAAGTGCCTGTATGGTAAGCTCTGTCTGTCCATCTTTTTGAGGATGATAAGCTATACTCAATCGGACTTCAGTCCCCATTGCTGACTGTAATCCTTCCAAAAATGAGAAGCGAATCTCTGTCCGATACAATTGAAACTGGTATTCCATGTAATCTGAGATATCCTCAAGTAGGTAAACGTCATACTGTATGGTATGAAGTGAGCTACTTTTGTTAATCTGTCAATGACCACCCAAATCGCATCAAAGCCAGAAGAAGTCCGTGGCAAATTGGTAACAAAATCCATTGTAATGTGTTCCCATTTCCATTGAGGAATCTCTAAACTCATCAATCCACCTCCTGGTCTTTGTCTCTCTGCTTTTACTTGTTGACAGATAAAACAATGTTTCACGAAGTCCAGTACATCTTGTTTCATGCATTTCCACCAGAATTGGGTACGCAAATATTTGTACATTTTCTTTCCTCCAAGATGTATACTATATCTACTACAATGAGCACGTTGTAGTATTTCTTGGCGTAGTCCTAACGAAGCAGGTACTACCCAACATTTTCGATGTTTCAAACTTCCATCCCTTGCTATCACAAACTGATATGTTTGTCCTTGAAGTATCATTTCTTTCCAGTGTTGTACTTCATCATCAGTAGTTTGTGCCATTCTGATTTTCTCAAAGATGTCGGGTTCAACCAACAATGTTGATACCCTTACTGGCACTGTCTCTACATCGAACTCATATCCCAATGTACAACAAGAAGTCATGAAGCCTGACAAATGAATCATATCATCTGCAGTGTTGTGTACCTTTAGACTTAAGGCATCTGTTGTTAGATTAGCCTTTCCTGGATGATATTCGATTTCACAATCATAATCTTTTAGGAGATCCATCCATCTCCTTTGCCTCATATTCAACTCTGTCTGAGTGAATAAAAACTTTAAACTTTTATGATCAGTATATATGGTAAACGACATACCATATAAATACTGTCGCCATATCTTCAAAGAAAAGACAATGGCCGCCAACTCCAGATCATGTACTGGATATTTCATTTCATGTGGCTTCAGTTGGGTGATGCATAAGCCACCACATGTTTATCCTGTATCAATACACAACCTAAACCAAGTAATGATGCATCAGTATACAGAGCAAACCTATCATGCTCTGATGGAATAATCAACACCGGAGCAGTAGTTAACCGATGTTTTAATTCCAGAAAACTATGCTCACAGACCTCTGACCATCTAAATGGTACTCCTTTCTGTGTCAGCTGTGTTAATGGTTTGGCAGTTGTTGAAAACCCTTCAACAAATCGTCTATAGTATCCAGCCAAACCCAAGAAACTACGAATCTCTGGCACAGAAGTAGGTGCTGACCAATTCAACATCGCTTCTATCTTTCTCAGATCGACTGATATACATTCTTTGGAAAAAACATGCCCCAAAAATGCAACACTATTCAACCAAAACTCACACTTACTAAGTTTGGCATACAATTGATGTGTTCTGAATAGTTGCAATACCAGACGCAAATGTTGGACATGTTCTGAGTCACTACGAGAATAGATCAGTATATCATCGATAAACACAATGACAAATTGATCAAAGTATTCCTGAAAACTCGATTCATCAAACTCATGAAAATAGCTGGAGCATTCGTCACACCAAATGGCATCACTAGGAACTCATAATGTCCATAGCGAGTTCTGAATGCTGTTTTATGTACATCTCCTTCCCTCACTCGTATTTGATGATAACCAGACTGTAAATCAATTTTTGAATAGATCATCGATCCCTGCAACTGATCAAACAAATCATCAATACGAGGAAGATGATATTTATTCTTAATTGTTACCTTGTTCAACTTTCGATGTCAATGCACAGTCCAATCGACCCATCTTTCTTTTTAACAAATAATACCGGAACACCCCAAGGTGATACTGTGAGACCCCGATATCTCAAGATACTAATAGGTGCGATTAAGAGAACTAAACATTCATATGAATAAATCAGAGTAATGAGTCATGTTGATTAACCTGAGCTTAAAAGATACAGTACCAAAAGTTTCAAAAGGAATTTCACAAATTCCTACAAAAGGTACTACCCTATAGTCTTACTCTACCACAAGTAGAAGCTATACAAAATTTCTCTTACATGCTAATCCTGCAGCACTCCTTACAGCTCGGCTTTTCAACCCCGACCCTGGTTCTCATCATCAATAGCACCTACAAAGACAACCCCCAACACATGAGCATAACATAATTCATATACCAGAAAATATGAATGTAATACGTAAATGCATAATCATAAAATACAAAGCACTTCCTGTATTTCCATCGCATTTACAATGCTCATTGGTTGTCCCTGTACCACAATTCATAATCAAAACACTAAATGAATATATGGCTTCACAAATAAATGTCATGACATATCATCTCTTTTTCTTGAGTCAGTCATCATCAGTTATTTTAATGCTTCTTCGCTTTACAATCTCAAAACAAGCGGTATCTCATCCTCGCTTCTTCATACTAGCGGTATCTCATCATCGCTTAGTATGGTATACCCCGCCTCCATGTGCAAGCGAGCCTCCCCCCTCCCGCTCCACATTTTTAGCGGTCAAGCGTAAGCATTAAACCTTCACTGTGATCACCCCTGACTCGTGGAATACACCTCTTTATTCCACATCACAATATGCAACAACAATGCATAATATGCAACAACAATGCATAATAACATGTATCAACTCTTAATGCATCACATTGCATTCATCATGTGTCAAACAGACAAACATAAGTACATGTTACCGTTGGGATGCCCGTACGTTGCTTACGTACCTTTCCAAAATGTAGTGTGTTGTGGGACTCTATCCCCTGCGCTGTGTAGCTATCTGTGAAGGCTCCCTTTTTGCTCCGATTTTTGGAAGCTTTCCAAGCAATAAAAATGGAAGATCTCCTCCCTAACTTCCTTAGCAGCTGTTGGACGACTTTTCGGAGAGAATTGGAGTGATTTCAGACATGGAAGGGTTGGGTGAGAGATGGGACAAGAAGTATGGGCAAGCAGCTGGCAGCAGGGCATGGGTCAAGGGGGGTGGTTGGGTGGTGGGTTATGTGATGTGTTATGTTTTGGTCCCGGTATTTAGCACGATGTATTAAAATATCCTCACATGATATTTTATAGTATTTTCTCAATAAAATACTTCAATTCTCATTTAAATATGCTTTTACCAAAACAATAATACACACCCCAAAATAATCATGCTACAACCCCAACATCCCAACATATGTCGCATGCACCCCGAAATGTAACTCCTCAACCATATTAATTCAACCTCATGAATTAACACTAAATCATCATAATATAAATAAATGATTAAAATCACATAATCATTTCGGGGATATCACAGATACACCAGGACGTAGATATCCCTTGTCAAATAAATCTTGCAACTGAGTTTTTAACTCTCTCAATTCAGTTGGTGCCATAAGACATGGTGCTCGTGAAATTGTAGAAGTACCAGGTACCAATTCATTGCCAAATTCCACTTCTCGACTTGGTGGAAATCCAGGAATCTCATCTGGAAATAAATCTGCATATTCTGCAACCACTGTTAAGTCCTCTACTCTTCTTTCTACCTTATGTTTTGTTACCTCAAGAGTGGAAATCAAATATCCAATATGTCCACGTTCTAATAAACGCGACATTCGAATAGCCGATATCAAAGGAATCTTTGCACGTGATCCCTGTCCATGGAAGAGCCATTGGTTTCTAGTATCAGATTGAAACCTCACTGTCTTCTGACAACAATCTACAACAGTTTGATATCTACTCAACACGTCAATACCAAGAATACAGTCAAATCCATCATATCTAGCACAATTAAATCGGCCTGTACATAATACATATCAAACTGAATAGGACAATCAAATACACTTTGACAAGTCATTACAGTAGTTCCCATGGGTGTAGAGACATACAGAGGCATCAACAGCGGAGACGAGCATATATGATACCGGTCAAGAAAAAGCTTGTGCAATAAATAAATGTGATGCACCAGTATCAATCAATACGAAAGCTGGATAAGTAAATAAACTACACTTATCCGCTATCACATCATCAGGAGCTGCCTCTGCTTGCTCCTTGTTCAGTACATACACCTGAGCCTGAGGTGGTCCTGTTCTCTGTCCTCCCCCAGTCCAGAGAACACCCTGTAGTCTCTGCTGCACTGTACTTTCAGAGACATTCCCTCCAAATGATTGTCTTCCAACTTGAGGACAATCTCGTATCATGTGTCCTACCCTCCCGCTTATAAAGCATACCAGAGTATCAAGTTGTGGGCAATCTCGTTTAAAATGTGGTCCTCCACACTTAAAACATTGTAAACCTCGACCACTGCTACTACCTTTGGCACCTCGTTCACCGCCTTTCCGCATCACAAATCACTTCCCACCAAATCTCAAGGAAGACGCACCTCCTCATGATGCGTTAAACGGTTCCCCTCTGGGTCTCATGCTATCTGATGTAGGTGTTTGGGATTGTCCTACATCCTTATAAGCTCCAACTGCAATCTCAGCCATCTCGACTCTGGTCAGCGCTTTCTCAAATGAAGTAGGGTTATTAGAAATCACCCTATCAAACAACTCAGGCCTTAAGTGTAAGGACCCCAAAGCCCTTAACCCTTAATTAGTGTATTAATCATTATGTGTGGCACATGTTTTCAATAAAAAGTCAATCGGGAAGCTCAAATGATACTTTACCATTGAATGGCAATTACAAAATTTCTTTAATATTCAACATTAAGATCATCTCTACCCACAATTAGACTCACATGTTCGCCCTTTACCATCCCCTTGGTGCCACTTTTTACATTGTGGGCTTTTATAAAAATTTGGGCAGAGATAAATTGAGCTATCCCAAAACAAAAGCACATCACATAATATAATTCCCGGCCAGGGAAAACACATATTCAACAGAACACAGCAACACTATGTAAATTCCCAGCCAGGGAAGACACCACACATAAGACGACAAAAGTGGGTTTCAACACCCACATAATACACTAACGACTCTCATATCATTAGCAATTCTACCACAATTGCATGCAACATATAATGAAAGAGAGAAAGGCTCATGCCTTTATATACAACCCATATACAAGAATATCCGTGCTCACATGCGAGCATCATAAATGTGTATATAAACCTCGGGTGTATATAAGTACTCTATACGATACCGTGCTCCATCAAGCCCTGGTACCACGATCCTGTGAGTACATCCAATCAACAGCTCGAGCTCAGCTCCACAGCCATCGATGCACCTGTTCACCTGCCCCATCAGAGACAGCCCCCAACGGGGTGAGCATACCAATACACAAAATCCCATAATCACAATAATGAAATTCATAATTTACAACACAAGTAAATACTAATGAATTTTAAATGATACTCCCTGGATGGCAACGTCCTCATCCGGGATTCCGTGTACTGTCCCTGTTCTCACAATCATCAAACTCATCAAATCTCAAAAATCAGTAAATCAACACATTGATTTAACTCATAGCATGCCTGGTTCTCAAGTATCAATAATTAATGATTCCAAATTCATTATACATACAAATATAGATATCTCGATATCTAATATTGATTTTCAACTTTGCTACCAATCACAGATAGCTCAAATGCCTAGCATTTATTTTACGAATTCTCATTTATACTTAGACATCTCACATGTCTTATAATGAATACATGATTCCACGATCATTCTCAGGCATCTCAAATGCCTAGCCTTTATTTTACAAATTCTCATTTATACTTAGACATCTCACATGTCTTATAATGAATACATGATTCCACGATCATTCTCAGGCATCTCAAATGCCCTACAATAGTCATATAAACCCAGTACCCCATATCTCTTATAAGGTCATAATACTCTAGTATTACGCACACTTGTGGCAGCGATATCAAGACTAGGTCGTTCCATAGTCATATCGACACATATATATATAACCATACCCACAACCATCTAATGCAATTAAAACACATTATGCATTTCACAAATGCTTTCATATAAAGTAATGCTCGTACGTCACACGTACCTTAAATCTCCGAAGTCCGAGCCAAACCTTGCTCGAGTCCCATGCCCCGAGGAACGATGTGCTAACACGATAAATAATTCACAATTAATTACGAACATGCAACCCATGCTCAAGCACACCCATATCCCTTATATAGAAAATTATTGTCAACCCACGACAATATACCATTTAAAAGACCCGGGGCAGGGCATAAACAGGGAGGGAAATCGAAGGAGATAATATCGAAAATTGCTCAAGAAGTCCCCACAAATTTTCGAACCCTCACAACACAAATCGAACCCAATTAAACACCATAATTCATCTAAACATGAATTAGTCGATTAACAACAAGAATCAACATCCCCAAGCCAAAACCCCCAAAAAAATCGAACCCTAACTCATTCAAACAGCATGAAAATCGAATCAATTGGCAACCAATTTCTTTGAACCACAAAGCAAGAAATTTTCGACCCAAACTAAGCACCAAAACGCCCCAATAACACCTGAAAGAAAGCCCCAAAAATCGTACCAAAATCGAGCCACAAAATCGGACAGAATTCCAGTTCGAACCCTAGCGCTTTCTGCAGAAATCCGAGCTCAAATCGCGACCAAACTTCGAATTGTTGGTATGGGGAGGAGCGCCTGGAAGAGACGAAGCTGGCGGCAGGTCGGACGCGCCGAACGGCGGCCGGATGGCGGCGGGCGCGGCGTTTGAAGCTGCGTGGGTCAAAGGGGATCGGGAATGGCGTACGTGGGGAGAGAGAAAGCAAGGTGAGGAAAATGGTTCCGATAATTAAAATCTCGGGTTCAACTGGTATTTATAGCAAAAATACCCCGAAATACTAATAGCCCCACAAATACATCATGATTCATTAAAAATCATCTGTTTTCAAAAACTCTCTCTCTAACTCAAAAAACCCCCTACCGGTGCCCACACAAAGCACTCGAGATTTCGAGTCACACTAAAAACCAAACTCATAGGTTTTCACCGAAATGAGAATACGATCTCAACCTCGGGATCCAACGATCCCAACTACTCAAATAAATGAGCCCAGAAGGCCCAACACCGCGATTAAACTCCAAGTCGCCACATAAAACAACTTTAGGGGTTAATAACACTCCGGGATTAACATCCCTAATCTCTGGTCATCACAATATCCCCCACTAAAAGAATTTCGTCCTTGAAATTAGCACCGGTGTATCACGTAACACCCGGGCTACACAACAACATGAAGCCATAACATCGATCCTTGACTATATTAGGATCGTCTTAATAAACGCGAGGATACTTACCTCACAACAAACTCTGAAACAGAGCGACATACCAAAACCAACATATCACCCAAGAGGCAAAACGCACCTCGATGCGGTTCATCCCAAAAGTCAGTCCCTCATGACTGCAAAACAACCAATACTTACGACCGTAGATCGGACAGTCATCCTTAGTTCTAATACAACTAGTAAGAACGCATCCTGAATGACACCTCAACCGTGAGAACGTTGACCTCGTGTCAAACTCTGGAGTGGAATAGACTTCCAAATCCATCATAACGTCAAAGAGCGTCAGCACAACTCAACGCTAACAATCCAAAAGCAGTTAGTCAACTGAAACTGCAAGGATTCGAATCGCTCCCGATTCTATCGTAGATATCATCCAATGACATCTTTATTATGACTCACGATGTCTAATACACATCATTACGAGGAACACACTAGTATACCACGATGTACACATACCAAATCTGGTCTCCACTTCCAAACCTCCTCCATCAAATGAGCAGTCGCATCATTGCAACTCAATTTGGGCAACTCACGGCCGCAGATTCACACAGAAGACATCTCACAAGATATCCACTTCCGGATATTCCAAGGATCACATCCTGATCATACATAAACCATCGAGACTCCACAGAGTTCAAATTCTGAAAGGACATGCAATAAACCCATTGCATCCTCAACGCTTGTGTCGGCAGCGACACCCAACCAATCTGAATTCCTGCCATCCCTTGGCAATCCTAGGATTTAACAATCCAAACTTGGGAAGGCTATCGCATAACTCGAAGGAAAACACCAACAAGGAAACACCTCAACCCACACAAGATAATCCCTCCTCAAAGGGAGTCAACTAACTCCACGATTGTTTCTCATAATTATAGTGCCATGGAGATTCCCAATCTCAAGGTGTTCCATATCTCTCATCAGAGATTTAACCATCCAAAAATAGCATAACTCTATGCTTGACAAAAAGGAATCAATAACTGGCATCCGTACACTCACCGGTATACCTGCCTAAGCACTGATATTACATGCGTACTCAATGCACTTGGCTCGGGTATCTATAACATACCCCTAAGCCCCCCAAACACGACTGTCAATTCTGAGTCACTCCCTACTCAGTAGAGGATGATAATCGACGATCAACAACATGGCGTGATTCCCAAAATCAACACCACGCGTACCAATTTACCGAATCTTTCAAAGATTCCCAAATAGATATTATACTACCTCCTTCCCCAAAAGGGAAGTGCTATCGAACTCGAGATCCACTAGTCTCTAACCACCGTTCGAGAAAAAAAAAACTGGATACAATAACACCCATTGCATCCCAAATACACGGATTCCCCAGATCGAGTCAACAACGACTTGATGACTCTATTGTTGGTACTTCAACATTATGAGCTGTCCCAGACAAGTCTCACCAGGATTTAACATCAACGTATACACGTTTTAGTGAGGCATGCACAACCTCAACCTCAAATGACGTGGTGACTACTAGAGTCCACCACAATCCACATCGTATCACTTTACGATTTGCCAAACTTGGTTCCAACGAGCAGTATCATGGCCCCAACAAGCACACTATATCATCACTACGATATCTGGCTAGCAAAGTGCTGTCTCCATAGGTTCATATCAAGTCCACCAACAAACCATATGTTCCATCTCGGTATGCCACCGTACAAACCGTTAGAGTAATGGGTCATCGCCCAACATATCTCTAAAATACCAAGCACAATGGACAACCCGGTGTCCTTGCTCACTTATGATGCAATCATAACCCGTTAAGACTTATCCCACACCCTCAGGGTGGGTGTAACCATGTCTACCCTACGTCACAACACAAGCGAGTAGTTTACTCAATGGCTACTCTTACCACCAATCACTTGGCCCTAGCCAAACCAACGAGCATACCCAAGGGTATCATTGCTCGACAATTATTTAACTCTATAACATGATGTGGTACATTTACCGGTACAATACATCCAATACTCCACCGAGCAAACGTGCTCAGCAAAAAGGTCTCGTCAACTAGTGACCCAGACGCTACCATGTGCCCACCAAAGGCACTCAAACCATACAACTCAATACACAATATAAATGTATTAATCATCAAAACGACGCTACACGTCTACATAGAACATCAACTATGTCATCGTCATCCCGTGACGGCATATGTCAACACATGACATTCAATTAACATTGTCAAACATACGACGGTACATGTCAATACACGACACCCATAATCTCATCGTCAAATACATGACATATATAACAACATATAGTATCCACAATAATGCTAACACAAGTAATATGCCATACCTCGTCGCTATCAAGATAGCAAAATACCTGTATCCATCGTCCACCAGCGGTATACAAGTAGCATCCATCGCTCGTAGGCGACATAATCCAGCGCTACGCACATAGCGGTATAACCCATCGCTATAGAATCAGCGGCATGATCTCTCGTCATAGAGTCAACGGCATAAGACATCGCTATAGATATCCGGCGGTATGAACCATCGCCATAGGTGTAGCAGAATGACCCGTCGCTATGTAATATCCGATGGCACGAATCATCGTCAATAGAATACCCGGCGGCATGAACCATCGCCAATAGAATAGCGGAATGAGACATCGCTATCAATATATCCGGCGGCAAGAACCATCGCCAATCAATATAGCGGAATGGACCATCGCTATCAATATATCTGGCGCCATGAACCATCGCCAATCAATATAGCGGAATGAACCGTCGCTATCAATATATCTGGCGGCATGAACCATCGCCAATCAATATAGCGGAATGAACCGTCGCTATCAATATATCTGGCGGCATGAACCATCGCCAATCAATATAGCGGAATGAGACATCGCTATCAATATATCTGGCGGCATGAACCATCGCCAATCAATATAGCGGAATGAGACATCGCTATCAATATCGATAATGTGGTTGTTCCGGTCTTGTTATAGCAGCGGAATTTTAGGACCCCTCGCTTCGACATATAGCGGCATCATATGATATCCCTCGCTTCGACAATGACAGCGGCATGTTACTTCGCTTAGACATGACAGCGGCAAATATCATACTACCATCACTTCATATGACAGCGGCAAGTACCTCCCTCGCTCGAATATAACAACTACCGGAACTTGCACTAGCTCCATGTACCTGCATCCAGGTTAATACAGTTCACAATATAATGATCGATATCACTTTTCAGTTATAACCACAATATTCCACAATAATCACAATATTCCACTTTAATCACAATATTCCACATTAATCACTAGAATTGTGACCGGTCCCAATACAACAGCGGAATTTAGGACCCCTCGCTTCGACAATGACAGCGGCATGTTACCTCGCTCAGTCATGACAGCGGCAAGTACCTCCCTCGCTCGGAGATAAAGGCTACCGGAACATTCATCAATTCTACCACAATAATCAAGCACAACAGTTGATTCCATTATCACAATATATATCACTATCATTTCACATATACCATCACATGTAAGGGTTCACTACCCACGATATACATAATCAAAGGTGTAACACGTTTTACCGTCCGAAGCCCGTACGTCTCACCTTTCCTGATTTTCCTACAAAATCCGATCCCTTAACACATAATGCATGAAGGGCCAGACATCACCATTAATGCCATCCCATCTCATGCTACACGATTCCTGCAATCACAATGATTAGCAACACCACTTTTCATATCATAAAAAGCACATAAACAACTAGTTGTGTCATACAACATTAATGCCATCATGCATAAGTATGTGCTATCAATAACTTCCTAGGCCCTTAACAGCCCCAAAGAGCAACCACTGCTCTGATACCACTAATGTAAGGACCCCAAAGCCCTTAACCCTTAATTAGTGTATTAATCATTATGTGTGGCACATGCTTTCAATAAAAAGTCAATCGGGAAGCTCAGATGATACTTTACCATTGAATGGCAATTACAAAATTTCTTTAATATTCAACATTAAGATCATCTCTACCCACAATTAGACTCACATGTTCGCCCTTTACCATCCCTTGGTGCCACTTTTTACATTGTGGGCTTTTATAAAAATTTGGGCAGAGTCTCCCCATAAATAGAGCTATCCCAAAACAAAAGCACATCACATAATATAATTCCCGGCCAGGGAAAACACATATTCAACAGAACACAGCAACACTATGTAAATTCCCAGCCAGGGAAGACACCACACATAAGACGACAAAAGTGGGTTTCAACACCCACATAATACACTAACGACTCTCATATCATTAGCAATTCTACCACAATTGCATGCAACATATAATGAAAGAGAGAAAGGCTCATGCCTTTATATACAACCCATATACAAGAATATCCGTGCTCACATGCGAGCATCATAAATGTGTATATAAACCTCGGGTGTATATAAGTACTCTATACGATACCGTGCTCCATCAAGCCCTGGTACCACGATCCTGTGAGTACATCCAATCAACAGCTCGAGCTCAGCTCCACAGCCATCGATGCACCTGTTCACCTGCCCCATCAGAGACAGCCCCCAACGGGGTGAGCATACCAATACACAAAATCCCATAATCACAATAATGAAATTCATAATTTACAACACAAGTAAATACTAATGAATTTTAAATGATACTCCCTGGATGGCAACGTCCTCATCCGGGATTCCGTGTACTGTCCCTGTTCTCACAATCATCAAACTCATCAAATCTCAAAAATCAGTAAATCAACACATTGATTTAACTCATAGCATGCCTGGTTCTCAAGTATCAATAATTAATGATTCCAAATTCATTATACATACAAATATAGATATCTCGATATCTAATATTGATTTTCAACTTTGCTACCAATCACAGATAGCTCAAATGCCTAGCATTTATTTTACGAATTCTCATTTATACTTAGACATCTCACATGTCTTATAATGAATACATGATTCCACGATCATTCTCAGGCATCTCAAATGCCTAGCCTTTATTTTACAAATTCTCATTTATACTTAGACATCTCACATGTCTTATAATGAATACATGATTCCACGATCATTCTCAGGCATCTCAAATGCCCTACAATAGTCATATAAACCCAGTACCCCATATCTCTTATAAGGTCATAATACTCTAGTATTACGCACACTTGTGGCAGCGATATCAAGACTAGGTCGTTCCATAGTCTTATCGACACATATATATATAACCATACCCACAACCATCTAATGCAATTAAAACACATTATGCATTTCACAAATGCTTTCATATAAAGTAATGCTCGTACGTCACACGTACCTTAAATCTCCGAAGTCCGAGCCAAACCTTGCTCGAGTCCCATGCCCCGAGGAACGATGTGCTAACACGATAAATATTTCACAATTAATTACGAACATGCAACCCATGCTCAAGCACACCCATATCCCTTATATAGAAAATTATTGTCAACCCACGACAATATACCATTTAAAAGACCCGGGGCAAGGCATAAACAGGGAGGGAAATCGAAGGAGATAATATCGAAAATTGCTCAAGAAGTCCCCACAAATTTTCGAACCCTCACAACACAAATCGAACCCAATTAAACACCATAATTCATCTAAACATGAATTAATCGATTAACAACAAGAATCAACATCCCCAAGCCAAAACCCCCAAAAAAATCGAACCCTAACTCATTCAAACAGCATGAAAATCGAATCAATTGGCAACCAATTTCTTTGAACCACAAAGCAAGAAATTTTCGACCCAAACTAAGCACCAAAAAGCCCCAATAACACCTGAAAGAAAGCCCCAAAAATCGTACCAAAATCGAGCCACAAAATCGGACAGAATTCCAGTTCGAACCCTAGCGCTTTCTGCAGAAATCCGAGCTCAAATCGCGACCAAACTTCGAATTGTTGGTATGGGGAGGAGCGCCTGGAAGAGACGAAGCTGGCGGCGGGTCGGACGCGCCGAACGGCGGCCGGACGGCGGCGGGCGCGGCGTTTGAAGCTGCGTGGGTCAAAGGGGATCGGGAATGGCGTACGCGGGGAGAGAGAAAGCAAGGTGAGGAAAATAGTTCCGATAATTAAAATCTCGGGTTCAACTGGTATTTATAGCAAAAATACCCCGAAATACTAATAGCCCCACAAATACATCATGATTCATTAAAAATCATCTGTTTTCAAAAATTCTCTCTCTAACTCAAAAACCCCCTACCGGTGCCCACACAAAGCACCCGAGATTCCGAGTCACACTAAAAACCCAACTCATAGGTTTTCACCGAAATGAGAATACGATCTCAACCTCGGGATCCAACAATCCCAACTACTCAAATAAATGAGCCCAGAAGGCCCAACACCGCGATTAAACTCCAAGTCGCCACTAAAACAACTTTAGGGGTTAATAACACTCCGGGATTAACATCCCTAATCTCTGGTCATCACATTAAGCCCTTCACAAACTGTCTGATCTTTGTTGTTGTATTTTCTGCGATATGCGGTACATACCTTAACAACGATGAATACTGCAAAGCATAATCAGACACTGTCATGGTTCCCTATTTCAGATTAGTAAACTCATCTTCTTTCCTCTGCCTCGCAGCCACAGAGAAATAGTGATCAAGAAAACGAGTTCTAAATACATCCCAATCCACAGTTTGTCCCTGAGTTCTCAACTCAAGTAATGTTGCTTTCCACCACATCATCGCTTTCTTTGCTAACTGGAACTCAGCCAAACGTAACCAAGCAGATTTGGCACAAGGTCCTGATACAAAGATATGTTCAACATGTTCTAACCATTCCTCTGTTGTTTCCCTGATTCAGTACCCTCAAAGTGAGGTGGCTGATAACTCAGAAACTAGGTCAATGTTAATTTTCTAGGTAACAGTACCTGTTCCACTGGCCTTGCCCAAGTGGTGGTGGTGGCACAGGAGCCAACCCAACACTAGCATTGCAACTCATGGCATCTCCAACATCATCATGAGGTGCGCTGTATGCCATTACTGTATATCAAGAGTTAACAAGAACATTCAAAATATACATGTTAATATCACATCACCTCAATACTCACAACATGCTTTCAAGTTATTAGGCAACTCCCTAATACACTTCATCTACCCTTGTTCATCCCGTTCTCGAACCACTGATGTGATACCACTAATGTGGGGTCCTCGTTACTTAATCCGTTAAGTATCAATTCATGATACACATGTGAGTAGGAATTAAGTAAATCACACACTGATTAAGAGTTTTACTATGTAGGTTGTTACAATATTGACAAAACCCTGTCAAAATATACATCATATGTACAGCAAAACAACCTAGACCAATACAAATCCTAAGCAGTGGTTCAACTCGCATATGAATAAGACTCACAATCCCATCCTCCCACTTCTATGAGTCCCTACAGAAACAGTCACACAACATGAGTATAGATACACAACTATCTCAGTGATATACCAATAAGAAAAATAAAACGATAAAGCACTATCACATACATCAACTATGATTGTTATGTATCATGCTTCATCAAATGCAAATATGTCATAACATGTCTCATTCATCATCCTGTTATAACGGGATCGATATCATATGTCTATCTCAGCTCACTATTTCAGTGGAACCTCCCCACGTCTTGATATTAGCAGCACACATCATAGCACCATCCTCACACGTTATAATAGCCAGAGCATATACTCAACCGGAGTATACCTCTCATGCCAAAGCATATGCAGCATACCTATCGTGGCAACAATCATAGCAAAAGCATATGCCCACCAATGGCATACCTATCGTGGCTCATGCCAAAACATATGTGGCATACCTATCGTGGCATCCATCTCAACAATATGAATATCATCATGAATGTACATGCATATGATACCACCAATCATATGATATAATCGCTACATTATCATCACAATCATATCTAATACTTGTACGTCAATTCGTACCTGTTACGTGACACAAAAGATATAAATCAGGCGTCAATGTCTAACCGCCTCGTTGTCCTGTCCCCTGTGATGATGGTACAACAATATCCACAAGATATCATGTTACAAGAGGCTTCAAAAACAATGTCCACAAAAATATCACATTTTGTAAAATCTGGACCCTAGCCATCGATCTCAATTTTTGATGCGATCCATCGCCTGAAGTTCTGGCCATGAGCGATCGATCCCTCATTTCCTTGCGATCGATCGCCTCACCCTTTGGTAAACATCATGCTTCGATGCGATCGATTGCTTCCTTGATGCGATCGATCGCTACCTCGCGATCGATCGGTACAAGCTAAGCGATCGATCGCTCAGCACACCGCCACTCTCATTTTTAGCCTCAAGCGATCAATCGCCTCATAGGTAGTGATCGATCGCCTCCTCTATTTTTTGAAAAAATATGGCGATTTCATGTCTCTTTTCTTGGTGTTTCTCCCACACCTTACTTCCTACAATTAATGCAAGTGTTGGGCATACCAATCCTCTACCACCGCCAGTTGTGGGTCAAGAACCTACTGAGCAACAATTACTACCAGGAGAACTGAGTTTGACCCAATTCCTCGGATTCCGACCACCGATGTTTGAGGGGACTGAGACAGGGGAAAAGGCTGAAGAATGGTTAGAAAGAATAGAACAGATCTTTGTAGCAGCTCCTTGTGCAAAGTCGGCTTGGATCAGATTAGCAGAGTTCCAACTTGCCAAGAAGGCGTTGATGTGGTGGAAGAAAATAGTGATGGAACAAGAGGCTCAAGGACATGAAATAAATTGGGGATTGTTTAGGACTCGGTTCCTAACCCGGTACTTCTCAGCTGCTGCACGACAAATTAAAGAAGATGAATTCACCAATTTGAAACAGGGCAACATGACAGTATCAGATTATGCTCTTCACTACTCTTCTCTACTGAGATATGTGCCTCACATCTCTACTAATACTCAAGCAATGATGAGGCACTTCTTGAAAGGTTTGAGGCCCGAGCTATATGAAAGGGTGATCACTAATGACCCTACTTCCTTTGACGACGCTCTCACATTAACTGAATTAGCAGAGTTGGGAGTGGGTGCATATGAAAACTCAATACCACCACCAGTGCCCCCACAGAAGTCAACCCCTGATAGTTTGAAACCAAGAGGTGATCGATTTAAGTCAAGAGGAGCTTCATCGTCTTCTAGATTCAGTGGTCGACGACCTGATTTTTGTCACATGGGAGACCGCAGGAGTAATACTCAATCAAATAGGGGACATACGCAAGTAAGTAGGTTTGGAAGAATCAAGTGATATCATTATGGAGGACCTCATCCAATAAGGGAATGCACTGCTTGCTACGAATGTGGCAAAAATGGCCACATTGCTCGTGAATGTCCTAACCGTGGAGGACAGCAAGCCACTATATGGAGATTCTCAGACAGAGCAGTACAACAGAGACAACAGTATGTGCCGAGACCATTGGGAGGTCAAATGTCGGGGCCGCCTCCGAGCCAATTTTTTGCATTGACTAGAGAGCAGGCAGAGGCAGCTCCAGAAACAGTGATTGTGGGTAAGTGTTCTTTATTTACTTACCCTGCTTTTATATTGATAGACACATGCGCTTCCCATTCTTTTGTTTCTGTTGAATTTGTTAAGAAGTATAATATATGCTCGTCTCTTTTGCTCACGTCTCTCCTTATCTCGACACCCACGGGAGAGAACACGACCACTAACCGAGTAGTATCTGATTGCCTCATTTATTTTGAGGGTGATGGCCTGAAGACCGACTTGATTGTTTTAGAGATGAAAGATTTTGATTGTATTGTGGGAATTGATGTGCTGAGCCGTTATCAGGCAGTTGTAGATTGTTGTCAAAGAATAGTTCGCTTTCAATCTGAGTAGGGAAAGCGATGGATGTTTTATGGATAGGGGTCTCGTCCAAGGATTCCATTAATATCTGCCGTCCGAATGTCACGACTGTTAGAACAAGGGCATCCAGGCTATTTGATTTATGCGATTGATACTGCTGAAAAGAAAAAGGAAGTAAGGATTGAGGAGATACCGGTAGTTGCTGAATTTGTGGATGTCTTTCCGAAAGAAATTCCATGTTTTCCTCCAGGTCGTGAGGTCAAATTCAAGATTGAATTAATACCAGGTACAACTCCTATTTCCCGTGCCCCTTATAGAATGGCACCGACAGAATTGAGAGAATTGAAGATTCATTACAGGAGCTTCTTGATAGAGGATACATACATCCCAGCGTGTCGCCTTGGGGTGCACCAGTCTTATTTGTGAAAAAGAAAGACGGTTCGATGCGATTGTGCATTGATAACAGACAGTTGAACAAAGTGACGCTAAAGAACAAATACCCTCTCCCGCGAATTGATGATCTGTTTGATCAGTTACAAGGCACAACGATTTATTCCAAGATTGACCTGAGATCCGGATATCATCAGATAGGGGTTAGAGGAGGGGACGTTCAAAAGGCAGTGTTTCAGACTCGTTACGGACATTATGAGTTTTTGGTCATACCGTTCCAAGTGACGAACGCCCTGGCTGTCTTTATGAGTCTAATGAATCGGGTGTTCCAGCCGTACCTTGATTAGTTCGTCATTATGTTCATCGACAACATTCTTATTTATTCCCAGAGTGAGGAGGAGCACGAGAGACATTTGCAAATAGTGCTCCAGATTCTCAGAGATAATCAACTGTTTGCCAAACTCAGTAAATGTGAGATCTGGTTGAACAGTGTAGTGTTTCTGGGGCCTGTCATCTCTAGCGATGGGATATCAGTAGATCCCAGGAAAGTAGAGGCAGTGATGGAATGGTCTGCGCCTACTTTCGTGCCCGAGATACGAAGCTTTCTTGGTTTAGCCGGTTATTATCGACGTTTTATCCAGGGATTCTCAAAAATTGCGAAGCCATTGACTCATAAAGGAGTACCATTTTATTGGTCTGGAACTTGTGAGCAGAGCTTTCAAGAGTTGAAACGCCGGCTGACATCAGCACCCGTGTTCGTGATTCCCGTGGAGAACAAAAGGTTTGTGCTATACTGATGCATCGCTACAGGGCTTGGGTTGCGTGCTGATGCAAGATAAACATGTGATAGCTTATGCTTCGAGATAGCTAAAGCCGCATGAGACTAGATATCCAGTTCATGATTTGGAACTAGCATCCATAGTGTTTGCCTTGAAGATTTTGCGGCACTACATGTATGGTACTTCGTTTACCATCTATACCGATCATAAGAGCCTGAAGTTCTTGTTTACTCATGCGGAGTTGAATGAGGCAGAGAAGATGGATGGACTTGCTAAAGGACTATGATTGTGAAATTGAGTACCATCCCGGAAAGGCGAACTTAACAGCAGACGCCTTGAGTCGGAAAGTGAAATGTACCACAGAGGACGTCATTCGCTTATCAGCTATGTTGACTTCATATTGCCATCTGGGGTATGACTTCGATGTGTCTGCATCACCGGTATGTGTATCAACTTTGTTAGCAGAGCCGAATGTTTTTTAGAATATCAGGAGAGCTCAGAAGGCAGATGATGAGATACAGAGATGGTTAGCATTAGCACTTATTGGACAGCCATCGAAGTTCAGAGTGGCAGAAGACGGTTCTTTAAAGCTTGGTAATCGTTGGTTAGTTCCGAATAGCCAGGAGTTGCCTCAAGAAATCTTGCAGCGAGCTCATAGTAGCAGGTTTAGCATTCACCCAGGCGGGAGGAAAATGTATAAGGATCTCTGTGACCAGTTTTGGTGGAAACGAATGAAACTAGATGTCATCGCATTCGTTAAGAGGTGTTTGATCTGTCAACAGTTGAAGGCCGAGAGGCAGAAGCCTGGCGGTGAATTAAGAAGTTTAGAAGTACCTAAATGGAAGTGGGAACACATATCCATGGACTTTGTGACCCACTTGCCGAGGACTACTTCGGGACTTGACGCCATTTGGATAATTGTGGATAGGCTGACCAAAGTAGCTCATTTTATTCCATACCGCATGACCTTTACGTATTTGAGGATGGCCCAATTATACGTTCGAGATGTGGTGAGATTGCACGGGATCCCGGTTTCATTGTGTCAGATCGAGATTCGTGATTTACTTCGCATTTTTGGGAAGGTCTTCAGTCATCTTTGGGAACCGAAATCAGATTAAGTACGGCATACCACCCCCAACCGATGGCCAGACTGAGCGTACTATACAAACACTGGAAGATATGTTGCGGGCTTGTGTACTAGAGTTTGACACTGCGTGGCAGGACTCATTAGCTTTGGTGGAATTCTCGTACAACAATAGCTATCAGGCGAGCATTCAGATGGCTCCATTTGAGGCCTTATAGGGTCGACGTTGTAGATCGCCACTATACTGGGATGTCATAGATCGCAAAACAGTCGGAGGACCGGAGTTGATCAGGGAGATGGAAGAAAAAGTGAAAGTAATTCGGCAAAGGATGAAAGCGGCTCACGATAGGCAAGTAGCCTATGCTAATAAACGAAGACGACCGTTAGAGTTTCAGTTGGGTGACAAAGTGTTTCTAAAGATCTCACCTTTTCAGGGGTGTAGTACAGTTTGTTATGCGAGGGAAATTGTCACCAAGATATGTGGATCCTTATGAGATTTTACAGCGTATTGCTACCTTGGCTTATCGTATAGCTTTACCACCATCCTTATCTGGCATTCACGATGTATTCCATGTGTCAATGTTGAGAAAATATGAACCGAATCCATTTCATGTATTGCAGCCTACAAACATTCAGTTAGATACAGATGTATCGTATTTGGAACGGACGATAAAAGTTTTGGATCGGGCAGATCGAAGACTTCGGAACAAAGTTATACCAATGGTCAATGTTCAGTGGGACAAGAGGGGTGTCGTGGAGGCCACGTGGGAGACAGAGCGGCATATGATGCAACACTATCCACAACTATTTTCTGGTATGTGATTTTGGTGCTTTTGTTTATGTGAAAGTATCGGTAAGTTATATAATTTCGAGGATGAAATTTATTAGTGGGGAAGAAATATGATACTCGAAAATAACTAAATGAATTATGACTTAATTGTGGTAATTATGGAATAATTACGTAATGGTAAGTACACTCGATATGGAGGTAAACTGAGTATGGATTGACTGGTATTAATCAAATGAGAACTTGAGTAATAGATGATTAAAAGCTTGATGATTTTGAAGTGTGATGAGATGGAAGGGATTGTAAATAATTATACATGATCATATGAATTAAAGCCTAATCATATCTTTGATATAACATGTTGCTAAACACTTGGATTTAAATCCTAATTAACTAGCATTAGTGTGTTAAAGTTGATGGCAATGGATTGGACTTGAAACACCTTTATATCCACTCAATCTGCACTCTCTCACACACCAAACCACTTTCACCTAAAAATCTCTACACTCCATCTTCCTCTTTCATTCTTGCTAGCATAAAGATTCTGAACTTCCTTCCCCAAGGACTTGGGTTTGAAGAAGTGTAGAGGTATGTAACCATGTGTTTAGGAATGTGTTTAGTGTTGTTTTTATTCTTGCTTAGCATCTTCCCTCCCTACTTCCATTTTGAACTAAGATTGAAGTTCTTGTTAGAAAATGAAGATGGATGTTGAGAAATGAAGTATTACATGGTGTATTGGTGCATTGTAGTTAAAATACTTGAGTTATACATGTATATGTGCATGGTTTGGTTAGATGTACAGGAAAATGGGGATTTCTCGGAAGAACAGAGCTCGGCGATCGATCGACCAAAAATCCTCGATCGATCGCGAGCATCAGAGATTTTGTATGCGGAGAAAACAGTTCCTCGATCGATCGAGTGCAGCTCCCGATCGATTGAGGAGACTTCTTGATCGATCGGTTTTTCTTCTCGATCGATCGAGGAAGACAACGTTTCAGTTCCTAGTTTGATCGCCTCGCGATCGATCGAACACTAGGGCTGATCGATCGCGAGGCATAGTATGGTGGAATTGTTGGATTGTGTTTAAATTAATAAGATTTTTGGTATTGGACTATTTTTTGGCTTCTAATATGTTATTCTTGGATTGTGTAGAGCCTTCCCAAGCACATGGACAACAAAGGGGATAATCTCAATTGTCTCATAATTTGTGAAAACGACAAACAGGTATGTAGAATGACGTACGAGCAATGGGTGGTGCAATTATGCTATTGTAGTTATGCAGTGTGCATTGATATGTATTTGAGTATGATTTAATGTTCCGTGTGGTTGTTATATTCGAGCGAGGAATAGGGTACTTGCCACTGTCATATGAAACGATGGAAATATGATACTTGCCGCTATCATGTCGAAGCGATGATCATGCCGATGTCATGTCGAAGCGTATTATATATAATGCCGCTATATGTCGAAGCGAGGGGTACTAAATTACCGCAGTTATAACAAGACGGAATAGTTGCGTGAGATGTATGGATATAGATATGCATCGTTACATATGAATGAATTACAGAGTTGAACACTTATATTGTGAACTGATGATTAGGTGCATGAGTTATGGAACATGAATGACCGACGAAAATATGTTGATGCATCATTTCAGGGAGTATACATGATAAATGTTTTATGCAATTATTTTTTTTTTGCTCTTGAGTTTTGTTAATGAACGATGTATTTGCTCATGGACGGTGGTTTATTCATGTAGGAACTTTTGGCAAGGAAGACTTGAGGCAAGGATAGATTCTGATGGGCATAAAGGGTAAAGACTGCGTCAATATAGAAGAGCGATGATATTTTTATTAGAATCTTTTGAAACTAGTAGGATGAACTACTAGATTATCACGTTCTTGTATTGGAGA
The DNA here is from genome assembly GCA_907163345.1 of Haberlea rhodopensis. Lineage (NCBI taxonomy): Eukaryota > Viridiplantae > Streptophyta > Magnoliopsida > Lamiales > Gesneriaceae > Haberlea > Haberlea rhodopensis. The sequence continues at coordinate 219,875 of CAJQUN010000084.1, read as the reverse complement.
TGTAATCAATTTGAATGTGAATTTTTGTAAACCCATCGAATGTCGGTGTTCTGATATAGAACTTTTCAATTTGAATGTGATTTTTTGTAAACCCATCGAATGTCGGTGTTCTGATATAGAACCTCATTTCTTCTTGTTTAATTGGGTACACTTATGTCCAAATGCATGCTTAAGTATATGAGGCCTTACAACATCCAAATTTAATCATTATCGATTAATCAACCCTAACAACATCAGTTAGGATTTAAACTAATGATAGCATATGAACAAGTATGATTGGTGAAGCTAAACAACATAAACAACAACAGTTATGTTTAATCTAGTCAAAAGTTTTCCCAAGGAATTTAATAACCTCAACAGCAGAAAATTATCAATCCTAGTTACTTGTCAAATCAATTAATCAAACAATTACGTATTTGCTATCAAACTTAGCATTAGATTGTATGAAAAATTATTAGGTAGCTAATCTAACAACCAACACTACAATCATGGCAAGAACACAAGAAAAATGTATGATATTCAATTCAAAACAACAATCTCTTGAATAAATTAAACTCCAATGGTTTTGTCTTCCTCAACCAAGAGGATGAGTTTAGCTACTCATAATCAATGCAAAAATAACAAAATAATGTATGAAAAACATAAACAAAAGCTAAGACAAACTAGAAGAATCTCCACGCGTCGAGGTTGCAATCCCGCCTTTGTGTCGAACCTTCAATCCGTCTTTAAAACTTCAAAGAAGATTATTGTTCTAAGTCTAAACTATGAATAATAGTATGAATAATGGTCTAGGAGGTTGATAATTTCGAGATATAGCAAGCATGTATGGTAGGTTAGGTTAAAATCCTCCCAAAGATGGTAAAACTCTTACTTTCCTTATTTTTCCGGACTCTGCAGCTCGATCGCTAGCTTTATTTTTATCTGCGAAACTCTTCAGGCGATCGATCGCTCTTTTTTAGCGATCGATCACTTGGCTCCAGTGTATTCTGGCGATCGATCGCTCCAAATGTAGCGATCGATCGCTAGCTTGTAAAATTTGTTACTCAACTTTCTGTCCAAAGGCGATCGATACCCACTTCCTTGCAATCGATCTCTTCTACAAAATTACACTTTTAGCCTTTTCTTGATCAACCTTGATTCCTTATAATCTACGAAGCTTTCCTTGGTCTTTATATGCCATTTTTTAGCTTGGTTTCTTCCATTTCACCTACAATTACACAAACATACGATTAGGTAGCATATGTATCAAATTATCGATCAAAACATACCAAATCGTAGATAATTAAGCGTAATAGATGTTTCTATTTCTAGTCACATAACACATCATGTGCCTACCCAAAACTTTTATCGACTCTGGGTAAGGGCAGAGTTGTTGAACTATATGTTATTGGACTTTATCGAATGAAGCCAATAAATTAGAATCTTTCTTTTTGCAACTTTTCCGGAGTTGGATCATTGTAGTTGTGTCTCTCATAAAAGGAGGGCTACCTGGGAGGATAACTAGGAAGTGACAAGTTGTACTTTATGGAGGATGAATCCGTCAGTACAGTACTGAGTATTATGGGAGAACCATAAGGATAGATTCTTTCAAGTGGCTCCGATTTGAGTCAATTTAACAGCTAGATCAAAAACTGAGATCGAATTGATGAGATAAAACACTTAGTAGTTTCTCAGTTATCTCAGAAGCCGCATATGTTTGGAGCAACTCCAATAGCATATCAATAACAGTAGAGGCCGCAACAATTTCAGAAACCGCAAAGGTTCAAATTGAAACGTACGAAGATCGAGAAGATATTATTTCAGATCATTCGGAACCAATGGTTCTAGGAGTGATTATGGGTCATTGATAGATCTTGTGATCATTGAGGATGAAAAAAACCTACTAATCAATGTGTAGAGTTTTGAAAGTGTTGTAAGACTGTTGTCAGATAGAGTAGTATCTCAAAGTTAATCATTAGGGGTGAATACGACCACAGTAGCAGATACTCATTGATGGAGATGGTTTTTGAAAGTGGCTCTCGACTTTGATCCACTCAGTTTCACCAGTAGTCCAGTCAATCACAGAATGAGAGTAATACTCCACAACTTTTTTCTGAAACCCTCATCAAACCAGGATGTTCGCTTGGGCAGAGGATCAAGTTAGAAAAATTCAGGAAGTGTGATCGCAAGTACATGTTTTAATTTCGATCGCATTAAACAAATTTATATGATACAAGAAACTTCAACTATGACATCAGCTGATAGATTCACTCAAACGAGTTATGTTGCATTAACTGTGGTATACATTATGATGAGAGTTCATGTTCAGGAACTTGATGGTACCAGCATACCAATCTGACTGGATATTCGTACGGATTACCGAGATATTACATTGTTTCAAGAATACAGTATGATTTCGATCATATAATGGTCCTACGCGAAATTTCTATGGCCGAATGTGCCAGGCTATTACTGCTAGCATCGATGATGAATATGCTTCGGTTGTTATCCATTGATAAATGAAGCATATATGAATTATATGAATGATATCACAAAGGAAGAGCAGCAGTTACCAGAAATTTCGATGTTATAGTGAACTTCCTAATGTGTTAGTCTGATGAGATTTCGGGATTCCCCACCAAAGAAGGAAATCGTTTTCCGCACTGAAATAATGCTAGATACGGAGCAAGTTGCTAAAACACTGTACGAGATGGTATTAACAGAATTCAAAGAAATTGAAAGAGCAGTTGCAGAATTTTCTTTGTAAAGATTATATGCGTTCGAGTATGTCACCATGTCGAGCATTTCTTCTTTTGTGTAGAAGAATGATGGTACAATGATGATATGCATCGAGTACAGGTGACAGAATCGAGTTACTGTCACGAATAAATACATGTTGTCAAGATTTGATGACCTATTTGATCAACTTCAACTAGATACGGACGATATCCCTAAGCCAATTTAGGACCAGATATCTGAGTTGTTTACAATATCAACAGTGTTCATGGATTTTATGATTAGAGGGTTCAAGGAACTTCTTGGATAAATTTGAAATCGTTATCCATTGATGACATATTGGTGTATTTAGGAACCGAGAAAGATCACAAGTAACACTTGCGAATAAATCTTTAGACAGTTCTAGAAGTCCGATTGTATATTAAGCAATCAAGTGTAATTTCTGATTGGATTGAGTTACATTTTTGGGTCTTGGCAGGCCATTGCAGGCGTTGCATGAGTAATCCTCGCAGATAGCCAAGTCCACGACTAATTGACTAAGAAGAATCAGGGTTTCAGTTGTTCAAATGAATATGAAAACAATACCCATAATGTGAAGTAGCATTTTACTACAGCTTCAGTTTTAGCTTTATCATCTGGATCAAGAGAATATGTAATTATGCAAACACATCAACTAGAGGATTGGAAAAGGTATACTCATGTGGTATAGAAAGTATCACCGATCTTTCAAGGCAATTGAAAACTCACGAGAATTGACATTCTGTCTATAATCTTGAGTTAGCCGCCATCACTCTTGTGATGAAATTATGGAACCACTATTTATATGAAAAGTAGTTCATTATTCACCCTGAATACATGAGGTTGGTATATAAATATATGCACTCAATCAGAGTTGAATACGGATTAGAGGTGATGATTAGAACTACTGAAGATTTTTACTGTGAATTACAGTAGCATCCAGGAAAGACGGATCAAGAAACGGATTTTTTTTGAGTCGCAGAACTCTAGATGCCAAGGTACCATCTATGCATGTATGACTGAATTATGACAAATTATACGCATCTTTAAGGGCATTTTAGCCACGAAGAGGTCTTTTTGTTGTACCGGTTGTTGTATTTTTGAGCTATAGTTTATCTGAAAGATTTGAAGGGTCGAGAATTAGACTCCAACATCCATTGTTGACAAAACAACACGATTGATAATGTGATTCGTGTATACGTAGACCAGTTTCAATTATTGGAGACAGAAATCAGAAATTTGTATTGAGATATGGAGTTTCCAAGCAACCCATTGATACAAAAATTGATGATGAGTATTATCTACCATATCCAGACGATCTGAATTAGCAGATGAAGCTTTGAATAGAGCACTTGAGAGTAGAGGCTAAGGGTGATTCTTCTGAAGACGAAGAAAGCTCTCAAATTATCATACTGAAATGTAGGCAAGCCTGTAAGATTTAAAAAATATATGAAGGAAGCCTGAAATGGGCAGGTCAGTGTTGCCAACAAGAGAAAAAGATCATTAGAATTGGAGATCAGCGATGGAGTATTCTCCAGAATCTCTTTATGGGACGCTTCGATTTGGACGTCGAGGTAGACTGTCACCTTGTACGTTGGTCCTTACCAGATCTTAGAAGATTCCGATAGTACATGATGTACCTCATGTACATATACTATGGAAGTTGAATTCATATCCATCTTGCATGTTTCAGCCGAGACAGATTGAGATGAACATTTCATTGTCCTTGAGGGACGGTTTATTTGATTTTTGAACAGTAATGAGAAGGTACCACATAATCGTAACCATTTATGAGTTATCATGGCACATAGAATTCATGGGATTTGGAGGCCAAGATGCGACATGAATGGCCATACTTATCTGAGAACATTGATTTGTATCACATGTCTAGTTCATATGAACAATGCATTTGTAAAACCGAACGAATGTAATTATGAGCTGGAATTCGAAGTTTTTTTTTTCAGATTTCGAGGACGAAATCTTATAGGGGGAGAATTGTAAGGCCCATATACTAATTAATCTGGATTAACGATGAGTAAGCAAACCCGAATAATTAAAAGTACAGACTTTGAATTAAGGTTTTTTCGGACTACGTTAAGTCAAGCAACTAGTGGAACATGTTTTTAGTGCTTGTGCATATGCATGATCACATGGCACTTGGAGAGCACATGTCACTATTTAATTAATCTCCTAGCATGGAATTAACTCATGTTTAATACATGATTTTGGACCATTAATCTTGCAAGATAGTGATGTATTGACACATGGATTCCATAATACATCAATTGATTAAAAATCACCCACCAAACCTTCAAAAAATTAGGCCACTTCATTTTAATCCTCGATCTTCTCTCTCCTTCCACCCAACTATTTTTTTCTCCTCTTTCTCTCTATAATTTCAAAAATTCCAACATATTTAGCTCACAAATTCTTGTGAATATATAGATGCATGTTGCATGCAAATATAGATTTGCATGGGTTTTGAGGAGAGGAGCAATAGCCCTCGAGCGATATTGAATTTGGAGGTGCTTGTGGAGGTGAAAGCTATTGGAAAGCTTGGTTGGAGCTATGATGTCGGTTTGGTGCTCAAACCTTGAAGATATAAGAAGTTATAACATCCTTTGTAAGCTTTATCAACTTTATTTTAAGATTGAGGTTCGAATTTTGGTGTTTGTTCATGAAAAGAGTTGCTGTCAAAACGTTATCTGCAGATTTCAGTATACTTGTGGTTTGGTCTTTTGAATTTTAAGTATAGATAAGTTTCAAATTTGAAGATGGTGTCCCTGATGAAAGTTGTAGTATTTTAATTTAGCTTTAATTGGCCACCAAAAGCAGCTAATGTCGAGGTAAAATGAGAAAGTTATTATGCTTTTACTATAAGGTGCTCAAATCGAGTCTGCGTGTGGGTTCATATCACATGTAGTGTGTTCTTCGAATTTCTGCGAATTAATGGTACAAACTTGAAGTTTTACGTCCTAAGAAGAGTTGTATTATTTTGTGTTAGCTTGAATTTGGAATTGGCCTCACTCAATTTGGAGTTAATATGCAAAAGTTATGCTAATTGTACCACATGGTGTTCAATCTAGAAAATGCATTGCATGCGAGTTTTAGGCTGTTACGTTTTGCAAAGAATGTACCTCAAGTTGAATAAATTAGCTTAAAACTCATAAAAGATGTATTGTAGGATTTTAAGTTGTCTAAATTTCCCACTGGAATCAGGTTATTTGAATGTCGTATGAATTATTTATGAAGTTTATACGAAAAGTGGTCAATCTGGAATTTAGAATTTTCCCTGTTTTGCATAAATAATGTTTAGACCCAATTTACTTTAGGTAAATGATCGAAATCGGGGACGTTTCAAGCATATGAAATGTCATATTTTGGTTAGTTTAAAAGCTAAATTGAACCCATGTCATTTGATTCAAGTTTTGAAAGAGTTGTGGGTTTATCATTGGATGCATGTTGATGGAAGTTAGAGTAGGCCTGGAACATTATCTTTAGAATAATGATGTTGATAATCTGGGTCTATTTGAATGATATTTGATCAGGTGACTATAGCCCGAGGTCAACTTGTGGAGTACGAAATTCTCGATATTTATTTGACTCGGTGGAGATACGCAGAAAACCGGTTCTATCATGGTGTCTGACAAAGACATGTGATGTACCTGGGGTGTGATTTACTTGTCATTATTTGATTCCTATGTGATGATATTGTTGGGATATGCCCTAAGACAACTCATTAGATAATTGATTTTGGCATACAATGTAATATGATTTTATTAATGGCAATTCATTATTATATATTATTCCAGTATCTGTGTAATATGAATAAATATATGTTAATGTCCGTAGAATAATATTGTATTATTCTTAAAGATTGTTCCTGGTCAAGTATTATCATGAATTATGATAATGATAATGCATTGAGACTAGTATGTATTGATTGATGAATTTGTTCATAGATATGAGATATAAAATCAACACATGGGTAGATGTTAGAGAACTATGTACAGGACAGACCCACAATGAGAATGCTACATGGATAGTTATTTGAATGCCATAAGCAATTCTCATAGTGATAATAGTGTATGTAATCCTTACGACTTGAGATCACCAGAGATCCCAATATAAGGAGTTGTGTATTTTGATATTGTCAAACGTTACATGTAACAGGGTAAACTATAAGACAATTATTGGATACACGACGAATTATGTAGAGGGATGTTGAGTGATCAAGATAGGATTTGCCCCTCCTATATAACAGGAGAAGTGTTTGGGCCCTTGATCAGGTGAGATAAAATGCATGGCCATGCTCGAATGAGTTGATATGTGATATCTCTAGTCTACTTGGGGATCAAGAAATAAAAGATTGAATTATACGAGTATGACTTATTCCACGACTCGTATTTAATCTAAACACATAGGACAAAGGGATTAAGTTACATGGTGAATATTATCATAGGCCATAGGTAATGCCGAGTCAATGACATTCTTGTAACTTGGGTAGCCTTGATGTGTTGCTAGATATCGCTCATTGCTTGTGACATAAAATTAGATTTTATTTCACTGCCAACATTGCAAGATCATAACGGGTCGCACAAAAGATTAAATCGATAAATGGAAGTTAAAATTCATTGGATGCATTAAGTTGATTAAGAAGAGTCATACTTGTATAATTTTATGGGACGTATTTATATATATAGAGATATATATAAATATGATATATATGGATATACAGATATAGGGTGTTGGGCCAAGGGTTTTACTAAACCTTATTCTGATTATGAGCCACCTCCTAAAATATCTTATATATACATATATGTGCATGTCAGGGTTAGAGGTTGATACAGATTAAAAAAAACCCTAGCAGACGATTCGAACAAAAAGAAGCAGTTATCACCTTGTTTTGATTGCTCGTCCCTGTTTTGCCCTCGTTGAATATTCTAGCAACTTGATATCTTCAACTTCCCTTTCGATTCAATCGTGAGGATACCATATAGGCAAAGCTGCAAAGTTTTGCTCATGACTCGTGGACGTTTTGCTTTGAGGGTTCCACATCAAACACGCTTCAAAGGTATAACTCTCGACACCCAATAAGTAACTTCGTATAGGTCCATGGATGGAATCCGAAAAAATTTATTCTACTGCGTTGTATGCTTGTCCGATTTCTTACAGTGGTATCAAAGCCGTGTACAAAGCTCATATCGGGGCTATGTGATAAATTGTTTTATCATGCTTTGAGTTATTGTTACATGCTAATAAAAAATGTAAGAACATATTAGATATGTTATAATAAACATATGAGATATGTATGTGAAAATCATCGTAAAATATATATGATATATAACGTGTATTTGTGTATAAGATACATATGTGTGCGCGTGACTGACCCTAGCAGGCTGGCGACCGTAGCTCGATAATCGGGCGAACATAGCAAGCCAGGAAGGATACCGTATTTCGAAAGTCAGGCGAACAGAGTTCACAAGGCGGGTGACCACCAGCGAGGGGCGGGCGACCGCACCCAAGAGGGGGCGGACGACGCCCCATATGTGGGCGCGTGACCGCCCAAGAAGGGGCGGACGACCGCCCATGTTGGGATGGCGACCGCCCACGAGGGGTGAGCGACCGCAGCCCTTGCTTGGGCGGGCGACCGCCAACAAAGGGTGGGCGTCCGTGTCCCTCGCGTGGGCGGGTGTCCGAGGCATGTGATGCCCTGATCGTGCGATAATTTTCCTAATTTTATTTCTACAGTTTATGAACATAGAATTAAATTTTAAAATATTTAGAATTTAATTCATTAATTTTTATGTCCTAGCATTTTGTATGTGTTGTTTGAGCATGGTGCATGGTTATAGCCCTATGACCTATTAGATAGGAATTTTGTGAATGGATGTAATTTTTAATACGGCCTGCTTGTCGTGCATTCTCTATATTTTCTGAATGTATTCCTTCCCCTATGTTCCCCCTCGAATGTAACTAGAGGACTTCTCTATATCATGTAATTGTTATATAGTATAGTTATAGTTTTTGTTGATGGAGATCAATGAAGTTGGACGATGGTGTCGGGACGATGGTAACTTGGAGAAGTTACCCTTAGGTTGACCTTGTAGATTTTCTCATTGTCATGAGAAAATCTGTAGTTGGGGCTATAACCATTGATGTGACTAGAAATAGACACATCTTTAGTGCTTAATTGTCTATGATTGGGTAGGTTTTGATAGATAATTTGATACGTATGCTACCTAATCGTATATTTGTGTAATTGTAGGTACAATCGAAGAAAACGAGCTAAAAACGATGTGTAAAGACCAAGGAGAGACATAGACATTACAAGGACTCAAAGTTGATCAAGAAAAGGGCAAAAATGTAATTTTGGAGGTGGCAATCGATCGTCCGGAAGAGGAAATCGATCGCCTATGGACAGAAACTTTTGCAACAAAATTTACGGGTTAGCGATCGATCGCCAAAGTCTACTGGAGCTCGGCGATCGATCGCCACTTTATAGCGATCGATCGCCTTAAGGGTTTTTCTGAAGAAAAAAAATAATGCAGCGATCGATCGCCACACATCAGGCGATAGATCGCCGAAGAGTCCGGAAATTAGGAAATTGAGTCTTTTACCATTTTAAAAGATTGTATCCCGTTTTTATCACTCTCATACCCTAAAACTCGAGACTAAGCCTCATTAGTAGCAGTTTTTGATAGTTTTTCATACTCTTAGAATAATTTGAGATTTAGATTAATCTTCTTTCAAGTTTTCTTCAAGAACAACGAAGAACGGAACCGGAATCGACAAGCCGGAATCGTGATCCATTTTAGTAACTCTTTCTTCTCCTATTAGTTCGATGTTTCTTAGATTAATTTTGATTGTTGTTAATCTAGTTATGAGTAGCTAAATACTTTTGTGATTCTCGGTTGAGGAAAACGATACATTGGATGTTTACAATTCTTGTGAGATAAGTTTTGATTGTTGATTTGCATTGAGTATCAATTGTTTTTTCTAATTGATTGTCATGATTGTTATGCATGATTGTTGGACTGATCACCTAGCTATTGTTCATACAATTTAAAGCTAAATTAGAGATCAAATACGGAATCGTTTGATCCCTCTATTTTGCGAAGTAACTAAGATTGATTAAATTCCGTTTGTGAGTTTGTTAAATTCTTAGGAAAAACAATTGACTATATTAAACATAGACGCTTGGATTATGTTGTTTAGCTTCATCGATCTCACTAGTTCATATGTTATCATCGATTTAAATCTTAATCGCTTGTATTTTGATTGATTGTGTGATAAGGGTTAAGCTAGAACGCTTGGGCTACTTAACTAAGCTTAAGGTGAGATAGGACTTTGATTATTGGATTAAACGTCCACGATGAATATTCATATGGAAATTGAACCACTTGTGAAGATCGATGATCGCGATAGTAAACGCCAATTGTAAAGTTAACCGAAAACCGAGAATCGCACTTTTCTCATAAGTTAATTCATATATATAATTTTGCATATTAGTTTAATTTTGCATCGTAGTATTATTACTTTGAATTCAAAACCCCTTTTTATTTTCGTTTGCATAAGTTAACACAAAGATATAACCTTCCTCGTGGGATCGATCCATACTCACGCTACTACATTCATTACTGTTATTAACTTGAGAGGGTTAATTTGGGCGTACGCGATAAACGCTACCAAATTTTGGCGCCGTTGCCGGGTAAGGCAATTTTATTAATTTGTGTTAACTTTTATTGATATTCTTCTTCCCGTGCTTTTTACCTGTTTGTTCATGCACGCAGGCGAGTTTTCATTTGAGGAGGACGAACATCAATATGATCCCGAGATAGAAAGGACTTTATACCACCTAAGAAGAGAAAATCGAAGACAAGTGAAAGAAGAAGAGGACAGGACCATCATGGCAGAGAATCAAAGCCTACGACAGCTAGCTAATCCTACTTTCGATCAGCAGCCTCTCTGCATAACCTTTCCTACACTTGCTACTAATATAAATTTTGAATTAAAATCTGGCCTAATACATCTTTTACCTTCTTTTCATGGCCTTGCAGGTGAGGATCCGCATAAGCATTTGATGGAATTCCATGTAGTGTGCACTACAATGAAGCCGACTGGAATAACCGAGGAACAAATCAAATTACGTGTTTTTCCGTTCTCTTTGAAGGACGCGGCTAAAGATTGGCTCTTCTATTTACCTTCTGGATCCATCACTACATGGAACGAGCTGAAAAGAACCTTCTTGGAAAAATACTTTCCTGCATCAAGAGCGACGAATATCCGCAAAGATATATACGGCATTAGACAACTTCAAGAGGAATCACTGCATGAATATTGGGAGCGCTTCAAAAAGCTTTGTGCAAGCTGCCCTCAACATCAGATAAGTGAACATTTACTGATTCAATATTTTTATGAGGGTCTTTTGCCAAATGACAGGAATTTGGTGGACGCTGCTAGTGGAGGAGCATTTGTAGACAAGACGCCAACGGAAGCAAGACACTTGATTGCGAACATGGCTGCCAACTCTCAACAGTTTGGCACTGCTCGATCGGACCATAAACTTAGGAAGCAAGGCGAGGTAAATGTTTCTAGCCTCGAACAACAATTGATTGATTTAACAGGTATTGTGAAACAACTTGCGATCGGAATGGGACAAAGTGCTAAGGTATGTGGAATTTGTGCACTACCGAGTCATCCAACTGACGCTTGCCCCAAACTTCAAGAACCTTCATTTGAGGAAGCAAATGCGGCAGGCGGATTTCCGGGACAACCACAACGGAAGTATGATCCCTATTCTAGCACTTACAACCCAGGATGGCGAGATCATCCAAATTTGAGATATGGGAATCAAAATGAGCCACAGATGCAACAACACCCACCACCATATAAGCCACCATTCCAAAGGCCACAACAAGCCATTCCAACCCCAACACCTGGTGAGTATTTAGAAAATATTGTTAAGGAACTTGTTAATGGATCTCTAAAATTTCAACAGGAGACAAGAGCAAGCATCCAAAGCTTGACTACTCAAATGGGTCAGATGGCAACAACAATAAATCGCATTGATTCTCAAAGATCAAACACTCTCCCGTCACAACTAGTAGCGAATCCAAGGGAGAATGCAAGCGCAATTAAACTAAGGAGTGGGAAAGAACTCGAAAAAGATGATGAATAGAAAGAGATCAAGCCTACAGGAAACAATTCCATGCAAGAAAAAGAACCAAAAGGTGAGTCTCCTCCACTCCGTGAGTATAAGATTGAACCCCCTTTCCCTCTCGCATATCAGGAAGATAGGAGGAATGAAAGCATCAAGGACCTGTAAGAAACATTTCGAAGATGTGAGGTGAACATTCCACTGTTGGATGCGATAAAGCAAGTGCCGCGCTATGCAAAGTTCTTAAAGGAGTTGTGCACCGCCAAGAGGAAAAAAGGCTTAGAGGATGCCACAAGGTTGAGTTGGGGGAGAACATCTCAGCAGTCATCCAAAGGAAAATCCCTACCAAGTGCAAGGACCCAGGTATGTTCACCATTCCATGCACAATTGGCACAACACGTCTTGAAAAAGCTATGCTAGATCTAGGAGCATCGATAAATGTCATGACATACTCTCTCTATGCTTCTTTGAATCTAGGACCTTTAAGTGACACAAGGGTAGTTGTTCAGTTAGCAGATAGATCTAATGCAGACCCTAGGGGAATTTTAGAAGATGTCTTAGTACAGGTAAATGAGTTGGTATTTCCCGCTGATTTTTATGTGCTTGATATGGCAAAGGGGGACAATAATAGTCCTATATTGTTAGGAAGACCCTTCTTGAAAACATCCAAGACTAAGATAGATGTTCATAGTGGCACACTTACGATGGAGTTTGATGGTGAGGTCGTTAAATTCAATATACATGATGCCATGAAATATCCTTGTGATGATGATGATACTGTTTACTCTATCGATATTATTGATTACTTGTCCCAAGGGATCTTTGAGACTGCAGGTAAAGACGAGTTGGAGATAGCCCTCACCACCCCTCTAGATCATTTTGAGAACGAGTGGCCACTTGGAGATGAAGTGGAACACAACATTATTGCGTTGGATACCACGCCCGAGATACAAGGTAATATTTCATTTGTGTCATTGCCTATTCCCAACTCTAGACCTCTCCCTTCGGTATCGCAGGCACCCACTATTGCGTTGAAGCCATTACCAAGTCACCTAAAGTATGTGTTCCTTGGAGAGGGAAACACATTACCGGTGATAATCTCTAGCAAGTTGGGAGATAGCCAAGAGAAGGAGCTCATTCAAGTGCTAGAGGAGCACAGACCGCGATAGGATGGACCATTGCTGACATCAAAGGAATAAGCCCCTCGACATGCATGCATAGGATTCTACTTGAAGAAGGATCAAAACCTACACGCCAACCGCAAAGGAAACTCAACCCACCGATGATGGAAGTAGTGAAAGAGGAAATCTTAAAGCTTCTTGCAGTTGGAATGATATACCCTATTTCTGATAGCCAGTGGGTCAGCCCTGTCCAAGTAGTTCCAAAGAAGACTGGCATTACAGTGGTGAGGAACAAAGATGATGAATTAGTGACCACCCGCATTCAGAATGGGTGGAGAGTTTGCATTGACTACCACAAATTGAACACCGTGACCCACAAGGACCATTTTCCATTGCCCTTCATTGATCAAATGCTTGAAAGGTTAGCATGTCATTCTTATTACTGTTTTCTTGATGGATATTCCGGTTATTTCCAGATTGCAATTGCTCCGGAAGATCAAGAAAAGACCACGTTCACATGCCCCTTTGGAACCTTCGCTTATAGGCGCATGCCCTTTGGACTTTGCAACGCACCGGCCACATTTCAACGGTGTATGGTTAGTATATTTTCTGAGTTCACTGAGCACATATTATAGGTATTCATGGATGAATTTACTGTTTATGGTGACTCATTCAATGCTTGTCTAACTAACCTTACCCTTGTCCTAAAGCGTTGCATAGAAACAAACCTTGTGCTAAATTCTGAAAAATGCCACTTTATGGTAGAGCAAGGTATCGTTTTGGGTCATGTGGTCTCATCAAAGGGTATAGAGGTAGATAAAGCGAAAATTGATATTATTCAGTCTCTACCTTATCCTATTTGTGTGCGGGATGTGCGTTCTTTTCTTGGCCATGCAGGTTTCTATCGGAGGTATATCAAGGACTTCGCCAAGATAGCATCACCATTATGCAAATTATTACAAAAGGATATGGCATTCGAATTTGATGAGGCATGCAAGACCGCATTTGATACATTAAAGACATCCTTGACATCCACACCCATTATCCAACCTCCTGACTGGAGTAAGCCATTTGAGATCATGTGTGATGCAAGCGACTATGCAGTGGGCGCCGTTTTGGGCCAAAAGATTGGGAAGATTTCTCATGCCATCTACTATGCTTCCATGACCTTGAATGATGCTCAGCGGCACTATTCCACTACTGAAAAGGAGCTATTAGCTGTTGTGTTTTCTTTAGAAAAATTTCGATCTTATTTGCTCGGGGCTAAAGTTGTCATTTATTCTGATCATGCAGCCTTGCGGTACTTGATGACAAAGAAGGAAGCAAAGCCAAGACTAATAAGATGGATCTTACTGTTGAGTGAATTTGATGTTGAAATCAAAGATATGCGAGGCGCAGAAAATAAAGTGGCGGACCACCTAAGTCGTTTGGTTAATGTGAATGATACACCGTGTCTAAAAGAAGAATTCCCGGATGAACGACTATTTGCTGTACACGACATTTTACCATGGTATGCAGGTATTGCTAATTTTTTGGCCACTAACACTTTTCCTAATGGATTGAATAGGAATCAACGCGGGAAAATTCGAAGCGACGCCAAGTATTATGTTTGGGATGAGCCATACTTATGGAAACATTGTGCGGATCAAGTCATCAGGCGTTGCATTCTGGACAATGAGGTATCTTCTATACTCCGTTTTTGTCATTCCCATGAGGTTGGTGGCCACTTTGGAGCCAAAAGAACGGCACACAAAGTATTAGAATGTGGATTCTTTTGGCCAACTTTGTTTCATGATGCATATAATTTCTGCAAATCGTGCCATGAGTGTCAAAAGACAGGCAACATATCTCAACGAAATGAGATGCCCCAACAACCCATACTTTATTGTGAAATCTTTGATGTATGGGGCATCGACTTCATGGGACCATTTCCACAATCTTTTGGCCACATTTACATTTTACTTGCTGTGGATTATGTGTCGAAATGGGTGGAAGCTTTAGCCACCCGTACTGATGATTCGAAAGTGGTTGCAGGTTTTATAAAGCATAACATTTTCTCTAGGTTTGGGACTCCAAGAGCAATCATAAGTGATCGAGGCGCCCATTTTTGCAACAGGACGGTGGAGAGTCTATTAAAGAAGTACCATGTGACACACAAGGTGTCCACCGCCTACCATCCGCAAACAAATGGACAAGCTGAAGTCTCAAATCGAGAAATCAAATCTATCTTGGAAAAGACTGTGAATCCCACTAGAAAGGATTGGAGCTTGAGACTAGACGATGCACTATGGGCTTATCGAACGGCATACAAAACGCCAATAGGTATGTCTCCTTATAGACTAATCTTTGGTAAACCCTGTCATTTGCCTGTAGAGTTGGAGCATCGAGCATTTTGGGCCATCAAACACCTAAACATGGCTATGGACAAGAGCGGGGAACATAGAAAGCTGCAATTGCAAGAATTAGAAGAGATCCGCAATGATGCGTATGAAAGTGCAAAGCTTTACAAAGAAAAAACGAAGACATTTCATGACAAGATAATCTCGAGGAAGGAATTTGTCGTTGGTCAAAAAGTCCTCCTCTACCTTTCCGGCCATCGTCTCTTTCCAGGTAAACTACGTTCTCGATGGGTTGGACCTTTTATAGTAACTGCTGTTTTTCCACATGGTGCAGTTGAAGTCCAAAGCCTAGCAAAAGATAAAACATTCAAGGTAAACGGACATAGACTGAAACCATACTATGAAGGTTTCCATGCCGCCAAAGAAGGAGAAGTGGATCTTGAAGATCCACCAAGCATCATGTGATCAATGAACTGGCGTCGGGCCACCGACGTTAAACAGAGGCGCTGCTTGGGAGGCAACCCAAGGGGAGTTAGTTTCCCTTTCCTTTTATTTTTATTGCTTTAGTAGTTAGACTTTTCTCTTTTCTTGTATTTTTGCCTTACATTGGGGACAATGTAAGATTTAAGTATGGGGGAGGGATTAGTAGTGTGTTATTGTTTTATTTCGAAAATACAAAAAAAAAATCAAAAATTTTGAAAATTTTGAGCTCATAGTTAGTAATGAACACATGCTTAGAATCACTAGCCCATGATGAAACCTGATTGATATCATGCATACTTTTGAACATAGGTGAATTGTTAACCTTGGAACACTTTGAACTCTAATGCAAAGTTTACTTTAACTTAGTAGTTGAATATTTTGAGCACATTATTGTCATGGCTTGTGAAGTATGCATAGCTTAGTGAAGATTGTGTGAACTTTGTAATAGTCTTAAGAAGTCTCTAATACATGCTAGAACTTAACTACATGCTCTTTGAGGCGTATGTCTAGACTACTTGCAAACATGAAATATATAGGCGATCTTTGATGCGTTTGTGCCTTTCAAGCCTACCATGTAAACAAAATCATTCTCTAGTACCTATTTTGAGCCTTAAATGTAAGAATGGTAGTATGCTAAGCATACTAAAGACCCCCATTCAACATTTCTTGACTAGCTTATCATCCTACCCTTTAAGCCTAAATGTGATTTTAATCCATACCTTTTAAGGGAATATGATGTATTTCATTCAAATGCACGTGGGAATCATTGAAGTATATTTGTGAGCTTAATTGTCAAAAGAATGGAATGCATGAAAGAAAAAGGGATGCCTTGAAAAAATAGATAAAAATATGACTCCAAGGGGAGCCAAGGCACAAAAGAAGAAAAGTGGTGAAATAAACCTTGTGAAAAAGACAAAGTTGAAAAATTCATACAAGAAGAGAAGCTTTTAGTGTGCATTTCATCATACTCTCTTGTTTGAATATCCTTACCCTTTCTTTCATAAGCCAATACCTAGGCCAAGCTACAAGCTAATAAAGACCTACTTGATTTGTGTTTGCAAAGTGGCTAAGATAGTGGAGAAGGGTGTGCAAGTGAGCTTATACTTGTGTTAGTGTATGACTTGAACTATTGTGGATTTGCATCTTTTGGATCTATAATTTGTATGCAACACTTGTTTATGACCACACACACACGTTCACTGCTTTGTTGGGTACGAAATGTTTAGGGATTGAACTTGTTCCACTGTTAATTTTCTCACCGCCGTTCATTATTATGCATGTAAAAATTGTTGAGGCATTAAAGTGAGGACAAGTTGCTTTGTTATGAACCTATGAGCCAACCAAAAATATTGTAGTTTTATTTGTTTACTCGAGGTCGAGTAAAGAGTAAGTATGGGGGAGTTTGATGTGACTAGAAATAGACACATCTTTAGTGCTTAATTGTCTACGATTTGGTAGGTTTTGATAGATAATTTGATACGTATGCTACCTAATCGTATATTTGTGTAATTGTAGGTACAATCGAAGAAAACGAGCTAAAAACGATGTGTAAAGACCAAGGAGAGACATGGACATTACAAGGACTCAAAGTTGATCAAGAAAAGGGCAAAAATGTAATTTTGGAGGTGGCAATCGATCGCCCGGAAGAGGAAATCGATCGCCTATGGACAGAAACTTTTGCAACAAAATTTACGGGTTAGCGATCGATCGCGAAGAAGTGGCGATCGATCGCCAAAGTCTACTGGAGCTCGGCGATCGATCGCCACTTTATAGCGGTCGATCGCCTCAAGGGTTTTTCCGAAAAAAAAATAATGCAGCGATCGATCACCGAAGAGTCCGGAAATTAGGAAATTGAGTCTTTTACCATGTTTAAAAGATTGTATCCCATTTTTATCACTCTCATACCCTAAAACTCGAGACTAAGCCTCATTAGTAGCAGTTTTTGATAGTTTTTCATACTCTTAGAATAATTTGAGATTTTAGATTAATCTTCTTTCATGTTTTCTTCAAGAACAACGAAGAACGGAACCGGAATCGACAAGCCGGAATCGTGATCCCTTTTAGTAACTCTTTCTTCTCCTATTAGTTTGATGTTTCTTAGATTAATATTGATTGTTGTTAATCTAGTTATGAGTAGCTAAATACTTTTGTGATTCTCGGTTGAGGAAAACGATACATTGGATGTTTACAATTCTTGTGAGATAAATTTTGTTGTTGATTTGCATTGAGTATCAATTGTTTTTTCTGATTTGATTGTCATGATTGTTATGCATGATTGTTGGACTGATCACCTAGCTATTGTTCATACAATTTAAAGCTAAATTAGATATCAAATACGGAATCGTTTGATCCCTCTAATTTACGAAGTAACTAAGATTGATTAAATTCCGTTTGTGAGTTTGTTAAATTCTTAGGGAAAACAATTGACTAGATTAAACATAGACGCTTCGATTATGTTGTTTAGCTTCATCGATCTCACTAGTTCATATGCTATCATCGATTTAAATCTTAATCGCTTGTATTTTGATTGATTGTGTGATAAGGGTTAAACTAGAACGCTTGGGCTACTTAACTAAACTTAAGGTGAGATAGGACTTTGATTATTGGATTAAACGTCCATGATGAATATTCATATGGAAATTGAACCACTTGTGAAGATCGATGATCGAGATAGTAAACGTCAATTGTAAAGTTAACCGAAAACCGAGAATCGCACTTTTCTCATAAGTTAATTCATATCGATAATTTTGCATATTAGTTTAATTTTGCATCGTAGTATTATTACTTTGAATTCAAAACCCCTTTTTATTTTCGTTTGCATAAGTTAACACAAAGATATAACCTTCCTCGTGGGATCGATCCCTACTCACGCTACTACATTCATTACTGTTATTAACTTGAGAGGGTTAATTTGGGCGTACGCGATAAACGCTACCAACCATGTCACGTTTATTTTATGTTGATGTATGTGATGCATGTTTATCATTTGATATTTAAAATTGATGAATGATATATATATATATATATATATATATGTACAAGACATATTTTCATTATCAATATTAATAAAATCATGAGATCTTTAAATCCCTCTAATAATATTAAGTCAATTTAGATGTCTTCCAATTAAAAGTACTTGTCAAGACTTCGATTGAACATGTGTGGGTTTGCCAAAGCAAAGTACCGTGACAATCTTAGTAAGGTGTGATAGGATATAAGTGATATCCACGTGACTTTAAATTGGGTTCGACTTAACTAACGTTATCTCAATAGGATTGGGAACCTAGAGGCATGGGGTTGGGTAATAATCCATTAGATGAATTAGAACAAAGTGTTGTTCGCCCAACCATCCAAGAGTTACATGTGATGTAATTGACAAAGTGTAGTCTACCTAAATAACTGAGTCTTGGGTGATTAGCCAAAGCTAACTCAAGGTTGGGTGAAATATGGATCTTGGCCCATTAATAGTTTTGAGGGTTGATAATTTTAACTAAATTGTGGGAGTTTCATTTAATATAAGACCTTATTAAATGATTAAAATCATAAACTTATTTTGCGTATTTATATTGTAGATATCCATGGCATCTAACAACATTACTAGTACACTATCATTGCGATCGGTCCTTGAATGGGACAAATTTCCTAGACCGGTATAGGAATCTGAGGATTGTCCTCAAACAAGAGAAAAAACAATATGTCCTAGAGGAACCCTTACCTGCTGAGGAACCTCTCGTTACGGCCGCAAGGGCCGATAAGGATGCCTACAAGAAGCATCAAAATGACGCTCTTGATGTTGGCTATTTATTGCAACCATGAACTCTGAGCTTCAAAAGCAACATGAGGAAATGGATGAGTTCAATATTATTGAACATCTGAAGCAACTTACCAACAACAAGCTAGACAAGAGAGGTATGACGCCTCTAAAGTTTTATTTCAGTGCAGAATGGTAGAAGGGAGCCTTGTTGGAACTCATGTACTCAAAATGATTGGATACATAGAGAATCTTGAGAAACTGGGTTTTCCGTTGGACAAGAGTTGGCTACTGACGTGATCTTGCAATCGTTGTCTGATAGCTGTAGTCAATTTGTTCTGAATTACAATATGATTGAAATTGAGAAGACTCTGCCACAGTTTTGGTATGTTGAGAACTTACGAAGCAAACACAAAGAAGTCTAAGCCCACAAATGTTCTTATTGTGAATAAGAGCAAGGGAAAGGCTAAAGCAAAGGGCTTTAAAAGGAACAAGAAAGTCTCTGTAAAACCTAATCCTCATGCTACTGCACTTAAGCCTAAGGGAGGAGTAGCTAAGGAAGGAAATTGCTTCCACTGCGGTGAGACCGGACATTGGAAGAGAAATTGCAAGTTATACCTGGAAGATCTTAAGAAGACGAAGGGAAGTGTGACTTCTACTTCAGGTATTTTTGTTATAGAAGTCAATCTATCTACTTCTTCATCATGTGTATTAGATACTGGATGTGGTTCTCGCATTTGTTTTAATGTGCAGGATCTCAAAAGGAGTAGAGTGTTGGCTTAAGGCGAAGTTGACCTACGATTGGGAAATGGAGCAAGAGTTGTTGCATTAGCTATAGGAGAATATTCATTAACTTTGCCTTCTGGCTTAATTTTAGATTTACAAGACTATTATTTTGTGACGTCGATTACTAGAATATAATTTCAATTTCTTGTTTGGACAATATTGGTTTTTCATTTATTATAAAGGACAAATGTTGCTCCATTTATTTGAATGAGATGTTTTATCTTAGTGCACAACTGATTAACGGTCTTTATGTTCTAAATCATGATATGCATGTTTATAACATAAATACTAAGAGGAATAAGACTAATGATTCTAATCCAACTTATCTCTGGCTTTGTCGCTTGGGCCATATAAACGAGAATCACATATCTAAACTTCATAAGGATGGAATTTTAGATTCATTTGATGTTGAATCATATAAAACATGTGAATCTTGTTTAATGGGCAAGATGGCTGAAGCCCATTTCAAAGACATGTTGAAAGGGCAGGTGATTTATTGAGTCTCATACATAGTGATGTATGTGGCCCAATAAGCACACAAGCTAGAGGTGGTTTTCAATACTTCGTTACATTTACTGATGACTTTAGTAGATATGAGTATGTGTACCTAATGAAACATAAATATGAAACCTTTGAAAAGTTCAAGGATTTCAAGAATGAAGTACAAAACCAGCTTGGCAAAGTTATCAAAATCCTCAGATCAGATCGAGAAGGTGAATACTTAAGCCAAGAGTTTCATGATTATCTAAAGAAGTGCGGGATAGCCCCGCAACTCACAACTCCATATACTCCACAATGGAATGGTGTATCTGAAAGGAGGAATCGAACTTTGTTGGACATGGTTTGGTCTATGATGAGTCATGCAGATCTTCCGATTTCTTTTTGGGGAAATGCTTTAGAAACATCAATATTTATACTGAACAGTGTTCCATCTAAATCAGTTGAAAAGACACCATATGAGATATGGACTAGGAAACGTCCTAGTATATCTTTTATGAAGATTTTCGGTTGTGAGGCTTACGTTAGACGTCATGCCTCCAATAAACTTGGACCCAAATCTGATAAGTGTTTATTTGTGGGGTATCCTAAGGAAACAAAAGGATACTATTTCTATTATCCCACTGAGAACAAAGTGGTTGTTGCTCGGACATGTGTCTTTCTTGAAATAGAATTTATTTCTAGAAGAACCAGTGGGAGACAAATAGAACTTAGTGACGTACAACCACAACAAAACATTGAACATAATATTGAGATGGAAACAGAGCAGACACCACAGGTTGTTGTGGATGAAATGCCTGCTCAAGAGACACAAGCACATCGTAGGTCTGTAAGAGTACACCGGGAGCCACAGAGATATGGATTTCTTGTGACTCAACAAGGTGACTTACTACTCATTGATGAGGATGAGACTTCATCCTATCAAGAAGCTATAATGGGCCCTGATTCTGAGAAATGGCTAGAGGCCATGAAATCTGAGATGGAATCCATGTATGTAAACCAAGTATGGACTTTGGTTGACCCACCTTGTGATGACCAGGGATTATAGGTGTTAATCCCGGAGTATTAATAATCCCTAAAGTGGTTTTACGTGGCGATTTGGAATTTAATCGAGGTGTTGGGCCTTCTGGGCTCGTTTATTGGGTAGTTGGGATCGTTGGACCCAGAGGTTGAGATTGTATTCACATTACGGTGTAAAACCTAAGAGTTGGGTTTTTGATGTGTCTCGGAATCTCGGGTGCTATGTGAGCACCGGTAGGGGGTTTTGGAGTTAGAGAGAGAGTTTTTGAAAACAGATGATTTTTAAGGAATCATGATGTATTTGTGGGGCTATTAGTTTTTCGGGGTATTTTGCTATAAATACAAATTGAACCCGAGATTTTAACAAAAAATATCATTTCAGCCCTCATTTTTCTCTCTCTCCCGCAGCCGCGATTCCCGTCGCCCCCTGCACCCCCGCCGTTTCAGGCGCTCCGCCAGCCGCCGTCCGGCCGCCGATCGGCGCGTGCGACCTACCACGGCTTCGTCTCGACGAGGCGCTCCTTTCCCCTCTGCCAATTGGAAGTTTCGTCGCGTGTGGAAGTCGGATTTGGCTGGTAAGCGTCGATCCCCAATTTCTAGGGTTCTTCGATTTTCGTTTGATTTTGCTTCCGATTTCGTATGGATAGCCTCCCTTACCCCTTTTGCATCCCTCTCATGTTATTCCCTACTAAATTCGGTGGTTTTGGTTCGAAATTATTTTCGAAAATTGTAGGGTTTGATTTCGAATTTTGGGGGTTTTTGGCAGGGGTATTATTTCGTGCAATTGATCGATTATTGCATGTTTTAAGAGTATTATGATGCTTGATTGAGATCGAATTGAGAAGCTTTGGTTCGAATTTGAAGGATTTTTAAGGGTTCGAATTTAAGGGCTTGTTTGGATTCGAAATTATGGGGGTTGAGTTCGAAAATGGGGAGTTTTTGTCAAGGGATGTTGATTCTTGCTTGGATAGCTTAATTGACATTTTAGATGAATTATGGTATTTTATTGGGTTCGAAATTGTGAGATTAAGGTTCGATTTTTGTAGGGCATTCTTGAACAAATTTCGATTGTCTCATTTATTTCCTTCCCTGCATGTACCCTGCCCCGGGTCTTTTAAGAGGATAATTGTCGTGTGTTGACAATATTTTGAGGGATATGGGTGTGCTTGAGCATAGGTTACATGTTCGTAAATAATTGTGAATTATTTATCGTGTTAGCACATCATTCCTCGGGGCATGGAACTCGAGCAAGGCTTGGCTCGGACTTCGGAGATTTAAGGTACGTGCGACGTACGAGCATTACTATATATATGTGAAATGCATAAGGTATTTTTGATTGCATTGAACGTTTTGCGTATGGTTATACATATATGTTGATATAGCCAAGGAATGACCCAAATCTTGATATCGCCGCTTGTAGCGTGCGTGACATTAGAGTAGGATGACTCTTACATGATATAAGGGGTACTGGGTTTATTTGACTATATTAGGGCATTTGAGATGCCTGGGAATGATCGTAAAATCATGTATTCTTCGTAAGACATTTTGAGATGTCTAAGTTCGTAGAATCGTGTATTCATTATAAGACACTTGAGATGTCTAAGTATAATGAAGGATTGGTAAAAAAATGCTAAGGCATTTGAGCTATCTGTGATTGATAGCAAGGTTGTGAAATCAGTATTAGATATTGTGATATCTGTAATTGCATGTTTAATGAATTTGTAATCACTATATGTTGATATTCGAGGATTAGGCATGCGATGAGTTAATCAATGCGTTGATTTACTGATTTATGAGATTTGATGAGTTTGATGTTGTGAGAACAGGGACAGTACACGGAATCCCGGATGAGGATGTTGCCATCCAGGGAGTATCATTTAAATTCATTAGTATTTACTTGTGTTGTAAATTATGAATTTCATTATTATGATTATGGGATTTTGTGTATTGGTATGCTCACCCCGTTGGGGGCTGTCTCTGTTGGGACAGGTGGACAGGTACATCGATGGCTATGGAGCTGAGCTCGAGCTGTTGATTTGAGGTACTCCCAGGATCGTGGTACCAGGGCTTGATGGAGCACGGTATCGTATAGAGTACCTATATATACACCTGAGGATTTATACATATTCATGATGCTCGCATGTGAGCACGATTATACTTGTATATGGATTGTATATAAAGGCATGAGCCTTTCTCTCTTTCATTTAAGGTTGCATGCAATTAGGTTGAATTGCTAGAATGATATGAGAGTCATTGGTGTATTATGTGGGTGTTGGAACCCGCTTTTGTTGACATATGTGTGGTGTCTTCCCTGGCTGGGAATCTACTTGTATTACTGCTTTCTGTTGAGTATTATGTGTTCCCTGGCCGGGAATTTTGTTATGTGTTGTACTCTTTTTTTGGGATAGCTCTATTTATGGGGAGACTCTGCCCAAATTTTTATAAAAGTTTACAATGTGAAAAGTGGCACCAAGGGGTTGGTAAAGGGCAAACATATGAGTCTTTCATTGACAGGCAATGATTAAGTATCATCAGAGCTTCCCGATTGACATTTTATAGAAAGCATGTACCACACATAGTGGTTAATACACTAATCAAGGTTTAAGGGCTTGGGGTCCTTACACACCTGAAGGGGTAAGACCCATAGGGTGAAAATGGAATTTCAAGAAGAAGACTGACATGGATGGTAATATACAAACCTTTAAAGGATGACTGGTTGCTAAAGGTTTCAAACAAATTTACTTGAGGATGTGTACATGACACAACCCGAGGGTTTTGTCGATCCAAAGGATGCTGGAAAGATATGCAAGCTACAACGATCCATTTATGGACTGAAGCAAGCTTCTCGGAGTTGGAATCTTCGTTTTGATGATGCAATCAAAGAGTTTGGTTTCATCAAAAATGTAGATGAACCTTGTCTCTACAAGAAGGTCTGTGGGAGCATAATTATCTTCCTAGTGTTGTATGTAGATGACATACTTCTCATTGGGAATGATATCCCTGCCTTGCAATCTGTAAATATTTGGCTAGGGAATTGTTTTTCTATGAAAGACTTAGATGAAGCCACCTATGTGTTAGATATTAAGATATATAGAGATAGATCAAGAAAATTACTTGGCCTAAGTCAAAGTACACATATAGATAAAGTGCTAAAACTGGTTTAGCATGCAAGAGAATCAAAGAAATTATTCATGCTTATGACACATGGAATGCATCTCATGAAGGATCAATGTCCTTCAACACAAGATGAGAGACAACGCATGAGTAAGATTCCATATGCGTCAGCTATTGGATCTATCATGTATGCCATGATATGTACTCGTCCCGATATTTCGTATGCTTTGAGCATGACGAGCAGATATCAAGTTTATCCAGGTGAATGTCACTTGATCACTGTCAAGAATATCCTGAAGTACTTAAGAAGAACTAAAGAGACATTCTTGATTTATGGAGGCGATGAAGAACTCAATGTAATAGGTTACACTGATGCAAGCTTCCAAACCGACAAGGATGATTTTTGATCGCAATCAAGATATGTATTTTGCCTAAATGGCGGTGCTGTGAGCTGGAAGAGTTCAAAGCAAGAGATAGTAGTCGATTCTACAACTGAAGCTGAGTATATTGATGCCTCAAATGCAGCAAAGGAAGCCGTTTTGATCAATAAGTTCATTTCTGAGCTTGGGGTTGTGCCTAGCATTCTAGGTCCGATTGAACTCTATTGTGCAAACAATGGAGCCATCGCATTGGCTAAGGAACGCAGATCTCACCAGCAATCCAAACACATATTTGGCGTTTTCATTTCATTCGAGAAAACATTGAAAGATGAGATGTAAAAATATGCAAAGTACCAACTGATGACAATGCATCTGACCCACTGACAAAACCGTTGTCACAGCAGAAGCAAGATCGTCATTCTAGATCTTTAGGCATTAAGTACATGTCGGATTGGTTTTAGGGCAAGTGGGAGATTTGTTGGGATATCCCCTAAGACAATTCATTAGATGATTGATTTTGGCATACAATGTAATATGATTTTCTTAATGGCAATTCATTATTATATATTATTCCAGTATCTGTGTAATATGAATAAATATATGTTAATGTCCTTAGAATAATATTGTATTATTCTTAAAGATTGTTCCTGGTCAAGTATTATCATGAATTAGGATAATGATAATGCATTGAGACTAGTATGTATTGATTGATGAATTTGTTCATAGATATGAGATATCTAATCAACGCACGGGTACATGTTAGAGAACTATGTACTGGAGAGATCCACCATGAGAATGCTACATGGATAGTTATATGAATGTCATAAGCAACTCTCATAGTGATAATAGTGTATGTAATTCTTACGACTTGAGATTATCAGATCCCAACATAAGGAGTTGTGTATTTTGATATTGTCAAACGTTACCTATAACAGGGTAAACTATAAAAACAGTTATTGAATACACCACGAATTATGTAGAGGGCTGTTGAGTGATCAAGATAGGATTTGTCCCTCCTATATAACATGAGAAGTGTTTGGGCCATTGATCAAGTGAAACTAAAATGCATGGTCATGCTCGAATGAGTCGATATGTGATATCAAGCTTATTCGTTTATTCTAGTCTACTTGGGGATCAAGAAATAAAATATTGAACTATATGAGTATGACTTATTCCATGACTCGTGTTTAATCTAAACACATAAGACAAAGGGATTAAGTTACATGGTGAATATTATCACAGGCCATAGGTATTGCCGAGTCAATGACATTCTTGTAACTTAGGTAGCTTTGATGTGTTGCTAGATATTGCTCATTGCTTGTGACATAAAATTAGATTTTATGGCACTGCCAACATTTCAAGATCCTAACAGGTCACAGAAAAGATTAAATCGATAAAGGGAAGTTAAAATCCATTGGATGAATTAAGTTGATTAAGAAGAGTCCTAATCATATAATTTTATGGGTCGTATTTATATATATAGAGATATATATAAATATGATATATATGGATATACAGATATAGTGTGTTGGGCCAAGGTTTTACTAACCTTATTCTGATTATTAGCCACCGCCTAAAATATCTTATATATACATATATGTGCATTTTAGGGTGTAAGGACACTAGTTCTTTAAGTGTGGATTTAGATACAATAAGAACTAAGCATGCATAATCAGAGTATAATGATTCATGTTGATGCCTTGAGCTATTAAGATTACAGTGCCAAAATAAAGTTCCAAAAGGATTAATTACATTCCCAACCAAATGAATGTTAATCCTATAGCTTTACACTACTCCTAGAGTAGAGACTATACAAAAGAATCCCATCTTCTATACCAAAAGCACTCCTCACAAGCTCACCGTATCAACCCGGTCCTTAGTTCGTCATGCCAAAAAGTACCTACAGGAACAACCCCAAACCATGAACATATAACAAACCATATTCACAATAATATGATTGTAATATAGAAATGAGTAAACTGTAAATAAAAATCACTTCCTGCATTTAATACAGTTAAATGCTCCCATTTGTTGTCCCTGTACCACAATCATAATCAATAGATTATAATACCAAAAATGTATGTCATGACATGCACCAGTTCCATTAATACCAATAACCTGTTTCCAAGTCTTATTATATCAGTGGCATAATACCCCTCGCGTTGACATGGCAGAGGCAATAATACCCCAGCAAATAATATCCCTCGCTACAGTAATATGACAGCGGAATTATCCTTCGCTTCGACATATTAGCGGAAAATATTCTCTCATCGCTACGGTATGACAGCGGCAAGTATTCTTCATCGCTACACCATGAAGGCGGCAAGTATTCTTCATCACTGGAATATAACCTCGACTTACAATCACATGCACCAATGCATTCCATGTGTGTATGCAACCATAATGCATCAACCAATTTGTGTATGCAACCATAATGCATAACCAATGTGTATATGCAACCCTAATGCATAACCAAATCGAATGCGTAAAATACATTTTACCGTCCGATGCCCGTACGTCTCACTACGTACCTTTGTTCCAAAAGTGGAGATGTCGTAGGACTTTATCTCCTTGGCTGTGTTGCCACCTGGGATGTTTCTACACATTCACACAAATCAATATTAGAAGTCAATAGTTCGATACCAAAAATCCCATAAAAATAACCAAAAAAACATAATTTTGCTTCTCGCGATCGATCGGCAATGGCCCCCGATCGATCGCGAGATGCTACTGCCTCAACGCCCAAAATTTACCATTCCGCGATCGATCGCCAAAAACATGCCGATCCCTCGCGGACTTTGCCAACATGATATTTTAAAAGTATTTTCCAAAAAAAGCAATAAAACTCAAATAAACATGATTTACCAACATAATTAACACACCCACCCCAAATAAACCATGTCAATACTCAATTTCCCAGCATGCATCACATGCACCCTGAAATGCATTATCAGGTCACGCCCACCAAATGACTAAGCATTTCACCAAATTAATTAATCCAACACACTTAATTAACACCATAAATATCACATAAACATAATTAATGTCCAAATGCACATAATTATTTCGTGGATATCACACAGGGTTAGAGGTTGATACAGATTAACAAAAACCCTAGCAGACGATTCGAACAAAAAGAAGTAGTTGTCACCTTGTTTTGACTGTTCGTCCCTATTTTTTTCACTCATTGAATATCAAGTCTAGCAACTTGATATCTTCAACGTCCCTTTCGATTCAATTGTGTGGATACCGTAGAGGCAAAGCTGCAAAGTTTTGCTCGTGACTCGTGGACGTTTTGCTTCGAGGATTCTACATCAAACACGCTTCAAAGGTATAACTCTCGACACCCAATATGATAACTTCGTATAGGTCCATGGATGGAATCCGAAAAATTTTATTCCACTGCGTTGTATGCTTGTCGGATTTCTTATAGATATGACATGTTGAATTGTAGTATATGTGATTATGATACATTGAACTGCATAATATGAACTGTATTGATATGAGATGATATATTGAGTTGCATCATATGAGATTACATGAGACATTGATGCATGATAGTCTGAGTTGCATCACATGAGATTACATAATACATTGATGCAGACATATCATATTGATCCTACAGTTCATTTGATTCCATTTGATATTGATGTGATCTATAATGTCATGGCGACGCAGGCCATGGCGATGACAGGCAGTTTAGGTAGCAACTGTAATCACGCATGTTGTGACCTGACCTAGACACGAGGGAGGATGGGCACAACACATGATGATTCTCCTAGCACAATGTGTGTGTGTCGCCACCCTCTGCTCGTATTGGGGTATTGAAAGGGTGGATTATTACGTGTATTTGAGCTTTGATTTGTATATATTTTCGTGTAGATTCCGTGAAGATGTTATGCTTTTTGGTATTTATTTGCTTGTTTCAGGAATCTATGTGGAATATGGAAGAATTGAGCTAGAATGAAGAAAACGAATCAAATCAAGCCAAGAAATGAAGAATCTGAATTTTGGCATGCTCGATCAATCGGAACAGGAAGGCGATCGATCGACAGAGACAGAAAGTTTGGCCAACATTAAATTTTAGAGCTCGATCGATCGGATGCACCTTCTCGATCGATCGACATTGGCAGAGTCTTGACAAGAAATTTGGAAGAAAGCTCGATCGATCGGCAACTCGTGCTCGATCGATCGAGCGAGGCAGAGTGTGAGACCCCGTTATCTAAACAAGATTCTAAGGTGCAATTAAGAGAACTAATCATTCATAAATCAGAGTATTAGGCTGTGTTAATAATCCTGAGCTTAAGAGTTACAGTACCAAAGAAGTTCAAAAGGAATTAGATACATTCCTAACAAAAGTGTACTAAACTAAAGCTTTAGTGTACACTATGTAGAAGCTATACAAAAGTAATTTCTGTTCTGCTAATCCTGTAGCACTCCTTACAGCTCAGCGTATCAACTCCGACCCTGGTTCTCCATGTCAAAAGCACCTACAAAGACAACCCCCAACACATGAGCACATGGTAATTCATATTCAACATAATATGAATGAAAAGCGTAAATGCATAAATCATAGATATAAAATACTTCCTGAATTCCAATGCATTTAAAACGCCCATTTTGGTTGTCCCTGTACCATAACTCATAATTAAATCAATAACTGATATTATGATTTTAAACAAATGACATGACATAACTTTACTTCTTAAATCTTGAAATCAATCCTTAGTCAGTTCATCGTCAGTGTATTTTAATGCCCTTCGCTTCATAACTTTAGAACAAGCGGACCTCCCCCCCCCCCCCCCCCCCCCCTCGCTTCATCATATAAGCGACATTTCTAACATCGCTTCATATGGTAAACCTCGCTTCAATGTGCAAGCGGACCTCCACCCCCTCGCTTCACATTTTAGCGGCATAGTAGCGGCAAGCATTAAAATCATCACTGTGATAACCGTGACTCGTGGAATACACACCAAATATTCCACAACATACATATGCAACTACTATGCATAATCAACATGTATCACACTCACAATGCATAAACTGATACATACTTGTATCTATCGTGTGTCAAATTAATAAACATATAATACATGTTGCCGTTGGGTGCCCGTACTTCGCTTACGTACCTTTCCAAAATATGGTATGTCGCAGGACTCTATCTCGCGCGTTGTGTGGCTATCTGTGAAGGCTCTACACAAGTGTACAACACAATATTAGATGCCAATAATAGCCCAATATCAAAAATCCTACAAAAATAAATCAAAACTCAACATTTGGCTTCTCGCGATCGATCACCAATAAGCCCCGATCGATCGCGAGATGCTACTGCCTCAACATTCAAAATTCTGTCTTCCGCGATCGATCGCTGAAGTTGTGCCGTTCGATCGCGGCATCGCCGATCGATCGCGCCAAACTCGCGATCGATCGTCGAATGCTTCTGCCTCGCACTCTGGTTCTAGCGATCGGTCGGGAAAACGCGCCGATCGATCGCCAATACCTGCAAATCGCGAACAAATGCCATTTTCGAACACATTCCCAAAGCTATCATAAAATGCACCATAAATCATCATCCCCCAACAACTTAACATGCAAAATACACCAATATACTACCATGTAGCTATACAAAACAATAATCTCATCAACAAGCTACTACACATGCCATTTCTACACAACACAATAACTCTCCTTAAACAGAATTAAACCAAGACAAGACATTGTTCCTCACCCTTTTTGCTCCAACTTTTTGCAGGGTTTCAAGGCTTGAAATGGCAGATTTCTTCTTCCAACTTCCTTAGCAGATGCTGGACGAAAATGAGGGAAGGATTTGGGGAGAAATGGAGTGATAGAGATTGAGTGGTGGAGAGGTAAAGTGAGGTATGGGGCAGCTGGAATCTGCAGAATTGGGTATGGGTTGAGGGGGGTGGTTGGATGGTGGGTTATGTGATGTGTTATGTTTTGGTCCCGGTATTTAGCATGATGTATTAAAATATCCTCACATGATATTTTATAGTATTTAATCAATAAAACACTTCAAATTCCAATTAAACATGCTATACCACAATGACCAACACACACCCCAAATAATCATGCCATAACCCAAATTCCCAACATATATCATATGCACCCTGAAATGCATTAATAGACCATGACCACTACATGACTAAGCATTTCCCAATATAAATATATCAATTCCATAATTTAACACCATAATCCTCATATAACATAATAAATGTTCAAATGAACATAATCATTTCGGGGATATCACAATACTCCCCTACTTATAAGATTTCGTCCTCGAAATCAGCCTGCACTTACCCAAAACGAAATAGAAGATAAATCACATACCAGAAAACAGTTCCGGATAGTGCTGCACCATGTGTCACTCCGTCTCCCACGTGGCCTCTTCGACACCCCTACGATCCCACTGAACTTTGACCATAGGTATCACCTTGTTCCGAAGTCTGCGATCTGCTCGATCCAAAAGTCTAACAGGCCGCTCCACATAAGATACATCGGACTCTATCTAAACCTCAGAAGGTTGCAACACATGAGAAGGATTTCGTACTTCCGCAACATAGATACGTGGAATACATCGTGTATACCGGGCAGAGAGGGTGGTAAGGCCAGTCGGTAAGCCAGGGTGCCAACCCGCTGTAAGATCTCGTACGGTCCAACATATCTCGGGGATAACTTCCCCCGCATTTCAAAACGTACTACACCTCTAAAAAGGTGAGATCTTCAAGAAGACCCTGTCGCCCAACTTAAACTCTAACGGCCGACGCCGTTGATTAGCATACACTGCCTGCCTGTCCTGAGCTGCTTTCATTTTCCATCTGATTACCTTCACCTTTTCTTCCATTTCTTGGACCAACTCTGGTCCTCCGACCGATTTGCGATCCACGTCGTCCCAACATAACGGTGACCTACAACCTCTACCGTAGAGGGCCTCAAAAGGAGCCATCTATATGCTTGCCTGGTAGCTATTGTTATAAGAAAATTCTACCAAGGCTACCGAATCCTGCCAAGAAGCATCAAACTCCAACACACATGCCCTCAACATGTCCTCGAGCGTTTGGATAGTACGCTCGGTCTGGCCATCCGTTTGGGGATGGTATGATGTGCTCAACCTCAATTTTGTACCCAGAGCTGACTGAAGACCTTCCCAGAAGTGGGATGTAAATCGCGGATCTCGATCAGACACAATCGAAACAGGGATCCCATGCAGTCTCACTACATCTCTGACATATAACTGAGCCATCTCAAGTACGTGAAGATCATACTCTATGGAATGAAGTGAGCCACTTTAGCAATCTGTCCACGACTACCCAGATAGCATCAAAACCCGAAACGGTCCTCGGTAAGTGGGTCACGAAGTCCATGGATACGTGCTCCCACTTCCACTCTGGCACATCCAAGCTTCTAAGCTCACCACCAGGCCTCTGCCTCTCAGCCTTCACTTGCTGACAAATCAAGCATCGCCTAACAAATGTAGTAACATCTTGTTTCATTCGTTTCCACCAAAACTGGCCACATAAATCTTTGTACATTTTCTTTCCGCCCGGGTGGATACTCATCCTGCTACAATGGGCTCGCTGTAATATTCCCTGACGCAACTCAGGCGTATTCTGAACCAACATCGGTCACCTAACCTCAAAGAACCGTCCTCAGCTATTCTGAACCTAGACGACTGACCCCAGACGAACCACTGACAACCATCTCTGGACCTCTTCGTTTGCCCTGAGCCTTCCGGATGTGTTCATAAATGTCCGGCTCAGCTAATAAAGTCCATACCTGTACCGGTGAAGCAGACACATCATAATCAAAACCCAGCTGACAGTAGGAAGTCATCATAGCTGACAAACACATGACGTCCTCTGCTGTGTTCTTCACTTTCCGACACAAAGCGTCGGCTGTCAAATTTTCTCTTCCCGGATGGTACTCGATTTCACAATCATAGTCTTTCAGGAGGTCCATCCATCTTCTTTATCTCATATTCAGCTCATCCTGCGTAAACAAGAACTTCAGGCTCTTTTGATCGGTGTAGATGGTAAATGAGGTACCATATAAGTAGTGTCGCCATATCTTCAAGGCAAACACTATAGCTGCTAGCTCCAAATCATGGATTGGATACCTCGTCTCGTGTGGCTTCAATTGTCTCGAAGCATAAGCCACTACATGTTTATCCTGCATCAGTACGCATCCTAAACCCTGAAGGGATGCATCAGTATAGAGAACAAACCGCTTGTTCTCCCTGGGAATCACAAATACTGGTGCCGAAGTCAATCTGTGCTTCAACTCCTGGAAGCTCTGCTCACAAGCTTCCGACCAAAAGAATGGAACTCCCTTCTGAGTTAGCTGCGTCAATGGCTTGGCAATCTTTGAAAACCCTTCGACGAATCGTCGATAATACCCGCCCAAACCAAGAAAACTTCGGATCTCAGGAACTGTAGTAGGCGTAGAAGAATCCATAACTGCCTTTATCTTCCTGGGGTCTACTGATATCCCCTCACTCGAGATAATATGACCCAGAAATGCTACGCTGTTCAGCCAGAACTCACACTTGCTGAGTTTGGCGTACAGCTGATGATCTCTGAGGATCTGGAGCACCGCCCTCAAATGATTGGCATGCTCCTCCTTACTTCTTGAATAAACTAGAATGTCGTCAATAAATACGATCACGAACTGATCAAGATACTTCTGAAACACTCTGTTCATCAGGCTCATAAAGACAGCCGGGGCATTCGTCACCCCGAACGGCATCACTAAGAACTCGTAGTGCCCATACCGAGTCCGAAAAGCTGTCTTTTGTATCTCATCAGCTCTTACTCGTATCTGGTGTTAGCCTGACCACAAGTCAATCTTCGAGTAAAGCTCTGTGCCCTGAAGCTGATCAAATAAATCATCAATCCTCGAAAGGGGATACTTGTTCTTAATCGTCTTTTTATTCAACTGACGATAATTGATGCACAGGCGCATCGAACCATCCTTTTTCTTCACGAACAAGACTGGCGCACCCCAAGGCGATACACTAGGACGAATGTACCCCTTGTCGAGGAGTTCCTGCAACTGCACTTTCAGCTCCCTCAGCTCTGCCGGTGCCATCCTATAAGGGGCACGGGAAATAGCAGATGTCCCTGGCAGTAACTCAATCTCAAACTCAACTTCTCTGATCGGCGAAAATCCTGGAATCTCATCCGGAAACACATCGGTGAATTCCGCAACTACTGGTATATCCTCGATCCTCAACTCTTCCTTTTCCTCTGATACGTCCACGGTATAAATAAGATAGCATGTGTGACCGCGTTCTAACAACCGCAACATCTTAACTGCCGAAATCAACGGAATCCTTGGACGAGAGCCGTCCCAATAGAAGGTCCATTGAAACCCCTGATCAGACAGAAAACGCACCATCCTCTGTCGGCAATCAACCACGGCCTGGTATATGATCAACACATCAATACCGACAATACAGTCAAAATATGCCATATCCAACAAAATCAGATCAGCCCTCAGATCATTGCCCTCAAAATAAATGAGGCAATCAGATAATAGTTGATCCGTAATCACATGCTTTCCCGTGGGTGTCGAGACCTTAAGAGGCGTGGGCAACAGAGACGAGCATAGATGGTGTTTCTCCACAAAAGCAGAAGATATGAAAGAATGAGAAGCACATGTATCTACCAAAATAAATGCAGAGTACGTAAGTAAGTAGCATGTACCAGCAATCACCTCCTCCGAAGCTGCCTCTGCCTGCTCTCGAGTCAGTGCATATACATGACCCTGCGGCGGCCCTGCTGCTTGACCTCCCTGCGGTCGGGGTGCAAACTGCTGCCTCTGTGGTACCGTCCCGGCGTCAAATCTTGGCCTATTCGGCCCAAAGTCTGCCTGACCTCCCCGATTGGGGCAAACCCGAGCCAGGTGGCCCATCTTGCCTCAAATATAACAGCCTCGACAGTCTCGTGTCAAGTGAGATCCTCCATAGTTGTCACATTTGTTCCCTCCTGTTCTACTTCCCTGTGCTGGTCCCCGATTGCCTTGCTTCTGATTCTGAAATTTCTTCCCACCAAATCTAGAAGATGAAGAAGCCCCACGAAGCTTAAACTGGTCTCCTCGTGGCCTCAGGCTGTCAACAACCGGTCTCTGTGGTGGTACGAAAGGGGGTACAGCTTCCTTGTACACGCTAACCCCAATCTCTGCCAGCTCTGCTCTAGTCAGGGCATCATCGAATGAGCTGGGGTTGCTAGAGACAACCCGGTCAAATAACTTTGGCATTGGCATGACCGTTCACAGCGATATGAGGTACATACCTCAACAGTGAAGAATACTGCATGGCATAATCTGATACAGTCATGCTGCCCTGCTTCAGGTTGGTGAACTCATCTTCTTTTACTTGTCTGGCAGCGGCGGAGAAATACCGGTTAAGGAACCGGGTTCTGAACACAGTCCAATCTACTGGCATACCCTGAGCCCTCAGCTCCATAATTGTTATTATCCACCACATGGAAGACTTTTTCGCCAGTTGAAACTCTGCCAACCTCAGCCAGGCAGTCCGTGCATAGGGCGCTGACACAAATATCTGCTCCAGTCTCTCTAGCCATTCCTCGGCTGCTTACCCAGTCTCAGTCCCTTCAAATAGCGACGGATGATAGCTCAAGAACTGAGTCAGGCTAAGTTCCCTTGGTAGCAATATCTATGCACTGGGCTCCATGCCCACATCAGGTGGCGGTAAAGGATTGGTCTGAGCAATACTCGCATTTATACTGCCCACATCTCCTACTTCTTCATTGAGGTTCTCCAGATTAATAGCCGCCATGCTGTAACATAAGGGTTAACAACAATACCAAAAGCAGTTCGTAATACAAGCCGTTAGATAACAATAGGAGAAATATTCAAAAGCATGTTAGTATGACAACTTATACACAACATATGCATCACACGTATAAACATGCCCACCAATGAATACCTAACCAACTTGTTTCTAAAGGCTACCCTTCGCTCGTTCCCTGGTTCTCTAACCTGGCTCTGATACCAAAATGTGAGACCCCGTTATCTAAACAAGATTCTAAGGTGCAATTAAGAGAACTAATCATTCATAAATCAGAGTATTAGGCTGTGTTGATAATCCTGAGCTTAAGAGTTACAGTACCAAAGAAGTTCAAAAGGAATTAGATACATTCCTAACAAAGGGGTACTAAACTAAAGCTTTAGTCTACACTATGTAGAAGCTATACAAAAGTAATTTCTTCTGCTAATCCTGTAGCACTCCTTACAGCTCAGCGTATAAACCCCGACCCTGGTTCTCCATGTCAAAAGGACCTACAAAGACAACTCCCAACACATGAGCACATGGTAATTCATATTCAACATAATATGAATGAAAAGCGTAAATGCATAAATCATAGATATAAAATACTTCCTGAATTCCAATGCATTTAAAACGCCCATTTTGGTTGTCCCTGTACCATAACTCATAATTAAATCAATAACTGATATTACGATTTTAAACAAATGTCATGACATAACTTCACTTCTTAAATCTTGAAATCAATCCTTAGTCAGTTCATCATCAGTGTATTTTAATGCCCTTCGCTTCATAACTTTAGAACAAGCGGACCTCCCCCCCCCCCCCCCCCCCCTCGCTTCATCATATAAGCGACATTTCTAACCTCGCTTCATATGGCAAACCTCGCTTCAATGTGCAAGCGGACCTCCACCCCCTCGTTTCACATTTTAGCGGCATAGTAGTGGCAAGCATTAAAATCATCACTGTGATAACCGTGACTCGTGGAATACACACCAAATGTTCCACAACATACATATGCAACTACAATGCATAATCAACATGTATCACACTCACAATGCATAAAATGATACATACTTGTATCTATCGTGTGTCAAATTAATAAACATATAATACATGTTACCGTTGGGTGCCCGTATGTCGCTTACGTACGTTTCCAAAATATGGTATGTCGCAGGACTCTATCCCCTGCGTTGTGTGGCTATCTGTGAAGGCTCTACACAAGTGTACAACACAATATTAGATGCCAATAATAGCCCAATATCAAAAATCCTACAAAAATAAATCAAAACTCAGCATTTGGCTTCTCACGATCGATCGCCAATAAGCCCGATCAATCGCGAGATGCTACTGCCTCAACATTCAAAATTCTGTCTTTCGCGATCGATCGCTGAAGTTGTGCCGATCGATCGCGCCAAACTCGCGATCGATCGTCGATTGCTTCTGCCTCGCACTCTGGTTCTCGCGATCGATCGGTAAAACACGCCGATCGATCGCCAATACCTGCAAATCGCGAACAAATGCCATTTTCGAACACATTCCCAAAGCTATCATAAAATGCACCATAAATCATCATCCCCCAACAACTTAACATGCAAAA
Source organism: Haberlea rhodopensis (assembly GCA_907163345.1). Lineage (NCBI taxonomy): Eukaryota > Viridiplantae > Streptophyta > Magnoliopsida > Lamiales > Gesneriaceae > Haberlea > Haberlea rhodopensis. The sequence continues at coordinate 182,086 of CAJQUN010000084.1, read as the reverse complement.
TACACCAATATACTACCATGTAGCTATACAAAACAACAATCTCATCAAAAAGCTACTACACATGCCATTTCTACACAACACAATAACTCTCCTTAAACAAGAATTAAACCAAGACAAGACATGGTTCCTCACCCTTTTTGCTCCAACTTTTTGCAAGGTTTCAAGGCTTGAAATGGCAGATTTCTTCTTCCAACTTCCTTAGCAGATGCTGGACGAAAATGAGGGAAGGATTTGGGGAGAAATGGAGTGATAAAGATTGAGTGGTGGAGAGGTAAAGTGAGGTATGGGGCAGCTGGAATCTGCAGAATTGGGTATGGGTTGAGGGGGTGGTTGGATGGTGGGTTATGTGATGTGTTATGTTTTGGTCCCGGTATTTAGCATGATGTCTTACAATATCCTTATAGTATTTAATCAATAAAACACTTCAAATTCCAATTAAACATGCTATACCACAATGACCAACACACACCCCAAATAATCATGCCATAACCCAAATTCCCAACATATATCACATGCACCCTGAAATGCATTAATAGACCATGACCACTACATGACTAAGCATTTCCCAATATAAATAGATCAATTCCATAATTTAACACCATAATCCTCATATAACATAATAAATGTTCAAATGCACATAATCATTTTAGGGATATCACGCAGAAAGTCAGACTCGGAAGCTGAAGGCACTCGATCGATCGAGACTTATGCACCGATCGACGCAAAATTTTCAGAAAAATAAAGTCTTGATTTGGTTAGATTTTTGGTAACTCTTCCATATTCCTCCTCCTCTGTAAATTAGGAAATTAGGGCACAAAAATTGCATCCATTATTCTGAATATAATCAGACCTAAATAATATTCTTGAGCCGCCTTTCATCTTCCCGGAACAGAGAAGGTTGAAGAATCCTTTGAAGTGCAAGGAAGGAAGCGAGAGAAGAAGCATCGGTCAACGCACGGAGTCGCTCCTACGTTTATCGTATTTCTAAACTCTAATTAATTTGATTTTCAGATTTTATTTGATGTTTTTAGGTTGAGAGACGATTAAACATCTTATTAAGTTGATTTGAATTTAATTAAGTTTATTTTATCAAGTTTAAGGAATATTGTGTTTGAATCTTTGATTTGGTTGTGTTTGAGTGGATTGATTTCTTTTGTTCATGAATTATATGCTTCATGCTATCAAAGCCTAGCTACCTTTGATTGAATTTGTGAATTATAATTGAGATCGAGAGATAAAATTATAATACGCTAAAATAATTCATGTTGTATGTTTTAGATTTAGATCGAGAGATTAAATCACATACGTGGTCACTTTAAATTGAAAGATTTAAAGATCAACGGTTTTCATAGAGATTTATTCGGTATTAAATTGGTTTAAGTGAATGAGAGTTACTTGTGTCAATTTATTACTAGTTTCAATATAGCTCGAGAGAGTGTATTGATTATATTCGAAAATCCGTCACCTTAAGAATTGGTTGATAAGTAATTGTTTTAACAAACAAATCATTGACGATAACACAATTGAACAAACATCTTGATAGATTTCTTGAGCGGAATTCTTTCGCATCTTCAAAGGAGTTGTTTTATTTTTGAGTTTATCAAGTCTTTAGTTTAATTAGTTAATTAATCATCTTTTTCGTAGGCTGGATATAGTTTTGCTAATTTTATTTGGTACTTATACGCTAGTCCCTGTGGGTTCAACATCCTTATATATCACTATACTAAAACTTGACACCGTACACTTGCGGTAGAATCGCTACACTGAGAAATAATTGTTTAAAATAAAAGCGATCAGGTATGACCCCCATTGTCGGGGCTATCATATCTTTGTTGTATGGACTTGATAAGTATTACTGGTAGATGTCCTGCAGATGCCTGAGAGGTAGATCTAGGAGTACCGGAGCTCTTTGAGAGCGAGCTCAGGTTGATATTTTTATGTTTTGTGTCCCAGCTATTTGTTAAACACTTTTAAAGAATTAATTTACTCACCGAGGTATGCCTCGAGAAGATGAAATTTAAGTATGAAATGTCTGGGAATTTTGTTACTGCATGATTTATGAATTGTATGAATTGATGTTGAATGAGAAAATGACGTTACGTATATTTTCATTCTTGACTGGAGAGTAATTTGATATATGTAATATTAAAAAAAAAAATAGGGCCATGTTTTGGAACTTTTAAAACTAATCTTCCATTTTTTACATAAATAATCATCATTGTGTGATAATTAAATGCACGATTAGGAACAAGCCCTCACACCTCGTAGGACCCCAATATTTTTTCAGTCTCCGTCATAGGCCTTTGGACCTCCTCCGATTTCCCTTTTCGATGTAAAAGGGGTTCTGTTCCATAGGACGGTGGTAACCACCCTCCTTTCCTTCTTCCTGAAGAACTTGGTTGTGACTCCAACTCCTTGACTAGGGTTTGAACATCTCGAAGGTTTTCAAGAATTTCCTCCCGATGTTTAATCATGATCTCCTTCTGACTTTGAATCTGATGGATCTGTATAGGGATTTGGTATTGTAAGTATCCATATCTCTGCATTGTCTTCTGAATCTCTCTAAGATCTTGAGATATCTTAGAAGTATTCGAATCAGTTTCTCGAAAGGTTGGTTCACCCATCCTATTCTTCTGGTCCGGATCCGGTTAAGTGGTTGGGATCTGGAATGATGTGGTTATGCTTCATGATCTCTCTCCTGGGCCACGGTTAACTCGATTTGTAGCTTGAGGTTCATCCTTTAAAGGTTCCTTGCTACCTTCTCATGTTCTTGATACTGGTATATGCTAACAGGGCTAGCACAAATTTCCAGTATAATGTTCCATTTCTGGTTGAATTGTTTAGCTTCGGCCAGATATCCTTGATTTAGTTCTTCCAATTTCTGGAAGTACCACATATATGAGTTTCACCTTGAACAAACGTTTGGATCCATAATTTCTCTTGAATAGTCTCCCCCGTATAGGTTACAAATTAATATTCAAGATATTACTATAATATTTTCAGAATAAACATAGGCTCTGATACCATTTAAAGGATCGCGGGGGCTTAAAAACGCTAAAATGCTTAAAATAAGCAAAATATGCATCATATATTTAAGGTTAAAAATGTCATTATTTTCAAATTTTCTCTCGCCATGGAGGGATTAGAAAAAAAAAATTTGAAACTAGGTAGTGATCTATAAAGACTTTTGTAGTATGGAGTAAATCAAAAATCAAAATTAGGTTTACGGGTTTGTTTCTGATTGTCTCAAAATTTTATGCATATATACTTTAAATATAACATTAAAAATATATTATATCCAGCTTAGTGCGATTTGAAAATAAAGAAGATTTTAGCTCATTAATTATTGTAAGAAGGTTTTTTTTTACAACATTATTTTAAGAAGGTTTTGATCCATATAAAATAGAATAAATTACAGTTGTCTATCCTATGAAAAATATTTAATACAATTTTTGACATCTAGTTTAATAATAAATGATAGACTCCTATAGAATAACAACATTACAATATCACTATCTCTATTTTGTAATAGATATATAAAAAATTACATATGTTTTCCATATTATCCGACAAAATAAAATATATAATATGGAAAGTAGATGATATTGTTTAAATTATATAGGTGAAATTCGATATTGCTCAAACTAGACGGATCTATATGTAATTCACTATAAAATAAAGGCGATGGTATATTTGAAAGGAGGTTTTGAATTAAAAATTATAGATTTCTCGTGATGTTTTATTTAGTGAAGTAGTATATATTTTCATCTACATACTTTAAAAGGTCAAACATAAGTTATTTTAAGAAGTTATCCTTAATGAGATGGTATATATATAATTTTTTATATATATTTTTATTTTTATAATTATATTTGTGTAAGTATATACTACCTTACTTAATCTCTTACATTTATATTTATGCCATATTTGATTTGCATGATATGGATTAATAGTCTTAAAATTATTTTTTAATCACATGTTCGATTTGTAGAATTGAAAAAAAGTTATCACATCCTATTTATCATCCTATTTATCCCACTTTATATCAAAATAACATATGTATTATTCCTACCTTTTTTTACTATTTAAAAATTGAAATTTTTGTAAATAATTTCAACTTATTTCCTATAACTTAATCCTAAAATTTTGAAATTCTCTCCAAAATTTGAAATTACCGCATAAATTTGAAATTCAAATTTTCGATAGTATTTAGTCATTATTCCAAACAATAAAATTAATACAATATCTTATCCTACAAACCAAACACCATATAACTTATCATACTATATTATTTATCATTACTCATAGTTCTAATTATTATATTACTTATCATATCCTACAAACCAAGCCGTTCGTACAAAAGATTGTAACTCCATACCTAACCTCTTGGATAATGATGGGACATCAATTGATCCAATCTATTAGATTTTCACTAAGTCAAAATTTAGCTTTAATATTTATGATTACTTTATTGGTACCGATAAGTTGAATTACGAAATTCTGACAAAAAATATCCATATTCATGTATCGTTTGAAGTGATGAATGTGATAAATAATATAAAGATTAAAAAATTATAAAATGATTATAAAAATAATGTGTAATGTATTATATTGTGTTTGATTGGGAGATAAGATATCAATTTAGTCCCTCATAAATTATTTTTTTATCAAAAATTACCCCAAAGCACATGTTCAATTATATGACCATTTTTTATAAAAATAATATTTGTGGGACTGCATTTGTTAAAACTATTTATATGGCGCTTTCTTGATTAAAAGCTATTGTTGTCAAACTATATTTGATTAGTCCTAAAAATTTGAAACTAATATTACAAAAACTCATATTTTATGTTCGTAATTTCCTCTCAAAAAAATTTTCCTTTTACTGCTTGTGCCATCAGCCATGTACACAATTCATCTAAATATATAGATTATTAACTCTATATATCCTTAACTTGAAATTATTGTGACATCCACGTAAATTTTTGGAACAACTGATTTTTAAATAATATACATCTCAGTTGGAGAACGATACTTAGCTCAGCAGGTTGAGCGATCAAACCATACGTCTAAATTATCATACGGTTTAAAAGATTTGTGTTGCACTATTATCATCAGTTATATGTTTTGGTAAAACGACCAAAGCTTGATCGTACAATTGGTATCAGAATCAAAGTGATTGTTCGATTCACATTGATTGCAACAAGTTTAATTATTAGAAGAGATATTGTTGGAGAACAATAATTATCTTTGCTGATATATTAATCGAACTGTGATGTTGTACGATTTACAAAATTTAAATTATTCTATTATAATCAGTTATAATTTTTGATAAAACAACAGTCGCTTGATCAAAATCTATTTTAAAGCGAAACTTTTGAAATCAATAATTTATAACGAAGCGGATGACCGACATCGAGATTTCGTAGTCAACATAGCATTGAAAGAAAAAGAAAGTGGCCAAATCACGATTCTTCGTTCACATTTAAAGAGGCCTTTGCCAAACTCTAAGCTTATTCGGGACCAATTACTGAAATCCACATGAGGTCTTTCAAATGTCTTTTTTTTTTTTATTTATTTTTGATCGAAGAAATGCCATTGAAATGAGACATCCACAAAAACATCTTATCCATATGTTAGAGACGTAGGATGAAAATAATAATAAAGAAAACAATTTGCTCAATTTATTAGCTTAAAAATTGACTATTGTAATATCATTTTAAACTATCATTTAAAAGTTCGTAACTTCGTTACACATAATTGTCTGGAAAATATCAAGTGTTTACCAAAACAATTCAATAGATTTCCGCCTCTAATGGACAAATTTTTGGAAATGATTTTAAAATAATATACAAACAATAATTATCTCTGTTGTTAGAGTGATCGAACTGTTGGGTTTCCGTACCCCGGCGCCAGATCCAAACGCAGCGGAAATAATACAATAAACAGATCTGACCCAGGGTCGAACGATCGCGCCTGATTCATATATAAACATGCAAATATCAAATATTAATGCACGAAAAGAGATTACCGATAACAGCGAAATCAATCTGTATGCTGTGATCCCTCGAGTCCAATCAACCTGACCAGATCTACAAGCCAACACCAGTGCTAGTTTGGCGTTGGCGTTTCTATGAGAGTGAATGGAATCGTATGGAATGAATTGAGTCTCTCAACTAGAATGACATATTTATAGGGTCATTAAGTAACTAATGGGCTTTGGGTGCATAACGCCCAATAGGCCAACTTTTGGCTTACAGGGCATATGTGCTAACAATCTCCCACTTGCCCAAAAGCCAACACATGAGCACTAAACTCATAATCCAAGTAGGTCAATCCAATTGAATTACTTGATGTACAAATGACGTACATAATTATGAGATAAATATATCATACTTTTTTAATTTTAGAACTTTCTATATATGGAACCTTCCCAAACATAAAAACTCCACTAAAGTGAGGAGCTATCAAAAATTAAACTCATATCTTGAATATCAATCACACAATCTTGAGCACTTAACATTTAAGTCTCAATTCTCATCGATAGATCGGCGGCCGGTTGATTGTGACCCAGCGAGGCTCAAGTGTATCATAGCAGTAGGATCACAACCTTTGTGATTTTAGAAGTCAAACAACTTCTTTGGGCTTACCCTGAATGCCCCATTGTCAATTAAACTCCTTTAATAGACAATGACCGAAATACAATTTCAGCAACAACCTACCGATCGTGGGTAGCGCCTAGCATCTGCGCTTCACGAAGACCTAGATACAAATGACTAGCAACGTACGAGAACCTGTCAGCCATAGTTAGCGTGCAGTACATTCCTTTCACTCAATATGTCCTGATTGAATCTAGGGCATTGGTCGGTCGAGGCCCCTTATGATTTCAATAACTATGTATTTGTTTCACATTATATGATTCATTGTGTGCGTATATGAAAAACTCATTTTTCACAAGCACTACCCACTCTGGCCAGAGATTCCTCGAATCATATATAGAAAAACACATAGGACATCCTGGTTCATCAAGACCAGAGGTGAATCCCCAACGACAATCATAGGCCTCTGACAGCATCACTGAATACCCAAAATAATGACTTTATGACCCACATGTGATCAGTCATTAAATCAAAGTACACAGCTATCTATCAAGACCTCAATGACACCTCGGGTCATGAAGAGTAATGGTGCACAACTATGATTAGAAATTCTATACTCGACAAATGGTAACCACTTATAGAATTCCGAGTAGGGTCGTTCAGTGAACTCATTCCTAATGAGCACCTATTCATGTGTGCTGACTTCTCCAAGCCAACGCTGATGAAACACGGCGCACTACACTAGACACATCATGAATACCAGTCTCTAACGAGCATATATCGATATCCCATTCTCGAAGGCTCATCGACCAGGAACATTTAGAAATCGCAGTCGAGAATGTATTTCATGGTCACCATCATATGCGTAACCACATTCTATGGACTATAGCAATCTCAAGGACTTCATCAATGCATCAAGATGCATGGGTAAACAGATGAAGAAGTGTCATATATATTAATATTCAAACAAAGATTTGTCATAATAAGATTACAAGTACAATCAATCAACTATTGATTTACTTAATCATGTATAACAACAATATCTTTCACTTTCCCAAAGCCAACTACTCATGTGTCTTAAGACCATCTTCCCAAGATGTCTAACAGACACCAATCCTTGTAAAGGCTTTGTCAGTGGATTCACTATATTTTTCTGTTGAAGCGATTCTCTCGATAATAATGGCGTGTCTATCATCTCTCTCATTAGATGGTATTTTCTCAATATAAGTTTGGATACTGATGAGATCTTGGCTATTCATAATAGCTCAAATGTTGTCACAGTACACAGAGACTGTGTCAACTGCACTAGAAATTACACCCAACTCTTGGATGAAATTTCTTATCCAAACTGCCTCTTTGTTGCATCGTACGCTACAATGTATTCAGCTTCACTGGTGGAATCCAATGTGGTGTCTTGCTTGGAACAATTCCAAGAGACATCACCATCATTGAGCTTAAATACAAATCCGAACATCGATATGGTATCATCTACATCCAATTTAAAAACCAGCATCAGCTTAGCCTTCAACTTTTATTTCTCCACTTACAGATCCAAAAACCATGAACATATCATAAGTTCTTCATAAGAACTTGAGGATTATTTTCACAGTTTTCCAGTGACCTTCACCGGGATCTGTCTGATGTCTGCTCATTACTCTAAGAACATACATCAGGCCAAGTACATACCATAGCATACAGTATGCTAATAAAAAAGTCGAAACATAAGGTACCAATGTCATCTTTTCCCTCTCCTCGTCAATTTAAGACCCATTGACTCGAGAGATGAATACTATGACATATTGGGATGTAACTCATTTTTCGACTATTCTATGCTAAACCCTTTTAGCACAGTATTTATGTACGTAGATTGAGAGATCTCAAGCATCCTTTAGATCTATCCCTATAGATCCTTATGCTAAGCACATATGACACTTCTCTCAATCTTACATGGTGAAATTAGTAGATAATCATGCTTTAATTGATTAATACAATACCATTCACAATGAGCATGATATAATCGACTTAAAGCATCACAAATGTAACCATGCTCCCACTAACCCTTTTGCATACACATGTCACTTCCGGATTTTTAACAAAACCAAACACTTTGATGATGTTATCAAAACGAAAGTTCAAACTTCGAGATGCCTTCTTAGGCCCATAAATGGACCTCTGGAGTTTGAAAACATTTTTCTCACTCCAAGAAGTTGTAAACACATTTGGCTGCTACATTTCTACCTCAATGCCACTACTGAGAAATGTTGTGTTCACATCCATTACTCATATCTCATATTCATAATATAAAGATATAACTAATAAAATCTAAATAGACTATAGCATTATAACCGATGAAAATTTTCTCATAAACAACTCTTTGCCTATGAGAATAACCGTTTCTCACCAGTCCAGCTTTGAAGGTCACTACCTTCCCATCCACTCCAAGCTTTCACTTGTAAATCCATGCAGCCAATGGGAACAATTCCCAAAGATGATCTACTAAGGCCCATACCTTATTGGAGTACATGGAGTCCATTTCAGATTTCATGGCATCTTGCCAATGTCCCGAATCAATATCTGACATCGCCTCCTTGAATGTCCAAGGATCACACATGGTCTATTTCTTGACTACTTTCAAGGAGTAGATTCATTCTATCACAAGCTCTTGAAACATTTTCAAATCCTTGGTGTGTGTAAATCAAAGGTTGTGATTAACTAAATTAATTTCACCGTTTTCACTTTTCTAGTGGTTTATGGTTCTTGAACCCTTTCAAGTTATATTATTTTGTCATCCTTTCTAATAGAAACGTTTTATCTAGAAAGATTGCACTTGCGAAACAAACTCTTTGCCTGCAATTGATAATATAATTTCCACAAAATAACATAAGATGGATCAACTATCCAACTCATCTCCCACTGGATGCTTCACATAAGCAGAACAATCTCAAAATAAAATTTGGATTATTTTTCAGTCCATATCGTATATGGAGTTTTGGTCACTGCATTGGTATGAATTATATTCAACAAATATGTAACTTTAGAGAGTTACTCAGAGAGAATCACATTCTCTTTAAGATAACTCAACATCATCTTGCACTAACATTCAGTGCTCCACATACGTCCATATGAATCAAATTCAATGGACATTCAGCACATGCTAAATTTATGTTGGATTTAAGTTATCATTCTTTTTATATTCTTTGAATATAATCATACTAATCATTCATAAGTTCACCAGATTCAATAAAACATGCATTCTTAAAAATACTGCAAATCACATTCGCATATTTAAAAGAATATCATTCTCTATCAAAATAGGAACAATGTTCATGATTAAATCTAGAACAAATAAATAATTGCTAAACCAGTTCCTAACCAGTTCAATATTTTATATTAAATAAATGTTTCAAACAGTCTTTGCAACAACTATTGCTACAATGCTTAGCTTCAGGTAGGTTTCACATTCCTAGGGCTCTCTACTTCTTCACATCACATGCAACTCTTTGCAAAAATGCGAGCACAACTGGCATCATATACCAAAGAAGTAGAACCAATATAAACATTTAATTTTAATATAAAACATACCCTTTTAGAACGCTTCTAGTCTAGGTATTCCTCACAATTTTGCGCCAGTGACCAGCAGTGAAAACATAGATGCCTCTCCTTTCTTAGTTGTTACTATATCCTTTTTCGGCTTTTGAGGTTGAGAACCATTTCCTTTCCTCTTCTTTATCCTTGAACTCTTCCTACCATTGGTAGAAGATTCGACAAGAAGAACACATTTCTCCGTTTGAATCAAGGACTCATTGAGTTTCCAACATTTTGACTACAAGATCAAATCTATAGCCAGTTAATGAGGATTTGTCATATTCAGATTTTCCAATTTCTCAACAAGAGATATTTTTCTTACACCATGCTCATAGACCGAAGCCCCATCTCAGCATGTGAAATGAAAATAGCTCTTTTGAAATCGCGAGTCTCAGTAATCGCGTCTGTTCACCAAACAACATTTGTAGGTGTTGGAAAATATCAGCAATGTGAACGAATTTCTCATATCTGTGTTGAAACTCATTGGTGACATTGATGTTATCATATAGCACCTAGCCGAGAGATCATCGTCCCACCACTTCTCAAGTGTGGCGATCTTTTCATGAGACGAACAGGGAGACACTTCAACAGGAGGCTCCCACCAAGGTATATAGCAACCTTTAGAAGCAAGCACTATTTTAAAATTAATAGTCAATCAGAATAATTTGGTGCGGTTACTTTGTTTGTATCGAGAATTGATGCAATCGGATTCACGGCAATCACAATACTGAGAATAAACAGAAAATACATGCAAACCGTTTGATTATTAATTAATTCAAAAACTATGGACTTTAGTTATTGAATGCTCCCACTAAATTTTTCGAATTCATCACCCTCATGACAAATGAACGGAAAATCGTATTTTCTTAGTGGGCTTGGAGTCCAACTAGCTCATGATAGCCCGGGACGAGGGTCCAGCCGACCTCATGATACTAAAGGGAGCTCACGATTGCATCATATGCAACCCCCAAGATATTCGTCTCGTGATTGGCATAACCCTATGGAGGCAGGCCAATTATGTCTTCTCACGTCAAACTAACCCATCCCACGGATGGTAATGTTCGCCAATAAGACCCCACGAGGGTGAGTAATCTTAAAGGTGAACAGAACCCTATCCATAATTAAGTGGCAGTTAAACACACAGCTTTCCCATGCCAGATGCCCCCCACGAGGTGTGAGACAAGACACCTGACACAAGTAGCGTCTCATGGCTTAACTGTTGATGGAAGACAGGAAACAACAAACTCCTTTGAGCTCCCTTTACAGTTTGATATTAAAATTTTTGAATCATATTCAAAAGAGGGATTTAATAATTTTCAAATCTCATCAAGTACTTGTTTGTTTGTTTGCCGGATTCATGCAACTATGTTTTATTCATGCAATCATATGTACTAATAAAAACATACAAACAAACATTTACATACATCACATGCATAATAAAAATAAATATGGACGATTACGGCCTTTTCATAATTGATCCACGTGAGTCATACGTTGATCACAAGTCTGTCTAAGGTGATGGAGGTATGTAATGCAATCCTATTACATTTTTTGGTTCCATTATACATTTCTTGATTCTTGATGCTCCATCTTAATCTCGATCTTCCACTAATTCTAAAATTTTACATTTAAATCGTGCAAACAAGACCAATAGGGATACAATTCCGGGGTAACCCACATCAGAAAATAGAGAGATGCACCCTCGTATGCATTAATAACCATGATCACAATAATAATTTCCCAATATAAATAGATCAATTCCATAATTTAAACACCATAATCCTCATATAACATAATAAATGTTCAAATGCACATAATCATTTCAGGGATATCACGCAGAGAAAGTCAGACTCGGAAGCTGAAGGCACTCGATCGATCGAGACTTATGCACCGATCGACGCAAAATTTTCAGAAAAATAAAGTCTTGATTTGGTTAGATTTTTGGAAACTCTTCCATATTCCTCCTCCTCTATAAATTAGGAAATTAGGGCACGAAAATTGCATCCATTATTCTGAATATAATCAGACCTAAATAATATTCTTGAGCCGCCTTTCATCTTACCGGAACAAGAGAAGGTTGAAGAATCCTTTGAAGTGCAAGGAAGGAAGCAAGAGAAGAAGCATCGGTCAACGCACGGAGTCGCTCCTACGTTTATCGTATTTCTAAACTCTAATTAATTTGATTTTCAGATTTTATTTGATGTTTTTAGGTTGAGAGACGATTAAACATCTTATTAATTTGATTTGAATTTAATTAAGTTTATTTTATCAAGTTTAAGGAATATTGTGTTTGAATCTTTGATTTGGTTGTGTTTGAGTGGATTGATTTCTTTTTTTCATGAATTATATGCTTCATGCTATCAAAGCCTAGCTACCTTTGATTGAATTTGTGAATTATAATTGAGATCGAGGGATGAAATTATAATACGCTAAAATAATTCATGTTGTATGTTTTAGATTTAGATCGAGAGATTAAATCACATACGTGGTCACTTTAAATTGAAAGATTTAAAGATCAACGGTTTTCATAGAGATTTATTCGGTATTAAATTGGTTTAAGTGAATGAGAGTTACTTGTGTCAATTTATTACTAGTTTCAATATAGCTCGAGAGAGTGTATTGATTATATTCAAAAATCCGTCACCTTAAGAATTGATTGATAAGTAATTGTTTTAACAAACAAATCATTGACGATAACACAATTGAACAAACATCTTGATAGATTTCTTGAGCGGAATTCCTTCGCATCTTCAAAGGAGTTGTTTTATTTTTGAGTTTATCAAGTCTTTAGTTTAATTAGTTAATTAATCATCTTTTTCGTAGGCTGGATATAGTTTTGCTAATTTTATTTGGTACTTATATGCTAGTCCCTGTGGGTTCGACATCCTTATATATCACTATACTAAAACTTGACACCGTGCACTTGCGGTAGAATCGCTACACTGAGAAATAATTGTTTAAAATAAAAGCGATCAGGTATGACCCCCATTGTCGGGGCTATCATATCTTTGTTGTATGGACTTGATAAGTATTACTGGTAGATGTCCTGCAGATGCCTGAGAGGTAGATCTAGGAGTACCGGAGCTCCTTGAGAGCGAGCTCAGGTTGATATTTTTATGTTTTGTGTCCCAGCTATTTGTTAAACACTTTTAAAGAATTAATTTACTCACCGAGGTATGCCTCGAGATGATGAAATTTAAGTATGAAATGTCTGGGAATTTTGTTACTGCATGATTTATGAATTGTATGAATTGATGTTGAATGAGAAAATGATGTTACGTATATTTTCATTATTGATTGGAAAGTAATTTGATATATGTAATATTAAAAAAAAAATTAGGGCCATGTTTTGGAACTTTTAAAACTAATCTTCCATTGTTTACATAAATAATCATCATTGTGTGATAATTAAATGCACGATTAGGAACAAGCCCTCACACCTCGTAGGACCCCAATATTTTTTCAGTCTCCGTCATAGGCCTTTGGACCTCCTACGATTTCCCTTTTCGATGTAAAAGGGGTTCTGTTCCATAGGACGGTGGTAACCACCCTCCTTTCCTTCTTCCTGAAGAACTTGGTTGTGACTCCAACTCCTTGACTAGGGTTTGAACATCTCGAAGGTTTTCAAGAATTTCCTCCCGATGTTTAATCATGATCGCCTTCTGACTTTGAATTTGATGGATCTGTATAGGGATTTGGTATTGTAAGTATCCATATCTCTGCATTGTCTTCTGAATCTCTCTAAGATCTTGAGATATCTTAGAAGTATTCGAATCAGTTTCTCGAAAGGTTGGTTCACCCATCCTATTCTTCTGGTCCGGATCCGGTTAAGTGGTTGGGATCTGGAATGATGTGGTTATGCTTCATGATCTCTCTCCTGGGCCACGGTTAACTCGATTTGTAGCTTGAGGTTCATCCTTTAAAGGTTCCTTGCTACCTTCTCATGTTCTTGATACTGGTATATGCTAACAGGGCTAGCACAAATTTCCAGTATAATGTTCCATTTCTGGTTGAAGTGTTTAGCTTCGGCCAGATATCCTTGATTTAGTTCTTCCAATTTCTGGAAGTACCACATATATGAGTTTCACCTTGAACAAACGTTTGGATCCATAATTTCTCTTGAATAGTCTCCCCCGTATAGGTTACAAATTAATATTCAAGATATTACTATAATATTTTCAGAATAAACATAGGCTCTGATACCATTTAAAGGATCGTGGGGGCTTAAAAACGCAAAAATGCTTAAAATAAGCAAAATATGCATCATATATTTAAGGTTAAAAATGTCATTATTTTCAAATTTTCTCTCTTCATGGAGGGATTAGAAAAAAAAAAATTGAAACTAGGTAGTGATCTATAAAGAATTTTGTAGTATGGAGTAAATCAAAAATCAAAATTAGGTTTACGGGTTTGTTTCTGATTGTCTCAAAATTTTATGCATATATACTTTAAATATAACATTAAAAATATATTATATCCAGCTTAGTGCGATTTGAAAATAAAGAAGATTTTAGCTCATTAATTATTGTAAGAAGGTTTTTTTTTTACAACATTATTTTAAGAAGGTTTTGATCCATATAAAATAGAATAAATTACAGTTGTCTATCCTATGATAAATATTTAATACAATTTTTGACATCTAGTTTAATAATAAAAGATAGACTCCTATAGAATAACAACATTACAATATTACTATCTCTATTTTGTAATAGATATATAAAAAATTACATATGTTTTCCATATTATCCGACAAAATAAAATATATAATATGGAAAGTAGATGATATTGTTTAAATTATATAGGTGAAATTCGATATTGCTCAAACTAGATGGATCTATATGTAATTCACTATAAAATAAAGGCGATGGTATATTTGAAGGAGGTTTTGAATTAAAAATTATAGATTTCTCGTGATGTTTTATTTAGTGAAGTAGTATATATTTTCATCTACATACTTTAAAAGGTCAAACATAAGTTATTTTAAGAAGTTATCCCTTAATGAGATGGTATATATATAATTTTTTATATATATTTTTATTTTTATAATTATATTTGTGTAAGTATATACTACCTTACTTAATCTCTTACATTTATATTTATGCCATATTTGATTTGCATGATATGGATTAATAGTCTTAAAATTATTTTTTAATCACATGTTCGATTTGTAGAATTGAAAAAAAGTTATCACATCCTATTTATCCCACTTTATATCAAAATAACATATGTATTATTCCTACCTTTTTTTACTATTTAAAATTGAAATTTTTGTAAATAATTTCAACTTATTTCCTATAACTTAATCCTAAAATTTTGAAATTCTCTCCAAAATTTGAAATTCCGCATAAATTTGAAATTCAAATTTTCGATAGTATTTAGTCATTATTCCAAACAATAAAATTAATACAATATCTTATCCTACAAACCAAACACCATATAACTTATCATACTATATTATTTATCATTACTCATAGTTCTAATTATTATATTACTTATCATATCCTACAAACCAAGCCGTTCGTATAAACGATTGTAACTCCATACCTAAAGTGATTGTTCGATTCACATTGATTGCAACAAGTTTAATTATTAGAAGAGATATTATTGGAGAACAATAATTATCTTTGCTGATATATTAATCGAACTGTGATGTTGTACGATTTACAAAATTTAAATTATTCTATTATAATCAGTTATAATTTTTGATAAAACAACAGTCGCTTGATCAAAATCTATTTTAAAGCGAAACTTTTGAAATCAATAATTTATAACGAAGCGGATGACCGACATCGAGATTTCGTAGTCAACATAGCATTGAAAGAAAAAGAAAGTGGCCAAATCACGATTCTTCGTTCACATTTAAAGAGGCCTTTGCCAAACTCTAAGCTTATTCGGGACCAATTACTGAAATCCACATGAGGTCTTTCAAATGTCTTTTTTTTTTTTATTTATTTTTGATCGAAGAAATGCCATTGAAATGAGACATCCACAAAAACATCTTATCCATATGTTAGAGACGTAGGATGAAAATAATAATAAAGAAAACAATTTGCTCAATTTATTAGCTTAAAAATTGACTATTGTAATATCATTTTAAACTATCATTTAAAAGTTCGTAACTTCGTTACACATAATTGTCTGGAAAATATCAAGTGTTTACCAAAACAATTCAATAGATTTCCGCCTCTAATGGACAAATTTTTGGAAATGATTTTTAAAATAATATACAAACAATAATTATCTCTGTTGTTAGAGTGATCGAACTGTTGGGTTTCCGTACCCCGGCGCCAGATCCAAACGCAGCGGAAATAATACAATAAACAGATCTGACCCAGGGTCGAACGATCGCGCCTGATTCATATATAAACATGCAAATATCAAATATTAATGCACGAAAAGAGATTACCGATAACAGCGAAATCAATCTGTATGCTGTGATCCCTCGAGTCCAATCAACCTGACCAGATCTACAAGCCAACACCAGTGCTAGTTTGGCGTTGGCGTTTCTATGAGAGTGAATGGAATCGTATGGAATGAATTGAGTCTCTCAACTAGAATGACATATTTATAGGGTCATTAAGTAACTAATGGGCTTTGGGTGCATAACGCCCAATAGGCCAACTTTTGGCTTACAGGGCATATATGCTAACAATCTCCCACTTGCCCAAAAGCCAACACATGAGCACTAAACTCATAATCCAAGTAGGTCAATCCAATTGAATTACTTGATGTACAAATGACGTACATAATTATGAGATAAATATATCATACTTTTTTACTTTTAGAACTTTCTATATATGGAACCTTTCCAAACATAAAAACTCCACTAAAGTGAGGAGCTATCAAAAATTAAACTCATATCTTGAATATCAATCACACAATCTTGAGCACTTAACATTTAAGTCTCAATTCTCATCGATAGATCGGCGGCCGGTTGATTGTGACCCAGCGAGGCTCAAGTGTATCATAGCAGTAGGATCACAACCTTTGTGATTTTAGAAGTCAAACAACTTCTTTGGGCTTACCCTGAATGCCCCATTGTCAATTAAACTCCTTTAATAGACAATGACCGAAATACAATTTCAGCAACAACCTACCGATCGTGGGTAGCGCCTAGCATCTGCGCTTCACGAAGACCTAGATACAAATGACTAGCAACGTACGAGAACCTGTCAGCCATAGTTAGCGTGCAGTACATTCCTTTCACTCAATATGTCCTGATTGAATCTAGGGCATTGGCCGGTCGAGGCCCCTTATGATTTCAATAACTATGCATTTGTTTCACATTATATTATTCATTGTGTGCGTATATGAAAAACTCATTTTTCACAAGCACTACCCACTCTGGCCAGAGATTCCTCGAATCATATATAGAAAAACACATAGGACATCCTGGTTCATCAAGACCAGAGGTGAATCCCCAACGACAATCATAGGCCTCTGACAGCATCACTGAATACCCAAAATAATGACTTTATGACCCACATGTGATCAGTCATTAAATCAAAGTACACAGCTATCTATCAAGACCTCAATGACACCTCGGGTCATGAAGAGTAATGGTGCACAACTATGATTAGAAATTCTATACTCGACAAATGGTAACCACTTATAGAATTCCGAGTAGGGTCGTTCAGTGAACTCATTCCTAATGAGCACCTATTCATGTGTGCTGACTTCTCCAAGCCAACGCTGATGAAACACGGCGCACTACACTAGACACATCATGAATACCAGTCTCTAACGAGCATATATCGATATCCCATTCTCGAAGGCTCATCGACCAGGAACATTTAGAAATCGCAGTCGAGAATGTATTTCATGGTCACCATCATATGCGTAACCACATTCTATGGACTATAGCAATCTCAAGGACTTCATCAATGCATCAAGATGCATGGGTAAACAGATGAAGAAGTGTCATATATATTAATATTCAAACAAAGATTTGTCATAATAAGATTACAAGTACAATCAATCAACTATTGATTTACTTAATCATGTATAACAACAATATCTTTCACTTTCCCAAAGCCAACTACTCATGTGTCTTAAGACCATCTTCCCAAGATGTCTAACAGACACCAATCCTTGTAAAGGCTTTGTCAGTGGATTCACTATATTTTTCTGTTGAAGCGATTCTCTCGATAATAATGGCGTGTCTATCATCTCTCTCATTAGATGGTATTTTCTCAATATAAGTTTGGATACTGATGAGATCTTGGCTATTCATAATAGCTCAAATGTTGTCACAGTACACAGAGACTGTGTCAACTGCACTAGAAATTACACCCAACTCTTGGATGAAATTTCTTATCCAAACTGCCTCTTTGTTGCATCGTACGCTACAATGTATTCAGCTTCACTGGTGGAATCCAATGTGGTGTCTTGCTTGGAACAATTCCAAGAGACATCACCATCATTGAGCTTAAATACAAATCCGAACATCGATATGGTATCATCTACATCCAATTTAAAAACCAGCATCAGCTTAGCCTTCAACTTTTATTTCTCCACTTACAGATCCAAAAACCATGAACATATCATAAGTTCTTCATAAGAACTTGAGGATTATTTTCACAGTTTTCCAGTGACCTTCACCGGGATCTGTCTGATGTCTGCTCATTACTCTAAGAACATACATCAGGCCAAGTACATACCATAGCATACAGTATGCGAATAAAAAAGTCGAAACATAAGGTACCAATGTCATCTTTTCCCTCTCCTCGTCAATTTAAGACCCATTGACTCGAGAGATGAATACTATGACATATTGGGATGTAACTCATTTTTCGACTATTCTATGCTAAACCCTTTTAGCACAGTATTTATGTACGTAGATTGAGAGATCTCAAGCATCCTTTAGATCTATCCCTATAGATCCTTATGCTAAGCACATATGACACTTCTCTCAATCTTACATGGTGAAATTAGTAGATAATCATGCTTTAATTGATTAATACAATACCATTCACAATGAGCATGATATAATCGACTTAAAGCATCACAAATGTAACCATGCTCCCACTAACCCTTTTGCATACACATGTCACTTCCGGATTTTTAACAAAACCAAACACTTTGATGATGTTATCAAAATGAAAGTTCAAACTTCGAGATGCCTTCTTAGGCCCATAAATGGACCTCTGGAGTTTGAAAACATTTTTCTCACTCCAAGAAGTTGTAAACACATTTGGCTGCTACATTTCTACCTCAATGCCACTACTGAGAAATGTTGTGTTCACATCCATTACTCATATCTCATATTCATAATATAAAGATATAACTAATAAAATCTAAATAGACTATAGCATTATAACCGATGAAAATTTTCTCATAAACAACTCTTTGCCTATGAGAATAACCGTTTCTCACCAGTCCAGCTTTGAAAGTCACTACCTTCCCATCCACTCCAAGCTTTCACTTGTAAATCCATGCAGCCAATGGGAACAATTCCCAAAGATGATCTACTAAGGCCCATACCTTATTGGAGTACATGGAGTCCATTTCAGATTTCATGGCATCTTGCCAATGTCCCGAATCAATATCTGACATCGCCTCCTTGAAAGTCCAAGGATCACATCCATGGTCTATTTCTTGACTACTTTCAAGGAGTAGATTCATTCTATCACAAGCTCTTGAAACATTTTCAAATCCTTGGTGTGTGTAAATCAAAGGTTGTGATTAACTAAATTAATTTCACCGTTTTCACTTTTCTAGTGGTTTATGGTTCTTTAACCCTTTCAAGTTATATTATTTTGTCATCCTTTCTAATAGAAACGTTTTATCTAGAAAGATTGCACTTGCGAAACAAACTCTTTGCCTGCAATTGATAATATAATTTCCACAAAATAACATAAGATGGATCAACTATCCAACTCATCTCCCACTGGATGCTTCACATAAGCAGAACAATCTCAAAATAAAAATTTGGATTATTTTTCAGTCCATATCGTATATGGAGTTTTGGTCACTGCATTAGTATGAATTATATTCAACAAATATGTAACTTTAGAGAGTTACTCAGAGAGAATCACATTCTCTTTAAGATAACTCAACATCATCTTGCACTAACATTTAGTGCTCCACATACGTCCATATGAATCAAATTCAATGGACATTCAGCACATGCTAAATTTATGTTGGATTTAAGTTATCATTCTTTTTATATTCTTTGAATATAATCATACTAATCATTCATAAGTTCACCAGATTCAATAAAACATGCATTCTTAAAAATACTGCAAATCACATTCGCATATTTAAAATAATATCATTCTCTATCAAAATAGGAACAATGTTCATGATTAAATCTAGAACAAATAAATAATTGCTAAACCAGTCAAGTTCAATATTTTATATTAAATAAATGTTTCAAACAGTCTTTGCAACAACTATTGCTACAATGCTTAGCTTCAGGTAGGTTTCACATTCCTAGGGCTCTCTACTTCTTCACATCACATGCAACTCTTTGCAAAAATGCGAGCACAACTGGCATCATATACCAAAGAAGTAGAACCAATATAAACATTTAATTTTAATATAAAACATACCCTTTTAAGAACGCTTCTAGTCTAGGTATTCCTCACAATTTTGCGCCAGTGACCAGCAGTGAAAACATAGATGCCTCTCCTTTCTTAGTTGCTACTATATCCTTTTTCGGCTTTTGAGGTTGAGAACCATTTCCTTTCCTCTTCTTTATCCTTGAACTCTTCCTACCATTGGTAGAAGATTCGACAAGAAGAACACATTTCTCCGTTTGAATCAAGGACTCATGAGTTTCCAACATTTTGACTACAAGATCAAATCTATAGCCAGTTAATGAGGATTTGTCATATTCAGATTTTCCAATTTCTCAACAAGAGATATTTTTCTTACACCATGCTCATAGACCGAAGCCCCATCTCACATGTGAAATGAAAATACTCTTTTGAAATCGCGAGTCTCAGTAATCGCGTCTGTTCACCAAACAACATTTGTAGGTGTTGGAAAATATCAGCAATGTGAACGAA
Organism: Haberlea rhodopensis; assembly: GCA_907163345.1. NCBI lineage: Eukaryota > Viridiplantae > Streptophyta > Magnoliopsida > Lamiales > Gesneriaceae > Haberlea > Haberlea rhodopensis. Next base: position 160,890 of record CAJQUN010000084.1, on the reverse strand, counting down.
TTTCTCATATCTGTGTTGAAACTCATTGGTGACATTGATGTTATCATATAGCACCTAGCCGAGAGATCATCGTCCCACCACTTCTCAAGTGTGGCGATCTTTTCATGAGACGAACGGGGAGACACTTCAACAGGAGGCTCCCACCAAGGTATATAGCAGCCTTTAGAAGCAAGCACTATTTTAAAATTAATAGTCAATCAGAATAATTTGGTGCGGTTACTTTGTTTGTATCGAGAATTGATGCAATCGGATTCACGGCAATCACAATACTGAGAATAAACAGAAAATACATGCAAACCGTTTGATTATTAATTAATTCAAAAACTATGGACTTTAGTTATTGAATGCTCCCACTAAATTTTTCGAATTCATCACCCTCATGACAAATGAACGGAAAATCGTATTTTCTTAGTGGGCTTGGAGTCCAACTAGCTCATGATAGCACCGGGCGAGGGTCCAGCTGACCTCATGATACTAAAGGGAGCTCACGATTGCATCATATGCAACCCCCAAGATATTCGTCTCGTGATTGGCATAACCCTATGGAGGCAGGCCAATTATGTCTTCTCACGTCAAACTAACCCATCCCACGGATGGTAATGTTCGCCAATAAGACCCCACGAGGGTGAGTAATCTTAAAGGTTAACAGAACCCTATCCATAATTAAGTGACAGTTAAACACACAGCTTTCCCATGCCATATGCCCCCCACGAGGGTGAGACAAGACACCTGACACAAGTAGCGTCTCATGGCTTAACTGTTGATGGAAGACAGGAAACAACAAACTCCTTTGAGCTCCCTTTACAGTTTGATATTAAAATTTTTGAATCATATTCAAAAGAGGGATTTAATAATTTTCAAATCTCATCAAGTACTTGTTTGTTTGTTTGCCGGATTCATGCAACTATGTTTTATTCATGCAATCATATGTACTAATAAAACATACAAACAAACATTTATCATACATCACATGCATAATAAAAATAAATATGGACGATTACGGCCTTTTCATAATTGATCCACGTGAGTCATACGTTGATCACAAGTCTGTCTAAGGTGATGGAGGTATGTAATGCAATCCTATTACATTTTTTGCTTCCATTATACATTTCTTGATTCTTGATGCTCCATCTTCAATCTCGATCTTCCACTAATTCTAAATATTTTACATTTAAATCGTGCAAACAAGAGAATAGGGATACAATTCCGGGGTGGGATACATCAGAAAATAGAGAGAGCAGGCTCGTAGGCCCGATAACCAAAATCACAATAATAATGAAACAATAAAAACCTAAACATTCACCTAAACACATTGGTCAAGACCCGTAATCATCCATCATGCAATCACAATATATGTAATTAAACATTAAACTAATCAATTACATCATATGTAATTGTACTAATCACATCACATGTAATTAGAGCACAATAATTAATTTATTCTATCGTTTCCCCACTAATCGCATCATTAATTGAAAATAAAATTAACAAATTAAATAAAACCATTTTATTTAATTTCTAATTAATTAATTTTCAATTAATTGGTAAAATCACTATTTTACCTATTAATCATATTAATCGAAAAATAAAATTAACAAACTAAATGAAACACTTTCATTTAATTTCTAATTAATAAATTATCAATTAATTGGTAAAATCACTATTTTACCTCAAATCATAATATTAGCCAAAAATAAAATTAACAAATTAAATGAAACAATTTCATTCAATTTTCAATTAATTAAATTTTCAACTAATTGTAAAATCTCCATTTTACACTTAATAAATTAAAAATTACATTTTTAATAAATTAAGTATTATGATTTATTATTTCAAAAATAATATCCGGATAAAACATCTAAAATGACCCAAAAATTTATGGACTCCGAACAATTTGGATCCAAAAATTAAAAGATGTAATTTCAACCCCAAAAAATAACCTTAAATTTCGGATTTACAAAAAATAAATTTTTTTTTTTAAATCGAAAATTACAATGTTCATCTTCCCAAAATTTAATTTAGGGTTTCTGGGTAGGGTTTACTGTAGCCGCCGCCGCTGCCTATACATCTGTGTGCCGCTAGGGACGGAAAGAGACGCAGCTCACCGCTGCTACACCTTCTCCTCTTCACGTCGACAGCCAAGATGGCGAATCGTGGCAGCAACACTTGCTCGCCCACGCTGTTCGCAGGCCATCTTCGTTGCACATTCATGCGCAGAAGAAATCCCCGCAGCGGCCATGCCATAGGCGATCTGTCAGCGTCGTGCCTGGAGATGAAACTTTTCACCGCCGACGCTACGATTCCGTCCTGCGACTGCGGCTGCGGCGGCGCTCCAGAATCCGACAGCGGTCCAGAATTAAAAACAATTTTTAACTCAATTTCTATATTTTTCCGGACTACCTTATTTCTGAAATTTCGAAAACGATATTGGAAACGATCTAATAAAATTAATATCAAATATATGAATCAAAACGTAACCTGGCTCTGATACCACTGTTGGGTTTCCGTACCCCGGCGCCAGATCCAAACGCAGCGGAAATAATACAATAAACAGATCTGACCCAGGGTCGAACGATCGCGCCTGATTCATATATAAACATGCAAATATCAAATATTAATGCACGAAAAGAGATTACCGATAACAGCGAAATCAATCTGTATGATGTGATCCCCCGAGTCCAATCAACCTGACCAGATCTACAAGCCAACACCAGTGCTAGTTTGGCGTTGGCGTTTCTATGAGAGTGAATGGAATCGTATGGAATGAATTGAGTCTCTCAACTAGAATGACATATTTATAGGGTCATTAAGTAACTAATGGGCTTTGGGTGCATAAAGCCCAATAGGCCAACTTTTGGCTTACAGGGCATATATGCTAACACGAACCTTTACATCTAAGCTATTGTATGGTTTAAGTTGCACTATTACCACTGACTATAAATTTTGGTAAAATAGCAATCGCTTGATCGTATAATTGGTATTAGAGTCAATGCCACGTTTCGATCATTGATTGCAACAAGTACAAATATTGGGTGAAAGATTTGTTGGATGACAATAATTGTCTTTGCTGGTATAGCAATCGAACTGTGCCTCATGATGATGCACGATTTAAAAGATTTGAGTTAGACCGTCACTACTAGCTATAATATTTGATAAATGATAAATCCCTTTTAAATTAAAACTTTTGAAATCGATAATTTATAACGAATTGGATGGCCGATACTTGTCTGATTGTGAATTGATGGAGAGTTTGTAGAGTCAACATAGCATTGAAAGAAGAAGAAAATGGCCAAATCACGCTTCTTCGTTCACATTTACTGACTTTATAACGCGATAAATGCCATATAGTCTTCATGTTAGATCACAATATATGGGACTCCAATTTTAAATAAGGATAAACACTATATAATAATAAAAATAATAACTATACTAAGAAATCAAAATTCCAAGCAAACAAGAACGCGAATGCGAAGGAATTCAATAGAGAAGATTTATCAAGACTTTGGTTCACCTATGTAGTTCCTAAAATTCTTTCATTAGTATCAATTGATTATACATATAATTCTAAGGTGACGAGTTTTCCAATTCTATTCAATATACCCTCTCGTGCTATAGTAAACCTAATATTAAATTGCAATATGTCATTCTGGTGTACTTATTAGCAACTCAATATTACATTAAGTTGGATGAAAAATACTAAATTTTAATTCTAGATATGTATGGCTATCACACATGTATTTGATATCTTCTCTTGATCTCAATCTGAAATCCACGACACAATTTATCAGTTCGTATTACACTATCATCTCTCGATCTCAATTATAATAACTAAAATCAATTCAATGGATGATCAATCCTTGAAGCATTAAGAACATAAATTATGCACAAAGATTATATGAATCAATCAAAAAGTAATAATCAAATTAAAGGTTCAAACATAGGATCTCATCGTCTTGATAAAACAAACAGCCTAGAATCATATTAAAATAACGATGTTTAATAATGTATTCAAACATAAACAAGATCAAAATCTAAGAATCAAATAAGGAAAAGTTCAGTAATACTAATAAACGCGTGGAGGAAGGAAGTAGTTTCCTTGTGGAACCCAAACTCTTCAAAGTTTTTTTTTTTTATAGATTTTTTTACCTTCCGATGGATCGGTTAGTAAGTTACAAATCGATCGGCAATCTTCGTTTTTTCTTCTTCAGCTACGGCATTTACCGATCGGTAGGTGCGAAGCCACAGATCGATCGGTAATTCCCTGAATTTGTTGTTCATGTTTTGTCATTTACCGATCGATCGGTCGGTGCTAAGCCACCGATCGATCGGTAGCTTATTTTTCTTCAAAACATGATATTTCGTCGTTTCTTCGATCGGTTAATGATAAGTGTCGTTTTTACACTTATTTTATTGTGATTTTATTGTTATTTTCGTATTGATCCCTGGACGATTTTACTTTTAATCAAGGTCGAATTACATGAAAGTGAAGAAATTGAGCTAAAAATGATGAAAATGGACTTGAATGAGAGATCTGATTGAAGAAACGGCGAAAACATAACTTTGGAAGAAAACAGACCACCGATCGATCCGTAGCCTTGCACCGATCGGTCGGTCCCTTACCATAGGTTGAATTGTAATTTGAAGATTTAGCGATTGATCGTTCCCTATGCAACGATCGATCGGTCACATGCCGTAGCTAAATGGAATTAAATCAAAGAAATACCGATCGATCGGTAGCTTCGTACCAATTGATCGGGAGGCGAAAAATTCTGAAAAAAATACCTTTTAGAGTTTGAGTTCACAAGGAAGCTACATATTCCTCATCCTCTATAAAATATTGATGGACGAAATTATCAGATCATTAAGCCATTTTTAACCAAGGACAAGCCTCCATCCTCCATCCCATCTCACCAACGTCCACCCTCAACACAAACCATCCTAGGCCTTGGAACAACTTCAACAAGGAGATTCGAGAGACGACCGATAAGGAAGCAAGATAGGAAGCAATGGTCTACAAACGGAGTCGACGCCATGAGTTTTTCTTTGTCTTTAATTTTAGTTTAGTTTTTTTTTCAAATTATTATGTTGAACTTAAGTTATTTATCAAGATTAGGGGATCCACTAGTTTGATCATATGACTTTTCTATTAAACTTTAATTGAATTCTTATGTACTATGTGCATAATTTATGTTCTTCATGCTTTTGAGGGTTTGTCCACCTTTGAATTGATTTTAGATATTATAATTCAGATCGAGAGATGATGTTAAAATATATGCCGTGGATTTCAGATTGAGATCGAGAGATGAGATCAAATACACGTGTGATCCGCAATCACATGCTTTCCATTGGGTGTCGAGACCTTAAGAGGCGTGGGCAACAGAGACGAGCATAGATGGTGTTTCTCCACAAAAGCAGAAGATATGAAAGAATGAGAAGCACATGTATTTACCAAAATAAATGCAGAGTACGTAAGTAAGTAGCACGTACCAGCAATCACCTCCTCCGAAGCTGCCTCTGCCTGCTCTCGAGTCAGTGCATATACATGACCCTGCGGCGGCCCTGCTGCCTGACCTCCCTGCGGTCGGGGTGCAAACTGCTGCCTCTGTGGTACCGTCCCGGCGTCAAATCTTGGCATATTCGGCCCAAAGTCTGCCTGACCTCCCCGATTGGGGCAAACCCGAGCCAGGTGGCCCATCTTGCCTCAAATATAACAGCCTCGACAGTCTCGTGTCAAGTGAGATCCTCCATAGTTGTCACATTTGTTCCCTCCTGTTCTACTTCCCTGTGCTGGTCCCCGATTGCCTTGCTTCTGATTCTGAAATTTCTTCCCACCAAATCTAGGAGATGAAGAAGCCCCACGAGGCTTAAACTGGTCTCCTCGTGGCCTCAGGCTGTCAACAACCGGTCTCTGTGGTGGTACGAAAGGGGGTACAGCTTCCTTGTACACGCTAACCCCAATCTCTGCCAGCTCTGCTCTAGTCAGGGCATCATCGAATGAGCTGGGGTTGCTAGAGACAACCCGGTCAAATAACTCTGGCCTTGGCATGACCGTTCACAGCGATATGAGGTACATACGTCAACAGTGAAGAATATTGCATGGCATAATCTGATACAGTCATGCTGCCTTGCTTCAGGTTGGTGAACTCATCTTCTTTTACTTGTCTGGCAGCGGCGGAGAAATACCGGTTAAGGAACCGGGTTCTGAACACAGTCCAATCTACTGGCATACCCTGAGCCCTCAGCTCCATAATTGTTATTTTCCACCACATGGAAGACTTTTTCGCCAGTTGAAACTCTGCCAACCTCAGCCAGGCAGTCCGTGCACAGGGCGCTGACACAAATATCTGCTCCAGTCTCTCTAGCCATTCCTCGGCTGCTTACCCAGTCTCAGTCCCTTCAAATAGCGACGGATGATAGCTCAAGAACTGAGTCAGGCTAAGTTCCCCTGGTAGCAATATCTGTGCACTGGGCTCCATGCCCACATCAGGTGGCGGTAAAGGAATGGTCTGAGCAATACTCGCATTTATACTGCCCACATCTCCTACTTCTTCATTGAGGTTCTCCGGATTAATAGCCGCCATGCTGTAACATAAGGGTTAACAACAATACCAAAAGCAGTTCGTAATACAAGCCGTTAGATAACAATAGGAGAAATATTCAAAAGCATGTTAGTATGACAACTTATACACAAAATATGCATCACACGTATAAACATGCCCACCAATGAATACCTAACCAACTTGTTTCTAAAGGCTACCATTCGCTCGTTCCCTGGTTCTCTAACCTGGCTCTGATATCAAAATGTGAGACCTCGTTATCTAAACAAGATTCTAAGGTGCAATTAAGAGAACTAATCATTCATAAATCAGAGTATTAGGCTGTGTTGATAATCCTGAGCTTAAGAGTTACAGTACCAAAGAAGTTCAAAAGGAATTAGATACATTCCTAACAAAGGGGTACTAAACTAAAGCTTTAGTCTACACTATGTAGAAGCTATACAAAAGTAATTTCTGTTCTGCTAATCCTTTAGCACTCCTTACAGCTCAGCGTATCAACCCCGACCCTGGTTCTCCATGTCAAAAGGACCTACAAAGACAACCCCCAACACATGAGCACATGGTAATTCATATTCAACATAATATGAATGAAAAGCGTAAATGCATAAATCATAGATATAAAATACTTCCTGAATTCCAATGCATTTAAAACGCCCATTTTGGTTGTCCCTGTACCATAACTCATAATTAAATCAATAACTGATATTACGATTTTAAACAAATGTCATGACATAACTTCACTTCTTAAATCTTGAAATCAATCCTTAGTCAGTTCATCATCAGTGTATTTTAATGCCCTTCGCTTCATAACTTTAGAACAAGCGGACCTCCCCCACCCCCCCCCCCCCCCCTCGCTTCATCATATAAGCGACATTTCTAACCTCGCTTCATATGGCAAACCTCGCTTCAATGTGCAAGCGGACCTCCACCCCCTCGCTTCACATTTTAGCGGCATAGTAGCGGCAAGCATTAAAATCATCACTGTGATAACCGTGACTCGTGGAATACACACCAAATGTTCCACAACATACATATGCAACTACAATCCATAATCAACATGTATCACACTCACAATGCATAAAATGATACATACTTGTATCTATAATGTGTCAAATTAATAAACATATAATACATGTTCCCGTGGGGTGCCCGTATATCGCTTACGTACCTTTCCAAAATATGGTATGTCGCAGGACTCTATCCCCTGCGTTGTGTGACTATCTGTGAAGGCTCTACACAAGTGTACAACACAATATTAGATGCCAATAATAGCCCAATATCAAAAATCCTACAAAAATAAATCAAAACTCAGCATTTGGCTTCTCGCGATCGATCGCCAATAAGCCCGATCAATCGCGAGATGCTACTGCCTCAACATTCAAAATTCTGTCTTCCGCGATCGATCGCTGAAGTTGTGCCGATCGATCGCGCCAAACTCGCGATCGATCGTCGAATGCTTCTGCCTCGCACTCTGGTTCTCGCGATCGATCGGTAAAACACGCCGATCGATCGCCAATACCTGCAAATCGCGAACAAATGCCATTTTCGAACACATTCCCAAAGCTATCATAAAATGCACCATAAATCATCATCCCCCAACAACTTAACATGCAAAATACACCAATATACTACCATGTAGCTATACAAAACAATAATCTCATCAAAAAGCTACTACACATGCCATTTCTACACAACACAATAACTCTCCTTAAACAAGAATTAAACCAAGACAAGACATGGTTCCTCACCCTTTTTGCTCCAACTTTTTGCAAGGTTTCAAGGCTTGAAATGACAGATTTCTTCTTCCAACTTCCTTAGCAGATGCTGGACGAAAATGAGGGAAGGATTTGGGGAGAAATGGAGTGATAGAGATTGAGTGGTGGAGAGGTAAAGTGAGGTATGGGGCAGCTGGAATCTGCAGAATTGGGTATGGGTTGAGGGGCGTGGTTGGATGGTGGGTTATGTGATGTGTTATGTTTTGGTCCCGGTATTTAGCATGATGTCTTAAAATATCCTCACATGATATTTTATAGTATTTAATCAATAAAACACTTCAAATTCCAATTAAACATGCTATACCACAATGACCAACACACACCCCAAATAATCATGCCATAACCCAAATTCCCAACATATATCACATGCACCCTGAAATGCATTAACAGACCATGACCACTACATGACTAAGCATTTCCCAATATAAATAGATCAATTCCATAATTTAACACCATAATCCTCATATAACATAATAAATGTTCAAATGCACATAATCATTTCAGGGATATCACGCAGAGAAAGTCAGACTCGGAAGCTGAAGGCACTCGATCGATCGAGACTTATGCACCGATCGACGCAAAATTTTCAGAAAAATAAAGTCTTGATTTGGTTAGATTTTTGGAAACTCTTCCATATTCCTCCTCCTCTATAAATTAGGAAATTAGGGCACGAAAATTGCATCCATTATTCTGAATATAATCAGACCTAAATAATATTCTTGAGCCGCCTTTCATCTTACCGGAACAAGAGAAGGTTGAAGAATCCTTTGAAGTGCAAGGAAGGAAGCAAGAGAAGAAGCATCGGTCAACGCACGGAGTCGCTCCTACGTTTATCGTATTTCTAAACTCTAATTAATTTGATTTTCAGATTTTATTTGATGTTTTTAGGTTGAGAGACGATTAAACATCTTATTAATTTGATTTGAATTTAATTAAGTTTATTTTATCAAGTTTAAGGAATATTGTGTTTGAATCTTTGATTTGGTTGTGTTTGAGTGGATTGATTTCTTTTTTTCATGAATTATATGCTTCATGCTATCAAAGCCTAGCTACCTTTGATTGAATTTGTGAATTATAATTGAGATCGAGGGATGAAATTATAATACGCTAAAATAATTCATGTTGTATGTTTTAGATTTAGATCGAGAGATTAAATCACATACGTGGTCACTTTAAATTGAAAGATTTAAAGATCAACGGTTTTCATAGAGATTTATTCGGTATTAAATTGGTTTAAGTGAATGAGAGTTACTTGTGTCAATTTATTACTAGTTTCAATATAGCTCGAGAGAGTGTATTGATTATATTCGAAAATCCGTCACCTTAAGAATTGATTGATAAGTAATTGTTTTAACAAACAAATCATTGACGATAACACAATTGAACAAACATCTTGATAGATTTCTTGAGCGGAATTCCTTCGCATCTTCAAAGGAGTTGTTTTATTTTTGAGTTTATCAAGTCTTTAGTTTAATTAGTTAATTAATCATCTTTTTCGTAGGCTGGATATAGTTTTGCTAATTTTATTTGGTACTTATATGCTAGTCCCTGTTGGTTCGACATCCTTATATATCACTATACTAAAACTTGACACCGTGCACTTGCGGTAGAATCGCTACACTGAGAAATAATTGTTTAAAATAAAAGCGATCAGGTATGACCCCCATTGTCGGGGCTATCATATCTTTGTTGTATGGACTTGATAAGTATTACTGGTAGATGTCCTGCAGATGCCTGAGAGGTAGATCTGGAGTACCGGAGCTCCTTGAGAGCGAGCTCAGGTTTATATTTTTATGTTTTGTGTCCCAGCTATTTGTTAAACACTTTTAAAGAATTAATTTACTCACCGAGGTATGCCTCGAGAAGATGAAATTTAAGTATGAAATGTCTGGGAATTTTGTTACTGCATGATTTATGAATTGTATGAATTGATGTTGAATGAGAAAATGATGTTACGTATATTTTCATTATTGACTGGAAAGTAATTTGATATATGTAATATTAAAAAAAAAATTAGGGCCATGTTTTGGAACTTTTAAAACTAATCTTCCATTGTTTACATAAATAATCATCATTGTGTGATAATTAAATGCACGATTAGGAACAAGCCCTCACACCTCGTAGGACCCCAATATTTTTTCAGTCTCCGTCATAGGCCTTTGGACCTCCTACGATTTCCCTTTTCGATGTAAAAGGGGTTCTGTTCCATAGGACGGTGGTAACCACCCTCCTTTCCTTCTTCCTGAAGAACTTGGTTGTGACTCCAACTCCTTGACTAGGGTTTGAACATCTCGAAGGTTTTCAAGAATTTCCTCCCGATGTTTAATCATGATCTCCTTCTGACTTTGAATCTGATGGATCTGTATAGGGATTTGGTATTGTAAGTATCCATATCTCTGCATTGTCTTCTGAATCTCTCTAAGATCTTGAGATATCTTAGAAGTATTCGAATCAGTTTCTCGAAAGGTTGGTTCACCCATCCTATTCTTCTGGTCCGGATCCGGTTAAGTGGTTGGGATCTGGAATGATGTTGTTATGCTTCATGATCTCTCTCCTGGGCCACGGTTAACTCGATTAGTAGCTTGAGGTTCATCCTTTAAAGGTTCCTTGCTACCTTCTCATGTTCTTGATACTGGTATATGCTAACAGGGCTAGCACAAATTTCCAGTATAATGTTCCATTTCTGGTTGAAGTGTTTAGCTTCGGCCAAATATCCTTGATTTAGTTCTTCCAATTTCTGGAAGTACCACATATATGAGTTTCACCTTGAACAAACGTTTGGATCCATAATTTCTCTTGAATAGTCTCCCCCGTATAGGTTACAAATTAATATTCAAGATATTACTATAATATTTTCAGAATAAACATAGGCTCTGATACCATTTAAAGGATCGTGGGGGCTTAAAAACGCAAAAATGCTTAAAATAAGCAAAATATGCATCATATATTTAAGGTTAAAAATGTCATTATTTTCAAATTTTCTCTCTTCATGGAGGGATTAGAAAAAAAAAATTTGAAACTAGGTAGTGATCTATAAAGAATTTTGTAGTATGGAGTAAATCAAAAATCAAAATTAGGTTTACGGGTTTGTTTCTGATTGTCTCAAAATTTTATGCATATATACTTTAAATATAACATTAAAAATATATTATATCCAGCTTAGTGCGATTTGAAAATAAAGAAGATTTTAGCTCATTAATTATTGTAAGAAGGTTTTTTTTTTACAACATTATTTTAAGAAGGTTTTGATCCATATACAATAGAATAAATTACAGTTGTCTATCCTATGAAAAATATTTAATACAATTTTTGACATCTAGTTTAATAATAAAAGATAGACTCCTATAGAATAACAACATTACAATATCACTATCTCTATTTTGTAATAGATATATAAAAAATTACATATGTTTTCCATATTATCCGACAAAATAAAATATATAATATGGAAAGTAGATGATATTGTTTAAATTCTATAGGTGAAATTCGATATTGCTCAAACTAGATGGATCTATATGTAATTCACTGTAAAATAAAGGCGATGGTATATTTGAAGGAGGTTTTGAATTAAAAATTATAGATTTCTCGTGATGTTTTATTTAGTGAAGTAGTATATATTTTCATCTACATACTTTAAAAGGTCAAACATAAGTTATTTTAAGAAGTTATCCCTTAATGAGATGGTATATATATAATTTTTTATATATATTTTTATTTTTATAATTATATTTGTGTAAGTATATACTACCTTACTTAATCTCTTACATTTATATTTATGCCATATTTGATTTGCATGATATGGATTAATAGTCTTAAAATTATTTTTTAATCACATGTTCGATTTGTAGAATTGAAAAAAAGTTATCACATCCTATTTATCCCACTTTATATCAAAATAACATATGTATTATTCCTACCTTTTTTTACTATTTAAAAATTGAAATTTTTGTAAATAATTTCAACTTATTTCCTATAACTTAATCCTAAAATTTTGAAATTCTCTCCAAAATTTGAAAATTACCGCATAACTTCAAATTTTCGAGAGTATTTAGTCATTATTCCAAATAATAAAATTAATACAATATCTTATCCTACAAACCAAACACCATATAACTTATCATACTATATTATTTATCATTACTCATAGTTTTAATTATTATATTACTTATCATATCCTACAAACCAAGCCGTTCGTATAAACGATTGTAACTCCATACCTAACCTCTTGGATAGTGATGGGACATCAATTGATCCAATCTATTAGATTTTCACTAAGTCAAAATTTAGCTTTAATATTTATGATTACTTTATTGGTACCGATAAGTTGAATTACGAAATTCTGACAAAAAATATCCATATTCATGTATCGTTTGAAGTGATGAATGTGATAATAATATAAAGATTAAAAAATTATAAAATGATTATAAAAATAATGTGTAATGTATTATATTGTGTTTGATTGGGAGATAAGATATCAATTTAGTCCCTCATAAATTACTTTTTTATCAAAAATTACCCCAAAGCACATGTTCAATTATATGACCATTTTTTATAAAAATAATATTTGTGGGACTGCATTTGTTAAAACTATTTATATGGCGCTTTCTTGATTAAAAGCTATTGTTGTCAAACTATATTTGATTAGTCCTAAAAATTTGAAACTAATATTACAAAAACTCATATTTTATGTTCATAATTTCCTCTCAAAAAAATTTTCCTTTTACTGCTTGTGCCATCAGCCATGTACACAATTCATCTAAATATATAGATTATTAACTCTATATATCCTTAACTTGAAATTATTGTGACATCCACGTAAATTTTTGGAACAACTGATTTTTAAATAATATACATCTCAGTTGGAGAACGATACTTAGCTCAGCAGGTTGAGCGATCAAACCATACGTCTAAATTATTATACGGTTTAAAAGATTTGTGTTGCACTATTATCATCAGTTATATTTTTTGGTAAACGACCAAAGCTTGATCGTACAATTGGTATCAGAATCAAAGTGATTGTTCGATTCACATTGATTGCAACAAGTTTAATTATTAGAAGAGATATTGTTGGAGAACAATAATTATCTTTGCTGATATATTAATCGAACTGTAATGTTGTACGATTTACAAAATTTAAATTATTCTATTATAATCAGTTATAATTTTTGATAAAACAACAGTCGCTTGATCAAAATCTATTTTAAAGCGAAACTTTTGAAATCAATAATTTATAACGAAGCGGATGACCGACATCGAGATTTCGTACTCAACATAGCATTGAAAGAAAAAGAAAGTGGCCAAATCACGATTCTTCGTTCACGTTTAAAGAGGCCTTTGCCAAAATCTAAGCTTATTCGGGACCAATTACTGAAATCCACATGAGGTCTGTCAAATGTCTTTTTTTTATTTATTTATTTTTGATCGAAGAAATGCCATTGAAATGAGACATCCACAAAAACATCTTATCCATATGTTAGAGACGTAGGATGAAAATAATAATAAAGAAAACAATTTGCTCAATTTATTAGCTTAAAAATTGACTATTGTAATATCATTTTAAACTATCATTTAAAAGTTTGTAACTTCGTTACACATAATTGTCTGGAAAATATCAAGTGTTTACCAAAACAATTCAATAGATTTCCGCGACAAATTTTTGGAAATGATTTTTAAAATAATATACAAACAATAAATATCTCTGTTGTTAGAGTGATCGAACTGTTGGGTTTCCGTACCCCGACGCCAGATCCAAACGCAGCGGAAATAATACAATAAACAGATCTGACCTAGGGTCGAACGATCGCGCCTGATTCATATATAAACATGCAAATATCAAATATTAATGCACGAAAAGAGATTACCGATAACAACGAAATCAATCTGTATGCTGTGATCCCTCGAGTCCAATCAACCTGACCAGATCTACAAGCCAACACCAGTGCTAGTTTGGCGTTGGCGTTTCTATGAGAGTGAATGGAATCGTATGGAATGAATTGAGTCTCTCAACTAGAATGACATATTTATAGGGTCATTAAGTAACTAATGGGCTTTGGGTGCATAAAGCCCAATAGGCCAACTTTTGGCTTACAGGGCATATATGCTAACAATCTCCCACTTGCCCAAAAGCCAACACATGAGCACTAAACTCATAATCCAAGTAGGTCAATCCAATTGAATTACTTGATGTACAAATGACGTACATAATTATGAGATAAATATATCATACTTTTTTATTTTAGAACTTTCTATAGATGGAACCTTTCCAAACATAAAAACTCCACTAAAGTGAGGAGCTATCAAAAATTAAACTCATATCTTGAATATCAATCACACAATCTTGAGCACTTAACATTTAAGTCTCAATTCTCATCGATCGATCGGTAGCTTATTTTTCTTCCAAATATGATATTTCGTCGTTTCTTCGATCGGTTAATGATAAGTGTCGTTTTTACACTTATTTTATTGTGATTTTCTAGTGATTTTCGTATTGACCCCTGGACGATTTTACGTTTTATGGTATATATTTGTTGATTTCAAGAATCAAGGTCGAATTACATGAAAGTGAAGAAATTGAGCTAAAAATGATGAAAATGGACTTGAATGAGCGATCTGATTGAAGCAACGACGAAAACATAACTTTGGAAGAAAACAGACCACCGATCGATCCGTAGCCTTGCACCGATCGGTCGGTCCCTTACCATAGGTTGAATTGTAATTTGAAGATTTAGCGATTGATCGTTCCCTATGCAACGATCGATCGGTCACATGCCGTAGCTAAATGGAATTAAATCAAAGAAATACCGATCGATCGGTAGCTTCGTACCAATTGATCGGGAGGCGGAAAATTCTGAAAAAAATACCTTTTAGAGTTTGAGTTCACAAGGAATCTACATATTCCTCATTCTCTATAAAATATTGATGGACGAAATTATCAGATCATTAAGCCATTTTTTAACCAAGGACTAGCCTCCATCCTCCATCCCATCTCACCAACGTCCACCCTCAACACATAACCATCCTAGGCCTTGGAACAACTTCAACAAGGAGATTCGAGAGACGACCGATATGGAAGTAAGATAGGAAGCAATGGTCTACAAACGGAGTCGACGCCATGAGTTTTTCTTTGTCTTTAATTTTAGTTTAGTTTTTTTTTCAAATTATTATGTTGAACTTAAGTTATTTATCAAGATTAGGGGATCCACTAGTTTGATCCTATGACTTTTCTATTAAACTTTAATTGAATTCTTATGTACTATGTGCATAATTTATGCTCTTCATGCTTTTGAGGGTTTGTCCACCTTTGAATTGATTTTAGATATTATAATTCAGATCGAGAGATGATGTTAAAATATATGCCGTGGATTTCAGATTGAGATCGAGAGATGATATCAAATACACGTGTGATAGCAATATATATCTAGTAATCGAAATCTAGAAGTTTTCACAAAGTTTTATGCAATGATAAATTGTTAAATAAGGGCATGACATCTTACTGCAATTTGATATTAGATTTAATATAACTCGAGAGAGTATATTAGATAATTTTGGAGAACTCGTCGCCTTCGAGATATTTGGATATTCAATCGAGGGTCATAGAGATTACATTGTTGAACCGACGTCTTGATAATATTCTCTAGTGGAATTTTCTCGTTATCTTTGCTTTGCTTGGTTGGATATTAGCTTACTTTAGTTGTTTAGTTTAATTGTTGAATTAATTATCGTAGGTTAAATATAGTAAAAAAATGTCTTATTTGGTACTTGAGGTTAGTCCCTGTGGGTTCGACACTCTTACTCCTAAATATCTATACTAAACCTTGACAACCGTGAAATTGCGGATTAATCGTTCACAACTTGTATTTTGTTGTTTAATAAAGTGACGATCAAGTTTTTGGCCCCGTTGCAGGGACTAACTTTAGTAATCTCATACGAGATTCTTTGACTGTAATTTAACCATTGTCTTTCCTTATTTTCATTTTTGAAAAAAAATAATATATTTTATTTGGTTTTTGTTTTGTTTTCTTGCAAGGTACTTGTGATGTTCCATCAACAAGTCTTTATAAGCTTTTCCCAACAACCTTCCGACCCATTCTATGGAGCGTGGTAGAGATTCAATGAATTGGCAGACACATTCCGGTTCACCATTTTTCAAACTACACTCTTCTGCAATTTTTCTACAATGGATTGGATGCAGAAATACAAGGATGGGTAGTTCATGGAGCTTCGGCAACTGGGAGTCCGACTTCGACTACCATTGACATTGAGATCCTTTACTGCAGGGTTGGAGCCACCAATACCCACCAGCGCCTCAATATCCTCATTTTACAAACCAATCATTCGAACATCAAGGAGAGAGAGATAGTTCTGAAGATATAAAGACTCGGATGGAGGATATATAATTAGATTCATGGCATCAGCTGAGAGTAGTTTGGAGAGCCAAAACAACTCTATGCGTCACCTGTAGCAGCAAATAGCAATCCTTGTGGAAAGAATATCACATTCGAGTGATGATTTTAAATGCTTTGCCGCTGTCATTTGAAGCGGGTGATAGAATACTTGCCGCTGTCATATCGTATCGAGGAAAGAATATTTGCCGCTAATATGTTGAAGCGATGGTAAATGCCGCATGTCACATTAAAGCGAGGTTATTCGATGTCGCTGATATGTCGAAGCGAGGGGTATTAGTGCCGCGGTCATGACAAGCGAGGTGCATTAAAATACACTGTTATAAGAAGACTAGGGAATAGTTATTGGTGTTGATGAAATGGTTATAAGTCATGACATTTGTGGAACCGTAATATAATCCATTGATTACCAAAGGAAGCGTTTTAAATGCAATGGAATACATGAAGTGCTTTGTATTTATGGTTTATGCATTTACTCATTATAATCATATTGCGGTGAATATGGATTATCATATACTCATGGTTTGGGGTTGTTCCTGTAGGTGCATTTTGGCATGGAGGGCGAAGGCGAGGGTTGATGCAGTGAGCTGTGTGAGGAGTGCTACTAGTATAGCTGTTGGGATATGCCCTAAGACAACTCATTAGATGATTGATATGGCATACAATGTAATATGATTTTATTAAAGGTAATTCATTATTATATTATTCCAGTATCTGTGTAATATGAATATATAAATATTATAGAATAATATTAGATTATTCTTAAAGATTGTTGGTGTGCGCTTATCGTGTAAGCCCAAATTAACCCCACTCAATCCTCAAGATTGATAACAATAATGTAGTAGCGTGAGTAGGGATCGATCCCACGAGGAGGTGTGAAGTCTTGTGTTAATGAAAATCAAAGTCAAAACAATAAAAGATGGGGTTGTGATTGAATTATACTAATTAAAATTAAAAACAAAGATTAACTAATGAAAGCGATTCTTGGTATCGGTCGACTCTTCCTTGGAATTATCATCTATTTCATCGATTCACAAAAGACTCAATTTTTCATATGAATATTCATCGTTGGACGTTTAATCCAATAATAAAAGTCCTATCTCACCTTACGTTTAGTTAAGTAGCCCAAGCGTTCTAGTTTAACCCTTATCAAACAATCAATCAAAATACAAGCGATTAGGATTTAAATCGATGATATCATATGAACTAGTGAGATCGATGAAGCTAAACAACATAATCCAAGAGTCTATGTTTGATCTAGTCAAGTGTTCTTCCTAAGAATTTAACAAACTCACAAGCGGAAATTCATCAATCTTAGTGGCTTCGTAAATTAGAGGGATCAAACGATTCCGTATTTGATATCTAATAGCGTTAGATTTCATGCAATTTATTAGGTTGTCAATCCATTAAACAAACACAAGAATCATATCAATAAAATCAGAAACACTCTTGATACTCAATAAAATTGATAATTAAAGCGTAAGAATCTCCCCAGGATAAATAAAATCCAAGGATTTGTCTTCCTCAACCAAGAATTAAAAACTAGCTAGACATAATCTAAGAAAACACAATAAATAAAAGCAAGGAAAAGAAAACTAATCCGATCTCCGATCGTCGAGGTGTCAATCCCGCCTTCGCTTCGATCTTTGTAGCGTTCTTCAACAAAATTGAGAGAAAAATATATAAAACAATCCTAAACTACTCTACCCTAACTATCTAGATGTTTTTTAGTCTGATTTTCGTCCATATATGTATAGGGAGGCTGATGGAGTAGGTTAGAATCCATGTGGGAAGGAAACAAATCAAGTTTTTACACTTTCCAAAACTCTTCTAGCGTAAATACGCGTAGAATGGCGTAGCTACTCCTACACATGCCGTAGCCTTGGCGTAATTACGCCTAATAATGGCGTAATTACGCATGTCATCAATTTTTCTGGCGAGTTTCGTATTTTGGCCATAACTTTCACATACAAACTCTGAATTCGACGAGTCAGCTGTCCACACGAAGATAACTCAAAGTTCTACAAACTTTATATGGACCAAATTTCCAAAACTTTGTCGAACATATAGAAATTTGAGGAGAAAGGAGCAACATGTGTCTTGGATTCCGGTTTTTTCCTCTTTTCTTCAACTTTACTCATTCTTTCATCATTTTAGCTTGATTTCTTCACCTTTTCCTACATTTACACAAATATACGATTAGGTAGCATATGTATCAATTTATCCATCAAAATATACTAAATCGTAGACAATTAAGCGCAATAGATGTGTCTATTTCTAGTCACATCAAACACCCCCATACTTACTCTTTACTCGACCTCGAGTAAATCAGATAAAACTATAATCTTTTTGGTTGGCTCATAGCATCATAACAAACTAACTTGTTCTCACTTTAATGCCTCAACAATTTTAAACATGCATAGTAATGAAAGGTGGTGAAAAATTAATAATGGAACAAGTTCAATCCCTAAACATCTCATACTCAACAAAGTAGTGAATGTGCGGGTGTGGTCATAAACAAGTGTTGTGTACAAATTATAGATCCAAAAGATGCAAATCCACAATAGTTCAAGTCATACACTAACACAAGTATAAGCTCACTTGCACCCACTTCTCCACTATCTTAGCTACTTTGCAAACACGAATCAAGTAGGTCTTTATTAGCTTGTAGATTGGCCTAGGTATTGGCTTATGAAAGAAAGGGTAAAAGTATATCAAACAAGAGAGTATGATGATATGCACACTAAAGGCTTCTCTTCTTGCTTGAATTTTTCAACTTTTATTTCAACATTTTTCTTCTTTTGTGCCTTGGCTCCCCTTGGAGTCATATTTGTATTATTCTTTTCAAGGCATCCCTTTTCTTTCATGCATTTCATTCTTTTGACAATGAAGCTCAAAACATATGAATCAATGAAAACATAAGTGCATGTGAATGAAACACATCATACTCCCTTCAAAGGTGTGGATAGAATTCATATTTAGGCTCATTAGGGAAGGATGATAAGCTAGTCAAAGAATGTCGAATGTGGGTCGTGTGTATGCTTAGCATACAACCATTCTTTTTCACTAAGGCTCAAAAAGGGTACTAGTGATTGATTTTCTTTACATGGTAGGCTTGAAAGGCTCAAACGCATCAAAGATCGCCTATATCACTTTCATGTTCAAGTATTCTAGACATACGCCTCAAAGAACATGTAGTTAAGTTCTAGCATGTATTAGAGACTTCTTAAGATTATCACAAAATTCACACAATCTTCACTAAGCTATGCACACGTCACAAGCCATGACAATAATGTGCTCAAAATATTCAACTAAGTTAAAGTCAAATTTGCATTAGAGTTCAAAGTGTTCCAAGGTTAACAATTCACCTATGTTCAAAAGCATGCCTGATATCAATTAGGTTTCATCATGGGCTAGTGATTCTAAGCATGTGTTCATTACTAACTATGAGCTCAAAATTTTCAAATTTTTCGATTTTTTTGTATTTTTGTAATAGAAAAGCAATAGCACACCACTAATCCCTCCCCCATACTTAAATCTTACATTGTCCCCAATGTAAGGCAAACATACAAGAAAAGAGAAAAGTCTAACTACTAAAGCAATAAAAATAAAAGGGAGAAAGGAAACTAACTCCACTTGGGTTGCCTCCCAAGCAGCGCCCCTGTTTAACGTCGGTGGCCCGACACCAGTCCTCTATCAAGGTGGGTGATGCGGTGTCGCTCTATCCTTCTTCTTCCACCTCAATATTTTCTTGATTCCCTTGAATTTCAGTTTGTTCGGGTTTGAGTGGGCGTCCTCAGTCCTTGTTCCTCCTTCAACATATGTGGCTTGCTGTGGTCAATCCGGAGGGTGCTTCTTCTCAATGGTACGATCCTGCAAGTGAGAAGAGCGAGAGTCAGCAGTATCATGAATAGATAAAGCAGCAATAGTATGAACATTATGCACAGGATGAGAATCCATACCTCCGTTATCACCAAGGCCATCAGTAGCCTTTCCGATCTCCCACAATTCATCATTATCAAAATTAGAATCATATGCATCATTTATATCAATAGCGTAACTAGAATGCTCGTGAGTTTTAATGGGTTCATAGATATTAAATTTTGCAATTTCACCATTAGACTCTATTGTTAACAGGCCGCTATTCACGTCGATTACAGATTTTGATGTTTTCAAGAATGGTCTCCCTAAAAGAATGGGGCTAGATGTATCACCATTTTCCATGTATAAAACATAGAAATCGGCGGGGAAGACCAAATTCTCTATATGAACAAGTACGTCCTCTACTATCCCCCTAGGACTAACCGTGGACCTATCAGCTAATTGAATCACAGTATGGTCTTGTTTCAATGGTCTACGTTTCAGTTGAGTGTAGATTGAGTAAGGCATGACATTAATTGAAGATCCTAAATCTAGCATTGCCTTCTCAATTCTAGTGGTTCCTATCACACAAGGAATAGAGAACATACCGGGGTCCTTGCATTTTGTGGGATTGCTTCTTTGGATGACTGCCGAAACATTCTCACGTAGCTCGATCTTGGGGCACCCTTTGAGTTTCTTGCTCTTATCCGCATTCCATACCTCTTTCAAGAATCTCGCCCATCGAGGTATTTTCATCATTTCATCATGTAGTGGGGCATTTGCCTCACAGCGTCGGAAAGTCTCGTAGAGTTCCTTGATATCCTCATCTTTCCTATTTTCCTTAAAAGCAAGGGGGAATGGGGGTTCAATTTTATATTCAGAAAATTTAGGGAACTTACCCCGTGGTTCCTCCTCTTGTATGGGCTCTTCAACGTCCTTCTCCATATCCTTCATCTCTTCTTGCTTGAGTGGCATCAGTACCACCTTCTCCTCAGCTGTATCTTCGATCATCTTCAAAGTGATAGCGCTCACATTCTCCCTGGGGTTCACCTCCGGTTGTGAAGGTAGTCCATTTGAGATTCTTGCTTCAATCTTGTTGAGAGAAGTTACCAGTTGTCCCATTTGTGTAGTCAAGCTTTGGATGCTCGCCCTCGTCTCCTGTTGAAATTGCAAGCTATTTTCAGCAATAACTTTAATAATATTTTCTAACCTGTTAGAAGGAGGGTGCACTGGAGGTGGTGGAGGTCTCTGATATGGCGGTCTATAGGGTGGAGGTTGGTGCATCTGTGGGTTGCCATATCCTTGGTTCGGATGGTCCCTCCACCCTTGACTGTAATTGCTTGAGGGATTGTCATATCCCCTTTGTGGTGGTCCTAGGAATCCTCCCGCTGCATTCACGTGCTCAGTGGCTGTCTCTTGTAATGAGGGACATGCATCAGTGGAATGGTTCACAGCTAGACAGATTCCACATGGCTTCATCTTCCCCACGTTGCCTCCTGTAAGATTACGCACAAGAAAAGTTAGATCAATCAGTTGTTGTTCCAAATTGGATACATTTACCTCTTTTCTTGGCGGTTGTCCATGGCGAACATGTCCAAATTGTTGAGAGTTGGCCGCCATGTTAGCTATTAAGTTCCTTGCCTCCTCCGCTGTCTTGTCAATGAAAGCTCCTCCACTTGCCACGTCCATTAAGTTCCTGTCACCAGAAAGCAAACCTTCATAGAAATATTGAATTAGAAGATGTTCACTTATATGATGTTGTGGGCAGCTTGCACACAACTTCTTAAATCGTTCCCAGTATTCGTGCAGCGACTCCTCTTGGTATTGCTTCACACCGTAGATTTCCTTCCTTAAGTTAGTCACCCTTGAAGCTGGAAAGTACTTCTCAAGAAAGACTCTTTGTAAATCAGTCCACGTGGTGATTGATCCGGAGGATAAGTAGAATAGTCAATCCTTTGCAGCATCCTTTAGCGAGAATGGAAAGGCTCGTAGTTTAATTTGCTCCTCCGTTATTCCGCTTGACTTCATCGTAGTGCATACCACGTGGAATTCCATCAAGTGTTTGTGTGGGTTCTCACCTGCAAGACCATGGAAAGATGGCAATAAGTGAATTAGTCCAGATTTAAGTTCGAAACTTACGTTATTCACGAGAGCGGGGAAAGTGATGCAGAGAGGTTGTTGATCCAGGTTAGGATTCGCCAACTGCCTCAAACTTTGATTCGCAGCCATCATGTTCCTCTCTTCTTCTTCCTCAAGTAACCTTGCTTCTCTTCTTCTCCGATGTAGTGTCCTCTCGATCTCAGGATCGTAGTAAAAATTCTCTTCGTGATCAGAGGGTTCACCTGTACTCATCAACAAACCACAGTAGTATAAAACGAAATAAATAAAACGACGTTAACACAAAAGTAATTGCCTTCCCCGGCAACAGCGCCAAAATTTGGTGTGCGCTTATCGTGTATGCCCAAATTAACCCCACTCAATCCTCAAGATTGATAACAATAATGTAGTAGCGTGAGTAGGGATCGATCCCACGAGGAGGTGTGAATTCTTGTGTTAATGAAAATCAAAATCAAAACAATAAAGATGGGGTTGTGATTGAATTATACTAATTAAAATTAAAAACAAAGATTAACTAATGAAAGCGATTCTTGGTATCGGTCGACTCTTCCTTGGAATTATCATCTATTTCATCGATTCACAAAAGACACAATTTTTCATATGAATATTCATCGTTGGACGTTTAATCCAATAATCAAAGTCCTATCTCACCTTACGTTTAGTTAAGTAGCCCAAGCTTTCTAGTTTAACCCTTATCAAACAATCAATCAAAATACAAGCGATTAAGATTTAAATCGATGATAGCATATGAACTAGTGAGATCGATGAAGCTAGACAACATAATCCAAGCGTCTATGTTTGATCTAGTCAAGTGTTCTTCCTAAGAATTTAACAAACTCACAAGCGGAAATTCATCAATCTTAGTTGCTTCGTAAATTAGAGGGATCAAACGATTCCGTATTTGATATCTAATTTAGCGTTAGATTTCATGCAAGTTATTAGGTTGTCAATCCATTAAAAAACACAACAATCATATCAATAAAATCAGAAAAACTCTTGATACTCAATAAAATTGATAATTAAAGCGAAAGAATCTCCCCAAGATAAATAAAATCCAAGGATTTGTCTTCCTCAACCAAGAATTAAAAACTAGCTAGACATAATCTAAGAAAACACAATAAATAAAAGCAAGGAAAAGAAAACTAATCCGATCTCCGCTCGTCGAGGTGTCAATCCCGCCTTCGCTTCGATCTTTGTAGCGTTCTTCAACAAAATTGAGAGAAAAATATATAAAACGATCCTAAACTACTCTACCCTAACTATCTAGATGTTTTTTAGTCTGATTTTCGTCCATATATGTATAGGGAGGCTGATGGAGTAGGTTAGAATCCATGTGGGAAGGAAACAAATCAAGTTTTTACACTTTCCAAAACTCTTCTGGCGTAAATACGCGTAGAATGGCGTAGCTACGCCTACACATGCCGTAGCCTTGGCGTAATTACGCCTAATAATGGCGTAATTACGCATGTCATCAATTTTTCTGGCGAGTTTCGTATTTTGGCCATAACTTTCACATACAAACTCTGAATTCGACGAGTCAGCTGTCCACGCGAAGATAACTCAAAGTTCTACAAACTTTATATGGACCACATTTCCAAAACTTTGCTCAAACATACAGAAATATGAGGAGAAAGGAGCAACATGTGTCTTGGATTCCGATTTTTTCCTCTTTTCTTCAACTTTACTCATTCTTTCATCATTTTAGCTTGATTTCTTCACATTTTCCTACATTTACACAAATATACGATTAGGTAGCATATGTATCAATTTATCCATCAAAATATACCAAATCGTAGACAATTAAGCGCAATAGATGTGTCTATTTATAGTCACATCAATTGTCCCTAGTCAAGTATTATCATGAATTAGGATAATGATAATGCATTGAGACTAGTATGAATTGATTGATGAATTGTTCATAGATATGAGATATCAAATCAACACATGGGTACATGTTAGAGAACAATGTATTGGACAGACCCACCATGAGAATGCTACATGGATAGTTATATGAATGTCATTAGCAATTCTCATAGTGATTATAATGTATGTAATCCTTACGACTTGAGATCACCAGAGGTCCCAACATAAAGAGTTGTGTATCTTGATATTGTCTAACGTTACCTGTAACAGGTAAACTATAAAGACAATCATTGGATACACCACAAATTATGTAGAGGGATGTTGAGTGATCAAGATAGGATTTGTCCCTCCTATATAACAGGAGAAGTGTTTGGGCCCTTGATCAAGTGAGACTAAAATGCATGGCCATGCTCGAATGAGTCGATATGTGATATCGAGCTTATTCGTTTATTCTAGTCTAACTTGGGGATCAAAAAATAAAAGATTGAAATATACGAGTATGACTATTCCATGACACGTGTTTAATCTAAACACATAAGACAAAGGGATTAAGTTACATGGTCAATATTATCGCAAGCCATAGGTAATGTCGAGTCAATGACATTCTTGTAACTTGGGTAGCCTTGATGTGTTGCTAGATACCGCTCATTGCTTGTGACATAAAATTAGATTTTATGTCACTGCCAACGTTGCAAGATCCTAACGGGTCGCACAAAAGATTAAATTGATAAAGGGTGATATAACTCATTGGATGAATTATGTTGATTAGGAAGAGTCCTAATCATATAATAATAATATATGATATTATTGAATGGGCCGAACATATATATTAGATATATATATAAGTTTGCTTTAGATATATATATACGGGTATTAGATTGGTATGGGCTTAGGGTTTTCAGAAAGCCTTAATCTGATTAATTTAGCCGCCTAATCTTACCAGTATATATACATGTGTATTAGGTTAAAGCAGATAAAGAGATTTTAACGTTAATTGAGAATTAACAAAACTCTAAACCTAGCAGACCACTCAATAAGAACCCGCCGTCACCTAGCTTTGACATCGGATGTTCTTTGTTCCAGTAGAGTTATAGAGTCTAGCAACTCGATAACGTCAACACCCTTTCGATTGATAGTGTGGATACCGTAGAGGCAAAACTAGAAAAGTTTTGCTCCTGAATCGAGGACGTGTTGCTCGGAGAATCTGCATCAAACACGCTACAAATGTATAATTCTTGACACCCGATATGAACACTCCGTATAGGTCCATGGTTGGAATCAAAAAAATTTATTCCGCTGCGTTGTATGCATGTTGGGTTACTAACAGTGGCATCAGAGCCGTGTACGAAGCTCATATCGGGGTTATATAATAATTTGTTTTATCAGATTATGAGTTATTGCTTTCATGCTAATTAGAAACCGTAAGAACGTATATGATATGTTATAATAAGTATGTGGAAATCATCGTAAAAATATATATGATATATTAACGGATATTTGTGTATAAGATGCATATGTATGCTCGCGACTGAACCAAGCAAGGCGGGCAAACGTAGCTCGATAGTCGGGTGACAGAAGCTCACAAGTCAGGTGTCCATGCCATGCAAGGGCGGGCGACCGAGCCCATACAAGGACGGGCGACCGAGCCATCACCAAGGCGGGCGACCGGTGCTCGCTCAAAGGGCGACCAGCTTGAGCTTGAGGCGGGCGACCGGCTTGAGCTTGAGGTGCAACCGGTGCTTGCACAAGGGGCGACCGACTTGAGTTTGGTGGGCGACCGTGGCTCGAGCAAGTGGGCGACCGGTGATGGGCTTCACCCATGTTGGGCGACTGAGTTCAAAGATGGGCAAACGTGGCTCGTTCATGCGCGCGACTGAGGCTCGCGCGTGGGCGGGTGTCCGAGGCATGTGATGCCCTTAGCGTGCGATAATTTTCGTAATTTTATTTTTACAGTTTATGGACATAGAATTAAATTTTAAAATGTTTAGAATTTAATTCATTAATTGTTATGATGTCCTAGTATGTTTTATGTGTTGTTTGAGCATGGTGCATGGTTATAGCCCTATGACCTATTAGATAGGAATTTTGTGAATGGTTGTAATTTTTTAAATACGGCTTGCGTGTCGTGCCTTGTAAGACCCCGACTTTTAATGACGACATTTATGCATTTATGACGTCGTATGTATATGAAAAATTTCATTCTTTAAAAGAATCATTACATGCTTCTCATATACCTTATGACTTTTATACAAATTTGGGCAGAGTCTCCCCATAATGAGGACTACCTCAATACTCAACTCGAAAACACATGTTCCTCAAAATAAAATGCACATCAATCAACTATAAAAGAAGGGAACTTCAACACTCTATACAGTCCATATACATGTATCCATGTGCTCACACACGAGCAACGAATAATTGAATTAATTCTCAATGCAGAAGTAGGATGTGCCATCAATCAATACTTGTACCGTAATCCTGCGAGCACTATTTTCCATGGGCTTAAGCTTTCTTACTGAGACAACGTCGTACCTGTTATACCTGTTTCAACAGAAACAGCCCCCACATAGGGTGAGCATACTCCAACTCAATAATCATTCACGCATCAGTATACAAAATTGAAATGCAACAATTAAGGTTAGTGAAAATCTATAAAATATACTCCCTGTACAATTCTGAACCGGCATAGCCACCACGAACTGTTCCTGTTTCAATCTTATACACTTCATAAACATCAAGTTCAGTATCATTATTCAAAACATGATACTCATCAATGCAATAAATTCAATATAATCACAATTCATCCTTTATGCTCAATCACAACGAATATCATATTGAAGGCAACTCTGCCTATCAATTAATCTATTTCTCAACCATTTCTCATATCGATCATGCCAAAGGCATCAATATTCAACTCGTATACCAGGATCACGTACATCTACGTATCCATCATTCCGCGTGTATTAAACTCAATTCTCATGCTCAAATACTTAATCTTAAACATCACATTCAACAATACATGTATTCATGAATATATAAGTACTGGGTGTACCTGCTCGTACGTCACCACGTACCTTATAGTCGACAAACCAAGTCAAGTTACTCCCTCTGTCAAGATGTCTTTGAAGCATCTAGATCCATTCAACAACTCATCACCAATAAATATCAAAATTCAATGATTCAATGGAGTGACATATTAATTAAATTAAATAAATCCAACAATAGAATTGTTTTATCATGCCATTATGAGTCCAATCCCCATAAATTTATTCAACGTTCTATTCATTTAGAAATTAATTTCCACTCCAATATGAAATCCTTAACTCGCATATGTAGCAATAAAACACACATACACCTCATTCAAGCACACTACACCAGTCCACAAATACTAAGCCAATAACTTTGAAAATGGGCGCAAGGAAGAAAGCATCGAACAAGCTGTTTCTACTAGCCCTATACAAGGTTGGAGCAACAATTAGACATATTACAATTTAAGAGCAAAGTAACCAAGACCCAATAAAAATTAATCCATCGCACGCATTGACAAATTTCATGTAAAGAATAGCTGCTAAATGTTTGATGCAACAGCAAAGGAAAGGGGCACACAAGCTATGGCAAATTCATAAATAACCAATTAATTATCAACTTAGCTAAAACATGCACAATGCAAGAAATGGCCAAGCAAGAAATGGAAGTCCCCAAATAGCAACTCAAGGATCGACATTCATGTTTTCTCCCATAATAGTAGCAAGAAATTCCATCCAATAGAGTAAAAATTCAAGGAAGAGGAAACACCAAGGCACGATACAAGATTGTATCACTAACCAAAAGTAAATATTCTTGAACAATAAACCAACATTGAATATCAATTTTCCCCCAAAATAAAAACCCGTAATAACCCAAGCACAAAATGGAATTGAAAAATTTATAAAAATTCTCCAACTAACAATTTAATCAAGTGAGAACACAACCCATGAAGTAAAAACAGATTAACAATGACTAAACATCTCCTGGCTACAACGCATAAAGCCGGTCGCAACCCACCTTCCCAAAACCATGACAAAATCGAACGAGAAACCCACAATATTCAACGGAGTGAACAATCGAGGAAAAAGTGGAGAGAATCGTGCACAAACCTTGGGCAAAATCACAACAAGAATTTTCTGAAATCGTTCGTTCTCCTTGTTGCTCTATCGGTCAAAGGAAAAGAAATGAGAGAATGTGATTTTATTTTGAACCGATGGAATGTAAAATAACACCTAAATTAATCTCACCCACTAGTAAAATATCTCAAACCCATCTTCATTATATTATTATTTATTTATAAAATAAAATTCATTATTGTACAAATGTTCCTCTTTAAGTAAGTTGCACACACTTAAACCCAAGCTAATTTTATTCCCACATCAAACCCAATAATTTAAGAATCTCCTTGAATTTAATTAACCGTATAAATTCAATCCCGTAATTAATTATCCCAACTCCGGTCCAAACTCTGATATCCAAGAATTAAATCTCGGCACACCATATAAACACCATAATTAAATCCATTTGACAATTAATAATTATTCTGGATATCACAATTCTCCCCACCTAATAAAACTTCTTCCTCGAAATTAAAATGCATGCTTACCATAAAAGCCAACAGTAAAATTCACATACAAGTATCATTCATCTCAATTAAGATTAGTCCAACATACTAACAATTATCAAGAGCCATGTCAACATTTCAGTAGCCTATATGTATGTATGATGATTACGCTCCACAATTAGGTGCCGCCTATGAGAATCCTACATCATGCACACAACGGTTATCTCAGACATCAAACGGTATCAAGGTAGTACTAACCTCATCTCATTTCGATCGAAATCATTTACCGCAACATTAATCATGCTCAATTTATCACCGATTATGTCATGAACTTTAATATCTTTTGTTACCGAACATACATATATTCTATTACGCAATCCCAATAATCATTTATGTTCATTTCATAACATGACAATTAATATTGCAATAACCTCATACTTGCCCGGTTCAAGTTTAGTTAAATTTCAGAAGCTTCTTCCTATGAATAACTTTTCGAGAGAAGTATCAACAATTCATAAAAGCCAATACTTGCAGTCTTTAACCATCACAGTTTACTTCCGTCACAACAAACATTATTCAATTACTAAATCATGTATTTCTTGCACATCATGTGTATATCAGACATATAATGATGCATCAATGTTGTTATCGTGTAAATAACTTCATACCTGTATAGTTGCAAAAGTATGCAATTTACACCAACATCGTCATATCGCACACCATCTTGTCCGTATGAAATAGTGGTACTCTCGAGCCCTTACACATCAACCTTCATATATCACCTTCTGGCTATTATCTGGCGCAACGTGTTACTAGACAACCCATTAGTAATTCTCATAAACGTATATCAACATTATATGCACCAACAGCAACATATCATCAATATCAAATCATAACGAATGATCTAACATGAATATTCTTACGTTGCGATTGTACACACATTAGCATCATAATATTGGTCATTCCTCAAATTTATCTTATAACCCATCATTTATTTTTATCTACTTTGTTTAGTTATCTTGTAATATCCCTCGCTTATTACAAATCACTTGTATATGTTTATTTAACACAAGGCATCAACATCAACATCGAATAATTAATCTCATAACTTTGCAGGTGAATTTATCTACAATATACAGTAGCATCGCAGTATCATGCTCATCACAGTACTCACATGCTCTTAAGCATCAAACTTTCCGCATTTCATCACCCAACTATCATCTGCCATTGAACAAGTACTAAAAATAAACTCAAAAATATTTCTCAAATACTCATAGCATAACCACATACCTTGTCATTTACGCATTATTGATATTCATAATGTTTCCGTCATCAAACATTAATATCCCTGCGTCAAAGTTTCTCACGCAATCCTGTTCACATCAAGCTATAACATACTATCACATATCTGTGTGATGAAATTCAATATAAGAATCAATTTCATGCATCAATGACGTAGTTCCTTTCGATCCTTTATTCAACAAAGTACTATTTCATAAATGAATAACATATCATAGTGTAGTATGTCTTCATGATTTCTCATACATCAGTCGCATCGCATATATCATCATTTATATGCATCCCAGTTTCTAACACAATATCAAAATGATCAATCATTTAAAGTGAATGCTCCTATATCCCATGTATTCTCATTATGACATCATTATATTGTCTATCACATAATGTTTAACTCATCATTAATCACTTCATGATTATTTATCAGTGTTGTCATTATATACCAGAGAATAACATTATAATTTCGTACTTACTACGTCGACCCGCACGTTCACAATGATCACACGTCCACACAGGACATTCGTAGCGATCTCACGTCATCCCATGACGTTCCACGTCATCTCATGACCTGTTCATTAATCTCATTCCAACATGGTTAAATTTAACTCAACATAACATGATTAACACATCATTAATCTCATAGTATACAAAATAATCATGTTTTCATAAACCAATATCCTTTCAACCTGATCATCATTACCGCATTGTTATCTCGTCTCTCGATTCCTCGTTCCCCTGGAACATTCCAATATCATCTTGGCCTACATCTCATGTATCCAAGGAACCACAATAACACAACGTTCATTGCCATCTGCAATAAACACATCATCCATATACATTGCTAACACACCAGCAGTATAACAATATTCATTTCACTACTATCTGCAATCAACAATTCATTAAGATTCATCGCTAACACAATAGCGGTACAACACTAACACAATAGCAATATATCAATACTCATCGTCAACACTGGCATGCATCATCGCATCGCCACTACTGGCATCCATATAATATCCATAATCATAATGAATAAAATTACATTCTTAAAACAATAAGATATAATAACACTTACTGTACACGGTGGATCCACACTCGATCCTTAAACTGCCCCTGTTCTCAACATAAATATTCCACAAAATATAATTTCATATCAATACAAAATTGATATACTCATCAACTCGCCAATAGATGTCATCAATATATCGGTATCAATCATGCCCCGCTATTGCATCCACTGCAATAAAAATGAAAGAAAACAATAATGTCTCTTCATCCACTCTCTCCATGATCACTTTCACCTGTACATTTGATTATCACAATACGTCAAATCAACAAGGTCAATTTAAATCAATGTATATTCATCACCCTCCCTCTATAGTGGAGGCACATAAAATACATTGCACACTCTCAATAGTGTCGATCCCGACAATAATCACATCGCATGCTCTCCCTAGAACCGACTCAATATCAATATACACGTCACATGCTCTCTCTAGCATTGACCCTGAAATATACACGTCGCTCGCTTGCCAGCGGCGACCACATCACTCACTCGTGAGTGGTGACCCAATATCACCCATATCACATCGCTCGCTCGTCACCGCCGACCACATCACTCACTCGTCAGTGGTGACCCAATATCACATCGCTCACTCATCAGTGGCGACCCATATATCGTATTAATACATCACACGCACCAAAGGTGGCCCACAAATCATATATACACATCACTCGCCTCAGCGGTGACCCCACTCTACATTCACACAACATGATCACATCGCACACTCTAGTGGCGACCTCTAAATAAACACATCACTCGCCTCAGCGGTGACCCTGTCACATCATTCAATCATAAATCACCATCCACAAGGATCACCAATCATCAATACATTATACAATAAACAGGAACGATTGAATCAGCGCTAATACATTGTCACGTACCTATGTCATCATGTAAATGACATACACATACCCTATTGTCACATCATCTGTTGTCATATTCCAACAGCACGGTATTGTCTACCATTTCCTGTCCTCAGATATCATATCCCATTTTCTCATTTCTCCTGTAATTTATGTTTATTCAGTACTGTATACAGATATGGCGTGCATACACTTCAATCTACACATATACAACATCAATCTATTAACAACATAGTATATCATTTTGTCGCTCACCCAACGACACAATATCAAAATCACCAACTCAAATCAGTAATATATAGTATCACTTATGTTACCGGTCTCTTGTATTCCACAAAAAATACTACATCAAGTGCGTACGTTCATCGGCATCACCGGTTATTCTCACTATCACATTCATCGTATGCCATATGTCCCTGTAACCACATTGGTTAGCAATAATAACATTTTCCATCATTTCATATCATACTATGCACATAAGCATATACATATCTTGTCATACTGACACAAAATCGCAATCATGCATAAATCATGTGCTATATATGTCTATCAACACATCCCTAGACCCTTAAACATCCCAAAGAGCTAACCACTGCTCTGATACCACTAATGTAAGACCCCGAATTTTAATGACGACATTTAGGCATTTATGACGTCGTATGTATATGAAAAATTTCATTCTTTAAAAGAATCATTACATGCTTCTCATATACCTTATGACTTTTATACAAATTTGGGCAGAGTCTCCCCATAATGAGGACTACCTCAATACTCAACTCGAAAACACATGTTCCTCAAAATAAAATGCACATCAATCAACTATAAAAGAAGGGAACTTCAACACTCTATACAGTCCATATACATGTATCCATGTGCTCACACACGAGCAACGAATAATTGAATTAATTCTCAATGCAGAAGTAGGATGTGCCATCAATCAATACTTGTACCGTAATCCTGCGAGCACTATTTTCCATGGGCTTAAGCTTTCTTACTGAGACAACGTCGTACCTGTTATACCTGTTTCAACAGAAACAGCCCCCACATAGGGTGAGCATACTCCAACTCAATAATGATTCACGCATCAGTATACAAAATTGAAATGCAACAATTAAGGTTAGTGAAAATCTATAAAATATACTCCCTGTACAATTCTGAACCGGCATAGCCACCACGAACTGTTCCTGTTTCAATCTTATACACTTCATAAACATCAAGTTCAGTATCATTATTCAAAACATGATACTCATCAATGCAATAAATTCAATATAATCACAATTCATCCTTTATGCTCAATCACAACGAATATCATATTGAAGGCAACTCTGCCTATCAATTAATCTATTTCTCAACCATTTCTCATATCGATCATGCCAAAGGCATCAATATTCAACTCGTATACCAGGATCACGTACATCTACGTATCCATCATTCCGCGTGTATTAAACTCAATTCTCATGCTCAAATACTTAATCTTAAACATCACATTCAACAATACATGTATTCATGAATATATAAGTACTGGGTGTACCTGCTCGTACGTCACCACGTACCTTATAGTCGACAAACCAAGTCAAGTTACTCCCTCTGTCAAGATGTCTTTGAAGCATCTAGATCCATTCAACAACTCATCACCAATAAATATCAAAATTCAATGATTCAATGGAGTGACATATTAATTAAATTAAATAAATCCAACAATAGAATTGTTTTATCATGCCATTATGAGTCCAATCCCCATAAATTTATTCAACGTTCTATTCATTTAGAAATTAATTTCCACTCCAATATGAAATCCTTAACTCGCATATGTAGCAATAAAACACACATACACCTCATTCAAGCACACTACACCAGTCCACAAATACTAAGCCAATAACTTTGAAAATGGGCGCAAGGAAGAAAGCATCGAACAAGCTGTTTCTACTAGCCCTATACAAGGTTGGAGCAACAATTAGACATATTACAATTTAAGAGCAAAGTAACCAAGACCCAATAAAAATTAATCCATCGCACGCATTGACAAATTTCATGTAAAGAATAGCTGCTAAATGTTTGATGCAACAGCAAAGGAAAGGGGCACACAAGCTATGGCAAATTCATAAATAACCAATTAATTATCAACTTAGCTAAAACATGCACAATGCAATAAATGGCAAAGCAAGAAATGGAAGTCCCCAAATAGCAACTCAAGGATCGACATTCATGTTTTCTCCCATAATAGTAGCAAGAAATTCCATCCAATAGAGTAAAAATTCAAGGAAGAGGAAACAATAAGGCACGATACAAGATTGTATCAATAACCAAAAGTAAATATTCTTGAACAATAAACCAACATTGAATATCAATTTTCCCCCAAAATAAAAACCCGTAATAACCCAAGCACAAAATGGAATTGAAAAATTTATAAAAATTCTCCAACTAACAATTTAATCAAGTGAGAACACAACCCATGAAGTAAAAACAGATTAACAATGACTAAACATCTCCTGGCTACAACACATAAAGCCGGTCGCAACCCACCTTCCCAAAACCATGACAAAATCGAACGAGAAACCCACAATATTCAACGGAGTGAACAATCGAGGAAAAAGTGGAGAGAATCGTGCACAAACCTTGGGCAAAATCACAACAAGAATTTTATGAAATCGTTCGTTCTCCTTGTTGCTCTATCGGTCAAAGGAAAAGAAATGGAATGTGATTTTATTTTGAACCGATGGAATGTAAAATAACACCTAAATTAATCTCACCCACTAGTAAAATATCTCAAACCCATCTTCATTAAATTATTATTTATTTATAAAATAAAATTCATTATTGTACAAATGTTCCTCTTTAAGTAAGTTGCACACACTTAAACCCAAGCTAATTTTATTCCAACATCAAACCCAATAATTTAAGAATCTCCTTGAATTTAATTAACCGTATAAATTCAATCCCGGAATTAATTATCCCAACTCCTGTCCAAACTCTGATATCCAAGAATTAAATCTTGGCACACCATATAAACATCATAATTAAATCCATTTGACAATTAATAATTATTCTGGATATCACATGCCTTCTCTATATTTTCTGAATATATTCCCTCCCCTATGCTCCCCCTCGAATGTAACTCGAGGGCTTCTCTATATCATGTAATTGTTATATAGTATAGTTAAAGCTTGTTGATGGAGATCAATGTCATTGGACCATGGTGCAGGGACGAGGAGGCCATTCACAAAAGGACCAAAGAGTTGCTTGGAGAAGTTACCCTTAGGTGACCTTTTAGATTTTCTCATTGGCTTGAGAAAATCAGTAGTTGGGCTATAACCATGTCACATTTATTTTATGTTGATGTATTAGATGCATGTTTATCGTTTTATATGTAATATTGATGATTGATATACATATATGTAGATATGTATATATGTATATGTACCAGACATATTTTCATTATCAATATTAATAAAATCATGAGATCTTTAAATCTCTCTAATAATATTAAGTCAATCAAGATGCCTTCCAATTAAAAGTACTCGTCAAGACTTCGATTGAACATGTGTGGGTATGCCAAAGCAAAGTACCATGACAATCTTAGTAAGGCGTGATAGGATAAAAGTGATATCCGTGTTACTTTAAATTGAGTTCGACTTAACTAGCGTTATCTCAATAGGACTGGGAACCTAGAGGTATGGGGTTGGGTAATAGTTCATTAGATGAATTAGAACAAAGTGTTGTTCACCAACCATCCAAGAGTTACATGTGATGTAACTGACAAAGCGTTGTCTACCTAAATAACTGAGTCTTGGGTGATTAGCCAAAGCTAACTCAAGTTAGGTGAAATATGGATCTTGACCCACTAATAGTTTTTGAGGGTTGATGTTTTTAACTAAATAGTGGAAGTATCATTTAATATAAGACCTTATTAAATGATTAAAATCATAAACTTATGTTGCATATTTATATTGTAGATATCCATGGCATCAAATAACGTGACTAGTACACTTTCATTGCGATCGGTCCTTGAGAAGGACAAATTGAATGGGACAAAATTCCTAGACTGGTATAGGAATTTGAGGATTGTCCTCAAATAAGAGAAAAAGCAATATGTCCTAGAGGAGCCCTTACCTGCTGAGTAGCCTCCCATTACGGTCGCGAGGACCGATAAGGATGCTTACAAGAAGCATCAAAATGACGCACTTGATGTTGGTTGTTTAATGCTAGCAACCATGAACTCTGAGCTTCAGAAGCAACATGAGGAAATGAATGCGTTCAATATGATTGAACATCTGAAACAACTTTACCAACAACAAGCCAGACAAGAGAGTATGACGTCTCTAAAGCGTTATTTCAGTGCAGAATGGTAGAAGGAACCCTTGTTGGAACTCATGTACTCAAGATGATTGGAGACATAGAGAATCTTGAGAAACTAGGTTTTCCGTTGGACCAAAAGTTGGCCACTGATGTGATCTTCCAATCGTTGCCTGATAGCTATAGTCAGTTTGTTCTGAATTACAATATGATTGAAATTGAGAAGACTCTACCACAATTGCTTGGTTTGTTGAGAACTTACGAAGCAAACACAAAGAAGTCTAAGCCCACAAATGTTCTTATTGTAAATAAGGGCAAGGGAAAGGCTAAAGCAAAGGGCTTTAAAAGGAACAAGAAAGTCTCTGTAAAACCTAAACCTCATGCTACTGCACTTAAGCCAAAGGGAGGAGTGGCTAAGGAAGGAAATTGATTCCATTGGTGAGACCGTACATTGGAAGAGAAACTGCAAGTTATACCTGGAAGATCTTAAGAAGACGAAGGGAAGTGTGACTTCTACTTCAAGTATTTTTGTTATAGAAGTCAATCTATCTACTTCTTCATCATGACTTCTGCTTCAGGTATTTTTGTTATAGAAGTCAATCTATCAACTTCTTCATCATGGGTATTAGATACTGGATGTGGTTCTCACATTTGTGTTAATGTGCAGGATCTCAAAAGGAGTAGAGTGTTGGCTAAAGGCGAAGTTGACCTCCGAGTGGGAAATGGAGCAAGAGTTGCTGCATTAGCTATAGGAGATTATTCATTAACTTTGCCTTCTGGTTTAATATTAGATTTACAAGACTGTTATTTTGTGCCGTCGATTACTAGAAACATTATTTCAATTTCTTGTTTGGACAAGATTGGTTTTTTCATTTATTATAAAGGACAAATGTTGCTTCATTTATTTGAATGAGATGTTTTATGCTAGTGCACAATTGATTAATGGTCTTTATGTTTTAAATGTTGATATGTCTGTCTATAACATAAATACTAAAAGGATTAAGAATAATGATTCTAATCCCACTTATCGCTGGCATTGTTGTTTGGGCAATATAAACGGGAATCGCATATCAAAACTTCATAAGGATGGAGCTTTAGATTCATTTGATTTTGAATCATATGAAACATGTGAATGTTGTTTAATGGGCAAGATGACAAAAGCTCCTTTCAAGGGACATGTTGAAAGGGTAAATGATTTATTGAGTCTCATACATAGTGATGTATGTGCCCAATAAGCACACAAGCTAGAGGTGGTTTTCAATACTTCGTTACATTTACTGATGACTTCACTAGATATGTGTATGTGTACCTAATGAAAAATAAACATGAAACCTTTGAAAAGTTCAAGGATTTCAAGAATGAAGTACAAAACCTGCTTGGCAAAAGTTTCAAAATCCTTTGATCAGATCGAGGAGGTGAATACTTAAACCAAGAGTTTCATGACTATCTAAAGGAGTTTGGGATAGTCTCACAACTCACACCTCCATATACTCCACAACGGAATGGCGTATCTGAAAGGAGGAATCGAACTTTGTTGGACATGGTTCGATCTATGATGAGTCATGCAGATCTTCCGATTTTCTTTTGGGGACATGCTTTAGAAACAACAATATTTAAACTGAATCGTGTTTCATCTAAATCTGTTGAAAAGACACCATATGAGATATGGACTAGGAAACATTCTAGTATGTCTTTTATGAAGATTTGGGGTTGTGAGGCTTACGTAGGCGTCACGCCTCCAATAAACTTGGACCAAAATCTGATAAGTGTTTATTTGTGGGGTATCCTAAGGAAACGAAAAGATACTATTTCTATTATCCCACCGAGAACAAAGTGGTTGTTGCTCGGACAGGTGTCTTTCTTGAAAGAGAATTTATTTCTAGAAGAACCAGTGGGAGACAAATAGAACTTAGTGAAGTACAACCACAAGAAAATACTGAACATGATATTGAGACGGAAACAGAGCAGTCACCACAAGTTGTTGTGGATGAAATGCCTGCTCAAGAGACACAAGCCCAGCGTATGTCCGTAAGAGTACACTGGTAGCCACAGAGATATGGATTTCTTGTGACTCAACAAGGTGACTTACTACTCATTGATGACGATGAGCCGTCATTCTATCAAGAAGCTATAATGGGCCCTAATTCTGAGAAATGGCAAGAGGCCATGAAATCTGAGATGGAATCCATGTATGTAAACCAAGTATGGACTTTGGTTGACCCACCTAAAGGGGTAAGACCCATGGGGTGCAAATGGATTTTCAAGAAAAAGACCGATATGGATGGTAATGTGCAAACCTTTAAAGGACGACTGGTTGCTAAAGGTTTCAAACAAATTCATGGTATTGACTATGATGAAACTTTTTCACCAGTTGCCATGGTTAAATCCATTAGGATCTTACTTGCTATAGTTACATTTCATGATTATGAAATCTGACAGATGGATGTCAAAACAGCTTTCCTGAATGGAAATTTACTTGAGGATGTGTACATGACACAACCCGAGGGTTTGTCAATCCAAAGGATGCTGGAAAGATATGTGACCACTTTATTTTTAAACAAAAGATATTTCAACGAATAGTGTGAAGCGATTCTACCGCAAGTGCACGGTTGTCAAGTTTTAGTATAGTGAAAATTTAAGTACGGGATGTCGAATCCACAGGGACTAACGTATAAGTACCAAATAAGATTAATAAAATTATATTTAGCCTACGATTAACAAAGGTGATTAACTAATGCTAATTTAAACTAAAGACTGAAAAATAAACAAGAAACAATAAGATGAATGGTTCCGGATATGCGAAGGCAAGTCACTCGAGAAAATTACCAAGCTCGTCGTTCAACTATGTTATTTTTAATGATTCAACTGAATTATCAAATTATCAACCAATTGATTCTAAAGGTGAAAGGTTTTCGCTATTATTCAATACACTCTCTCGAGCTGTAAGAAACTAACATTAAATTAGAATAAATCACTCTCGTGCATCTATTTACTAATTCAACATTGCATAAATCGTCAAAACCTTGTTACTCTAAATCTCTCGATTCTAAGTTCTCACGTATGCGATATCATCTCTCGATCTCAATCGTAACATACATCATAAATTAATAGAGCGTGTTACAACGTTATCTCTCGATCTCGGTTATAACTCTCAGATTTAATCAAAGTTAGCTAGGCTTTGATCTACACATGCAATTAATTTATGAACAATAGAAATCAATGCGCTCAATCACAATTGAATCAATAATCAAACACAACGAAACTAAAACTCGATAAAATAAACTAGATTTAATTCAAATCAAATACATAAGAGTTTAATTGTCTCTCGACCTCAAAAACATCAAATGGAATTGAAAATCAAAGAAATCAAAGTTTAGAAATACGATAAACGGTGGATGAATCAGTGCGTTGCACCGTGATTTCTTCTCGTGCTCCTTCCTTGCACTCCGGAATAGATTGGCTCGACTTTGGACGAAGAACGGAGATTGAATCTCCTTCGGCGGCGTTAGGCGGCGGCTAGGGCTGCTTATTCTCGACCTAAATCACGTCTGGTATGGTATATCTTTGATATGGAAGTGATTTATCCTTTTATACCTCAAAAATCATTTCAAAAATGGAAGATAAGATTTTCCCGGATTTGTGTCTCGATCGATCGAGATTTGCGTCCGATCGATCGGTGCACTGTTCATGTCAGCCTTTGAAACTCACTGCCTCGCTCGATCGATCGAGATTTCCTTCCGATCGATCGAGACTTCAATAAAATTGGTCTGAAGTTTCTGCCTTGGTCGATCGATCGAGAAATAATCTCGATCGATCGAGACTTCGATTCATTTGATACTCAGCACACTGTCTGGCTCGATCGATCGAGACAAAATCTCGATCGATCGAGATTCCGAAAATCTCACTTCCTTAATTTCAACTCTTTCTCGCCTCGATTTCGCCCGTTATCTTCATATTAGCTCATTTCTTCCACTTCCGATCTATTTTCCTGAAACAAACGAATAAACACCAAAAAGCATAATATCATCCAGGAAAAAGTACGAAAAATGGGAAGAAATTACAGTTAAAAACACTTAAAATCTAAGCCTATCAACTCCCCCAAACTTAGACTTGATCGTCCTCGAGCAAGCAATAAGCTCAAAAAGAAAAGTTAAACTCGATACTAAGCATGAATCATCTTTACAACATACGTAAAAACTCAGAAATCCTACTTACACATCAATAAAAGTCATTCAACATTTAACAAGAAGCAATTCCTCCTAAGTTAAACAATACATCGCAACATCGGAACGTGCGTGTGTGCTATTGTCAAACATGAGTTACATATATATCTTTAAGATCAACATGTGCCATATCAACTCCTAGTCAAGATTACTTTGAACTACTCTACAAATTTACTATCCAGCACTTCTCCACTAATGTAATTATTCCCTAGACTTGGATCAACAGGACTTTAAAAGCTTATAACGTTAGGCCTTTTGGTGTCGGCTCCAAAGAAAAGGTAGGATAGAAGCAAAGAAGAGAGTATAACAGAATCAGTTCAAAATCTTCTCACATAATCATTGAGCTTCTCTTCACATTTTCTAGCCTTGGCCACTTTGGGTCTTATTTAAATTTTCTTTTCAAGGCTTTTTCTCTACATCTTTTCTTTTTCTTTGCTCATTCTTTTGTTCATTTCATTTTTTTCACAATGAACTTATCAACATATAACAATTTAATGCAATGAATGAGATTCATTATACTCCCCTAGGGGTGGGTAAAAATTTTCTTTTAGGCTCAATCCAAGGTAGGTATAATGAGGTTGTCAAGAATGTTGAATGGGGGTCTAATCATATGCAATGCATATACCATTCTTTTTCAGTCAGGCACAAGAGGGGACACTAAGGAATGATGTATAAAAGGTAGGCTTGAAAGGCACAAACTGTCCAAAGATCGCCTAAATCATCTCCAAGTCAAGTTCCTAATTATAAATTTCGCCTCAAAGTGCTTTCAAATAAATTGTAGAGTTATCTAAGATGCTCAAGACTCATCATAGTTAACACAAATTTTCACTTTAATCAATACATACTTCACTCAATCATGACTCAATAAGTGCTCAAATTATTCCTCAGCTTTGACATATGGTTAACAAAGGATATATACAAACAAGTAAAACATTTTCATGACTCCTATCTAGATGAGGATTAATTTCATCATGTATTACCATTGCAAATCTAATTCTTCATTTCTCAAGACTAACTCACAAAAAATTTTTTTTGTTGGTAATGCTCAAGGATGAATCAGTAACAAAATCATGCAATCATGCAAGAAAAGAAGCAAGACAAGTAGCAATATGTGCAAAAGCAAGATATATACAAATACTCAAAAACCCCCCCAAACTTAGCATGTGAATTGCCCTCAATGAACAAGAAAAATGAATGCACAGGCAAAGACACATACCATGACGACGATCTCACTGATCATCGTCCTCATCATACTCCGGAGGGGGGACTGGGTAGTGGTGCTCCTCACCCTGATATGGCGGAAATGGTGGGTACTCAGAAGGTGGAGGTGCATGCGGATGATAAGGTGCAAAGTGTGGCTCCGGCGGAAACTGGAAATTTGGAAAGCCCTGGGCCATGGCAGTATTCCATGCACTCTGATAGTGCATGAACTCCATCTGTCGCTGAGCTACCTGCCCATGGTCCATCTGCAATGCT
This sequence comes from Haberlea rhodopensis, assembly GCA_907163345.1. Classification (NCBI taxonomy): domain Eukaryota; kingdom Viridiplantae; phylum Streptophyta; class Magnoliopsida; order Lamiales; family Gesneriaceae; genus Haberlea; species Haberlea rhodopensis. The sequence continues at coordinate 118,509 of CAJQUN010000084.1, read as the reverse complement.
CTCTGCATGCTATGAATGTCCCGCTGCATGCTGTGAATGCTCTGCTGCTCCAGGCGAATATCTTGGAGATCCTATGAAGAGAGTCCAATGTAACACGTGTACGCTCTGCAGCGGAGGATGATGCTCCAGCCTATGTAGTGTCCGAGGGTCTTGGCTCGGCCCTTCGTCGGCCCGTGGGAGGTGGTGGACCGTCCACAATGATCGGGGTCTTCGGCAGAAGTAGCTCCTCGTCTTCCCCCCATGTCACTCCGCCTCTCTGACATAAAGCAGTGATCGTGGATGGAAACGGTAGTGCGGAGGTCGGTGGGCTGCTCCCAATCTCTTCAATGTGATCACTAATGATCTCGCCGAAGTCCACTTCCTTCCCTGAGAGGATGGCATATACCAAGACCGCTCTATCTTTTGTCACCTCAGAAGTGTGGGTCGAAGGCATGACCCGCGAGGCGACAAATGAAAACCATGCTTGGGCCTCTGGCTTCAAATGCTTTTTTAGAACCAACTGTGGCTCTACTTTATCGTTCCTTTGCCAATCCACTCCCGGCAATGACTGCCAATACCTCATCGTAGTCTATCCTGCTATTCTTGAAAGATTGGTATGCACAGTTATGCAGGAACGGCATCCGGTAAATATTATTTATTGAAGCTCGATCCACCAACACATCCTTCCCTCGAACATAAACAACTGCTCGGTGCCCTAGTTTAATAGCCCGAAGATTTGTGTAAAACTCCCTCACCAGTGGCACCACAGCATCAATCGGTGTCTGAACAAATTGAAACCACCCTTTTCGCCGTACTGTCCTAATGACAGAACACTCCAATTTATCCATGCTCATTCCCCTTTCACGGCTCAGGGGTTTCTTATGGTAGGTGGGATATAACTCGGCAATTGTGGCATTGACAAACTTCTGTTCGTCATACCCTGGCTCAGAAACGGTGGCCTCCGCCTGCTTTGACCTTTTTCTAGATGACATTTTCTTGCTAAATTATTCCCAACTAACGCGCTTGAATGCAACTAAACACCACCTCAAAAACACAGCAATGCCAATACCCCTCAACACAACAATACTTCCCCCAAACGTTGATGCTTATCTACCCAATTCAATTCAACAAAGTAATTTGCACCAACGGATGAAAATAAATGAATTATGAAAGCAATTACCAAGTAAAAATCTGATCTTTGATGACTCTTTGTGCTTGACTTGGAATTTCCTTTCGCCTGCAATTCTACCCAATTTGGAGCGTAATATTTCAGATCTGCAAAGAATTTCTCATTAGAATCAATAATTACTTCAAGGATTTGAAATAATAGGACAATTGATAGAATAAGGATGAGATTAGATGAGAAAGTTGGAAGAGGTGATTTGGGTTCTGTTATGGAGAGGAGAAAAATTGAGTTTCAATGTGATGGCTGCTGCGTCTGTGCCCTATTTTTTTTTTTCAAAATTTTCTCTCGCTCGATCGATCGGAAAATTTTTCGATCGATCGAGCGAGGCAGCAGCTTAAAATGTCTTTTAAAAACTTCGGGCGATCGATCGAGATTTTGTCTCGATCGATCGCCAGCAGCAGCAGACTAAATTTGAAATTTTTTTCAAAATTTTCTCTCGGATTGCCTCGCCTACAACCAAATTGCTCTTGCTTTCACACCTGCAATAGAAAACACACGAATTCATTCCCAGACAAACTCAAAACAAATATACTAATAAAATCACACCCAAAACAAAGAATTAAAAACAACACTCGAGAAAAGAAAAACGGAAGTTCTTGATTTATAGTCCCAAGCTGGACTGTCACCTCCTCGTCTTGTCAATTTGATGGCTCCTTTGGATTCTTTACAGAATCACTTGGGAGCGTACCTTGCGTTCTCCCTGAAATCAACGTGGCCAATTGCCCTATCTGCACTTCCAAATTTTTAATAGATGCATCTTGATTTTGCATCCTTACCTCTGTCGATGAAATCAGCTTTGCCATAAGTTCCTCCATACTCGGCTTTTGTGTGAACCCTGCCTGCGGTTGTGGATTCAACACATTCTCCTGGTTCGACCATCTTAGGTTCGGGTGGTTCCTCCATGGTTGATTGTAATTCGAGTATGAATTGTTGGGTGGCCTGTTACCTACAAAATTCACAGCCTCAATAGATTGGTTAAACTGATTACCTGCCTGGCACTCAATGCTTGGATGACCGCCTCCACACAGCTCACAGAAGATAGCTTGAGCTTGCATCGCTGCTGCTCCCATGCTGTCTATCTTCCGGTTCATAGCTTCTAACTGAGCTGAAAGAGCAGTGATCTCGTCCACTTGATGGACTCCTATTGGTTTTTGTGGCGTGCTCCTCTCTGACTGCCACTGGTACCTGTTGCATGCCATTTCTTCCAACAAGCTATATGCCTCTTCCGGCGTCTTCCTCATTATTGATCCCCCAGATGCTGCATCTATCATCGAACGGTTAGAAGAAAATAAACCGTTATAGAAAGTTTGTACCTGCAACCAAATGGGTAGACCATGGTGTGGGCATCTCCTCAACAATTCCTTAAAACGATCCCACGCTTCGTATAAAGTCTCGGGGTCAAACTGCCCAAAAGTTGTGATATCGTTCCGCATCTTCGCCGTCTTGGAAGGGGAAAGTACTTTGACAAAAACGCTTTCGTCATCCCCTCCCATATTGTTATAGAACCTGCAGGTAGTGAATTCAACCATGCCTTAGCTTTGTCTCGTAATGAAAAAGGAAAGAGCCTTAACCTGATGGCGTCGTCGGAGACGCCATTATGTTTGAACGTGTCACAAATCTCCAAAAAGTTGGAGATGTGATTATTTGGGTCGTCTGTGGCCGCTCCCCCAAACATAACCGAGTGCTGAATCATTTGTATAATCGCCGGCTTGATCTCAAAGTTGTTCGCTTGAATCGTCGGCCTCGTAATACTGGATAACGATCCATGAAATGCCGGTTGCGCAAAGTCCATCATTGACCTTGGGTTCTGTGCTTCATTATTATCTGCCATCGCTCGAGCTTCTCGCAATCGCCTGAGTAAAGTTCTTTCTGTTTCCGGATCGAAAGGCTCGAGAATGGGCTCCTCTCTTCTGAGCATGCACTAGAGAAACGATTCCTGTACAAAATAGACAAAAGGAGACAACAAAATACACATCAAAAATCAAAACAATCAACTAACAAAAACAAAGAATTAAAACAAATCGAAATAATAAAGAATTGGCTAAATTACAATTAACTAATCTCGTATGATATTATACAGATTAGTCCCCGGCAACGGCGCCAAAACTTGACCGCTTTATTTTTAAACAAAAGATATTTCAAAGAATAATGTGAAGCGATTCTACCGCAAGTGCACGGTTGTCAAGTTTTAGTATAGTGAAAATTTAAGTACGGGATGTCGAATCCACAGGGACTAACGTATAAGTACCAAATAAGATTAATAAAATTATATTTAGCCTACGATTAACAAAGGTGATTAACTAATGCTAATTTAAACTAAAGACTGAAAAATAAACAAGAAACAATAAGATGAATGGTTCCGGATATGCGAAGGCAAGTCACTCGAGAAAATTACCAAGCTCGTCGTTCAACTATGTTATTTTTAATGATACTGAATTATCAAATTATCAACCAATTGATTCTAAAGGTGAAAGGTTTTCGCTATTATTCAATACACTCTCTCGAGCTGTAAAGAAACTAACATTAAATTAGAATAAATCACTCTCGTGCATCTATTTACTAATTCAACATTGCATAAATCGTCAAAACCTTGTTACTCTAAATCTCTCGATTCTAAGTTCTCACGTATGCGATATCATCTCTCGATCTCAATCGCAACATACATCATAAATTAATAGAGCGTGTTACAACGTTATCTCTCGATCTCGGTTATAACTCTCAGATTTAATCAACGTTAGCTAGGCTTTGATCTACACATGCAATTAATTTATGAACAATAGAAATCAATGCGCTCAATCACAATTGAATCAATAATCTAACACAACGAAACTAAAACTCGATAAAATAAACTAGATTTAATTCAAATCAAATACATAAGAGTTTAATTGTCTCTCGACCTCAAAAACATCAAATGGAATTGAAAATCAAAGAAATCAAAGTTTAGAAATACGATAAACGGTGGATGAATTCGTGCGTTGCACCGTGATTTCTTCTCGTGCTCCTTCCTTGCACTCCGGAATAGATTGGCTCGACTTTGGACGAAGAACGGAGATTGAATCTCCTTCGGCGGCGTTAGGCAGCGGCTAGGGCTGCTTATTCTCGACCTAAATCACGTCTGGTATGGTATATCTTTGATATGGAAGTGATTTATCCATTTATGCCTCAAAAATCATTTCAAAAATGGAAGATAAGATTTTTCCGGATTTGCGTCTCGATCGATCGAGAATTGCGTCCGATCGATCGGTGCACTGTTCATGTCAGCCTTTGAAACTCACTGCCTCGCTCGATCGATCGAGATTTCCTTCCGATCGATCGAGACTTCAATAAAATTGGTCTGAAGTTTCTGCCTTGGTCGATCGATCGAGAAATAATCTCGATCGATCGAGACTTCGATTCATTTGATACTCAGCACACTGTCTGGCTCGATCGTTCGAGACAAAATCTCGATCGATCGAGATTCCGAAAATCTCACTTCCTTAATTTTAACTCTTTCTCGCCTCGATTTCGCCCGTTATCTTCATATTAACTCATTTCTTCCACTTCCGATCTATTTTCCTGAAACAAACGAATAAACACCAAAAAGCATAATATCATCCAGGAAAAAGTACGGAAAATGGGAAGAAATTACAGTTAAAAACACTTAAAATCTAAGCCTATCAATATGCAAGCTACAACGATCCATTTATGGATTGAAGCAAGCTTCTCGGAGTTGGAATCTTCATTTTGATGATGCAATCAAAGAGTTTGGTTTCATCAAGATCGTAGATGAACCTTGTCTCTACAAGAAGGTCAGTGGGAGCATAATTATCTTCCTAGTGTTGTATGTGGATGATGTACTTCTCATTGGAAATGATATCCCTGCCTTGCAATCTGTAAAGATTTGGCTAGGGAATTGCTTTTCTATGAAAGACTTGGGTGAAGCCACCTACGTGTTAGGTGTCAAGATCTATAGAGATAGATCAAGAAGATTACTTGGCCTAAGTCAAAGTACATACATAGATAAAGTGCTAAAACGGTTTAGCATGCAAGAATCAAACAAATGATTCGTGCCTATGACACATGGGATACATCTCTCGAAGGATCAGTATCCTTCAATACAAGATGAGAGACAACGCATGAGTAAGATTCCATATGCGTCAGGTATTGGATCTATCATGTATGCCATGATATGTACTCGTCCCAATGTCTCGTATGCTTTGAGCATGACGAGTAGATATCAAGTTGATCCAGGTGAATGTCACTGGATCGCTGTCTGACCGCTTTATTTTTAAACAGAAAATATTTCAAAGTGTAGTGTGAAGCGATTCTACCGCAAGTGCACGGTTGTCAAGTTTTAGTATAGTGAAATGTAAGTAAAGGTTGTCGAATCCACAGGGACTAATGTATAATTACCAAATAAGACTAGCAAAATTATATTTAGCCTACGATTAACAAAGGAGTAGATTAACTAATGCAATCTTAGAACTAAAGGACACAAAAATAAAATAAAACAAATTGGATTCCGGACATGCAAAGGTAATTCGCTTGAGAAATTTATCTCGCTCTTCGTTCAACTGTATTATCTTTAATGATTCGTCTGAATAATCAATTATCAAACAATTGATCCTTAAGGTGAAAGGTTTCCGTAATTATTCAATACACTCTCTCGAGTTGTAAAGAAACTAATATCAAATTAGAACAAGTCACTCTCGTGCACCTATTTACTAATCCAATATTGCATAAATATTTAAAACCTTGTTACTCTAAATCACTCGATTCAAAGTTCTCACGTATGCGATTTTATCTCTCGATCTCAATCTTAACATACATCATGAATTAATATAGCGTATTATAACGTTATCTCTCGATCTCGGTTATAACTCACAGATTTCAACCAAAGTTAGCTAGACTTTGATCTTAATAAGCGTTTAATTCATGAACATAAGAACTCAATCCACTCAAACACGAACGAATCAATAAATGAAACACAATTTCACTAAAACTCAATAAAATGAACTAGATTCAATTCAAGTCAATTACATAAGAAGTTTAATTGTCTCTGGACCTCAAAAACATCAAATGAAAATGAAAATAAAATAAATCAAAGTTTAGAAATACGATAAACGGCTGGAATGAATCCGTGCGTTGCACCGTGATTTCTTCTCTTGCTCCTTCCTTGCACTCCGGATTGTACGCTCAAGCTTGGATGAAAACCAGAAGAAGATGGCTCTCCTTGGCGGCGGCTAGGCGACGGCTAGGGTTCTCTTTTTTTTCGAGAATTTTTGTCTGATATGAGATATGGGAGGGAATGAATCAAATCCCCCTAAAAACCCCCGAAGATCAACTTAAATTTGGAAGATAAGATTTTTCAAAAATCGCGTATCGATCGATCGAGAATTATGTCCGATCGATCAGTGCACTGTTCACGTCAGTCTTTGAAACTCACTGCCTCGCTCGATCGATCGAGATTTTCCTTCCGATCGATCGAGCCTTCGATACTTTTGATGCTCAACATTCTGCCTGGCTCGATCGATCGAGAAATAATCTCGATCGATCGAACCTTTGAAAAATCAAACTTCTTCTTTTCATCTCTTTTTCGCCTCGATTTCGCCCGTTTTCTTCATTTTCGCTCATTTCTTCCATTTCCGATCTATTTTCCTGAAACAATCAAATAAATACCAAAAAAGCATAATATCATCCAGGAAAAAGTACAAAAAACGGGAAGAAATTACAGCTAAAAACACTTAAAATCTAAGCCTATCACTGTCAAATATCCTGAAGTACTTGAGAAGAACTAATGATACATTATTGATTTATGGAGGTGAGGAAGAGCTCAATGTAATAAGTTACACTGATGCAAGCTTCCAAACCGACAAGGATGATTACCGATCGCAATCAGGATATGTGTTTTGCCTAAATGGAGGTGCTGTGAGCTGGAAGAGTTCAAAGCAAGAAACAGTAGCCGATTCTACAACTGAAGCTGAGTATCTTGCTGCCTCACATGCATCAAAGGAAGCCGTTTGTATCAAGAAGTTCATTTCTGAGCTTGGGGTTATGCCTAGCATACTTGATCCGATTGAACTTTATTGTGACAACAATGGAGCCATTGCATTGGCTAAGGAACCCAGATCTCACCAGCGATCCAAACACATACTTCGGCGCTTTCATTTCATTCGAGAAATCGTTGAAAGATGAGATGTGAAAATATGCAAAGTACCAATTGATGATAATGTATCTGACCCACTGACAAAAGCTTTTTCACAGCAGAAGTAAGATCATCATACTAGATCTTTAGGCATTAAGTACATGTTTGATTGGTCTTAGTGCAAGTGAGAGATTTGTAGGGATATGCCCTAAGACAACTCATTAGATGATTGATATGGCATATAATGTAATATGATTTTATTAAATGCAATTAATTATTATATATTATTCCAGTATCTGTGTAATATGAATATATAAATATTAAAGAATAATATTAGATTATTCTTAAGATTGTCCTAGTCAAGTATTATCATGAATTAGGATAATGATAATGCATTGAGACTAGTATGTATTGATTGATGAATTGTTCATAGATATGAGATATCAAATCAACACATGGGTACATGTTAGAGAACAATGTACTGGACAGACCCACCATGAGAATGCTACATAGATAGTTATATGAATGTCATTAGCAATTCTCATAGTGATTATAATGTATGTAATCCTTACGACTTGAGATCACCAGAGGTCCCAACATAAGGAGTTGTGTATCTTGATATTGTCTAACATTACCTGTAGCAGGTAAACTATAAAGACAATCATTTGATACACCACGAATTATGTAGAGGGATGTTGAGTGATCAAGATAGGATTTGTCCCTCCTATATAACAGGAGAAGTGTTTGGGCCCTTGATCAAGTGAGACTAAAATGCATGGCCATCCTCGAATGAGTCGATATGTGATATCGAGCTTATTCGTTTATTCTAGTCTAACTTGGGGATCAAGAAATAAAAGATTGAACTATACGAGTATGACTATTCCATGACTCGTGTTTAATCTAAACACATAGGACAAAGAGATTAAGTTACATGGTGAATATTATCACAAGCCATAGGTAATGTCGAGTCAATGACATTCTTCTAACTTGGGTAGCCTATATGTCTTGCTAGATAGCGCTCATTGCTTGTGACATAAAATTAGATTTTATGTCACTGCCAACGTTGCAAGATCCTAACGGGTCGCACAAAAGATTAAATCGATAACGGGTGATATAATTCATTGGATGAATTAAGTTGATTAGGAAGAGTCCTAATCATATAATAAAAATATATGATGGAATGGGCCGAACATATATATATTAGATGTATATATAATTTTCTTTAGATATATATATATGGGTATTAGATTGGTATGGGCTTAGGGTTTTCAGAAAGCCTTAATCTGATTAATTTAGCCGCCTAATCTTACCAGTATATATGCATGTGTATTAGGTTAAAGCAGATAAAGAGATTTTAACGTTAATTGAGAATTAACATAACTCTAAACCTAGCAGACCACTCAATAAGAACCCGTCGTCACCTAGCTTTGACATCGGATGTTCTTTGTTCCAATTGAGTTATAGAGTCTAGCAACTCGATAACGTCAACACCCTTTCGATTGATTGTGTGGATACCGTAGAGGCAAAACTAGAAAAGTTTTGCTCCTAACTCGAGGATGTGTTGCTCGGAGAATCTGCATCAAACACGCTACAAAGGTATAATTCTCGACACCCGATATGAGCACTCCGTATAGGTCAATGGTTGGAATCCAAAATTTTTATTCCGCTGCGTTGTATGCATGTTCACGGTAGAGTAAATCTATAGACTTACATTCATTTTGATGGGAATGTAATTAATTTCTTTTTGAAAATTTTATTTTGGCACTGTAATCCTTAAGCTCAAGGCATCAACATGAACCCTTATACTCTGATGAATGCATGTTTAGCTCTCTAAATACACTTAATCCACACTTAAGGTAGAGAGGCCTAGTGGTATCAGAGCAATGGTTAGAGAATCATGGATGAGCGAAGGGTAGACTTAGTGAACAAGTTGGCTAGGTGTTCACTTATGAGCATGTTTATGCATGTGGTGCATATTGGAGTATATATTTGTTATACTGGCATGCTTAGAATATTGTTGTTCATGTTATCTAATGGTGTAATACATGAATTGTTTCTGGTATTGTTGTTAACCCCTGTATTACAGCATGGCAGCCAGAAATTCTGAGCACCTCAATGAGGAGGTGGGTGATGTAGGAAGTGTGAATGCTAGTATTGCATAGACTAATCCTCTACCGCCACCGGCTGGGGGCGTGGAACCGATAGCGCAGCTGTTATTACCTGGGGAACTGAGTCTGACACAGTTTTTGACCTTCCATCCACCCCGCTTTGAGGGAACTGAGACAGGGGAAGAAGCAGAAGAATGGTTAGAGAGGATTGAGCAAATCTTTGTGTCGGCACCATGTGCCAAGACCGCTTGGTTGAGGTTGGCGGAGTTCCAACTGGAGAAGAAATCTTCCATGTGGTGGAAGACGACTGTTATGGATTTGAGAGCTCAAGGGATATTGGTTTTCTGGAGTTTGTTTAGGACCCGGTTTCTGAATCGGTACTTTTCTGTGGCTGCATCTCAGATGAAGGAAGACGAGTTCACCAACTTGAAGCATGGTAACATGACTGTTTCTGACTATGCTCTACAGTACTCATCACTCTTGAGTATGTCCCTCATATTGCTATCAGTGGACATGTCAAGATGAGGCACTTCTTAAAGGGCTTGAGGCCGGAGCTGTTTGATAGGGTCATCTCTAATAACCTTAGTTCTTTTGATGATGCTCTGACTAGAGCGGAGCAAGCAAAGATTGGGGTAAGTGCTTACAGGGATGTTGTACCCCCATTTGTGCCATCACAGAGGCTGGTTTCTGACAGTCCGAGGCCACGAGGGGAGCAGTTTAAGCCTCGTGGAGCTTCTTCATCTTCCCGATTTAGTGGGAAGCAGTCTAATAACCGAAGGCAGGGAGATCGATGGAGCAATGCACCGACCAATCGGGGACCAACACAAGTTAGTAGAACAGGGGAAACGAGATGCGATAATTGTGGAGGACCGCATTTGACGTGTGATTGCTCGACTTGTTACAGTTGTGGGAAGATGGGCCACGTTGCTCGGTATTGCCCCAACCTAGGAGGACAGTCAGATTTTAGTTCGAACATACCGAGATTTGATGATAGGACAGTGCATCAGAGGCAACAGATTATGCCTCTACCATCGGAAGGTCAGACACTGGGACCACCTCAGGGGCAAGTGTATGCATTGACTAGGGAGCAAGCCAAGGCAGCCCCAGAGGAGGTGATTGCAGGCAAGTGTTATTTATTTACCTATCTCGCTTTTATTTTGATCGATACAGGTGCCTCCAACTCTTTTGTATCTGTTGGTTTTGTGGAGAGACTTCATATGTGCCCGTCTCCGTTGCCCACGCCTCTTATGGTCTCGACACCCAGTGGGAAGAATGTGATTGCTAACTGAGTATTATCTGACAGCCTCATTTATTTTGAGAGCAATAATCTGAAGGCAGATTTGATTGTTTTGGGCATGACGGACATCGATTGCATTGTGGGCATCGATGTACTGAACATATATCAGGTAGTGGTTGATTACCGACAGAGAACAGTCCGCTTCCGATCTGATTAGGGTATTCAGTGGATATTTTATGGAAGTGGTTCTCGTCCAAAGATTCCGTTGGTATCGGCTATTAAGATGTCACGGTTATTGGAATGTGGACATACGAGCTATCTCATCTATGCCGTTGATGTTCCGGAAAAGAAGGAAGAGGTAAAGATTGAAGAGATACCCGTGGTATGTATTTCCGGATGAAATTCCAGGCTTTCCACTGAGTAGGGAAGTTGAGTTCGGAATTGAACTATTACCAGAGACATCCGCTATTTCTCCTGGCCCTTATAGAATGGCACCGGCGGAGTTGAGGGAACTTAAGGTGCAGTTGCAGGAACTCCTTGACAAGGGATACATACGTCCTAGTGTATAGCTTTGGGGTGCACCGGTCTTGTTTGTTAAGAAGAAGGATGGTTCGATGCGCTTGTGCATCGATTATGTCATGCCTCGATATGACGTATACATATATGATATGATTATGGTGTAATTATGATTAATTACAGTATGATGTGGACTCGAGTTCGGGTGGAACCGAGTATGATACGAATATGACAAGAGATGAGCTTTCATTATATTATGAAATGGCACCAATTGTAAGGCATTGCTACACTTGTTATGAAACAACTATATGAGAAGCATAGTAGAGATGTTGTTGACTAGTAGAAGGGGGTGACTAATTGCTCATTGATAATCACCTTATAGTGTAACATAGAACTACATGGTTGTGGACTATGTAGTAAAATACATGTGTAGTGAAAATACATGTAGTTGCATAACAAGTTGACATGAATTTGAGGGGATTTGCATTTGCATTTGAGTTGAATTTGGTAAGTATATATAGCATGGTTTCAGATTTGAAACACACAATTCACCAAAACACACCTACTAATCTCTACAAACTCTCTCTCAAACCTTTACTTTCGCTTGTCTCTTTCCTTGATTTTGTCTTGGATAATCTGCTTGAAACTTATAATTCACTTGTAGTTCAATCTACTTGGTAAGAATTTAATGATTCTAAGTTTGATTATGTAGGTATCTATGAGTTATGTGAACTTAAGTACCAAGTGTTTATGAATGGAATTAGTACTTGTTATAATGCAAAGAAGTTTGTGATATGATGGGAGAAACATGTTTATATGTTACTAGAGATTGCATGAAACATGTTTCAAGGTGAATTTTTGAGTAGTAGAAGAAGAACCATGAAGACAAGCTCAAAATCGCCATGTTCTGAATTTTCAGACATCGGCGATCGATCGTGAGCCCTATGGCGATCAATCGCTGAGAACAGAGCAAAAAGAAGGCGGTGAAAACATATGGCGATCAATCTGTGAAAATCAGGCGATCGATCGCGAGGAAACTGAACACTTTGGCGATCGATCGCGAGATAGTGGAGATAGATCGCGCTGAAACAGAACATGTTGGCGATCGATCAGGGAAAAATGGCGATCGATCGCCAGGGTTAAGTTTTTGAAAAATGTGAGATTTTGTAGAATTTATTTTTGAAGCCTATTGTAACATGTTACTTTATATCTTTCGTGTCGCATATTAGGTAGGTTTTGACGTACGAGTATATGATATTGTTGTGATGATGATGTGAGCGTGGTATCATATGATTAGTGACATCATATGCATGTGCATTCATGATATTGATATTGTTGATGTAGGGTCTTCCTACCTTAATATCATTTAGTACACATAAATGGGACAGAACATGCATTTAAAACCTCTTAAAGGTTCCGGTTGTAGTTTGAGCTAGGGAGATTACAGGCCAAAAAATAAAGTTTTCAAAGCTATTTAATTACATTCCCAATAAAGAATGTTAAAGCTATAGATTTACACTACTCCTAGAGTAGAGACTATCAAAAATCCTGCATCCTACGTTCATCATGCTCCCTTTAGCTCACTTCCTCAACCCGACCCTAGGCCCTTGGTCCAAAAGTGTACCTACAGGGATAACACATCATGAGCATTCATATATTTACTTAACATTATATAAAAGCATACAATAATGCGTAACATCTTAGTTAAGTAAAAGTTATTGGTCGTCCTCCGACCTCCTTGGTTATCCCTGACTCTTATTCATATATTGGGGCGTCTTACCCCATTGTATGGCATCTTACCATATCATAATCATTGCGTGGCATCTTACCACGTGGGCGTCTTACCCAATCATATGGCGTCTTACCATATCATAAACATTGCGTGGCATCTTACCATGTGGGCGTCTTACCCAATCATATGGCGTCTTACCATATCATAAACATTGCGTGGCATCTTACCACGAATAACATCGCATGGCCTCTTACCATGTGGGGCATCTTACCCCGTGGCATCTTACCACAAATAATATCGCATGGCCTCTTACCATGTGGGGCATCTTACCCCGTGGCATCTTACCACAAATAACATCGCATAAGCATCATCATCATAACATCATCATGAGCATCATCATTATAAATATCATCATAGATATCATCATCATAACATCATCTTAAACGTCATCATCGTAAACATCATCTTAAACATCATCATAATATGTAAGGGCATGGTTTACCGTCCGATGCTCGTACGTCTCTTACGTACCTTAATTCCCAAAAGTGGAGAATTTGGAGAGCTTTATCTCCTGGATGTTGTGGGCACCTGGGATGGTTCTACATGACCATACAAATTGATATTAGAAGCTAAACATAGTCCAATATCCAAAAATCCCACAAAAAAATCAAAAATCCACTTTTCTTCAGCTCGCGATCGATCGCCACCCAGGCGCGATCGATCGCGAGATCGCACTGGACGAGGGGCCAAAATCTCCTTCTTGGCGATCGATCGCCACTTTTGGCGCGATCGATCGCCAGGCCCGCCGATCGATCGCCCAAAAGTGGCGATCGATCGCCAAATGCTTCTGGCTGGTACTGGACGCTCGCGATCGATCGCCAAGAACGGGCGATCGATCGCCGAGTGCTGTACATCGAATTTTCGCCATTAATGCTCATTTTTCAAGCTCCTTCACATACCACCCCAAAACCAAACTTCCATAAAACATCAATAACATCATAACCCACCAAAACCAACATAAAACACTTCAAAAATCATACCCCAACCATACACAACACATACCCAAACAAACCCACATAAAACATCAAAAACTTAACCCATTTCAACACCAAACCTCATAAAACTTATAGGAATGGTTCCATACCTCTTGTAGGCTCCAAATCCTAGCAAAGATCACACAAACAAAGTTTTTGTGGGACTTTCCTTCTTCCTTTTTGGTGGATTTCGAAAATGGGTAGGGTTTGGGGTTGGGAAGTGATTTGGGGATTTTTAAAAGGTGAAAGGTAATGTGGGGGTTAAAGTGATGTGTAGGGGATTTAAAAGGGGTTGTAATAACTTAATAAAAATTGTACCCCAAACTTAACATGATGTATAAAATACCCAACTTGGTATTTTAAAGGCACTTTACAACAATGCTCTAAACTTCATTTAAAATCATATGTTCCTCATAATTGATAATTTAACACAATTAATCATGTTAACATCTTAATACCCAACACATAAATCTATCAATACATGATACATCATATAAACATAATTAATGTCCAAGTTACCATTAATTAATTTCGGGGCATCACATTACTCCCCTACTTACAAGATTTCGTCCTCGAAATCGCATGCACTTACCCAAAAGAAACTAAACATAAATCATACCAGAAAATAGTTCGGGGTAATGCTGCATCATATGCCGCTCCGTCTCCCACGTAGCCTCCTCGACACCCCGACGATCCCACTGAACTTTGACCATTGGTATAACTTTACTTCGTAGTCTGCGATCCTCACGATCCAGAATTCTGACCGGTCGTTCAACGTAGGATACATCTGAGTCTAACTGCACTTCAGTAGGCTGTAAAACATGAGACGGATCTGGCTCATACTTTCTCAACATAGAAACATGGAAGACATCATGAATCCCAGATAAGGACGGCGGTAGAGCCAATCGGTAAGCCAAAGTGCCGATACGCTGTAATACCTCATACGGTCCAATATACCTCGGGGATAACTTCCCCCGCATACCAAATCGAACAACACCCCTGAAGGGTGAGATTTTCAAGAAAACCTTGTCTCCCACTTGAAATTCTAGCGGCCGTCGCCGCTTATTTGCATAGGCTGCTTGCCTATCTTGGGCCGCTTTCATCTTTAAGCGTATCATCTTAATCTTTTCCTCCATATCCTTAATCATATCCGGTCCTCCGACCGCTTTACTCGTCAAGTCCTCCCAATACAGCGGTGATCTACATCGTCGTCCGTAAAGAGCTTCAAAAGGGGCCATTTGAATGCTCGCCTGATAGCTGTTATTGAAGGAGAACTCTACCAGAGGTATAGACTCTTGCCACGGAGTATCAAACTCCAAAACACATGCCCTCAATATATCTTCGAGCGTTTGTATAGTACGCTCCGTTTGGCCATCAGTCTGAGGGTGATAAGCTGTACTTAGTCTCACCTCGGTGCCCAAAGCTGTCTGGAGACCCTCCCAGAAATGAGAAGTAAACCTTGGGTCTCTGTCAGACACGATCGAGACTGGAATCCCATGCAACCTCACTACATCCCGTACATATAATTGGGCCATCTTTAAATACGTGAAAGTCATACTGTAAGGGATGAAATGAGCTACCTTCGTCAGCCTATCCACGATCACCCAGATCGCATCAAATCCAGAGGCCGACCTTGGCAAGTGGGTCACGAAGTCCATAGATATATGCTCCCACTTCCACTTAGGTACCTCCAAGCTCTTCAGCTCGCCACCAGGCCTCTGCCTTTCTGCCTTTACTTGTTGGCAGATCAAACATCTCTTAACGAAGCTGATCACGTCACGCTTCATGCGTCTCCACCAGAATTGACCACTTAGGTCCTTATACATCTTTCTTCCACCGGGGTGGATACTGAACCGGCTACTATGAGCCCGTTCTAAAATTCCTTTACGCAATCCTGGCGCATCTGGGACCACCCATCGGTTGCCCAATCTTAAAGAGTCATCTTCAGCCACACTAAACTTTGTTGGCTGGCCTCGAAGTGCTATTGATGACCATCTCTGCACTTCATCATCCGACCTCTGGGCTTTCCTGATTGCCTCAAATACGTCTGGCTCGGCTAATAAGGTCGACACTCGCACCGGCGACGTGTCTACATCGAAATCATAGCCCAGATGGCAATAAGAAATCATCAAAGCTGATAAACACATAACATCCTCAGCGGTGCTCTTCACCTTCCGACTTAAGGCGTCTCTATCAAATTTGCCTTACCAGGATGGTACTCAATTTCACAGTCATAATCCTTGAGTAAGTCCATCCACCTCCTTTGCCTCATATTCAACTCTGCCTGAGTGAACAAGAACTTCAGGCTCTTATGGTCCGTAAAAATGGTAAACGTAGTACCATAAAGGTAATGACGCCAAATCTTCAAGGCGAAAATGATAGCTGCCAGTTCCAGATCATGGACTGGGTACCTGGTCTCATGAGGCTTCAACTGTCTCGAAGCATAGGCTACCACTTGTCTGTCTTGCATCAATACGCAGCCCAAACCCTGCAGTGACGCATCCGTGTACAAAGCAAACCTCTTGTCCTCAGACGGAATCACCAACACTGGCGCTGTCGTCAAACGACGCTTCAATTCTTGGAAGCTTTCCTCACAAGCTTCGGACCAAAAGAATGGGACTCCTTTCTGAGTCAGCTGTGTCAATGGCTTAGCGATCTTAGAAAATCCTTCGACAAAACGTCGGTAATAACCTGCTAAGCCCAGAAAACTCCGTATTTCGGGTACAGAAGTGGGTGCTGCCCACTCCATCACAGCTTCAATCTTCCTCGGATCCACAGATATCCCTTGGCTAGATATGACATGGCCTAGGAACACCACGCTGTCTAACCAGAATTCGCACTTGCTCAGCTTTGCATACAACTGATGATCCCTAAGGATCTGAAGTACTGTCCTCAAGTGCCGCACATGATCTTCTTCAGTCCTAGAGTAGATGAGTATGTCGTCAATGAAAACTATGACGAATTGGTCCAAATATGGCTGGAACACCTTGTTCATCAAACTCATGAAAACAGCCGGGGCATTTGTCACCCCAAAAGGCATGACTAGGAATTCATAATGCCCATACCTAGTCCTGAAGGCTGTCTTCTGGACATCCTCTTCTCTTACTCGAATCTGATGGTACCCCGACCTCAGATCGATCTTACTGTAGAGCCTCGTACCCTGCAACTGATCAAACAAATCATCGATCCTCGGGAGTGGGTACTTATTCTTCACCGTAGCTTTGTTCAGTTGTCTGTAATCGATGCACAAACGCATCGAACCATCTTTCTTCTTCACAAATAAAACTGGTGCTCCCCAGGGCGATACGCTAGGGCGTATATAGCCCTTATCAAGGAGTTCTTGCAACTGAATCTTTAATTCCCTTAGTTCCGCTGGTGCCATCCTATAAGGGGCACGAGAAATGGCCGACGTCCCTGGTAATAACTCAATCCCAAACTCGACCTCTCTCGTCGGTGGGAATCCGGGAATCTCCTCCGGAAAGACATCAGGGAACTCCGCCACTACGGGCACATCCTCAACTTTCACTTCTCCTTTCTTTTCCGTAACATCGACGGCATAAATGAGATATCCTGAATGACCTCGTTCCAACAACTGCGCCATCTTGACTGCAGATATCAATGGAATCTTTGAGCGAGAACCGTCCCCATAGAACGTCCATGGAATTCCCATATCGGATTTAAACCGTACAGTTCTCTGTCTGCAGTTCACAACTGCCTGATACCTGTTCAGAACATCAATGCCCAGAATGCAATCAAAATCTGACATTCCTAGAACAATCAAATCTGACCTTAGTTCCTTATCCTCAAAATAAATGAGGCCATTGTAGACGATCCGATCAGTAATCATACTTCTTCCAGCGGGGGTCGAGACTATAAGAGGCGTGGGCGACGGAGAAGTGCATAAGTGGTGCCTTTCCACAAAACTTGTCGACACAAAAGAGTGTGACGCACCTGTGTCGATCAATATAAAAGCAGGGTGCGTAAATAAAAGACACGTACCCGCTATAACCTCCTCCGGAGCCGCTGAAGCCTGCTCCCTTGTCAGTGCATAGACTTGTCCTTGAGGTGGCCCCATGGGCTGACCTCCATGCTGACGCGGCACAAATGGTGGTCGGTGCTGCGCTGTCCTATCTGCAGGCCTCCCCGCAGAACCCTGTTGACTTCCCCGGTTGGGACACTGTCTAGCAAAGTGGCCCTTGTCGCCACAAACATAGCACCCTATACAGTCTTTTGCCAAATGTGGTTGCCCACAAAGAGTGCATTGGATCCTCCCGGATCTGTCTCCCTGAGACTGCCCCCTTCCAGATGGGGCATCACCTCTTCGGTTTCCTTTCCACCTATTGTCGGACTTCTTACCACTAAACCTTGACGCTGAGGAGTTCCCCCTTGACTTGAACTGATCATTCCTCGGCTTCAAATTATCCGGAGTGGATTTCTGAGAGGGTGCCGACGGTGGTACAACATCAGGGTATGCACCCACTCCTAGTTCGGCTAGCTCAGCCCTTGAGAGTGCATCATCAAAACAAGTAGGGCCATAAGTGATCACCCTATCGTATAGCTCCGGCCTCAGACCCTTCATGAAATTCCTCATCTTCGCTTGCGTGCTTGTGGCAATGTGAGGTACATATCGGAGCAAGGAGCAAAACTGAAGAGCATAATCCGATACCGACATATTACCTTGCTTGAGGTGAGTGAATTCATCTTCCTTAGCCTGTCGTGCTGCAGCCGAGAAATAACGGTTCAGGAAGCGAGTTCGAAACATTTTCCAGTTCACTTCATGACCTTGAGCCTCTTGCTCTACCACAGTGGTCTTCCACCACATTAACGCCTTCTTGGCCAATTGGAACTCCGCTAACCGTATCCACGCTGTCTTTGCACATGGGGCTGCCACAAAGATCTGCTCTATTCTTTCCAACCATTCCTCAGCTCGTTCCCCAGTTTCGGTTCCTTCAAAGGTTGGGGGTCGATAAGCAAGAAACTGAGTTAAGCTTAGCTCCCCTGGCAATAACCGCTGTTCGGCTGGTTCATCATCAAAAGCTGGCGGGGGTAGGGGATTCGTACGCCCTGCACTTGCATTGACGCTCACTGCGTCACCTACCTCCACATTTGCTGCCATACTGCAACACAAGGATTAACAACAAGATCCAAAAGCAGTTCGTATAATACTTCGTTAGATAAACAAAACATGTTAGCATAACATCATATACTTCATATGCAACTTATGCACAAAACATGTTCGAAAGTAAGCACCTAGCTAACTTATTGCTAAGGCTACCCTTCACTCATCCCGGGTTATCTAACCACTGCTCTGATACCACTAATGTAGGGTCTTCCTACCTTAATATCATTTAGTACACATAAATGGGACAGAACATGCATTTAAAACCTCTTAAAGGTTCCGGTTGTAGTTTGAGCTAGGGAGATTACAGGCCAAAAAATAAAGTTTTCAAAGCTATTTAATTACATTCCCAATAAAGAATGTTAAAGCTATAGATTTACACTACTCCTAGAGTAGAGACTATCAAAAATCCTGCATCCTACGTTCATCATGCTCCCTTTAGCTCACTTCCTCAACCCGACCCTAGGCCCTTGGTCCAAAAGTGTACCTACAGGGATAACACATCATGAGCATTCATATATTTACTTAACATTATATAAAAGCATACAATAATGCGTAACATCTTAGTTAAGTAAAAGTTATTGGTCGTCCTCCGACCTCCTTGGTTATCCCTGACTCTTATTCATATATTGGGGCGTCTTACCCCATTGTATGGCATCTTACCATATCATAATCATTGCGTGGCATCTTACCACGTGGGCGTCTTACCCAATCATATGGCGTCTTACCATATCATAAACATTGCGTGGCATCTTACCATGTGGGCGTCTTACCCAATCATATGGCGTCTTACCATATCATAAACATTGCGTGGCATCTTACCACGAATAACATCGCATGGCCTCTTACCATGTGGGGCATCTTACCCCGTGGCATCTTACCACAAATAATATCGCATGGCCTCTTACCATGTGGGGCATCTTACCCCGTGGCATCTTACCACAAATAACATCGCATAAGCATCATCATCATAACATCATCATGAGCATCATCATTATAAATATCATCATAGATATCATCATCATAACATCATCTTAAACGTCATCATCGTAAACATCATCTTAAACATCATCATAATATGTAAGGGCATGGTTTACCGTCCGATGCTCGTACGTCTCTTACGTACCTTAATTCCCAAAAGTGGAGAATTTGGAGAGCTTTATCTCCTGGATGTTGTGGGCACCTGGGATGGTTCTACATGACCATACAAATTGATATTAGAAGCTAAACATAGTCCAATATCCAAAAATCCCACAAAAAAAATCAAAAATCCACTTTTCTTCAGCTCGCGATCGATCGCCACCCAGGCGCGATCGATCGCGAGATCGCACTGGACGAGGGGCCAAAATCTCCTTCTTGGCGATCGATCGCCACTTTTGGCGCGATCGATCGCCAGGCCCGCCGATCGATCGCCCAAAAGTGGCGATCGATCGCCAAATGCTTCTGGCTGGTACTGGACGCTCGCGATCGATCGCCAAGAACGGGCGATCGATCGCCGAGTGCTGTACATCGAATTTTCGCCATTAATGCTCATTTTTCAAGCTCCTTCACATACCACCCCAAAACCAAACTTCCATAAAACATCAATAACATCATAACCCACCAAAACCAACATAAAACACTTCAAAAATCATACCCCAACCATACACAACACATACCCAAACAAACCCACATAAAACATCAAAAACTTAACCCATTTCAACACCAAACCTCATAAAACTTATAGGAATGGTTCCATACCTCTTGTAGGCTCCAAATCCTAGCAAAGATCACACAAACAAAGTTTTTGTGGGACTTTCCTTCTTCCTTTTTGGTGGATTTCGAAAATGGGTAGGGTTTGGGGTTGGGAAGTGATTTGGGGATTTTTAAAAGGTGAAAGGTAATGTGGGGGTTAAAGTGATGTGTAGGGGATTTAAAAGGGGTTGTAATAACTTAATAAAATTGTACCCCAAACTTAACATGATGTATAAAATACCCAACTTGGTATTTTAAAGGCACTTTACAACAATGCTCTAAACTTCATTTAAAATCATATGTTCCTCATAATTGATAATTTAACACAATTAATCATGTTAACATCTTAATACCCAACACATAAATCTATCAATACATGATACATCATATAAACATAATTAATGTCCAAGTTACCATTAATTAATTTCGGGGCATCACAGTTGAGATGGTACCACGATAGATGTGTAGCATATGATTTGGCTGAGATCGGTGCCACGATAGATATGCCAGTGTTGGACATATGCTTTGGCTGAGATTGTTGCCACGATAGGTATGCTACATATGCTTTGGCATGAGAGATATAGGTCGGTTGGGTATATGCTCTGGTTGTTATAACATGTGAGGACGGTACTATGATATGTGCTGCTAATATGAAGATGTGAGGAGGTTCAACTGACATATTGAGCTGAGATAGACATATCATATTGGTCTGGTTATAACAGGATGAGGAATGAGACATGTCATGACATATTTGCATTTGATGATGCATGATACAGGACAATCACATTTGATGTTTATAGTGTTTTATCGTTTATGTTTTATTGATATCGCACTAGGATAGTTGTTTATCTATACTCATGTTGTGTGATTGTTTCTGTAGGGACTCATAGACGTGGGAGGACGGGATTGTGAGTCTTATTCCGCTGCGAGTTGAACCACTGCATAGGAGTTGTACGAGTCTAGGTTGTTTTACTGTACATATGATGTATATTATGACAGGATTTGGGTAAGTATTGTAACAACCTACATAAGTAAACTCTTAATCAGTGTATGTTTTACTTAATTCTTACTCACATATGTATAATGAACTGATACATAATGGCTTAAGTAACGAGGACCCCACAGATTACCGGCAGTTGAACAAGGTAACGGTAAAGAACAAGTACCCTCTTCCGCGGATTGATGATCTGTTTGATCAGTTGCAGGGCACGAAGTTTTATAGCAAGATTGATTTGAGATCTGGGTACCATCAGATACGAGTTAGAGAGGAAGATATTCAGAAGACATCGTTTCGGACTCGTTATGGGCACTACGAGTTCTTGGTCATGCCAATCGGAGTGACGAACGCCCCGGCTGTCTTTATGAGTTTGATGATTAGGGTGTTTCAACCTTATCAGGATCAGTTGATCATATTATTTATTGATGATATTCTT
Organism: Haberlea rhodopensis; assembly: GCA_907163345.1. Lineage (NCBI taxonomy): Eukaryota > Viridiplantae > Streptophyta > Magnoliopsida > Lamiales > Gesneriaceae > Haberlea > Haberlea rhodopensis. The sequence continues at coordinate 96,307 of CAJQUN010000084.1, read as the reverse complement.
ATCTATTCTAGAAGTGAAGAGGAACACGTGAGGCATTTGCATACCGTGCTTCAGATTCTCCGGGATAATCAATTGTTTGCCAAGCTCAGCACATGCGAGTTCTGGTTGGACAGTGTGGTGTTTCTGGGGCATGTGATCTCCAGAGATGGGATATCAGTGGATCCCAAGAAGGTAGAAGCAGTACTGGAATGGTCTGCACCTACCTCTGTACCCGAGATTTGGAGTTTCCTTGGTTTGGCTGGGTACTATAGACTCTTCGTCGGGGGATTTTCTAAGATTGCCAAGCCATTGACACAGTTGACTTAGAAGGGAGTACCATTTTATTGGTCTGAGGCTTGTGAGCAGAGCTTTCAGGAATTAAAGCACCGGTTGACGACGGCGCCCGTGTTGGTAATTCCCACAAAGAACAAGAGATTTGTCCTTTATACTGATGCGTCGCTACAAGGTCTGGGTTGTCTGCTGATGCAAGATAAGCATGTGGTAGCTTATGCATCGAGACAGTTGAAGCCGCATGAGACTAGATATCCAGTTCATGACTTGGAATTGGCGGCTATAGTGCTTGCCTTGAGTATTTGGCGACACTACTTGAATGGTACTTCATTTACCATCTACACGGACCACAAGAGCTTGAAGTTTTTATTTACTTAGGCGGAAGTGAATATGAGGCAGAGGAGATTGATGGACTTGCTTAAGGACTATGATTGCGAGATAGAGTACCATCCTGGGAAGGCAAACTTGACAGCTGACGCTTTGAGTCGAAAAGTGAAGCACACTGCGGAGGACGTCATTCATTTGTCGGCATTGTTGACTTCCTACTGTCAGTTGGGCTATGACTTTGATGTGTCTGCATCGCCGGTACGTGTGTCCACATTGTTGGCTGTAAGGACCCCGTATACTTAACCTTGATTAGTGTGATAATCATTATGTGTGGCACATGCTTTCAATGAAAAAAACCAATCAGGAAGCTCAGATGATGCTTTTTCGTTGAATGGTAACTATAAAATTTCTTTAATATCAACATTAAGATCATCTCTACCCGCAATTAGACTCCCATTACACCACTTTTGCATGATAGACTTTTATAAAAATTTGGGCAGAGTCTCCCCATAAATAGAGCTATCCCAAAACACAAGCACATCACAATATATAATTCCCGGCCAGGGAATACACAATACTCAACAGAACACAAAGTCAATTCCCAGCCAGGGAAGACACCACACATAAGACGACAAAAGTAGGTTTCAACACCCACATAACACACTAACGACTCTCATATCATTAGCAATTCTACCACAATTGCATGCAACATATAATGAAAGAGAGAAAGGCTCATGCCTTTATATACAACCCATATACAAGAATATCCGTGCTCACATGCGAGCATCATAAATGTGTATATAAATCTCGGGTGTATATAGTACTCTATACGATACCGTGCTCCATCAAGCCCTGGTACCACGATCCTGTGAGTACATCCAATCAACAGCTCGAGCTCAGCTCCACAGCCATCGATGTACCTGTTCACCTGCCCCAACAGAGACAGCCCCCAACGGGGTGAGCATAACAATTCCACAATTTCATAATCATAATGACATAATACATAATTTACGAAAATGTAAATATTGTGGAACATATGTGATACTTCCTGGATGGTATCGTCCTCATCATAGCGTACCCCTGTAATAACCCTGTTCTCAAAACAGATAATTCATCAAATCTTGAATATGCAGTTAAACATCATATTGGTTAACCCTAGCCAGTCTCAAATCAGTAACCTTTCATAACATCTTACTTTATTTGGCAATGAGTAGTAACATTTCATAACATCTTACCTTATTTGGCAATGAGTAGTAACATTTCATGACATCTTACCTTATCTAGCAATTATCATAATTCTAGACATCATATTGAGATTTCCTTAACTTTCGATACTAGTTAATCACTTCTCTGATTAACTACGTCTCTGTTCCTATTTATTACCAATATATACAGATATCCTAGATATCTAATCAAATACCACATCTTCGTTTCTTACTTCAAAGTAGCATCATACTATCGGTGTTTGCTCCGTAGCAACCACACCCCATCATTTGCTCGCTTCATAGCGGCACTAAGCATTTCACCATGTGAATCAATCATAACGTAACCAAGTCCCAGTACCATCATAGTGAACATTTCATGTATTTTAAATCATGCATCATACTTGGAAAAAAAACATCATTTAAACTATGCTCGTACGTTAAACGTACCTTAAATCCTCGAAGTCCGAGTCAAACCTTGCTCGAGTTCCATGCCCCGAGGAACGATGTGCTAACACGATAAATAATTCACAATTACTTACGAACATGTAACCCATGCTCAAGCACATCCATAACCCTCAAAATATCGTCAACACACGACAATAAATCATTTAAAAGACCCGGGGCAGGGTACATGCAGGGAGGGAAAACGAATGCGACATATCGAAAAATTGCCCAAGAACATCTTCAATAATTCGAACCCTAGCATCACGATTCGAACCCAACTAACCATCATAAATCATCTAAAACATGTAATAACAATCTCTAACATGAATCATCAACCCATAGCCAAAACCCCCAAAATCGAAATCAAATCCTCACCAACTTAGGGCAATTTCGAACCATACATCTCAATTGATCCCAATTAAGCATCATAATGCATCAACAACATGAATTAATCAATCCATAACAAGAATCACCACAACCCTTCCAAAACCCCCAAAATTCGAACCCACTTCATGCATACAACCAAAATTTCGAACCAATCCCACCAACAACAATAATCCGAACAAATCGAACACAAAAATGGCAGGGAATTGCACGAAAATAACGAAAAAGGGGTTAGGAAGATTACCCAAACGAAAATCGGAAGAAATCGGACCAAAATCGAAGAACCCTAGAAATTGGGGATCGGCGCACTTCCGCAAAATTCGACTTCCACACGCGACGAAACTTCAAATTGCCGGAGGGGTTAGCTGCGTCTCGACGAGACGAAGCCGGCGGCGGGTCGCACGCGCCGAACGGCGGCCGGACGACGGCGGGCGGAGCGCTGGAAGCGGCGAGGTCGAGGGAAAAATCGGGGGGGGCAGCGTGTACGCGAGGAGAGAGAGAAGGTGGGGAAGAAATGAGTTCTAAATTAAAATCCCGGGTTCGACTGGTATTTATAGTAAAAATACCTCGAAAAACTAATATCCCCACAAATACATCATGATTCATTAAAAATCATCTGTTTTCAATAATTCTCTCTCTAACTCAAAAATCCCCTACCGGTGCCCACACACAGCACCCGAGATTCTGAGTCACATTAAAAACCCAACTCACAGGTTTTCACCGAAATGAGAATACGATCTCAACCTCGGGATCCAACGATCCCAACTACTCAAATAGACGAGCCAGGAAGGCCCGACACCTCGATTAAACTCCAATTCGCCACGTAAAACAACTTTACGGGTTATTAACACTCCGGGATTAACACCTATAATCCCTGGTCATCACATTATCCCCCACTAAAAGAATTTCGTCCTCGAAATTAGCACCGGTGTATCACGTAACACCCAGGCTACACAACAACCTGAAGCCATAACCTCGATTCCTGACCATATCAGAATCGTCTTAAAAACCTTGAGAATACCTCACATCAAACTCTGAAACAGAGCGACATAACAAAACCAACACCAACTCATCACCCAAGAGGCAAAACGTACCTCGATGCGGTTCATCCCAAAAGTCAGTCCCTCATGACTGTAAAACAACCAATACTTATGACCGTAGATCGGACAGTCATCCTTCGTTCTAATACCACTAGTAAGAACGCATCATGAATGACACCTCAACCGTGAGAATGTTGACCTCGTGTCAACTCTGAAGTGGAATAGACTTCCAAATCCATCATAACGTCAAAAAGCGTCAGCGCAACCCAACGCTAACAATCCAAAAGCAGTTAGTCAACTGAAACTGCGAGGATCTGAATCGCTCCCGATTCCATCGTAGATATCATTCAATGACATCTCTTATCATGACTCACGATGTCTAACATACATCGTTACGAGGGAAACATTGGCATACCACGGTGTACACATACCAAGCCTGGTTCCACTTCCAAACCTCCTCCATCAAATGATCAGTCGCATCATTGCAACTCAACTTGGGCAACTCACGGCCACAGATTCACATAAAAGACATCTCACAAGATGTCCACCTCCGGATATCCTAAGAATCACATCCTGATCATAAATAAACAATCGAGACTCCTCAGAGTTTCAAATTTGAAAGGACATGCAATAAACCCAATGCATCCCAAATACATGGATTCCCAGGCCAAAACAACGACGACTTGATGACTCTCTTGTTGGTACTTCAACATCATGAGCTGTCCCAGACAAGTCTCACCAAGATTTAAACATAAACATCTATACGTTCAGTGAGGCATACTCAACTTCAACTTCAAATGATGTGGTGACTACCAGAGTCCACCACAATCCACCTCGTATAACCTTACGATTTACCAAACTTGGTTCCAACGAGCAGTATAACGGCTCTAACAAGCCCATCATGGTGCTGCACACACGCGGCAGACAAACTAGTCGCTGCCTCACCAGGTTCACCTCAACCTATCAATCAGATGGACGTTTCCGCACGGCATACCATACCATGGGAAGAAAATCAATAGAGTAGTGGGTCTTTACCCAACATTCCTCCAATGCTGAAATACCCTGGACACTCCAATGTCCCCATGCACTTAACATAACCTGATCCTACTTCCTTAGGACCCATCTTACATTCTCATGGTTGGTGTGACCATGTCTACCATATGTCCTATCAATAGCAAGCGAGTAATTCCTCCACGATTACTCCTGTCGTCAAAAACATGGCCAAAAGCCATTCCAACGAGCCTACCTCAAGGGTATCACCACTCGAAATACGATTACTTCAAACAATTTCTGCGGTACAATCACATGTACAGTGCGTCCATCCATTCCTCGAGCAACCCGCTCGGTATAAGGGCCACGTTAATCGGTGACGCACACACCACCTTGTGCCCGACATTGGCACCCAAGGCATACAACTGAAAACGTATACTCAACGCATTGTTCATCGTAATGGTGATGCATGTCTAATAAGACATCTCCTACACTATCGTCATCGTCATCCTGTGACGACACAGGCCAACTCATGGTATCTAAGGCATTGCCAACTAGTGACAATACATGTCAACAATGACATCTAAACAACCCAGTCAACTCGTGACGGTCCATGCACTTCAGCGTATGTCATCCACCATCATGCTAGTAAAATAGGCATAATAAAACATGTATATCAACGCAATACAGCTACAATAAAGCTAATAGAATAGCAATATCTCGTACCTCATCGCTAACAAGATAGCGGCATACCTGTCTCCGTCGCTAGATAATAGTGCGAAATCAGCACTCATCGCTCGAAGGCGGCATAATCCTGTGCTGAGTACATAGCGACACAATCCATCGCTATAGAATCGATGGCATGATACCTCGTCATATAATAAGTGGCATGAAACCTCGCTATACACCTGAGCCTGAATCATCGTCTACATAACAGCGGAAAGAGGCATCGCTATCAACATATCTGGTGGCACCAATCATCGTCAATCCTCATAGAAGAATGAGTCATCGTAAATCCACATAATAGCGGAATGGGACATCGCTATTAACATATCCGGCGGCATAAACCATCGCCAATCCTCGTAAAAGAGTGTGTCATAGTAACATAGCGGAATGAGGCATCGCTATCATCATATCCGGCGGCATAAATCATCGCCAATCCTCGTAAAAGAGTGTGTCATAGTAACATAGCGGAATGAGGCATCGCTATCATCATAAACATCATCATAATCATCATATCATCTTTACTCATCATAAACATCATCATAAACATCATATTCACATATATACTCACAACAAACTATGTTAATTAGAAATGGGACTGTCCCGGTTCCATTATGACAGCGGCACAATTGGCCCCCTCGCTCGACATAGCACATCGTATGATACCCATCGCTACGCCTTGATAGCGGATGTATCTCTTATACAGCGGATGATACCCGTCGCTACACCTTGATAGCGGATGTACCCCATCGCTCAGCGGATGATACCCATCGCTACACCTTGATAGCGGATGTACCCCATTGCTCATCAGCTATGTGAGCGGCAAGACCTTCCTCGCTTGCCCATAACAACCACCGGACATTCAACCATTCTAAGTAACATAGTAAAACATACATTATCATCTTGTAACATCATCATCATATAAGCATCATCATCTTATAGCATCATTATCTTAGAGATATAATAGTAAACGTACGAGATCATAGTTGAGTAAGCTTACTGGTTATTCATTAACTTCTTTTCATTTTCCCTAGTTCATATTCATGCATATGGGCATCTTACCCTGTGGCATCTTACCACCTTATAAACATCATATCATTCTATAAACATCATATTAACATCATCGTTACTTATCATAATCGTCATTGTAAACGTCATATCATCTTCATTTATCATAACATCATCGTAAGTATCTTGTCATCTTTATTCATTATAAAATCATCTTCACCGTGAACTTACTTATCATAACATCATCTTAGACATCTTATCACTTTTTCATTCATTAAACACATCATCATGGCATCGTAAATTCTCATGCAGTCATAGTATGATCATAATATAGGAGTATGGCCTCTTACCCTATGGGCATCTTACCACATCATAACATCGTATCACATCATCATAAACTTACTTGTCATAAACATCGTCATCATAACATATTCGTCATAACTTACTTATCAAAATCATTATCATCATAACATTATCATCATAATCATCATCATCATAAACATCATAAATACTTAAGTGTGTTACCGTCCGATGCCCGTACGCTTCTTACGTACCTTCCTTGCTTGAACATTTACATGAACAAACGCATTAGTATATTCAATAATAATTGAGACCATACCGAAGTATTCCACTGTCGGTTGTCTACCCAGTCTGTCCTCAGACAATACGTCATATCTTTCTTTTCCCTGATTTTCTTCAAAAATCAGGTTCCTTGGCACGTAGCATATAGAGTGTTAGACATCACTATGAATGTCATCCTATCGTGTTCCACACGATTCCTGCAACCACAATGGTTAGCAATACCACTTTTCATAACATAAAAGCACATAAACAATTAGTCATGTCGTATAACATTAATGCCATCATGCATAAAGATGTGCTAGCAATAACTTCCTAGGCCCTCAACAGCCCCAACGAGCAACCACTGCTCTGATACCACTAATGTAAGGACCCCGTATACTTAACCTTGATTAGTGTGATAATCATTATGTGTGGCACATGCTTTCAATGAAAAAAACCAATCAGGAAGCTCAGATGATGCTTTACCGTTGAATGGTAACTATAAAATTTCTTTAATATCAACATTAAGATCATCTCTACCCGCAATTAGACTCCCATTACACCACTTTTGCATGATAGACTTTTATAAAAATTTGGGCAGAGTCTCCCCATAAATAGAGCTATCCCAAAACACAAGCACATCACAATATATAATTCCCGGCCAGGGAATACACAATACTCAACAGAACACAAAGTCAATTCCCAGCCAGGGAAGACACCACACATAAGACGACAAAAGTAGGTTTCAACACCCACATAACACACTAACGACTCTCATATCATTAGCAATTCTACCACAATTGCATGCAACATATAATGAAAGAGAGAAAGGCTCATGCCTTTATATACAACCCATATACAAGAATATCCGTGCTCACATGCGAGCATCATAAATGTGTATATAAATCTCGGGTGTATATAGTACTCTATACGATACCGTGCTCCATCAAGCCCTGGTACCACGATCCTGTGAGTACATCCAATCAACAGCTCGAGCTCAGCTCCACAGCCATCGATGTACCTGTTCACCTGCCCCAACAGAGACAGCCCCCAACGGGGTGAGCATAACAATTCCACAATTTCATAATCATAATGACATAATACATAATTTACGAAAATGTAAATATTGTGGAACATATGTGATACTTCCTGGATGGTATCGTCCTCATCATAGCGTACCCCTGTAATAACCCTGTTCTCAAAACAGATAATTCATCAAATCTTGAATATGCAGTTAAACATCATATTGGTTAACCCTAGCCAGTCTCAAATCAGTAACCTTTCATAACATCTTACTTTATTTGGCAATGAGTAGTAACATTTCATAACATCTTACCTTATTTGGCAATGAGTAGTAACATTTCATGACATCTTACCTTATCTAGCAATTATCATAATTCTAGACATCATATTGAGATTTCCTTAACTTTCGATACTAGTTAATCACTTCTCTGATTAACTACGTCTCTGTTCCTATTTATTACCAATATATACAGATATCCTAGATATCTAATCAAATACCACATCTTCGTTTCTTACTTCAAAGTAGCATCATACTATCGGTGTTTGCTCCGTAGCAACCACACCCCCATCATTTGCTCGCTTCATAGCGGCACTAAGCATTTCACCATGTGAATCAATCATAACGTAACCAAGTCCCAGTACCATCATAGTGAACATTTCATGTATTTTAAATCATGCATCATACTTGGAAAAAAAACATCATTTAAACTATGCTCGTACGTTAAACGTACCTTAAATCCTCGAAGTCCGAGTCAAACCTTGCTCGAGTTCCATGCCCCGAGGAACGATGTGCTAACACGATAAATAATTCACAATTACTTACGAACATGTAACCCATGCTCAAGCACATCCATAACCCTCAAAATATCGTCAACACACGACAATAAATCATTTAAAAGACCCGGGGCAGGGTACATGCAGGGAGGGAAAACGAATGCGACATATCGAAAAATTGCCCAAGAACATCTTCAATAATTCGAACCCTAGCATCACGATTCGAACCCAACTAACCATCATAAATCATCTAAAACATGTAATAACAATCTCTAACATGAATCATCAACCCATAGCCAAAACCCCCAAAATCGAAATCAAATCCTCACCAACTTAGGGCAATTTCGAACCATACATCTCAATTGATCCCAATTAAGCATCATAATGCATCAACAACATGAATTAATCAATCCATAACAAGAATCACCACAACCCTTCCAAAACCCCCAAAATTCGAACCCACTTCATGCATACAACCAAAATTTCGAACCAATCCCACCAACAACAATAATCCGAACAAATCGAACACAAAAATGGCAGGGAATTGCACGAAAATAACGAAAAAGGGGTTAGGAAGATTACCCAAACGAAAATCGGAAGAAATCGGACCAAAATCGAAGAACCCTAGAAATTGGGGATCGGCGCACTTCCGCAAAATTCGACTTCCACACGCGACGAAACTTCAAATTTCCGGAGGGGTTAGCTGCGTCTCGACGAGACGAAGCCGGCGGCGGGTCGCACGCGCCGAACGGCGGCCGGACGGCGGCGGGCGGAGCGCTGGAAGCGGCGAGGTCGAGGGAAAAATCGGGGGGGCAGCGTGTACGCGAGGAGAGAGAGAAGGTGGGGAAGAAATGAGTTCTAAAATTAAAATCCCGGGTTCGACTGGTATTTATAGTAAAAATACCTCGAAAAACTAATATCCCCACAAATACATCATGATTCATTAAAAATCATCTGTTTTCAATAATTCTCTCTCTAACTCAAAAATCCCCTACCGGTGCCCACACACAGCACCCGAGATTCTGAGTCACATTAAAAACCCAACTCACAGGTTTTCACCGAAATGAGAATACGATCTCAACCTCGGGATCCAACGATCCCAACTACTCAAATAGACGAGCCAGGAAGGCCCGACACCTCGATTAAACTCCAATTCGCCACGTAAAACAACTTTACGGGTTATTAACACTCCGGGATTAACACCTATAATCCCTGGTCATCACATTGGCAGAGCCAGATATTTTTGAGAATATCAGAAGAGCTCAGAGGACAGACAATGAGATACATAGATGGTTAGCTTTGGTCCTTCAAGGACAACCATCGAGATTCGGGATTGCAGAGGACGGTTCATTAAGGCTTGGTGACCGTTGGGTGGTTCCGAGTGCGCTGGAATTGCGCCTAGGGATCTTGCGACTGGCTCATAGTAGCAGGTTTAGTATCCACCCAGGCGGAAGGAAGATGTATAAGGACCTATGTGACCAGTTCTGGTGGAAATGAATGAAACGAGATGTTATCGCATTAGTTAAGAGGTGTTTGATCTGTCAGCAGGTGAAGGCCGAGAGGCAGAGGCCCGGCGGTGAATTGAGAAGTTTGGAAGTACCTAAATGGAAGTGGGAACACATATCCATGGACTTTGTGACCCACTTGCCGAGGACTGCTTCGGGATTTGATGCCATTGGGTTAATTGTGGACAGACTGACTAATGTGGCTCACTTCATTCCTTACAGTATGACCTTCACATACTTGAGGATGGCTCAGTTGTACATTCGGGACGTTGTGAGATTGCACGGGATCCCAGTTTCTATTGTGTCTGATCGAGATCCACGTTTTACATCTCATTTTTGGGAAGGTCTTCAATCAGCATTGGGAACTGAGGTGAGGTTGAGCACAGCTTATCATCCCCAAACCAATGGCCAGACCGAGTGTACCATACAGACGCTCGAAGATATGCTAAGGGCTTGTGTATTGGAGTTTGATACTCCGTGGCAGGATTCAGTGGCTTTGGTAGAATTCTCGTACAACAACAGCTACCCGGCGAGCATTCAGATGGCTCAATTTGAGGCCTTGTATGGTCGGCGTTGTTGATCCACATTGTACTGGGACGATTTCACCACAATTTGGTCGGTGGACCGGAACTAATCCGGGAGATGGAAGAAAAGGTGAAAGTGATCAGACAGAAAATGAAAGCAGCTTAGATAGGCAGGAAGCCTATGCTAATAAACGACGACTACCGTTGAAGTTTCAGTTGTGAGATGAGGTCTTTTTGAAAATCTCACCTTTCAGGGGTGTTGTGCGGTTTGGAATGCGCGGGAAACTATCTCCGAGGTATGTTGGACCGTATGAGATCTTGCAGCGCATTGGTACTTTGGCTTTCCGCTTGGCTTTGCCATCGTCTTTGTCTGGGATTCATGACGTATTTCATGTGTCTATGTTGAGGAAGTATGAGCCGGATCTGTCTCATGTGTTACAGCCTTCAGAGGTTCAGTTGGATTCTGATGTGTCCTATGTTGAACGGCCGGTTATAATTCTGGATCGAGCGGATCGCAGATTCACTTATCTTGAAGATTTGAGCACTAATCAACCATCAAATTCAGCCCAAGCTTGAAATCCTCTCCAATACAAATTCCTCTCAAATTCCTAGCTTCAAACTCCCAAGTTCCAATTGCTATGGCTAGTAGCTCTTCATTTCCCTTCTTGCATGTGGTTTTCCAACATTTTTTTGAGGATGGATTGAAGGGAACAGAGGAGGAATTTTCGAAATTAATGAGGAAGAGATGAAGAAGACTTGTGTTGAAAAGAAGAAAGAGAAACGTGTCTTAAAAAGAGTAACTAGGTATGCTTGGGGAATTTTTGTATATTTTATGGTTATTGGATTCCAAGTCACTCATGTGAGGTCCAAGAAATGTTGTCAAGCCATCTAGGTAAACTAATGTCTTGCATGGTATAAATTTGCAAATGCCCGATATTGCATGCAAACTTGTATAAATTTTATGTATTTTAACTCAATTAAAAATAAGATGTGATCTAGAACACCTTAATTCGTAGTCTCAACTTTTAATCACCCGGGTTTGCTAACTCGTGATTAATCATAATTAATTAGCAACGGGTTCTTACACTTCTTCCCCACTTAAAATGATTTCGTCCTCGAAATCACAAAACTAAGTATAACTCAACATAAATTTCATTCGGTTGCTCACAAAATTTACTAGTAATCATCACTACAATACATGTGATATCACGAATATCTCAAACCAATGGGGCCATTCTTGTCTCAATGTAGCCTCTCCTTTACCATGTCGTTCTTCCGTGCCATTAACTAGTACCAACAGAAATAATCTTGCTTTGCTCAATACTTTCTCGTACTAGTTCTGAATTTTGATTGACATTAATGTCTATTTCAAACTCATCATGTTAAGTCATATGAGATGTCTCAATCTCATTCATATACATAAGAATCATCATGTATCAGTGATAATTGTTGTGGTAGTATCAACGATATACCACTGAACCAAACTTCTATATGACTCCAACTTCTATATGACTCCACAAGGTTAAAAATATCGAGGCAACATCGTACCTCACCGAACGAATAGTATCGATCCTCGTAAAGGTAATATTTTCAGATTTACCTGATTCTCAACTTGAAATTTTAATGATATATTTCTCTTGTTGGTATAGCAAACCTGCTTACTTTAAGCCAATTTCATTTGTTTTCACAGAAAATTTATCGTTTCTGGCATTTCCTCAACAATATCAAGTTGTGCCATATTCCTTATCAATCTCATCTCACCTTATCAGCGATCGGCAATTCTGGCTCTACAATACCTAAACCGATGCTCTCCCAATAGTTGTGTGGAACTTAAATTATAGGAAAAAATTATACTAATGAATAGTGATTTCTAAATTCATCACTATTAATTGGAACATAACTTCCAATGTCTAGATAATTCTCTCAGTTTGTCCATCAGTCTGGGTATGATAAGGACTACTCAATGCTAACTTAGACCCATGATATTCTGAAAAAAACAGTTTTTGAATTCGGTTATTATCCTCGGATTTCTATCAGATACAATTGTTACAGAAACTCACTGTAACTAAACCACATTATCTACATCTTAAACATGTTGTTTTCTCATAGACATACAAATGATCATAAGAAATCAATCTTTTATTGAATAGTCAATCAACTATGATTCAACTTGTTTCACAATCTCTGTTTGATCTAAACAATTGAGTTATAAAACTCAAAGTTAGAAATTTCTCAAATTCATTGTGGCACTTACAAATTCTTTAGTATTCCATTAGGTCTCATCTTTTTTTATTAACCTGCTGGCATGTCAAACAATTTGCCTCAAAATTTCAAAATTTCTTTCTTCATATCATCCCATCAGAAATAGGATCTCAAGAATGATACATCTCATCATTCCCAGAATAACACTATGTCATCTATAGTGTGCTTTCTGGAGTAGTACTTCTTTCGAATCGGTTGAATTCGATGTTCTTTACTGATTGTTCAATCACAATCCACCACTAAATGGCATACTAAAATCTAGTTGTTGATGAGACATAACCAATTTCTTCAATCAATATCTGTATGGGTCTGTCCTTCGAGTCTTTCTGATCTTCGAAATCAGAGGTGACTCAAACTGCAAAGCATAAATTGACGCTATCATTGCACCTTGCACTTTTTGGTTCAGTGCATCTGCTACTAGTTCACTTTCCTTGATTAATATTGACTATCAGAGTCAAATTCTTTAATAAATATAGTCATCGCTTCTATCTCATGTTCAACTCTGACTGAATAATAGATATTTTAAACTCCTAAAATCAGAGTATATCAGTGTTTGTTATACAGATAACGATGCCACATCTTCAAGGCAAAATAATGGCTACAAGTTCGAGTTCATGAACAGGATATCATGTTTCTTACAGCTTCAACTATCTCAAAGCATATGCAGTCATCTCTTCATGATGCATCAGAATGTATCCCAAATCTTTGACCAACGTATTTGCACAAACTATATATCCCATGAACCAGTTAAAAAAATCAACACTGGGGTTGTAGTCCACTTTTGTTTCAGTTTATTATAACTTCTTTCACATTCGTCTGACCAAACAAAACTCAAATTTCTTCTTGGTCAATTGGTTAATAGATCAGACTATCTTAGAATATCCTTCCATAAAAGCCTATAATAGCTGGCCAAACTCATAAAACTTCGTATCTCGAGTACACTGGTTGGTCTTGGCCAAATTATTACTACCTCTACTTTACTAGGATCAACAGGTATCCGGTGAGCTGGTATCACCTATCCCAAAACAACACTCGATTCAACCAAGATTTACATTTCGATAACTTGCTATACAATTTGAGTTTAACGATGCGTCTGAAGAACCAATCGTAGATGTTCTGTGTGGTTCTTTATGGATCTCGAATACACTAGATAGTTAGGGTAGAGTAGTTTAGGATAGTTTTATAATTTTTCTATCAATTATGTTGAAGAATGCTACGAAGATCGAAGTGTAGGCGGGATTGACGACCTCGGCGGAGTGGAGATCGGATTAGTTTTCTTTCCTTTCCTTTTATTTTCATTTTTCTTATTAATTACGTTTAGCTAGTTTTAATTCTTGGTTGAGGAAGACTAATATCTTGGATTTATTTATCTTGGGGAGATCCTACGCTTTTGTTTATCGATTTTATTGAATATCATTGTTTTCTGATTTTATCGATTATGTTTGTTTATTGGATTGGCAAACTAATAACTTGCATGCAATCTAATGCTAAATTTGATAATTGTTTGATTAATCGAATTTACAAAGCAACTAAGATTGATGATTGCCTGATGTTGGCGTTATTAAATTCTTTGGGAAAACCATTGACTAAATTTATATTAATCGCTTGTGTTTATGTTATTTAAATTTATCGCTCACTAGTTTTGAATGGTGTCATGATTTTAATCTTGAATATGCATATAGAGATTGCTTGATTGAAGAAAAGTTAAATTAGAACGCTTGGACTAATTAACTATGAATAACGTGAGGGGCGAATTAGATTTTCAATTGATGAATATTCAAATAAAATTGTGTCTTTTGTGAATCGATGAGAGATGATAATTCCAGGGTAGAGTCGCCCGATATCAAGAATCGCTTTCATTAATTTATTCTCTGATTTTAATTTAATTAGTATAATTCACTCATAACCCCATTTTTACTTTATTGTTTTGTTTTTGATTTCATTAACACAAAAATCACACATCCTCGTGGGATCGATCCCTATTCGCACTACTATATTATTGTTATCAATCTTGAGGATTGAGTAGGGTTAATTTGGGCGTACACGATAAGCGTTAGCAAATTTTGGCCCAGTTGCCGGGGAGGCGTGTTATATTTTTGTGTAAATTTTTTATTGTTACCCCTAGTGCTACATTGGTTTGTTTATGCTTACAGGTGAACATCTAATCTCAAACCACTGAGGCACACCAACTGATATATCGAAATATAGTAGCTCGGATGAATTAGAGTATCTTGTGCAACAACTTGGTGTAGGGAGTGGACAAAGCACATAGAACTCAAGATGGAATGATCATAACAATCACAGCTATGCAAATCAACGGATGAGCCCACCTCCACCTTACATGTAGTCCAACCTACCACCATACACGCCACATTATGAGCCATGGCCACAACAACCTCAATACCATACCCCTGGTGAGTCTTTAGAGGATCTTGTTCAAAACTTAACAATAGTACTTTGCAATTTCAACAGGAATTCAGGTCTAGCACTTAGAATTTGGATAATCAAATGGAGCAACTAATAAGATCGGCCGATCGGATAGCTGATCGCTATTATTTTAAACAGTATTTTTCAGTGTAGCGATTATATACCGCGAGTGCACGGTGTCAAGTTTTAGTATAATGATATAAAAAGTATGAGTGTCGAACCCACGAGCACTAGGAAATAAGTACCAAATTCAACTAGTTTAACTATATTTAGTCTACGAAAAATGGTTGTGATTAATTAACTAAATTGACGAATTAACTCAATATTTAACCCAAACAAACAGTAGTGAATAAGAATTAGAATCAATATAGAAAAATATCAAGACTTTCGGTCCACCATTGTAATCCCCCATAATTCTCCTATTAGTTAAGAATTGAATTCAAATGTTCTAAGGCGACATGTTTTCTTAATGCACTTGTTATACCTTGGTCCGGTTATAACAAATCTGATACTAACGTTACAATAAGACACTCTCGTGTCCTTATTGATCAATTAATATTGTATGTCGATCTATGAAAACTTCTAGCCTTCAATTACAAGATATCTATAGCTATCACACGTGTATTTTACTTCATCTCTCGATCTCAGTCTGAAATTCACTGCATAAATTACTATATCATATTGCAATTAAATCTCTCAATCTCAATGATAATTAATTATCATTCAAGGATGGTCAAACCCTCAAAAGCATCAAGAATAATAATCTATGCACTTAGAAATATAAGAATCAATAAAAAACATTAAAATTGAATTATGGGTTCATACAAATGATCCCCTAAGTCTTGACAACAAACAACCAACAATCTCCATCAAATAATAATGCATGTTAGGATCGATTCCGGGGGTGGGTTGCCATTCCACACCCGAGTTCAACCAACTTGAGCTTCAATAGCTCGTGTTCTTGAAACAATTGCACCGAGAGATTATATCGAGTTCGGTTACAAAACCGAGCGGAAGACACTCGACATAACCCGCTCTAAACCGATTAACTATTTGAAAGACATTTTAAAGATATGCAATTAAAGTAAATAAACAAGCATTTGTTTATGGAAGTTCGAAGGTGGTGTAATCCTTCTACGTCTCCCCTTCTTCCACCTCATGGAAGGATTCCACTAGAAGACTTTGATTTATACAAACCCGTTGTACAAACCCAATCCAGTTGGGAATACCCCATCCAACTAGAACTCCTAGCAACTCAACAATGTATGTTCTTTAATGTCTCACATACAAAGACCTCTCATTGGTTGTGATAAATCATCAACCGTTACAATGATATTCACTCATCTATTAAGCTCTCATATACAATGAATAGAGTGAATATATATGGCACAAATGATCTCTAACTAGATCTGATATAGCAAGGTAAGTGGTGCCAAAGGTTTGAGGAGTGCTCTTCATTTAGCAACTTTTATCTTTGAAGTTCCCCAATTGAATCCCAAGTGGGTTTGCTTTGGAAGGCTTGGATTGATCTTCAATCAGCTGTTATTGAGCTTCCAAATCATGTATATATAGCCCCAAGTAATGATATATACGTTAGACACAAGAATATGCCCGTTGGAAAAGGTTCTGCACTATTCCCGAGCTTGCAACGGTCATATTCTGGTTTCTGGGCTCTTTGTATTTCGGACAGGATTGGCCGGATCAGCTTGGGCAGATCAGTCTGTCCGGATCAGTATGGTAGATCAGTCTGGCAGATCAGTCTGGTCCGGATCAGTCTGGACAATCAGCTTGATACAAAAACAGATTGATAAACTTGCTCTTCGATCTGTTGCTTGTAACTCTTTATTCTTTGATTTCTGGGCAAAGTGATCCACATGAAAGTTGTAGCCCTTTCTCTTAGCTTTCCACGGAATCAAGAATCGCTCGATTTCGAGTTTGTATGAGAGAGTTATGCTTGAAATATGAGGAATGCTCCTGCTGTCTGTTTGCTGGATGCAACAACACATGGCGTGAATTGCAGAAGCTATTTGGCCATCTTAACGTCCGATTCAGTCTTTCACTTCCAACGATGACTTGTAGATATTTGTCTTAGCTTTCCAACCCATACTTAATCGTTCTGTTCCGATAAGCGAGCTAAGAGTTATGCCCACCAGACTGACAGTTGCTTGCTGAAACAGCTTGCTGTTTCTTCACGGTACAGCGCGATCTTGCAGGCGTCTTTTCTCCTTGATAACATTTGAACTAGCCGATCTGTTGTGAAATATGACTTTTAGTATTTTGAGTTGGCTGTTCAATCTCTTTAGAAGCACGCCATTTCGATATCCGAGCTATGAGATATGATCGAAACAATCCGCTCTGCCAGAATTTCAGTCTTGGTCCAGCTTGATATTTATAAGCTACTTTTTTGTAATTCATCAAGCTCAAAATTATGATCTATGAACTGCACACTTGATGAAATATGTTAGCAACACAATAACAAGTTTTGTTAACATCAAAATCAAGATTATTCGGGTTTCCAAAACCCAACAATGCATAAACTTGTTTTGCAACATTCTAAACATCAATCTATTAAAATATAACTAGAGTTAGAAATACGAAAATACCGAGAGGCGTTGACTCTTTGCTTTGCTCCATTGTCCCGTCTCTTCCGATGCGTCTTCTCTTCAATGGAATTGTGGTGTATGGATGATTGTGGTTGAATGAGAGTGAGGGAGTCTGATTGTTAGAGTTGAATATCGGTCTAAAAGGTCACAAAAACGTCCATAATAAGTCTGATAAATAGGTGGAGGAGTTTCACCAAACATGGACACAAAATAACCAATATGGAAATAAAATCAAAATTTTTTCGAGTTCTGGCGATTGATCCCTAAGAGTTACAGATCGATCGCAAGACTATTCTAGACAAAGGCAATCGATCGCCCTCAATTCTTAATCGATCGCTGAATGCTTCTGCCTCGAGCTGATCGATCGCCGAAATGTGCCGATCGATCGCTTCTTCTGAATTTTCAAAAATTTGTGATTTCATCCCTCCTTTTCCATATTTGTTCGGTTTGGTCCTTTTTCATCATTTATAGCTTATTTCCTCCACTTTTATGCATTTGGACCAAGATTCCTGAAATACACAAATATATGCCAAAAATTGTAATATTTTCCAGGAATCACTACAAAAACACCCCTAATCTTATATCAAATTTAGTGTAAAAATCACACTTATCAACTCCCCCAAACTCAAACTTGATCATCTCGAGCAAGAAATAAGATCAAAAAGTAGAGTTCAATATTGAAGATTCAAATAAACGAATTCACAGTCAATCATGTAGCTCAGACATCTCACTTACAGACAAACAAGAGTCAACTAGAAAGTTTAACAAATCGTGTTTTCTCCTAGATCAAACAACATGTCTCCAAATCAGAATGTGTGTGTGTGTTATTGTCACTTTGAAGTTTCATGCAATTTCATAGATCAAATCACGCTAAGCAATGAAGTTAATATTATCCTTGAGCACCCCATAGTCCTATTTTCAAAAACTTCTCCAACAATATACTCACTCCCTCAACTTGGATCAATAAGACATTTTAAGCTTGTAAAGTTAGGCCTATGTGTTTGGCTTCAAAGAAAATATAGGATAGCACAAAGAAAAGAGTATAAGCATGTAATGTTCAAATTTTTAGCACAAAATGAGCTTCTCTTCTTTTTCTTCTAGCCTTGGCCACTTTGGGTCTTATTTAGTCACTTTTTCTCAAGGCTTTTATCTATCTTTTTCTTTTCTCATTCAACAATAAGCTCATCCAAATATAGCAATTCATGCACATCTAATAAGAACCATTATACTCCCTTTAGGTAAGGATAAAAATTTTCAATTTAAGCTCAAATAGGTAGGTATAATGAGTTTGCCAAAAAATGTTGAATGGGGGCTAATAGTATGTTAAACATACACCATTCTTATTCATTTACGCTCAAAATGGGACACTATGGATTGGTATAAACAATGTAAGCTTAAAAGGCTCAAACGGTCCAAAGATCGCCTAGATCATCTCCTAATCAAGTTCATGACTTTAAAATTTTGCCTTGAAGTGTCATCAAATAGTTCTAAGGTACTCTAAGATGCTCAAAAATAATTCACCAAGTTCACAAATGTGCTCAATATATTCCTCATCTTTGACATGCTACTCAAAACAAGATATTCACAAACAAGTTTTACAATCATCAAAACTCAAGTTGACATGCATAGTGAGATTAATATCATCATGGAATAGAGACCACTACTAGTATTAGACTTGTTGTAACCGGACCAATATATAACAATTATATTAGGAAAACTAATCACCGTGGAACGTTTGAATGTAATTCTTAACTGTAGGCGAATTGTGGGGGATTACATGGGTGAACCGAAAGTCTTCATAATTGTTTCTTTGTATTCTAATCTTATTCGTTCTTGTTTGTTGGGTTGATTATTGAGTTAATTAATCACTTGAGTTTATTAATCACAACAATTTTTGTAGGCTAAATATAGTTAAACTAGTTGAATTTGGTACTTATTTCCTAGTCCTCGTGGGTTCGACACTCATACTTTTCATATCATTATACTAAAACTTGACACCGTGCACTTGCGGTACATAATCGCTACACTGGAAAATACTGCTCAAAATAATAGCGATTAAAGTTCAAGACTATAAAATTTCGCCTTGAATTGTCATCATCAAATAGTTTCTAACGTACTCTAAGATACTCAAAAATAATTCATCAAGTTCACAAAGTTTTCAATACTACAAATGCAATCACAAGATTATGACTCAAATGTGCTCAATATATTCCTCATCTTTGACATGTTACTCAAAACAAGATATTCACAAACAAGTCTTGCAATCATCAAAACTCAAGTTGACATGCATAGTGAGATTTATATCATCATGGAATACAGACCACTAATATTATTCATTCTTGTCTCACTAAATGAACTCATTTGCAATAAATTTTTTGTTGATGCTCACTAAATGATACAATTCCAAAGAAAAGCCATGACACAAAAATGCACTCCCCAAAACTTAATTCATGCATTGTCCTCAATGTAATGGGCATGAAAAATAAGACAAAGCATTTACGTTTGACAATGGTCGTCTGTGATCATCGTCCAATTCCTCTTCAGCTCGTGGGGCATAATGTTGGAACACATGACAACATGCATGGAGTCTCTTCCAAAATAAAAAACAAAACAAAGCAATGGGATAAGAAAAAGTTCTTGATTTATAGTCCCAAGCTAGACTTTTTACCATGTAAGCTCAAGTGCCGCAAAGGCCAGTGGGGGATGATTTTCCCTCATACTTGTGGTAATGTCGTAGCCACTTCTCTTTGACCATGAACATCGCCCCTTGGTAATCTCTCAGATTGATAGTGTCGCATAATAGAACATCGACCACTTTGAAAGGTCCCGCCCATGGTGCGTAAGACTTCCATGGAAATAGTCGCATCTTTCTCCTATTCATTAGAACCAAGTGCCCTCACGGAATTCACCTCCTATTTGCTGGGCATTTAATGTGACCTTTTCTTTCTTATTGCTCTTAACCCGCGTTGTGTCAACAGACAATGTATCAATTATATTGATATTAAAACATCAGTGCTCAGTGCATGTAGTGTTCAAAGC
Organism: Haberlea rhodopensis; assembly: GCA_907163345.1. Lineage (NCBI taxonomy): Eukaryota > Viridiplantae > Streptophyta > Magnoliopsida > Lamiales > Gesneriaceae > Haberlea > Haberlea rhodopensis. The sequence continues at coordinate 75,198 of CAJQUN010000084.1, read as the reverse complement.
TTTGAACATATCAAAAACAGCTTGATCCCCCTACTCGGAGGATCAACTTCCCTTCTTGGACATCAATTAATGCCCTTCCAATTGCTAGGAATGGTCTTCCTAGAATTAATGGCATGTCCGTATCTTCTTTTATGTCCAACACAATGAAATCCACCGGAATGGTGAATTTATCAACCTTGACTGGTACATCCTCAACTATCCCATGAGGGTACTTGATGGACTTGTCTGCCATCTGCAGTGACACATTGATCGGTTTGAGCTCTCCTAAACCCAGCTTCCTGTAAACAGACAAAGGAACCCAAATCACATAAGGATTTCTTAAAATAAATATAGTTGATTTTGCAATGTATAGTGAAACTCCCTAGATCCTTTAACTTTGGAGGTGAATCATTTTGAATGATAGCAGAACACTCCTCAGTTTAGTTTATCATCTCATGCTCTTCCAATTTCCGCTTTTTTGACAGAATCTCATTCAAAAACTTAGCATAATTCGGCATGTGCCATATAGCATCAATGAAAGGCATCTCAATGTGGAGATTATTTATCAAATCTAAACACTTAGCAAATTTATCATCTAAGTTTGCTCTTATATGCAGCGGGGAATGGGAGTGGGATATCTACCTTAGCAGGTGTAATGGGTATCGGGGTCTTAGTAGACTTAAATTTGTCGCGGGTTTCATCATCTTCTTGCTTGATGTCCGCCTCGCCTTTTAGCTCAACATGTGCACCCTTCTTCTCAGTGACCTCCTTTCCGCTCCTCAACGTGATGGCATGGACTTGTTCCCTAGGGTTCGTCTCAGTGTCACTAGGTAGTGATCCTTGTACTCGTCTGGCTAGGATTTTTGCTAACTGCCCCACTTGGACTTCCAAGTTCTTTTATCGACGCCTCGTGATTGTTCATCCTTGTTTCAGCTGATGATATGAAATTGGTTAGTAGCTCCTCCATGCTTGGCTTTGGTGCATACCTCGATGGTGGTTGGGAATAGTTCCTTGATAGGGTTGAATATTACGCGTTTTTATGCTTTGATATGCATATGTTTTCGTGTTGATTCTTGAGTTATTTTACGTTTTATGGTATATATTTCTATATTTCAGGAATCAATGTTGAAATTCATAAAAGGGGAAGAAATCAAGCTAAAATGATGAAAAAATGAATAAAGTTGAAGAAAAGAGGAAGAAACCAGAATCCAAGACACATGTTGCTCCTTTCTCCTCAAATTACTATATGTTCGAGCCATGTTTTGGAAATGTGGTCCATATAAAAGTTGTAGAACTTTCTCTTATCTTCGCGTGGACAGCTGATTCATCAAATTCGGAGTTTGTATGAGAAAGTTACGGCCAAAATACGAAACTCGCCAGAAGCTGAAAAAGGCGAAGAAACTTACTGTGATTTCCGATCGATCGAGCAGAATTTCCGATCGATCGAGACGGGCAGAAAAAGCCACGAAAATCTTACTGGAAGGCTCGATCGATCGGCTCTTCTTTCGGATCGATCGGGACGAGCAATTTTCATTAAAATACCTTCCTTGTAGAGTTTGGATGCAAGAGGGAAGTCCATAATTCTTTCCCCTATATATTATACACCATAATTTCAACCCAAATCATACTTTAAACCCTAGGAATAGCCTCCACACCTCCATACACCCATTCACCATCCAAATCTCAGCCCCCCTTTCCTTCAATTCCATCATACCTCCATCACTCTCCACTAACACCATCTCACGCCTCCTTCCATATAATTCACGTCCATCACCCCTTTCCTTTACTTCATATCCAACCTCCATCCTTCTACCATTCAACCTTCATCCACCATCACCACTTCATCCTAGGAATTGGAACAAGCCAACAAGATAATCGAAGAGCACGATCGAGAAAGAAGCGAGGAAGGATCAAGAATCAACGAACGGAGTCGACTTGGGAGTTTGCTTTTACTTTTCGATTATTTGTTTTGATTTATTATTGGATTTTATGTGTTTTGGATGATTGAGAAATATCTTAAACATTGTTTTCCTTTAATATTATTGATTCATTGATTTCATACATCTTCTATGAGCATGTGTTATTGTTTTTAATGCTTTTGAAGGATTGATCACCTTTGAATGATATTTTATTATAATTGAGATCGAGAGATGAAATTATAATACGATATAGTAATTCATGCCGTGTGTTAAAGATTGAGATCGAGAGATAAAATCACACACGAGTGATAGCTTTGGGTTGTTTAATCTAAAAGTTAGTGGTTTTCATAAAGCGCATTCAACATTAAATTGTTAATTACGTGAACGAGAGTTACTAGTTGCAATTTGATGTTAGACTTAATATAGCTCGAGAGAGTATATTGAATAAATTCGGAAAACCCGTCACCTTAGAGATGTATGAAGAAAAGAATTGTAAGAGTTGGGTTAGGTGAATAATTGTCTTGATACTTTCTTGTGGATTTTTCTCGTGATCGTTGACTATTTTGGTTGGATTATAGTAGCTTAATTTAGTTTAGTTTAATTATCAATTTATTATCGTAGGTTAAATATAGTTAAAAGACATCTTATTTGGTACTTTCTTGTTAGTCCTTGTGGGTTCGACAATCCGTATCTTCCTATCTATACTAAAACTTGACACCGTGCACTTGCGGTCTAAAATCGCTAGATTGGAATTAATTGTTTAAAATAAAAGCGATCATTCCTCGGCCCCGTATTGTACGTATTTGGGTAGGGGTAGGTCGGTTTTGGTCGATTCCCTACAAAGTTAGCAGCTTCATTAGTTGTAACGAAAGGGTTATCTATTTGGCATTTAGTGATCGGATGTCCTCATTGGCAAAGCTTGCATGTAACAGCTTGAACTTGCATTGCATGCATGCTCAAACTGTCAATCTTCTTGATTGCCATTTACAGCTCATCTCCTTCAACAGTGTATGATGCGTGTGAAACGTACCGCAAGTGTACGGTGTCAAGTTTTAGTATAGGAATTTGAAAGTACGGATGTCGAACCCACAGGGATTCAAAATTAAGTTACACCAAGTACTGTAATTAGAATAGTCTCGACTTTATTTAGATAATCGAGAGCAATATTTATTAAACGAATCTACGAAAATAGAATAAAAGATTAACAAGATGGTAATTTAAGTGGAGAAAATCAATGAGAACGGATTCTAGAGGTTCGACTTCACTCAACTATCCACTATGTCGTGTTTTCCTAGTTTACTAGCCGAGAATTCTTATTTGTTTCTACTCCCCCTCCCGGGTGTTAAGCAGAATTAATTATCTAACATTAATCTTGATATCCCTATGTAAGATGAATTATCAGACAATTGTAAAATCGCAGTAATTCCTTTGACGACTTCTATGGAGTTATAGGCCTTCCGAATAATATAACTACCACGATACGAATTCCTTCTTTCCTATTCACAACCCCCTCTCACGAGTGATAGATCACGAATATGGAATCATTCAATCCATGGCCAGTAGATTAAAAGCATTAAGAACAGGAAAACATAAATAAACCATATGAAAATAGTTTCAAGTCAAGATCCGTCTAACCCTAGAATAATAAATTAGTTCATGAATACATTAAATAAACACATAGACATGTTCTTAATCATCATAAACATAAGGGAATAGATAATCAAACGAATTGGATGATGGCCCTCCGTCCCCGGTAGTCGTCGTCTTCTTCTCCGTCGTCAAAATCTATATCCTTCGGTATAAGCGCACCGCCTCGATCGATCTCCTCCTCTTTTCTGAATTTCCCTCGGTTGTTTACTCGGCTGCTGCTCTCACTCTTGTTCTTTTAACCCTAGCCTCCTTCTCTCCAAAAAAATATGTCTAGGTCTTCATCCTCCTCTGAATAATAATCCCTCCCTTCGAAAATCCTTTTTTTCCTTCCTTTAAACTCCCGTGTGCATCAGATGAGGAAGGTCTCCAAAATTACCAAAATTCCATAGGCGTAATTACGCCTCCGAAGTGGCGTAGTTACGCCTGTCGACGTGTCACAAAATCTGGCTTCCCGCGTGATAGGCGTAATTACGCCTCCAAAGTGGCGTAGTTACGCCACTTAAATTCTCAAAAGCCATGGGCTAGGCGTAGTTACCCCTCAATGAGGCGTAATTACGCCTGTTGAAATTCTTTAAAAAAATCAAATGCCGTGAGTTAGGCGTAGTTACGCCTCAAAGTAAGCGTAATTACGCCTGTTGCCATGATTGATAGTATAGATTTTTGGCTTCAATTCATCCGTTCCTTCCGTCATTTGCACCCTTTTAGTCCACAAAACATGTAATTACCTGGATTCCTGCAAAACAACACAGAACAAACCCAAAAGTGTAATTCTGATCGAAAACTAACACTAAACCATGCAAAATAAGAGGAAATATAAGTGTATAAAATACACTTATCAAACCCCCTAAACTTAAACTTTTGCTAGTCCCGAGCAAAATAGAAATGGAAAAAGACTAAGAAATAAAAGAGAAAAAGAAAACACACTACTAACGCAAGTCATGAAATGTTATAATTGCAAATTGGCCTCGAAGATCAATTGTCTAAAAATTTTAAGTCAAGTATGCATATCAGTCTACTCAAGAGTTCTCAAGTGTGTGTGTGCTACCACTTCCATTTAACCATTAAAGCAATCTTTACTCACACAAATCAATAGGACTTTGCAAGGTGTTGGTTCATTTGCATTGTTCATAAACGGATATAGCTTTGACAAATAATGAACAAGGCATAAAATCAAGTAATGAGACGTGTGTGTGGATGTCAAACGCATATTCATTACAAGTGTTTCTCGAGAGTCCATAGGCTTACAATTCGTAACCTTCTCCACTAGTATATTAGACGAATGTGGCTTGGTCAGTAGGTCTTAATAGGCTTGTAATGTAAGGCCTTGGCTCATGGCTACAATAAAAAGATAGGAATTTCAAAAGAAGTGAGTAAGTCATATTAACCATGATGCGCACTCTCATCTCAATTTCGATTCCTTCTATTGATGATTCATCTTTTTTTTTTTCTTTTCAAATTTTGGATTCACCCTCCTTTCTCATCCGCCTCATCATTCACCTCATTATTTTCTCATTCTTTCCATCACTTATTTCTTCACCTCTTCAACAATCTTTTTATGCATTCATTCCCTTTTTTCTTTATTTCTCTCCTTCAAATTTTTTTTTCCAATAAGAACATGAGAGATATTTGAAATTTTAAAGTGCAATAGGGGCTTACTCACTTGAGGGTAGGAAATAGTGTATAAGCTTTAGTAAGGTGGTCGATGTGAGATTTTGAAATGATGCCGAATGGAGGTTATTATGTGCCTAAGCACATGCCATTCGATTTTCAATAAGCTCAAAAGGGTAACTACAGATGAAAATGATGTATTTTGGTGGCTTCAAAGGCTCAAACTAAGCAAAAATTGCCTAAATCCTTCCTAAGCCACATAACAACCGTATTTCGCCTCAAAGGATAATAAAGCAAGTTCTCGACTACTCTCAATTCACAAATAATTTATATGGTATGACCAATGTGCTCAAATAGTATCTCAAAACCAAGGTGATATAAGAAAGAAATTTGAATGAGATTCTAAAACATAATGCAACAATTCAATCCTCATTCTTTTACGTTTAAGCTCAAAGGGGCTACTATGGCAAATTTATATCAATGAATAAAGGCCCAAAATATTATCAAAAATTGCCTATATCATATTTGTGGTCATTCAAATCAACTTTAATTGGTCAAATGGTCATGGTCTCTAGTGCATGAATATGTAAGAAACTCAAGAGCAAAGCGAACAAAAATTTTAAAATTTTCACAAATAAGCTCAATTCTTCATCATCGGCCTTCACAATTACTTCAAATCACGACTTATGACACAAAAAGAAAAAAAACGACTAAAAAAAAAACACAAAACACAACACACATAGGAATCCAGGAAACAAAACATCTCAGTGTTTAAACACCCCCCTAAACTTAAAATCGTGCATTGTCCTCAATGTACCATACAACGTATAAAATAAGGGAAAACACACCAACCTGCGACGACGATCGTCAGTAATCGTCGCCCATCTCATGCTCATGGGTATGGTGAGAAGATGATGATAGGGACCTCCGCATCAGTATAGACCCTGCAATGGGAAAAATAATGATCAATCGGCTATGAATAAGACATGCTACTAAAATGCAATACTAAAATTAAAAACTGAAATAAAATAGAAAGGATACAAGGCTTGGGTTGCCTCTCAAGAAGCGCTTTGTTTAAAGTCGTTAGCCAGACTATGCGAAGCAACCATCAAATAGCGGCTTCTGCCCATAGTAAGTATCATATGACACTACATGTGGGTCTTGGTTGTGTATGCCCTCAAGCTTGGCAAACTTGATGCGTGTGAAACGTACCGCAAGTGTACGGTGTCAAGTTTTAGTATAGGAATTTGAAAGTACGGATGTCGAACCCACAGGGATTGAAAATTAAGTTACACCAAGTACTGTAATTAGAATAGTCTCGACTTTATTTAGATAATCGAGAGCAATATTTATTAAACGAATCTACGAAAATAGAATAAAAGATTAACAAGATGGTAATTTAAGTGGAGAAAATCAATGAGAACGGATTCTAGAGGTTCGACTTCACTCAACTATCCACTATGTCGTGTTTTCCTAGTTTACTAGCCGAGAATTCTTATTTGTTTCTACTCCCCCTCCCGGGTGTTAAGCAGAATTAATTATCTAACATTAATCTTGATATCCCTACCTAAGATGAATTATCAGACAATTGTAAAATCGCAGTAATTCCTTTGACGACTTCTATGGAGTTATAGGCCTTCCGAACAATATAACTACCACGATACGAATTCCTTCTTTCCTAGTCACAACCCCCTCTCCCGAGTGATAGATCACGAATATGGAATCATTCAATCCATGGCCAGTAGATTAAAAGCATTAAGAACAGGAAAACATAAATAAACCATATGAAAAACCAATGACATAGTTTCAAGTCAAGATCCGTCTAACCCTAGAATAATAAATTAGTTCATGAATACATTAAATAAACACATAGACATGTTCTTAATCATCATAAACATAAGGGAATAGATAATCAAACGAATTGGATGATGGCCCTCCGTCCCCGGTAGTCGTCGTCTTCTTCTCCGTCGTCAAAATCTATATCCTTCGGTATAAGCGCACCGCCTCGATCGATCTCCTCCTCTTTTCTGAATTTCCCTCGGTTGTTTACTCGGCTGCTGCTCTCACTCTTGTTCTTTTAACCCTAGCCTCCTTCTCTCCAAAAAAATATGTCTAGGTCTTCATCCTCCTCTGAATAATAATCCCCTCCCCTTCGAAAATCCTTTTTTTCCTTCCTTTAAACTCCCGTGTGCATCAGATAAGGAAGGTCTCCAAAATTACCAAAATTCCATAGGCGTAATTACGCCTCCGAAGTGGCGTAGTTACGCCTGTCGACGTGTCACAAAATCTGGCTTCCCGCGTGATAGGCGTAATTACGCCTCCAAAGTGGCGTAGTTACGCCACTTAAATTCTCAAAAGCCATGGGCTAGGCGTAGTTACGCCTCAATGAGGCGTAATTACGCCTGTTGAAATTCTTTAAAAAAATCAAATGCCGTGAGTTAGGCGTAGTTACGCCTCAAAGTAGGCGTAATTACGCCTGTATTGATAGTGTAGATTTTTGGCTTCAATTCATCCGTTCCTTCCGTCATTTGCACCCTTTTAGTCCACAAAACATGTAATTACCTGGATTCCTGCAAAACAACACAGAACAAACCCAAAAGTGTAATTCTGATCGAAAACTAACACTAAACCATGCAAAATAAGAGGAAATATAAGTGTATAAAATACACTTATCAGTGTATAAGCCTCCTCGAGTGTCTTTCTCATCATAGTACCTCCTGACGATGCATCAATGATAGAACGGTTATCAGAAAATAAATCGTTATAAAACGTTTGTACCTGCAGCCAGATAGGGAGGCCATGATGTGGGCATCTCCGCAGTAGATCCTTGAACAGCTCCCATGCTTCATACAATATCTATGGGTCATGTTGGGAAAAAGTTGTGATATCATTGCGCATCTTGGCTATCTTGGTAGTTGAAAGAATTTTGACAAGAACAATTGTGCCATCCCATCCCACAAAGAATTTTGACAAGAACAATTGTGCCATCCCATCCCATGTAGTAATAGAACCTGTAGGCAACGATTGTAACCAAGATTTAGCTTTATCACGTAAAGATAAGGGAAACAAACGTAACCTGATGGCGTCGTCAGTAACGCCATTATGCTTGAATGTATCACAAATCTCCAAGAAGTTGGAGATGTGGGCATGTGGATCATCCGTAGTTGTTCCCCCAAACTGGACCGAATGTTGGATCATCTATATAATAGCAGTCTTGATCTCAAAATCGTTAGCCTGGATGGTTGGTCTCGTGATACTAGACAGTGATCCATGGAATGACGGATGGGTAGTCCATGAGTGACCTTGCAACTGGTGCCGCAGGAATCTCTTCATTATTTGCCATGAGCGTTCTTGCTTGCCTAAGCCTCTTTTGACAAGTGTGTTCTATCTCGGGGTCAAAAGGTTCAAGTGTAGGCTTGCTAATCCTTAGCATGCACCAAGAGATAACAACCTGAAAAGATTCACACAAGAACAAGAACAGTGGAAGAGTCGAGAAATAAACAACAACAAAATCAAAAAAAAAATACTAAACTACAGTCAACTAATCTAGTCTGATATTATTTAACCTAGTCCCCAGCAACGCCGCCAAAAACTTGATCGCTATTTTTTTAAACAGTATTTTCCAATGTAGCCTACGAAATAAGTACCAAATTCAACTTGTTTAGCTATATTTAGCCTACGAAAATTGGTTATGATTAATTAACTAAATTGACTAATAACTCAATAATTAACCCAAACAAACATTATTGAATAAGAATTAGATCAATAGAGACAATTATCAAGACTTTCGGTTCACCCATGTAATCCCCATAATCCGTCTATTAGTTAAGATTTAAATTCAAACGTTCTAAGGTGATGAGTATTCCTAATGCACTTGTAATACCTTGGTCCGGTTATAACAAATCTAATACTAACGTTACAATAAGCTACTCCCGTATCCTTATTGAACAATTAATATTGAATGTCAATTTATGAAAACTAATAGCCTTCAATTACTAGATATCGATTGATATCACACGTGTATTTGTCTTTATCTCTCGATCTTAGTCTAAACACCACGGGATAAATCACTATATCGTATTGCAATATCCTATGGTCAATTCAATTGCAATAAATTATCATTCAAGGATGGCCAAACCCTCAAAAGCATGAAGAACAAATTTCTATGCACTTAGAAAAATAAGAATCAATCAAAAACCTTAAATTGAATTATGGGTCCCTACAAAGGATCCCATAAGTCTTGACAACAAATTTAGCCAACAATCTCCATCAAATAATAATGCATAAAATTGTATTGAAGCATTCTAAACATCAAAATCTAATGAAAATATAGAACTAGAGTTAGAAATATGGAAATAACGAGAGGTGTTGACTCTTTGCGTTGCTCTGTCGTCCCGTCTCTTCCGATGCGTCTCCTCTTCAATGTTTTGTGGTGTATGGATGATTGGAGAGGATGATGAGTGTTGGAATCGAAGAGGGGGGTGAATGAGATTCCTTGGCTACTTTAGCGTTTTAAAATGAGTTTGCAAAACTAAAAGAGTTTGCGCTTGCGGAAGGCTTAAGTCAATCGATAAATAAAATAAAATAAGAAGTAAACAAATAAATAAATACGTAAAGAAATAAAGCGGTAAATCACAAGGATATTTGTTATAGAAGTTCGGCGATGAATCGCCTACGTCTCCTCTTCCCGGTTAGATAACCTCCAACCGAGGTTCCACTAGAATAAATGATCTTGGCCTTGAGGGCTCCAAGTTAGCCACAACCCAACTCTTCCCGAGTTTACAAAGCTCTTCCCGAGCACAATACTCTTCACGAGTACACAAAGCTCTTCACGAGCTACCAACACTCTTTACGAGTCTTCTTGGCCTTAAGGGCTCCAAGGATAGCCACAACACATGCACCAACTTTACTTGTTGGCGACTTTACAATTTTCCAACTTGCTTTGGTGTTGGAGGACCTTTACAAGAAACTCAATCAAACACCTTCACAGTGTACCAATACGAAGAATCAAAACTCACACAACAAGAAATGAATTACAAACTCCAATACACACAAATGTATGAAGTTTGCAATGCTAAAGTAATTTGAATTGATCAAGGCTTTCTTGTAGTTTATAGTCTTGTTTCTTGCCTTCAAAAAGCTCCAAAAGATCCATATTTATAGTGTAGGAGGCCCCCAAAGCTCCTACTAGCCGTTGCTACACATGAGGCTTGAATCACTCGGACATCGCCTCGGAAATCGCCTCGGGCGATCACCCATCGCCACCCTTTAACGGTCAAATCTGGCCCAGATCACCTCGGGCGATCTCCCCATCGCCTGGGACGATAACAAGGCCGTAGGTAAAGTTCTGGATCGCCTCGGGCGTTCCGTGCATCGCCTGGGGCGATCGCCCTCAAAAAAATGGCCTAGGAAGCATTCTGGATCGCCTGGGGCGAGCTTGACCATCGCCTGGGGCGATCTGATCACCAGCGTACACACCGTGCCATCACTTCAGTCGATGGTACGCAACATGGCTCGGATCGCCTCAAACTATGGCTCGGATCGCCTCATACTATCTCCCAGATTTCAACACTCTCAAACTTTGTACTCTTCGACCATCTTAAGCTCGTTTTTGGGAAAAGTGGTAAACATGAAAGTTGTAGCCCTTCCTCTTATCTAGGTGTGTACAATATTTCATTGCATTTCATTAATGTATGAAGACGTTATGCCCAAAATGCTACAGTCGCTCAAACCTTGCTACAATCTGCACTTGTTATGACTTCCATGACATTTTGCTCCATGATGCAATCCGAATTGGACTGAGATGTTTTAATATGAAATCTAGAATATTGAGTTGGCTTTCCAACCTATTTAGATTCACATTGTTCGGAGCATCGACCCAAGAGATATAATCAAAACATTGCACTGCGCTCCAATTGGCTTCTAAACGAATTTGCCTACCAACGGACCATTGGTTTGTGGGTCTTCATCCCATCATAAGAAATTGTTCCAACATCATTCCACACATGTTGAACACTTAAATTGGTTGTTCACAGATGTCATTCCTTCTCGTCTAAGCTTAATAGATTCCTTGATAAAAATCACCGCTTGTCCTATGAACTCGCATATGTTATTGTATAACTTGGGTTCTCTTCCATTGGTCTTCCCAACCAATTTATCAATATAACCATGTACACTAAGTAGACATATTAGTACAACAAATGCAAGTTTTTTTTATCATCAAAACCCATAAATAATTCGGAGATAAATTAAGCATTAAACACAACCATGTGTTTAAGGCTCAACAATCTCCCCCTTTTTGATGATCACAAAACTTGATAAACTTGAATATGTAATATGCATGAAATGTGAGTAAACAAGACCCCCCCCCCCCCCCCCTTAACAATTGCATAGCACATACAAGATTAAACCAAGTAATGCATAAAACAAACAACTCTCCCCCTCAAACCATGCATACAAAAGCTCTCCCCCTCAAACCATGCATGTATAAAGCTTCAAGTTTATCACAAAATTCTCCCCCTTTTTGTGATAATCAAAAAGCACAAAATTCAAATAATCACAAGTATATGTTGACACAAAGTCATATTTTAACACTTTACACATGTTTCTCATCAAGTATGTAATAGCCATAACAAGCATAAGATAAGATCATTTAGAGAAAGACAAACATGCGTTTAAGGCAATCAACAATGAATTCTAAATTTTGCAAAGTGTTCATATGTTCTACCAAGAGTTCATGCACCTATGCCAAAAAAGATAATTCTCAAGCATCATTAGATAAGTTTGTTAAAACATATAATAGCACATTCCACATAGCAAATTCAAATTTGAATACATGGCATGTCAAGTTACTTACTATAAAAAGATAAGCATACATCATGCATTAAGCAATTATGCTAAGGGGTTATGCATTTTACTCCAATGAATATTGAGCTTCATAATTTATTGGTCACAATTAATTTGTGCCAATTAAATTTTGAATTGCTCTTATAACATGTAAAATAAATTTTACCCTCGATGACAAGAGTTCGTTCTTGTCATTGGTCCAATGCCTCTTGCTTCTTCTATGGTGGTGAACAAGATAAACTCCTCCTTTGAGTTGCTTGGCCCTTCATCCTCCTTCCCATGGTTGTTCCTACAAAATAAATTTCCAATAGGAGGATCTTTGGTACCCATTTGATTTTTGGGTCCTAGAGGGTTAGCTTCCTTTGGCACCTTTGGAATCCATTTCCACATTTTGTTAGGTTGGTATTGGATTCTAGCAAATCTACATTTGTTCTTGGTATGACCCTTTTTACAACAATAGTTACAAGTAGGAGAATCGTGCTTAGCAATGGCAAACAAGCTTGAAAATGTTTTTGATTTGCTTGAGAAGCCTAAACCGGCTTTATCAAAGCTACAACGTTGCAAGCCAAGCAATTCATTCATTTTTAAACTACTTTCACTAAATTTGCAAAATGATACCTTTAAAGAATTTAATTCATTTTTCAATGAATTATTTTCTTCATCTTTCTTAGCAATCTCAAGTTTGAGTAATTTGTTACTCATCTTGGATTTGCCAAGAGCATCTATAAGTTCATGGTAAGAATTTAATAATTCATTAAATGAAGGTACCTCATCGTCGCTTTCATCTCCTTCATCTCCAAGAGCCATTAAACAAAGATTTGTGGCTTCTTCTTCATCGGAGTCGCTATCACTCCATGTGGCTATAAACGTCTTCTTCTTCCCTTTGTCCTCATTCTTCTTCCTAGGACATTTGTTAGCATAATAGCCTTTATCTTGACAATTATAACAAGTTACCTCATTTTTGGATTCTTGTTTGGTATCATTGGAGGTCTTTGACTTGCTATATTTGTTGAAGAACTTCTTGAACTTCTTTGTGAACAAGATCATCTCTTCATCATCATCGTCTTCTTCATCATCGGAATGGTCTTTCCTTCCAACCAAGGCAATTCCATTTCTTTTAGATCTATCCTCCTCCTTTACTTCTCTCCTTGTTGCAACTTCAAGTTCATGAGTCACCAATGTGCCATGGAGCTCATCAAGGTCATAGGAGGCATTTTCTCCTTTGTTGGACTCGATGATGGCCGTCCTCTTTGCGTCCCATTCTTTAGGCAAGGCTCTTAGTGCTCTCCTCCATATTTGCTTTGGAGGGTACTTCTCTCCAAGTTGAGCAAGCTCGTTGATAATTAGGGTGAGCCTCCTAAACATAGAATCCACCTCTTCTCCGGACTCCATCTCAAATGTCTCATATTTGAGTTGTAGAAGATCAATCTTGGTCTCCTTCACTTGATTTGTTCCTTCATGACAAATTTGTAATTTGTCCCATATCTCCTTTGCCGTTGAGCACATCGAGATCCGGTTGTACTCCTTCATATCTAAAGCACAATGTAAAATATTAATAGCTTTAGCATTTTGAGAAATTAAAATCATATCCGCTCTAGTGAAATCGTCCATTTCTTTGGGAACACTAATTCCCCCAACTTCCTTTAAAGGAATATGTGGACCTTTCACTATGATCTTCCAAAGGTCATAATCCAAGGATTGGATGTATAGAAAAATTCTATTTTTCCAATAGCCGTAATTATCACCCGTGAAGAGCGGAGGGCGATTTGTCGATTGACCTTGAGCAAACTCATTTGCTAGATTAGCCATAAAAAAATTTTGATTTAAAAACAAAAATCAAATGGCTCTGATACCACTTGTTGTAATCGAAGAGGGGGGTGAATGAGATTCCTTGGCTACTTTAGCGTTTTAAAATGAGTTTGCAAAACTAAAAGAGTTTGCGCTTGCGGAAGGCTTAAGTCAATCGATAAATAAAATAAAATAAGAAGTAAACAAATAAATAAATACGTAAAGAAATAAAGCGGTAAATCACAAGGATATTTGTTATAGAAGTTCGGCGATGAATCGCCTACGTCTCCTCTTCCCGGTTAGATAACCTCCAACCGAGGTTCCACTAGAATAAATGATCTTGGCCTTGAGGGCTCCAAGTTAGCCACAACCCAACTCTTCCCGAGTTTACAAAGCTCTTCCCGAGCACAATACTCTTCACGAGTACACAAAGCTCTTCACGAGCTACCAACACTCTTCACAAGTCTTCTTGGCCGTACGGGCTCCAAGGATAGCCACAACACATGCACCAACTTTACTTGTTGGCGACTTTACAATTTTCCAACTTGCTTTGGTGTTGGAGGACCTTTACAAGAAACTCAATCAAACACCTTCACGGTGTACCAATACGAAGAATCAAAACTCACACAACAAGAAATGAATTACAAACTCCAATACACCCAAATGTATGAAGTTTGCAATGCTAAAGTAATTTGAATTGATCAAGGCTTTCTTGTAGTTTATAGTCTTGTTTCTTGCCTTCAAAAAGCTCCAAAAGATCCATATTTATAGTGTAGGAGGCCCCCAAAGTTCCTACTAGCCGTTGCTACACATGAGGCTTGAATCACTCGGACATCGCCTCGGAAATCGCCTCGGGCGATCACCCATCGCCACCCTTTAACGGTCAAATCTGGCCCAGATCGCCTCGGACGATCTCCCCATCGCCTGGGGCGATCATCAATGATAAACAAGGCCGTAGGAAAAGTTCCGGATCGCCTCGGGCGTTCCGTGCATCGCCTGGGGCGATCGCCCTCAAAAAAATGGCCTAGGAAGCATTCTGGATCGCCTGGGGTGAGCTTGACCATCGCCTGGGGCGATCTGATCGCCAGCGTGCACACCGTGCAATCGCTTCAGTCGATGGTGCGCAACATGGCTCGGATCGCCTCAAACTATGGCTCGGATCGCCTCATACTATCTCCCAGATTTCAACACTCTCAAACTTTGTACTCTTCGACCATCTTAAGCTCGTTTCTGGGAAAAGTGGTAAACATGAAAGTTGTAGCCCTTCCTCTTATCTAGGTGTGGACAATATTTCATTGCATTTCATTAATGTATGAAGACGTTATGCCCAAAATGCTACAGTCGCTCAAACCTTGCTACAATCTGCACTTGTTATGACTTCCATGACATTTTGCTCCATGATGCAATCCGAATTGGACTGAGATGTTTTAATATGAAATCTAGCATATTGAGTTGGATTTCCAACCTCTTTGGATTCACATTGTTCGGAGCATCGAGCCAAGAGATATAATCAAAACATTGCACTGCGCTCCAATTGGCTTCTAAACGAATTTGCCCACCAACGGACCATTGGTTTGTGGGTCTTCATCCCATCATAAGAAATTGTTCCAACATCATTCCACACGTGTTGAACACTTATATTGGTTGTTCTTAGATGTCATTCCTTCTCGTCCAAGCTCAATAGATTCCTTGATAAAAATCATCGCTTGTCCTATGAACTCGCATATGTTATTGTATAACTTGGGTTCTCTTCCATTGGTCTTCCCAACCAATTTATCAATATAACCATGTACACTACGTAGACATATTAGTACAACAAATTCAAGTTGTGTTGATCATCAAAACCCATAAATAATTCGGAGATAAATTAAGCATTAAACACAACCATGTGTTTAAGGCTCAACAATGAGTGATGGTGGCTGAGTTTGTAGGGTTTATTATGAGCCAAAAAGTCTCCAAAAAGTTCACAACAAGTCTGATAAATAGGTGGAGGAGTTTCACCAAACTTCGACACAAAATAACCAATTTGGAAATAAAATCCCGAATTTTTCGAGTTCTGGCGATCGATCGCTGCACGTTTCCGATCGATCGCCAGACTATTATGGACAAAGGTGATCGATCGCCCTCAGTTGCCAATCGATAGCTGAATGCTAGGACTCTCCCGAATGTTGTGATCGACCGCGAGTCTGAATTTTCTACAATTTGCGCTTTCATCCCTCCTTTTCGTGTTTGCTCGGTTTGGTCATTTTCATCATTTTAAACTTAATTCCTCCACTTTTATGCATTTGGAACTAGATTCCTGAAATATACAAATATATACCAAAACACGTTATATTTTCCAGGAATTACTACAAAAATGTCCCTAATCTTATATCAAATTAAGTGTAAAAATCACACTTATCACCTATCATAATCAATTACAATTTACTGTACTCCGTATATGATTCAAATCATCATATTTTATCCTTTATTAACTTGAGTTATTCATCTAACTCAAACATGTAATACATGTCTTACTAAAGTTCAATACTTGTAATCTTATTTCATTGTTAACAAAACTTCCCCAAAAGTCATAATCATCGTCAAAAAAGACTATAAAAATTCATTTATCAAAATGCCCAACAAATAATAAATTTCCAGAATTTACAGGACAGAGATCGATCTCCATAATGATAGCGATCTTTATGTCGAAAGAATCAAATTTGCCAAAATGTCACTTTCCGTAATCGACCGCTCAAATCCTAGCGACCGATCGCAGCTCATTTGTTTTTATCGGGCGATCGATCGCTACATATCCAGCGATCGATCGTCGAAACTATTCATCGTCACAAACTTTACTTTACTGTGAGCGATCGATCGTTCAACGCCTAGCGAACGATCGCTAGGCCCTGTTTCAGCCAATAATCGAGATTTTTGTGTACCAACACAATCCATCAACTACCATACCTCATTATTTCTACATTACTTCAACAATAACACATATAAAACACCAATAAACTTCATTTCATCAACACACAAACCAACTCACAATCTTTACCAAAATCTACTAATTCAAATATGCACATTTCAACTCAATACATAATTAAAAGGCATGAATTAACTTACCCAAACTCACTAGACATCATACCAAGAATCCATGAGGATTCATGCCTTGATTCCTCATCAAAATAGAAGCAGAATGGGGAGGGAGAGGAGTCGATTAAGGTATGGGTTTTAGTGGGTGAGTTGTGGTGTAATGTGTGAAGGTGAAATTTTTTATTATTTTCAACCTTGCACTTTAATCCCCCGACTTTCATTCACCTACAAATTTTACCCAACCATTATTTATTCCCTAAACTCCATAATAATCGATCAACTCCAATATTTACCTCCCAATACATATTCATAATTAATTTCATAATCCACATGCTTCATCTCAACCATATGTTAATCCAATAATCATGACTCCATCATAGTTTTCCAACCACTCGTTTTATCTCAAAACTGAGCCCAATGCAAACGATACTCATTCATGATTATCTTTTCATTATTGCTTTATACTCCATTTCATTAAAAAATTAATTAATCTCCAGGCATCACAATTCTCCCTCACTAACAAAATTTCGTCCCCAAAATTTAAAATTTACGCACCATCAATGCCAAAAGAAACATAACATATAAATACCCGAAGTGTCAAAGATGAAGTCTGCATACCGTCTAGTACATCCCATTGAACAACGTATGATTTGTCAAAATCAAAGTACGAACCGGACGTAAAAAAATTAAACTTGAATATCAAACATGTATCAATCTAGTTCATTGTGTTTAGTGTTAGACGGCATTTTATACGATCGTTTAACTCTTATATCAATATATCTATCTATCCACCACCTACTAGTGGTCATTGCATCTTACCTGATGTTGAATTTTTAGTATGAAAGATTTCATGCTCTGAATATATTCTTAGCATGACAACAATTAACATTTCACTTTTTAACATTCAGTTGTTATTCATCATCTAAGATCAGTATCTTCATATCTCAGCTATCACGTCTGTATATTTTTATTAGTCCCTCTGCACACATGTTACCATTTATGATCAATGTTAATACTTTCTTTATCATGTACTTATTGTTATCTCAATAATAGCTAATATCATGAGAACACAATTTCCATCTTCTAAGTTCTCGACAGGAATACCATACTCAACATCAACCCAATCTCACTTCAACACAATTTGTTTTATCAATTTTATTTCCAAATCACTCAATCATAAACCATGCAATCAGTATTTGTCAATTTCATAATGTTGCATAATCATCTCGTAGGATCTCAACTATATTACAGATCCTTAAAATTAGTTCTTCACAATTTCAACATTTAACACATTCCTACTACTAACAATCTATCATCATCAAAGTATTTTTCTTTCTCGTGTGTTTTCATCATTATACTTTCTATATTCTTTTATTTCCACATCAAATGTCATTCAACCACATATCCATCAACATAATAATATTACAATCTGTTGGGTTTCCGTGCCCCGGCGCCAGATCCAAACGCAGCGGAAATAATACAATAACAGATCTGACCCGGGGACGGTCGATCGCGCCTGATTCATATTAACATGCAAATATCGAATATTAATGCACGAAAAGGAATTACCGTTCACCGATGTCGGCTTTTCTATGAGTGTGTATAGAGAGGACAAACTTCTTAACCCCAGAGATGAACATATATTTATATGAGTTTGGGTCATTTATTTGGCTATGGTTATTAGGGTCCAACGGGCCAACAATTGGCCCATTGGCTTGTAGGGCATCTAATGCTAACAATCTTCCACTTGCCCAAAAGCCAACACAAAACTGCAAACTCATAACCAAGTAATTCAATCAAATTGAATAACTTGACGTACTAACAAAGTACATAATTATGCAACATAAATATATCAAATGTTTTAATTTTAGAACTTTCTATAGATGAAACATTTTCAAATATAGAAACTCCACTAAAGTGAGGAGCTTTCAGAAATTAAATTCATCTCTTCTAAATCACTCAATATGAGCACTTAACATTTAAGTCTCAATTCTCATCAATAGATCAGCGGCCGGTTGATTGTGACCCAGCGAGGCTCAAGTGTATCATAGCAGTAGGATCACAACCTTTGTGATTTTAGAAGTTAAACAACTTCTTGGGCTTACACCGAATGCCCCATTGCCAATTAAACTCCTTTTAATAGACAATGGCTGAAATATAATTCCAGCACAACCTACCGATCGTGGGTAGCGCCTAGCATCTGTGCTTCACGAAGACCTAGATACAAATGACTAGCAACGTACGAGAACCAGTCAGTCATAGTTAGCGTGCAGTACATTCCTTGCACTCAATATGTCCCGATTGAATCAAGAGCATTGGTTGATCGAGACCCTTTATGATTTCAATAACTATGTATTTGTTTCACGTTATATGATTCATTTGTGTGCGTATATGAAAAACTCTTTTTTCACAAGCACTACCCACTCTGGCCAGAGATTCCTCGAATCATATATAGAAAAACACATAGGACATCCTGGTTCATCAAGACCAGTGGTGAATCCCCAACGACAATCATAGGCCTCTGACAGCATCACTGAATACCCAAAATAACAACTTTATGACCCGCATGTGATCAGTCATTAAATCAAAGTACACAGCTATCTGTCAAGACCTCAATGATGCCTCGGGTCATGAGGAGTAATGGTGCACAACTATGACTAGAAATTCTATACTCGACAAGTGATAACCACTTATAGAATTCCGAGTAGGGTCGTTCAGTGAACTCATTCCTAATGAGCACCTATTCATGTGTGCTGACTTCTCCAAGCCAACGCCGATGAAACGCGGCGCACTACACTAGACACATCATGAATACCAGTCTCTAGCGAGCATATATCGATATCCCATTCTCGAAGGCTCATCGACCAGGAACATTTAGAAATCGCAGTCGAGAATGTATTTCATGGTCACCGTCATATGCGTAACCACATTCTATGGACTATAGCAACTTCAAGGACTTCATCAATACATCAAGATGCATGGGTAAACAGATGAAGAAGTGCCATATATATTAATATTCAAACAAAGATTTGTCATAATAAGATTATAAGTACAATCAATCAACTATTGATTTACTTAATCATGTATGACAACAATATCTTTCACTTTGTCAAAGCCAACTACTCATGTGTCTTAAGACCATCTTCCCAAGATGTCTGACAGACACCAATCGTTGTAAAGGCTTTGTCAGTGGATTCACTATATTTTCTGTTGAAGCGATTTTCTCGATAATAATGTCGCGTCTACCATCTATCTCATTAGATGATATTTTCTCAATATATGTTTGGATACTGATGAGATCTTGGCTATTCATAATAGCTCAAATGTTGTCACAGTACTAGGGACTGTGTCAATCGCACTAGAAATTACACCCAACTCTTGGATGAAATTTCTTATCCAAACTGCCTCTTTGCTGCATCGTATGCTGCAATGTATTCAGCTTCAGTGGTGGAATCCAAAGTGATGTCTTGCTTGGAACGTTTCCAAGAGACATCACCATCATTGAGCTTAAATACAAATCCGAACATCGATATGGTATCATCTACATCCGACTGAAAAAACAGCATCAGCTTAGACTTCAACTTTTATTTCTCCACTTACAGATCCAAAAATCATGAACGTATCCTAAGTTCTTCATAAGCACTTGAGGATTATTTTCACAATTTTCCAGTGATCTTCACCGGGATCTGTCTGATGTTTGCTCATTACACTAAGAACATACATCAGGCCAAGTACATAACATAACATACATTATGCTATTAAAGTAGAAATATAAGGTACCAATGTCATCTTTTCTCTCTCCTCATCAATCTTAAAACATATTGACTTGAGAGATGAATACTATGACATATTATGAAGTAACTCGTTTTTTGACTATTCTATGCTAAACCCTTTTAGCACAGTGTTTATGTACGTAGATTGAGATATCTCAAGCATCCTTTAGATCTATCCCTATAGATCCTTACGCTAAACACATATGACGCTTCCCCCAATCTTACATGGAGAAATTAGTAGATGATCGTGCTTTAATTGATTAATCCAATACCATTCATAATGAGTATGATATAATCAACTTAAAGCATCACAAATGTAACATGCTCCCACTAACCCTTTTGCACACACATGTCACTTCCGGATTTTTAACAAAACCAAACACTTTGATGATGTTATCAAACGGAGGTTCAAACTTCGGGATGCCTTCTTAGGCCCATAAATGGACCTCTGGAGTTTGAAAACATTTTTCTCACTCCAAGAAGTTGTAAACACGTTTGGCTGCTACATTTCTACCTCAATGCCACCACTGAGAAATGTTGTGTTTACATCTATTACTCATATCTCATATTCATAATATAAAGATATAACTAATAAAATTTAAATAGACTATAGCATCATAACCGATGAAAATTTTCTCATAAACAACTCTTTGCCTATGAGAATAACTGTTTCTCACCAGTCAAGCTTTGAAGGTCACTACCTTCCCATCCACTCCAAGCTTTCACTTGTAAATCCATGCAGCCAATGGGAACAATTCCCAAAGATGATCTACTAAGGCCATACCTTATTGGAGTACATGGAGTCCATTTCAGATTTCATGGCATCTTGCCAATGTCCCGAATCAATATCTGACATCGCCTCCTTGAAAGTCCAAGGATCATATCCATGGTCTATTTCTTGACTACTTTCAAGGAGTAGATTCATTCTATCAGGAGCTCTTGAAACAGTTTCAAATTTCCTTGGTGTGTGTAAATCAAAGGTTGTGATTGACTAAATTAATTTCATTGTTTTCACTTTTCTAGTGGTTTGTGGTTCTTGAACCCTTTCAAGTTATATTATTTTGTCATCCTTTCTAATAGAAACATTTTCTCTAGAAAGATTGCACTTGCGAAACAAACTCTTTGCCTGCAATTGATAATATAATTTCCACAAAATAACACAAGATGGATCAACTATCCAACTCATCTCCCACTGGCTGCTTCACATAAGCAGAACAATCTCAAAATAAAAATTTTGATTATTTTTCAGTCCATATCGTATATGGAGTTTTGGTCACTGCATTGGTATGAATTATATTCAACAAATATGTACCTTTAGAGAGTTACTCAGAGAGAACCACATTCTCTTTAAGATAACTCAACATCATCTTGCACTAACATTTAGTGCTCCACATACGTCCATATGAATCAAATTCATTGGACATTCAGCATATGCTAAATATATGTTGGATTTAAGTCATCATTCTTTTTATATTCTTTGAATATAATCATACTAATCATTCATAAGTTCACCAGATTCAATAAAACATGCATTCGTAAAAATACTGCAAATCACATTCGCATATTTAAAAGAATATCATTATCTATCAAAATAGGAACAATGTTCATGATTAAATCTAGAACAAATGAATAATTGCTCAAACCAGTTCCTAACAAGTTCAAGATTTTATATTAAATAAATGTTTCAAATAGCCTTTGCAACAACTCTTGCTACAATGCTTAGCCTCAGGTAGGTTCAACCTTCCTAGGGCTCTCTACTTCTTCACATCACATGCAACTCTTTGCAAAAATGCGAGCACAACTGGCAGCATATACCAAAGAAGTAGAACCAATAGAACCATTTAATTTTAATATAAAACATACCCTTTCTAGAACGCTTCTAGTCTAGGTATTCCTTACAATTTTGCGCCAGTGACCAGCAGTGAAAACATAGATGCCTCTCCATTCATAGTTGCTACTATATCCTTTTTCATCTTTTGAGATTGGGAACCATTTCCCTTCCTCTTCTTTATCCTTGAAATACCATTGGTAGAAGATTCGACAAGAAGAACACGTTTCTTCTTTTGAATCAAGGACTCACGAGTTTCCAACATTTTTACAATAAGATCAAATCTACAGCCAGTTAATGAGGTATTATCACATTCAGATTTTCCAATTTATCAAGAAGAGATATTTTTCTTACACCATGCTCATAGACCGAAGCCCCATCTTGCATGTGAAATGAAAATAGCTCTTTTGAAGTCACGAGTCTCAGTAATCGTGTCCGTTCACCAAACAACATTTGTAGGTGTTGGAAAATATCAGTAATGTGAACGAGTTTCTCATATCTGTGTTGAAACTCATTGGTGACATTGATGCTATCATATAGCACCTAGCCGAGAGATTATCGTCCCATCACTTCTCAAGTGTGACAATCTCTTCATGAGACGAACCGGGAGACACTTCAACAGGAGGCTCCCACCAAGGGTATATAGCCACCTTTTAGAAGCAAGCACTATTTTAAAATTAATAGTCAATCAGAATAATTTGGTGCGGTTACTTTGTTTGTATCGAGAATTGATGCAATCGGATTCACGGCAATCACAATACTGAGAATAAACAGAAAAAATACATGCAAACCGTCTGATTATTAATTAATTCAAAAACTATGGACTTTAGTTATTGAATGCTCCCACTAAATTTTTCGAATTCATCACCCTCATGACAAATGAACGGAAAATCACATTTTCTTAGTGGGCTTGGAGTCCAACTAGCTCATGAAAACCCCGGACGTGGGCCCACCGGCTTCATGATACTAAAGGTAGATCACAATTGCATCATATGCAACCCCCAAGATATTTGTCTCGTGATTGGCATAACCCTACGTGGGCAGGACAATTATGCCTTCTCACGTCAAACTAACCCATCCCACAGATGGAAATGTCACGCCCAAAAGACCCCACGTGGGTGAGTAATCTAGAAGGTTAACATAACCACACCCTTAATTAAGTGGCAGTTAAACGCACAGCTTTCCCATGCCAGATGCCCCCCACGTGGGTGAGTAAGGCAATATGACACAAGTAGCGTCTCATGGCTTAACTGTTGATGGAAGACAGGAAGCAACAAACCCTTTTGAGCTCCCCTTTTCAGTTTGATATTAAAAGTTTTGAATCATATTCAAAAGAGGGATTTAATTTATTTTAAAATCTCATCAATTGTTTGTTTGTTTGTTTATTTGTTTGCCGGATTCATGCAACTATGTTTTATTCATGCAATCATTTGTACTAATAAAACATACAAACAAACACTTATCATACATCACATGCATAATAAAAATAAATATGGACAATTACGGCCTTTTCCTAATTGATCCACGTGAGCCATACGTGGATCACAAGTCTGTCTAAGGTGATGCAGGTATGTAATGCAATCCTATTACATTTTTGCTTCCATTATACATGTCTTGATTCTTGGTGCTCCGTCTTCAATCTCGATCTCCCACTAATTCTAAAGATTTTACATTTAAATCATGCGAACAAGAGAATATGGATACAAATCCGGGGAGGGATACATCAGAAAATAGAGAGAGCTGACTCGCAGGCCTGATAACCAAAAATCACAATAATAATGAAACAATAAAAACCTAAACATTCACCTAAACACATTGGTCAAGGCCCGTAATCATCCATCATGCAATCACAACATATGTAATTAAACATTAAACTAACCAATTACATCATATGTAATTGGACTAATCACATCACATGTAATTAGAGCACAATAATTAATTTATTCTATCGTTTCCCACTAATCGCATCATTAATTGAAAATAAAATTAACAAATTAAATAAAACAATTTTATTTAATTTCTAATTAGTTAGTTTTCAATTAATTGGTAAAATCACTATTTTACCTATTATTCATATTAATCGAAAAATAAAATTAACAAACTAAATGAAACACTTTCATTTAATTTCTAATTAATTAAATTATCAATTAATTGGTATTTCACTATTTTACCTCAAATCATAATATTAGCCAAAAATAAAATTAACAAATTAAATGAAACATTTTCATTCAATTTTCAATTAATTAAATTTTTTAACTAATTGTAAAATCTCCATTTTACACTTAATAAATTAAAAATCACATTTTTAATAAATTAAGTATTATAATTTATTATTTCAAAAATAATATCCGGATAAAACATCTAAAATGACCCAAAATAATTTATGGATTCCAAACAATTTGGACCCAAAAATTAAAATGCCAATTCAACCCAAAATACATATCTCAATTTTCGAATTTATGAAAAAGAAATTTTTTTTTTTTTAAATTAAAAATTATTCCCGAAAATCACTGTTCACCATCTTCCCCAATTTCAAAAAATTAGGGTTAGGGCTAGGGTTTGAAATCCGCCGCCACCCGTGAGCCTCCAGCCCGCGCGCCGGAAAGAGATTACAAGAGACGCGACTCCATTGCAGCAGCACGTCGCTGCCGCTGCTGATAATGCAAGCCGCCACCTCTTTCCCGTGGTGTTGCCTGCAAGCCGATGCGCATATACACAAATATGGCCGACGAGCAGACGATTATGAATCCAGAACATCGGTCCTGCAAGCAGCACACTGGACGGCGGTGAACACATTCCCCACCGCTTGTGCAGCCGCCTGCACTTCCGTCTGGTTCGCACGTTCGACGGTGGTTGCACTAGATTTGCGCGAGCACTGTGCCACGCGACGGAGAACTCTTTCTCCACAGCGTGCGCCGCCACCGTCGCTCCTCCGCGCTCACCGCCGACGGCTGTTCCTTCACCGGCGATGGCTAGTTGCCGGAAACAATTTCCGGTTAGAATTTGGGTATGGATTAAAACTCCTTTTATTCCAATTTTCTATGTTTTTCGGATTCCAAATTTCTGAAAAATACGATTAGATAAACCGGAAACGATCTAATAAAAAATTAATTATCAAATACATGAATCAAAACGCAACCTGACTCTGATACCACTGTTGGGTTTCCGTGCCCCGGCGCCAGATCCAAACGCAGCGGAAATAATACAATAACAGATCTGACCCGGGGACGGTCGATCGCGCCTGATTCATATATTAACATGCAAATATCGAATATTAATGCACGAAAAGGAATTACCGTTCACCGATGTGAATCTGATAGCGGTCACCCTCGAGTCCAACCAACCTGACCAGATCTACAAGCACAACACCAGTGCTAGTGTGATGTCGGCTTTTCTATGAGAGTGTGTATAGAGAGGACAAACTTCTTAACCCTAGAGATGAACATATATTTATAGGAGTTTGGGTCATTTATTTGGCTATGGTTATTAGGGTCCAACGGGCCAACAATTGGCCCATTGGCTTGTAGGGCATCTAATGCTAACACAATCGTCTCAATCAATGAAGTTAACCATCATATACTCCAACATTGTTCGTATAGATATAATATTGTGCATTTCTCGAGTTTCATCTCATTATGATGTGACTAGAAATATACACGTCTATTACGATTAATTGTCTACGACTTGGTATATTTTGATGGATAATTCGATGCATATGCTACCTAATCGTATACTTATGTAAATGTAGGTGAAATCGATCCCACGAGTAGGTGTGAATTCTTGTGTTAATGAAAATCAAAAGCAAAACAATAAATTAAACAATGGGGTTTTAGTGATTGAATTATACTAAAATTAAAATTAATTATTAAACTAATGAAAGCGATTCTTGGTATCGGTCGACTCTTCCTTGGAATTATCATCTATTTCATCGATTCGCAAAGACTCAATTTTTCATATGAATATTCATCGTTGGACGTTTAATCCAATAATCAAAGTCATATCTCACCTTACGTTTAGTTAAGTAGCCCAAGCGTTCTAGTTTAACCCTTATCAAACAATCAATCAAAATACAAGCGATTAAGATTTAAATCGATGATAGCATATGAACTAGTGAGATCGATGAAGCTAAACAACATAATCCAAGCGTCTATGTTTAATCTAGTCAAGTGTTCTTCCTAAGAATTTAACAAACTCACAAGCGAAAATTCATCAATCTTAGTTGCTTCGTAAATTAGAGGGATCAAACGATTCCGTATTTGATATCTAATTTAGCATTAGATTTCATGCAAGTTATTAGGTTGTCAATCCAATAAACAAACAAAACAATCATATCAATAAAATCAGAAAAACTCTTGATACTCAATAAAATTGATAATTAAAAGGATAAGAATCTCCCCAAGATAAATAAATCCAAGGATTTGTCTTCCTCAACCAAGAATTAAAACTAGCTAGATATAATCTAAGATAAAGCAATAAATAAAAACAAACGAAAGAAAACTAATCCGATCTCCGCTCGTTGAGGTTTTGTCAATCCCGCCTTCGCTTCGATCTTCGTAGCCATCTTCAACAAAATTGAAAGAAAAATTGTAAAATTATCCTAAACTACTTTACCCTAACTATCTAGATGGTTCAAAGGTCTGAATTTCGAGGGATATATGTAGGGAGGCTGATGGAGTAGGTTAGAATCCATGTGGGGAGGAAAGAAATCAAGAATCCAAACTTTCCAAAACTCTACTGGCGTAGCTACGCCTCAAAATGGCGTAAAGACGCCTGATGACGTGTCAAAATTATGGTTTTCCGCGTTTCTGGCGTATTTACGAGTCAAAGTGGCATAAATACGCCTGTCTTCAATTTTTCAGATTTTCAATTGCCGTAGCATTGGCGTATTTACGCCTCATAATGTGTAATTATGCTTGTCTTCAATTTTTCTGGCGAGTTTCGTATTTTGGCAGTAACTTTCTCGTACGAACTCCTAATTCGATGAATCAGCTGTCCACGCGAAGATAACTGATGGACCACATTTCCAAAACTTGGCTCTAACATATAGAAATTTGAGGAGAAAGGAGCAACATGTGTCTTGGATTCCGGTTTTTTCCTCTTTTCTTCAACTTTACTCCTTCTTTCATCATTTTAGCTTGATTTCTTCACATTTTCCTACATTTACACAAATATACGATTAGGTAGCATATGTATCAATTTATCCATCAAAATATACCAAATCGTAGACAATTAAGCATACTAGATGTGTCTATTTCTAGTCACATCATTTAGCTTCATCGATCTCACTAGTTCATATGCTATCATCGATTTAAATCTTAATCGCTTGTATTTTGATTGATTGTTTGATAAGAGTTAAACTATAACGCTTGGGCTACTTAACTAAACTTAAGGTGAGATAGTACTTTGATTATTGGAGTAAACGCCCACGATGAATATTTCTATGGAAATTGAATTGTTGTGAAGATCTATGATCGAGATAGTAAATACTAATTGTAAAGTTAACCAAAAATCGAGAATCGCTCTTTTCTCATAAGTTAATTCACTTAGTTTAATTTTGCATCATAGTATTAATTCCATTGATTTCCAAACCCCTTTTTATTTTAGTTTTCATAAGTTAACACAGAGATATAACCTTCCTCGTGGTATCGACCCTACTCACGCTACTACATTCATTACTGTTATTAACTTCAGAGGGTTAATTTGGGCGTACGCGATAAATGCTACCAAATTTTGGCGCCGTTGCTGAGGAAGGGCGTTTTTATTAATTTGTGTTAACTTTTTTATTGATATTCATCTTCCCGTGCTTTTTACATGTTTGTTCATGCACGCAGACGATTTTTCATCAGAGGAGGACGAACATCAATACGATCCCGAGATTGAAAGGACTTTACACCAACTAAGGGAGAAAATCGAAGACATGTTAAAGAAGAAGAGGAAAGGACTATCATGGCAGATAATCAAAGCCTACGACAGCTAGCGAATCCTACATTGGATCAGCAACCTCTCTGCATAACCTTTCCTACATTTGCTACTAATATAAATTTTGAAATAAAATCGGGCCTAATACATCTTTTACCGTCTTTTCATGCTCTTGCAGGAGAGGATCCACATAAGCACTTGATGGAATTCCATGTAGTATGCACCATGATGATGCCGACTGGCATAACTGGAGAACAAATCAAATTACGAGCTTTTCCGTTCTCTTTGAAGGACGCTGCTAAGGATTGGCTCTTCTATTTACCTTCTGGATCCATCACTACATGGAACCAGCTGAAAAGAACCTTCTTGGAGAAATACTTTCGTGCATCAAGGGCGATAAATATTCGCAAAGATATATACGTCATTAGACAACTCCATGAGGAATCACTGCATGAATATTGGGAGCGCTTTAAAAAGCTTTGTGCAAGCTGCCCTCAACATCAGATAAGTGAGCATTTACTTATTCAATATTTTTGTGAGGGTCTTTTGCCAGATGATAGGAACTTGGTGGACGCTGCAGGTGGAGGAGCATTTGTGGATAAGACGCCAACAGAAGCAAGGCACTTAATTGCAAACATGGCAGCAAACTCTCAACAGTTTGGAATTGCTCAATCGGACCATAAGCTTAGGAAGCAAGGCAAGGTAAATGCTTCTACCCTCGACAACAATTGATTGAATTAACCGGTATTATGAAACAGCTTGCAATTGGAATTGGACAAAGTGCCAAGGTATGTGGAATTTGTGCACTATCGAGTCATCCAACTGACGCTTGCCCCACACTTCAAGAACCATCTATTGAGGAAGCAAATGCAGCGGGCGGATTTCTGGGACAGCCACAGCGAAAGTATGATCCCTTTTCCAACACATATAACCCCAGGATGGCGAGATCATCCAAATTTGAGATATGGGAATCAAGCTGAACCACAAACGCAATACCAACCACCACCGTATAGACCACCATTACAAAGACCACGGAGAGCTGTTCCAACCCCAACACCTGGTGAGTATTTAGAAAATATTGTTAAGGAAATTGCTAATGGATCTATGAAATTTCAACAGGAGACAAGAGCAAGTATCCAAAGTTTGAGTACTCAAATGGGTTAGTTGGCCACCGCAATAAATCGCGTAGAGTCTCAAAAATCAAGCACCCTACCATCACAACCAGTAATGAATCCGAGATAGAATGCCAGTGTGATTAAACTAAGGAGTGGGAAAGAACTTGAGACACAAGATGAGAAGAAATCGATGGAGACTACACATGAAGAGGAGAAAGAGATCAAGCCTACGGGGAACGATTACATACAAAAGGAGGAACAAAAAGGTAAATCTCCTCTAAATTCTGAGTATAAGATTGAACCTCCGTTTCCTCTTAAGTATCAGGAATAGGAGGAATGAAAACATCAAGGACCTCTACAAAACCTTTCGAAGATGTGATGTGAACATTCCATTGTTGGATGCTATCAAGCAGGTGCCACGCTATGCAAAGTTCTTAAAGGAGTTCTGCCCCGCCAAGAGGAAACAAAAGCTTAAAGGATGCCACAAAGTAGAGTTGGGGGAGAACATCTCAGCGGTCATTCAAAGGAAAATCCCTACCAAGTGCAAGGACCCAGGTATATTCACTATCCCATTTTAGAAGATGTTTTAGTGCAAGTAAATGAGTTGGTATTTCCCGCTGATTTTTTTGTGCTTGATATGGCTAAGGGTGACAATAGTAGCCCTATATTGTTAGGGAGACCCTTCTTGAAAACATCCAAGACTAAGATAGAAAGTCATAGTGGCACACTCACGATGGAATTTGATCGTGAGATCGTTAAATTCAATATACATGATGCCATGAAATATCCTTGTGACGACGATGATACTGTTTACTCTATCGATATTATTGATTACTTGTCCCAAGGAATTTTTGAGATTGCAGGTAAAGATGAGTTGGAGATAGCCCTCACAATCCTCTAGACCATTTTTAGAAAGAGTTACCACTAGGAGATGAGGTGGAACATAATATCACCGCTTTGGATACCACATCCGAGATACAAGGTAATGTTTCCTTTATGTCATTACCCGTTCCTAACACCAGACCTCTTCCTTCCGTATCGCAGGCACCCACTGTTGAATTAAAGCCATTACCAAGTCACCTAAAATATTTGTTCCTTGGAGAAGTAAACACACTACTGGTAATAATCTCTAGCAAGTTGGGAGATGTACAAGAGAAGGAGCTCATACAAGTGCTAGAGGAGCACAAGACCGCCATAGGCTGGACCATTGCTGACATTAAAGGAATAAGCCCCTCTACATGCATGCATAGGATTTACTTGAAGAAGGAGCCAAACCCATACGCCAGCCACAAAAAAACTCAACCCACCGATGATGGAAGTCGTGAAAGAGGAGATCTTAAAACTTCTTGCAGTTGGAATGATATATCCCATTTCTGATAGCCAGTGGGTCAGTCATGTCCAAGTAGTCCCAAAGAAGACTGGCATCATAGTGGTGAGGAACGAAGACGATGAATAGTCACCACCGCATTCAAAATGGATGGAGAGTCTGTATTGACTACCGCAAGTTAAACATCGTAACCCGCAAGGACCACTTTCCATTGCCCTTCATTGATCAAATGCTTGAAATGTTAGCGTGTCATTCTTATTATTACTTTCTTGATGGATATTCCGGTTATTTTCAGATTGTGATTGCTCCAGAAGATCAAGAAAAGACCACGTTCACATGCCCCTTTGGAACTTTTCGCTTATAGGCGCATTCCCTTTGGACTTTGCAACGCACCGGCCACTTTTCAACGGTGTATGTTTAGTATATTTTTTGAGTACACTGAGCATATTTTAGAGGTATTCATGGATGATTTTACTGTATGGTGGCTCATTCAATGCTTGTCTACCTAACCTTACCCTTGTCCTAAAGCGTTGCATAGAAACAAACCTTGTGCTAAATTCTGAAAAATGCCACTTTATGGTAGAACAAGGTATTGCTTTGGGTCATGTGGTCTCATCCAAAGGTATGGAGGTAGATAAAGTGAAAATTGACATTATTCAATCTCTACCTTATCCTATTTGTGTGCGGGATGTGTGTTCCTTTCTTGGCCATGAAGGTTTCTATAGGAGATATATCAAGGACTTCTCCAAGATAGCATCACCATTGTGCAAATTGTTGCAAAAGGACGAGGCATTCGAGTTTGATGAGGCGTGCAAGACCGCATTTGACACATTGAAGGCATCCTTGACATCCACACCAATTATCCAACCACCTGACTGGAGTAAGCCATTTGAGATCATGTGTGATGCAAGCGACTATGCAGTAGGCGCCGTGTTGGGCCAAAGGATTGGAAAGATTTCTCATGCCATCTACTATGCCTCCATGACCTTGAATGATGCCCAGGGAAACTATTCTACTACTAAAAGGAGCTATTAGTTGTTGTGTTTTCTTTAGAAAAAAATTCGCTCTTATTTGCTTGGTGCTAAAGTTATTATTTATTCTAATCATGCAGCTCTTCGCTACTTGATGACGAAGAAGGA
Organism: Haberlea rhodopensis; assembly: GCA_907163345.1. Taxonomy (NCBI): domain Eukaryota; kingdom Viridiplantae; phylum Streptophyta; class Magnoliopsida; order Lamiales; family Gesneriaceae; genus Haberlea; species Haberlea rhodopensis. The sequence goes on along the minus strand of CAJQUN010000084.1, from coordinate 43,232 downwards.
GGCAAAACCAAGGCTAATAAGATGGATCTTACTCTTTAGTGAATTCGATGTTGAAATCAATGACAAGCGAGGAACGGAGAATAAAGTGGCGGATCACCTAAGTCGCCTAATTCATGTGAATGACACACCATGTTTCAAAGAAGAATTCCCGGATGAGCACTCTTTTCCGTTCATGACATTTTACCATGGTATGCAAGCATTGCTAATTTTTTGGCCACTAATACTTTTCCTAATGGATTGAATAGGACTCAAAAGCCAAAGTTCGAAGCGATGCCAAGTACTATGTTTGGAATGATCCATACTTTTGGAAACATTGTGCGGATCAAGTTATTCGGCGTTACATTCCGGGCATTGAGGTATCCACCATACTCCGTTTTTGTCATTCACATGAGGTTGGTGGCAACTTTGGAGCCAAACGAACTACACACAAGTATTAGAATGTGGATTCTTTTGGCCAACTTTATTTCATGACGCATATAATTTCTATAATCATGCCCTGAGTGCCAAAAGATGGGTAACATAGCTCAACGAAAGGATATGCCCCAACAACCCATACTTTATTGTGAAATCTTTGATGTATGGGGCATCGACTTCATGGGACCATTTCCACAATCTTTCGGCAACATTTATATTTTACTTGTTGTGGATTATGTGTTGAAATGGGTGGAAGCGTTAGCCACCCGTACTGATGATTCAAAAGTGGTTGCAGTTTTATAACGCATAACATTTTCTCTAGGTTTGGGACTCCAAGGGAAATCATAAGTGATCGAGGTACCCATTTTTGCAATAGGACGGTGAAGTGTTTACTAAAGAAGTACCATGTAACACACAAGGCATGCAACACACAAGAAGTGTTTACTAAAGAAGTACCATGTAACACACAAGGCATCCACCGCTTACCACCCGCAAACAAATGGACAAGCCGAAGTTTCAAATCGAGAAATCAAATCTATTTTGGAAAAGACTGTGCCACTAGGAAAGATTGGAGCTTGAGACTCGACGATGCACTATGGGCTTATCGGACTGCATACAAAACACCAATAGGTATGTCTCCTTATAGACTAATCTTTGGTAAACATTGTCATCTGCCTGTAGAGTTGGAACATCGAGCATATTGGGCCATCAAGCAATTCAACATGGTTATGGACAAGAGCGGAGAGCATAGAAAGCTGCAATTACAAGAGTTGGAAGAGATCCGCAATGATGCGTACGAAAGTTCAAAGATCTACAAAGAGAAAACGAAGACCTTTCATGAAAAGATGATCTCGAGGAAGGAGTTTGTCGTTAGTCAAAATGTCCTCCTCTACCTTTCTTTCCTTCGCCTATTTCCAGGTAAGCTACGTTCTCGATGGGTTGGACCTTTCATAGTAACTGATGGTGCATTGAGGTTCAGAGCCTGGCAAAAGAAAAGACGTTCAAGGTGAACGGACATAGACTGAAACCTTACTATGAAGGTTTCTATGCCGCTAAAGAAATAGAAGTGGATCTTGAAGATCCACCAAGCATTATGTAATTCATGGACTGGCATCGGCCACCGACGTTAAACAGATGCGCAGCTTGGGAGGCAACCCAAGGGGAGTTAGTTTTCCTTCTTTTCCTTTTTATTTTTTTTATTGCTTTATTAGTCAGACTTTTCTCTTTTCTTATATTTTTGCCTAACATTGGGGACAATGTTAGATTTAAGTATGGGGGAGGGATTAATGGTGTGTTATAGCTTTTCTATTACAAAAATACAAAAAAATCGAAAATTTGAAAAAAATTTGAGCTCATAGTTAGTAATGAATGCATGCTTAGAATCACTAGCCCATTATAAAACCTAAATGATGGCATGCATGTTTTGAATATAGGTGAATTGTTAATTGGAACACTTTGAACTCTAATACAAATTTTACTTTGACATAGTAGTTGAATACATTGAGCACGATATTGTGATGACTTGTTAAGTATGCATAGCTTAGTGAAGATTGTGTGAATTTTGTGATAGTCTTAAGAAGTCTCTAATATATGCTAGAACTTAACTGCATACTCTTTGAGGCGTAGGTCTAGACTACTTGCCAACATGAAAGTTATATAGGCGATCTTTGATGCATTTGAGCCTTTCAAGCCTACCATGAGAAAATCAATCTAGTACCCTTTTTGAGCCTTAATGCAAAAGAATGGTCGTATGCTAAGCATGCAAACAACCACCATTCAACATTCTTTAGCTAGCTTATCATCCTTCCCTAATAAGCCTAAATATGATTTTAACCCATACCTTTGAAGCAAGTATTATGTGTTTCATTCACATGTACTTAGGTATTCATTGATCTAAATGTTTGAGCTTCATTGTACAAAAAAATGGAATGCATGAAATAAAAGGGATGATAATAATATGACTCCAAGGGGAGCCAAGGCACAAAAGAGGAAAAGATTGAAATATATCTTGCAAAAATACACAAGATGTGAAAATAAACAAAGTTTGAAAAATCATGCAAGAAGAGAAGTTTAAATTGTGCATATCATTATACTCTCTTGTTTGATATATCTTACTCTTACTTTCATAAGCCAAAACCTAGGCCAAGCTACAAGCTAATAAAGACCTACTTGATTTGTGTTTGCAAGTAGCTAAGATAGTGGAGAAGAGTGTGCACGTGAGCTTATACTTGTGTTAGTGTATGACTTGAGCTATTGTGGCTTTGGATCTATTGGATCTATAATTTGTACATGACACTTGTTTATGACCACACACGCACGTTCGCTGCTTTGTTGAGTAGGAGAAGTTTAGGGATTGACTTGTTCCACCGTTAACTTTTCACCGCCTTTCATTACTATGCATGTTTATAATTATTGAGGCATTAAAGTGAGGACAAGTAATTTGTTATGATACTATGAGCCGACAAAAAGATTTTAGTTTTGTCTGATTTACTCGAGGTCGAGTAAAGATCAAGTATGGGGGAGTTTGGTGACTAGAAATAAACACATCTATTGCGCTTAATTGTCTACGATTTGGTATATTTTGATGGATAATTCGATGCATATGCTACCTAATTGTAGGGTCCTCCTACCTTAACATCATAAGCAAGGAATAATTAGGGCTAAACATGCATTACATACAGCTTAGGGCTCCGGTTATTACGTGAGTTATTAGGATTACAAGCCAAAATAAAACTTCAAACAAATTAATTACATTCTCAAATGGGTGGCGCTATAGAATTATACTACTCCTGGAGTAGAGACTATACCCAATCCTGAATCCTAATTCATAAGGCATCTCGAAGCTCACTTCTTCAACCCTTCCCATAGCCCTTCAAATCCAAATGTGTACCTACAGGAACAACCCATCGTGAGCATATTCGTCATTACTCAACATCATAGGATAATGGCATATAAATAAATGCATGAAGTAAATGGGTAACGTATACTTCCTGGTTAATCACATTAACCTTCTTTGGTTGTCCCTGTTTCATGGTCATGCATATAATCGTTAGTTGTCGACATAAATGATTAAAATCATACTTCACATATATGCTCATAACAAACTATGTTAATTAGAAATGGGACTGTCCGGGATCCATTATGACAGCGGTATAGTTGGCCCCCTCGCTCGACATAACACATCATATGATACCCATCGCTACGCCTTGATAGCGGATGTATCTCTTTGTTCAGCGGATGATACCCCTCGCTACACCTTGATAGCGGATGTACCCCCTCGCTTAGCGGATGATACCCGTCGCTACACCTTGATAGCGGATGTACCCCATCGCTCAGCGGATGATACCCATCGCTACACCTTGATAGCGTATGTACCCCATCGCTCATTTATGTGAGCGGCAAGACCTTCCTCGCTTGCCCATAATAACCACCGGACATTCAACCATTCTTAAGAACATAGGTTCATATGCATCATAAACATCATAACATCTTATAAACATCATCTTGTAAACATCATTATCATGTAAGCATTATCATCTTATAGACATCATCGTCTCATCATAATCGTTATAGTAACGTCATATCATAATCATTTATCGTAACATCATCGTAAGCATATATTCATCTTAATTCATCATAAACATTATCATCATTTATCATAACATCATTGTAAGCGTCATCGTAACTTATCATAAGCATCATCATCATTTATCATGACATCATCGTAAGCGTCATCGTAACTTATCATAAGCATCATCATCATTTATCATAACATCATCGTAAGCGTCATCATAACTTATCATAAGCATCATCATCATTTATCATAACATCATCGTAAGCGTCTCTTCATCTTAATTCATTATGAAAATCATCTTTATTTATCGAGCATCTTATCATCTTTATTCATCATAAAATCATCTCTACTTATCAAGTATCTTATCATCTTTATTCATCAAAAAATCATCTTTACTTATCAAGTGTCTTATCATCTTTATTCATCATAAAATCATCTTTACTTATCAAGTATCTTATCATCTTTATTCATCATAAAATCATCTTTACTTATCAAGTATCTTATCATCTTTATTCATCATAAAATCATCTTTACTTATCAAGTATCTTATCATCTTTATTCATCATACACATCATCATAGCATCGTAAATTCTTATACAATCATAGTATGATCATAATATAGGAGTATGGTTTACCGTCCGATGCCCGTACGTCTCTTACGTACCTTAATTCCAAAAAATGGAGAAGTTGTAGAACTTTATCGCCTTGAAGTTGTGGGTACCTGGGATGGTTCTACATAACCATACAAATTGATATTAGAAGCTAAATATAGTCCAATATCCAAAAATCCCACAAAAGTATCAAAAATCCACATTTTTACATCTCGCGATCGATCGCTGGCCAGGCGCGATCGATCGCGAGACCACACTGGACGAGGGGCAAAAATTTCCTTCTTGGCGATCGATCGCCACTTTTGGCGCGATCGATCGCCAGCCTCGCCGATCGATCGCCCAAAAGTGGCGATCGATCGCCAAACGTTACTGGCGTGCACTGGAGGCTCGCGATCGATCGCCAAGAACGGGCGATCGATCGCCGAGTGCTGAGTCCCGAAAATTCGCCATTAATGTACATTTTTCAAGCTTCTCTTCATACCTTTCAAAACCAAACTTCCCAACAATAACAATAACATCATAACCCACTAAAACCAACATAAAACACTTCAAATATCATTCCCCAACCATAAACAACACATACCCATAAAGACCCATTTCAAACCCTCCAAAATCAATACAAACTCAAATAAAACTTTACAAAAGCTTCAAGGAGTGACATACACACATCATAGGGCTTAAATCTTACCAAGAATCACAAGAGTGAAGCTTTTGCAAGGATTTCCTTCCCACCTTTGTGCCAAACTCGAAAATGAGGGGAAAGGGTTTGGGAAAGAGATTTTGGGGATTTTAGTGTAAAAGGGGAAAGTGTGTTAAAAAGGTGGGGTAGTGGGAGGTTATGTGGGTTTAATTAAATTGTACCCCAACACTTACCATGATGTATAAGATACGCTAACATGATATTTCAAAAGCATTTACAAAAATGTAACCGACTTCATTAAATCTATTCCTTCCTCATAATTAAAATCATCATCCTTAAATCATGTTAATACATCATTTCCACACATAACTTGATCATCGTAATAATTCATCATGTAAACATAATTAATGTCCAGGTTACCATTAATTAATTTCGGGGCATCACACTAATTGTATATTTGTGTAAATGAAGGTGAAATCGAAGAAATCGAGCTAAAAAAGGCGAATAATGATCAAGGAAAGCTTTGGAGATGATAAGGACTCAAGATAGATCCAGAAAAGGGCTAAAAATAGATCGATCGCATGGAAGAGGGGATCGATCGCCTTTGGACAGAAAGTTGAGCAACAAAAATCACGAGCAAGCGATCGATCGCTACAAAGGAGGTGATCGATCGCCAAAGTTTACTGGAGCCAAGCGATCGATCGCTACAAAAGAGGCGATCAATCGCCCAAGGGAATCTGCCTGAAAAACTAAAAGAGTGATTGATCGCTATAGAAGAGGCGATCGATCGCCGGAGAGTCCTAGAAAAAGGAATCATGGTCTTTTTACCATCTTGGAAAGATTTTACCATATCCTAGCATATCCTCCTACCATAACTCGAATTGGGGACCTTAAATCAGACCATTATACACCATAATTCAGACTTTTGAATAATTTTAGATTATTAGAATAGATTTTCTCTCAACCTTTTGAAGGACGACTTGAAGAACGAATTACGAAGAACGAAGACGGAATTGACGCTCCGGAACCGTGCTTCACTTTAGTAATTCTTTCTCTTACTATTAGTTTAATGTTTTCTAGAATAGATTTGATTGTTTTTAGTTTAGTTATGTTAGCTAAACACCTTTGTGATTCTCGGTGAGGAAGACGATACATTGGAGTTTACGATTCTCGTGAGATTAAGTTTTGATTGTTGATTTTCATTGAGTATCAATCGTTTTTATGATTTGATTGCCATGATTGTTATGTTTGATTGATCACCTAGCTATTGTTCATACAATTTAACGCTAAATTAGATATGAAATACGGAATCGTTTGATCCCTCTAATTTACGAAGCGACTAAGATTAATAAAATTCCGCTTCTGAGTTTGTTAAATTCTTAGGAAAAATAATTGACTAGATTAAACATAGACGCTTGGATTATGTTGTCTAGCTTCATCAACCTCACTAGTTCATATGATATCATCGATTTAAATCTTAATCGCTTGTATTTTGATTGATTGTTTGATAAGGGTTAAACTAGAATGCTTGGGCTACTTAACTAAACTTATGGTGAGATAGGACCTTGATTATTGGATTAAATGTCCACGATGAATTTTATATGGAAATTGAATCGTTTGCAAAGACCGATGATCGAGATAGTAAATACCAATTGTAAAGTTAACCGAAAACCAAGATTCACTCTTTTCTCATAAGTTAATTCACTTAGTTTAATTTTGCATCATAGTATTAATTCCATTAATTTCCAAACCCCTTTTTATTTTAGTTTGCATAAGTTAACACAAAATATAGCCTTCCTCTTGGGATCGACCCCTACTCACGCTACTACATTCCTTACTGTTATTAACTTGAGATGGTTAATTTGGGCGTACGCGATAAACGCTACCACATAACAATAAAATTATTTTTTCGAAGATCAATTCTATAACACCGTAACAATAATAACATTGCAAGATTAATCTTATGCATGTGTCACTCAATCACCAACAGCACACAACAACCTCATAGTATTATGCTCATCACAATATTCACATGCTCTAAAGCGCCGGTCTTTTCACAACTTATCGTTTAACTACCATCTATTGCAAAATAAGCACTAGGAACAATATCATTAAAACTTATCAAATACACGTGTCATAGTTATGCATTTTGTCATTTACGCACTACAGATATTCATAACAGCACAGTAATTAACATGAATATTCCTGCGTCAAATTTCATGAATTCTCGTACATATCATGTTTCAGTATACTACTACATACCTATATGATTAAATTCAACATAAGGATCAATTTCTTATTTCAGCAACATAATTCCTTCCAGTCATTAATTCAATAATATTCAATGAGTTCTTAAACATCCGTTCCATCATCTAACCAATATCCGGTATCAACTAAACATTACATATCCATTAGTAATTATCAATGCATGTATCATCATTTATATGTATTCCAGTCACTAACTCAACTTCCAAACGTACTAAATCATTTAATCATGAATGTTCTTACATCACATGTATCTTATAATGATATAATTGTTTGTCATATTGTATCTAACTCGTCACTAATCATCACATGATTATTTAGCATTCATGGCATTATGCACAGGAGAATAACATTATAATCTCATACGTATTTCATAACATTCACGACAGTTCCACGTCCACCTTTGACATCACCACGGTCGTGTGTCCACACACGACATTCATAGCTATCCAACGTCAACCCATGACGTTCTATGTCATCTTGTGATATACTCATCAATCTCATTCTCGCATGATTACATTCAACCCAACACAGTAGGTGATTAATCAATCATTAATCCTACCACATACAAAACTAGCATGCTTTCACAACAATACATATCATCACAAAACGGGTATCATTCTATGTTCATATCTCAGCACTTAATACCATAGATACGAGAGTGTTACCACAGTCGTTACACCCCTTCTTGTCTCATCAATGCAACAATAACAGATGAATTTAACAAAACAATGATCCACTTCAATTTCATTCTCAACTTTTGTACATGTTTAATTGATTCTCATAAATCAATATAAATCAACCTATTAAACCCAATGAAATGGTTTACCTCGACACCTCATCCTCCTGGACTATTCTAATTTCCTCTTGGGCCTGAATCGCATATACCCAAGGAACAATAACATATATGTGTATAATACGACGTTCGCTACCATCTACAATCAACATATAGTCAATACTTATCGCTCAACGGTGGTGCATAATCATCGCCCCTCCGGCTCACATAACAATACCCCTCGCTTCGTTGAACAGCGGCAAGTATTCTATTTATCAGTGGTTCAAAATATTCATTGCTTAAAATTATCGACAGCTCCATGGATATCCCTCGCTTCGACATACCAGCGATCCGCGCTACGATATGACAACGTCAAATATCCTGATTCATCACTCGATAAGACAGCGGCAATATCATTTTCGAGACATGGCAATAACAATTCAATTTTCTATGCATGCACATAAATTTGCATACACCTGCATTCTCATAAACATAGCGTAACCATATCCGATCATCACATCGTCTGTTGTCGCATATCAGCAGCACCGTACTGTCATGTCCTCAAATAGCATATTCCATTTCTCATTTTTTTAATCACCTTGCAAAATCAAATTTCCCAGCAATATACAAATATATAACATGTTCATATATTTAATAAAATTCATTCACTCTTTTTTTGTTTTAGCAACGATGTCAAATCTCCATTGACACTGAATAATAACAGCATGACATCTCTTTCCTTACTCATCTAACAACATATTATCACCATCAGCGTAATCAAATCAATTATAAATAACAGAACGAGTTGCAAGAATTACACATCTTCCAATAACATCATCATCAGTAGATATATAGATGAACATCCACAATTAATTCTTAGTATCGTATTCTAATGTTCCACCTACTGTCCTGCAACCCCAATGAATAACAATAATACAAGTTTTTCCATCACCTCATATAATTTCATGCACAAAAGCATTTAATTGTCGTACAACATAAACACAGAACAGTAGACATGTATAATTCATGTGCTATCCAACTTTCTCGACACACTCTAGGCCCTTAAACAGTCCATGGAACTAACCACTGCTCTGATACTACTAATTAAAAGCCTCAACTTCTAATCACGTCAGTAGTGCAATTAGATAGTTCTTTATGTATTGATCGCGATTATTTTAAATAATTAATTCCAGTGTAGCGATTTTATACCGCAAGTGCACGGTGTAAAGTTTTAGTATAATGATTTAGAAATAAGGATGTCGTACCCACAGGGACTAACGTATAAGTACCAAATAAAATTAGAAAAATTATATTTAGCCTACGAAATAAATGAATAATTATCTAATTAAACTAAAAACTTAAAAACTCAAAATTTAATCAACTCCTTTGAAGATGCGAAGGAATTCCACTCGAGAAATTTATCAAGATGTCGGTTCACTTGTGTTATCGTCAATGATTTGTTTGTAAAAACAATTACTAATCAATTAATTCTTAAGATGACGGATTCCCTAATATAATCAATACACTTTCTCAAGCTATATTGAAACTAATATTAAATTGAAGCAAGTAACTCTCGTTCACTTAAACCAATTTAATATTGAATAAATCTCGATGAAAACCGTTAACTTAAAATCTTTCAATTCAAAGTGATCACGTATGTGATTTAATCTCTCGATCTAAATCTTTAACATACAACATGAATTATTATAGCGTATTATAATTTCATCTCTCGATCGCAATTATAATTCACAAATCAATCAAAGGTAGCAAGGCTTTGATAGCATTAAGATTATAAATCATGCACAAAAGAATTAATCCACTCAAACAGCATTCAAATCAATAACTCAATCACAATCTTCCCTAACCTTGATAAAATAAACTTAATTTATGTTCAAATCAAACTAACATGATGAATAATTGTTTCTCAACCTCATAAACATCAATAAATTCGAAAATCAAAATAAATAAAGCTTAGAAGTACGATAACGTAGGAGTTGAATCCGTGCGTTGAAACGTTACTTCTTCCCTTGCTTCCTTCCTTGCACTTCAAAGGCTTTTTCTCTTAATTTGTATGGATGTTGGAGGATGAAAGGAGGCTCATATATGGTGTATGATATGATAATGGTTCCTTGATTTCGTGCCCTAGGTCCCTTATTTATAGAAGAGGAGGTGGATGGAAGTGTTCCCAATCAAGTCCTTTTTTTCTGAAAATTCTGTTGCTCGATCGATCGGTAAAATTGTCTCGATCGATCGAGCCTTCTCTTTTCTCGTCCAGGAATTCTTCTGCCACGCTCGATCGATCGAGCGTAATCTTTCGATCGATCAAGCTTTCTTCAATCTCGCTCAACAAATCTTCTGCCATGCTCGATCGATCGAGCATAATATTCCGATCGATCGAGCTCCTCTTTTTCTTGTTGGCCAAAACTCTGTCTCCTTCGATCGATCGCGCTCCATTACTGATCGATCGGTTGTGTCAGAATCCAAATTCTTCAATTCTTGCCTCGGTTTGATCCGTTTTCTTCCTTCTAGCTTAATTCTTCCATTCCACCTATATTCCTGAAATAAACAAATAAATACAAAAAAGCGTAACATCATCCAGGAATCAACACGAAAATATATACATATCATTGCAAAAATACACGTAATATTCATCCTTATCAACTCCCCCAAACTTAGACTTGATCGTCCTCGAGCAAGCATTAAGATGAAAATGCAAAGTTCATCATCAATACTTTAAATGAACTAACTTAGCAACTCAAATGTAAAAGCTCAGAAATCCCACTAACACTTCAATCATAAGTCAATCCAAAAATCAACAAGAAGTGTTTTCTCCTCAGCCAAGCAATATATCGCAACATCGGAACGTGCGTGTGTGTTAATGTCAATCTTGAGTTTCATATATACATTCAGGATCAAATAATGCTATTAAACTCAAAGTCAAGATTACTATTATACACTCCATAAGCCTACTTTTCAAGCACTTCTCCACTAATGTAATTATTCCCTAGACTTAGATTAATAGGTCTTTTAAAGCTTGTAATGTTAGGCCTAGGTGTTTGGCTTCAAAGAAAAGATAGGGTAACACAAAGAAGAAAGTATAATCATGTAAAATTCAAATTTTTAGCACAACTTGAGCTTCTCTTCTTTTTCTTTTAGCCTTGGCCACTTTGGGTCTTATTTAGTCACTTTTTGTCAAGGCTTTATATCTATCTTTTTCTTTTCTCATTCATCATTTTTTTCAATAATAAGCTCATCAACATATAGCGATTTATGTGCATCTATGAGATTCATTATACTCCCTTTAGGTAAGGATGAATTCTTTCAATTTAGGCTCATAAAGGTGGGTATAATGAGTTGCCAAAAAAAAATTGTTGAATGGGGGTTAATAGTATCATGCAATACCATTGCAGGTCTAATTCATTATTTCTTAATGACGAACTCAATTTTCAAAAAAAAAAAAATTATGTGCTCAAAAACAATATAATCTCATGATAGACTGGGCATGCAAGATAAGTAACAAGAGAAAATAGCAGATACCAGTAAACACCCCCCCCCCCCCCCCAAACTTAGTACATGCATTGCCCTCAATGTATAGTAAACAATAAGCGCAAAAGCAAAACACATACCTCGACGATGATCGTCAGTGATCGTCGTCCTCATCATGCTCCGGTGGGGGTACTGGATAGTAAGGCTCCTCTGGTTGGTACGATGGATATGGCAGATAATCAGGTGGTGGTGGTTGGTATGGCTAGTAGTGGTGGTGGTTGGTATGGCGGATATGGCTGAAATTGCGGCTCGGGTGGAAACTGGATAGCTGGGAAAGCTTGGGCCAAGGCATTGTTCCATGCACATTGATATTGTCGGAACTCCATTTGGTGCTGACTTATCTGCACTTGGCCCAACTGTATTTTCCTTTGCAAATTTCTGATGCCCTACTGCTCCAGGCGTATATCTTGGAGATCCCTGTGGAGGGAGCCCAAGGTGATAGATGAATGCTCTGCAGCGGAAGATGAGGATGGCCCAGCATGTCTGCTGCTCGAAGGCCGTGGCTCGGCCCTACATCGGCCTGTAGGCGGTGGTGGTCCATCAACCACTATTGGTCCTTTTGGTGGTAGGAGTTCTTCATCGGCTCCCCACTTCACTCCGCATCTCTTGCAAAGAGCAGTGATAGTAGATGGAAAAGGTAATGCGGAGGTGGGCGGACTCCTGCCGATGTCACTGGTGTGGTCATTTAAAATGTACCCCAAATCCACCGTTTTCCCAATGAGTATGGCAAATACCAGGGCAGCTCTCTCCTTGGTGACCTCAGAAGTGTGGGTCGATGGCATGACCCGGGAGGCTATGAAAGAAAACCATGCTTGTGCCTCTGGTTTCAAATCTTTCTTTAGGACCAACTGAGGCTCTCCATTGGTGTTATTTGCCAATCAGTCCCCTCAACACTGATTACAGAGAGTACCTCATCATAGTTGATTTGGCTCGTCTTGAAAGCTTTGTACTCACTGTTCTTTATTGACGGCATCCGAAAAATTGCATTTATTTTGAACTGATCAAATTCAACATCCTTACCCCATACAAACACAACCTCCCTTGAATTTTTGTGGACTGTCCTTAGATTTGCATAGAATTCCCGCACAACAGGGACCACCGCATCAATAGGCTGTTGAATAAACTCAAACGAACCTCGTCGCCTTGCTTCTTGAATCACAGGGCATTCAAGTCGTTCTATACTCATTCCCCTTTCGCGACTGAGGGGTTTTCGGTGATAACTGGGGTATAATTCCGCCACTACGGAATTCACAAATCGACGCTCATCATAATCTTGAGACGAATTAGTGGCTTCGACTTGCTTCTATTTTTTCTTTGGAGCCATTTATCAGTTCACAATTCACACTGCTTCAATCCCAACCACAACAAGAACTCACCAAAATAACCAACCAACACTTCAATTCCCCAAAATTAGCTACTCAACTATCTTAATTTCACCAAATTCACCAAAACTCCAATCCTTGTATACCCAAACAAAAATATTCACTAATTTATGGTTATGTAGAAATTGAAGCCAAATACCATGGACATCTAGGTGATATTGTAGAATTTGCTTGAGTTCCTCCTTTGTGATGAAATTTCCCAATTCAGCTTTGGATCTTCAAATCTGTTGCAAAAAGTGTAATTAGAAGAAGCTTTGAAGCATAAATTGTAAGATCTGTGATTTATGGAAGAGATTATATAAGTAATTTGGGGATTAGGGCAAAGAAGACGATTTTTTTTTCTATGAAAATACTGAGAAGGTTTTGCATTTCTGCTGAAATCGGTCCTTTAAAAACGAATTTATCTGTTGCTCGCTCGATCGAGAGTTTCTGCTCGATCGATCGAGCGAGACAGAATTTTTTTTTCTTTATATCACTTTCCTCGATCGATCGAGCGTGATATCTCGATCGATCGACGACTCCAGAAAAAAAATTTCTTTGTAACCCATGGTCGATCGATCGAGCTTTTCTTCCCGATCGATCGACCATTCCAGGCCAATTTTCACAAAAAAAAAATTCAATGTTCGATCCGCCCCACCAATTGGATTCATTCCATTTTTCTGCATTTGAAAATTAACGCACGGAGTTAGGCTCGAAAATTAAAATAACAAGAAAGAGAATGAACAATTGAACTAAAAAATGAAAAACAAACAAGAGATAGAGAGAAGAAAGTTCTTAATTTATAGTCTCAAGCTGTACTGCCACCTCCTTCTCAGTGGTCCAATTTTGCTTGCTCCTTCGGGTTTTTCACTATAACAGTAGGTAGTGTCCCTTGAGCTCGTCCATGAATTATTGCTGCAAGTTGCCCTACTTGTACCTCCAAGTTTTTTATAGATGCATCCTGATTTTGCATCCTAGTTTCTGTCGATGATATTAACTTGGTCAAGAGCTCCTCCATACTCGGCTTAGGTACATATCCCGGTTGTTGTGTGGGTTCAACATGTTGTTTTGGTTGGAGCATTGCAAATTTGGATGATTCCTCCATCCCGGGTTGTAAGTGTTTGAGTACGGGTTATTGGGCTGCCTGTTTCCTACATAGTTAGCAGATTCATTAGACTGAGTAAATGGATTACCTACCTGGCATTCGATGCTTGGATGATTGCTTCCACATAAGTCACAAGTGATAACTTGAGCTTGCATCGCTGTCATGCTCATGCTATCTATCTTTTTATTTAATGCTTCCAACTGTGCCGAATAGCAGTGATGTCTTCAATTTGATGAACTTCACTCGGTTTCCTTGGCACATTCCTCCCTAATTGCCATTGATAGCTATTAGAAGCCATCTCTTCCAAGAGTTCATAAGCTGCTTTCGGTGTTTTTCGCATGATGGATCCTCCTGAGGCTGCATCAATCATAGAACGGTTAGCTGAAAATAAACCGTTATAAAAGGTTTGTACCTGGAGCCAAATAGGAAGACCATGATGTGGGCATCTCCTAAGCAAGTCCTTGAAACGATCCCACACCTCATATAAAGTTTCAGGATCATATTGCCCAAACGTGGTGATATTGTTTCTCATCTTCGCAGTTTTGGAAGGGGGAAAATATTTAGACAAGAACGCTTGTGTCATCCCCTCCCAAGTGGTAATAGATCCCGCAGGTAAAGAATTTAACCATATTTAGCTTTATCTTTTAATGAGAAGGGAAATAACTGTAACCTGATGGCATCGTCAGAAACGCCATTGTGTTTGAAGGTGTCACAAATCTCCAAGAAGTTGGAGATGTGAGTGTTTGGGTCATCAGTGGCTACTCTCCCAAACATCACTGAATGCTGGATCATCTGAATTATTGCAGGTTTTATCTCAAAATTGTTAGCTTGAATACTTCGCCTCGTAATGCTTGACAGTGATCCATGGAAAGCTGGTTGAGCAAAATCCATCATAGATCTTGGATTCGGTGCTTCATTATTTGCGGTTCACTTGTGTTATCGTCAATGATTTGTTTGTATAAACAATTACTAATCAATTAATTCTTAAGATGACGGATTCCCTAATATAATCAATACACTTTCTCAAGCTATATGAAACTAATATTAAATTGAAGCAAGGAACTCTCGTTCACTTAAACCAATTTAATATTGAATAAATCTCGATGAAAACCGTTAACTTTAAATCTTTCAATTCAAAGTGATCATGTATGTGATTTAATCTCTCGATCTAAATCTTTAACATACAACATTAATTATTATAGCGTATTATAATTTTATCTCTCGATCTCAATTATAATTCACAAATCAATCAAAGGTAGCAAGGCTTTGATAGCATTAAGATTATAAATCATGCACAAAAGAATTAATCCACTCAAACAACATTCAAATCAATAACTCAATCACAATCTTCCATAACCTTGATAAAATAAACTTAATTTATGTTCAAATCAAACTAACATGATGAATAATTGTTTCTCAACCTCATAAACATCAATAAATTCGAAAATCAAAATAAATAAAGCTTAGAAGTACGATAACGTAGAAGTTGAATACGTGCGTTGAAACGTTACTTCTTCCCTTGCTTCCTTTCTTGCACTTCAAAGGCTTTTTTCTCTTAATTTGTATGGATGTTGGAGGATGAAAGGAGGCTGATATATGGTGTATGATATGATATTGGTTCCCTTGATTTCGTGCCCTAGGTCCCTTATTTATAGAAGAGGAGGTGGATGGAAGTGTTTGGATGGAAGTGTTCCCAATAGATCAAACTCAATCAAGTCTTTTTTTCTGAAAATTCTGTTGCTCGATCGATCGGTAAAATTGTCTCGATCGATCGAGCCTTCTCTTTTCTCGTCCAGGAATTCTTCTGCCACGCTCGATCGATCGAGCGTAATCTTCCGATCGATCGAGCTTTCTTCAATCTCGCTCAACAAATCTTCTACCATGCTCGATCGATCAAGCATAATATTCCGATCGATCGAGCTCCTATTTTTCTTGTTGGCCAAAACTCTGTCTCCTTCGATCGATCGCGCTCCATTACCGATCGATCGGTTATGGCAGAATCCAAATTCTTCAATTCTTGCCTTGGTTTGATCCGTTTTCTTCCTTCTAGCTTAATTCTTCCACTTTCCACCTAGATTCCTGAAATAAACAAATAAATACCAAAAAGCTTAACATCATCCAGGAATCAACACAAAAATATATACATATCATTGCAAAAATACACGTAATATTCATCCTTATCATGTAAACATTTTTTTTAACATGAGGGGACTCTCACATGCTTCTTAATTATAGTGTGACTTCTATAAAAAAAATTCAACATTAATCCCCCGTAAACCTGATTTCCAACACGAATATGATTCACAATGTATACACTTTCTAATGCACTATGAATGTTCTCCATTCGTTATGCAATGTCACTCTCAATTAAATTGCATGCCACATTCAAATGAAAATAAAACTCCCAAAACATTTATGCGTGCCATATACATAAATTATGATGCTCACAAACGAGCAATAAATAAAAGTATTCATATCGTATTCTCATAAATCACTCCACCCCGTACAGATATTGGTATCTCGCTCCTAGGAGCATCCTCATTCGATGGTTCGAATCCATTTCCAATGTCAGTATTGTACCTGTAATAAATGACGTACCCGTTTCAACAGAAACAACCCCACACGGGGTCAGCATACCAATAACATAATCATCATATCAACGAATACATAAATAATAATATGAAGAACATAATGCTACAATTAAAGAAAATACTCCATGGATACATTATAACCATATGAGTTTTCCCAAGCTGTTCATGTTCTTACAATATCCAAAAAACATCAATTCCCAAAATCAATTAACTTATCAACAACAATGATGTATTGTACTCGTATTCATAATCATCAAGTTTAGTATCATCTTTCAATATACATTCAACAATTATGATATTTCATAACTTTTCATCTCAGATATATAACAACGGTACATAGAACTATAATATTCATCGCTTCGACATATCAGCGGCATTATACACCCCGCTTTGACATATCAGTGGCATTATACACCTCGCTTCGACGTATTAACGGCATTATACATAGCTTCGATATGCAAGTGGAAAGTATCTACTTCGCTTCGATATGACAGCGGCAAGTATCTTCCTCGCTTTGATATGTCAGCGGCATTATCAACTGTAAGGCCCCGATGCTAATTAATCCGAATTAACGATGATTAAGCAAACCCGAATAATTAAAAGTACAAACTTCGAATTAAGGAGTTTCGGATCACGACGGCTTGTATTCGATTGAGATAAAATACATCAAAATTCATATTTATATATATGTATATACCATGCAAGACATATGTTATAAGTTGGATTAGAACATTAATATTTCCTATTCAATTGCCAAGATGACTTGACACTTGGGTGTATGTTGGACACTTGGATTATCATAGGATAAATAATTGTAAAATCTTGACTAGTCTAGGTTGCATCGACCCACTCTTTTATTTTATGCATGGCTTGATTTCATTTTTCAAGAATTTTTCTCTCTATCTATATCATCTTTCCTCCCAACTCCTTCTTCCCTTTCCCCTCCATAAAATCGTCCCCTCTCCTCCAATATAAGTGTTGGTGGTGGATTTTTACTTGAATCTTCAAGCTATTCAAAGGTATACCACGATTTCTTAAGATTACCAACTTTGAATGTGGTTTAAGGGCCGAAATTTGATGTATCTACATGAGAAATTTGGTTACAACTTGCTGTCAAATAAATCTGAAGAAAATAATGTTGCATGCAGTAGATGGGTTCGAATTTCGATTACTTAGGATTCGAATCTGACTTAGAGTACTAAATGAAAGTTACAGATATTTGTTTATCTTTCTGTGTCCGAAATTTGAGACAATTTGGACTTAAAATGAGTAAGATATGCTCATTTTACTAAGGTGTGCCAGATTTGGCTCTGCCTACACTGTAAATGCACATGTTGTATAGATTTCTGAACTTTTGAACAATTTTCCTTTCGAATTTGATGTCGGTCTTCAAATAAACATTGTAGAGCTTTAATGTTATCCATGTTTAAAAAAATGGACTCGCTTGAGACTTAAAATAAAGGAGTTATGACGTTTTTACCACAAAGTGCAAAATCTAGGACAGGCATGTAGGAGGGTTGCACATGCAGTGTGTTCTTGGTAAATCTGGACAATGTGATATGAATTTGACCTTGGTATCTGAATGAATGTTGTAAAACATTAAGTTATCTTGCATTAGAAACTGGCCTCATTTGATTTGGAGTTTATTTGTGCAAGATATGCACTTTTTTCCTAGAGCTATTCACTCTGTCAAAACAGAGTGTATAGGTATTTCTAAAACTGGCATACTTTGCTTTGCATGTGCCTCTAGATGAGCGAACTAGCTTCTGTACTTCAAAGATGTTGTATAGGCTGGAATTTGCTTTGCATGTGCTTTTGTCTTCAAAGATGATTTTCCCACTGACCGCAAGTCATTTGGACATCATATGAATTTATTATGATTTTTATACGAAAATGGGTCAGGCTGAAATTTGGTGAATTGTCCTGTTTATTCAGCAGATTGTTCTTGGCCATTTTACCTAGGCTAAATAAATGAATTTGAAGATGAGTTGAACTGATGAATTGTTCATTTTAGAGTTAGCTTTTAAACTAAATTAGACCCACGGGGAAGTTATGAGCTGATCTCTACTGTTGCGCAGGCTGAAATTTAGAGAATTGGTTTTGGGTCTTAGTTTGAGTTTTATTTTGATAAATTTAAGGCTAGTATGTGACATTATGTTGTATTTGGAACTGTTAAGAGCAGGTTTATTGATCCTGGGATCGATTCAAGGATCACTTGGTAATTAGCTAACAGTTCGAGGTACGTTGAAAACCGGTTCTATCACGATGTCTGGCAAAAATATGTGATGTTCCCGGGGCATGATTTACTTGTCATTACTTGCTACTTATGTGACTATATGAAATGTTAAACTGCAGAATGGGAATTACATGATACATTGAACTGCATGATATATGATGACATGATATATGGAGATGCATCACATGAGATTATGATATTGCATGATGCATTGACATGCATGGACATTAAGCACGTCATATTGATCCTATCGTTTCTTTTGTTGATACCTATATCCTTTCGTTGGTATCTGTGATGCGTGTCTGGGGATGATGGGCACGCCGATGGCTCGGCGGAGAAAGTGAGCTGAGAGATGTCGTAGCGACGAGTGTGCCGACGTCGCCCAGACACGAGGGATGATGTATCGTAGATGGCTCAACCGAGAGAGATGTCAGGGCGACGATCGTATCGACGCCCTTCTCGAGCTTGATGATTGATTGATGATCTTTCCTTTGGACTCCCGAGATCTTGATATTGGAGATTTGTTACCCCTCATATGCATTTGCATTCATGCACGGCATGAGACGCATGATACTTTGTCATACATGGTGATTTTACTTATTTCTCGTACTGGGATCTGACCCCCTTTGCGAGGGGCTGTCATGTCTTTGTTCTATGGGCATGACAGGTGGTACAGGTGGACGTATTGCGGATGCTCGAGATGATGCATCGATGAATACCAGAGCTCCTTGAGAGCGAGCTCAGGTTATGATTTATGTTTTGAGTCCCAGTAGTTGTTAAGAGTATTTTTTTTTAAATTGTGATTCAATTTACCGGGGTATGCCCCAAGTATCTGTATTTTAGGTCTTACATTACTGTGAAGTTTATATGTGATGCTTATGCGATAAATATCATGTTAGATGTAAAACTGGAATTATATATATTTTCAATAATCTGAAATGTTTTAAAAACAAAATGCGAAAAATTTTGAGGGTCATTTTTGAAAGTTTTTAACTAAATCTTCCGCTATTTACGGCAATATAACAATCTTGTGTTAATTAAACCTCTGATTAGGACCAGGCTCTCACAGTTGGTATCGGAGCATAATCTAGGATATGTTCGAACTAGAGTTAGGACACGTGTGCTTAGGCACCAATAAAATGTTTGTGCATGTGCTTGACTACATGATTTTACATGCTATTATCTCTTTTGTCTGATATGTCCTCATGATAGATAATTGAGTTTAGGCATGTAAATCTGAGAAGGCCTGAATATTAATTGAGTTTGTTAATGGCCTGTATATGAAGTTGAGCATGTACTTATAGTAGACCTAAATATTAACTGATTTGTTAATGGTCTATAAATTTGACACCCATGCTATTTTTATTTGGGATAAACCTTTGTTATAGCATCGAGGTGATCGGGAAGGTTACAAGGTATGAATGTTATAGGCATAAATATTAACTGAATCGTTAATAAGGATTTTACAATAACTTGTACCTGGCGTAGATAAGTAACTAGTTATTATCCTTTTGAGGATTAACCTTCACACGTCGTCAAATAACAACGAGAACTAGAGACTGACGAGGCAATGATTTATAACGGAGAATACATTGAGACATGTATTACATCTAAGCAATTTTGTGAAGCTGGATTCTTAGCCAATCGAGAACTTGAATCCGAGGATCGTCGTATCTTTCTTCCAGAATATGATTTCCATCTAATTTCTTCTGGAAAATTTTAGCTATTCATAGCACTATATTGCAAATATAGTATCTTGATCCACGTATTTGTGCCTACCCAATTTTATTGACTCTGGAGCATGGCAAAATCGTAAACTTTATCTTTGAATCTTATCTAGTGAATCCAATCAATCAGTATCTTTCAAATGAGGTTCCGACTTGAACCAATTTAACCGATAGGTCGAAAGCTGAGATCGAATTGATTTGAGGAAGCTTCTAGTTGCTCCTCGGTTATCTTAAAAGGTTAATATTCATGTTTGGAGCAATTCAATAGTAGCTCCAATAGTATATCAATAACAACAGAGGCCGCAACAATTTCTGGAAACCGCAAAGGTTTAAATCGAAATATACAAAAACTGAGAATATATTACCTCAGATCATCCAGAACCAGTGGTTCTAGGAGTGATTATGGGTCGTTTACTGGATCTTGTGAGTTATTTAGGATGAAGACAACCTATTGATCAATGTGTAGACGCTTGAAAGTCTTGTAAGACTGTGGTCGGATAGAGTACTATACCAACGTTGACCATTACGGATGAATACGACCACAATAGGAGATACTCTTCGCTGGAAGTGGTTTATGTGGCTCTCGGTTTTGATCCACTCAGTTCCACCAATTGTCCAGTCAATCGCAGACTTGGAGTAATAATCCACAGCTTTTTTCCGAAACCCTTAGCGAGACAGGGTACTCGCTTTGACAAAGAATCAAGTTAGAAATATTTCAGGAAGTGTGATCGCAAGTATATGCTTTAATTTCGATCGCAATGGACGAATTTTTGTGATACAAGAAACTTCAACTACCACATCAGCTGATAGATTCACTCAAACGAGTTATGTTGCAATAATGTGGTATACAGTATGACGAGAGTTCATGACCAGGAACTTGATGGTGCTACCAGCATACCATTCTGATTAAATCCTTGCACGGATTACCGAGATTTGTACACTGTTTCAAGAATACAGTAGAGTTTACACTGTTTCAAGAATACAGTATAGTTTCGATTATGTAATGGTCCTACGTGAAATTGTTATGGCCTAGTATGCCAGGCTAGGCATACTTAAGGATATATGAATAAAACGATTGATATCACAATGGAAGAGCAGCAATTACAAGACATTTTGAATTTATAGAGAACTTCATAATCTCTCAGTCCGATGAGATTTTGGGAATCCCCACCAGAGGGGGAAATCATTTTCGGCACTGAAGCGTCGATTGCTAAAACACTGTACGAGATGGCATCAGCAAAATTCAAGGAATTGATAAAGCAGTTGCAGAATCTTATGAGTAAAGGTTACATACGTTAGGGTATGTCACCATGTGGAGCATCTATTCTTCTATGTAGAAGAAAGATGGTACGATGACGATATGCATCGAGTACATGTAACATAATCGAGTTACTATCGCGAATAAATACATGTTGTCTAGAATCGATGATCTATTTGATCAACTTCAAGGAGTAACAATCTATATAAAGATAAATCTTCACTCCGCTTAAGAGTCATTAAGGAAGATATTCCTAAGACAGTTTAGGACCAGATATTTTGGACATTTTAAATTTTGAGTAATGCCTTTTGGTCTGAAAAATGTGCCTACAGTGTTGATGAATCGAGTGTTCAGAAATCTCTTGGGCAGGATCATGAGGTATCTGTTTCAGGGGATCAGTGGATCCAAGTAAAATTGGGGCAGTGATAAATTGGTCCAGACAAACAAATGTATTGGAGATTCGAAGTTTTTAGGGTATGGCAGATCATTACATGCGTTAAATTAAGTGGTCCTTGCAGATAGCCAAGTCTATTACCCAATTGACCTAGAAGAATCATGGTTTCAGCTGTTCAGATGAATATAAAAATAGTACCCATGAACAGAAGCAGCATTTGCCTACAACTTCAGTATTAGCATAGCCATCTGGATCAAGAGAATATGTGATTATATAAATAGTTCAACTAGAGGATTTGAAATGTACCCTATTGTGGTATGGAAAGTATTGTTGATGCTTCAAGGCAATTAAAACTCAAGAAAATTGACATTCTGTCTATAATCTCGAATTAACCGCCATCACTGTTGTGACCATGACTACAAGAAGATGATATATAAATGTATGCACTCAGTCAGAACGGAATACGGAACAGAGATATTGATTAGAACTACTGAAAGACTTTTTCTGTGAATTACAGTAGCATCAGGGTAAGACAGATCAAGAAACGGACTCTTTGTGTTGTAAGACTCTAGATGCCAAGGTAGCATCTTTGCATGTATGGTTGAATTATGACAAATTATACGCATCCTTATGGTTATTTTTAGCACAAAGAGGGTTTTTATTGTATCGGTTTTTGCGTTTTTGAGCCACTGTTTAGCTCAATGATTTGAGGGCTCAAGAATTAGACTCCAACATCCATTGTTGAGAGAACAGGCGATGTCATAGCAACCATCTAGATTCAATGTACCGTCTAGTAGTTGAATGGTGAAAGAATAACATATTGATGGTACAGAATATTACGAACTGGAAGAAGCGTTCACGTCGCGAGGTACTATAGTCATGTTGGTATTCATACAAAAACTATAAGATATACCTCGAGGAGACACTTCTGGGCCAAATATGAAAAGAAATTCAGAATGTATGAACAAATGTTTAACCTATCAAGAGGTTAAAGCGGAAAAAAAATGAAACTAAATATTATGTTTCAACTTTTAGAAGTGTCACAGTGGAATTAAGCACATTGCTCTGAACTTTGTGACTCACTTGTACAAATCGAACTGAAGTTTAGATGCAAATTGGGTCAGGATTAACAGACTGATAAAATTAGCACATTTTTCCGTATAATTGTACTTTACCTACAAGAAAACAACACGATTGATAATGTGATTCGTGTATACAGAGTATCAGTTTCCATATTTCCGGACAGAGATCTGAAATTTGTATCGAAATATGGAGTTTCCAAGCAACCCACAGATACGAATGTGATGAGTATATCCACCATATTCAGACGATCTGAATTAACAGATGAAGCTGTGAATTGAGCACTTAAAAGTAGAAGCTAAGAGTGATACTTCTGAAGATGAAGAAAGACTCTCAGGTTATCATAATGAAATCAAGCAAGCCTGTAAGATTTAGAAAATATATGAAGGCAGCTTGAAATATGCAAGCCAGTGTTGCCGACAAGATAAAAAGATCAATAGAATTGGAGATCAACGATGGAGTATTCTCCAGAATCTCTTTATGGGATGATTCGATTTGGATGTCGAGGTACACTGTCATCTCATACACTGGTCCTTACCAGATCCTAGAAGATTCAGATAATACATGATGTAACTCATTTACCTATACTAAGGAATTTGGAACCATGTTCATCTCGCGTGTTTAATACGAGAGAGATTGAGATGTACAATTCCTTGCCCTTGAGGGACGATCTATTTGATTTATGAACAGTAATGGGAAGGTACCACAGAATGGTAACCATTGATAAATTATCATGGTACATAGAAATCATGGATTTGGAGGCCAATATGATTCATGAATGGTCATACCTGAGAACATCTATTTGTATCCCATGTCTAGTCCAGACGAGCAAGTAATGCAATTGTAAAACCGAACGAATGTAATTTATGAGCTGAAATTTGTAATTTTTGTGATTTCGAGGACAAAATCTTATAAAGGAGAGAGAAATGTAAGGCCCCGATGTTAATTAATCACGACGGCTTCTATTCGATTGAGATAAAATACATTAAAATTCATATTTATATATATGTATATACCATGCAAGACATATGTTATAAGTTGGATTAGAACACTAATAAATCCTATTCAATTGCTAAGATGACTTGACACTTGGGTGTATGTTGGACACTTGGATTATCATAGGATAAATAATTGAAAAATCTTGCAAGACTAGTCTAGGTTCCACCGACCCACTCTTTTATTTTATGCATGGCTTGATTTCATTTTTTCAAGAATTTTTCTCTCTCTATATCATCTTTCCTCCCAACTCCTTCTTCCCTTTCCCCTCCATAAAATCGTCCCCTCTCCTCCAATATCTCACCTTCAAGTTTTGAGTAAATTTTGCATGCAATCATAGAATTGTAGAGGTTTTGAGGAGAGGAGTTAGAATCTTCAAGAAGTTTTGGAATTGGAGGTTGTTTGAGGAGGTGGCAACTCTTGGAAGGCTTGGCTTAAGTGTTGGTGGTGGATTTTTACTTGAATCTTCAAGTTCTTCAAACGTATGCCATGATTTCTTAATATTACCAACTTTGAATGTGGTTTAAGGGTCGAAATTTGGTGTATCTACATGAGAAATTTGGTTACAACTTGCTGTCAAATAAATCTGCAGAAAATAATGTTGCATGCAGTAGATGGGTTCGGATTTTCAATTACTTAGAGTTCGAATCTGACTTAGAGTTCTAAATGAAAGTTATAGATATTTAAGTTATCTTGCTGTGTCCGAAATTGGAGACAATTTGGACTTAAATGAGTAAGATATACTCATTTTACTAAGGTGTGACAGATTTGGCTTTGCATGTACTGTAAATGCACATGCACTGTCGATTTCTGAACTTTTGACCAATTTTTCTTTCGAATTGATGTTGGTCTTCAAATAAATGTTGTAGAGCTTTATATTTTATCCAAGTTTAAAAAATAATGGACTCGATTAGGCTTAAAATAAAGGAGTTATGATGTTTTTACCACAAAGTGCACAATTTTGGTTAGACATGTATGCGGGTTGCACATGTAGTGTGTTCTTGGTAAATCTGGGCAAAATGTGATATGAATTTGACCTTGGTGTCTGAATAAAGTTGTAAATCATTAAGTTATCTTGTATTAGAAACTAGACTCACATGATTTGGAGTTTATTTGTGCAAGATATGAACTTTTTTCCTTGAACTGCTCACTCTGTCAAAACAGAGTGTATAGGTATTTTTAAAACTGGCATACTTTGCTTTGCATGTGCCTCTAGATGAGCGAACTAGCTTCTGTACTTCAAATATGAACTGTATTACTTTGAGTTTTCGTGATTTTCCCACTAACCTCAAGTCATTTGGACATCATATGGATTTATTATGATTTTTATACGAAAATTGGTCAGGCTGGAATTTGGTGACTTGTCCTGTTTTTCCAGCAGATTGTTCTTGGCCATTTTACCTAGGCTAAATGAACGAATTTGAAGATGAGTTGAACTGATGAAACGTTCATTTTTGATTTAGCTTTTAAACTAAATTGGATCCATGTGTATTTATTAAGTATCGGACAAGTTATGAGCCGATATCTATGGTTGCGCAGGCTGAAATTTAGACAATTGGTTTTGGGTCTAAGTTTGAGTTTTATTTTGATAAGTTTAAGGCTAGTATGTGACATAATGTTGTATTTGGAACTGATATGACAAGGTTTATTAATCTTGGGATCGATTCGAGGATCACTTGGTAATTAGCTAACGGTTTGAGGTACGTTAAAAACACGGTTCTATCACGATGTCTGGTAAAGACATGTGATGTTCCCGGGGCATGATTTACTTGTCATTACTTGCTACTTATGTGACTATATAAAATGTTGAACTGCAGTATGTGAATTACATGATACATTGAACTGCATGATATATGATGACATCATATATGGAGATGCATCACATGAGATTACGATATTGCATGATGCATTGACATGCATGGACATTGAGCATGTCATATTGATCCTATCGATTTTTTCGTTGATACCTATATCCTTTCGTTGGTATCTGTGATGCGTGTCTGGGGATGATGGGCAGGCCGATGGCTCCGCGGAGAGAGTGAGCTGAGAGACGCTGTAGCGACGAGTGTGCCGACATCGCCCAGACACGAGGTATGATGGACCGATGGCTCGACTGAGAGAGATGTCATGGCGACGAGCGTGTCAACGTCCTGCTCGAGCTTTATGATTGGTTGATGATCATTCCTTTGGACTCCTGAGATCTTGATATTGGAGATTTGTTACCCCTCATATGCATTTGCATTCACGCATGGCATGCATCGCATGATACTTTGTCATACACTGTGATTTTACCTGTTTATCGTACTGGGTTCTGACCCCTTTGGCGGGGGGTTGTCATGTCTTTGTTCTATGGGCATGACAGGTGGACGTACTGCGGATGCTCGAGATGATGCATCGATGAATACCAGAGCTCCTTGAGAGAGAGCTCAGGTTATGATTTATGTTTTGAGTCCCAGTAGTTGTTAAGAGTATTTTTTTTAACTATGATTCAATTTACCGGGGTATTCCCCAAGTATCTGTATTTTAAGTATTACATTACTCTGAAGTTTATATGTGATGCTTATGCGATGAATATCATGTTAGATGTAAAACTTGAATTATATATATTTTCAATATTCTGAAATGTTTTAAAAACAAAATGCGAAAAATTTTGAAGGTCACTTTTGAAAGTTTTTAACTAAATCTTACGTTGATTACGGTAATATAACAATCGTGTGTTAATTACACCTCTGATTAGGACCGGGCCCTCACATCAACAATTCAATACGGTATTTTATATCTCAACAAATATACAAATCTTATCAATACTCATACATCCTTGCGTACTAATCCAATTGCAATAACAATATATTGTTCGTTAAACGTAACAGTAATATATTTACCAATGCTCGTATATTACCACGTACCTTAAGGTCGATGACATGATTTGAAACATTCTTGATATCTGAAGGCTCGTACATTATCTATATCGAATATCAATTCAATATCTATCATTAATAATTTCCAACAACAACATTATTCATTTAACAGATACCTATGACTCATATCATAATCAATTACAATTTACCGTACTCCGTATACGATTCAGATCATCCTGTTTTATCCTTTATTAACTTGAGTTATCATCTAACTCAAACATGTAATACTGTAGAGTCTTCCTACCTTAACATCATCTTAAACACATATAATGGACTAAACATGCATTAATAACGTCTTAAGGTTCCGGTTGTAGTTTGAGCTATTAAGATTACAGGCCAAAAATGAAATTTCAAAACTTAATTAATTACATTCTCAAAATGAATGTTAAAGCGATAGAATTATACTACTCCTAGAGTAGAGACTATCCAAAAATCCTGTATCCTAATTTCTTTCATGCTCCTCATAGCTCACTGTCTCAACCCGACCCTGAGCCTTCTGTCCAAAAGTGTACCTACAGGGACAACACATCATGAGCAAGCACATCTTTACTTAATCATCATAAAAGAAACTTAACAGTAAATGCATGAAATCTTGGTTAAGTAATCTTGCTAGTTATTCGTTAACTTCTTCTTGTTGACCCTGATTCACATTCATACATATGGACGTCTTACCCTATTGTATGGCGTCTTACCATATCATAAACATCGTATGACATCTTGCCATTTGGGCGTCTTACCCAATCATAACATCGTATGGCATCTTACCATATCATAACATCGTATCATGATATAAACATCATATAAACATCGTCATTACTTATCATAATCGTCCTCATGGACATCATATCCTCTTCACTCATCATAAACATCATCATCATAAACTTACTCATCATAATCATCATCATAAACATCATATGTACTTATATAATCATTGCATAATCATAATATAGAAGTATGGTTTACCGTCCGATGCCCGTACATTTCTCACGTACCTTAATTCCAAAAGTGGAGAAATTGGAGAACTTTATCTCCTTGATGTCGTTGGCACCTGGGATGGTTCTACACAACCATACAAATCGATATTAAAAGCTAAACAATAGCCAAATACCAAAAATTCAACAAAAAATATCATTTTCCACTTTTTAAACAGTGGCGATCGATCGCTACTTGAGGCGATCGATCGCCTCACTTTTTGCCTTGCGGCGATCGATCGCTTCATTTCAGGCGATCGATCGCCTGCTACGCAAAATGGCTACTGGCCTTCGGCGATCGATCGCCTCATTTCAAGCGATCGATCGCCACCTGCTGGTGCGCGATTTTTCGCCATTTTTGAGCATTTTTCAAGTTCCATCTTAAACCATAAGAACCCAAACTTTCCTACAACAACAACAACATCATAACCCACTAAAACCCACATAAAACACTTCAAAAATCATACCCCAAACATATAAAACATATACCCAAAACAAACCCACATAAATCACTTCAAAATCATCCCATTTCAAAACCAAACATCATAAAAACTTTAGAAAGGGTTCCATACCTCTTGTAGGCTCCAAATCTTAACAAAGATCACACAACCAAAAGTTTTGTGAAGCTTTCCTTCTCCTTCCTTGGTAAATTTCGAAAATGGGAGAAAGTGTAGGGTTTGAGAGTGATTTGGGGATTTTGAGGGAAAGGTAAAGTGGGTTGGGTAAAGGGGGTAAGGTTATAAAGTTAATTAAAATTGTACCCCACCAATTAACATGATGCATAAAACACCCCAACATGGTATTTTTAAAAGTATTTACAAGAATGCATTCAACTTCCACTAAAATCATGCTTTCCTCATAATTGGTAATCAATACAATTAAATCATGTTAACACTTCATTTCACATAAATCAATTACCAACATAATTCATCATATAACCATCATTAAAGTCACAATTGCATATAATCAGTTTCGGGGCATCACATTACTCCCCTACTTATAAGATTTCGTCCTCGAAATCGCATGCACTTACCCAAAATGAAACTAAACATAAATCATACCAGAAAATAGTTCCGGGTAATGCTGCATCATATACCGTTCCGTCTCCCACGTAGCCTCCTCGACACCCCGACGATCCCACTGAACTTTGACCATCGGTATGACTTTACTTCTCCCGCATACCAAAACGAACTACACCCCTGAAGGGTGAGATTTTCAAGAAGACCTTGTCTCCCACTTGGAATTCTAGCGGTCGCCGTCGCTTATTGGCATAGGCTGCTTGCCTATCCTGAGCCGCTTTCATCTTTTGACGTATCATCTTGATCTTTTCTTCCATATCCTTAATCATATCCGGTCCTCCGACCGCTTTACTCGTCAAGTCCTCCCAATACAGCAGTGACCTACATCGTCATCCGTAAAGAGCTTCAAAAGGGGCCATTTGAATGCTCCCCTGATAGCTGTTATTATAGGAGAACTCCACCAATGGCACTGCATCCTGCCATGGAGTATCAAACTCCAAAACACATGCCCTCAACATGTCTTCGAGCGTCTGAATGGTACGCTCTATCTGGCCATCTGTCTGAGGGTGATAAGCTGTACTCAGTCTCACTTCTGTGCCCAGAGCTGCCTGGAGACCCTCCCAGAAATGTGAAGTAAACCTTGGGTCTCTATCAGACACAATCGAGACTGGAACCCCATGCAACCTCACTACATCCCGTACATATAATTGGGTCATCTTTAGATACATGAAAGTCATACTGTAAGGGATGAAATGAGCTACATTCGTCAGCCTATCCACGATCACCCAGATCGCATCAAATCCAGAGGCCGTTCTTGGCAAGTGGGTCACGAAGTCCATAGATATATGCTCCCACTTCCACTTAGGTACTTCCAAGCTCTTCAGCTCGCCACCAGGCTTCTGCCTTTCTGCCTTTACCTGCTGGTAGATCAAACATTTTTTAACAAAAGTGATCACATCACGCTTCATGCGTCTCCACCAGAATTGACCGCATAGGTCCTTGTACATCTTCATTCCTCCTGGGTGGATACTGAACCGACTACTGTGAGCTCGCTCCAATATTCCTCTACGCAACTCTGGTGTATCTGGGACTACCCATCGGTTGCCCAGTCTCAAGGAATCATCTTTTGCCACTCTGAACTTTGATGGTTGTCCTTGAAGTACTATCGATGACCATCTCTGAACTTCATCATCTGACCTCTAGGCTTTCCTGATAGTCTCAAATATGTTTGGCTCAGCCAACAAGGTGGACACTCGCACCGGCAACGTGTCCACATCAAAATCATAGCCCAGATGGCAGTAAGAAGTCATCAAAGCCGACAAACACATAGCATCCTCAGCAGTACTCTTCACTTTCCGACTTAAGGCGTCTGCTATCAAATTTGCCTTACCAGGATGGTACTCAATCTCACAGTCATAATCCTTGAGTAAATCCATCCATCTTCTTTGCCTCATATTCAGTTCCGCTTGGGTGAATAAGAACTTCAAACTCTTATGGTCCGTATAGATGGTAAACGAAGTACCATAGAGATAATGCCGCCAAATCTTCAAGGCGAAAATGATGGCCGCCAGTTCCAGATCATGAACTGGGTATCTGGTCTCATGAGGCTTTAACTGCCTCGAAGCATAAGCCACCACGTGCTTCTCCTGCATCAATACAGCCCAAACCCAGCAATGATGCATCTGTGTACAAGGCAAACCTCTTATTCTCAGAAGGAATCACCAACACTGGCGCTGTCGTCAAACGACGCTTCAATTCTTGGAAGCTTTCCTCACAAGCTTCGGACCAAAAGAATGGGACTCCTTTCTGAGTCAGCTGTGTCAGCGGCTTAGCGATCTTAGAAAATCCCTCGACAAAACGTCGGTAATAACCTGCCAAGCCAAGGAAGCTCCGTATCTCAGGTACGGAAGTGGGTGCAGCCCACTCCATCACAGCTTCAACCTTCCTGGGGTCTACAGATATCCCGCTGCTAGATATAACATGACCCAAGAACACTACACTGCTCAACCAGAACTCGCACTTGCTAAGCTTTGCATATAACTGATGATCCCTAAGGATCTGGAGTACGGTTCTCAAGTGCTTCACGTGTTCCTCTTCAGTCCGGGAGTAGATGAGTATATCGTCAATGAAAACTATGACGAACTGATCCAAATATGGCTGGAACACCCTGTTCATCAGGCTCATAAAAACAGCTGGGGCATTCGTCACTCCAAAAGGCATGACTAGGAATTCATAGTGCCCATATCTAGTCCTGAAGGCTATCTTCTGAACATCATCTTCTCTTACTCGTATCTGATGGTACCCCGACCTCAGATCGATCTTACTGTAGAGTCTCGTACCCTGTAACTGGTCAAACAAATCATCGATCCTCGGGAGTGGATACTTGTTCTTCACTGTAGCTTTGTTCAGTTGTCTGTAATCGATGCACAGACGCATTGAACCATCTTTCTTCTTAACAAATAAAACTGGTGCACCCCAGGGCGATACGCTAGGGCGTATATAGCCCTTATCAAGGAGCTCTTGCAACTGAATATTTAACTCCCTTAGTTCCGCTGGTGCCATCCTATATGGGGCACGATAAATGGCAGACGTCCCCGGTAGTAACTCAATCCCAAACTCGCCTCTCTCGTCGGTGGGAATCCGGGAATCTCTTCCGGAAAGACATCAGGATAGTCCGCCACTACGGGCACATCCTCAACTTTTAATTCTTCCCTCTTCTCATTAACATCCACAGCATAGATGAGATATCCTGTATGGCCCCGTTCCAACAACTGTGCCATCTTGACAGCAGATATCAACGGGATCTTAGAACGAGAACCATCCCCAAAGAACGTCCACTGGACTCCCAAGTCAGACCTGAATCGGACAGTCCTTTGCCTGCAGTTCACAACTGCCTGATACATGTTCAGAACGTCAATGCCTACAATGCAATCAAAGTCTGACATCCCCAGAACAATCAAATCTGACCTTAGCTCGTTATCCTCAAAATAAATGAGGCCATCATAGACAATATGATCAGTAATCATACTTCTTCCAGCGGGGGTCGAGACTATAAGAGGCGTGGGCGACGGAGAAGTGCATATGCGGTGCTTTTCCACAAAACTTGTCGACACGAAAGAGTGTGATGCACCTGTGTCGATCAATATAAAAGCAGGGTGCGTAAATAAAAGACACGTACCCGCTATAACCTTCTCCGGAGCTGCTGTAGCGTGCTCCCTCGTCAAAGCATAGACCTGCCCCTGCGGTGGCCCCATAGGCTGACCTCCATACTGCATCGGTACAAACGGCGGCCTGTGTTGTACTGCTCTTTCTGCAGGCCTCCCCGCAGAGTTCGGTTGTCCTTCTCGGTTGGGACATTGCCGAGCAAAGTGGCCCTTGCTTCCACAAACAAAGCATCCCACGCAGTCTTTTGTCAGATGTGGTTGCCCACAATTAGAACACAGAACCTTCCCAAATCTGCCTCCCTGAGGCTGTCCTCTTCCTGACGGGGCGTCATCCCTACGGTTTCCTTTCCATCGATTCTCGGGCTTCTTACCACTGAATCTCGACGCTGAAGTGTTCCCCCTAGGCTTAAACTGATCACCCCTCAGCCTCAAATTATCAGGAGTAGATTTCTGAGGGGGTGCTGGAGGTGGTACGGCATCCGAATATGCACCAACTCCCAGCTCGGCTAACTCAGTCCTTGAAAGTGCATCATCAAAACAAGCAGGGCCATAAGTGATCACCCTATCATACAGTTCTGGCCTCAATCCCTTCATGAAATTCCTCATCTTTGCTTGAGTGCTTGTGGCGATATGAGGCACATATCTGAGCAAGGAACAGTAATGAAGGGCATAATCTGACACTGACATGTTACCTTGCTTGAGGTGAGTAAATTCGTCTTCCTTGGCCTGTCGTGCAGTAGCTGAAAATAGCGGTTTAGAAACCGAGTTCGAAACATCTTCCAATTTACTTCATAACCTTGAGCCTCTTGCTCTACCACTGTGGTCTTCCACCACATCAGCGCCTTCTTGGCCAACTGGAACTCTGCTAATCTTATCCAGGCAGTCTAGCACAAGGAGCTGCCACGAAGATTTGCTCTATTCTCTCTAACCACACTTCAGCTTGTTCCCCTGTTTCAGTTCCTTCAAAGGTCGGGGGTCGGTATGCAAGAAATTGAGTCAAGCTCAGTTCCCCAGGAAGCAATTGCTGTTCAGACGGTTCTTCGCCAAAAGCTGGCGGGGGTAGGGGATTCGTACGTCCAGCACTTGCGTTCACACTCAAGGCATCTCCCACTTCAACATTCGCTACCATGCTGTAACACAAGGGTTAACAACAATACTAAAGGCAGTTCATATATAATACATCGTCCGATAATCAAACATGTTAGTGTAACATCATATACTTCATATGCAACACATGCACAAGACATGTTTAAAGTGAGCACCTAGCTAACGTATTGCTAAGGCTACCCTTCACTCAATCCCGGGTTATCTAACCACTGCTCTGATACCACTAATATAGGGTCTTCCTACCTTAACATCATCTTAAACACATATAATGGACTGAACATGCATTAATAACGTCTTAAGGTTCCGGTTGTAGTTTGAGCTATTAAGATTACAGGCCAAAAATGAAATTTCAAAACTTAATTAATTATATTCTCAAAATGAATGTTAAAGCGATAGAATTATACTACTCCTAGAGTAGAGACTATCCAAAAATCATGTATCCTAATTTCTTTCATGCTCCTCATAGCTCACTGTCTCAACCCGACCCTGAGCCTTCTGTCCAAAAGTGTACCTACAGGGACAACACATCATGAGCAAGCACATCTTTACTTAATCATCATAAAAGAAACTAAACAGTAAATGCATGAAATCTTGGTTAAGTAATCTTGCTAGTTATTCGTTAACTTCTTCTTGTTGACCCTGATTCACATTCATACATATGGACGTCTTACCCTATTGTATGGCGTCTTACCATATCATAAACATCGTATGGCATCTTGCCATTTGGGCGTCTTACCCAATCATAACATCGTATGACATCTTACCATATCATAACATCGTATCATGATATAAACATCATATAAGCATCGTCATTACTTATCATAATCGTCCTCATGGACATCATATCCTCTTCACTCATCATAAACATCATCATCATAAACTTACTCATCATAATCATCATCATAAACATCAAATGTACTTATATAATCATTGCATAATCATAGTATAGAAGTATGGTTTACCGTCCGATGCCCGTACGTTTCTTACGTACCTTAATTCCAAAAGTGGAGAAATTGGAGAACTTTATCTCCTTGATGTCGTTGGCACCTGGGATGTTCTACACAACCATACAAATCGATATTAGAAGCTAAACAATAGCCAAATACCAAAAATTCAACAAAAAACATCATTTTCCACTTTTTAAACAGTGACGATCGATCGTTACTTGAGGCGATCTATCGCCTCACTTTTTGCCTTGCGGCAATCGATCGCCTGCTACGCGAAATGGCTACTGGCCTTCGGCGATCGATCGCCTCATTTCAGGCGATCGATCGCCACCTGCTGGTGCGCGATTTTTCGCCATTTTTGAGCATTTTTCAAGTTCCATCTTAAACCATTCGAACCCAAACTTTCCTACAACAACAACAACATCATAACCCACTAAAACCCACATAAAACACTTCAAAAATCATACCCCAAACATATAAAACATATACCCAAAACAAACCCACATAAATCACTTCAAAATCATCCCATTTCAAAACCAAACATCATAAAAACTTTAGGAAGGGTTACATACCTCTTGTAGGCTCCAAATCTTAACAAAGATCACACAACCAAAAGTTTTGTGAAGCTTTCCTTCTCCTTCCTTGGTAAATTTCGAAAATGGGAGAGAGTGTAGGGTTTGAGAGTGATTTGGGGATTTTGAGGGAAAGGTAAAGTGGGTTGGGTAAAGGGGGTAAGGTTATAAAGTTAATTAAAATTGTACCCCACCAATTAACATGATGCATAAAACACGCCAACATGGTATTTTTAAAAGCATTTACAAGAATGCATTCAACTTCCACTAAAATCATGCTTTCCTCATAATTGGTAATCAATACAATTAAATCATGTTAACACTTCATTTCACATAAATCAATTACCAACATAATTCATCATATAACCATCATTAAAGCCAAAATTGCATATAATCAGTTTCGGGGCATCACAAATACATGTCTTACTAAGGTTCAATACTTGTAACCTTATTCCATTGTTAATAAAACTTCCTCAAAAGCCATAATCATCTTCAAAATAGACTATACAAGATCATATCTCAAAATACCCAACACATAATAAATTTTCAGAATTTACAGGAAAAGATCGATCTCCATAATCATAGCGATCGATTTCTATCGACAGAAACAAATTTTCCAAACTTCACTTTCTGCGATCGATCGCTCAAATCCCAGCGATCTATCGCTGATCTTTTTTTTATCGGGCGATCGATCGCTACATATCCAGCAATCGATCGTCGAAACTGTACATCGTCACAAACTTTACTTTCCTGCGGGCGATCGATAGCTAGGCCATGTTTCAGCCAATAATCGAGATTTTTGTGTACCAACACAATCCATCAACTACAATACCACATTATTTAATAATTCAATAATAACACATATAAAACACCAAGAAACTTCATTTCATCAACTCACAAATCAACTCACAATCTTTACAAAAATCTACTCATTCAAATATGCACATTTCAACTCATACATAATTAAAAGGCATGAATTAACTTACACAAACTCACTAGATCATCATACCAAGAATCAATGAGGATTCATGCCTTGATTCCTCATCAAAATAGAAGAAGAATGGGGAGGGAGAGGAGGCGACTAAGATAGGGGTTTTAGTGGGTGATTTGTGGTGTAATGTGTGAAGATGAATTGGTTATATTAATTTCAACTTTGCACTTTAATCCCCCTACTTTCATTCACCTACAAATTTTACCCAACCATTATTTATTCCCTAAACTCCATAATTATCGATCAACTCTAATACTTACCTCCCAGTACATATTCATAATTTATGTCATAATTCACATGCTTCATCTCAACCATATGTTAATCCAATAATTATGACTCCATCATAGTTTTTCAACCACACTCAATTTATCTCAAAACTGAGCCCAATGCAAAACGATACTCATTCATGATTATATTTTCATTATCGCTTTAAACTTCATTTCATTAACACATTAATTAATCTCCAGGCGTCACACCTTATAAATATCGGAATCTTCTATGCCATAAACACTAAAAAATCTCTCACCAATCAGCCCTAAATTTTCTAAAAACACACACTACCAAGACAAGAAAATTTGTAATATTCGCAATCCAAATCCGTTCAATTATGTTTAGGAATCATCTCTTTTAGTTTGTAAGTGGGATTACTATTTTAAATTGTATGTTATGTGTTAAATCTGGATTGAACATGTAAAATAATTTTTTAAGCATGAGATTCTGAAATTTTTAAATATATGAAGCGCTTTAAATTTTGAAATTCAATTTATAGGAATTCCAAATTCTGATCCAGATATGGTGGGTTTATAACTGGCATGTTGCCCTAATACAGTGGATAACAATGTTTTTATGATGACATACCTTTTAGTCGGTGGTGAACCGATATTATGGCCTTATCTTTAGGATGTTTATGTCTAGAGAACTTAAATCAATACCATGAGAAAATTAAAGGATTTGTTGTATTTATCTTACGTATGAGATATTTCCTGATACATTATATTTGGCTCCAGTGGAACAGTTATCTTTTGGCTCTTATGGGAGCAATTATCTGTCTAGCTCTGATGGAAGCAATTATATGTTTGACTCTGATAGAAACAATTCTGTTAACTTTCAGTTTCAGTATCTGTACCAGTTTTGGATCTGATGAAAGCAACTTATATCAGTTTTTGTTCTGTTAAAAGATTTAATACATACATATATATATATATATATATATATATACATATATATATATATATATATATATATATATATACATACATATATATATATACATATATATTTATGTTTTGTCATGTTCGATTATTCCACACTTGTCGAGTGTTTTCTCAAAACGCTCACCCCTTACCTTCCCACCCTTGATTGAAGTAAGATATATATTGGAAAGGAAGAGCATCACCAGTTTTGAGAATGGTAATTCGGAATTGCTGTTGTTTCAAGATCGTTGTTGTTAGTTTAGTTTTCTTTAAAAAGCTTTCGCTTATGTATTTCGTTTTAAAATAGTTTTCAGACTAGTTTTTACGAATTATAAATTTTAAGTTCTATTGACATTTTTTTTTTGATATAATAAAAGAGTGGTTTATTTGGATTCTATACTACGAAGTTTGTAGTTTCAAATTCATATTTGGAAGCAAAGCCGATATTATTGGCTCCGATATCGGGCATGACAACTCTTGCAGTAATTGCATCTCCGTTAGGAGTCTGCAAATGAGTTTAAACATATATTTAACTCCGTGTGGGATGGGGTATTATATATTTTGTGATTTAATCCAATTATTTAGATTTGAAAATGAAATGAGATCCACTAGTCATCTCTCCCAACAGAAAATTTGGATTTTGTGATTTAATCCAATTATTTAGATTTTAGTCTTGCCACCTCGCATTTTTTAATGTAATAGTATACTTATTTTTTTATTATATATTTGATACCCGCTAGAAGATACCACCTGACGAGACGACCTGGCTCCAAGGTATGTTACTCGCCTTTCTTTGACGAGACCTCGCCTACCTATCCGAGCTCTTTTGCGCCGACCTGTTCCGCCTTACCTGTTTCCCCTCCCGTAACTCGACGAGAGACCTCTTTTGGGAGCCCGATCTGATAGGCCGAGCTCTCCTCATTTCCCTTGTTGCTGCTGGCGCTCAGCAAGGAAACCAGTCCCCCAAGATATCTAGTCCTAGATATGCGGAGCAATATCAGGGATTTGATTGTATTCTCAGGATCTTGACATATCTGGGTAAGATTTGGATAAACATGGAAAGAGTCCTTGTGGCAATACAACTCTTAGGTCTCCGCCTATAAATACCAGGTTTGGGGTATTGATTGAAAACTAATGTTATAATTGCTTTCACTTACAGCATATATTCTCTCCCTATTCTCTCGCCTGACTTGAGCGTCGGAGGGGACCCACCGGAAAAACTTCCGGCACCCTTCTCACCTTTGCTTCGTATTTTCAGGTCATTGCGGAAGATATTGGCTAATATCCCTGCTGTTATAAAGAGTGTTGGAGGATAGAGAGAGGTGAACCCCCTCTCTATTGATATCAGCAAGTCATCCGAATTTTGGTGATATCAATTGGCGCCGTCTGTGGGAAATTTTACTGAATTGAAGACGTTGATATGGCTGGACGACGGGGACGTGGGCGTGGAGTTAGGAGGAATCAGGGAGAACGAGAAAATCCAACGGAGTCTGCGGTGAATGTGGGGGATCAAGATGTTCCTCCACAGCAGGAAGATCAAGCACCTCCATCTGTTATGAATGTGGGAGGCATGACTATGGAGCAACTGGCACAATTCATCAGTCAGACCATGAGAAATACTTTTTTCCAGCACCAGGTTCCGCCACCAACGGAGTCTAACCAACCTCCACCCCCTTCACAAACAAATCAGGCGCCTTCGCCTGTTCAACCGGAGCGGGTCCCTGAAGGTAATAGGGTAGCAACTGCTGTGACAGGACACAAGTATAGCCTCCGTTAGTAGATCCAATGGAAGTTGTATGGGGAGAGATAAGGCGATTGGGTCAGCATCTTGGTGGCCGAACTTCAGTGGCCAGGAGAGAAAGTCCATTCTCCCTAATTATCCTAGGAGAGGAACTCCCGCCAAACTTCAGACAACCTGCAGTGGGAGAATATGATGGAAGTACAGATCCGGAAGAGCATTTGGGAAGATTTGAGAATGCTGCTCTGTTGCATAGGTATTCTGATGGAATCAAATGCCGTGTTTTCCTGACCACCTTGGTTAGATCGGCACAACAGTGGTTTAATTTACTTAAACCAAACACTGTACGATGCTTTGAGGAGTTCAGTTTGGCTTTTCTAAACTAGTTTGCCAGCAGTAAGAGATATCAAAAAACTTCTTTAAGTCTGTTTACTACCAAGCAGAATGAACAGGAGTCTTTGAGGGAGTTTGTACAACGCTTTAACGGGGCAGCCTTAGAGGTCCCAACTGCAACGGTGGATGTCCTTATTAACGCCTTTACACAAGGGCTTAAGGCAGGAGAGTTCTTTAAATCCTTGGTAAAGAAACCTCCTAGAAGTTATGACGAACTTCTAGGAAGACCTGAAAAGTATATCAATCTAGAGGATGCTCAGAGACAGAGAAGGGCTGATCTGCGTCCCTCAGAAAAGAAGGATAAGTTAGAGTTAAGCAAGAAAAGAACTGTTGATAGGGCTGATGAAAGTGGTCGAACTAGAAGTCAATTTGCATCACGCATACCTCTATCCATGAGCTTGGAAAGAGCTATGGAAATATGTGATGATAGAAAGAAACTGGAAAGACCAAGGAAGCCGGATAACGGGTCCCGTACGCCTATTTCGGATAAGTATTGTGAATTCCATAGAGAGTACGGTCATATAACGAATGAGTGCCAGAGGCTTGAAGATGAGGTAGAAAGAATCATCAAAAGAGACTCTGAAATGAAAACTCTGCTAACAAGGAAGCAGGAACCTTCTCAGAAAGGACAGGGTAGAAGCCGGTACCGAGGTAAAAGAAGAGAGAAGACACCATATAGGGGCCGAACCAGGTCCCGTGAAAGGGGTATTGCTCCTAAAGAAACAGATAATCAAAGGAGAATGGTCGAACAGGTGGATAATAATCCCACCCGAGGAACTATTAATATGATCTCAGGGGGACCCACTGATGGAGACTCGGGTAGAGCTCGGAAAAGTCATGGTAGAAGAATGGAAAATTTTGAAGTATCGGAAGAGTTAATTGCAAGAGATGAGCCTGTCATAAGTTTCGGGCCTGATGATCTGAAAGGAGTTGCAACACCACACAATGATGCCCTAGTGGTCACGGTAACCATAGCTAACTATGATGTAGCAAGAATCTTCATCGATACTGGGAGTTCAGTCAATGTCTTGTTCAAAGATACCTTAGAAAAGATGCAGATAAAGGGGTCAAAATATGAACATATTGCAACTCCTCTGTATGGGTTCACCAGGCACGCAATTCAACCACTTGGACAGATCAACCTGCCCTTATCTTTGGGTCATGGGATGTCTCGCATTACAAAGATGGTTAATTTCACTGTGGTAGACGCGCCTTCATCATATAATGCAATCTTAGGCCGACCTGCAATGAAGGACTTCAAGGCGGTAGCTTCTACCTATCATCAGAAATTAAAATTCCCAGTGGGTAGAGAAGTTGGGGTTCTTTGTGGTGACCAGAAGACAGCCCGCAGATGTTATGTGGACGAAGTAAAAGAAGACGTCAAGCGAGCTCGTCGGGAGGTTGGTTGTATTGAAAGAGCTGGGTATAGTGTTACGAATGACAAAGGCATTCCCAACAGCTTGGATGAAGAACCTGAAGTGATCGAGCTCGTCTCTACTAATCAAAAAGTAAAAATAGCCAAGGACTTGGGAATAACTATTAGAGCCGATCTCATCTCATGTTTAATTAAAAATGAGGATATCTTTTCCTGGAGTGCTCGAGATCTAAAAGGAATTAGACCAGATGTGTTAGAACATCATTTGAATGTGCTCTCGGGAGTCCAACCTATAAAACAGAAGAAAAGACATTTTGGACCTGAGAAAGACAAGGTCATAAGAGAGCAGGTGGAGGAGCTCCTTCGGGCAGGTCAAATTAGAGAAATACAATTTCCAACGTGGCTCTCAAATGTGGTCCTAGTACCAAAGAGCTCTGGAAAGTGGAGGATGTGTATAGACTTCAGAGATATTAATAAGACATGTCCGAAGGATTGTTATCCATTACCAAGGATTGATCAGATGGTTGATTCAACAGCAGGACATCAGTACTTGTGCTTAATGGATGCCTACCAGGGATATCATCAGATTCCTTTGGCTAAAGAAGATCAAGATAAAGTTAGTTTTGTC
Source organism: Haberlea rhodopensis (assembly GCA_907163345.1). NCBI lineage: Eukaryota > Viridiplantae > Streptophyta > Magnoliopsida > Lamiales > Gesneriaceae > Haberlea > Haberlea rhodopensis. Next base: position 1,643 of record CAJQUN010000084.1, on the reverse strand, counting down.
ACATCAGATGGGACGTTTTGCTATGTTGTTATGCCCTTCGGGCTCAAGAATGCAGGAGCTACGTACCAGCGTTTGATGGACAAGGTGTTTTCAAAACAGCTAGGCCGCAATGTGGAAGTATATGTTGATGACATTCTTGTAAAATCAAAAAGTGGCACCGATCTAATTGCCGATCTGACTGAGACTTTCTCCACCCTTAGGTCTTACGGGTTAAAGTTAAACCCCCAGAAATGTGTGTTCGGGGTAAAGAGCGGAAAATTTCTAGGCTATATAGTGACAGAATGGGGGATTGAAGCTAATCCAGAAAAGGTGAGAGCTATCTGTGAGATGTCTCCGCCGAAGAACCTTCTAGAGGTGCAACGCCTGGCAGGAAAGATTGTTTCTTTATCACGATTTATTTCTAGGTCAGCTCATAGAAGTATCCCCTTTTTTAAGATACTCCGGAAGGCTGGGAAATTTGAGTGGAACGAAAAATGTGGGGAAGCATTTGAAGAATTGAAAAAATACTTAGCTGAACTTCCCATTTTGGCCAAGCCTCTGCAGGCAGAGAGGTTGGCCGTCTACCTATCAGCGACTGAGGAAGCAATCAGCTCGGTTCTCGTCAAAGAAAGGGAATCAGAACAGCAGCCTATATATTACTTATCTCATGCCTTGAAAGATGCTGAGATGAGGTATTCGGAGATTGAGAAGTTGGCTCTCATGTTGATCATCACGGCTAGGAGACTCAGGCCTTATTTCCTATCACATCCTATAACGGTGCTAACAAACAGTTCCCTGGGAAAAATACTCAGCCGCGCGGATGTCTCGGGATGACTTGTTAAATGGACAACTGAACTAGGTGAGTATGATATACAGTATGAGCCACGCACAGCTATCAAAGCTCAGGCCTTAGCAGATTTTATTGCGGAGACTGTGCATCCCGAAAAAGAAGAATTATGGAAAGCATTTGTAGATGGTTCTTCTTGTAATGAGGGAAGTGGGATTGGGGTTGTGCTGATCTCTCCTACCGGAGAAGAAGTATGATTGGCAGTTCGATTGGACTTCCGAGCTTCCAACAATGAAGCAGAGTATGAGGCAGTATTGACTGGATTAAGGGCTGCTCGAAATGTTGGAGCTAAGCGTATACATGTCTTCTCTGACTCACAGCTTGTAGCCCAACAAATGAATGGAGCTTATGAGGTTAGAAATGAGAAGCTAATCCATTATGCAAGTACCATAGAAAAAATCAAGGAGGGATTTCTAGAGGTAACATTAAACAGATCCCAAGAGAAGAGAACCGAAAGGCTGACAGTTTGGCACGAATGGCTAGTGCTCTCCGTGCTTGGCAAAATAGAGATGTGGTGTTTCAAATTGAATTAACTTCTGGTCAGGATGTTCTGTCTGAATCTGTCGAAGAAAATGATTGGAGACAAGAACTCTTAGACTATCTTATCAATGCTAAGCTCCCTTCTGATACCAAAAAAGCTTATAGACTCAAAAAGAGGAGTCAGAGATTCATACTCATCGAGGGAGTCTTGTACAAAAGGTCTTTTGCCCAACCGCTTCTGCGATGTTTAGGTCCGAAAGAGTCAGACTACGTATTAAGGGAAATTCATGAGGGGTGCTGCGGAAATCACCTAGGATCATATTTCTTGGCAAAAGAA